>JANUWF010001733.1:445000-2845000 GCA_026120185.1 Voacanga thouarsii | reverse complement strand
AAAAGTTGCTCTACGTGCTAGAAGCTCCTATTCCGCCACCTCCGACTCAAGATGCTCTGTCTGAAGAGCATGCTTGTCCACAAGAAGCACAAAGAAGATAGCGACACGGCATCTTGTATCATGCTTGGCGTCAATGTCTCCTGAGCTGCAAAAACGAGCATGAGCATATGGATGCTCAATCAATGATCCTCCATCTTAGAGAGTCTGTTTGATAAACAAGCTAGAACAGAGAGATATGAGATCTCTAAACAATTGTTCCGTGCTAAGATGGTTGAGGGTGCTTCGGTGGCCACTCATGGGCTGCGAGATGTTGGGCTACATTGAAAAACTTGGGTCTCTTGGGTTCGTAATGGATCATGACTTAAGTATTGACTTAATTCTACAATCATTACCAAGTAGTTTTTTGCAGTTTGTGATCAACTACCACATGAATAATGTTGAGACCACAATACCTGAGCTAATCAATCTACTTAAGACTGTTGAGTCCTCTATGAAAAAGGATGATAAGGCAATCTTGTTAGTAGGTTCTTCATCTTCTAAGAAAAAGGTTTCTAAGAAGAAGAAGAAGAACACTCCTACTAAGCCCAAAGGAGGTGTCAAGAAGAAGGAGGCTGCCCCTAAAGGCCCATGTCATCATTGTGGCAAAATGGGCCATTGGAGGCGTAACTGCAAGGCCTACTTGGAGACTGTGAAGGAAAAGAAGGAAAAGGAGAAGCTTGCAAGCACTTCTACTTCTAATCCTGGTATGTTTATGATTGAGATTAATACTGCCTTTAATAATGAGATATGGGTATTGGATACCAGTTGTGGATCTCATTTATGCAATAATTTGTAGGGACTAAAGGACAGTAGAAGGTTAGAGAAAGGTGACGTGGACCTACGAGCTGCAAATGGAGCAAAGGTTGCTGCACTAGCTGTGGGGACTTATCATCTCAATCTACCTTCTGGATTAGTTTTAGAACTACAAAACTATTATTTTGTACTAGTTTTGTTGAAAAATATTATCTCAGTTGCTTGTTTAGACTTATTCGGATTTCATTTAAGTTTTAAGAATAAATGTTGTTCTTTCTCATTAAATGATATTCATTATGGTTCTGCAACTTTGATCAATGGTTTATATGTTCTAGACATGTATAATCTAATTCTCAATATAAGTAAAAAGAAACATAAAAATGATAACTTAATCGCATCTTACTTATGGCATTGTTGTTTAGGCCATGTAAATGAAAAACGTGTGTCTAAGTTATACAAATTGGGTGACTTAGGGTCATTTGATTACGAATCATATGACACATGCAAATCTTGTTTACTTGGAAAAATGGCTAAAACTTCTTTTTCAAGAAAAGGAGAAAGGGCAAAAGAGTTATTAGAACTCGTACATTCAGATGTATGTGGCCCAATGTCAATACAGGCAAGAGGAGGTTATCAATACTTCATTCCCTTTATTGATGATTATTCTCGATATGGGTATTTGTATTTGATGAAATACAAATCTGAAACCTTTGACCGTTTCAAAGACTTCAAGAATGAAGTAGAGAAACAACTTGGCAAAAGTATTAAAGCTCTTAGATCCAATCGAGGAGGTGAATACTTAAGTTAAGAGTTTCTAAGTTATATAAGAGATAATGGAATATTATCTCAATGGACTCCACCATATACACCTCAACATAACGGTGTATCTGAGAGAAGAAATCGAACCCTTCTAGACATGGTAAGGACCATAATGGCTTTTGCAGACCTACCAAAATTGTTTTGGGGGTACGCACTTGGAGACTCATTGTTTACATTTTAAACAAAGTTCCATAAAAAATGGTTGATACCACTCCTTATGAGTTATTCTTTGGTAAGAGACCAAAGTTATCTCATTTAAGGATTTGGGGTTGCCCTACTTTTGTTAAAAAGGTAATGTCAGACAAACTTGAAAGTAAGTCTGACAAATGTTTGTTTGTTGGATATCCAAAAGAATTGTTTGGATATTACTTCTATCTTCCTTCTGAAAATAAAGTATTTATTTCAAAACATGCTGTCTTCTTAGAGAAGGAGCACGTGTTCAAAGAAGATAGTGGGAGCAAGCTTGAACTTAGTGAAGTTCAAGAAGAGCAAACAAATATTGATCAACCTTCTAAACCTGTATCTATTCAAATAGATGAACCTTCTAACACACAAGAGCTTCGTAGGTCAAGTAGGATACGAGTGGCACCTGAGAGATATGGATTTCTCATAAGTGACCATAATGACGTATTGCTCATAGATGACGATGAGCCTACTACTTACGAGGATGTTCTGAATAGTTCAAAATATGATAAATGGTTCGAAGCTATGAAGTCAGAGATGGATTCCATGTATGAAAACCAAGTATGGACTTTGGTTGATCCACCTAAACGAATCAAGCCTATAGGGTGTAAATGGGTTTTCAAAAAGAAAACTGACATGGATGGTAATGTGGTTATCTATAAGGCTCACTTGGTAGCAAAAGGTTATCGTCAACGACAAGGTATTGACTATGACAAAACTTTTTCACCAGTTGCGATGTTGAAATCCATAAGAATACTCCTAGCCATTGTCGCTCATTACAATTATGAGGTCTGGCAAATGGATGTGGAAACAGCTTTCCTTAATGGAAACCTGATTGAGGAAGTGTATATGACACAGTCTGAAGGTTTCATATCCGAAGATGGCACAAAGGTGTGCAAGTTGCAAAGGTCCATTTATGGACTTGAGCAAGCATCTAGGAGTTGGAATATCCATTTTGATGAGACAATTAAAGAATTTGGTTTCATTCAAAACATGGATGAACCTTGTGTGTACAAGAAGGCTAGTGGGAGTAAAGTTGTTTTCCTATTGCTTTATGTAGATGACATATTGCTTATAGGAAATGATGTTTCCACTCTTCAATCAATGAAGATTTGGTTGTCCAAGATGTTCTCCATGAAAGACCTTGGAGAAGCAACCTATATTCTGGGAATAAAGATCTATAGAGATATATCTAGAAGGTTGCTAGGTCTTTCACAGTCTACATACATAGACAAAGTGCTGAAAATGTTTAGCATGGATCAATCCAAAAGAGGATTCTTACCTATAACACATGGTGTAAGCCTTTCAAAGTCGATGTCTCCAAAGACACAAGTTGAAAGGGATTACATGAGTAGATTTCCATATGCTTCGGCAATTAGGTCTATCATGTATCAATTAGGTCTATCATGTATACTATGATATGTACTAGGCCCGATGTATCGTGTGCTCTTAGTTTGATGAGCAGATACTAATCTGATCCTGGAGAGGGTCACTGGGTGGCTGTAAAGAATATCCTAAAGTACTTACGAAGAACTAAGGATGCATTCTTGATATATGGAGATGGTGATTTACAAATAAGAGGGTATACTGATGCCAGCTTTCAGTCCGATAAGGACGACTTCAAATTACAATCTGGCTACGTATTTACATTAGGTGGTGGTGCAGTTAGTTGGAAGAGCTCCAAACAAGAGACTACTGCCGATTCGACTACTGAAGCAGAGTACATAGCAGCTTCTGAAGCAGCTAAAGAAGCAGTATGGATCAAGAAGTACATCACTGAACTTGGAGTGGTGCCCAGCATTGTTGATTCGATACCTTTGTATTGTGACAACAATGGAGCCATTGCACAGGCAAAGGAACCACGATCTCATCAACGATCCAAGCATTTACTTAGACGCTATCATCTGATTAGAGAAATCTTAGATAGAGGAGATGTAAAGATAGAGAGAATTCCCACGGATCAGAACATAGCTGATCCACTCACTAAAGCGCTTTCTCAGAAGAAACATGATAAATATGTTGAGTCATTTGGTATTCGATACATGAATGATTGGCTCTAGTGCAAGTGGGAGTTTGTTAGTGTTGTGCCCTAGAGACAATCACTTGTACTATATATATTGCATATTAAATTAATAAGAGGCATTCTTTATCTTTTAGTTTGATTGTTATATCTAAATATGTGTACAACCCGTTAGATAAAGTCCCTAGTACAACACAGTGTTAAGAAAATCATGATAAAGATCATGATGTGGGATTCCTACTACACTATGCAGTGTTTGTACTTAAATAATCCCCAGTCATAGTATTAATAAGATGGGACATTATTAATACGCCAAGACTGGCACATGTTATATCTCTTGATTGGATTAAGCGGTGGTTCTCATATCCGTGGGTATTGGGATACTCAGGATTAACGTGTGGATGCTTGTTTTGAAATAAGTTCATTAGATGACCTAGCTACGAGATAATCACTTGGATAACTATTTAGTGCCAGTGATAGAATCTCATTATAGCAAGTGTGCAAGTATCCTTAGACTTGAGATCTCCAAGGTACTTTGTTTATCGAGCGTTGTACTTTGATTCTAATCTTTGGAGTCTTATCTAGGACCGTCTATGGGATGGATATTAGGTACAACGTAAAGTAAACGAAAGTAGTTGAAATGGTCAATAAAGGATTCACCACTCCTAATAGTAGGAGAGCATATCTCAAGGCCACTTGTAGAAATCATTACTCATGAAGTCCTTGGCCAAGGCGATTATGTGATGGAAATGGTTCCAATTGATACACATATCGAGTAATGGATTTCTTGAACAAGTACTAAAATATTCGGGCCAGAATTAATAATATTCTGGAGGGAGTTGGCACTAATTCTATGCTCTAGACCGAATAAGATATTGTATGTTGAAAGGAGTTTATTGCACTGATAATTTGCTATTGAAAGGTTCATGTCAAGCCACTTAACTTTCTGGACTTTTGGGTGGTCAAGAGTCATTGCTAGATGTCGCTCTTGATATGCTAAATATGAATTTATTAATTAGAGAATTAATAAATTTAATCCTTTATTTTATTAAGGATTATTAATTCTAATATTGTTAGAATTAATTCATATTATGCTACCAATAAGACCAGGAAACCTAATGGGTCACATACAATAAAGGTTTGAATGCTCAAATATATTATTTGATAATATTGTGGGGTTAATTAAGAGAAGGGAATATATTTATAGGTGAATTATAAGTTTGTTATAATTCATGGGACTTAATTGTAATCAAGTAAACTTCAAGGACCAATTTGTTGACAATTGGACGTTAAAGGACTAAGTTGCAATTTATGGTAATTATAAATCTATAAATATAAGGAAACAGTTTCCTTAGGGTGAGAGATAGACCATTCACGCAATAACAGAGAAACCGTTTCTCTGCCTCTCTCTTGATCAAACCCTAGCCGTCTCTCTTCTTGATCAAAACCCTAGCCTCCCGAATTCTACTAGCATAGAATTGTGAGATTGTGAGCATTCAACCTTGTGCGGATTATCATTAGAGGGAGTTCTTTCTTGGACTTCAGTTGAGCTGCAGTGAAGGGTTTTGGATAATTTGGATCGCGCCTGCGTTCTTGTTTCTGAAATTTTTGAATTCTGGCTTCACGAGGTAATAAACGCAATCTTCTCCTTTTTCCCATTTCTATTGCAAACCTATGATCCATGGCTTGGATTTCTTTTTGTTTTCCGCTGCACTTAATCTGATTATGCATGATAGAAATCCTACAGTCAACACCCGTGGTCAATTACTTGACTGTCGTCCTCGCTGGGCCAAAATAGATATCCCAAGTTGACAATAAATACTTAGGCCCATCCTTATATACTATGCACACTTCTCGTTCCGGCTCAGACTCAAACTTAGACTCAAATAAAGGAGGGGGTATTAGTGGTGGTGGTGCATTCAACCTACATATGAAAGGCCAGTCTCTTACCATCGGTGAGAATCTTCTATGGTAAGCGTGAGAATCTCAAACTTAGACTCAAATAAGGGAGGGGGTATTGGTGGTGGTGGTGTATTCGGCCCACATATGAAAGGCCAATCTCTTACCATGGGTGAGAATCTTATAGCTATCCTAGTCACAATCAATGCCCAAAGTTAGTAGGCAATTTAAACACTTGAGTAAGAAATCTCATCAATCATATGCATCTTGCCTAAACCTAGTCTCTGATACCACTTGTAACACCCCACAACATAAGTGCCCAAAAAGAGTAGGGATATCGCCCCATCCAAATAACTAGGGGTCTTTATAACTAGGAAAAGAAATATCATAAGTCCAAAATAATTCAAAACTTATTACAATTGAAAACAAAGTATTCAGATTACATAAAAGGAACAATCCTCAGATAAGATACAAAAATAAACAAATAAAGACAGGAATCTTCTAGAAATATGCAATCTTGCCAAAGTTAGCAGTTCCTGAAATATGACAACAAAGGAGTGTGAGAAATATGTCTCAGAAAACCCTATATGTGCTTATGATTGAGTCAAAATAAATTTCATGAATGCATTTTGAAGACAGTTATTAAAAGTTGATTGCAAGTCCAACATTTTCCATAAACAAAGTGAGTGGCATCAATCATATCCAAAATCATAATAGTTTGTAATATATAAAACTACTCAAAACAAATGGCTATGAAACTATTAATCATAACCTTGCCATGAAACCTTGCATCATGACAAACACTATGAAACCCTGCATCACAATGTGGTAGGTGTAGGACCTACTAGGTAAGATACTCCTCCATCTCTTACCCCAACTTACCGAATGTCCACTCCAGAATATCAGTCCACTTGGATTGAGGCACTAACTCAGACCGGCCTAACTCACAAGCACTGTCGCCTAATCAAGATCCAGTTCACCTCTCAGAGGTGGCCACCTACCAGAAAGCTGGCTCGCTCCCTCTCAAGCTAGTGCTAGTAGCCTACCCATATTGAGTACTCAACAATTCAGCATATTGATCAGAATCCAATCTCAATGAAAATAATTCCAACAAACTTGGACATGCAAGCATGAATACCAAAAAGTTTAGTTATAAATTCATTTTTCTAATCAAAGGTGTTTTCCATTAAAATCTTTATTTGTTGGAAACTTTCAAAAACCAGTCAATCTTACATTCCAAATATCCATATTATTGAGATAATAACATTTCCAAAATGACTTGCAATTCAGAGCTTTTATAGCAAATATTTTAATGCAAGAACTACCCTGATTCCTTAGCCTCACAGATAAGAGGTTCTCCTGACAATTCGTTCAACTGGACTTAGTCCTATCTAAAGAAAATATAAAGACTATGTCATGTCCTTCTCTATGACCTTTAAACTAACATAGTATCCAAAATAGTCTAACTGCTATCATCTTGACATCAAACAATTCAAACTAACCAACTTCTTCACCTCAAATATAGCATGCCAAACATGGAATACATCATGCCACCCAAACAAAGTAAATTAAAACAATCACCAAAAAATGGGTTCTAGAATCTAAAACTGACTAAGTACTTTATTAAATAAATATCTAGATACCTTCAAATAAATAAATAAATATTTAACTAATTAAATTAACAAACAAATAAAAAATAATTACTTAAAAATAATTAATTAAATGACTAAATAATTAACTAAATACTTAGATAAATAGATAAATAATTATGTAATTATATAAATAAGTAAATAAATAAATAAATAGATAAAAAATAATTTAAAAATATTTAAATAAATAATTAATAACTAAATAAATAAATAAAATAAGTAAATGAAAAACCAAGTATGTAAGTCATTAAATTAAAGTAAGTTAATAAATAATTAAATTAATTAGTAGCAACTAAATACTTAAACGATTAGTTTTAACATACATTTTTATCTTTGAAAATGGGTTACTGAATAGAGATTCTATGAAATAATTATTAACAAAGGTTGTACTCAGATATTAACAAAACAATTTATAAGCCTTAAGTTCTAAAGTACTAATGTCCACATTAAGAAATAAATAATAGTTTTAGAACTAATTTTAATTGATAAATGGTTTCAAACGTAAGCTTCGTTAAACTGCAGATTTCCAAAATCATACAACATTAGAAAAAATAGCTTTAGAGACAAAGCTAATTGAATATATAGCCATTAATTACAGAAATCAATGGCTCTGCTTACAAACCCAACAATCTAGGAAGACTTCACAAAATACAGTTAACAATATAATCCATAAGAAGCCATTTCGACATCTCATCCCCCCAACTGCCTACATGCTTTAACTCCAAAGAAAACTCGGAGCTTTAAACAACAACCCATAAACCATAATCATGCTCTAGTAGCAAAACAACAATAATCACAAATCAAGTTGGGTGGGTCAATATCAAACCTCATGCTAAACTAATCAGTCAAAAAAAAAAAAACAAATTAACAGCCTATAATCTAGAGAGAAAGAAAGAAACAGAAATGATTCACAATATTACTTGTATATAGGAGTCTTATGCTCACGAAAGTTTGCCGATCCTAAGCCAAGAACTGGGAGTAAACCACGGCCTCAAAAGATTGTTGATTAGAGGAAAAGAAAAATTTGTAGAAGAGCTTTGGTTGTGTGTGGTTTTCATTTGACAGAGAAAGAGAGAGAATCGAAAGAGTGACGGAGGAGAGTTTGTGATGTGCTCAACAGATTTCTGGGGCTCTCTGTGCTTGTCTGTGACTAGAAAAGTTAGGATAGCTCCTAAACTTCATAGTCCTAGGCTTTTGAAAATCAAACTTTTGATTAGGATAGAGTTCTACACAATTCTGGCTTTATTTCCCTGCGCAAAGAACTGACAAGAAAAGAAACAAAGAGAAAAGAGCTCGGCACTACCCAGGCTGAGCCTAGCTGTGCCCAGGCACTACCCAGGCTGAGCTAGCCTGGCTACGACTAGGCACTGCCCAAGCCGTGCCTGGCTATGCGTGGGCATGGCCTACCTAGCCGTGCCAGGCCATGCACTGGGGCAAAGGTGAGAACGGCTGGTGCATAGTCGCGCCAGGCTATGAACTGGTGGCTATGCAATAGCCTCCCAAAGCTTTGCGCTAGCCTCCCCAGGCTTTGGTGCAAATTTCTTTTTTTAATAAAAAATTCAAACCTTTTTATAAATAAAATAAATTTCAAATTATTTTTTTTATTTTGAAGATTTCAAAGGACTTTTTTTAAATATTATTTTTTTAACAAACGAAATTATTTAAAAATAAATAAAATCCTTTTAAATTTGAACTTAGAAAAAAAAAAGAAAACACCATTAATATGTGTGTGTGTGTGTGTGTGTGTGTGTATTCTTTATTTTCACAATAATTAATAACAAAACAACACGTTAAATACCATAAAGTAAAATTTAGCTCACCAAGCTATCTTTAGGCAAGAGAGAAGAAAAAGGAAAAGAATAGGAAAAAGTTTTAAAGGAGTTAGGATTCGAACTCAAATCACCAAGGATAATAATCCAATCTTTAACCACTTAGACCAAAATAACTCTTATGCCCTTTTCCCTAACAAATTATCTTTACTCTCTGATCTAGATATCACACATGCTCCCAAGGATGTTGAATTACACAACTTATCCTTCTCTTTCTAAGGATGTTTAGTGACCTAAGGAGGATTCTTAGGTTTGCTTAGGTTAGTTGATCTCTCTTTCCTATTTGTCATCTTTCTATTAGGATAGTATACCAAACAATGAAATATGGGTATGGTAGAACTATTTGCCACCGTACCTGGGGGAAATGATATCTGCGAACATGAACTTTATGCTATATAATAGGTATACTTGCCCATATATGTGTTGTGTGAGTGATTTTTTGTATTTAGATCAAGACTTTGTTATTTTTTGTGAAATATCAGTAATTCTTCCAATGCATGAGTATACACATTGATGAGGCTTCATCATATATATTTTCTATTATTTTTGTGCTTCAATAGAGATAAATTCTTACACAATTAACTACTCACCACATCTTTTTTTTTTTTTTCTACGAAATGGAAGATATCAATTAAAGATAAAAGGGAATAAAAAGGAAGAGAATAGAAGAAGTTCGGAGATTGAAGAAGCCAAAGAAGGAAGTTCTGAATTTTGTCCAAAATGTGGGCAGCCTAAGGAAGCTTAAGTTCCCTAGGCCACTAGGTGAACATCATTTTTTGCAAAATTTCTAGAAAATTGGCAACCTATGAAAGTTAGACTTTCTGAAGCCACCTAATGGCCTCTACAGGAAGAATTTCCAGAACCTCATTTTTGTTAAGTATAGATTGCATAATTCTGGCAGTCTAGGGAAGTCTAAGTTTCCTAGGATACTCACTTCAATAGTATTATGTATATATTTTTGTTCAGGGTGGTGGCCTAAGAAAGTCTAACTTCCCTAGGCCGCCTAGTAGTATTCGTTTTTGCCTATTTTGTAGAATATAGGCAGCCCATCCTCCTTGGGCCACCTTGTTAACAATTTTTCCAGATTTACATGGCCAAACCTCTATATGATCATTTTTTTTTTCACACAAAACAAAGAGAGGAGAGTTTGGGAAAGGAAAGGGTTTCTCTTAAGAACCCTAGTTCTTATAAGTATAAGTACCAACAAGACAGGAAGACCAAGAAATCTAAGGAAGAGGAAGGGAGCTTACTTAAAGATTTCAAGAGAAAGAAGAAGGAGAGCTTAGCTATGAGTTTACCTTTCTATTCATAGTTTTATTCTACTTATATTCTTGTGCCCTAGAATTGATTCTTAATTGTAATGATGGGTTATACCTTATTTTTAGGCTTGAGAATGATGTATTTTCTTTAGAGATTCTTGTTCTTGGGTATTTAGTTATTTGAACTTATTTGGTTATCATGGTTGATTAGGTTTTGATTGATTTATTTCAATTATATGTTCTTCCTTAATGATTTTGAGAGATGGGATTGAGGATAAGATACCCACTTGACTAGATTATCATTTCCCATTTTCAATTAACTCGAGAAGAAGGTTAGGAATTAGGGCTAATAACCAACGGGTTTCTGAAATTGCCTAGAGGTAAGGATTTTATGGCCTTCAGATGGTTTGGGATAATGAGTGATGTTAGCATTGTGTCCTAGAGGCAATCACTTGTATTATGTATATTGCTCATTTATTTAAAAATAAAGGCATTCTATATCTTACACATTGCTTTGTTTATACTTCTATATGTATGTAACTGTTAGATAAAGTTACAAGCACAACACAGTGTCAATGAAATTATGATAGAGATTATGATGTGAGATTCCTACTATACTGGATTGTGTTTGTGTTTAAATTATTCTTAGTCATAGTATTAATGAGATAGGACATCATTAATGCACTAAAAATAATATATGTTATACTTTTTATTTGATCAAACGGTAGTTCTCACAACCACAAGTATTTTGATACTTGAAGTTAACACGTGTATCATTGGAAATAGTTCCAATTGATATCCATGATGAGTAACGGATTTCGGAAACAAGTACTAAAATATTTGAGCTAGAATTAATTTATATTCTGGAGGGAGTTGGCACTAATTCCATACTCTAAACTGAATGAGTTATTTTTATGGTGAACTGAGTTTATTGCACCGACCATTTGCTATTGAAAGATTCATGTCAAACCACTTGACTTTCTAGATTTTTGGGAGGTCATGATGTATTTCTAGATGCCTCTCATTATTAAGATAATCATAAATTAATCCTAATTAAAATTCATAAGTTAATTCTAATTATTAAAGATTATTAATTCTATAAGGATTAGAATTAATTCATATTTTTCTACCAATTAACTAGAAAACCTAATAGGTCACAACAATAGAGGAACTAGTACTCAATATATTATTTGATAATATTATAGGGCTAATTTGTGAGAAGAAATAATAATTATAGGCTAATCATAAATTGTTATAATTAAATTAGGTAAGATTGTAATTATTTAAAAGCCTTGTGGTTGAATTATAACAAGACTTGTTATAATTCATGAGCTAAATTGCAATTACCAAATCTCAAAGCCCATATTTGGGAAGGAAAAAAGAAGAAAAAAAAAGAAAGAAGGATACAACATACATCTTGAATGCTTCTGGAAAGGAAAAGGATTAAACTGGTTCCTAAATTGTTTAGGAAACAAAAATTGAGGTTTCTCATGTTTGCTTGAGGCAATAAAAGAGGTATATATATGTATATACCAGCTGTTGATTCTGGAAAATTCTGCTACCTTCTGGTTCTTTGTGTGTGTATCGTTTCTTTTCTTCATTGAAAGCAAAGAAGTCTTTTTCTTTTTCTGAAAAATCATTTTTCCCTTCTACTCTCCAAACTAAATCCCTAACGCCACAAAAATTATACCTACTAGTATCGGTTTCATTGCACCATTCTTGAATACAATTCCTTGTGTGGATTACTATTAGAGAATTCCTATTCTTAGAATTTGGTGGTTCGATTGGATCAAATTTTGAAGAGGATTCATGTGGAAGAAAAATTTTTAAAGTTACAATTTCAAGGTAACTAATTTTTCTTCCTTCTCCTAATTCATTTAATTACATACAAATGATTCGGTTGCATGGATTCCCTTTTAATTTTTTGCTGTGTGTAAACTGGTTTGCATGATCGAAATCTAACAAGTGATATGTAATGCACCTTTAGGTTTAGTTGGTTAGGTAGAGATACCAATTAATCGAATTTGGGGATAAAAGTCTCAGAACTCGAGAGAGAGTAAGATTGATATTTGACTCACGTTAGTGCCTAAAATTAGGAATTATTAGCCTAAATGGAACTGATTTCTTACGTCTTAAATAGGGGACTTCCTTTTGTTACATGGGTTATTCTATTTGTTATTCATTGAGGAAATTGTGGCTCTCACTTGTGTGCAAGAACATAACTTCTATCCTCTTGTAGTTAGTGTAGTATTTTACCTTACATTTACTTTCGGCTAAACAATAAAAAGAAAAGGAAGTAGGAGTGCTAACCATTGTCCCTAAGGTTCTTCAATACTTGCTAACAGCACTGGACTACACAATAGGTGCACTTGCCTATATTTGTGTGTTGTGTAAGTCTAATTGCATTTTAATTATTAAAACTTATCTATATGTGGGGCACAATAACTTGGATTTTCTTATATGCCAAACACACATATCAATTTTTTGCGCCGTTGCAGGGAAATGGCTTATGCTACATTCTAAAAACTTTAATCTTGTTGATTTAGCCTAGTATTTGTATATACACTTGCATATATAACTAACTTATTTGTGAATAGTTGTTATACATGTGTTGTGATTTTATTTCATTTTGGCCAAAAATTGTATTTGAGAATTCTTTGATTGTTGTATTGTTGTTGTAAAACCTATTCTTTTGGACATTGAGTAATTTTATTATCATTTATAAGTTTATTTGTTATATCTTATTCTTTGGTTGGTTGAGGATGATTATGAGGAACTAGTTGGAATTTGGATATTTGTGGTACATATATCACGGTGTTGGATTTCTTGTGTTGAAAAATAGAGATGGATTGGTGTGATGGAGGTTATGGTCATTTTGCTTGAAATTGGAATTTTGATGGTAGATATATGGTTTGGATGGATGAATTTGTCTTTTGGGGAAATTTCTTTCGCTTATAATTAATCTTTTTTCATTCTTTTCTGAGTTGGAAAAATTTCGCTCTCTTATAAACTATACATATTAATTTGTGACTTGGAGTTATTTGGGAGCAATATTATTTTATATTTTTGCCTAATAAATGACTGTGTCTTTTGAACTAGAATTTTTTTTTTTTTTTTGTTCATCTTTTGGAGATTGAGAAATTACTAACTTTTCACATAATTTAGTTTTGGCTTGCAATTGTGAGGTTTAATGTATATCTTGGAAGTTATTGATCTTTTATGTTTTCTTGAAGGATAATTCCATTGTACATGAGTAGGAGAATTCACAGTAATATTACTGATTTTAACTCGAAACAAGAGAGAACTTTGAGAAGGTCAAGGAAACAAAGACACACTACATAATGAGGTATTCACTTTGAAGATTTAGCAGATATGGCTAATCTTGGCGGCTATATTGGAGACATGGAAAGAATGGACTACATCCTACAGGATGTAGAAAATCTTTGATTTTTTATTTTTTATCTATAGTTTTTGGAGACTTTATTAATATTTTCTTTTCTTTTCTTCTCTTTGGATTCAGTTTTGTTTATATTTTATTTCAATTTTTGATTTTGGTTATGTTATATTATTATTTCTTATATTTGACATTTACTATATTTAACTTATTTTTGGCAGTTTTCTTTTTCTTATTTTTCCAACACAATTACACTTCTCAACAAAGCTGCACTTACTCGGGGAATATCACTAACCTTCTTTCCCTTTTCATTCATTTTAGTCCAATTGGGATGAATTTAATACTATATTTTTGCCAATGAGGACAGTATCTAGGGATGGGTCATGTTAATATTCTATTTAAATTTTTATTACGATTATGAATTCTTTCTAGATGTTGAGGAGTTGTGTATGAATTGGGCTAATTTTTCTTGATTTTGAGGAGTTATGTGATTGGGCCAAATTTTGTTTGATTTTTGGACTTTGTTAGGCCTTGATGCTATTGTTGTTGATCCCTTTTTAGCATGATACTTGAATCTAAAACCTATTGGATAAGTTTGTTTTTGGGTAAACTTATACATTAGGAATGAAATGGTTAGATCTTGAGATTAAATTAACCTTGTATAGGCTTTAGTAAAAGTAACACCATATTGTTTCTTAGGAATTGAGGTAGTGGTTGTGATGAAATATAAGCATAGAACTTTAGGTTAATCTTTTCTCTATGATTGCTCAACTTGTCTTTATTCTCAGTGAGTAAATGTTGATTGAGGTAAAAAAAAAAAAAAATGAGAGAATAAAGTAGGGTAATATAAAAGCTGAAAAATCTTCATTTATACCTTTGCTAGGCCTTTATATTACCTTGTGTAATCCACAAGAAAATAGAAAATTTTCTGGAGTAAGGTAATACAAAAGCTGAAAAATCTTTATTACACATCTTTACTAGGCTTATGTATTACCCTACCACAAGAAAAAGAAAAAGAAAAAAATTGAAAAAAGAATTGAGAGAAAAGTGAGCTTATGGACTAATCCTACATTTGCCTATTTAGACTATGGTGGTTGGGAGTTCATAGAACTTAGAATTAACTTATTAGACCTAGCTTATATGAATCACACTACTTGCTTTCAAAACCCAAAGAATCAAAATGGAACACCTTGATTGAGTATAGACTGGTTAATTTAACTTTGATGGCTTTGATCATTCATTCCTAATTTATTAGTTTACACAAAAATTACTTGGCTAATTAGATTTTGGACTTAATTCTTAAATCAAATGGGAAATAATACCTTTACCAACTTCACCAACTCATGTTCAAAAATCTCATCCTATTTTGTGAAAAACCATTTGCTTGTGCTGTTTTATGATTTGCTTGATGACAAGTAAAGGTTTAAATATGGGTGTGTGTGATGAGGCTTCATCATACATACATACATACATACACACACACACACATATATATATATATATTATTTTTGTGCTTCAAATGAGATAAATTCTTACACAATTCACTACTTATCACATCCTTTTTATCTTTTTTTTGCTATGAAATGGAAGATGACAATTAAAAATAAAAGCGAAGAAAAAAAGAAGAGAATTAAAGAAGTTGGGAGATTGAAGAAGCCACATAAGCTGGTTATGAATTTTGTCTAGAATGTAGGTAGCCTAGGAAAGCTTAAGTTTCCTAGACTGCCAAGAGAACATCATTCTTTGCAAGCTTTCCAAAAAAAAGGTAGCGTAGGGAAGTTAGACTTCTCCTAGCCGCTTGGTGGCATTCACAGGAAGAGTTTCCAAAACATAGACGGCCAAGGGTACTTTAAGTTTCCTAGGCCATCTAGCATTCATTTTTGTTGTGTATGTATTCTAGAATTTTGGCAGTCTAGAAAAGTCTAAGTTCCGTAGGCCACTCACTTCAATAGTGTTATGTATATATTTTTGTTTAGGGTGGCAAACTACCCAAGGCTGCCTAGTAGCATTCCTTTTTGCCCGTTTTCCAAAATATAGGTGGCCCAGGGAAGTTGGACTTCTCTAGGCCGCCATGTTTCTAGAAAAATATGGTGGCCCAAGAAATTCCAAGTTCCTTAGGCTGTCCACTTAGGAGAAAACATTGTTTTGCGTGATTTTGCAGGATCTACACGGGCAAACCTCTATATAATCATTCTTTTCACACAAAATCAAGAGTGGAGAGTTTGGGAAAGGTTAGGGCTTCTCTCAAGAAACCCTAGTTCTTGTGAGTTTAAGTACCAAGAAGAGAGCAAGACCAAGAGATCCAGTAAAGAGGAAGGAAGCTTACTTGAAGATTTCAAGAGGAAGAAGAAGGAGGGCTTGTCTGTGAGTTTGGGGCTGCTCACGAGATTGGAGAATAACTGAACTGATCTAAATAACTGGACCGAAAAGAACTAGAACAAAAAAAAAAAACCGTTGACTTTTGACTTTTCCTGAACTAAACAGTCCCGAATTTTTCATGTAATATTCGTACCAATAATCATTCCAAACTGTATAAAAACTGTCCCGAACCGTTTCGAATTGTACTAAACCAAAGAACCAAAATTAGAACTGAATATATACATTCATGTAGACATATATATTTAATAAGAATGGTAAGGGTGGTTCTAATTATATATATATATATAGTATATAATAGATTATATAGTATATTATATGTATATTGTACTGTATTTATAGTATATATACATATACATATTATTTAGGTAGATTATATAGATTAATATATAATAGATCACATAGTATATTATACTATATGTATAGTATGTGTATACAAATTATATAGTATAGTATTATATGGTATATATAGATTATATAGTTAGATTATATAGATTATTATATAAAGTGTCATAGAGGTTGTTTCAATTGTATTTTAGAATCGTGTTTTAGATTAAAATTTGAGAATTATTAACAAGTATTTTTTAAATTTGTGGATAACAACATTTTTTGTGAAAAAATGTTCAAAAATATCTGAAAACCGAACTAAAACCATCTTTGTTCCATTAGAACCGAAGATCCAAATATCCGTCCTATCATGTCTCGAAATTAAAAATATCCATCCAGTCCCATCCCAAAATTATGGTTCGGGACTGGTCCTCAAAATATGAAAGAACTGAAATTTTAGGATAGTACTGAAGATTTCTAAATTCCTGAACCATTCTAAACCGTGAGCACCCCTATATGAGTTTGCCTTTCTATTCTTTTTGTAATTCTACTTCTATTCATATGCTACAAATTGATTCTTAATTGTACCCTATTTTTGCTTTTGACAATGATTTATTTTCTTTAGATCTCTGAATCTTTTTCTTGGGTATTTGGTTATTTGAGCTTATTTGGTTATCTTGGTTGATTGGGATTTCATTGATTTATTTTAATTAAATGTTCTTCCACAATGATTTCGAGAGATGGGCTTGAGAATAAGACACCCACTTTACTAGGTTAATATTTTTCATTTTTTATTAACATGAGAGGGAAGTTAGGAATTATGGCTAATAACTAAAGATTTTATGAAATTACCTAGAGATAGGGATTTTGTGGCATTTGGATGGTTTAGGATAGTGAGCGATGTGTAATGCAAGTTTATGTTTGGTTGGTCAGGTAAAGATACCAATTAATCAAATTTAGGGGTAGAAATCTCATAACTCGAGAGAAAGTGAGATTGATATCTGACTCACTCTGGTGCCTAGAATTAGGAATTATAGGTCCAAGTAGTATTCATTTCTTAGGTCTTGAATAGGGGACTTCCTTTTATTACACGGGTTATTCTCTTTCTTATTCCTTGAGGATATTGTGGCTCTCTCTTTTATGCAAGAACATAACCTCTCTTCTATTGTAGTTAGTGTAGTGTTTTATCTTACATTTACTTTTAGCTAAACAATGAGAAAAGAAGGAAGTAGGAGCACTAACCACGTTCCTTAAGGTTTTTTATACTTACCAGCAATACTAGTCTACACGATAGATGCACTTGCATCTATGTATGTGTTGTATAATTCTAATTGACATTTTATTTATTAAAAGGTGTGTGTGTGTGTGTGTGTGAGGCACAATGACTTGGATTTTCTTGTACACAAAAAGCACGCATCACACACAAATTGCACATATCAAGTTTTTGGCGCAGTTGTCGGGGACTGAATGGTAATATTTTGAATTGCTTGAGTTTTGTTGATTTAGTTTTGTAATTGTACGTATTTGTGAATATAATTTATTTGTACCTAGGTAGTTGTATATATCATTTATGGATAATCATTTGTGTTTGTCCTTTAGATTTGAATTTATTTGCACAGTTGTATTTGAAAATTCTCATGTTCTTATTATTTTGGAAGTTTTGTTTTTTGGTGAAATTTTGGAAAGTAATTTATTAATTAATTGATTGATGTTTTTATATGCTATTCATTGATTTGTTAGGTAAATTATTATAGTTATTCTTTTGTCTTAAGTACACATTACGTCTTGAATCGATCCTATTTATATCTTTTGAAAAACTATTTTAATCATGGGAATAATATTAATTTCATGTTTGATTAAATAAGATCTTTTCTTATATGAATAGGAGAGTGCACATGCAATTAGAGAAATTTAACCCAAAAATAGAAGGAACTTTGAGAAGATTGAGGAGAAAAAGACAAAAGAAAAGTACAATAACTCAAAATCTATGGGAAGAAGGTAGATTTTTGAACTTTTGGAGAACTTAAAAGGTATGGATCCACTTGGGAGAAACACTGGGATTTATGGAGATGAGCCACAAAATGAAAATGGAAATGGAAATCAAAGAAGAACCATGGGTGATTATACGAGACCTTCATTTCAACGGACTGAATCAAGTATTTTGAGGCTATGAATTGAAGCTTATAACTTTGATCTGAAACCTTCGTTTGATGAATTACCAGATGAAGATCCTAATGTATATATTGCAAGTTTTCTTGAAATCTGTGACACTTTAAAGCTGAATAGAGTATCTGAAGATGCAATCAAATTAAGGCTTTTCCCATTTTCACTCTAAGACCAGGCTAAATCTGTCCTCAAATTTTTGCCTCCTAACTCAATTACTACAGACGATCTGGCATAGAAATTTCTTGCAAAATACTTTCACCTAGCTCGCATTGCCTAACTTAGGAATAACATCTTTTCCTTTGTTCAAATGGAGAAAAAGACACCATATGATTGCTGGGAACGCTGGAAGGAATTGTTAAGAAAATTCGCATACCATGGATTGGACTTAAGCTTTCAAATTCTAACTTTTCATAATGGGCTCAATTTTGCTATTACGCAACTTTTAGAGGTATCCTCAGGTATTTCTACATTAACTAAGACTCCAGAAGAGCTAAGAGATTTGATTGAAAGCTTAGGAATGAATAACTATTCGTGGGCTCGAGAACTAAGGCATGCACCTAAGGAATGCATAGTATTAATGCGATGGTAGCTATGGAGGTAAAATTGGAAGCCCCCACCAAGAAAATCGAGAGGAAGAACACTAATCCAAAAGCCTAAGTCATCAGCTGTGGTTTTTGTGGAGGAGGATACCCCAGTCATGAGTGTCAATCTATGGATTCAAGTAGTGAGCAATTAGTGGAACAAGCCAATTTTGTGGTAAATGCTAGGGAAGAAAATAATCCTTATAGGAACACTTACAACCGTAGTTGGCACAATCATCTGAACTTCTCATAGAGCAATCAAGGACAAAGCCAACCACTCTTTCAAGGTGCTCAAGAACACCCTATGAATAGGCCTCAAGTGCCCATGCTCTACCATTCACCTCCTCCTCTACCTCCTCAATGTCCACAAAAGCCATCACTTGAGGATTTGGTAGAAAAGTTAGCACCATCCGCTGGCTGGTGCTTCTAAGGAGTTGAGGCATTGGTGTGCAATCAAGAACCATCCATCCACAACCTTGAAGGATAAATTGGACAAATTACAAAGCTTTTGGATGATAGGCCAAAATGGAACTCTTCTTGGAAATACGGAAGCTAATCCACGTGATGAGGGTGGAAAGAATTGATCCCCTTCCCTATTTTATCACTTTTGCATTTTGGACATTTTATTTGTGCCTTGTTTTAATGTTTTACACTTTACTTGCTTTAGCATGTTTTGGGATTATGCACGTATGGTTTGATGTGTTAGTTGTTTGAACTTAGAATGTTAAATTTGAACTTGTTTGCTTTATTTATATTTGCTTAATTTAGCTTGAATTATGGTGTGTGTATATTGATATTTGTGTTAGTTTATTTCTAGTATGTGACAAGAAAGAAAAAAAATAGAAAAGTAGAGAAAAGATCAAAAAGATTTTTAGTTTTGTGCGCGTACTAAAGATAACAGGCACATGTTAAAGCTATGAATAGGTGGTGGTTTCATTCAGTGACATTAAGCCATTGAGCTACTGGAAATAACCATTACCTATTAGTAAGCAGAACAGATGCCAGTTAGTCAAGGTTAACACAAAACAATATCTTTTTGATCTCACCGACTCAAAATCTTTCAAAACATGCACCTATTATTATATTCAATAAACACCAAATAGTGCTGGATTCTTGATAAATTCAACAGCTAATAGTGAAAACCTCACCCAATTCACTCTTACCCTATCACCGGTTCCTTCTATTCCTCATCCCTTACTGTTGTCTATTTGTACCCATCCTTTTTCACCATCCACACTATTTTGAATTTCTTCTTCATGGGACTTTCATGTCATTGAGCTATCTATTCCTCTCATGATCACTATTCACCTGAAGAGAGCTTTGATTTCATTTGTCAGTTGCTACTTTCATATGCTCGATCAGAGTAGGGTTTCTGTCATTACAGTGAGTAGCATTTTTCTTCACCTATCGGGTTTCATAGAATTAGTTTTGATTTGTCAAGTAAATTGAATTTTGATAGTTGGATATTATAAAATTTTAGAATTTCATCTTACAAGGTATTTCGATGTTTTCCTAACAATCTGATATTCACTTACTTTAGGATGATGTCCTTGATGAGTTTTGAATTTTTTGTAGCCCGGGGAACTAATTTTATATTTCGCTAGCATTAATTTTGGGAAGACTGAACTTATGCTATTTATTTATGAGCCGAAGTTCTACCCCGATCTTTGATTACAAATGTGGGGAGTCTAGATGGATGATGTTATATGGATTGGGTTCAATTAACGATAATAAACTGATCTAGTTCATTTTGCCGTTGGAGAATTAAGTAGATATGATTTATTGAAGAAAGGGATCTATGCATAATAGTGTCCATTTTGAGCTCAAATTGTGATATGGAAGACTAGACTTGATATTGCTATATTGGTGATTATTTTTGTTGGGAACTAATTAATCTAAGAAATTATGCAATGTTTATATCAACTACACTTTGCTATATTTTATTTTGTGGTTGAGTAATTAAGGTGGAGGTCAGGGAATGAGTTGTTTTAACTTTACTTTTGGGATTGTACCATAAGGCTGGATTTTGGAAAATGTTAAAGTGAATCTTTGTGTAGAAGAATAGGAATTAGTTCTGTGTTATGATTATAGGTTTTGAATGAACTTTGTGTCTATTGATATTTCCTTGTGCTTTGTCTTTTATTTCTTTTCCTTTTGCTATATGCTCTATGTTATTTGAATTTTCTTCTTCTTTTGCGAATTTTCAGCTTTGTTTGAATTTAGATTGGGTTTTGTGGCTTTATCTTCTATGAAATTTTTCTTTCACATTTTTACTAACTTAGATTAGTGGCCTTATTTCTTTTATTTTGTATTTCTAGATTTTATTTTGTGATTGTGGTTTTGTTTTTGTGAGTTGTTGCGGTTGGACTTTTATTTTTGGTTTGGAGTTAGGCATTGGGTTATGATATTGGTTGATTGAGGTGATTTGAGTGGTGCGTTTGGAGTGGGGTTTTGTTTTGATTAAACCAATTTCTTTCTTCTGCATTTTTCTACAACTTTTCTACATGCCACCTAGAACCTCTAAGCTTCCCCCAAAAGGAAGAGGAGAGAAGATTCTTCTTCTTCTCAGCCCACTACTACTACTGATACTCTCGCCCCACTTGGAAATTTTGTAGATGCTACTTGTGAGAAGTGGTACATGACTAGACTCCATAGCAAGATTGTTGTGGAGAAAACTGTAGACCTTAGCTTTAAGGGGGACATTAGACTGGTAGAGACATTTAGACAGATATGATAGGCCCCTATCTTAGATCTGAGTGGTGTTTATATTCCCACATTAGTAAAGGAATTCATTGCCAACATGTCTAAGAAGTGTTATAGAATGCTAAAGTCTATTGATACAGTAGTTAGAATGGTGCCCATTCACCTTAATAGACTTGCTAGGATTATTGGGGTAGAGAATGAGGCACCTTCGGTACAAACAGATGTTTACAATAAGAGGATAGCCTCTGAGACCACCTGGAGATTTAGTAATGCTCTTGAGAAGTTTTAGCTCCACTATACCTAGTGGAGACAAACCATGATCATCTAGGTTACCATTATGTCTCCCCAACATAGACTTCTCATCTTACTTATAGGGTTTAATGTTACCCCTAGAGCCAGTTGAAGGATCGCGAAAAAATAAAAACACAATAAAAAATAATAATTTAATTTTTTTTCTCATGCCAAAGTCTAGAAAAACATAATCTTAGGGTATTTAACTTGAACAACCGGAGCCAGATTCGAATTCAACGAAGCTTGTTGAACTGGAACATCTACTTGTTCTGTGGGAATACTAGCTAGTCCACAACTCCTTCATATTAAACACATACAACATTTGTTAGTTCTTGACCTTCCAGAGTATTCTCCGAACCAATTATAGACTACTACCAGAGAAAGTAGAATCAAGGGTGAAGAATTTAGGAAGAACTATTTAGTGTAAGGAAAAGGACAAAGGAAGAAAACAAGAAAAATGGTGGCTTTGTTTTCTTAGAGGAAAAAAATCAAAAGTTGTTTCTTGCTATGTACAGTGTGATTTGGTCAACACTTTACACACACACACACACACGAGAAGCCTTATAAAAACTATCCATCTTTCCTTTTCCTTTATCAACAAAACACTATCACTTATTTTTCTTCTATTTCTTGTTTCCTTTTACCGGAGCAGCTTCCAGGGATTGTAAAATTTCCTAAGCCTTTACCAGAACCCTGGTGGGCCAAGGTTTTATTCAATTAGCACAAGACTAATTAGATAGCTCTCTTTTATTAATTAATTAATCCACTTGGACCTAGTATAAAATTACTCAAGATAATTAATTAATAAACAATTTAATTAAATTAGCCCAATAAAATTATTCTATCCTAAATAAATAAATAATTAGATTTTTATAATAATTCTTTAAATATTAAATTCACCCAATAAGCCCATATAGTAAATAAATTTACTAAAGTTACTTGAGCTACTCTGGGAACCCAAAGACATATTTTCTTGGCTTTTAAAATGACCAAAATATTCCTGCTAACAAATAACTATATTTTATCATAAATATTTTATTTATCACTATATGAAATATTGAATCCAAGAATAATATTGCAAGTGTAGTGTTTTCAACCTACAAGTGTAATGACGAAAATAGCCCTCTATGTAACGCCCGTAATTGAAATAGGAAAAATGCACTAACAAGTTGCTCAATAACATCTAGCATCCTTTGATGACTAGTTCAATAATCCATGATATCCAGTATGTACCCACTTATCTCAAAAAGCTACCCAAGAGCATATATACTTAGTCACGATACCAAGAACACTAGATTATATAGATTATCTCGAACAACCATAAGGGGGTGATTTCTTCACGTAATAAAGCGTAAAAACTCTATTGTATAAGTATGTCTTATATAACTAGAGTCATACACTCAACGTACAAGGTTATTGACCGTATGTTAAGACCTCACCCATTAAACATCAAAGTGTACAAGTCCAACTTTACCAGACCACCAATTTATACTCAAATCTTAGGGTACTCGTCATGCAATAGCAACGATAAAATTAATCTTTATTTCTTTTAGTACTTTTATAAAGGTTATTATCGCATAGTCCAGTTCTATGTATTTCAAATACGCTTACACTATTAGCGTGAATGGACTACTCACTGATTAAAGGCAAACCATTCCCTATTTAGAAACCATAGTGTGATGATCTAAACCTTCATGAAGTGCCTAACTTCATCAATAGATCAAGAATATTTTTTCACTTATGTATCAGTAGCCCATAATTTATACCTTACCATAAAAGTACAACTCAATCACGTAAATTACTTACTAACACACTTAGACCATAATGTGCACACACATATATAAACAAATAAATATTAATAAATATAATATTTTATTAATTTCCAAAATATAGAAATACATTGTCTACTTTGGGTATACAATTCAACAATCTCCCACTTGCACTAAATAGACTATGATAGTCCTTATGTACCTACTCATATGACATTCAAGTGTCTTCAAAATACTTTTTCTGTCAAAGGCTTGGTAAATGGGCCCACCGGATTATTTGAAGAGGAAATCTAATTAACCACTATCTTCTATTTCTGGATGAACTCCCAGATTAGGTGATCTTCCTCTTAATGTGCTTCCCCTTCTTGCTATTTTTTTAGCTCTTAGTTTTGTAATAGAGCTTCAATTGTTATAATATATGGTAATAGACCTATCCATTTGTGGCACTACTCTGAGTTCTGTGAAGAACTTTGGGAGCCAAATCACTTCCTTTGATGTTTTTGAAGCTACCACATACTTATCTTCCATGGTGGAATCAATAATGCAAGATTTCTTAATACTTTTTCATGAAATAGTCCCTCCATACAATGTGAAAATGTTCCACTAGTGGATTGTCTTTATATGCTTAGAAGTCTAAGTTAGTGTAACCAATAGGAACTAAATCATCAGATCTATAAACAAGCATATGATCTCTCGTGCCGTTCAGGTACTTGAGAATAAACTTTATAGCTTAGCAATGTTCTTCCCCTAAGTTTGACTGATATCTACTAACCATACCTACTACAGAGCAAATATCTAGCATCGTACAAAGCATGACATACATGGGACTTTCACTGCTGAAGTATAGGGAATCCTACCCATCGTTCACTTCTCTTCTTGTTTCTTAGGACATTGTTTGGAAGATAAGGTCAATCTATGCCTAAAGATTATAATTGCCCCTTTACATCGATTCATCCTAAATCTAGCCAATATATTGTCGATGCAAGCAAATTGGGATAAAACTAATAATGTTTGCTTCCTATTTCTAAGAAGTTTTATACCAAGAAAGCAGTTAGCTTCATCCATATCTTTCATGCCAAATTAACTTGATAACTAAACCTTTATAGATAACAATATGCCCCTGTATTTTTCTAAAGAGTAGAATGTCATCTACACAAATTACTATAAAAGTCATATTGTTTCTGCCTTCCTATACTGTGATACCCCGTTTAAACCCTACCCTAAACGCGTGGGAATTAAGGGCATTACATGGCATCTTGCATATGCACATAGATTTATAAAACGTTCATTGATGAGTTTGTTAGAAAGTATGCCCTCAAAGACTATGAATTCTGTGTAAATATATTACAATAAAATATTTATTCATTCAATTTGGATTGTTTCTTATATTATTGCACATTTAAGGTCCAAGTGTGATAAATAATGGTCTATGTGTTGGGTCATTATTCACAGTAGGGTATAGACCATGAGTACTTGTCATACAAGTAAAATTAAGTTCTTAGTCGTTTGATAGAATTGGGTATTTCATCAAGGTAAGATTATTATGCCATAAGTTCTAATGAGGAATGGTTTACCTTGAATCAGTGAGTAGTTCACTCACATCATTGGCATAAATGTAGTTCAAATACGTAGAACTGGACCTGTAGCAATGGTCTCTCTTAAAGTACTATAATTATAGAGACAAGACTATTACTGCTACAGCATGGACGGATACCTTCATACTTGAGTATGAGCCGATGGTTTGGCAAAGCTAGGATCTTGTACTTTGATTTATATTAGGTGAGATTTCTTTTGTGAGATCGATAACCTTGTACATTGGGTGTATTACTCTAATTAGTCAAGAAGGACTCATACAACAGAGTTTCTATGCTTCACATTGTGAAGATTAAATCACCCCCTTGTGACTGTCCAAGATAATCTAATAATCTAGGACTCTATGAGTGTGACTCTAGAATGTGTGCTTTTCGATAGCTTCCAATGATAAACAAGTGCATACGAGTGAGTCATGGATTATCGAACTAGAGATCTAAGGATGGTAGATGTGTTTAAAATGGGTGTTAGTACATTTATTCTATCTTATTGATGGGTGTTACATGGAGGGGTATTTTTGTCATTTCACTTGCAGATCGGAGACATTACTTTAGCAATATTATTCTTGGAGTCAATATTTCCATATGGTGATAAATGAAAATATTTAAAATGGTAAAATGCATCTATCTAATAGTAAGGGCATTTTGATCATTTTAGTAGCCATGAATAATTTGTCTCTTGGTCCCCGGAGTAGCTCAAGTTACCTTGCTATTGTTTAGACACAATCTAGGCTTAATAGATAATTATCTGAAAGAAAAATTAAATTTATTCTAAGAGTCCAATTAGAATTAATTAATTAGTCTTGGGTTTTTCATAAGGTCTAGAAAAGATAATTAATTAAGAGAATTGGGCAGCAATGAATTAATTAATTAGTGATATATGTTAGCATATATTAAGAGTCCAATTAGAATTAATCAATTAGTCTTGGGTATTTATTGAAGCCCAAAAAAGATAATTAATTAATGAAGAGGATTGGGCCAATCTTGGGCTGTTTTTTTAGTTCAACACCAATCCCATTAGGGCTTAGTGTGTTTTGGCCCACTAGGGCATCATTAAGCCCTAGGGCGGCTGAAATTTAAGGGGTAGAAATGTAGGGTTTTGGCCAAGCTCTCTCTTCTATGTGCATCCACCCTTCCTCTTGTGTTTTCTCTTCCTTCTCTTCTCTCTCTTGGAAAGTCTCTTAGTTATCCAAAGAAGCTTTCGCCAAGCTAACCCAAGATCAAGGTAGAGTAATACTCCGGAAGACAAAGAGAAGAAGTTTGGATACTCTTGATGCGTAGGAGTAGAAGATTGGCAGGAATACCAGTCGAACTGCAGGCGCCTCCTTCTCCCCTTCCAGCGCAAGATCTAGTGCAACCCAGCACCTTGTTGCTTAATCTGCAACCAAAAAAGAAAAGTAAGTTCTCTCTCCTAGATGTGAATCGAAAAACTGAAAATTTTCCATTGCGTTTTCTTTGATGTTTTCCATTTCAATCCTTCAATGTTTGAGGGTCATATGTATATATATATGTGCATCTTAATTCTTATGTTTATTGGTGTTTTAGTTCGCTTAGTGAACTTATGACGACCTTTTTGTTGAGTGAGATAGGTTTGTTTGAGTTTAGAATTTATATTGGCAGAAGAGATGCTTAGGATGAAGGTGAAGGAAATTTGATTAGCATTATAGACACAAGGACCATTATGGTCCAGTGGTGATGGCTTGGGAATTATCTCTTGTTAATTCGAGTTCAAAGCCTAACTCCACCAAAATTGTGCCCTTCTTCCCCTTTTCTTTCATGGCCGAAAAACAGCTATAGTGCTACACTTTTTAAGGGATAAATTCCTTCAAATTATTTCTTTTGTTACTTGAATGGATTGTGGTAAATTTTATTTATTTATTTTTCTTTTAAAATTATCTTTTATCTTTTCAAAAAGATTTACTTAGATAATTCTTCCTGGAATCTAATATATATATATATATATATATATATATATATATTATGAATAAAGGCCCACAGCCATAAGATGAATACATATAGCTATTGCCAAGTGAGCTATTTGCTATTTGTGTGTGTGTGTGTGTGTGTGTGTGTTATACATATATCTGTTTGACCAAAATTTAATGTAGAATAATTATATTTTACTTGATTTGAATTTTGAAATGATTTTATCTTGTGATTTATAATCTTTTAAGATAATTATTTAAACTATATTTCAACTACCCATTTAATATATTTCTCTACCCTAGTCAACACTTAGGGAGTTTTTGGCTAAAATTGTGTTTCGAAGAATAATACAGTGATGTTATATTAATTGGATGGATAAACTAGTGTTATGTGAAAACCTTTGAAGATAACATCTCTTTTATCTTTTGTAAATTATTAAATTATCTACTCCAAAATTTATTTCACCTATTTTGTGTTTATTTTTCTGGAAACCCCTAGCCTGGCTACTGCCATTTTGAGGGTTCAATCCCTACAATATTTTGAAGATAAAAACCAGAATTTTCTTTTATGATAATATCCTCTAATATCAAAGTATTTTCCAATATTTACTAGCTAACAATGATGTATTGTGTATTATATGTATAATCAGGTTTTTGTGCTTAAAATACATCAAGAGCATCCTAGTTATTCTAGGAATTATGGCAGCCTAAATAAGAGGAAATCCAGTTGCTATTTGGAGATAAATTCTACTAATATTTTGTATTTTAAATACTATAGTTATTTAGCTAAGAAATTTCAAATTTCTTTTATTTTTCTTTTACCAATTTCGAATTATCTTTTATGAAAATCTCTTTACTACTTTTTTGAAGAAAACCCTAGCTATCCTAGGATTTTAGCCACCATTATTAGAAGTGTAGGACTTCTTCAATGTTGTAATTTTGAATTTTCAGATACATTGGAAAGATAATACAAGTTTTCATCCTCTTAGTTATCATCCAATATTTTTAATAAAACCAGAATTTTCTTCTTCATATTTTCCCTATCTTTGTTTCGAAATTTCCACTAATATTCCTCTTCTTTATTTCGGCCACCACTTGGGGAGTGTTTAAATTACACTTCAACACTTATAGATAGCTGGAAAATCATAACCAAATATTCATCATTTTTTTCTCTTATGAAAACTGTTAGCCCTAAGGGCTTTCTCCTATATTTTGACCTATGACAAATGTTGATATGAACTAACTTGTCTAATCTATTGTGATGGGACATGTTTGACCTCTATTCTTTTAAGGCATTCAGATATGATTGTTTGGCAACTCTTCAGTAATTGAATTTAAGTATAGAAGAGCAAAAAGAAGATCAAAGTATATGGAGTTGCAAATCAAAAAGTCCTTATTTAGACTAGGAAATATTATTAAGGTATTTCTATTAATTCTTATATCTCTTTACTTTTTGATTCAATTGACTTTTACCTTAAAGCACACAAAGAAGAAGATTTCAAAGTTTTGAAAGTCTCAGAATTTTGGATTGAGTAGTTTAGATGTTTCTGCATCCAAAAGAATAATCTAAAATAATGTAAATTGTGTTAAAATGTTTTTGCCTGAATTAGTGTAGTTTTGGACTTATGTTTTGGATGCATAGTCGTCCAAAACCTGAGTCCAAAATACGGATAATTTTAACAGAAAAATTATAGCCGTTTTATTGGCACTTCACTTCTTAGCTCTATAAATAACCTCTAAGCAAGATTAGACACAAGATTTTTGTAACATTCCTCTAAGAAACACTATTGCTCAATTTTTTACCAAAATATTCTTTTATCAAGTGCTTCAAAGTGAATTCATGTTGTGTCAAAGGTGAAAGTGTTTGTACTTTGTACCTTAGTGAACATCTACTCAAATAAGTGAGCTTTTATAATTCTATTGATTTTCAATCTCTTTTGTAGTACAAGGTTATGGTGTAAAACCCAAATGGGGTGAACCTTGTTGTGATTGTTTGGTTGAGAGGTTTTGAAAAACCTAGTGTGGTGATCCTCTCTTATATATGGTACGGGTTGATTTCATTAAGTGGAGTAAATGAAATCTGATTGAAAATCCTTAAGTGTGAGCTTAAGTAGTGGACGTAGATCTTAGTAGATCGAACCACTATACATCCTATGTTTCATTTCCTTTTGTTAATCATTTACTGCTTTGTGTTTCTTTCTTTGTCTGAATCTGGATATATCTCAGAAAGTTCTTGGATAACTTTCTTTGTCACCATAAAGTCTGTCCAAGAAACTTTATGATCTTTATTATACTGTATTTCAGACGAGTTAAAACTTTTAACTTGTCAAAAACCTTATTCACCCCACCCCACCTAAGGTTTTTCAAAAACCGTAATTTTCATTTTATGCAATAAAACTTTATTTTCCTTTTTCTTCTTCAACGATTCGGTTTTCCTACCTTGTTCTCCACCAAAACCAATCGACAACAAGGAGACTTCAGTGATTACAAGTGATTTTAGCCACCATTACCAGAAGTTTAAGACTTATTCAAATTAACCATTTCAAATTTCAGAGTTTGCTGAAAAAGCATACAACTGTTATCCTCTAAAACTTCATTTATTTCCCCATAAGGATTTTTCTTTAGTGCAACAAAAAAATTCTAGCAATTCTTGAAGTATTATCCGCCATTTGAGAGGTTGTTCAGAGCTGCACAAGTACTTGGAAATAGCTAAAAACTTTATCATATATTCTACAATTTTTATTCCATGCAAATTAGAAAATTTTTACCAAGTAGAACTCTTCGCTTCCTTGTGAATGTAGGCCACCAAAGCTATTTCCCTTCTCATAATCAACTGACAGCAAGTCCAACCTAAGCAGAAGAATATTTTTCTTTTCTCCATCATATTGATCAAAAAACACAGCCAGCAGAAGATAGATCTCCTATCCTCTTAAAACTCAAGTCCATATCTTCCTATATTGAATAAAATATTGGTTAACTTATAACTTCCTCTAAAGCCTTGAATTTCAGTGACTTCAGCCATATTACATCATCAAACAAACTCGGTCAACATACCAAATGCTAGCATTGAAATTCTGAACACAAACTTTCGGTCAGCAAGCCTTTAGAACAACCACTGCCATTTTCTTTTCTTAGCAGCCGAGAATAAAGGAGTGAACTAAAATGAATTCTCTCAAGAATTAACTACTATGTCTTTTGACAATAATATCTATTTGGAAGCTATCTGACATGACAACAAGATTAATCTCACTAGCATTCAAGTTTTGGACAACACGCTTACACATATACAGCCGAAAAGCTTTCCCCAATTGCACTAAATTCCAGCAGCTACTTCAACCAGCGCTCATGCATGAAAGATAACAAAATCGAGACAACAAGTGTTGAATGCCCTGTGCACTTCCATTCTCTATCCTTCTCGGTTTATGTCCTCCCAAAATACCAGAAACATCAAGTAGAATTCTTGACCCTTTTCAAACGTCATTTTTTATCATACCCAATCAGAGAAACAGAACTTACATATAATATTCTTGGAATTTGGAAATCTCCCAAAAGGTAAACTGTGTCCATTATTCTAAATTCTCTCTTTTCCTTTCCATAGCTTTTCTATCAACCGAATCACTAGGCTGATTTTCTCCATTCTCCTTGTAACCACATAGAAGTTCTAGAAGTCCTAAGAAAGTCTTTTTTTTCTCCTTCCCTTAATGAGTTCAACTTGATTATCAAATGAGTCACCTTTTGGATATCCACAGTTGCTTATCACTAAGAGATAAGAGGTTATGTCTGAAATAGAAGATCAGAGCGGTTGATATTACTTTTCTGACTAAACTACTTCAAATAAGTCCATGCATAACTGTTTTGATATATGAAACCCTTGATTGCAAGTCACATGTTGTAATGCTGTTGAATTGCTATTGTTCAGTTGTGATTAGTTGGGTTGCATACGGGGTCATTTTACACTCTCAATGGTTTCGCCAAATCACAGCTTTAATCAAAAGCTATTTCCTCTTTTATCTACTAAACATTTTGCAAGCACTCTATATGAAAACCATGTTTTGCAAAACTAAGGTATTCAAAGTTCATGAATAAGGGATTAACTATTGAACATGTTAATGAACGTTGAGTACTCAATAAAGATAGGCTAATAGTACTAGCCATGGAAGGTTAGAGTAAGTCTTTTAGCAGGTGGCCACCTCCACATGGTAAGCTCTACTTGAAAAGGCGACAGTACTAGTTAGCTAGGCTAGTCTAAGCTAGCATGCTGATCTAGGTGGACTATTTTCCAGGTTGGACAACCGGTATATTTGGTGTGGAGGTAAAGGAGTATCTCACCATAATGGGCAGATCTCCCACTACTCGGCGTTGAATGGTTACACTGGGAAGCTGTCATGATAGAATTCATGATATGGAAATTTTGTGATTGAATCACCTAATCCTTTATGCTTTTGTTATATTGATGAGTGGATGGTTTTCTGAGAATTGTTTTGGTTGCATTCTGTATTATTCCACTTAGTGACTGATTATTGATTAATTTGACTTGGAAACACATTTTGGAGTTGTTCTAAACTTGCACACATGAAAATGTTTAAAGTGTCATGTGCACACACAAGACTTACTAATATGTCAATCTCATATCATTTTATATAATGTTTTTCAGGGGAGTATTATTCCGAGCAAGTTGGACATCTTAGAGACTGAAGTGTATTCAATTCTACTTTTGTATTTCCTCTTGATAGACAGTTGTTATTATTCACTTTTTGACTTGTATACGTTTTACTTTAGTTGTAATCAATTGTTTAATTTCTTTTGCTTAGCAGTTTTTCTTTTGTACCTCGTTCTAAAGACTCCGGGTCCTTTAAACGGTATGACATCCCCACCCTTTTTGGGTATGCAAGTAGTGGGGTGCTACATATACACGCATGGTCCACCTATATTTTGTATGAAACCATAAGACTTTACAGTCTCATTAAAACTTATGTTCCATACACATGATGCTTGCTTAAGTCCATAAATAGACTTCTTAAGTTTGCAGACTATATATTCTTGGTCTTTCACAATAAAGCCTTTTGGTTGGGTTATACAAATGTCTTTGCTAAGATGACTATTAAGGAAGATTGTCTTGATATCCATTTGCCATATCTCGTAGTCATACTACTGATATGCAATGGCCAAGAAAATACAAACAGACTTAAGCATGGCAACAGGTGAAAAGGTCTCCTCATAATTGATCTCTTCTTTCTGACTATAACCTTTTCTAACCAATCTTACTTTTTAGGTTTTTACCTTTCCCTCTGCACCTCATTTTCTCTTGTATTCTCATTTACACCCTATAGGTTTAATCCCTTTAAATACAATGACAAGATCCCATACTTAATTGATATACATAGACTTAATCTTAACATCCATTACTACTTGCCATTTATCTGTGTTAATATCAGCAATAGCTTTATCGTATCTAGCGGGATCTTGTTCTTGATGGTCGGAGACTACCTCAAAGGCTTCTCCAGTCCATATTTTCGAAACCCTAGATATTATCTGACTATGACGCGGTTCATTTTGTATGAAAACATCTAGTTGTGCCTCTCTAGGTTCCTCAATTGGGGTGTTAGAAGTTGAAATATCAATCAACTTCTCTTCTAATTCCACTTTACTCGAAACCTTAGTAGATACGCTTTGTTCATCCTCCAAGTATTCTCAAGTACCTTTTATTCTTAGGGATGATAAAAGTATCCTCCCCTTGTTCCTTTTGGATACCCTACGAAGTAGCACAATTCCAATATTGGGGCTAGTTTACTTTCTTTTGTTAGTACACAAGCTGAACAATTCCATACCTTGAGATGATTCATACTGGGCTTTTATCTATTCCATATCTTTTAAGGTATTCTAGGTACTAATTTGGAAGGCACCAAGTTCAAAATATATGATGTTATCTCTAGAGCATATCCCCAAAAAGAAATAGAAAAAGTTGTGTGACTCATCATGCTCCAGATCATTTCCACTAAAGTTCTACTTCTCTCAACTATTCCATTCTACTAGGAAGTCACAGGTGTAGTCAAATGAGATACTATTTCCTAATGTGCCAAGTAGTCCTTGAATTTATCAAGGAAGTACTCTCTAACATGATATGATCTAAGCTTCTTGATTAGTATACCTGTTTGACACTTCACTTCAGCTTTAAACCTCTTAAATTTATTAAAGGAGTCAGACTTGCGCCTTATCAAGTAAATATAACCAAAACACATATGATCATCCGTGAAAATGATAAAATATTCATACCCTCCTCTAGCTAATATAGACATAGGACCACAAATATCAGTATGAACTAACTTGAGTATTTCCTTAGCCCTTTTTGCTTTTTGAGTAAATGACATTTTGATCATTTTTCCTATAAGAAAAGATTTACACTGAGGCCATTCCTCCAATTTCAATAAGTTCAAAGACCCATTTTGGATTAGCCTTTGAATTTAATTAGGATTTATATGTCCTAATCTTAAGTGTCATAAATACGAGTTATTTGATATGGTCTTTCTCTTCTTATTATTAGGTTCAGTTTGAGTATTATTTATTTGATGACTTATAAGATTAATATAAAAATATTATTATACATTTTTCAGAACAAATAATTTTTCTATCTCTACTGATTGAAATACTAGAATAGAAAGAACCAGAATATCCATTATTAATCAATCTTGGAATTGAAATCAAATTCTATTTGCAACTAGAAACATATAAAATTGTTAGTGTTGTGCCCTAGAAGCAATCACTTGTACATTGTATATGACACATTTTATTTTAATAAAAGGCATTATTTATCTTACAATTTTATTTGTTTACTTCAAGTAATATAACTGTTCGATAAAGTCTCTAGTATAACACTGTGTTAAGAAAATCATAATAGAGATCATGATATGAGATTCCTACTACACTGGATGGTGTTAGTACTTAAATAGTCCCTAGTTATAGTATTAATGAGACAAGACATCATTAATGCATTAAGACTAGCATATGTTAGACTTCCTGATTAGATCAAGCGGTGGTTCTCATAACCATTAGTATTGAGATATTCAAAGTTAACACATGGATGCTTGTTAATAGAACAAGTTCATTGGATGACCTAGCTTTGAGATAATCACATAGATAACTATTTAGTGCCAGTGATATAATCTCAATATAGCAAACGTGCAAGTATCCTTAGACTTGAGATCTCCAAGGTACTTTGATTCCAATCTCCAGAGCTCGATCGAGGGCCGCCTATGGGATGGATATTGGGTACATTATGAGGTAAACAAAAGTAGTTGAGAGGGTCAATAAAGGATTCACCACTCCTAATAATAGGGGCGAATATCTCATGGCCACTTGTAGGAATTACTACTTAGAAAGTTCTTGGCCAAGGCGTATGTGCATTGGAAACAGTTCTAATTGATACACATCTACAGTAGGGGGTTCCTGGTACAAGTATAATTATATTTAGGCCATAATTAATATATATTCTGGAGGGAGTTGGCACTAATTCTGTACTCTAGACTGAATGAGATATTGTATGGTAAAAGGAGTTAATTGCACTGAAGTTTGTTATTGAAGGATTCATGTCAAGCCACTTGACTTCTTGGACTCTTGGGTGGTCATGATGTGTTGCTAGATACCACTCATGATCTGGGAATATGTGTTTATTAATTGATGAATTAATAAACCAATCCTGATTAGAATTAATATGATTAATTCTAATTAATTATGGATTATTAATCTCAAACACGTTTGAATTAATTCATGTTCGCTACTAATTGACTAGGAAAAATAATAGGTCACACACAATAGAGGATTATATACTCAAGATGTTATTTAATAATATAGTGGGGTTAATTGAGAAAAAGAGAAGTTGTTGTGGACAAATTATAATTAGTTATAATTTATGGTCCAAATTGTAATTATGAGAACTTGATTTTTCCAATTACAATTAGGGAATTCTAATAGGATTAGAATTCTCAATTTTAGCAGGGTTTTTCGGATATATGTGTGACATAACCAAAACCCTAGAAAGATGTTGATTCACGAAAAAAACCCTAGACACACAACCAACCTTCTTCTTCTCTCTCTCTTTCTCTCTCGTTTTGCTAAAAATGAAAACAGCCCTAGCCACCGTCTTTTTCTGCTAGCATAGGAAATTTTGGTGCTTGAGTATTCCTCTGTGTGGATTACTATTAGAGATAATCACACAATGTGATTATAGTGGTTAGACGTCCAACTCTCTTGGAGTTTGCATAAGAGGATTGCTAGATCACGCCTCGACTTGAAGAAGATCAATTTTGTTCTTCGGATGATCAAACGAAGGTAAAAGGCTATTACCTTTATTATCTTTATGTCTTATTTTCCACACATAGGCGGGTCTTAGGATGGTATCTCATTTATTTTTCACTGCACCGTATAGGATATGAGCTTGAGATACCCAACAAAAATATCTTCTAAGACTAAAATCGTATTACAATTAAATAAAAGTTCCTAGTCTCCCACTGCTTCACCCTATACTTATATTCTATTTCCTACCCGTAGTCCATGCTCTCCTCTATTGAGTCTCCTTATCTTACTAAACCACTGTAAAGAGTTATAGATATAGTTAGAGGCTCCAAAATCAATGATCTAAGTAGATGATAATCCAACCATCAAAATAGACTCTAAATAAAGAGCAATACCTAAGGAGGACTTGGCCAAGAAGTCTAGATAATCTTTATTGAAATGCATCTTCTTACCACACCTGAAATAATTACCTTTGGGCTTTGCATTAAGCTTAGACGAGACCAAGCTTAGATCTCTTAGGCTGGGCCCTTGCGTTGTTTTAGGCCTTCTTCTTCTTAAATATATTGGGCTAGGCCCTAATTCTAGAAGATGAACCAAAACAAGTAATCAAAATATATGACACAGGCTTCATAATTTTTTCACCAACCTGAAGTTCTTTCATTAACTCGATCAAAGATATACTCAATTTGCTCATGTTATAGTTCAGTTTGAATTAAGAGTATAAATCTGGCAGAGTCTTTAGAACCATGCCAATCTGCCTCTCAGGATCTAACATTACCCCTAGGACCTCGGTCTTCTCCAAGTGAGCAATCATCTTGAGCAAATGTTTTCAAACCGATGCCCCTTAGCTATCCTAGTATTCATGATTGCTTAAAGAGCTTCCTGCTTTGCAGGCCAACTCTTGTCAACAAATATGGTGCACAATGATATATCAATATTATATGCAGTAGGTTGTTCTCCTACTTAGACTGAACAATATTGGATATGAAAGCTAACGTACAACAACGTGCTATCTCATCGGCTTCCTTCTATATCCTCTCAGTCTTACGATCTTGGTCTATGGAATCTTCGCCAATTTCAGGATAAAAGTCGGTTAGAACATACTTGTACTCTTCTGCAGTGTGTATTATGTTCAAACTCCTTTCCAGTCCACGTAATTAGGTCCAGTTAACTTATTCTCCTTGATTATAATACAAAGGACTTAAATCAAACATTTTTGTTGATTGGGGTAAAAAACTTCATCTAGAAAAAATGTTTATTTTGAAGAAACATATAAAAATGCACATGTAAAACATCATATTATTTCTATGAATAGTTAACCTATTAAAAACCATTATAAAAAATATATGAATTTTAGCTCTTAGAAAAATTGACAGAGCTTAGTAAGAAGGGTAATAATATTCTAAGTCAAGTGCATGACCATCACAAATTAAACTTCCTTAATAGGTAATGATCTAGAGATAGTTCTATTGATAGGATGACCACTACTCTCACCATCTACAGATAATCTAATATTAATGCCTACAATGAAATGATACAGCTGGCCGATACTAACACATATCTTAGACATTCATTATAATTCCTTTGTCAGTTGTAAATTCTTATGAAAATCCATCATATTGGAGGTCATGCTCAAATGACACGAGGATAACTATAATCTCTAACAGGAATTTGTGATAGAAGATGTGGGGCCATTGGAAACCCTCTACCACTTAGTCTTTTGAGACAAATAGGTTTTTTGGGAAAAACGTTTTCTTAAAAATATTTGGTTTTCATTTACTTTAGTGAGATTCAAAAAATTCAACCATTATTCTCTATTTAAGAGAATAAACTATGAATTTTTATTTTCACTACTTAAGTTAAAAATCTTTTTCTAGGAACTAAATTTAAAATATTTAAATTCAAAATATTCTACAAGTCAAGGATAATAGCCTTTGGAAGAATAAATCATGACTTTTATTTTAAATTCCTAAATTCCCCTTTTAAAAATGTTTTCCTTAATTTTTTTATCTAGAGAAAAAAATTAATTTCTCAAAAACCTTTGTGCATTTGATTTCAAATTTAAATAAAATAGTCATACCTCCAAAAATAAATTTTTACATGCTATTTCTATCCTTTAATTCTTATGTGACCAAATAATAGATTAAACATTATAATAATAAAATTAAAATGGTCTATTTTAATCCTAAAGTGGTTCCTTCTTTACTAACCTACTTACATAAGAAAAAAATATTTATCACAATAAATAAACCATTGCAGGAAAATAATCTCGTGTTATTGTAACCGACTTGCCCCAAGCTGTGGCTAACTGGGGTAGACTGCGCCTGGCTTTCCTAAAAGCCAGTTGTGGCTGATTTTCATAAAGCTAGCCTTGACTTAGGCTTCTTATGCTCCTAAACTATGGCTGGCTCGGTGATCCCCGACTTAGTTTTACTTGCATCATTTTCAATGTTTTTCCTCCATTTTCTTTATGCAATTTCCACCATTCTCTTCCAGGGATTTTGTGTTGATTAGACACAAATTTTGTTTGTTACAAGAATTCATAAATAAAATTGAAATACAATATCAAATCCCTATACCTTTCAAAACTATCATGGCATGTGAGTCGATTCGGCCTACGGGGCCAGTTGAAAACCGAATCGGCTTCATTATATCGGGTCGATCCATGTAGAGCCAAGGATAAAAATTCCTAGCCCACCTGGACCTGCCGCCCGTGTAAAGAGTTGTTGCTCAAAGGCTCTTCAGCTTTTTTTTTTTTTTTTAATTTGACCCCTAACGGCCAAATTGCAATTTTACTTTTGGTAAAATGGCCCCTAAAGGTTATTGCCCCCCCCCCCACCCCGACCTCCAAAACTCTATAAATACCTCCAATACACCTCAAAACTCACCAAACACTCTCTAATTCTCTCCAACTCTCTATTTTCATTCTTCTTTCTCTCATAACCCTAAAATCTCTCTATTTTTTCTACAAAGGTGTTAGAATAAAATTTATTTTTTATACATATTTCAATTCTTCAAGAAAATCTTCACATTTGAAAGATTATTAAATAGCAGAATAGTAGATAATTAAAATCTTGAAGATAACAAGAAGTAAAGCGTAATAAAGTGCTATTGTTTCTTAGCCATCAACTAGTTAGTGTTTCTTAATCTTATATTTTTATTTTTGTAACTCCATTAATTATTTATTTTTTTAGGTATTTGTTTAACTTTTAAGTTAATTTACAAGCTATTTATATTTTTCAATTCTCTTATTTCATTATTTGTTAATACTTCATTTCATTTTATTTGAACTATTGTTTATTAATTTAAACTTTTATTTGAATTTTAATTGATTATTTTTACTTAGAAATAAAGAATCCAAATTAATAACATCATTTTTCTTCACAATCATCAACACTTTTTGATTTCAATATAGATCTAGCCTTAAATTTAATAAATAATGAAATAGGTAATGAGAATAAAGGCCCTAGTGTTAGTGTGCAACAACTAACTCCAACTGCTAATCCTGATTAATTTAATATAGGTGTGCCTCAGTACTAGATTGATGGTAAAACTTTGAAAGCTATAGCTAAAGCAAAAACATCTATGGTTTGGAATCTTTTTTAAAAGGATAATGATAATAATAGAGCAACATGTAAAATTTGTAAGGTAGTATATATATATATAAGAAGGGAGGAGAAATAGGAATGTTAGTGGGGCATATGAAAAGTTCATATAATGATTGGTTAGAAAACCTACTTAAACAACAACAAATTCATACTTCAAGAAGTCAAATTATCAGAAATTTTCAATATGATCATAAACAAACTAGAACTAGATTTGCTAAAAATGCTTGTTAAAACTAAAATACGTTTTAATTTTTCAGAAAATGTACAATATGAACAATTCATGCAATACTATTGCTAACCTATACGGAAAAGGATTTCTAGTACAATATTAAAAAATGATATAATAAAGATAGATAAAGAGATGAAAGTGTTAGTGTTATGCCCTAGAGGCAATTATATATATTTTGTATATTGTACAATATTAAATAAAATAAGACATTCTTTATCTTTTAGTTTGTTTTATTTATGCATTCGTGTAAAATAACTGTTACATAAAGTCCCAAGTACAATACTATGTTAAGAAAATCATGATAGAGATCATGATATGAGATTCCTACTATACTGGATAGTGTTCGTGCGTAAAGTATCCCTAGTATGGTGTTAATCAGATAGGACATTAATTCATTAATTTTGGGTATATAAAATCATCAATTATAAATCCATCCATTAATCAAATTTAAATTAAAACATTAATCCCAAAATACACATGTGAGCAAGTATACTCATTGCAAGCATAGTATAGGGAATTAACAAGTATCAATCCTCAAAGGAACAAGTACACGCTAATTACTTTTCATTCATTGTTTAACCGATCCCAAAAAAAGTGAGAAAATAATAAAAATAATATATATATATATATATATATATATATATATATATAACTCAAGGATGTAGGTTTATGCAATTTAGACAAGTATCTTAGAAAACATGACATTGAACTAATTAGCAATTCTCTTAATTAATTATCATCTTAGCATCATGAAGGAACATAAAGTATAATTTAATCATTTTTCAAGTCATGAATTTACTTAGGTAAATTCCACTTCATTTGTCAATCCATAGAATCTTATATTTTGATTCATATTAATAGATTTTTGAATCAAGATAACATAACCAAAACATACATTAAGCTCATCATTCATATCTTGATTCAAATAGCAGATTTGTCAATAAAGCCATCCTAACCAAAACATGCATGAATCTCAATTCTTTAAAATCATGAAATTAGCAAATGACCATATGTCAAGGTGAAATCAACTTAACATTTGATCGCTTAGTTCTAAAATCCTATCTTCATCGTTCAAATCCATTAAAATTCAACAAATATGAAATTAATGCAATGAAACTCCTAACATCATTTTGTCGAAGTCAATTAGAAGAACTCATATCAATAACCAATGAAATCAAGTAATCAAATACCAAAGATGACAAAGAATTGATCAAATAACAAAATTAACACAAAATCATGAATCCCAAAATAATGTTAAATTACAATAAAAGAATTGAATACATCATTGATAAAGGAAAAGAAAACCAAAAGAAAAGAAAACACTCATAGACAAATCTATTTCTTCTTCCTTGAAGACTCCCTTGAACAATCCTCCTTGATTTGGGTGAACACCTCATTCAATGAGAGATTTATAATTTTTGCCCTTTAATTCACCTCTCTATATTGTATGTCTAACCCTTGTATTTACTTATGCTTTTATAGGCATTTTGGATGCCAATTTCATAGCTGAGGAAGTTTTGGCCAAGTAGAAGTAGGAAAATACCAAAATTATTGTATAAGCCATAATTCCACATACAGAATATTCGCCTCCGGAGCATACCTGCTACCAGGTACCTTCGACCCACCTAGCACCAGGTGCACTCTGTTCTTCCCCTATTGTTGTTCTATTTTTGGTCGTTTCTTCTTGGAAGACAGATTGGACCCTGCACTAGGTACACTTGCTAGACCTGGCGCTAGGTCTATTATGGAAATCTCCGAACGCTTGCTCAATTTCTTCTGCTGGGTGCCATGTCTATTATGGAAATCTCCCAACGCTTGCTCAATTTCTTCTGCTGGAGCAAAATGGACCTGACGCCTGGTCCATTGGCTAGGCCTGGCACTATGTCTATTCTGGTTGTGTACACTTTTTGCTCAGTTGTAACTTAAATCTGCACATATTTGCCAAAAATACATTTTACAAGAAAAATGTCAAATACAAAGGAATATGCTTAGTTATTATAACAAATTTATCTTAAAACAACCTTAAATAACTAGGAAAAAAATGGTGATTTTAACCCCTATCACATATCCCCACAGTTGAACATTTGTTTGTCCTCAAGCAAGATACTTTAGTCCAAGAAAGATTATCAAGAAAAAATAAGTTCTTTCTCACTCCAAATATCTCTTCACCATAACAAAGATCATGTCTTCTTTTCAAACTTTAGATATAGCCCTTATCATTCATACTATTTGAAAACAATACAAACTTTGCAACATTAGATAAGACATTACAAAACTCTTGAAGTCAAACTAATCAAGTGCATACCTTAGTCTAAAAAGATTATTTCACTCTTCAAGCAAAAATATAGATAATATGAATCACATATGTTAAGCCATCTACCAACTCAAGCATTATAAACCCAAAAATTGCACAACTTAAATTACGATGTAAGGAAAGCACTCCAAATTTTTTCTCTAAAATAAAAAAAAATTAATGACTTAGAGAATTGATAGCCTCAAGTGCCTGGATTTCTTTTCACACAGTGAAGAGAAATCAAGATAGAGATCGTGAGGTAAGGTTTCTATTACACTACAATGTATTTGTGCTTAGATTATCCCTATTCATATTATTAATGAGATAGGACATCATTAATACGGTAGGATTAGCACATGTTTTACTTCTTGATTTGATCAAGCGGTGGTTCTCGCATCCATCAGTATTGTGATACTCAAAGTTAACATGTGGACACTGATAGGGGCTAAATTAATCATATTTTTTCTAGTTATTTGAGGCTCTTTTGTGATATATTTTGTTCAATAACTACTCATATTCCTTTATATTTGAGATTTTACCATTTGAAAGGTATTTTGTTCATTATTACAGATTTTTGGGGTAAATCAAAGCAAAAACATCGCAAAACAGAAGAGAGGCGACGCCGGCTAGGGCACTGCAATCGCCGCTAGCCATACACTGATGGCACGAACTTTGAAATGACAAAAAATTGTCAAAAAAAATCGGAACAGAGTGGAACTGGCACCGGCTCCAGTAGATAAGGTGTCACCGGCTGCATGCTGGACTACATTGTGCGAGATTCGAGAAAAAAATCAACAAACGAGTGGAAAACTAGAACATAACCGGCGCCGGCGCCGGCTCCAAGAGCTAAGGCGGCGTCAGCTGTGCTTTGAGGAAAAGACGGGATTGTGATTTTTCTACACGATTTTTGGTAATATGTGGAGTTTTAGTATCTTCCAACTTCTACTCGACCAAGAACATTACACCAACGAGTTTAAGCACTTCCTAAGCCTATAAATAAATGGAAAACATAAGAGAAAAATGGGAGAATTCATTGATTATCACAGAAAATAACTCAATCAAATGTGGAATTCTTCAATTCAAGGAGGATTATATAAGAAAGTCTTCAAAGGAAGAAGAAGGAAGCTTGTCTATGAGTGCTTTCTTTTACTTTGTTTTCTTTTTCTTGACAATGATGTATTAATTGTTTTATTGTAATTTGACATTATTTTAGATATTCACGGTTTTTAGAGTTATTTAATTTTTGATTAATTGGTTGTTAATCTTGGTATTTAATTACTTGGGTTTATTACGAGATTAATTAGTTGTTTCTTTCCATTAGATTGCTTGGACAAAGGGGTTGGTGGTAGTTTCAATTCATTAGTTTCACATTTGTTGGCTTTTATTTTGCTTGGACAAAGGGGTTAAGAGTAGGGACAAAGTAGTTAAATGTTAACTGATATTTGCTAGGATATAGATTCGTTGGTTAATTTCATATGAATTTGCCAGGAATGGAAATTTAATCAAGGACTATGGTCAATGCATCTTTTAGGTGAATTAGTTGAGATAGGATATGTGATGCTAGTTTGTCTAGAAGATAGGGATTTCATGGATTGGACAAAGAAGTGAATCTATATTATCCTTCATGATGCCAAGAGAATAATTAAGTATGATAAAGATTAGGTACTTTAAGATCATAATTGTCAAAAAAATGGTTTGAGTTACATACTCCTCCATCCTTGACATGTATATATTTTTATTTTATTTTATTTTATTTTATTTCTTTTTTACTTTATTGAGTTGGTTAAACAATGAAAGAAAGGTGACTAATATATACTTATTCCTTGAGGATCGACACTCGCTTGAACTCTATGCTATGTTACTGATGAGTATGCTTGCTCATATGTGTAATTTGGGATTAACGTTTTAATTTAAACTTGATTGGAAATATGCTTATTCTTATATGATTTTTTATACCCAAATCCATATACATCAAGTTTTTGGTGCCGTTGCCGGGGAGCAACATCATGAAAGCTTCGATTTTGTTGATTTAACTATGTGAATATATTAACATGTAAATATGTAAATATGTAAATTTGTACAATTGTGCTTTTTGCAAAAAGGTGCCTTCTTTTGTTTATTTTGTCTCTTGTAATCTAATTTACTAATTTTGACTTAATTGACTAACATGCTTTATGTTGTACTGTAATACCACTAACTTTTTTTTGTTTAGGTAGCTTGTGAATATATCTAATGAGTACATTTTTCTTTTCTTTATTTTTTTGATTCTTTGCTTTTACCTTTTTGTTTTTTCTTTTCTTTTCTTTGTTTCTCTATTATTTTTGTTTGTTTTTCTTTCTTTTTTTTTTGTGCGAAGTTGATATCATCATGGACAACTATTTTTGGGCACAAAATCAAAGTTACAATGATGCTAGATTGGCAAGATTACAAGCTCGCATTGATGTTCTTAGTGAGACGTCATTAATAACATTAGTGAATTCTTTTGTTGCCAATACAAATTCATCTGTTCAGTAGCATGAAAAAGCATCTCAACGATTGAGCTATCAAAGAACACAACTAGCCAAGTTGGTTGAGGATGCTATAAAGGGCCATATGCTTGAACAAGAGAATCTCTAAGGAAATGAGAGAGGATATGAGGACCAATTATCCAATGTGGAAAGGGAGGTATTCAATTCTATTCTACATGCTAATAATTCTAATCCCTCTTTATCACATGATTTTTTTTTTAGGTTCCTATCAATTCTTGGAGAACAAGGGTCCAAATGATGCTTTGTTAAATTTATTATGCCCCAAGGAGTTAGATCTTTCAACGCTACATCATAAGAAACCCTTTAAGGATGTTGACGAATTCTACCCTTCACCCCAATTTCAGGGAGATAACTTAATTTTTGTAGACCATACCTTGAAAAGTAAGGATTTTGTTGATCCCATCTTTAAGAACTCAATTGCTAAATTCTAAGGGAAATTTCAGTTATAACAAATCTTTCGAATGGTCTAAAGGTGATTTCAAGGTTGATGCATTCTTTAGACATCATGTGCACTTCTTGTTGACAAAAGATATTTATGTGTCTAAAGGAATGTTAGAGAATGAGGTTTATGTGTTTGGCTTTGCTGAGACAAATCGTTTTCACAAACCCTCCATTTTTCAAAATCCTCCATTCTTCATTCTACATTCATCATGCCTATCTTCTATTTTGAGCTTTAATTTCTTTTCAAAAGGTTTGATGATGAAGCATGATGAGTGTGAAAAGTTGTTGTTTTATTTTTTATTTTAGTCTTTTTCTTTAGCTTGTTTTCTTTTATCTAGGTAGTATTTATTTTATTATTATTTTTCTTGTACTTTTATTTGTGTTTTGTTTTATAGGGATAAAGTCCTCTTGGACAAGCCCTTCTCTTTACCTCAAGCTTAGATATCTATTAGAGAATTATTTCACTTGGGCAGTATTACTTAAACTTTCCACCCCCTTATTATTTTTAGTCCCTTTGGAGATGCTTTCTTGTGTTTAATTTTTGCCAATGAGGACATTGTCCAATTTAAGTATCGGGGGGTGGTTTGGTGATATAGTTTGTCTAAGTTTTTATCAATTTTATTGTGAGCACAAAGTATGAAAGTATTTTCTTTCTTCTCTTTCCCTTTTATTTTTAGTCTCGTGACAGTATTTTTTTTGCCCTATTTATTTGGCCATTAAGGACAATGTCCAGTTTAAGTGGGGGGGAATGGTTAAATTGAGAATTCTTCTATGCATCATTCTTTTATACTTCATCCTTGTTGTGAGCAAAATTCCACCAAATTTTTTCAAAATTTTTCTGATCTTCTTTGAGGTTTCAAGCTGTATTTCTAATGTATGTCTTTATGACATATTATAGAGCATATGTTCTATATCGTTTATGGCTTATGCATGACTTTTTGCACGCACTTTGACTAAGTAGTTCTTGATCAAATGCTTTACATTGTTCTTAAACTTGTTCTTCTACTAAAATTCATGGAGCATTCTAGAACTTACTTGAATACCTGTCAAGGTGAAATAAGAAAGACATTCATTATTTAACTTAGGGATGACGGTAATAGGCCTTCTTTAGATAGTTTGAGCTTTCAAGCCTACCTATTTTTAGATTATCCCTAATGCCCATTTTGAGCCTAAATTGTTGATTTCTTTCTTTAAACCCCGTTATCATACTTTATCCATTACTTCTTTTTGAGAGTTTGAATAATTTTCCATATGTTTATGCTCTTGAGGGATGAAAGTACATGGAGGAGAATGTCGAGGGAGAGTACTTGGAGAAAGATCATGACTCATTACCTTTAGTCAAGTATCAAGAGTTGAGTTGAGCTGGAAAGAGAAAAGAAAGCAAAGAAAGAGAAGAAAAAAGAAAAGAGAGATTGAACACACAAAAAGTTGCTAGAAAAAATGGAAAGAAAGAAATTGAGGAAGAAAAGAACAACAGCTGTGAAAAAGAAAAGAAGAGAAAAAACAAAGAAAAGAAAAATTTTTGAAAGAAAAATAGAGACGAAAGATCACAAAAGGATTGGTGGTTGAGTTGTAAAAGGTGAGTTCATATTAAATCTTTGACACCATTGCTTAAAAGTCAAGTGATCTTGTGAAAAAGAAAGAAGAATTGATGGAGAAAGTAAAAAGATGAGAAGAAGAAGAGGAAAAAGAAAAAAATGCAGGATTTGCTTGAGTTGCACTGTAATTGCTGAATAAGGTTATGGTTTTTTGATTGATTTCTGGAATAGGAGAGCAGGAAGAGTTGGAAATTATTGATTTATTCTGTTTATCTTTTTCTTGTGAACTCTCAACTTCTTTTATATTTGATTCTCCTATATCCTTCGTTTGCTAAGCTACATTACAAACCTTTAGCCTTACATTACAAGCTTAAAAGTCTTACCTGATCTAAGTAGAATCATGATATGTCTCGGATTAGTGGAGAGAGTGTATGAAAAGTAAGCTTATGGAATGCATATTCTTTTTGAACTAAATTCTTTCTAATGGTTTAAGAATCTTGGTAAGTATTGAGATGGTTCTACTATGTCATTTATCACTTACGCAAGTCTTGCATTTGTTGTGAAAGATGTAGTAGCATGTGTTTTATGTTCTTGAATGAAGAAAGCGTTGAAGATATTGTTTTAAAATTAATTGAGTGATTTGACGAAACCTTGTGCTTTCCTACGTGTCTTTGATACTTTGCTTGAGGAAAAGCAAAGAGCTAAGTGTGGGGGAATATGATAGGAGCTAAATTAGTCATATTTTTTCTAGTTATTTGAGGCTCTTTTGTGATACATTTTGTTCAATAACTAGTCCTATTCCTTCATATTTGAGATTTTACCCTTGGAAAGGTATTTTGTTCATTATTACAGATTTTTGGGGTAAAACGAAACAACAACGTCGCAAAATAGAAGTGAAGCGGTGCTGGCTAGGGCATTGGAACCGGTGCTGGCTAGGGCACTGGAACCGGTGCCGGCCATGCACTGATGACACAAACTTCGAGACAATAAAAAATTGTCAAAACAGATCGGAACAGACTGGAACCGGGGTCGGGTCCAGTAGCCAAGGTGGCACCGGCTGCATGCTGGACTATATTGTGCGAGATTCAAGAAAAAAATTAGCAAACGAGTGGAGAACCAGAACACAACCGACGCCGGCTGCAACAGCCAAGGCGGCGTCAGCTGTGCTTTGAGGAAAAGGCGGGATTGTAATTTTTCTACGCGGTTTTTGGTAATTTGTGGAGTTTTAGTATCTTCGAACTTCTACTCGGCTAAGAACATTACACCAACAAGTTTAGGCACTTCCTAAGCCTATAAATGGATGGAAAACACAAGAGAAAAATAGGAGAATTCATTGATTATCATAGAAAATCACTTAATCAAAGGTGGAATTCTTCAATTCAATGAGAGTTATATAAGAAAGTCTTCAAAGGAAGAAGAATGAGGCTTGTCTATGAGTGCTTTCTTTTACTTTGTTTTCTTTTTCTTGACAATGTATTAATTGTTTTATTGTAATTTGACATTATTTTAGATATTCACGGTTTTTAGAGTTATTTGATCTTTTAATTAATTGGTTGTTATTCTTGGTATTTAATTACTTGGGCTTATTACGAGATTGATTGGTTGTTTCTTTCCACTAGCTTGCTTGGACAAAGGGGTTGGTGGTAGTTTCAATTTATTAGTTTCACATTTGTTGGCTTTTAACTTGCTTGGACAAAGGGGTTAAGAGTAGGGACAAAGTACTTAAAGGTTAACTGATGTTTGCCAGGATATGGATTCATTGGTTAATTTCATGTGAATTTACCAGGAATGGAAATTTAATCAAGGACTGTGGTCAATGCATCTTTTAGGTGAATTAGTTGAGACAGGATATGTGATGCTAGTTTGTCTAGAAGATAGGGATTTCATAGATTGGACAAAGAAGTGAATCTATATAATCCTTCATAATGCCAAGAGAATAATCAAGTATGATAAAGATTAGGTACTCTAAGATCATAATTGTCAAAAAAATGGTTTGAGTTACATACTCCTCCATCCTTGACATGTATATATTTTTATTTTTATTTTCTTTTGTTTTATTTTATTTCTTTTTCACTTTATTGAGTTGGTTTAACAATGAAAGAAATGTGACTAATGCATACCTGTTCCTTGAGGATCAACACTCGTTTGAACCCTATGCTATGTTAATGATGAGTACGCTTGCTCATATGTATAATTTGGGGTTAACGTTTAATTTAAACTTGATTGGGAATATGATTATTTTTATATATTTTTGTATACTCAAATCCATACACATCAGATGCTTATTACATGAACCAGTATATCAGATGACTTAACTATGAGATAATCAAATGGATAATTATTTAATTCTAGTGATAAAATTTTATTGTAACAAATGTACAAATATCCTTAGACTTGAGAACTCCAATGTACTTTGTTTGCTAAGCGTTGTACTTTGATTCTAATCTCTGGAGTCATTACAAGATCGCCTATAGGATGTACATTGGGTACAATGTGAAGTAAATAAAAGTAGTTGAGATGGTTAATTACTGAAGCACCACTCCTAATAATAACAACAAATATCTCATTGCCACTAGTAGGAATCATTACTCTAGAAGTCCTTGACCATGGCAACTATCTATTGGAATTAGTTTCAATTGATACACATGATGAGTAATGGATTTTGGGAATAAGTACTAAAATATTCGGGACAGAATTAATTAATATTTTGGAGAGAATTGACACTAATTTTATACTTTAAACTAAATGAGATATTGTATAGTGAAAGGACTTTATTATACTTACATTTCGCTATTGAAAAGTTCATATTAAGCCACTTGACTTTCTAGACTTTTGGGTGGTCATCATATATTGCTAGATACCACTCATGATTTGTTAAATATGAATTTATTAATTTAAAAATTATTTAAATTTAATCCTAATTAGAATTAATAAATTAATTATAATTGTTAAAAGGATTATTAATTCTATTATGATAGAATTAATTTATATTGGCTACTAATTAGCTAGAAAACTTAACGAGTCACACATAATAAAGGAATTGGTATTCAAAATATTATATAATAATATTATGGGGTTAATTTGTAAGAAGAAATAATAAATTATGGGTTAATTATAAAGTGTTATAATTACTTGGATGAAATTGCAATTATTTAAAGGGTTTCTAGTTGAATTATAAACTAGTTATAATTCAAGTGGCCTTATAGCAATTTTAGAAATCTAAAACCCACAAAAGAAAGAATAAAGGGAAATATCTTCTTGTTTTCCTAAAATGTTTAGGAAAAACAAGAAAGGCAGTTTTCACGTGGCTATGAAAAGAAAAGAAGGTGAAAAAATAAATAAGTTGTTTTCCTAAAGGGTTCAGGAAATAATTTCTGTGGAGATTCATTGTAGACACACACATAGATATGTGTGTGTGTGTGTATAGTACACGTGTGAGAGTTTTTTTCCCTTGAAGCTTACAGTGGCTATTTCTTTTCTTCTCTCACGTAAAACACGACAAATAGATTTTTTCCTTTCTTTTCTTTCAAAGAAAATAAGTTAATTTCTTCTCCAAATAAAATTAATTCCAAAGCCACCATTTATTACCTACTAGTATAAAGTTTTGGTGCCTAACTTGAATATAATTTCTTATGTGGATTACTGTTAGAGAATTCCTATTTTGAAATTTGATAGCTCGATTGAATCGACTTTTGAAGGGATTCGCACGAAAAAAAAAAATTAAAGCTATGTTTTTTGAATAACTAATTTTTCTTCTTTCTCATAATCCGTTTAATTACATATAAATGATCATTTGCATGGATTTCATTTTATTTTTTCGCTGCGTATAAATTAGTTTGCATGATTGAAATCTAACAATAATATCAGAACCATCTTGTATGTATTTTACAGGTTTATTATTATTTTGAAATTGTTTCGAAATAAATTTGGTAATATGAAATTGTTTCATAATTATTCAAAAATTTGAAATTATTTTAAAATTAAGTTTGGGTCCATGAAATTGTTATAGGAATATTTTGATTTTGGTAAATTCGTTTTAATGGGTTATTATTATTTTCCCTTCATATATTAATTACTAAGGTTGATTTCAATAAAAAAAATTGAAATCTTGAGAATTTTGTTTACGAAGAAAAAAAATTTATCCTTCTGATTATGTAATCAAAATTATTTAGGAAATAACTTTTCATTTTTTCCCCCTTTGCGAGAAGGAAAAAGAAAGCATTTGGAAATTGTTTCCAATTCAGTAGACTGCTAGAATTCGTGAATGATTGATATTGGAATTGTTTACAATTGGATATTGCGTTCTTGATTGGAAATTGTTTCCAATCAATGAATAAATAAATAAAAAAACAATAGGAAATAGTTTCTTATTGCTGTGCAAATTCGGTGGTGAACCATGATTGAAATTGGAATTATTTCTAATTGGATATAATAGCAATTGGAAATAGTTGCTATACTCGTGTTGCGTGCTTGGAAATTGTTTCCAATCAATGAATAAACCAATTGTTTCCAATCAATGAATAAAACAAATATATATATATATATATATATATATATATATGTTATAAAATTAGGGTAGTGTTAGAATAAAATCTACACACTACACACTAAGAAAATTCTAACTATTCTTTGCACAAGAATTTCTCTTCAAACTTCTCTCTTTCTTTCTCTCACAATTCTTTCTCTAATCTTTCTTTCACTAATCTTTCTTTCACAAAATGATGGTGTATTACAAGCTTAGAGAATAGCTCTATTTATAGAGCTCTAATTAGTGAAATACATCATGGCATACATCATCTTCAACTAATCTCAATTAATGATGTCTCCACTAAATGGTGGACATCCATAAAAATCTTCTAATAATTCACATAAATCCATAATTAGTGGAGCCTCCACTAATTAATGGAGATTCCAATAATTCATAACACTCCCCCTTGGATGTCCATCAATTACATAAAGAATATGCCTCGTTAAAACCTTACTAGATAAAAACCCAGTGGGAAAAAAAAAATCTAGTGAAGGAAAAATAGTACACTATTTCTATATGTCCATTTATTACTCCCCATGATGAGATGATTCCTTTAAATCTTTAAACCGACGCATACCGATTTTATATCTCAACTTTTCAAATGTTGCAGTCGGTAAAGTCTTCGTGAAAATATCTGCGAGGTTATCACATGACCGAATTTGTAGCACATCAATTTCACATTTCTTCTGGAGTTCATGAGTAAAGAAGAATTTTGGTGAAATATGTTTTGTCCGATCTCCTTTAATATATCCGCCTCGTAATTGAGCTATGCAAGCTGCATTGTCTTCATAAAGAGGAGTTGGAATACCTTTGATTGATGATAATCCACAACTTTCTCGGATATAATGAATCATGGATCTTAGCCATACACATTCTCGACTTGCTTCATGAATGGCTATAATTTCAAGCATGATTTGAAGAAGTAGTCGCTATAGATTGTTTCGTAGAACGCCATGATATAGCAGTATTTCCACATGTAAATATATAACCCGTTTGAGAACGTGCTTTATGTGGATCGGATAAATAACCAAAGATCTCGCATAACCTATCAATGTTGGACTGGTTTTATTTGAATAAAATAATCCGAGATCAATTGTACCTTGGAGATATCGAAGGACTTGTTTAATTCCATTCCAATGTCGTCGTGTTGGTGAAGAACTAAATCTTGCTAATAAATTGATAGCGAAAGCAATATCAGGCCGTGTGTTATTAGCAAGATACATCAATGCACCAATTGCACTCGAGATATGGTACTTCAGGACCAAGGAGTTCTTCATCATTTTCTTGAGGTCTGAAAGGATCTTTATCCACATTTAATGATCGGACGATCATTGGAATACTCAATGGATGTGCTTTGTCCATGTAAAATCTTTTAGCACTTTTGTCTGTATATGTTGATTGATGAATAAATGTTCCACTCTCCAAATGTTCAATTTGTAAACCAAGGCAAAATTTGGTTTTACCAAAATCCTTGATTTCAATTCTCTTTTTAAATAATCAATTGTTTCTTGGAGCTCTTCAGAGTTCCAATAAGATTAATATCATCAACATATATAGCTAATATCACAAATTTAGAACCAGCATTTCTTAATAAAAACGCATGGACATACCTGGTCATTTTTAAATCCCGCTTTCAATAAATATTCACTAAGACGTGTGAACCACATGCGCCAGATTGCTTCAGGCCATATAATGATTTCTGCAACTTGATGGAGTAATTTTCACGAGGATAATGTTTATATGCTTCGTGCATATGAAATCCTTCGGGATTTTCATGTAAACATCATTTTCTAAATTTCCATACAAGTAAGCAGTGACAACATCTAATAGGCGCATATCTATCTTTTCATGTACTCGCCAAACCGATAAGATATCGGAGTGTAATAGCATCAACAACAGGAGAATAAGTTTCATCATAATCAATACCTGGTCTTTGTGAAAAACCTTGGGCTACTAATCGCGCTTTATATCGAACGATTTCACTCTTTTCATTGCGCTTTCGCACAAATATCCATTTGTAGCCAACAGGTTTTATACCTTTCGGTGTTCGGACTGCAGGTCCGAAGACTTCACGTTTTGCCGGTGCATTTAACTCCGATTGAATCGCATCTTTCCATTGCAGCCAATCTTTTCTATGCCGACATTCATCAACTCGATATTGGTTCAGGATCATCATTATCCTGTGTAACATCAAGAGATATATTGTATGCAAATATATTATCAATAACAGCTTCTATCCGATTCCAACTTCTACCGAAGTGGTATAATTGATAGAAATTTCAGTGTTACTTTCATCAACTTCTGGTTCTTTGTCATCAGCTCTCTCTTGGTCTTTATCATTCTTTTCTTCAATATGATCTTCCGGATCATTTAATCCTCTTTTCTTTCGAGGATTTTTATCTTTAGAACCAAGAGGTCGGCCACGCTTCCGGCGTGTTTTTGACTCAAGAACTATAGGTATAATATTTTGTTCTGCTGGAACTTCAATTCGAATAGGAGCATTTATAGTTGGAATATGCGATTTTGTAACTCTTCCGAGTCAACAAAAGCGTCCTGGCATTTGATTTGCAATGCTTTGCAAATGAATTATCTTTTGAACTTCAAGTTCACATGCGCTTGTGCGCGGATCAAGATAATTTAATGATGTTGTCCAATCAAGATCCTTTTTATATCGTTTGGGTTCTCCCCTAATTTAGGGAATAATGATTCATCAAAATGACAATCAGCAAATCTTGTCGTGAATACATCTCCGTCAGTGGGTTCAACATACCCGATAATAGAGGGAGAATCATATCCAACGTATATCCCTTTTCTTCTTTGAGGACCCATCTTTGTACGTTGGTTTGGTGCAATTGGAATATATACAAGACACCCAAAAATTCTTAAATGAGCAATATTTGGTTCTCGACCCAAAAGCCAATTGCAAAGGAGAGAATTTATGATAACTAGTCGGTCTTATACGTACAAGTGTTGCAAGCATGTAGAATAGCATGTCCTCAGCGAGATGTTGGGAGATTTGTTTTCATTAATAATGGTCTAGCAATTAATTGTAATCGTTTAATCAAAGATTCAAGCAAGACCATTCCGTGTGTGAACATGAGCTACAGGATGTTCAACATTAATCCCAATTGACATGCAATATGCATCAAAAGCATGTGATGAAAATTCACCAAAGATTATCCAAACGGATATTTTTAATGTGATGGTCCGGAAATTGTGCTCGTAATTTAATTATTTGAGCAAGTAATCTCGCAAACGCCAAAGTTGCGAGTAGATAATAAACATACATGTGACCATCGGGATGATGCATCAATTAAGACCATAAAATATTTGAACGGTCCACATGGTGGATCAATAGGTCCACAAATATCTCCGTGAATCTGTTCGAGAAATGTAGGACTTTCAGCTCCTACTTTTACTGGTGATGGTTTAACAATTAATTTACCTAGGGAACATGCAGATACATGCGAATTTTTCTCGATGTTAATATCCTTTTATTTTTTAAAGGATGACCATGTGTATTCTCAATGATTCTTCTCATCATGGTAGATCCCGGATGACCCAACCGGTAATGCCAAATGCTAAAAGTAATAGGATCAGTAAACTTCGGTTTACTAGATGATGAATTTCAATTGTACGAATTTTTACAAAATATAGACCAAGAGAAAAAGACGGCAGTTTTTCTAATACCGATTTCTTACCCAAATGCATTTGAGTAATAAAAAGATGCTCAATCCCATTTTCCTCATTTGTTTCAACATGATACCCATTTCTCGTGATATCTTTAAAACTCACTAAATTTCTTCCGGATTTTGAGGAAAATAGTGCCTTATCAATAATAATTGTTGTTCCTTTAGGCAACAATATACTAGCTCTTCCGGAGCCCTCAATTACATTTGCACTACCGTTTATTGTATAAATATTTATTTCTCCCATTTTGAGATCAGAAAAATATTTCTCATTTTTTAGTATGGTGTGTGTAGTTCCACTATCAATAATGCATACATCATCATTAATAACAGCCATCTGAACACAAATATATATATGTAAACGTAAATATTATTAGAATAGAATGAAAATGAAAATACAAAAATATCAGGGTGAGGCTTTAGTTCTTTTGGACACTGCCATCACCAATTAAATGGTCTATCCTACCGTCTGGGTGTTCAAAAAAATCCGATACATCCATATGGGTAATATTGATATTAAGATCTTCAGGATCAATATCATCATCATCAATATCATTTATTGGATGTTGAGAAAAATTTGCTTCCACATTTTTATTTTTCAATGAAGCTTGATACAATTCAACTAAATGCTTAGCCGTACGACAGTTTCGTGACCAATGACCTTTCATGCCACATCTATAACATATATCCTCATGCTTTTCTTCAATTTCTTTTTCTTTTCCCTTATGATCTTTTCTGTTCCACTTCAGGTGGCCAGTATTTCTCACAGTTTGATTATAATTGTGATAAGGGAAATATCGAGCGTGACTACGACCATAACCACGACCACGGCCATGGCCACGGCCACGACCACGACTATAACGATGGCTTCTGCTGGAGCCAACAGCATTCACTTCAGGAGTGCTCTGTAGAGCCGATTGGTCCGGCTTCATGATTTCTCAATAATAACTCATTAATTTTTCTCTGCAATGAGGAGGGCGAGTAATTAAATCGTAAATTTTGTATACCCCTTTTCTCGATATTGTTGCTGCAGGACAATATTCGAGGCATGAAAGGTGGAGAATGTCTTCTCCAACATATCTTCATCAGTCACTTTTTCTCCGCATAATTTTAATTGAGATGTAATTTTATACATTGCGGAGCTATATTCATTCAAGGGTTTAAAATCTTGCAACCTCAGGTGCAACCATTCATACCGTGCAGTAGGTAGTACGACCATCTTCAGGTGGTCAAATCTTTCTTTTAAATTTACCCACAGACCATATGGATCTTTTTCGGTAAGATATTCCATTTTCAAATTTTCATCGAGATGACGACGAATAAAAATCAAAGCTTTAGCCTTGTGTTGTGCAGATGCACTATTATGTGCTTGAATAGTTTCACTAAGGCCTTCAGCATTTAGATGCATTTCTGCATCGAGAACCCATGACATATAATTTTTTCCAGAAATATCAAGGGCTACAAATTCGAGTTTAGCGAGATTAGCCATAGAGATCAATAAATGCGTACCTGTCTTCTGGCTTTAATAACGGCAGAGACTCGTGCTGTCTTCTGGCTTTAATAACGGTAGAGACTCGTGCTGATAACGTGTTATAAAATTAGGGTAGTGTTAGAATAAAATCTACACACTACACACTAAGAAAATTCTAACTATTCTTTGCACAAGAATTTCTCTTCAAACTTCTCTCTTTCTTTCTCTCACAATTCTTTCTCTAATCTTTCTTTCACTAATCTTTCTTTCACAAAATGATGGTGTATTACAAGCTTAGAGAATAGCTCTATTTATAGAGCTCTAATTAGTGAAATACATCATGGCATACATCATCTTCAACTAATCTCAATTAATGATGTCTCCACTAAATGGTGGACATCCATAAAAATCTTCTAATAATTCACATAAATCCATAATTAGTGGAGCCTCCACTAATTAATGGAGATTCCAATAATTCATAACATATATATATATATATATATATATATATATATAAAGAAAGTTTCCTTATTGAATCTGCGCACGGCTATGTGATTGTCGTGGCCGGTTTCCTTTCCTATATATTAAAAAAATTTATTTTAATCCTCATGGCTTTTGACCGCCGGTTTTCTTATCTATACATGTAAGACTCACTGAAATATTTTCTTTCCAAATGGACCCCATAATTTTTCCCAAAATTTGATTTTGGGATTACTTAATTAAATTTCTAAAATAATAATTTTAGAATTTAATATTTTAAGTATATTTACTTTTGGTTAATATAGTTTTAGTGTAATATTGGCAAGTTGGCTTGGTTATCGATTTAGACCAAAATAATTTGATTAATTTAAATTATGTCATGAATTTTATCGCGAATACGGCTTGCGTGTCTTGCCTTTCTCTATAACGCCCTTATAATTTCTTTTCTCATCTAATTCTCCTCGAATGTAAGTCGAGGTTTCTTCATTAGGAATTTATGTAATTAGATTACAAAGGTTAGATAGGATTAGAAATAATTTTTTTGAATTTATGGAGATGATGAACAAGGTGAAGCAAGAAGATGGTAAGACTTTCTTCCCAAAAACATGTATGAACACATATGTTTGACCAAAATTAATTTCCTATTTAGCTCAAAGAAATAAATCTAAAAAGTTCATAACCAAGTCATGTAATTGAGTCTATTACAATTATGTCAAAGTGTTGATCTTTTGCATACCAAACGATTAGACTACTAATTAAATAATTAAAATCCCTCAAATAATATTAAATCTAAAGCCTTCTATTAATATAGCAAGAACGAGAGTTCTTTTTCGAGATTAGGTTGTTAGACATACCAAGCTTACTCGACATCGAGCATGTTCAATCTATGGAATATGATTCCTGATTAATACATTGGATTTAACTAATATCTTTATCCCTGTTGGGCATACCCAAGTATAAAGAATATTAGAGGCTAAGCTGGGTAGCACAAAGTACATTAAGATTAAAAGTTGTTAATAACCTAACGATCCGGTAGTTATATTTGATGTAATTGGTACTGCATACCTACCATTGAACTTAACAATAGTTTGCTGGGCAAATCCAATGTCATTCTTAGAGAATTTGGATACCGGACTACTAAGAAAGCTTCCAACGGGCTTTCTCAAGTCAATAGTGAGGGCTATTGATTTGAAGAAAATAGTGAGTTAAATACGTGTTTAATTAAAGACCTAATTAAATGTATTCATGTGCATATAAATAGTCTAATGTCTCTTATCTTTCATCTTGGTCATTTGCATCATGACAACTGTAGTATTTCTAAATTAATTAAACAGATTAAACGCAGTGGAAAATAGCAAGAAATCCAAGCCATGGATCACGGGTTTGCAGTAGAAACGGGAAAAAGAGAAGATCACGCTTATTACCTCTTGAAGCCGGAATTTAAATTTTTCTTGTTCCAAGAACACAAGCGCGATCCAAATCACAAAACCGGTTCACAGCAGCTCAACTAAAGTCCAAGAAAGAACTCCCTCTAAGGATAATCCACAAAAGGTCGAACGCTCACAATCTCACAATTCTATGCTAGTAGAATTTAGGAGGCTAGGGTTTGATTAATAAGAGAGAGACGGCTAGGGTTTGATCAAGAGAGAGGCAGAGAAATGGTTTCTCTGTTATTATGTGAATAGTCTGTGTCTCTTACCCTAAGGAAACCGTTTCCTTATATTTATGAATTTATAATTACCGTAAATTGCAACTTAGTCCTTCAACGTCCAATTGTCAACAAATTGGTCCTTGAAGTTTACTTAATTACAATTAGGTCCAATGAATTATAACAAACTTATAATTCACCTATAAATATATTCCCTTCTCTTAATTAACCCCACAATATTATCAAATAATATATTTGAGCATTCAAACCTTTATTATGAGTGACCCATTAGGTTTCCTAGTCTTATTGGTAGCATAATATGAATTAATTCTAACAATATTAGAATTAATAATCCTTAATAAAATAAAGGATTAAATTTATTAATTCTCTAATTAATAAATCCATATTTAGCATATCAAGAGCGACATCTAGCAATGACTCTTGACCACCTAAAAGTCTAGAAAGTCAAGTGGCTTGATATGGACCTTTTAATAGCAAATTATCAGTGCAATAAACTCTTTTCACCATACAATATCTCATTCGGTCTAGAGCATAGAATTAGTGCCAACTCCATCCAGAATATTGTTAATTCTGGCCCGAATATTTTATTACTTGTTCAAGAAATCCATTACTCGATATGTGTATCAATTGGAACCATTTCCATCACACAGTCGCCTTGGCCAAGGACTTCATGAGTAATGATTTCTACAAGTGGCGTTGAGATATACTCTCCTACTATTAGGAGTAGTGAATCCTTTATTGACCTTCTCAACTACTTTCGTTTACTTTACGTTGTACCCCAATATCCATCCTATAGGTAGTCCTAGATAAGATTCCAAAGATTAGAATCAAAGTACAACGCTCGTTAAACAAAGTACCTTGGAGATCTCAAGTCTAAGGATACTTGCACACTTACTATAATGAGATTCTATTAATGGCACTAAATAGTTATCCAAGTGATTATGTCGTAGCTAGGTCATCCAATGAACTTGTTCCAAAATAAGCATCCACACGTTAATCCTGAGTATCCCAATACTCACGGATATGAGAACCACCGCTTAATCCAATCAAGAGATATAACATGTGCCAGTCTTGGCGTATTAATAATGTCCCATCTTATTAATACTATAACTGGGGATTATTTAAGTACAAACACTGCATAGTGTAGTAGGAATCTCACATCATGATCTCTATCATGATTTCCTTAACACTGTGTTGTACTAGGGACTTTATTTAACGATTTGTACACATATTTAGATATAACAATCAAACTGAAAGATAAAGAATGCCTCTTATTAATTTAATATGCAATATACATGGTACAAGTGATTGCCTCTAGAGCACAACACTAACAACAACAAATTTGAACTTACATGGCATCTTGGAAACAAACAAGCTCACCGAATTAAACTTCTTGAACTTGTAGAGAAATTCGAGAATTGTTCTCAAATCGAAAAGGTTGCTCTACGTGTAAGATGCTCTAATTCCACCACCAGCAGCTAATGATACTATTACTGAAGAGCATGAAGTCTATAAGAAGTATAAAGAGGATAGTGACACAACATCTTGTATCATATTGCCATCAATAACTACTGAGCTTCAAAAACAGCATGAGCATATGGATGCTCATACTATTATCTTCCATCTAAGAGAGCTTTTTTATAAGTAAGCAAGAGCAAAGAGATATGAGATCTCTAAGCAATTATTCTATTCTAAGATGGTAGAAGACACTTCAGTGGCTAGTCATGGACTTAAGATGTTATAGTTAATTGAGAAGCTTAGATCACTCGTGTTCACTATGGATCACGAATTAAGTATAAATTTAATTCTTCAATCTTTGCCAGTTAGTTTTTCACAATTTGTGATGAACTACCACATGAATAAGATTGAGACCATTATACCTGAGTTGATCAATCTTCTTAAAACTGTAGAGTCTTCTATGAAGAAAGAAAATAAAACAATCTCACTAGTTGATTCTTGTTCTAAGAAGAAAATTGTTTCTAAAAAGAAGAAGAAGAATTCAACCAAACCTAAACGTGATGTAAAGCAGAAGGAGACAACTACCAAAGGCCTATGTCACTATTTTGGGAAAATGGGCCTTTGGAGGCCCAATTGCGAAAGCTACTTGGAGACTATTAAAGAAAAGAAGTAGAGGGAGAAGCTTGCAAACACTTCTACTTCTACTCCTGGTATGTTTATGATTGAAATAAATACTATCTTTAATAAAAAGATATGGGTATTGAATAACATATGTGAATCTCATTTGTACAATAATTTGTAAGGACTAAAGAGCAGTAGAAAGCTGGAGAAAGGTGATGTGGACCTTCATACAGCAAATGGAGTAAAGGTTGTTGTACTTGTCATGGGAACTTATCATCTACACCTGCCTTTCAGATTAATTCTAGAATTACAAAACTGTTATTATGTACCAATTTTACTTAAAAACATTATCTCAGTTGCTTGTTTAGATTTGCTTGGATTTCATTTAAATTTTAAGAATAAAAATTGTTCTTTTTCAGTAAATGATATCCATTATGGCACTGTAACCTTGATGAATGGTTTATATGTTCTAGAAATGGAAAATCAAGTTCTCAATACAAATAATAAAAGACCAAGAAAAGATAACACAAACCCATCTTATTTATGGCATTGTCGTTTCGGCCATATAAATTAGAATCGCATTTCTAAGTTACATAAGTATGGTGAATTAAGCTCATTTGATTTTGAATCATATAAGACTTGTGAATCTTGCTTACTAGAAAAAAATGACTAAAACCTTTTTTTCTAAGAAAGGAGAAAGGGCTAAGTAATTATTGGAACGAATACATACTGATGTATGTGGACCAATGACATTGCAAGCAAGAGGTGGTTATCAAGGCTTCATTACCTTCATCAATGATTATTCTCTATTTGGGTATTTGTATTTAATGAAATACAAATTTGAAGCCTTTGACAAGTTTAAAGAATTCAGAAATGAATTAGAAAAACAACTTGGTAAGAGTATTAAAACTCTAAGATCCAATCGAGGAGGTGAATATTTAAACCAAGAGTTTTTAAGTTATCTTAAAGATAATAGGATATTATCTCAATGGACTCCACCCCAAACACCTCAGCATAATGGTGTATCTAAAAGAAGAAATTGAACTTTATTAGATATAATTCGATCCATGATAGCTTTTGCTGATCTACCAAAAATCATTTTGGGTATATGCACTGGAAACTGCTATTTATATTTTAAATAGAGTTCCATAAAAAATGATTGACACTACCCTATTTGAGCTATTTTATGGTAAAAGACCAAAACTAACTCACATGTGAATTTAGGCATGTCCTGCTTATGTAAAGAGGACAAAGACAGACATATTAGAGAATAAGTTTGACAAGTATTTGTTTGTTTGATAATCTAAGAGAATCTTATGGATATTATTTTGATCTCCCTATTGAAAACAAAGTGTTTGTTTCAAGGCATGCTATTTTCCTAGAAAAGGAATTCACGCTTAAGGGAGATAGTGGGTGCAATTTAAACTCAGTGAAGTTCCAAAAGCACAAACAAACAAACAACCATTTGATCCCAAATCTAGTGACAAAATAGATGAACCATCTAATACACAAGAACCTTGTAGGTCAAGTAAGAAATATGTGGCACCTGAGAGATATGGATTTCTCATCACTGACTATAATAACATATCGCTCATAGAAGAAGATAATTCTATCACTTATGAAGAAGTTCTAAATAATTCATAATATGAAAAATGGCTTGAAGCCATGAAGTCAGAAATGGATTCCATGTATGACAACTAAGTTTGGATTTTGGTTAATCCACCTGAAGGGATAAAACCCAAAGGGTGCAATAGGGTTTCAATAAGAAAATTGATACAGATGGTAAAATGATTACTTATGATGTGTGATTGGTTGCAAAAGGTTACCGTTAGAAACAAGGTATTGATGATGACAAAACTTTTTCACTAATAGCAATGCTAAAATCCATTAGGGTACTCCTAGCACTTGTCGCTCATTAGGATTATAAGATTTACTAATAGATGTGAAAATAGCTTTCTATAATAGAAATTTAATCGAGGAAGTGTACATAACACAACTTGAGGGTTTCACATCTAAGGATCACACTAAAGTGTGCAAACTATAAAGGTTTACTTATGGACTAAAGTAAGCTTCTAGGAGTTGGAACATCCATTTTAATTAAACAATTAAAGAATTTAGTTTCAAACAAAACATGGATGAACCTTGTGTTTACAAGAAGGATTGTGAGAGTACAATCATTTTCCTATTATTATATGTAGATTACATATTGCTAATCGAAAATGATGTTTCTATTCTATAATTAGTCAAGATTTGATTATCTAAGAAGTTCTCCATGAAAGACCTTGAAGTTGCAACCTATATTCTGGGAATAATGATCTATAGAAATAGATCAAAAAGGTTACTTAGTCTTTTATAATATACACACATAGACAAAGTACTAAAAAAGTTTAGCATGGATCAATCCAAGAAGGCATTCTTACCCATGACCTATGGGATAAGCCTTTTAAAATCTATGTATCCTAAGACACAAGATGAAAGGGATTTATTAATAAAATACTATATGCTTCAACAATTGATTCTATAATGTATGCTATCATATGTATTAGGTCTGATATATCTTGAGCTCTTAGTTTGGCAAGCAGATACCAATCAGACCCTAGAGAAGGACATTGGGTAGCTGTCAAGAATATCCTTAAATACTTGAGAAGAACTAAGGATATATTATTGGTATATGGAGATGATGACTTATAAGTTAGAGGCTATACTGATGCCAGTTTCTAATATGATAAGGATGATTATAAATTCCAATCATGATACGTGTTCACTTTTGTAGGTGGGGTAGTTAGTTGAAAAAGTTTCGAATAAGATACAACAACCAACTCAACCACTGAAGTATAGTACATAGTAGTTTCTGAAGCAGCTAAGAAGGTGCTTTGGATCAAGAAGTTCATTACAAAGCTAGATATGATACCTAGCATTATTGATCCAATACCCTTGTATTGTGATAACAATAGATCCATTGCACTAGTAAACGAACCACGGTCTCATCAGCAATCCAAGCATGTATTTGATGGTGAATGCAGTAAAACAGGGAGCCATGGACGATAAAAAACAGAGACCCAAAAAAAATTAAACGCGGGCCATAAAGGCCATGCGGAAGCATGAAGATCATACCTTTGCGCTCCTTAACCCTTCTAGGTTGAGTAAGAGCGGATTGAACGACTGGAATCGCCTCGCTTTGCACAGTTGAAGGAGCTTCCGGTTGAACACCCGCTAGCCTTTGACTTCGTCTTGTTTGCATTAACGCTTAGCTCTCCAGCTCTCGGGGTATTCCTCAGCCTAACCTCTAGTCGGTGAACACTATGGTGAAGAGGAAGGGTCTCAATTCTCCTTAGTTCGTTCGCTATTGATTAGCAAAGAACAAGAAAAAAACAAGAAGAAGAAGGAGAGAGCTTTTGTGAGAGAGAGAGAGAGACTCATGTGAGAGTCCCCTTGGCCAAGGAAAAATTAGGGTTTTTTTCTTTTCAAAGAGTTGTTTATATTTTAACCAAAATTAGGTCTCTCAATCTCTGATAAACATATCCCCGGGATTTCAAAATATCCGGATGTTATCCTGAGAAACAGTTTGGCCTAACCTTAAACTCCTCTTAACCATCTCTGGAAAAAACCCTAAGGTCCAAGCCATTGGGCCAGATAAATATTTATTATTTTTCTTGGACCCAAAAGGCCCAAAATAATAAATATTAATTATTTATTTTCTGGGCTTACATAAGTAACCCAATAAATAATTAATGAGCCCAAATGAACCATAATAATTAATCTTTAATTATTTATTTCTTGGGCCTACATAAATAACCCAATAAATAATTAAACATTAATTATTTCCCCTAGTTTAAGCCCAGGATAATTTCTTAATTATTCATACTGGACCTAGGCCCTGAATAATTAATTAACCAAATAAACTAGATAATTAATTTCTCTCAACTCCTATTTTATTTATTTATTTATTTTATTCCAGTCCAATAATAAATTAGACTTCCTGAATAAAATAAAATAAAACAAAATAAAATAAAATCCTCTTCAACTGAGACCAATTCCTCATCCCAAAAAATAGTTAGGACTTACGGGCTATCCCGAGGACCAAAAGACACATCGCCTTGGTCGCTAAAATGACCAAAATACCCCTGCTATATAAATAGCTGTATTTTGTATTTTAAATATTTCCTAATATCACCATAAGGAAATATTGACCCCAAGGACAATGCTGCATTCGCAAAGTCTCCGACCTACAGGTGAAATGACTAAAATACCCCTCTACACATCGCCGTACATTTAGAGAGGAAGAAGTGTACTAACACCCCTCTAAATGACATCTACCATCCTTAGGCTTCTAGTCCAATGATCCACGACTTCCTGAAGTGTTTCCGCTTTCCAAGGGAGCTACCCTAAAGCAAACATCCAAGTCATGTTTCACAGGGCCCTGGATAATTAAGACCATTCGGACAACCACAAGGGGCGATATAGTGCAGAAACTATCTTGTATAAGTCTGTCTTAACTAACTAGTCACAAATACCCAACATGCAAGTATATTGGCCCTATGATAGAACCTCAACTACAGCAAATCAAAGTATATGCTTCCAGCTTCGCTAGACCACCAACTCATACTCAAGTCGTAGAGTACTGGTCCACGTTGTAGCGGTAGTAGTCTAGGTTTCTACCATATAGTACTTTGAGAAACCACTACTACAGGTCCTGTTCTACGTATTCGAAATACGCTTATGTCATGAAGTGAGTGGACTACCCACTGGCTAAAAGGTAAGCCATTCCCCATTTGAAATTCATAACATAATAACCTAAATATGATGAGGTTCCCGTCTCATCAATAGGTTAAGAACAAATGTTTATGTGTTAAATAACCCGTGATCCATACCTTACTGTGAAAGACCACCATTCACATGGATCACTTATTTAAACACAATGGGTCTGTTCCAAACGAAAATCGTGCACAAACAAAAAGTAAATTCACAAACAATTTCCGAAAACAAATTCTTTTATTAAATAATTCGATTTTATATCAGAAACCTAGTCTAAGAGGGCATACAATCCAACAGTATTTAGGTGCTATCACTTGATTAGAGAAATCACTGATAGAAAAGATGTAAAGATAAAGAGAGTTCACACTGATCAGAACATAGTTGATCCACTTACATAGGAATTATCCTAAAAGAAACATTATTGTTATGTTCTTTAATTTGGTATTAGATACATAAATGATTGGATCTAGTGCAAGTGATAGATTGTTATGATTATGCCCTAGAAGTAATCATTTATATAATGTATTTTGCACATTAAATCAATAAAAGGCATTCTTTATCTTTCAACTTCTTTGTTTCATACGTTTGTGTATAAAACTGCTAAATAAAGTCTCAAGTACAATACTGTGTTAAGTAAATCACGATAGAGATCGTGATATGAGGTTTCTACTATATTGGAATATGTTTGTGCTTAGATTATCCCTATTCATAGTATTAATGAGATAGGACATTATTAATATGCTATGAAAAACCTTAGAAGCGGGGTGAATAAGGCTTTTTTGGCAAATTTAAAATGCTCTTTGAAAAATCTACTTTGAGGAAAAGTTCCTTCGAATTTTTTATCAAAGAAACTTACTACAATGAGAGCTTTTCAAAATGCCTAAAGAATTAACTACACTATGAATAAAACAAGACGCAAGATGCAATTAATGCTAGAGTGAAAATGAGTTGGTGAGAACCATAAATATTTTTTAAGGGATTTAAAAGAATTTTGTCCAATGAAGAGTACAGCTGGCTGAAATTGAATACAGAGACTCAAGATTTATAGTGGCTCGATTTACCAAGATCTACATCCACTAACTTAAGCTCACACATAAGAATTTTCAACTAGATTTCATTTACCCAACTCAATGGTATAAACCTACACCGAATACAAGAGAGGATCACCGTACTTGATTTTACCAAAACCTCTCAATCAACCAACAAATCAAGGTTTACCCCATATGGGTTTTACACCACAACCTTGATATACAAAGATGATTAAAAAGATGAAATGAAAATGGCTCATTCTTTTGAGCAAATATACAAAGTAAATGAGCTCAAACAACCTTCACATTTTTTACACAATTTGATTTCACTTTGAAGCACTTTGAAAATAGAGATTTTCATATTCTATATAGTAAGAGTGTTTCTTGGAAGGATAGGATGAAAATTTGCTTTCAAATTAAGTTTTGAAACCTTTTATAGAGGCACAAAGCAAAGTTCCAACAGCTAGTTTTTGCTGTCAGATTTGCCAGAGTTTAGGACTTCAGTTTTGGACGATGGTGTATCCAAAAGGTAAGTCCGAAATAGCACTTTTCAGGCAGAATTGATTTAACACTGTTCATAGGATTTTGGACGAAGCTTTTAGATGTAGGGTCACCCAAATTACTCAATCCAAAATTCTGAGCATTTTAAAACTTTGAAATCTTTTTGTTTTAGTGCTTCAAGATAGAAATAAATTAAATTATAAGGTAAGAAAGACATAGGAATTCACACAGATAATACCTTAACAAAGATTTCTAGTCAAGGTTCTTCCACAAGAATTTCTTGGTATGTAATCTCTTAAGCTTGGTCTTCTACGTGATCACCCATTCTTGGATTCTATTGTTCAAGAGTTGCTTAGCAATCTTGTTTGCATACCATGGAAGAATTGAGGTTAAATATGTCCTATAACATGTAGATCACACAAGTTAATCCTCATCAATGTTTGTCATAAGTCAAAACACAGAAGAACACCCTTAGGGCTAACAATCTCCCCCTTTTTGAGTGATGACAAACTTAATTGGATTGTGATATAAAGAATAATGATATGTACAGTACGGACATGTTAGACCGAGAGAAATAAGAAAATTTTTCATTGAGGTGCAATCGCCTATTATAGGACCCAAAAAGTACTCATGAGATTAAGATAAAAAGAACTAACACATGTACTTATAAACATGGCTCAATAAATCTATGGCCCAACTAACCTCCATATCCTCCTTCCTTCCATCACACGACTATTCCTTAAAAGAATCATTGTAATAGAAATTATATGAATATGTACACAAGGAGGTATAGTAAATAAATCATAAGATGAGATGCTCCCCCTTAATATGTGCATATATGAACATATGTAGAATATGAGATCAAGAAGTGCAATTTGAGAGAAAATTAGATTCAAACTTTTGATGTCCAAACAATGCATCCGAAACTAGGTGGAGTGAAACTATAGAACTTTTGGTCGTTCGGTTTTGGATGTCCAAAACACGTGTCCAAATTAGGGTAAATTTAGACAGAAACTGTCTCCTTGTTAAAACTAATTTTTGAACTGGACTTTTGGATTAAAAGAAAATGTGTGTCCAAAACTCCCCCTGTGTATGTGCAGGAAACAATGAGTTGTCAGAATTTTTTATCCAGCCTAATTTTCTCAAGAAATTTCAGACTTCAAGAAAAGTTTTGAGCGATGTAGGATATATGAATAACTATCCTTATCAGCTGAGATTTTTAACATAGAACATACCATAATAGCTTTGATCAATAGCCATATCATAATAGCTTTCATAAATAGATCGATCAACAGCCCTAATCTCAATGATACCTTTATACACAAGATAGAAAATTGGTTTTCAATGATCATAATCAAATTGGTACCTTTGACTGAAAACAATATATCAAATTGGTTTTCAATGAGTCACTTAAATCTTTTTAGATAGCAACAAACTATGATCATAATCAATCAGAGATCACAAATCATGTTTGTCGTAAACCAATATATATAACCAATACAAAAAAATTGCATAGCATGCTGCTTTGATCAAACCCAAATCCTAACATGAATTCCATAGAGAGTTTCACAGGATTTGACGAAATATTCAAAGTCTACATATAAATCTGTTGTAGTGAAAAACATAATAACTATTTCCAATCCATAGCATATCATGCACAAACATCTAATTTTGCAGTTCATCTAACAATAGTTTTGTTAGAGCATAATCAATGGCACAATTAATAACAATCACACAATAATATCAGTAGTATTATCTATCACAACCACATAGATCACCCCTACATATCATATCACAACCACAAAGATCACCACTATATATCACAACAACAGAGATCACCACTACATATCATATCACAACCACAGAGATCACCACTATATATCACAATCATAGAGACCTTATTAGTGCACAATCGCTATTTTTTCTCCCAATCACATATCACAATCCCAGCTATCATTCACAATCACAATCCCATCTATCATTTTTCTCCCCCTTTTGTCATTAATCAAAATGTAGAGTAAGAAGAGTAATAAGTAAATTTATGAAGCAGAGAAGATTGTATATATGAAGTATTCATAAACTAAGCAGAGACAGTAGCTAAGTGACATAAAGTAAATTGTTCAAATACTAGGGCAGAAATAAAAATTGTTCAATGAAAGGTAGTAAGGATTTTCTGGTAGAAGGAGGCTGGAAATTAATCCACTAATCCGATCACTTAAGAAATATGAACAATCTTGATCTTGGACCTGGCACCCTTTCTGGAATGTTGGCCAACAAGCCTACTGGATTTTTGCTTAACTACCACATGTTTCTATCTCTTTCCAGATGAGACAGGGAGCTTAGTAAGGGCAGGGGATGCTAAATCCTCTTGATGTCGGGATATTTCTTTACCTTGCTCAGGGATTGCTATTTCCTCAAGCTGCTACTCTTTTGTAGCTTCTTCTTCAGCCTCAGGGACAGGTTATTCTTGGGTTGCCTTTCCTGGGGATGGTGCTGATGGAGCATAAATTAGTTCACCCTTTTTAGCTTTTTCGTCCACAACGGTCAGTCTATTCCCAAGAGTTTGAATCTCTGAATTAAGGCTATCCACTTTAACAACCAGCGAATTTATTGTGTCTAGAATGCTTTCACTAATGCCTTTGTCCAAAGTCAACTGTTTCCCTTTGGTAGAGGATTGAGGTTCAACCTCAACCTTTCTCTTTGCGCTGGCAGAAGGGGAACTCTTGCCTTCAACTTTTATTTTTAACAGTTTTTCTTTTTCATCACCAGTAGCATCTCGAAGTAGCTTCCATTCATCGTCCAATCTCACATATCCCATTCGTTCAAATGACTTAAAACTGAACACATTTATTTTTGAGTGCGCAGGGGTGATAGAATTTAAATCAACACCAAAATGCCTAAACACCTTCATCAATAGGTTTTCATAAGACAAGGCTTTGCTGGAGGTATTCCTGGTTTGCATCATCAACTTGGCAGCAAGATACCCAAAACTTATTTGTCTACTTTCAACGAGTGCCAGCATAATCACTATTTATATTATGTTGATGGAAGTTTTATGTCCGAAACTTGGAACCACCATAGTTGAATCCATGTGGAGCAAGATCCTACTCTCTCCATTCAGCCACTTTGTGTTTCTATTACTCGAGTTCTTAAAACTCTTCCTGCCAGTAAACCTACTTTCAAACTTTCTCAAATTGAACATATTAATTCATTCTAGAAACTTGTTCAGTTTAAAATACTGAATCCTGCCATCTTTGACCTCAACCATTCTGTTTAACAGACGATGATCAAACTCAAGATTTTTAACCCTAGCTCTAGAAGTGTACTACTAGATCATGAACTCTTCTCTAGTTTCCTCTAATCGGCCTTTTCTTAGGTTAGCATAAAATTCCCAAACAAGTGAGGTAAATAGTTTCTCATGTATAGATAATAGAGCTCCCCAACCAAGAGACTCAAACATATTTAACACATCTGAAAAATTCAAAAAAGATATTGGATTTGCACAATAGCCAACAATCACCATTCGTTTCCTCGAAACCTATTCATTAAAATCAAATTCACTTTTGGAATCTAAAAAGTGAGATACCTGGGTCTCAGAACTTTCCTGTTCTGGAGATGATTTACAAGAGATAATCTGAGAAGCCAAGAGTTCTGGAGCGACCTTTTTTCCCTTTTTGTTGCTATTGATTTCTTCTTCATCCTCAAAAATGTTTTTCAAACTTTTTTTTGACTTGGGTTTAGTTGATTTTGGTTCTTTAGCCCTTGTAGTCAAAGAATGAAGGTTTGGACTTTCGGTTATTTAGAGAGAAGCTTAGAAGATTTTGGGAGAGAGAAGATGAAGTATGGATGGTTTTAGAATTTGGGAGAGAGGGGAGAGAGAAAACCTTTTGTGAGTTCCTAGGAAGTTGTTTGTGATAGTAAGTACACTCAAGTAAATCGGAAAAAGCCTTTTCATTAGAGATTTCAAAAGGTATCTTGAGAAATGCACTAAAATTTTGAAATTCAAAAAGAAAAATCTAAAAGCAATTATTCTTGAGGGATATACAAAGTATCAGAGGTGATTCTATTTTGGATTTTGGCTTGATCCCAAATATCCATCCAAAAAGGAACTCCTTCAAGAGAGCGTTTTGGAAGTGAATTTTGGACTTATTCTCCGAAATGTTGCATCCAGAATCATCGTCCAAAAGTTGTATCTTTAGTGGTTCTGCAAATGAAAACAATAATTCTTTAGCAATTGTGTTAGTCACATGATCTTTGTAATTCCTAAGCCTCTTCTCAGATTATTGAACCTTTTTTCGACCAGAGGTTTTGTAAAAATATCCACAAGTTGTTCATTAGTTGAAATATATTCAACACATACATCTCCTTTAAGCACACGATCTATAATAAAATGATGTTTAATTTCTATATGATTGGTCCTAGAATGTTAAATAGGATTCTTAGTTAGATTAATAGCACTTGTATTGTCACATAATATAAGTATGCAATTAAAATTGAGACCAAAATCAAGAAGTGTATTTTTCATCCATAGAATTTGTGTGCAGCAACTCCCAATAGCAATTTATTTAGCCTCGGTTGTGGATAAGGATACATATGCCCGATTTTTACTATACCATGATACTAGAGAGTGTCCAAGAAATTGATAGTGGCCGCCAGTACTTTTTCATTCAACTTTACACCTTGCATAGTCCGCATCGATATATCCTATAAGATCAAATGTGTTAGTATGAGGATACCGTAAGCTATAATCATATGTTCCAATTAAATATCTAAGGATGCGTTTCACAGCACATAAATGTGATTCCTTTAGGCATGATTGAAATCGGGCACAAAGATAGACTGAAAACATGATATCTGGTTAGCCAGCAATAAGATAGAGTAAACTTTCAATCATACTTCTGTATTTAGATTCATCTACCTTCTTACCCTTTTCATCCTTTTCAAGGTTTAGAGAAGTGCTCATAGGTGTGCTAATTTTTTTGGCTTTGTTCATACCAAACCTTTTGAGAAGTTTCTTAGCGTACTTAGCTTGATTTGGGAAGATTTCATCCTTGGTTTATTTTATTTGTAGCCTGAGAAAGAAGTTGAGTTCTTCCATCATGCTCATTTTGAATTCTTACTGCATTATCTTAGCAAACATCTTGCACAAGGAATCATTACTAGCACAAAAAATAATATCATCAATATAAATTTGAACAATAAGAAGATCACCAAAATTTTCTGATTTAATGAACAGTGTGGTATCGATCATGCCTCTTGAAAAATCTTTTGAGAGCAAGAATCTGTTAGAATTCGTGGATTCCTAAACGCGAAAAACATCCATGAATTCCTCCCGAGGACCCAAGTAAACGATTAAGATGATCTAAGGTTTAAGAATTACCTCTGGTTGCTGTAATCGAAATCCTTCGATTCTGGTTGCGCTGTTGTACGTTCAACCCGAACAATCACCAGACGCTGCAGTATGCGAACGTCCTCTATCGGATACACACCGCGAACTCACTCGATACTCGGGGAGTGCTAGCGCCTAGGGTTTGAGAGGGTTTTTTTTTTTTCCTTTTCTGGTAGAGAATGGCACGAATGTTCTCAACCGAATTTTTTTTTTTTTTGAAAAGACGGCTAGGGTTTTCTTAAAAAAACCCCCGAACCTCTTAGAGTCCAACCCTAATAACATCTTATCATATTCTAATTTAAATTCAAATTAAATTAAAACTGATATGATAAGATTCTGCCATTATCTCGGTAATTTAACTAATTAATTTACCGAGTCAGATTCTTATAATCTAGATATCATCCAGATTCATCGAACCTGGTCACCAGAAAAATAACCTAATAAGTTCGCTTATTGTGTGACCCTATAGGTTCATTTAACACTAGCAGTGTGCCTAAATCATATTTAAATGGCCCACAAGTTATAAGCGGTTTCTAGCAAAACATTATAACTATCCAGGTTAAATGAAGATCGGTGATCTCTTTGAACCAAACCATAATTTTATATTTAGTCCTTTTGTCACACGATATCCAGATTAAGCATAAGGCACGGAGCATGTCATCCTTATTAAGCTTAATCAATTATTTCTTGATTTCATAGTAGACTGTTCAAACAAATGATATCAATATCTTAGATTGATATATTTGAGCACGACCATGCATTTTTAACAGTCTAACTTATCAAGGGGCCCATGGATATCTCTCCCATAACTGAGAGGGACAAATTCCTTCACAATCAATCATATCCCTCTCCTTGATTTATTCTATATCCAACAACAGTCTAATTTATTATCTGGTTAAAGACAACTTTAGACAATGTCAAAATATAGAATTTATCAAGTAGGAAACTATGATGAATTTAGGTCGAAGGACTTTCAATATTATTATGGCTAGAAAGTACTTATGACATATTCCATGAAGTACTCTCACAGTGGGTCATGTCCAATACAATGTTCTCTAACATTTATTTATGTCTTGACTCGATATCACAAATATCCATGGCCAGTAAAACATAGCCATCAAGTCACAAACATACTAATCTTGATTTATTATTATTCCAATAATAATAATCGATCAGGGACAGTTTTAGAATAGTCATTGTATTCATTGTAAGGTTTTACTATCAAGTCACGTACTTGATGACCAACAAAACAAAACTCACTATTCATGGAAAGGAAAGCCTCATATTATTATATAAAACATAATGACAATTGTATAAGTACAAATTGACTCTAGGGCATATCCCCAACAGAATCTACTAAGCCTTTCATACCAAGCTCGTGGAGCTTATTTTAAACTATAAAGAGCCTTTGAAAGTTTGAAAACGTGATTTGGAAAATTATCATGAATAAAGCCCAGAGGTTATTCTACATATACTTCCTTCTTAATGAAACCATTTAAAAACATACTTAACATTCATTTGGTAAAGCATGAAATTTTTGAAAAATGTAAAGGCAAAAAGCATTCTTACGGACTCTAACCTAGAAACGAGAGCAAATATTTCATCATAATCAATGCTCTCTTCTTGATTGAACCCTTGGGCAACAAGTCTAGCTTTATTTCTAATGACCACTCTATTTTCATCAAATTTGTTTCTAAAAACCCACTTGATACCAATAACCGGATGATCAAGTGTTCTAGAGATGAGTTTCCAAACTTGATTTCTCTCAAATTGGTTCAGCTCTTCTTTTATAGAAATTATCCAAAAATCATTATGCAAGGCTACATCAATACAGTTAGGTTCTAAACTAGAGAGTAGAGTAAAGTTATATATAAAATACTGTCTAGTTTTAACTCTATACCTAGGATCACCAATGATTGTTCTTTTGGATGACTGGTTTTGTACTTCCAATCTTTTGGTAGTCCTTGATTCGTGAGTTCTTCAGTTTCTATCTTGCTTTGTTCAACTTGCTGCTCTTAAAATTCCACTTCTTTGGAATGAATGTCCAGTGGTGGTGCTTTGTACTGTTCTTTTCCTCTTTCTTTTTAACTTCCTACATCATCATCATCTTTTCTTGAAGTATAAATATTAGATTCATCAAAGACAACATGTACGAATTCTTCCACGCATAGAGTTCTCTTATTGTACACTCTACATACATTTTTAAAGGAAAAGTATCGAAGGAATATAGCCTTATAGGATTTACTATCAAAATTTTCAAGGTTGTCTCGATGATTAAGAACAAAACATTTGCAGCCAAATACTTTGAAATAAGAAATTGATGGAAATTTGTCAAACATAAGCTCAAAGGGCATTTTTCTTAGAAAATGTCTCAATATCACTCGACTTACAATATAGCATGCTATATTTACAACTTCAGCCCAAAAGTATTTTGAAAGAGAGTTTTCACAAATCATAGATCTAGCCATTTCTTACAAAGTTCGATTTTTTCTCTCAACAACATCATTTTGTGGAGGGGTTTTAGCAACTAAAAAGTTATGAGAAACTCCATTTTCATCACAAAAGTATGTGAATTCATTGTTGCAAAATTCTCTCCCATTATCACTTCTAATAGAAATTAATTTGCATCTAACAGAGTTTTGGACGTGCTTAAATAATTTTGAGAATTTAGAAAATGCTTCATATTTTTGTCCAAGAAACAAGGTCCATGTAAATCTTGAGAAATTGTCAACTAAAACATAAGCGTATCTCTTACCACCAAGACTAGTGGTCCTCATTGGTCCAAACAAATCCATATATATTAATTCAAGATGTTTTGAGGTAGAAATCATTTTCTTGGGTTTGAAAGAAGTTTTGATTTATTTTCCAAGTTGGCATGCATCACAAATTCTGCTTTTATCAAATTTCATTTTGGGCAGTCCCCTTATAAGCTCTTTTAAGGACAATTTGTTTAGCAATTCAAATGATATATGGCCTAATCTTCTATACCAAAGATGGCCATCATTGCCATGTATGAAAGGACATCTAATACCATGGGCTATAAGATCATTTAGATAGAATACATAAACATTTCCAACACGGTTAGCAACAAAGATTATTTCATTATTTGCTCTATCTATAATAGAGTAAGAATCTTTCTCAGAAATGACTTTGCAACAAATGTCACTTACTTAGCTAATGCTAAGCAAGTTATATTTTAGCTCATCCATTAATAACACTTGTTTTATAATGGTTGAAGATCCTTTACCAATGTTACTTATGCCAAGAATTTTTCCTTTCTTTTTGTCTCCAAAGGTAATGAATCTATCATTTGTTGCTTGCACTTCTTTTAATAGAGCTATTTTCCTGTCATATGTCTTGAACATCCGCTATCTAGAAACCACTTTGTGAAGCTCATTTTCTCCAATGAAAGTACCTATACAAGAGAAGGGAGATTGATTTTTGGTACCCACATTTTCTTTGGTCCACGGGGGTTAGTAATGGTTCCTTTAATTTTCCAAACTGTTTTTGCACCGATTTCAACTTTCTTCTTAATATGACACCCAGATGCTTTATATCTAGATTTTCACAATATGTGAAATATTTATGTGTCATATGTGATGAAGAAGCTTTTACAAAGTGAGATATGTGATTCTTGGCTTTTATCTCATTCCTATAATCTAGGCCATTATGGTTTCTAGCTATGTGTTGAGCACCAACCAATTTTTCTAAGTTGTTTATGCCATTTGTTAACTTTTTCAGTGCATGTAGTGAGATCATCGACTCTATTTTCATATTATCAAAATTGCTAACCATAATTTCAAGAGAATGAATTTTGTCACATAAGCATTCATTTTCTAGAGATACATGATGTAAGGCAGTGATGATAACATTCTTTTCCATAATTGCACATATATGTGCCTCAAGAGAGACTTTATTCTCATTCAACAGCTTTGCATTTTCATCAAACAAGCAATCAATTTTCATCTTCATTTCATTATTTCTTCTAGACAACTTCTTCAGTTCATAGAACATGTCAATTAGCAATTCATTAGGATCTTCATGCTTCTCATGATTAGAATTATATAAAATGGAATTTGTGGTAGTGAAATTTACCTCATTTTCCATTTCCATGAAGCCTATGTTAGTGATTTCATTTTCAAAGTCTTTGTCTTCCTTGGATTCAGACTCTTTTTGGTCCCAAGTTTCCATCAGTCCTTTGCCCTTCTTTATTTTCAAGTCATTCTTCTTCTTTTTCTTTAGCAATTGGGTAGTTAGTAATGAAATGTACGGTGCTCTTGCATTCATAGTATTGAGGCTTAAATGCTAAAGTCTGTCCATTTCTTTTTACAAACTTCTTTCCTCTTTTAAAGTTTTCTTTGTCGAACATTCTTCTAAATTTCTTTACAATCATAGCTAGTTCTTCGGTGTCTACTTCAGTTTTATCACCACTGTCTGATTGACTGCTTTCATCTTCCTCATTTGCAGCTTTCAGTGATATTCCCTTTTTTCTTTTATCATGATCATCAGATTCTTGAAACCTCTTGAGTTTCATTTCATGTGTTAGGAGAGAGCCAATTAGCTCTTTAGTTGGTAAGGATTTCAGATCCTTAGATTCTTCCACAGCTAGAGCTTTCCATTGCCAGCTCCTAGGCAATGCATCCAAAATTTTTTTGCTTTGCTCACCAAAGGAATAGACTTTCCCATAGGCTTTAAGCCCATTTGCAATATTTATAAATTTGGCAACATATCAGTTATACTTTCTTTTGGCTTCATCGTGAATAATTCATAATCGTGAATTAAGAGTCCCAACTAAGATTCCTTCATTTGATTTTTTTTCCCTTATGGGTGACTTCAAGTAATCTCCACATATCATGGGTTGAATAATAGCCACTGACTCAGTTATTAGTGGCATAAAGGGCACAACACAAGAATATTCATAGCTTGAAAGTTCAATGTCATTTTGGCATTATCTTTGGCATAAAATTTGTCACTCAGTTTAGGCACTTTTCTGCCATTAACAAATTTTGACGAGATAAATAGACCATTCTCAATTGCTTCCACAACTCAAGGTTGATTGAACAAACATAAATCTTCATTCTATTTTTTCAGAATGTATAATTATTTCCATTGAACAAAGGAGGTTGATTTGTTGAGGACCCTTCAACATACAAAAGAGCAGATGAGTTTGCTATAAGGATCTTTTCTACACGGTTGTTAGACAGAAAATAGAGTAGACTCAGCACTAATACCAAATGAAAAACCTTAGAGGAGGTGAATAAGATTTTTGGCAAATTTAAAATGCTCTTTGAAAAATCTACTTTGAGGAAAAGCTCTTTCGAATTTCTGATCAAAGAAACTTGCTACAATGAGAGCTTTTCGAATTGACTTAAGAATTAACTATAGTCTAAATAAAACAAGATGTAAGATACAATTAATGCTAGAGTAAAAATCAGTTGGTGAAAACTATAAATATTTCCTTTAAGGGATTTAAAAGAATTTTGTGCAATGAAGATTACAACTGACCGAAATTGAATGCAGAGAAAGATTACTCAAGATTTATAGTGGTTCGATTTACCAAGATCTACATCCACTACCTTAAGCTCACACTTAAGGATTTTCAACAAGATTTCATTTACCCAACTCAATGGTATTAATCTACACCAAATACAAGAGAAGATCACCACATTTGGTTTTACCAAAACCTCTCATTCAACCAACAAATCAAGGTTCATCCCAAATGGGTTTTATACCACAACCATGATATACAAAGATGATTAAAGAGATGAAATGAAAATGGCTCACTCTTTTGAGTAGATATACAAAGCACATGAGCTCAAACAACCTTTACCTTTTTGACATAATTTGATTTCACTTTAAAGCATTATGAAAAAGGAGATTTTTGTATTCTATAGAGCAAGAGTGTTTCTGGGAAGGATAGGACAAAAATCTACTTTCAAATCGAGTTTTGAAACCTTTTATAGAGGAACAAAGTAGAGTTCCAATCGCTAGTTTTCGCTCTCAATTTTGCCAGAGTTTTGGACTCATGTTTTGGATGATGGTGCATCCAAAAGGTAAGTCCAACTTGTATTTTTTAAGGAAGAATTGATTTTACACTGTTCACAGGATTTTAGACGAAGCTTTTTGGATCCAGAGTCACCCAAATTACTCAATCCAAAATTCTAAGAATTTTAAAACTTTGAAATCTTTTTGTTTAGGCTTCAAGATAGACATAAACAAAAGCATAAGGTAAGGAAGACATAAGAATTTACACAGATATTATCCTAACAAAGATTCCTAGTCTAATGTTCTTTTACAAGGATTTCTTGGTATGCAATGTAACACCTCGCTACCTAAGCCCAGCAGGGCCAGGGATGCCACCCCATCCAAAGGATAAGGAGTCTTTATAACATGGTCACACAATCAAAATGAATAAAAATAATACTTTAAACTTAAAACTTATTACAATCCAAGAATTCAAAACAAATCCAGAATAAAAATTATTCATTCTCAACTCCCCAAAGCATTACAAAAAAATAGATAACAAAATCTCTTCCAAGGCAGACAACACTAGCTACTCATCCCCACAATAGGATTGACATGAAATCATGGAAAAAAGGGTAATGAGATAAAAATCTCAGTAAGTCTATGTGTGCATTGAGTGTCCAGTGAAAAAAGTTCGTGAATGCACAGTATAAAATCTTCATAAGAGAAATACTGGCAAGCAATAAACAATAGTCAAAATCAAGAGTGGTGTTTTGGCTTTTCCAACCATACATGTTCAATAAAATTAATCACTCAAAAAGGTGGTCATAGGTTACCAGACGTTGGGCCCCATAACCATACAATAGTCAGAATGCCACATATTGTGCAGACTGACAAACAATAGCTGATCGGCCTACCGGGAAAGATATTCCTCCTTCTCTATACCCAAACAAAACCAGTTGTCTATTCCAGCAACACACAGTCCACTTGACTGACAACTACTAGCTCGGATCGGCACGACCTACTGAGCTGACATTTTATCTGGGAAGGACTCACCCCTCAGAGGTGGCCACCTACTGAGAGACTTACCCTAACCCTTCAAAGACTAGTCCTAGCAGTCCACCCTTATTGAGTACTTAACGTAATTTATCCTACTTGGGAAAAATGAATAAAATATAGTTTCACTTGAAAATGGCAATTAAGGATTTCAAAAGTTTGGGGAAAACTGGTTTTAGAAAGAGCTTTAGGGAATGAGTAAAACTGCCCCTTAATTTTCAAATAATTTATTTGTCTGAAATGAGAAAGGAGATAATCCTCAATTGCCTTTACAGAAGTGAGTGTCCACGCACTCCACATTTGGCTTGACATAGTAATCATTTTGCATCAAATAGGTTTTATGCAGGAGCTTACTTGATCCTTGCTCAAAATAAAGGTCTCCAACAGCTGACCTAATCCCGCCTGAGGTAAATATAAACCATAATTAAACTCGAGCCAAAATTCCCTTTCACAAATAAAACTAACTCAACTTACTACAACCATGACCCTAGTGTCCCAAGCATTAAGGCTAGATAATAAATAAATGGTTCATAAGATAAGTCTAGTTTGATATTAAAATAATTAGGATTTTGAGAAATAGGTACTAATAAGTTGAAGGTTTAAATCTTACAACAAATAAATTAGAGTTTATTTGATGAAGGGTCCTAGGTGGTATTATGCAAAATAATAACAGAAAATAATTGGTAACTAAAACTAGTTGTAAGTAAATTTTAGTGGTTTCGATTGAAAGATAATAAGTAAATTTTAATAAGTTTTGATTAAAAGACAGTAAATAAATTTTAATGGTATTGATGAATATAAGATTTACCAAATTAATATTCCACCTAGTATGATTATTTAGGGAAGAGGGTTTTATTATTATTTTCTATATATTTCATTTTATTTAAAATTTATATATTTCATTTCTTTAATAAAAGCTACCATTTATTGAACTAAAATATCATTATTTTATATATAATAGTCCAAATCCACCTTTCCTAGGGTTTTCGAAATTTACTAGGAGAAGTTATAGTATTAATCATTTCATTGATGAAATAAAATTAGCTTAAGGACAACAAGGTCATGATCATATTTCTATTGCTAACCATAATCATGAACATACACTCCACACCAATTCATCAAATCATCCAAATCATGCATAAAGGCATAGATCTAAATTTACCAAGGCATGATCCAAACACTACTAACATAAACATATTCATGGCTTTAACAATCATACATGAACATAAACCCTATTAACCAAATGTGACATAATCTCTAACATGCTTGATCACATATACCACCCACGACATAGAGAGCATGCATCAAAACCCCAAAACCCATAAAATTCAACCAAGGCAATCAACTCATGCATCATTCCCATCTCTATCATATACACACATTTATTCATGCTTCAATCTCAACTCCATCCCAACAATACATGTTCGAACCCTAATCACAATCCATCTCCTTCCAATAACATCCTAGAGACATGAATCTAGAATTTAAAGAGAAGAAGGAAGAAACTTACTTGAATGATGACTACCTTGGGGACGTTTCTAGAGAATCCTCTCACCAAGAGACTTGATCCGACAAGAGAGAAGAAGAAAATATGCCATGGTTGAAGTAACCATTCGGCCGAGAGAGAGAGAGAGAGGAAAAGAGAGTCCATTAGTATATATATATATATATATATATATATATGTTTATATTCATTAGAAGTTGAAGATGAGTGAAGATAGAGATGATTGATCATGCTCATCTTGAAGGTGTTCTTGAGCCTTCATGAAAATACTAGTTTTTTCGATCCAAAAGAGGGACTTTGATTTCGGTATTTGATGTTAAAAATTGCAGAAGTGGATTCAAGGGGTTGAGTAGGTGTGATCTGGAGTTTTTGGAGAAGATTGGAAAGGTTCGGAGTGGTCTTAGGCATGGGAATGCATGTAGGTGTTCTTGGTGTTCTTAGTGTTCTTAGTGTTCTTGAAGGTTGAAGAGAATGGAGTGGATTGAGGGAGAGTTGGCCGAAATTTTGTGGGATTAGGGTGGTCGAATTGTTTGAGGGGTTTTGGCAATTGAATTTTCTGGTTTGAAAGGAAAAGGAAAGCTGGTTGCTTGAAATCCAAAAAGAATATTTTAGGAAATTAATTTTGGAAACAAAATATGGTAAGAAGATCTTGGTCAATCGAGAGCTTTTGGAAGCTCCAATGGCCGGTTTTTTGTTTGTGATTTTTGCAAGAATGAAAGTTGTTTGAAGGAGCTTAATGGTGGCCGAAAATATGGTGCATAATGGTGAAGGGATTTCTGGTTGTTTGAGGAATGATTTATGGCCATTTACTAAATATGTTTGCTGGAATTTTGGTCTTCAATCAATGGCTTGATTGGAGTAATTGATGGAGATATTTTATGAGTAGCTATGGACTGGTTTTCAAGCAGAATGCTAGGGAAGATGATGAAGCTCAGTTCTTGGCTGTTTAAGGGGAGTTTGTACTGAAAAATGGTGTAGGTTTCGGACATGGCTGAAGAAGGAACAAAGTTGGAAACTTCTGTTCAGCTTTTTCGCAAGTTTGCTGGATTCCTGGGTAGATTTTTCTGCCACTTTTCAAGTCAGCTTGCAGAAGATTTGAAGGGATATGCAGAGGTCTTTCAAGGCTGGTTTTCAACCTTCTTTATGGAGGAAAAATGTGGCTAAGATGCTGGGTGAAAAACTGGAAGAAACAGCTTGGTTTAGGCTCACCAATGCTGCGCAAGTTGTCCAGAAAATTTTTTGGTTTGCACAGTTTTTGTGCAGCTCGATTTTGGCTGTGATTTTCAGTCTTCAAGCTGTGTGAAATGGCCATTTTTCTGGCAGCATTTGACAGGAAAATATGGCTGAAATTTTTGACACTTGAATTGAGCAAGAAGCTGGAAAAATTTCAGTTTACAACATGAAGAAATGAACACAGCTAGATTGGGGTTTTGAAGGTTCAACCATGGAGATTAATTCTCTTGGGAACCTTCCAAAACTCCTTCCTATTTTCGGCCAACAAGATGACTTATATGGACATTTTCGAAACCTTCAAAGCCACAACACTTTTCTGGAATTTTTCTGGAATGAAATTGGCTTGAATAAATCAAACAACCTAGTTGTCTAGGAATTAAGGAAAGCAAGAGATTAAAAGGGATATGAATCCCTTAGAAGCTTTTGTAGGGCAGAAGAGTAGGATTAGGGCATTCCTATCATATCTCCCCTAGGACAACACTCCTACTCTTCCCTAAAGCACACAAGGCCAAAATATAGCCTTCCCAAACAAAAATAAAAATTTAATCATACCAAACTCCAATGATGGAATTTGAACCCATGACCTCAAGAATTAATTTCAAAGCTCTAACCACTAAACGACAACAACTCTTATTCTTGTTTCTTTTCCCAAATATTTTTCCTATTTGATCCTCAAGCTATCTCCCTATTTTCACCTCAAGAAAAAATTTCTATTATGCCCTTCTTAGTCAATAAACAAAATTAAACCTTCTAAGCTATAAATCACATATCTAAGCATATAAAACCGTATAAAAATATAATTATGCATGCAAGAAAATATGATATGCATCCCAACCCCCTTATTCTAAGGTTGGTTTGAACTGGAGTTTCACTTCCTCCCCTCCTTGGAAGAATTTTGTCCCGAAATTTAGGCATACCTCTATTTTAGATTGGGATACTTCCGCTTAACCCCTCTTCTGATTCCCATGTAGCCTCCTGCATGCCATGATGCTCCCACTGAACTTTCACCATCGGTATCTGCTTGTTTTGGAGATTTTTGACACTGCAGTCCAATATTCGCATGGGCATCTCCACATAGCTCAGATTGGGTTGTAACACCAATGGCACATTATTCAGGACATGACCGGGATTGGCATTGTACTTCTTCAGCTGTGATATATGAAAAACATCATAAATCCCCATCAATCCATCTGGCAAATCCAATCGGTATGCTACCGGTCCAATCCTTTCCTTTATCGGGAACGACCCCAAATATCTCGGATTCAGCTTCCCACCCATCGAGTGCTTCAAGATTCCTCTATTTGGCGTCAATCTCAGAAATACGTTGTCCCCGACTTGAAACTCCAACTCTCTCCACTGGTTGTCCACATAGCTCTTCTGTCGGCTCTGAGTTGCCTTCAACCTCTCCCTGATCAAATTCACCTCATCCAATATCTCCTGGACACAGACTTCCCCGGATTTGCTTACGTGTCTATCTTTTGACCAACTCCAATACAGTGGTACCTAACACTTGCGTCCATACAAAGCTTTATACGGTGCCATCCCAATTGAAGCTTGGTAGCTATTATTATAAAACAGCTCTGTATACAGTACATACTCGATTCACTTATCCCCAAAATCCAGAACACAGGCTCTCAGCATATCTTCCAATATCTGTATAACCCTTTTTGACTGCCCATCGGTCTGCAGATGTGCCGTCGTACTGAATTTCAGACTTGACCCCATTGCTTCCTGAAACTTTCCCCAAAATCGAGATGTAAACCTCGGGTCTTGATCGGACACGATACTTGAAGGCACTCCATACAGTCAAACTATTTCCTGCACATAAGTCTGAGCTAACTTCTCCATGGAGTCTCTCACATTCACCGGTATAAAATGGGCTAATTTTGTTAGTGGATCCACTACTACTCCTATGGCGTCCTTCTGGGTCCTTGACATAGGAAGTCCGGTGACAAAATCTATGGTCACCTCCTCCTACTTCCATTCCGGTACTGGCAAAGGTTGCAATAGTCCTGCTGATTTCTTTTGCTCCACTTTGACTTTCTGACAGGTGAGACAGGTCGAGACGTATCTGATCAAATCCTGCTTCATTTTGGGCCACCAATAGGCCCTCTTCAGATCCTGGTACATCTTGACTTCCCCTGGATGAATGGCGTGCTTTCTCTTGTGCACCTCTTCCAAAATTCTATCTTTCAATTGCTGCTCTCCAAGTACACATAATCGATCCCTGAAATGCAAAACTCCCTCTTCGTCTTGCCAGAATTCACTGCCTTGTCGCTTGAGCTCCTTATCCATGAAAAGGTAAAACTCCGCGTTGCTTTGCTGAGCTTCCACGATTTCCCGTCTTAAATCCGGTACCAACTTTAGGTTGCTAACAACGATTCTCTTCTCTTACACTTCTACTCTTCTATCCAATACATCCTGAACCACTTGAATCTCCTGCACTCTTAGTCTAGCCATACCATGTTTTCTGCTCAGGGCGTCAGCTACAACGTTGGCCTTCCTGGGATGGTAATTTATCGGACAACGGTACTCTTCCAAAAATTCCATCCATCTTCATTGCCTCAGATTCATATCCTTTTGAGTGATGATGTACTTTAGACTCTTGTGGTCGGTGAACACTTCATATTTAGCTCTGTACAAGTAGTATCTACATTTCTTTAGGGCGAACAAAATGGCTGCTAGCTCCAGATTGTGCATAGGGTAGTTGACTTCATGAGGTCTCAATTTTCGGGAAGCATAAGTGATCACTTTCCGATCTTGCATCAACACTGCTCCCAATCCTTCTTTCGAGGCATCGATATACAACGCGTAAGGTTTGTCTTCCTCTAGCAGACTTAACACTGGTGCCGTCATCAATCTCTGTTTCAGCTCTTGGAAACTTTTCTCACATTTCTAACTCCAAACGAAGGGAACATCTTTTCTCAGCAGTCGGGTCATAGACGATGCGAGCATTGAGAATCCTTTGATGAACCTCCTGTAGTAACCATCCAATTCCAAGAAACTTCGAATCTTGGTGATGTTCTCCGATTGCTTCCAGTCTGACACTGCTTCAACCTTTGTTGGGTCTACCTTTATTCCCTCATTGGTCACCACATAGCCAGAAATGCTACACTGTCCAGCTAGAACTCACACTTACTAAACTTGGCGAACAATTTGTGCTCCTGAAGCTTCTCCAAAACGAGCTTCAGATGCTCCGCATGCTCCTTTGAACTCTTGGAGTATATCAGAATGTTGTTGATGAAGACCACCACGAACTTGTCCAGATAGGGTCAGAACACTCGGTGCATCAAGTCCATGAATACTGCTGGAGCATTGGTCACCCCAAACGGCATTACCACGAACTCATAATGCCCATATCTGGTGTTGAAGGCCATCTTGGGGATACCCTCCTCTTTTATCCGCACTTGGTAGTACCCTTGCCTTAGGTCCAATTTGGAGTAGCAATTGGACCCTTGCAACTGGTCGAATAGCTCGTCAATCAGCGGTAGCGGATACTTATTCTTGATCTTCAAGTTGTTCAAACCCCGCTAGTCGATACATAGCCTCAGAGTCCCATCCTTCTTCTTCACAAACAGCACAGGTGCTCCCCAGGATGACGTGCTAGGTCTGATGTAGCCTTGCTTCACCAACTCTTCTAACTGTTCCTTCAACTCTTTCAGCTCTGCCGGTGCCTTCGGTACGGGGTCCGTGATACTGGTTTCGCTCTCGAAACTAGGTCAATGGTGAATTCCACTTCTCGGCTAGGAGGTAGAGAAGTAAGTTCCGCTAGGAATACATCGGGAAAGTCCTTCACTACCTCGCTATCCTCTAGAGTATACTAGTCCTTCGGCTTGTTTATCATGTAAGCCAGGTACCCTTGATATCCTTACTTCAGCAATTTCCGGGCCTTAGCCCCCGCTATCAAATACTTTAATTCCTTTACCTTCTTGCCATTAAATTCCAACACATCACAACCCGGTCTAATGAACTAGACTGATTTATTCTTACAATCTACTTTGACCCCATGCTTGGCTAACCAATCCATCCCCAATATCAAGTTATAATCTTCAATGTCCAATACTATTAGATCTCCTTCCAGGCTTTCCCTCCCTACATCAATTTTACAATTCTACACATACCGATTCGCTTGTACCATTTTTCCCAAAGGTGTGCTTACTACTAAAGTAAAAAGTAGCTCTACACCATCCCAACCCAAATGACATGCACAAATCTTGTTTAAATAAGAATGAGTAGAGCCAGGGTCTATCAATGTATTAACAGAACGTCCTAGAATAGTAAACGTACCTACTGTTGGGGATATGCCCTAGAGTCAATTTGTACTTATACAATTGTCATTATGTTCTATATAATAATATGAGGCTTTCCTTTCCATGAATAGTGAGTTTTGTTTTGTTGGTCATCAAGTACGTGACTTGATAGTAAAACCCTACAATGAATACAATGACTATTCTAAAACTGTCCCTGATCGATTATTATTATTGAAATAATAATAAATTAAGATTAGTATGTTTGTGATTTGATGGCTATGTTTTACTGGCCATGGATATTTGTGATATCGAGTCAAGATATAAATAAATGTTAGAGAACATTGTATTGGACATGACCCACTGTGAGAGTACTTCATGGAATATGTCATAAGTACTTTCTAGCCATAATAATATTGAAAGTCCTTCGACCTAAATTCATCATAGTTTCTTACTTGATAAATTCTATATTTTGACATTGTCTAAAGTTGTTTTTAACCAGATAATAAATTAGACTACTGTTGGATATAGAATAAATCAAGAAGAGGAATATGATTGATTGTGAAGGAATTTGTCCCTCTCAGTTATGGGAGAGATATCCATGGGCCCCTTGATAAGTTAGACTGTTAAAAATGCATGGCCGTGCTCAAATATATCAATCTAAGATATTGATATCATTTGTTTGAACAGTCTACTATGAAATCAAGAAATAATTGATTAAGCTTAATAAGGATGACATGCTCCGTGCCTTATGCTTAATCTGGATATCGTGTGACAAAAGGACTAAATATAAAATTATGGTTTGGTTCAAAGAGATCACCGATCTTTATTTAACCTGGATAGTTATAATGTTTTGCTAGAAACCGCTTATAACTTGTGGGCCATTTAAATATGATTTAGGCACACTTGCCGATGTTAAATGAACCTATAGGGTCACACAATAAGCGAACTTGTTAGGTTATTTTTACGGTGACCGAGTTCGATGAATCTGGATGATATCCAGATTATAAGAATCTGACTCGGTAAAATAATTAGTTAAATTACCGAGATAATGGCAGAATCTTATCATATCAGTTTTAATTTAATTTGAATTTAAATTAGAATATGATAAGATATTATTAGGGCTGGACTCTAAGAGGTTCGAGGGTTTTTAAGAAAACCCTAGCCGTCTTTTCAATTGTCCAATTTTTTGGTTGAGAACATTCGTGCCATTCTCTACCAGAGAAAAAAAAAACCTCTCAAACCCTAGGCGCTAGCACTCCCCGGGTATCGAGTGAGTTCGCGGTGTGTATCCGATAGAGGACGTTCGCATACTGCAGCGTCTGGTGATTGTTCGGGTTAAACGTACAACAGCGCAACCAGAATCGAAGGATTTCGATTACAGCAACCAGAGGTAATTCTTAAAGCTTAGATCTTCTTAATCGTTTACTTGGGTCCTCGGGAGAGATTCGTAGATGTTTTCCGCGTTTAGGAGTCCACGAATCCCAACAGTGGTATCAGAGCAACTTGCTAAACGATTAGGTTTATTTATCTATATTAATCGTATTATTGAATACATGTATAATATGTATATATGAACTTAACGGGTATGTATCAGCATGTTCGCATGATTATGATTTTAGAATACTTGGCATGCAGACTGCCTGAATTAGGTTTAATGTGTGCATCTTAGTCGCCTGATCAGACCAGATTAGTTACAGATTGTCTGTAAATTGGTCTGTTTTAATATGATATGGTATCGTAAGCATGTTATCCGTCGTTCTATATTTGCGAATTGCTTTTATTAATCGGACATGATAATATGTTATCTGTATAAATATGATTAAAAGAACGCATATTGTCTGTAATATGAATTTTCACGGCGATGGTTATTAAGGGGTCCGAACGTTAATTTGATTAATTTTCGGAAATAGGAAGGCAAAATCTCATTCAATGAGAGTAGGAAAAATCGTTTTTCCTTCCGGGGGCGCTGCCCCCGGAGACCTCCGCCAGGGGCGTTGCCCCTTGGAATCCCAACTAACTGTTCGTTGTGTGTTATTCGTCAATGTTTTTTATTGTAGTTGTGGATTACTTTGAATAGTGCATAGCATGGCCCGTTTCATCCCAATGTGATTGGCTGGTTACATTATGGTTGTTTTAAGTTGTAATTTTTAAATACGGCATGCGTGTCGTTATCCATTGTTGTAAAATTGTACTGCTTTTCTAGAATAGGAATTGTTTTAATTTTACTATCCAATGTAAAAGAAGACAGCAGCCGACATTTACAACCAATGAGGAGTATGCTCAAGGCATTAGAGAATGCTTAAGGAGTTCATATACCTAGATTGACCACCTTGATCTTCACTTTGCTCGTGATGATCAACATAGGTTATGGGCCATGCTATGTCACTTTTATTTATGTCTTGCATGCATATTTGATATGTTTATTTCCTGCTTACTACAATCCAATCAAATTTTTTTTAAGGAAAAAAAAAATTTTTAAGTGTTAAATGCCTTCCAAAATCAAACACTTGTTATTACTTGGATCATCATATGGTCATTCCTACCAAAGTAGGATGCTTTTGATTATCTGAGTGAGATAAGATGGAAAATAGTTTTCCATATATTTGATATGGTTTGACTTAACTGGGCTATCAAAATGGTTTTGGGCCTAGGGCATTTTATGAGATATTTTTAGCCGGGACATTTGATGTCTATCTCATTTAAAATTAGAATTTTATTTAATTATAAGATTAAAGCCAAAGCTTACTTATGATTAAAACAAAATATTTTTCCCCACTACGAAACATCAAAATGTTGAAGTTTCAGAAAAGTTTAAATGCTTTTAGTGGGAGTTTTTCGTGAGAGTCTCAAAAATTAATTACTTTGCATATTTTTGTATGTAGATAATGGCAACAAACAGTTGGAATAATTCATTGCGATCTGTGCTTGAGAAAGACAAGCTTAGTGGGACTAACTTTCTTGATTGGGCACGAAACTTAAGAATTTTTCTTAAGCAAGAAAAAAGGCTCTATGTTCTTAAAAATCCTATTCCCCCTGCTCCAGCAAATAACGCCTCAAAAGCTGAAAAAGATGCTTATAGTAAGCACAAAGATGACTCTAACGATGTTACTTGCCTCATGCTAGCAACCATGAACTACGAACTTCAAAAACAGTTTGAAGAAGCGAGAGGCATATGACATGATTGTACATCTCAAGGAAATGTTCCAAGAGCAAGCACGACAAGAGAGATTTGAAACTCACAAGGCGTTAAATGCATGTAAGATGGTTTCTGGCACCTCGGTAAGTGCTTATGTCCTTAAAATGAAAGGCTATCTAGATCATCTTGATAAGCTTGGTGCTCCTGTTAATCATGACATGGCCACGGATTTGATCTTGGGCTCTTTACTGCTGAGTATGACCGGTTTGTCATGAATTTTAACATGCATAATATGGAGAAATCCATTACTTGAATTGCATGGGATGCTAAAATAAGCTGAACTGAACATTAAGAAGAATACTCCTAGTGTTCTAATGGTTCAAAAAGGGAAAGGCAAAAAGAACAACCAACAGGGCAAGGTCATGGCTAGTACGGGTAAGGACAAGGCAAAGTCCAAGTTCAAGCCCAAACCTAAGGCCAAGACACCAAAGGAGGGAGCTTGCCACCATTGTGGAGAACAAGGACATTGGTTAAGAAATTGCAAGCTCTATTTGGAAGCAAAGAAAAAGAAGGACAGTGAGGCTGCAGCTTCGGTATTTATGTTATTGAAATTAATTTATCTACTTCGATTCATGGGTATTGGATACCGGTTGTGGATCTCACATTTGTGTAAATGTGCGGGGTCTAAAAAGGAGTAGAGCCTTGGCAAAAGGCGAGGTGGACCTACGAGTTGCGAATGGAGCAAAAGTTGCTTGCGATAGTTGTAGGAACTTTTGAATTAATTTTGCCCGGTGGGCTTGTTTTAGAAGCTGAACAATTGTTTTTATGTTCCTGCTATGAGTAGGAATATTATTTCAGTTTCTTGTTTGGATTTAGAAGGTTTTGAATTTGTTATTAGGAATAACATTTGCTCCATTAATAAAAACGGCATTTTTTATGGAGATGCTTCATTATCGAATGGGCTTTATATTCTAAATCTTCGTGGATCTTCGAGACATGTCTATCTATAATATAAATACTAAGAGATTGAAATCCAATGATTTAAATCGGACTTACTTACGGCATTGTCGTTTGGGCCATATAAATGAGAAACGCATAACAAAGCTTCATAATGATGGGCTTCTAAAATCGTTTGATTTAGAATCTTACAGAACATGTGATTCTTGTTTATTAGGCAAAATGACTAAAGCGCCTTTCAAGAGACAAAATGAAAGGGCAAGCTGATTTATTGGGCCTAATACATATTGATGTATGTGGACCAATGAATTCACTCGCTAGAGGAGGATTTCGATGCTTCATTACATTTATGAGATGATTTCAGTGAGATATGGCTACATGTATACGATGAAACACAAATCTGAATCGTTCCAGAAATTCAAAGAATTTCAAAATGAAGTACAAAATCAACTTGGCAAAAGTATCAAAACACTTCGATCGGATCGAGGTGGTGAATACTTAAGCCACGAGTTTGACGAGCATCTTAAAAATTGTGGAATTATTTCCCAATTAACTCCACCGAGGAACACCTCAATGGAATGGTGTATACGAACGGAGAAATCGGACTTTATTAGATATGGTTCGATCAATGATGAGTCAAGCTGATCTTCCAATCTCCTTTTGGGGTTATGCCACTGGAGGCTAGCTGCATTCATACTAAATCGAGTTCCATCTAAATCGGTTCGAAAACGCCATATGAGATATGGATGGGAGACAACCTAGTTTGTTATTTACGAAGATTTGGGGTTGTGAAGTTTATGTAAAGCGTTTATTATCGATAAACTTGCACCTAAATCGGATAAATGCATATTTGTGGGGTATCCTAAAGAAACTAAAGGATATCAATTTTATCTCCCAAAAGAAAATAGAGTAATTGTTGCTCGAAATGGATTCTTTCTTGAAAAGGAATTTATTTCCAAAAGAATCGATGGGAGTAAAATACATCTTGATGAGATTCAAGGACCACAGTTAGTGCACGAACCTCATCAAGATGAGATTCAAGAGCCACAATTAGTGCACGAACCAAATAATGAATCTCGATTAGATGGCTCACAAGTCCAAGATGAGCCTACATCTATAGAACAAGGACCTCGAAGATCCGATAGGGTTCGTCAACAACTTTGAGAGATATGGATTTCTCATCATCGACGATCACAATGTGGAGCTTATGGTCAATGATGAGCCCACTTCCTATCAAGAAGCCATTAAGAGTTCGACTCTAGAAAATGGTTAGAGGCTATGAAGTACGAGATGCAATCCATGTATGATAACCAAGTTTGGACTTTGGTTAACCTACCTAAAGGTTCAAAAACCATTGGGTGTAAGTGGGTTTTCAAAAAGAAAACAGACATGGAGAGAAATGTGCATACTTACAAAGCACGATTGGTAGTAAAAGGTTATAGACAAACTCATGGTATAGACTATGATGAAACCTTTTCACCGGTTGTAATGCTTAATCTATCGAATTCTTCTTGCCATAGCGAGCATATTATGACTATGAAATTTGGCAAATGGATGTCAAAACCGCGTTTCTTAATGGAAACTTACTCGAAGATGTGTACATGACACAACCTGAGGGTTTTGATGATCCTTTGAATTCTAATAAAGTGTGCAAGCTTCAAAGATCCATTTATGGATTGAAGCAAGCATCTCGAAGCTGGAATCTTCGTTTTGATGAAGCAATTAAAGAATTTAACTTTATCAAAAATGAAGATGAGCCTTGTGTCTATAAGAAAACAAGTGGGAATGCAATAGTCTTTTTGGTACTTTATGTTGATGATATCTTACTCATTGGAAATGACATCCCAACTCTACAAAGTGTAAAGACATTGTTGGGAAATTGTTTCTCAATGAAAGACTTCGGTGAAGCTGCCTATATTCTAGGTATAAGGATCTATAGAGATAAATCTAGAAAGCTAATTGGACTAAGTCAAAGTGCATACATTGACAAGGTACTGAAAAGGTTCAGTATGCAAGACTCTAAGAGAGGATTCTTGCCAATGTCACATGGCATTAAGCTCAGCAAAACTCAAAGTCCTTCTACGAAGGATGAAGAAGAGCGCATGAACAAGATACCATACGCTTCCGCTATAGGGTCTATCATGTATGCCATGTTATGTACTCGACCCGATGTATCATATGCATTGAGCATGACAAGCAGGTTCCAGTCAAATCCTGGAGAGGCACACTGGACTGCTGTCAAGAACATACTAAAGTACTTAAAAAGAACTAAAGATATGTTCTTAGTTTATGGAGGACAAGAAGGCGAGCTAGTTGTAAGTGGTTACACTGATGCTAGTTTTCAGTCCGACATAGATGATTATAGATCGCAATCAGGTTTTCTATTTTGTTTGAATGGAGGTGCTGTAAGCTGGAAAAGTTCAAAGCAAGACACCGTAGCCGATTCTACTACGAAGTTGAGTATGTAGTCGCCTCAATTGCAGCTAAAGAAGCGATTTAGATTAAAAAGTTCATTACGGAACTAGATGTAGTTCCTAGTATTGTGAACCCAGTGGATCTCTATTGTGACAACAATGGAGCCATTGCACAAGCTAAGGAACCAAGATCACATCAGCGATCCAAACATATACTTAGATGTTTTCATCTCATTCGAGAAATTGTTGATAGAGGAGATGTCAATGTATGCAAGGTGCCAACTGATGACAATGTTGTAGATCCACTGACAAAGCCTCTCTCATCGTCTAAACATGATAGTCATACTAGAACAATGGGATTACGGCTTATGCCAAATTGGTCTTAGTGCAAGTGGGAGACTGTTGGGGATATGCCCTAGAGTCAATTTGTACTTATACAATTGTCATTATGTTTTATATAATAATATGAGGCTTTCCTTTCCATAAATAGTGAGTTTTGTTTTGTTGGTCATCAAGTACGTGACTTGATAGTAAAACCCTACAATGAATACAATGACTATTCTAAAACTGTCCCTGATCGATTATTATTATTAGAATAATAATAAATTAAGATTAGTATGTTTGTGACTTGATGGCTATGTTTTACTGGCCATGGATATTTGTGATATCGAGTCAAGATATAAATAAATGTTAGAGAACATTGTATTGGACATGACCCACTGTGAGAGTACTTCATGGAATATGTCATAAGTACTTTCTAGCCATAATAATATTGAAAGTCCTTCGACCTAAATTCATCATAGTTTCTTACTTGATAAATTCTATATTTTGACATTGTCTAAAGTTGTCTTTAACCAGATAATAAATTAGACTACTGTTGGATATAGAATAAATCAAGGAGAGGAATATGATTGATTGTGAAGGAATTATCCCTCTCAATTATGGGAGAGATATCCATGGGCCCCTTGATAAGTTAGACTGTTAAAAATGCATGGCCGTGCTCAAATATATCAATCTAAGATATTGATATCATTTGTTTGAACAGTCTACTATGAAATCAAGAAATAATTGATTAAGCTTAATAAGGATGACATGCTCCGTGCCTTATGCTTAATCTGGATATCGTGTGACAAAAGGACTAAATATAAAATTATGGTTTGGTTCAAAGAGATCACCGATCTTTATTTAACCTGGATAGTTATAATGTTTTGCTAGAAACCGCTTATAACTTGTGGGCCATTTAAATATGATTTAGGCACACTGCCAGTGTTAAATGAACCTATAGAGTCACACAATAAGCGAACTTGTTAGGTTATTTTTCTGGTGACCAGGTTCGATGAATCTGGATGATATCCAGATTATAAGAATCTGACTCAGTAAAATAATTAGTTAAATTACCGAGATAATGACAGAATCTTATCATATTAGTTTTAATTTAATTTGAATTTAAATTAGAATATGATAAGATATTATTAGGGTTGGACTCTAAGAGGTTCGAGGGTTTTTAAGAAAACCCTAGCCGTCTTTTCAATTGTCCAATTTTTCGGTTGAGAACATTCGTGCCATTCTCTACCAGAGAAAAAAAAAACCTCTCAAACCCTAGGCGCTAGCACTCCCCGGGTATCGAGTGAGTTCGCGGTGTGTATCCGATAGAGGACGTTCGTATACTGCAGCGTCTGGTGATTGTTCGGGCTGAACGTACAACAGCGCAACCAGAATCGAAGGATTTCAATTACAGCAACCAGAGGTAATTCTTAAAGCTTAGATCTTCTTAATCGTTTACTTGGGTCCTCGGGAGGGATTCGTAGATGTTTTCCGCGTTTAGGAGTCCACGAATCCCAACACCTACCACTACTGCTACATCGGTCCCAACCTCCTTTCTATTGAGAGCAAATACTTTAGCTTTCACTTGCGATTTCGGTGCTCCGCTCGCGGATGCTCCCATGGAGTTAGTTCTATTGGGCCTCAGATTCTGCGTCGGATTTCCTTGCCCGCCTCGGTGCAACTTAAGGCAGGCGTTCCGCAGGTGGTTTGGGTCGCCGCAGTGATAACATTTCCTGTCACCTCCCTTAGACCAACAGTTCCTCTCTGTATAGCCCCTTTTTCCACACTGCCGATATGATGGAAGATTCTGAGCAGGACCAACTGGTGTTGTCCGAGCTTACTTTTCCCAATTCTACCATTGTTGGTTGGCGGGGCGCTTGTTGAATTGCTATCTTGAGAAGTGTCTTTGTGGCTGTCTTGGCAGCTAGAAAGGCCTCGCTGCCATCCTGTTGCCATTCTTATTTTCAGTTCGGGTAACTGTGTCCACGGCCCCCGAATAGGTCGTCAGTGGAGAAGGTGCCAACACCCTTCTCAATTCCGGCCTCAACCCCTTGACGAACTGCTTCATCCTATTTTGCTCGATCTCCACCAATCTCTTGTAGTACTTCGACAGCTGGGTGAATCGTGCTATGTACTGGGCCACTGACATGCCTCCCTGCTTCAAGTTCTGATATTTGTCCTCCCGCTTTTCCACTACCTACTAAGGGATGTACTCGGCTCTGAAGACTTCAATAAAGTTGGACCACGTCCATTCCTACTCGACCATTTCCCAATCATCTTGTATCCGTTACCACTATGCCCGAGCTAGGCCCCCTCAAACGGAATGCTGCAAATTTAACCATCCATTCCTCGGTGTACTAGAGCATTGCAAATATATCCTCCATATGTTCGATCTATTCCCCTGCCTTCTAGTCTTGCTCAACTTCGCCCAAGAAGACGGGTGGCTGAAACTTTAGAAACTATTCTAACACCTCATCTTCTCTCTTGGGGTTCCTCCTCTCAATCAGTGTCTGCAAAATCTCTGCCATCTTAGTGAATGCTTGGGCCGTGGACACATCAATCAGTGTTTTAGACCCCATTCCCATTTCTGGTTCACTCCTATTGCCCCGGTTGGGTGATTGCATCTGAGTTGTCTCGACTTCCGGTGCCGCATGATCTACCTCAGGAATCCTTCTGCCTAATGAAGCTGCACGGCGCTTGGGTGCCATTCTAAACCATACCCCAAATGATCAGTGTATGCATTCAAGGATTAAATCATTTTAGTTACGCATGCATTCACAGTCAGATAAAAATAAAAGGAAATCAGATGCAAGTTTTGTCTAAAGAATTATTCATAAATTCTCCTTCAAATCTTGATTTACATAAATTTGAAATTAATTGCTCATAAATTCTCTTTCAAATCTTGATTTACATAGATTCAAAATTCTAATAGAAAACAGAATTAGAAATCCTCAACATAAAAGTTCATGGAGAACAATAAATAAATAAACATCCGGATAAAAAAAACTCTTAGTCCACTAGTCTTCATCAAAATCCTCAAAATCAGCCTCATACAACCATCCCCCAGAGTTCTTCGAAAAGTCTACCCCAACCCCACTGGCAAACCCCTCCATTGGCTCCTTCCCAGGGCACTAGAACTCTTCCCGGGCTCAACTCGACTGGGAGAAGGAATGAAAAAAGGCCTAGGTGGAGACTCATAATCTATCTCCCCCAAGTCATCACTATTTGCTGACAAATCCACTATGGGATTAGGAGGGTGGGGAATATGTTCCACGGCTATCACCTCATTTTCACTGTCAAAACTTATATCTATCACTGGGATTGGGGGTAGCTCATGGATCGAGACCTCATCATCACTGCTATCCTCCAAAGGGATAACTGGCTGAGCAGGCTGGGGAACTGGAAGTTCTTCTGGGTATATAGAAAGAGGAGGATGCCACTGCTGCCCTTGCGGTTCTAAGCATTCTAACCATCCTACAACATAAACAAGATAGGTTAGATAAAGAATTAATCTTAAATAATTAGAGCATATACTATCATTATTTGCTTAAACCTAGGCTCTGATACCACATGTAACACCCCGCTACCTAGGCACAATAGGGCCGAGGATGTCGCCCCGTCCAAAGGACAAGGGGTCTTTATAAGTAGGTCACACAATCAAAATAATAGAATAAAAATAATACTTAAAACATAAAACTTATTACAATCCAAGAATTCAAAACAAATCTAGAATAAAAACTATTCACTCTCAAATCCATAAAGCATTACAAAAAAATAGATAACAAAATATCTTCCAAGGCAGACAACACTAGCTACTCATCCCCACAGCAAGATCGACCTGAAATCATGGTAAAAAGGGTGATAAAATAAAAATCTCAATAAGTCCGTGTGTGCTTTGAGTGTCCAGTGAAAACAATTCGTGAATGCAAAGTGTAAAATCTTCATAAGAGTAATACTGGTAAGCAATAAACAATAGTCAAAATCAAGAGTGGTGTTTTGGCTTTTCCAACCATACATGTTCAATAAAATCAATCACTCAAAAAGGTGGTCAGGGTTACCACACGTTGGGCCCTATAACCATACAACGGTCAGAATGCCACACATTGTGCAGACTGACAAACAGTAGGTGATCGACCTATCGGGTAAGATACTCCTCGTTTTCTATACCCAAACAAAACCAGTTGTCCATTCTGGCAACACACAGTCTATTTGACTAAAAACTGCTAGCTCGGACCAGCACGACCTACTGAACTGACATCTTATCTAGGAATGACTCACCCCTCAGAGGTGGCCACCTACTAAGAGACTTACCGTAACCCTTCAAAGACTAGTCCTAGCAGTCCACCCTTATTGAGTACTCAACGTAATTTATCCCACTTAGGAAAAATGAATAAAACATAGTTCCACTTGAAAATGGCAATTAAGGATTTCCAAAGTTTGGGGAAAAACTGGTTTTAGAAAGAGCTTTAGGGTTTAAGTAAAACTGCCCCTTGATTTTCAAATAATTAATTTGTCTGAAATGAGAAAGGAGATAATCCTCAATTGCCTTTACAGAAGTGAGTGTCCACGCACTCTACATTTGGCTTGCCATAGTAATCATTTTAAATCAAACAAGTTTTATGTAGGAGCTTACTTGATCCTTGCTCAAAATAAAGGTCTTCAACAGCTGACCTAACCCCGCCTGGGGTAAATATAAACCATAATTAAACTCGAACCAAAATTCGCTTTCACAAATAAAACAAGCTCAACTTACTACAACCATGACCCTAGTGTCCCAAGCTTTAAGGCTAGATAATAAATAAATGGTTCATAAGATAAGTTTAGTTTGATATTAAAATAATTAGGGTTTTGGAAAATAGGTACTAATAAGTTGAAGGTTTAAATCTTACTATAAATAAATTAGAGTTTATTTGATGAAGGGTCCTAGGTGGTATTATGCAAAATAACAATAGAAAATAATTGGTAACTAAAACTAGTTGTAAGTAAATTTTAGTGGTTTCGATTGAAAGATAATAAGTAAATTTTAATAGGTTTTGATTAAAAGACAGTAAATAAATTTTAATGGTATTTATGAATATAAGATTTACCAAATTAATATTTCACCTAGTATGATTTTTTAGGGAAAAGGGTTTTATTATTATTTTATATATTTCATTTTATATAAAATCTATATATTTTATTTCTTTAATAAAAGCTATCATTTATTTGACTAAAATATCCTTATTTTATATATAATATTCCAAATCCACCTTTCCTAGGGTTTTCAAAATTTACTAGGAGAAGTTATAGTATTAATCATTTCATTGATGAAATAAAATTAGCTTAGGGACAACAAGGTCATGATCATATTTTTATTGCTAACCATAATCATGAACATACACTCCACACCAATTCATCAAATCATCCAAATCATGCATAAAGGCATAGATCTAAATTTACCAAGGCATGATCCAAACACTACTAACATAAACATATTCATGGCTTTAACAATCATACATGAACATAAACCCTATTCACCAAAGGTGACATAATCTCTGACATGCTTGATCACATATACCACCCACGACATAGAGAGCATGCATCAAAACCCTAAAACCCATAAAATTCAACCAAGGCAATCAACTCATGCATCAATCCCATCTCCATCATATACACACATTTATTCATGCTTCAATCTCAACTCTATCCCAACAATACATGTTCGAACCCTAATCACAATCCATCTCCTTCCAATAACATCCTAGAGACATGAATCTAGAATTTAAAGGGAAGATGGAAGAAACTTATGTCTACCTTGGGGATGTTTCTAGAGAATCCTCTTGCTAGGAGACTTGATCCAACAAGAGAGAAGAAGAAAATATGGCCATGGTTGAAGTAACCATTCGGCCAAGAGAGAGAGAGAGAGAGAGAAAGAGGAAAAGAGAGTCCATTAGTATATGTGTGTGTGTGTGTGTGTGTGTGTGTGTGTGTGTATTCATTAGAAGTTGAAGATGAGTGAAGATGGAGATGATTGATCATGCCCACCTTGAAGGTGTTCTTGAGCCTTCACAAAAATACTAGTTTTTTCGATCCAAAAGAGGGACTTTGATTTCGGTATTTGATGTTAAAAATTACAGAAGTGGATTCAAGGGGTTGAGTAGGTGTGATCTGGAGTTTTTGGAGAAGATTGGAAAGGTTTGGAGTGGTCTTAGGCGTGGGAATGTTTGTAGGTGTTCTTGGTGTCCTTAAAGGTTAAAGAGAATGGAGTGGATTGAGGGAGAGCTGGCCGAAATTCTATGGGATTAGGGTGGCCGAATTGTTTGAGGGGTTTTGGCAATTGAATTTTCTGGTTTGAAAGGAAAAGGAAAGCTGGTTGTTTGAAATCCAAAAAGAATATTTTAGGAAATTAATTTTGGAAACAAAATATGGTAAGAAGATCTTGGTCAATCGAGAGCTTTTGGAAGCTCCAATGGCCAGTTGTTTGTCTGTGATTTTTGCTAGAATGAAAGTTGTTTGAAGGAGCTTAATGGTGACCGAAAATATGGTGCATAATGGTGAAGGGATTTCTGGTTGTTTGAGGAATGATTTACGGCAGTTTACTAAATATGTTTGCTGGAATTTTGGTCTTCAATTAATGGCTTGAATGGAGTAATTAATGGAGATATTTTAGGAGCAGCCATGGACTGGTTTTCGAGCAGAATGCTGTGGAAGATGATGAAACTGAGTTCATGGTTGTTTAAGGGGAGTTTGTATAGAAAAATGGTGGAGGTTTCGGACATGGCTGAAGAAGGAACAAATATGGAAAATTCTATTCAGCTTTTTCGCAAGTTTTCTGGAATTCCTGGGCAGATTTTTCTGCCATTTTTCCAGTCAGCTTGTAGAAGATTTGAAGGGATATTCAAAGGTTTTTCAAGGCTGGTTTCCAGCCTTCTTTATGGAGGAAAAACGTGGCTAAGTTGCTGGTTGAAATACTAGAAGAAATAGCTTGGCTGAGGCTCACCAATGCTGCGAAAGTTGTCCAGAAAATTTTCTGGTTTGCACAGTTTTTGTGTAGCTCGATTTTGGCTGTGATTTTCAGTTTTCAAGCTGAGTGAAATGGCCATTTTTCTAGAAGCATTTGGGAGGAAAAGATGGTTGAAATTTTTGACACTTGAACTGAACAAGAAGCTGGAAAAATTTCAGTTTACAACATGAAGAAAATGAACACAGTTAGGTTGGGGTTTTGAAGGTTCAACCATGGAGATTAATTCTCTTGGGAACCTTCCAAAACTCCTCCCCATTTTCGGCCAACAAGATGACTCATATGGACATTTTTGAAACCTTCAAAGCCACAGCACTTTGCTGGAATTTTTCTGGAATGAAATTGGCTTGAATAAATCAAACAACCTAGTTGTCTAAGAATTAAAGAAAGCTAGAGATTAAAAGGGGTATGAATCCCTTAGAAGCTTTTGTAGGGCAGAAGAGTAGGATTAGGGCATTCCTATCATGTCTCCCCTAGGACAACACTCCTACTCTTCCCTAAAGCATACAAGGCCGAAATATAGCCTTCCCAAACAAAAATTAAAATTTAATCATGCTAAACTCCAATAATGGAATTTGAATCCAATACCTCAAGAATTAATGCCAAAGCTCTAACCACTAAACCACAACAACTCTTGTTTTTATTTCTTTTTCCAAATATTTTTCCTATTTGATCCTCAAGCTATCTCCCTATTTTCACCTCAAGGAAAAATTACCATTTTTCCTTTCTTACTCAATAAACACAATTAAACCTTCTAAGCTATAAATCACATATCTAAAGCACATAAAACCACATAAAAATATAATTATGCATGCAAGAAAATATGATATGCATCCCAACCCCCTTATTCTAAGGTTGGTTTCAACTGGGGTTTCACATGCAATCTCTTAAGCTTGGTCTTCTACTTGAACACCCATTCTTGGATTCTATTGTTCAAGAGTTGCTTAGCAATCTTCTTTGCACGTCTTAGAAGAATTGATGTCAAACATGTCCTATAACATGTAGATCACACAAGTTAGCCCTCATCAATATTTGTTACAAGTCAAAACACAAGAGAACACTCGTTGGTCTAACACGCTAAGATTTGCATGAGTTTTACTTTTTGATTTGATCAGGTGGTGGTTCTCATATTCTTGAGTATTGTGATACTCAAAGTTAACACATGGATGCTTGTTACTTGAACAAGTACATTAGATGACCTAACTATGAGGTAATCACGTGGATAACTATTTATTACCAGTGATAAAATCTCATTGTAGCATATGTGCAAGTATTCTTAGACTTGAGAACTTCAATGATAACTATGTATGTGTGTGTGTGTGTGTGTGTGTGTGTGTGTGAAGAGTATGCGTATGAGAGTTTTTTTCCCTGGAAGCTTACAGTAGCTATTTCTTTTCTTCTTTCATGTAAAACACGGAACCAATATTTTTTTTCTTTCTTTTCTTTCAAGGAAAAGAAGTTAATTTCTTCTCCAAATAAAATTAATTCCAAAGCCACTGTATACTACCTACTAGCATAGGGTTTTGGTGCCTAACTAGAATATAATTCCTTGTGTGGATTACTATTAGAGAATTCCTACTTTAGAATTTGGTGGCTCTATTGGATCGACTTTTAAAGGGGAATTGCATGGATGAAAAATTTTTAAAGCTACATTTTTAAGGTAACTAATTTTTCTTCCTTCTCATAATCCATTTAATTACATATGAGTGATCATTTGCTTGAATTTTATTTCATTTTTTCGCTGCATGTAAACTGGTTTGCATAACTGAAATCCAAAAAATTTTACGACATTTTGAGGTATGGCTTTTTATCAAGTCCTTAATGATACGTTTTAGCTTGGGTCCTGGAAGAATTCGATGGTGTTTTTTGTGTTTTAGGAGTCCTAGAATTCTAAATGTTGTATCAGAGAAACTTGCTAAATCCTTTAGAGACTATAATGTGTTTATATATGAATATATATGAGATATATCCAAGATGCTTGTACATAATCTAACCTAAGTAAAGACCATGTTAACATATTTACTTTCTGATCATATGATGTGTGATTATTTCAAAAAGTTATACCATTTTATGTTTTTTGTGTGAACACTGCAACTGGTAATATGATCCATTTTTCTAAACTGGTAGTCGCAATGTGGTTTAGATTAATTGTAGATTATCTGTGATTTCATGTTTACAGGTTATTTTCTGGTAGCTAAACAAGATGTTTTACAATTGTTAATTTGATTAACGTTCTGTAATTAGAAAGTAGAATCTCATTCAATGAGAGAAGGGAAAATAACTTTTTCTTCTTTGATCCCAGCCCATTGACCAAGCAACGGGATGTTAGGATTCGTGGACTTCTAAACACGGAAAACATCCACGAATCCCTTTTAAGAACCCAAGCCAAACGATTAAGACGATCTAAGGATTACATAATTATCTCTGTTCGGTGTAATCAGGATCTTTGGATTCTGATTTTACTGTCGTACGTATAACCCGAACGATCACCATATGCTGCAGTATGCGAACACTCTCTATCGGATACACATGGCAAACTAACTCGTTACCCTGGGAGTGCTAGCGCCTAGGGTTTGAGAGGCTTATTTTTCCTGGTGAATGGAGGCATGAATATTAACAGAGAGCTCTATTGAGAAAAGGGCTAGGGTTTTCTTTTAAAACCACTCGAACCTCTTGGAGTCCAACTCTGATAGTATCTTATCATATTTTATTTTAAATTCAAATTAGATTAAAACTGATACGATAAGATTCTACCATTATCTAGGTAATTTAACTAATTAATTTACCGAGTCAGATTCTTACAATTGAAACATCATCCAGATACATTGAATATGGCATATTTCCAGATTCATTGTATCTGGTAAATTTTCTAGGTTCGATTAACTTAGACATATATCCAAATTCATCAAACCTAGTTACTAGAAAAATAACCTAACGAGTTCACTTATTGTGTGACCCTATAGGTTCATTTAACACTAGCAGTATGCCCAAATCACATTTAAATGGCCCATAAGTTATAACTATCCGGGTTAAATGAAGATCAATGATCTTTTTGAACCAAACCATAATTTTATATTTAGTCATTGTGTTACACGATATCTAGATTAAGCATAAGGCACAGAGCATGTTATCCTTATTAAGCTTAATCAATTATTTCTTGATCTCATAGTGGACTGTTCAAATAAATGATATCAATATCTTAGAATGATATATTTGAGCACGGCCATGCATTTTAACAGTCTAAATTATCAAGGGGCCCATAGATATCTCTCCCATAATTGAGAGGGACAAATTCCTTCACTATCAATCATATTCATCTCCTTGATTTATTCTATATCTAACAATAGTCTAATTTATTATCTGGTTAAAGATAACTTTAGACAACATCAAAAAATAAAATTTATCAAGTAGGAAACTATGATGAATTCAGATCGAAGGACTTTTAATATCATTATGGCTAGAAAGTACTTATGACATGTTGCATGAAGTACTTTCACAGTGGGTCATGTCCAACACAATGTTGTCTAACATTTATTTATATTTTGACTTGATATCATATATATCCATGACCAGTAAAACATAGCCATCAGGTCACAAACAAACTAATCTTAATTTATTATTGTCCACTAATAATAATCGATCAGGGACAATTTAAGAATAGTCATTGTATTGATTATAGGGTTTTACTATCAAGTCACATACTTGATGACTACACAACTAAATGCACTATTCATGAAAAGAAATGTCTCGTATTATTACATAATACATAACGACAATAGTATAAGTACAAATTAACTTTATGGCATATCCCTAACATGGGACTACTGCCGAGGGCACTGCCTTCAGGACCCCATCTAACTATTCATTGTGTGTTATTCATTAGCATATTTTGATTGTTTTGTGAAGTGTATAGCATAGCCCTTTTTACCGCAATGTGATTGGTAGGTTTATTTTAGTTGTTTTGGGATTGTAATATTTTAAATATCGCATGCGTGTCATTTTTTATTGTTGTAAAATTGTAGTTGTTTTCTAGAATAGGAATTATTTTATTTTACTATTTAATGTAAAATAGTAAAATAAAATAAAACAAGATGAAGGCCTAAAATTACAACTAAAGAGGAGTATGCTTGAAGAGTTGAAGAATGCTCAAGGAGTTTATTTACCTAGATTGACCACTTTGATCTTCACTTTGCTCGTGAAGATTAATATAGGTTTTCGACCATGTTATGTCATTTTTATTTATGTCTTATATGAATATTTGATATGTTTATTTCATACTTACTACAATCAAAATTTTTATAAATTAAAAACATGAGTTTTAAATGTCTTCGAAAATCAAACACTTGTCATTATATTACTTGGATTATCATATAGTCATTCCTGCTAAAGTAGGATTCTTTTGATTTTCTAAGTAAGACAAGATGGAATATGGTTTTCTATATGTTAGATATGGTTTGACTTAATTAGGCTATAAAAACAGTTTTGGACCTAGGGTATTATATTAGATTTTTTGCTGGGTTGTTTGCTGTCTCTTTCATTAAATTCAAGTTTTATTTAATTGTAAGGTTAAAGCCAAATCTTACTTATGATGAAAATAAAATATTTTATTATTAAAACAATGGTCTTACCCACTAAGAAACATCAAAGTGTTGAAGTTTCAAAAGTTTATATACTTTTAGTGGCAGTTTTCATTAAAGCCTAGAAATTAATTACTTTGCATATTATTATATGTAGATAATGGCAACAAATAGTTGGAATAACACATTGCAATCCTGTTCAAGAAAGATAAGCTTAGTGAGACAAACTTTCTTGATTAGGCACGCAATTTAAGAACTGTTCTTAAGCAAGAAAAAAAATTCTATGTTCTTGAGAAACCTATTCCTCATGAACCAACAAATAACACCCTACGAGCTGAGAAAGATGCTTATAGTAAGTATGAAAATGACTCTAATGATATCACTTACCTCATGCTAGCCATTATCAACTTGCGTCAAAAATAGTTTGAAGAAGTAGAGGCATTTGATATGATTGTGCATCTTAAAGAAATGTTGACATGGGCTAAATTCATCAATAATTTCCTAGTTATTTGAGGGTATTTTGTGATATATTTAATGCAATAACTAGTCATATTCCTTCATATTTGATATTTTACCCATAAAAAGGTATATTGAGATTTTATTGCAGAAAAAGGGGAAAATGGCAAAAAACCATCGCCGTTGCAATGCACGGCCGACGCCGGCCCAATGCTGGAAACATAGGAGAAAGCAAGAAAAAACAAAGCACGTTGAGCTGCCACGTCTATGCTGCTCCTAGGTGGCGATTTTTCCTATTGTGTACGAATTTGGAAATTTCCTAAGAGTTTTAATATTTCCCAAATTATATTTGGCCTAGAACTCTTAAGGAATGAATTTTAGAATCTTAGGAGCCTATTTAAAGAATGAAAACACAAGGAAAACATATGAATCCAAGGATCAAAGCTGCCAATCAATCATAAAAAGATAAGATTCATCAATTAAAGGGCATTATTTAAGAAGGTCTTCAAAGAGAAGAATGATGGTTTGTCTATGAATTCTTTCTTTTATCTTTGTTTTCTTTTTCTAAAATAATGATATAATTAATTTTTTCATTATAGTTTGTCATTATTTTGGGATTCATGATTTTTTGGTTAATTTAGGAGTTGATCAATTTATTATCATTCTTAGTGTTTAATTGCTTGTGATTATTAAAGAATTGATGAATCTATATTTACTTCTAATTAACTTGGGAAATGATGTTAGAAATGGATTTAATTTTATTAATTTCATATTTGTTATCTCTTAACGAACATGGGAAACGAAATTAAGAGCAAAGAAGTAAGGTAATCAAAGAATAGTTGATTTCACTTAAAGTATAGGGTTATTGACTAATTTCATGTTTATTATCATCTAGAATATTAGGATAATTGTTAAAGGATGAGTTTAATGCATCTTTTCGGTTATATTGGTTTCATTAGGAAATCTGCTAATTTAATCATGAGGTAGTGAGTTTATGACTTGGAAAATGATTGGACTCTATTATAATTCCTTCACAATGCCAATATGATAATTAATTGTGATATTTACTAAGTAATTCATTGTCATGTCTTCAAGAATATTTGTCTAAATTGCATATTATTTCACCCTTTGAGTTGTATATATTTTTCTTTATTTTCCTTTTTATTCTCTCATCACTTTATTGGGTTGGTTAAATAATGAATGAAAGGTAACTAATGGTAGTTGTTCCTTGATGATTGATACTCATTAATTCCCTATACTATGCTTGTGATGAGTATACTTTCTCGTATGTGTAATTTGGAGATTGATGTTTTAATTAAAACTTAGCTAGGGATGGATTTAAATTGGAATGATTTTTCTACACCTAAAATCTATGCATCTAGTTTTTAGCACCGTTGCTGAGGAACAATATCATGAAAGCTTAGATTTCATTGATTTAACTATGTTTATATGTATTTATGTCTGTGTAAATATGTATATATGTACTTTAGGTAGATACATGCCATATTTTGTTGTGTATAATTGTATCTTAATTCACTAACTTAATTCAATATTGTACTATGTCTATATGACACAAACAAGCTACCACATGTAGGTAACATGGCTAATTAGAACGTAGGGTAATATCCTTACAATTCTCAAGAGATGATACCTCAACCATCGGACTCAACTTTTCTAGAAGAGGTATTGGAAAAATTTGCAACCCATGTGACCAAAAGATTTTATGAAATAGATGACACGTTTGCCAAATTAGAGGAAATGATTCAAAGCATAGAGAGGTAGATTTGGTTTTTAACAGATCTAGTGTTAAAATCACAAGGAATGTCACCATTGTTGGGGGGGGGGGGGTGGAAACTCGAGGATTTAGCCGCCATTACAATGATAAGTGGTATGGAGCTACCTGATCCCAATAAGGAACTAGCGCCAGCTCAAGAGCCCCTCTCTACACACCAGTCGAAATGTAAGCCAAAAATTCAGGTTTTTATCCACCAGTTCCTTACCCCACTCGAACACAAAAAGCAAGAAATAATGCATAATTTGATAAGTTTTTAGAAATTTTCGAACAATAGCACATAAAAATCCCACTCAGTGAGGCTTTGATACATATGCCTAAATATGCAAAGTACCTTAAAAGCATGCTTGTTATTAAAAAGAGGTTGGAAGAACTATCCACTGTGGTTTTGAATGAATAATGCTCTACCATCTTGCAAGACCAATAGAATTTGCCACGAAAGAAAAATGATCCAGGCAGTTTTTCTATTCCTTGACTTGTTCGTACTCTTACATTTTGCAATGCATTAACGGACTTAGGTACTAGCATTAATCTTTTGTCATATAAAACTTTAAAAAAGCTAGGCCTAGGTGAGCCTAAACCCACTAGGATGAATATTCAACTGGTAGATTGGTCTGTCAAATACCCTAGGGGAATAGTAGGAGATGTATTGATTAAAGTGGATAGATTTATATTTTTGGTGGATTTTATTATTCTGGATAAGGATGAAGATTCTAAAGTACCTTTAATCCTAGGACAACCCTTTCTAGCCACTGCCAAAGTTTTAATTGACGTTCATGGAAGGAAACTTAACACTTAAGGTTGGGGATGAAGAAGTAATTATTCAAATCCACAAAAACATGCAACATCCTATAGCTTTTAATGACTCTCGTTTAAGGATTGATATTCTTAGTGAGTCTATCTTTAATTTTGTGTAGGAATTATTTGGAAACTTCTCTTTGGAAATGATAGAGCAATTAATTGCATATTTGGAGGATTCAAATAAAGCCCTTGAGTTGGCAGAGTTCGAAGAAATAAAAAAAAAAATAGTTTGGGAAGGATAAAGTCATCCTTTAAGGAACCACCAAAATTAAAAGACCTAATCGAGCACTACGAATATGCATTTTTAGCTAACGGAAGAAAATTGCCAGTGACCATAGTAAAAGACCTTACTTTAGAGTAAAAGACCAAATTGGTAAGCTTATTGGGAAAATATAAGGGAGTCATAGTATGGAAGATCATGGATATTAAGGGAATTAGCCCTTCCTTTTGCACTCACAAAATATTGCTAGAAAATGAAGCAAAGCCCGTAGTGCAACCCCAACAAAGGCTAAACCCAAGTATGAGCGATATGGTAAAAGGTGAGGTAATTAAACTTTTAGATTCAGGCATCATTTACCCCATTCCAGATAGTATTTAGGTAAGTCCAACATAAGTGGTACCTAAAAAGGGAGGAATGATGATGAGCCCAAATGAAAAAAAATGAGTTGATCGTAATAAGATTGGTAACATGATAGGAATCAAGCTAATCAAGCAGTTCAAACTCAAGAAGGGGGAGTGATAATGTAAGGGCCAATGACAAGATTAAGGACTAAGAGACTCCAGGGCAATATCCAATTGCTCCAACAATCATATTTGATGATGGAAAGGATTTGGAGTGAAGAAAGCAGCTGCAAACTTAATTTGATGAATGTCCAAGTGGAATCCCAACAACAGCCCATACCTACACCAAAAGAGGGAGCAAAAGAAGGAGAAAATATTGAAATCCATCTTCTAGTTTCAACCTGGCACCGGCCCCAGTAGCCATACCTGGCACCAGGTGCACTCTGCCAGCCAAAACACTGGAATTCCAGTGGTGACCTGGCACCAGGTCCAGCACTTACTCCTGGTGCTAGGTCCAGGCGGCCAATGCTGGAATTCCAATGCTGACTAGAGGCCATGTCCAGTACAGTTCCTGTCACCGGGTTTAGTCGGGCAGGACACCCTATTTTGCTGATTTTTACTATTTCTCTATATTTCCTTTATTTTAAACACTTTTTAAAGACCATTTTAGCCTTTAAACTATCTTGGGGCCTTAGTAGTTATTTAGCTAGGGTTAGGGTAGTATAAATACTTCTTTTGTGATTTGACAATTCAATTCATCTTATATTATTTCAAATTTTGAAAAGAAATATTTGAGAGGTTTAATCTCCTTATTCATCTTCTTCAAGATCTTAGGGTTTAGTCCTCCCTATATATGAGTCTCTAAAACCTTTAGATAATCCAATGTGATTTCTTTAGATTGAGTCTTAGTTGTTTTGTTCTTCTAAGGTTTTATCTTGAATTCCATTTCTTGGGTGCCTATATTTCTTCTTCCCTGATTCTTGATTTCCTTTTTTATATCAAGGATATTTGGGTGAATCTATAGTGGGTCTTACAATATTTCTTTTAGGTCTTTAATGCTTTGTTCCTCAAAGGTTTGCTAGGGAATAGTTAGATAGTTTTCTTTATTTTTTTCCCACAAATTTTCACTATTTGGGTTATATTTGTTAAGCCAATGGTTTTGCCCATTTGTTTGCCTTTGTTCCATAAATTTACTCACACAAGATCATATAAAAGAGTTTGGTATCAGAGTAAGAAAAGCATTGATTTCAATTAAAGCTTGACATCAAGAAAAGGAACTCCACAAGTTGAACGGAAAAAAAAGGGGAATCCCATAACTTAAAAGCATGCTCCAAAAAGGTCATGAAATCTTTTTTATATCATGATTTTTATTTGGAGATCCTTGATGTTATTATAATCCTTGGAAATAAATTTGCCTTGTGTTTGTGGTGAAAATGGGCTTGAATATGGGTTAAATATTGGTTGTTCTTAAGTGACGTAATTACAACTAAGGTGTTTGTTAAATGTTTTATGAGGATATTTGTGGCTATAGTTGTGGGTTTTGGCTTTTAATTTTCATTCCTTAGGATGTTAGGAATTGATATATCACTCTATTTTTGAAATCCTTACTTGTTGAACTCATCTTTGCCATTACACATTTATGGTATTCTTGTTTTTCTTATTCCTATCTGCTAGTTTTTTTTTTTTTTTCTTGTTTCTTGCTAATTCTTGTGCGTTTCTTGTTTAAAATTACTTTCTTATATTTTAGTGATTGTTATTGCACTATTTGAGTCCTTGTTCTTTGAAATTCTTGCTTGGAAAACTTGTTTTCTTAGAGTGCCCAACAAGTGCTTGTTGAAATTCCCTTAAGAACCCCCTAATTGGAAAATCCATTAAATTTTATTAATTCACTTGGTTGGACTAAATCTTGGGCTATTGGGGAGGATTGGATTGAACAAAAAGGTTTGAGCATTGAAAAAAAAGGCAACTAGGAGAGATTATCATCAAAAGAGCCAAAGAGAGTAAATACGAGTGTAGAGTGAAAACTATTGAGAGTAAACATGCAAGGGAGTGAAAAGAGAAACTACTTCTTTTTATTAATCTTTTTTGTAGGTATAACTCCTTGAGTAACTCCATTACCATGGCCAATGAACAAGAACTTCCTAGACCTAATCCTAGTGGTCCTAGTAGGCCACAAGAAGAACTACTTGATGCTAGGGATTTGCGAGATGATTTGCAAGCTATGATGAGAATTATGGAAAGTGAGTTTCAACACATGACAAGAGAGCTAACGGGGGTGAGGAATCAACTTGGAACCTCTTCTACCATAGCATAAAGAAGGGGTCAAGAGAGATTTAAAGCCCCTAATCCTAGAATAAGGGATGATTGTAACACCCTTACTAAAAGTACAGCGGAAGCATATCAACACCAGGTGTTGCCCCGTCCAGTTACCCAGACAAGGGGTCTCTATAACGAAAATCAATAGAGTATGCAAGTCCAGATTCATACAACAACCCATACTGATGGTCAAGTGCGCACAAGTAATAAAGAATTTCATACATGAAAGTTTCCATTCAACCTCAGTAATAAGGTACATTATCCAAAAAGGGAAACGTCTGAACCTATTCTGCTGTCACTGTGGTATCGTCTTCTATCCTTAGATCCTTTCAACTCCGGATCCTACAAAATGGTAAGGGAAAAGACACGTGTGAGTGGAAAATTACTCAGTGAGTCCTGTGTGTGCTAATGTTTTATTAAAGAAGTAGAGAACACAAAATTTTTATGAAATAACATACCATTTGTTCATTAGAAATGAATCCAAAACTCTTTAATGAAGAGTGTATTCAGAACTCAATAATTTTTTGAAAAACGGTGTTTCAACTTTCAAATCATTGCCCCATTTTTTTTTTTCTAATCACAGGCACTTCTCCAACAGAATATTGGCATATATGCAAGTCCCACAATCCTTGCCTTTGGCTACACGGTCTCTTGTGCCAAGGACTGCGCCTTACAGCACATCACCCATGTCATGCCGAAACGGTGAGCAGTGTACAAATGTACCTCACCTTACACTTAGGGATCTTTTACTTGCCACCATAAGCCAGGGGTCCCAATCCTGACATCAATCACCATCGAGGTGGCAAGGAATTGAACACACCGAATGTACGCGCCCGGTATCATATGAACAATCCACCATCATAATCAATAGGCAATTGCCAAACTCTAAATGGCTAGTCAGGATAACTTATCTCAATGTCCTGTTGCTCTGTTTGGAGTAAGACAATCCCCAAAACTGATCAGGTTACTTGGGGTCGTCTATCTCTAACATGAGCAAGTACAAAGATCAGAGCCCTTGCTGAGTACTTAACATCACCAACCCCGTCTGACTAATCAGGTCAGAGGATTATCTGATCTCACAGAATTTTCATATCAAAACAGTTTTGGGGGCAAAACAACATTTTTCCAAAATCATGATGAAACCAGATAAAAGGTTCAATTTACACATCAAAACGTGTTTCTAAGAGTAACTAGGTCATTTTTCCTGTACTCGATCACAAAAGTCATTTTCAAGGGTATTCATGTCATTTTATTGATACCTGGTTCCAAAAGACTTTTCGAGGGTATTCGGGTCGTTTTACCCTTACTCGATTTGAAAAATATTCACAAGAGTTCCAATAGGGATATTTCGGTCATTTACTGAATACCGAGTTTCAATTGTTTTCATAAAAAATTCCAATAAGGACATTTAGAACATTTTCCAAATATCCAATTCCAAAAAGGAACTCATTTAAAGAAATCCAGAATTCCAATTCCTAAAGAGGATTAAATTCAATGTTTCCAAACATATTTTCATAAAATGTCCCAAACGGTATATAATATAGCATTTCATGAAAAAATAAAGCACACTAACTTTAGAAAGAGTTTTAGAAATCCAAGGAACTCACCTTGTGTCCTAAGCAATCATTTCTGTTCATGGCTGTTTAACCTTCGTTTCCTTTGTTTTCGATGTTCTGTTGACCGTTTATCGCTAAACCTACATCAAACATCGTTTTCAAATCAATTCGTGTTTGGCAGAAAAATAGCCGATGTTCGGCCGATGGGGCCAACGGTTAGCCGACGGTCTAGGAAAACGTTTAACTTTCGTTCGCGTCATTTTTCCGTCGTTTGATCAATTCTTTCGTTTTTCTTTTTATACATCCTTCCTCCTTTCATAAACAAGGGATTCAATTCATGTTTCCCTAATTAATTTATCCAAAATCACATAAGTAGTCACCCTTAAGTCCATTCATTTTCGGACTACTTTCTGGAATTTCACTGGTTTGACACACCATTTTGTTTTACACACAACTTCAATTTACAGCTCTGATTTGGCTCCATGATATACCAAAATGACCGTACGACTCTTAAATTTAATTCAATATAGGCTATTTTTAGAGTTCTGGTTCCAGTATCATGGTACTGGGCAAAAACAGCCTCTATAGTTTTGACTTAGTTTCACTATTCATTCTTTCCTTAACATTCTGCAATTTTCTAGTTTGACACCCTAACTTGTTTTGCCCATAACTTTTAATCCATGAATCCAAATGATGTCAAACCAATTATAAAATATCCTTAAGACATTCCTTTACAAGTTCCAATTCATGGAGTACCAATTCTGTTGTCCATTTTGTTCAGTTTTGAACACAAAGATCCAGTAGTAAAATCCCGTTACTGATTTGGCACCTTTTACTATTTTCACCATAACTTTTGATCCGTAAATCCGATTAACCTAAAAATTGTTCTAAAATGTCTCTATGATCCTTAGCTACAAATATATATGCCTTCTTTGTTAAAATACAGAAATGTTACTGATTTATTGAACATAAAACCTCCCAGAATTTTCTACACAAAAGGACAGCTTTCACACAACCTCACCTAACTAGTTTCCATAATTCACACATAAACTTCTCACAATATATATACCAAAATGATCTCCATGCTTTATATCATAACTTTAATTCAAGTAAGGTAGATCTTTACCTTTTCTTTGCTGTATTTGGAGGCTGAACAGTCCAAGCATCTTCTTGCTTTTCTCTCTCTCTTTCTCTCCTCTCTATTTCCGGTTTCTCTTTCTCTTTCTTCTCTATTTCCTTTTCTTTTCTCTTCTCACTTTTCTCTCCTGTTTGCTCCAAAATTCTGGCTATCTAAAGCCATTTTAGTTGGCCTTCATGGACTATATGTAGAGGAATATGGTCTTCAAGTCAAAGGTGCATTAAATGGCCTTAACATTTGGAAGCCCTTGATTGGTCCACTTAGCTACTTAAGTGTTCTTTGGAATATTCAAGAATTCTATGGAATTCTTTAGAAAGTTCTTGCATGAATATTCTTGTAACCATTCATAGAATCAACACTTGGTGAGTTTTCATTGGTCCAGATGGTGATGAAGTGTAGAAATTCCTAGAATTCTCAAGAATTAATAGATATTTTCTAATCTTGCATGGCCATGCATAATCAACCAAGATTAACTTAATCAAATCAAGATTAGCTTAATTAATCTTGGTCAAATGAGGTCAAAAAGGTGGTCCAACTTGGTCAAACTTTTCATAATGTGGGCCATTGTTATTTATTTCTTGTGGGCCCTCTAAATTATCTCAACTTATCACAACCAATCAAATAGAAACATTTGACCTCATTAACCAATTAAATAGAAGCACTTGTCTTCATTAACCAATCACTAAATGACACTTATTTTCATCCACAAATCATAAGAAGCCACACGTCCCATTTCCAACCATAATTTTCTATTTTCTTCAGAAATGACCAAAATCAAGTCCGTAATAGAAAAATATTTTATTTCACTATCCAACTCCAAAAATTCCATTGAATCCATTGGTAACGCTTAAATTCTTCAATTCCCTCTCTACTTGGTCAAATTTGCAGTCGAAGTTACGAACACAGTCAAAATGACGAAAATGCCCTCGATACCCCGGGTAGCACGTTTTGGTGCAAAACGTGCATTTCATTGTACTGATCAATTTCTCTTTCTAAAGTACCCTAAAATTCATATTTTATTAATCTTAATAGCCTTCCAAAAATTTAGGGTACAAGTAGAACAAATCTAATAATTACATCGAGGTCCTGATAAAACTTTATTTCACCAAAGTATTCGTCTCAATACACTGATCAACTTTTGTTCTGGCCATTGATATAAATTCTCATCCTATTACAGGTAGTGGCAAATCAGGAGTAAGAAGGTGGGGTGTTACAATGATGATGCCCATACTCCTCTATTAAATGCTCAACAAGTTAAAGAATGGGACGAGCACTCCATTGGGGGGATTATAACAAGCTCCTATGAAAAGGGGTAGGCATGGTTTGAAAGGAAGACGAGGTAGGGATCCAGGAAGGAATAGGGGAAACAATCCAGGAGGGTAGGAAGGAGAATTTGATGGAGTTGATGATGTTAGTGTTGTGCCCTAGAAGCAATCACCTGTACATTGTATATGACACATTTTATTTTAATAAAAGGAATTATTTATCTTACAGTTTCTTTTATTTACTTTTAAGTTATACAACTGTTCGATAAAATCCCTAATACAACACTGTGTTCAAAAAATCATGATAGAGATCATGATATGAGATTCCTACTACACTGTATAGTGTTAGTGCTTAAACAGTCTCTAGTCGTAGTATTAATGAGATAGGACATCATTAATGCGTTAAGACTAGGATGTGTTAGATTTCTTGATTTGATCAGGCGGTAGTTCTCATATCCGTGAGTATTGAGATATTCAAAGTTAACACATGGATGCTTGTTAACAGAACAAGTTTATTGGATGACCTAGCTTTGAGATAATCACATGGATAACTATTTAGTATCAGTGATATAATCTCAATATAGCAAACATGGAAATATCCTTAGACTTGAGATCTCTAAGGTACTTTATTTGCTGAGTGTTGTACTTTAATTCCAATCTCCGGAGCTCGATCGAGGGTCGCCTATAGGATGGATATTTGGTACATTGTGAGGTAAACGAAAGTAGTTGAGAGGGTCAACAAAAGATTCACCACTCCTAATAGTAGGGGCGAATATCTCACGACCACTTGTAGGAATTACTACTCAAGAAGTCCTTGGCCAAGGCGATTGTGTATTGGAAATAGTTCCAATTGATACACATCTAGAGTAGTGGGTTCCTAGTACAAGTACTATTATATTCAGGCCAGAATTAATTCTGGAGGGAGTTGACACAAATTCTGTACTCCAAACCGAATAAGATATTGTATGGTGAAAGGAGTTAATTGCACTGAAGTTTGTTATTGAAGGGTTCATGTCAAGCAACTTAACTTCCTGGACTCTTGGGTGGTCATGATGTGTTGCTAGATACTGCTCATGATCTAGGAATATGGGTTTATTAATTGATGAATTAATAAACTAATCTTGATTAGAATTAATATGATTATTTCTAATTAATTATGGATTATTAATCTCAAAGACGTTTGGATTAATTCATTTTCGCTACCAATTGATCGGGAAACCTAATAGGTCACTCACAATAGAGGATTATATACTCAAGATGTTATTTGATAACATCGTGGGGTTAATTGAGAGAAAGAGAAGTTGTTGTGGATAAATTATAATTAGTTATAATTTATGATCCAAATTTTAATTGTGAGAACTTGATGTTTAGAATTACAATTAGGGAATTCTAATAGGATTAGAATTCTCAATTTTAGCAGGATTTTTCGATTATATATATGATATAATCAAAACCTTAGCTGAGGTTGAAAAATGGACACTCTAGGCAACACAAAACCTTCTTTCTTCTCTCTCTCTCTCTATTGTTCTTGAGAAATAACCCTAGCAGCCACTTAGATTTTTTGCTAGCCTAGAAAACTTCGTGCTTGAGTATTCCTCTGTGTGGATTACTGTTAGAGATAATCACACACTCTGATTATATTGGTTAGACAATCAACTCTCGTGGAGTTTGATCAAGAGAATTGCTAGATCTCGCCTCGACTTGAAGAAATTTTTTGTTCTTCGGACGATCAAACAAAGGTAAAAAGTTGTTACCCTTATTATTTTTATGTCTTCTTTTCCACACATATTCGGGTCCTGGGATGGCATCTCATTTTATTCTTCCGTTGCGCCGTATATGATACGACCCTAAGATCCTGAACAGTTGAATGGTATGAGGGAGAACATGGTGCTACATAAGGGGAACTCAATAGACGATGGCACAATAGAGGAGGTAGGATAGAAGAAAATGACGAGGATAGGGAGTTCAACCATATCAAGTCGAAGCAACCAATATTCTATGGGAAAAGTGATCCTGAAGCCTATTTTAAATTGTAGAGTAAAATAGAGATATACTTTCAATGCCATACCTATAATGAAATATCCGATGTGAGGCTAGCTATCTTGGGGTTTGTAGAGTATAAATTAGTTTGATGGGAACAAGTTGGCAATCAAAGGAGGTAAATAGGAGTAGAAGACGTGGGCAATTGGAACTTGTTAAAAGGTATGATGAGGGCTAGGATTGTCCCATACCACTACTACCAAGACCTCTGCCAAAGGATTTAATCCCTTAAACAAGGTAATAAAGTGGTGGAGGACTACCATAAGGAAATAGAGATGATATTGATGAGAGCTCAAATCTAAGAGGATACTAGGGAAACAAGGGCTAAATTCTTGGGTGGATTGAATAGGGAAATAGCCAATTTGGTAGAACTGCATTCCTATGACCGACTTGAGGACATTCTTCATGCCGCCATCAAAATTGAAAAGCAACTAAAGAGGAGGACTTTTTTTAAGCATACATTTCAAAACCCGAACACCACTAGCAAGATGCCAATCAAGAAGGAGGATGCTCCTAAACTGATATGATCTTGTGAGAGTAAATTTGTGGACTAAAGGCAAACAAATGGGTAAAACCCTTGGCTAAGCAAATATAACCCAAACAGTGAAAATTTATGGAAAAATGAAGTAAGAAAACTATCTAACTATTCCCTAGCAAACCTTTGAGGAACTAAGCATCAAAGACCCACAAGAATTATAGCAAGACCCACACTATAGATTCACCCAAATACCCCTGACATAACAAAGGAAATCAAGAATAAGAGAATTAGAACTATAGGCACCCAAGTAAAAGGAATTCAACATAAAACCTTAGAAGAACAAAGCAACTAAGACTCAATCAAGAAAAACTATATTGGATTATCCATAGATTTTAAAGACTCATACATAGAGAGGACTAAACCCTAACTAAGATCTTGAAGAAGATGAACAAGGATGTCAAAACTCTCAAAGCTTTCTTTTCACAATTTGAAATAATGTATGATCCATTGAATTGTCAAATCACAAAAAATGTATTTACACTATCCTAACCCTAGCTTAGTAACTACTATGGTGCCAAGATAATTTAAGGGCTATAAAGGTCTTTACAAAGTGTTTAAAATAAAGAAAATGCAAAGAAAACAGAAAAAATCGGTAAAATAGGGGGTCCTGCCTGACTAGACCTAGCGTCGGGTGCTGTGCTGGACCTAGTACTAGGTCAGCACTAGAATTCTAGCCCTGTCTTTGACTAGACCCAGCGCCAGGTGTAGGTTCTAGACTTGGCGCCAGGTTAACACTAAAATTCCAGTGTGTTAGCTGGTAAAATGCACTTGGCCCCAAGTATGCCCTAGGGCCGGCACCAGGTTGAAGCTAGAAGTTAAACTTCAGCATTTTCTCCCTCTTCGGCTCCCTCTATTGGTACAGACATGGGCTGTTGTTGGGATTCCACTTGGATGTTCATTAAATTAAGTTTGCGACTACCTTCTTCACTCTAAATCCCTTCCATCATCAAGTATAGTTGTAGGAGCAATTGGATATCACTTTGGAGTCTCTTTGTCCTTACCCTTATTATTGGCCCTTGCATTGTCGCTCCCCCTTCTTGAGTTTTAGTAGCTTGGTTAGCTTGATTCCTATTATTTCCTCCTTCTTATAGTTGATATTTCCACAAATCATCACCTACATCAAAAGGAGTTAAGTCACTAACAATGAATGTAGCACTGACTTTATACTCACCGGGCAAGTCAATCTTATAGGCATTATCTCCAACTGAGCCAATGACTTGGAAGGGTCCATCTCTTCTTGGGTCCAACTTGCGCCTCATTTGAATAGGAAATCTCTCTTTATGAAGGTACACCCAAACCTAATCGCTAGGCTCAAATGAAATCGGTTTCCTCTCTTAGTTGCGCTTAAAGGTAATATCTTCATTTCGCTTTGCGATTGCTGCCTTAACCTTTTCATAGAGTGCCTTTACTAATTCTACTTTCTTGGCCCCGTCAAGATTCATGCGTTCTCTTACAGACAAAGGAATCAAGTCCAAAGGCTTTAGAGGATTAAAACTATATACAACTTCAAAAGGAGAATAAGAAGTAGTAGAATGAATAGCCCAATTGTAGGCAAACACAATGTGGCATAAGCATGCTTCCCAATTCTTAAAGGTTTTCTTGATAATGGTTCTCAAGAGTTAGGTGAGTATCCAGTTGACCACCTCTATTTGCCCTTCCGTTTAGGGGTGCTAAGCTGTGGGAAAAAAAATTAGCACCAAGTTTATTCCACAAGACCCACCAAAAATAGCTAAGAAATTTAGTGTTCCTATCAGACACAATACTCCATGGGATTCCATGCATCCTTACCACCTCCTTAAAGAATAAATCTGCAATATATGAGGCCCTATTAGTTTTGGAGCAAGCCATAAAATGAGCCATTTTTGAAAACCAATCATCAGCTACAAATATAGAGTCCTTGGCCCATTTGGATCTACAATCCTAAAAAAAATCCATGGAAATATCAACTGAAGGGGCATTTGGAAAGGGCAAAGAAGTGTACAGTCCATGTGGAAGTGACTTAGAATTAGCCCGCTCACATATTATGCATTGTGGACAATATTTTTCTGCATCTCTTCTCATTTAGCAAATACGTATTTTTCACAAGCATGAAAGATTTTCCCAAACTCCTCATCAATTTCATACAATCCTTTCACAAGCTTAAAACCTAGAATTTTAGCATCCAAAGAGTTTAAAAGTACATACCTTCAAAATTGTGCATCCGCAACCACATTATCCTTACCCTTTTAATATTGAATGACATAAGGAAATGTCCCAATGAACTCCATTCACCTTACATACCTTTTGTTCAAGTTTTATTGGCTTTTGAGGTGCTTAAGGGTTTCATGGTCGTTGTGGATCACATAAACACTCTTGGTAATAGGTAATGTTGCCAATATTCTAAGGTCCTCACCAAGGTAAAATGTTCTTTGTTATAGGTGGAGTAAATGGTGACTGCCCTGGACAATTTCTCACTAAAATAAGTAATAGGTTTTCGATCTCGGGTTAGAACTACACCTACCCCCACCTCACTTGCATTACACTCTATCTCAAATGCTTTCTCAAAGTTGGGCAGGATGAGAATTGTGGCTCAGCTCAATTGGTCCTTAAGCTTCCTCCCACTTGAATCCCACCTTTTTTTTCACCACTTCCATTAGAAGGGATGTTAGGGTGCTAAAATTTTTTATGAATCTCCTATAGAAGCTAGCTAGCTCCAGGAAGCTACAAACTTAGGTAAAAGTGGTAGGAGTGGGCCAATCTTAGATAGCTTTCACTTTTCCCTCATCAACCTCAATCCCCTTGGCACATAACATACCCATGAAATATAATCCTTTCCAAACAAAAAGTGCATTTTTCGAAGTTAGCATACAATCTTTCCCTTTTAAAGTAATAAGCACACATTAAAGATGATTTAAATAATCCACATATGACTTACTATAGATTAAAATGTCATCAAAATACATAGCAATAAATTTCTCAATGAATTCTCTTAAAACGAGATGCATTAAACACATGAAAGTGCTAAGAGTATTAAACAACCCAAATGGCATAACAAGCCATTCATACAATCCTTGTTTGGTTTTGAAAGCCATTTTCCACTTAATCCCCCTCCCTAATCCTAATTTGGTGATAACCCGATTTTAAATCAATTTTGGAGAAAATGCTTGCACCAAACAATTCATCAAGCAAGTTAACTAGCCTAGGAATGGGATAGTGATACTTAACCATGATGTTGTTGATGCAACGATAATCTACACACATGTTCCGAGTCCCATCCTTCTTGGGAACCAAGAGAACCGGAACAGCGCAAGGGCTTAAGCTCTCTCTCACATGTCCCTTCAAGCAACTCCTCAACTTGCTTTTGTAATTCTTTGGCCTCCTTTGGATTGGTTCTATAGGCTAGTCGGTTGGGGATGACAGCTCCAGGCACTTGGTTCTATTTGGTGCTCAACTCCTCTTATGGCTGACAATCCTCTGGGCACCTACGCTGGGAAGACATCATCAAACTCTTGGAGAATAGCTGCAATTTCACTTGGCAAAGACAAAGTAGAGTCATCAGTAGTAACATAAGATCCTTTGCAAATAAGAAGAATAATCGGTTTTTTAACCTCTATTGCTTCTATGATGTTACTCCCTTTTACAAAATAATTCACTATTCTTTTATCTTTTCTCTCTTGTCCTTGCTCACTCCCATCCGTGATGGTCAATGGCACTTGTTTTCCCATTCTCTCACTCAACTTTTTCTCTTTCTTCTCTTATTCTTTTCTTTCCAACTCTTGCTTTTTCTTGGCATCTTATGCTTCCTTTTTCTTTTCTCTTTCCCTCATGATCTTTTAGTCTTTATTCACCTCACTTAGGGGCATGGGGGTAAGAATGAATTTGGATCCCTCAATAATAGAGTAGGTGTTCTTCCTCACATCATGCTTTAAATTCCTATCATATTGCCAAGGTCTCCCTAAAGCAAATTACCCACTTACATAGGCACCACATCACACAGTACATTATCTTTGTAGTTTCCCATCTCGAAAGACATTGAGACTTGTTTGTTAACCCTCAATTCTCCATTATTATTCAACCATTGTAGCTTGTAGGGCTTAGGGTGTTTAATCCATTTCATTCCCAACTCATCAACTAAGTTTGCACTAATCACATTGGTGCAACTTCCACTATCCATAATGACACTACAAGGAATCTTGTTGATTAGACACCTTATGTAGAATATATTCTCTCTTTGTTGATGGTCTTGGTCTTCAATGGTTTGGGAATTTAATGATCTCCTTGTGACTCCAACAAAGGAATACTCTTGGCCAACCACTTCCCCTTCATCACTTTCCTCTTCTATTTTTCTTCTTGGTCTCCTTGGCATCGTTCTTCCTCCTCTTCTTCATCAGTTATGATTTCTACGTAAGGGTTAGTGTGCACAACCCTTTTACTTGGACATTCATGATAAGTATGCCCGTAGCCAAGACACTTGAAGCACTTGATATCTCTATTTCATTGTAGTCTTTCCATGACTTTTCCCTTATCTTTGTTCCACCATTTCCTAGGTTTTCATCCTTCCAGTGGCTTGTTGTACTCCCTTTGGAAAGGTTTAGGAGCGTCATCCTTCTTTATTGGCATCTTACTAGTGGTGTTCAGACTTTGAAATGTAGGCTTAGCAAAAGTCCTCTTTAGTTGCTTTTCAATCTTGGCGGCGATATAGACCATTTCTTCAAGTTAGTCATAGGAGTGCAACTCTACCAACTTAGCTATTTCCCTATTCAATCCACTCCAAAATCTAGCCCTTGTTGCCCTATGATCTTATTGGATTTGAGCTCTCATCAACATCATCTCTATTTCCTTATGGTAGTCCTCCACCCCTCTGTTACCTTGTTTAAAGGATTAAATCCTTTGGTAGAGGTCTTGGTAGTAGTGGTGTGGGACAAAGCTAGCCCTCATAATATCTTTTAACAAGTTACAATTACCTACAACTTCTATTTCCCATTTGCCTCTTTTGATTGCCAACTTATTCCCACCAAACCAATGCATACTCTGCAAACCCCAAGATAGCTAGCCTCACATTGGATCTTTTACTATAGGTATGGCATTGAAAGTATATCTCCATTTTAATCTCCCATTCAAAATAGGCTTCAAGATTACACTTCGCATAGAATATTAGTGGCTTCAACTTGATATGGTTCAACTCCCTATTCTTATCATTTCTATCTCTCCTACCTCCGCTATTGGGTTCCCCATATGCATCACCATGTTCTCCCTCACACCATTCATCAACTCTATCAAATTCTCTATACAACCCTCTTGGATTGTTTCCCCATTTCCTTCTTCCACCCCTACCTTATCCTCCTCTCATACCATGCCTATCCCCTATCCCAAGAGCTTGTTGAAATCCCCCAATTGAGTACTCATCCCAATCTTCATTTTGTTGAGCATTGAGTGGAGGAGTGTCGGCATCACCTTCTATCATTTTAGGGCTTGGAGCTTCAAACCTCTCTTGACCTCTTCTTTGTGCAATGGTAGAAGTGGTACCAAGTTAATTCCTTAACCCCATTAGCTCTTTTGTTATGTGTTGAAACCTACTTTCCATAGTCCTCATCACAGCTTACAAATCATCTCGCAAACACCTAGCATCAAGTGGCTCTTCTTGGGGTCTACTAGGACCATTTGGATTAGGTCTAGGAAGTTCCTGTTCATGGGCTATGGAAGTGGAATTACTCAAGGAGTTATACCATCAAAAGAGATTAATAAAACAAAAGAAGTAGTTTATCTCTCCTGTGAAACCCCACCAAAAGCCAACCCTAGAGTAAGGGGGTCGGGATGCATATCATATTATTTTGCATGAATATATATGTTTTTAAATGATTATATGTGCTTTAGAGTTGTGGATTATAGGTTAAAAGGCTTAGTTATGTTTATCGAGTAGGAAGGGTAAAATGGTAATTTTGCTTGAGGTCAAAATAGGAAGAAAGCTTGAGGATTAAATAAGAAGAAAATGTGGGTGAGAAAATAAGAACAAGAGTTGTTGTGGTTTAGTAGTTAGAGCTTTGGAATTAATCTCTAAGGTCATGAGTTCAAATCCCATCATTTAAGTTTTATCATGACTATCTTAATTAAGTTTGGATTTTTGTTTTCTTGCATTCCATAAAAATAGGAATGTTGTCTTAGGGGAGACATGAAGAGAATGTCGTAATCTTATCCTCATGTCCTAAAAAGAATTCTAGAGGAATTCTTGTCCTTTAATTACGTCTAGCTTGTCCTAGCATCTTTACGATTTAAAACCATTAAATCCTTTCTTTTAAATTCCAAAAAAAAAAAAATCCTGTGATAATCCCTCCACCTTGAAATTCGAAAATCAACTTTGGAGGTTGGGAAGTTGGCCGAAAGTAGGAGGAGAAATAGGAAGGGTTTCCAAGAGAAAATCAATCACCATGAAAGCACCTTCAAACTCACCTTCATATTGTTCATATTCTAGTGAAGGAAAATCTGGAAATTTTCCGGATTTTTTGCAGACCACTTCTTCGAAAATACAGCCAATAAACCCATTCATTTGCTAACAAGAAAATGGTCATTTCATGTGGCTTGAAAGCTGGAAAAACTGTGCAATTTTCGGACTGCACAAAACAGCACCAAACCAGGAAAAAATTCTGGGCATTTCGCCACTTTCAATCAAGAAAATGAAGCTGTTTTTAGTTCATTTCCAAGCCAGAAAAACGCCTCTGTATTTTTCCAGAAATAAGGCTAAAAAACCATCCTTGGAAGACCCTCAAACACCCCAGAAGAACCTCTGAAAATCGAGCCAAGTGAGTGCAAAAATTCTGCACAAAAAAATCTGCAATCCTCGAAACTAAGAACAACTTGAAACTAGAATTTTCCAGCTTTGCTCTCTTCTAGCCTAGGCTGAAAATCACCTTCAACCTCTGTAAAATTGAACCTTGCTCAGCTGTAGACTGAACACCATTAACCCCACACTTACCTAGAGCATATGGACTCAATAGCCACATCACAAAACACTCCTAAGATCACTCCATTCAAACTATTTTTGAACTTCAAATAATTTCAGCATTTTACTCCATTAAAATCACTCCTGTATTAGGCAAATAAACCAGAATTTCCTCTGCCATTTAAGACTAAATTTCGGCCAGCCTTGGAGCAACATTAACCTTCAATCAATTCAGCAAAACCACCATGTTCAGCCGGCACCATTGAAGACCATAGAAACCTCTCTTGATCAAACACCATAGCTAACCTCTTACCTTAAACATCTCCACCATTTCCTCCATTTAAATTTTAAAAAAAAAATCTGATCATTCTCTCTCCTTCTTGCTGAAAACCGAAACCCTCATTCACTCCATACCATTCGGCCAGCCCTCCACCAAAATTCGTGCAGCATTTCTTCCAAATTCTCTCCATTTTCACCTAGAACACCATGAACACACACTAACCTTCTTCAAGCCTAACCCTACTCTAAACACCTCCAAGCATTCTCAAATACTCCAAATCACTTCCATTTAATCTCTAAACTTCATTTCTGGTATTTACAACACAAAACCTCGCAAACAAGAATTTTCGAACGGATCAAAATTAGCTTTTCTTTGAAGGTCTCAAGAACATCAACAAGGTAAGTCAAGAACAACCTTCTTGATCATATTCTTCCATTCGATTGTACTATTCTAATGCTCTCTCTCTCTCTCTCTCTCTCTCTCTCTCTCTCTCTCTCTCTCTCTCTCTCTCTCTCTCTCTCTCCAACCAAAATGGTTGATCAACCATCAACCATGGCCGTTTTCCCGTTGGATCATTCAAGGTTCTCAATCGCATGGACCATCTTAATTCTTCATCGAAGTGTTCATCAAATCAAGTATTTTCCTTTAATCCTTCTTTTCATTCAGTATTCATGTCTCTTAGATATTGATAGGAAGAATGAAATATGGATAAGGGATTGAGTATATGCATGTGGATTAAGGGGGCGGAGTTAGGACATGATGATTGTTGTATATGACTAGGATGTATGTGTTTTCCTTTCGAATCAATGTATGTTCTTTGTGCTTAATGAAATTTTATGGATGTTTGAAGCATGTTAGAGACCATGACACCAAAGATGATTAGGTTTTTATTTTCTTATTTTTCCATGGAAACCATGATTGATGATTATGCTTAGTAGGATTTTGGCCATGTGATGGTAGGAGATAGTTCAAGTGTATGTTCATGAATGGATTAATATATTGTTTGATGATGGAGAAGGTGTCCATGAATCCTTTCTAGCAATAGGAAAATCATGGTGAAAAAATATTTTCTTGTTAAGGCTAGATTATTTTTATTAACAAATTTTATTACCTTGAATAGAATACTACTATATTTCTCTCTATAAAATTCGAAACTCTAGGGAGATTTGGAGTGGTTTATTAATTAAAATATTAATATTTTCTTTATCAAATAAATGAGATCTTTTATTCAAAATAACATATATAGTAATAAATCCTTTACAATAAATAAAATATTATTTATATTAAAATCAATTTGTTATTTATTAATTAAAATTTAAAATAATTCACTCATTATTAATTTTATTTATTATCTATTTAAAAATTAATTAAAGGTTATTTGTAATTAAATATTTATTTATAATAAAACTATTTTTAGATCACCATTTATTAATACTATTTAGGACTTAATATTCAAACCTTAGTTTATTTAGTAAAAATAACACTCAAGAATTATTAATTGGGTCTATGATTTATCAGCAATTATTTTAGAACCCCAAGTTATTTTAACTTATCAACTAAAACTTATTTTAGAAAATTCTTTATCACCTAGCCTTAAAGCTTAGGACATTAGGGTCATGGCTAGTCATGGTTGTAACTAGTTGAGCTAAGAAATTATTTACGTAAGGCAGGTATAGCCCGAATGCAACCTTATGTCTTGTGTTTACCCCAGGCGGGGTTAGGTTAGCCTTGGAAGACTTTTGAATTTGAGCAAGCAAAGGATCAGGTAAGCTCCTGCATAAAACTTGTTTATTGTAAAAGGTTACCATGGCAAGCTAAACACGAAGTATGTGAATACTGATTTGGTAAAGGCAATTAAGGACTGTTTCTTTCTTGATTCGGTCAAACCAATTATTTGAAAAGTTTCAAAGCAGTTTTATTCAAACACTGAACTATTTCTAAAACTGATTTTGGCATGGACTTTAGAAACCCTTAATTTCCATTTTCAAGTAAAGCTATGTTTTACCAATTTTCTCCCAAGTGGGACAATTATCGTTGAGTACTCAATAAGGTTAGGCTAGTAGTACTAGTTTTGAAGTGCAAGAGTGAGTCTTCTGGCAGGAGGCCACATCCAGAAGATAAAACTCAACTTAGAGAAACGTCAGTACTATTTGTTCATGCCGGTCCGAGCTAGCAATTTTATTTCAGTCAAGTGACTGTGTTTTGCCGGAATGGACACCCGGTTGTTGTTTGGGTATAGAGAATGAGGAGTATCTTGCCTGGTAGACCGATCACCTACCTTTTGTCAGTCTGCACAAAGTGTCGGCATTCTGACCGGCAGTGTGCACAAATTGTGGCATACTGACCATCTGGTTATGGGGCCCAGCGTGTGGTAACCCATAATCCTTTCTTTTGAGTGGTTGATCTTGTAAATTATGTATGGCTGGAAAAGCCAAAAACACCACTCTTGTTTTTTACTAATGTTTAATGCTTGCCAATATTTCTCTTATAAAGTTTTCACATTTTGCATCCACGAACTGTTTTCACTAAACACTCAAAGCACACACGGACTTACTGAGATTTTTATCTGACCACCTTTTATGCCATGTTTTTAGGTCGATCCTGCTGTGGAGATGAATAGCTAGATTTGTTGCCTATGCTTTGAAGACTTTATGTTATTTTTCTTATGTGTTGTTTTTGGAGATGGTAGCGAACAATTTATTTTGGATTTGTTTATGTATTTTTGGGTTGTAACAAGTTCAATTTTTAGGTATTACTTTTATTTTCTTTTGTGTGACCTAATTATGAAGACCCCTTGTCCTTTGGACGGGGCGACATCCCCGGCCCTGTCGGGCCTAGGTAGTGGGGTGTTACAAGTGGTATTAGAGACTAGGTCTAGGCAAATATTGATGATATATGTTCTATCTATTTAAGTTTAAATATTTATCTAGCCTATCTTGCTTATGATGTAGGATGGTTAAAATGCTTAGGATCGCGAGGATAGGGCAGCAGTGGCTCCCGCCTATCCCTATATACCCGGAGTACCTTCCAGTTCCCCAACCTGCCCCTCAGCTAGATATCCCTATGTAGGATAGCAGAGATGATGAGGTCCAGATTCTTGAGCCACCCTAATCCCAGTGATAGATATAGGTTCTGACAGTGAGGATGAGGTGATGATAGTGGAGCTTGGACCCCACCCTCCTAGTCCCATTGTGGACTTAGCAGCAGATAGTGATGACCCAGGGAGATAGTCTATGAGTCTCCATCTAGGCCTCCCTTCGTTCCCTCTTTTATTCCTCTTCCCAGCAGAGTTGAGCCGAGGAGAGTTCTAGGTGCCCCGAGAAGGAGCCAATGGAGGGATTTGCAAGTGGGGATGGAATAGACTTCACTAGGAATCCTGGGGAATGGTTATATAAGGTCGAATTTGAAGATTTTGATGAGGACTATAGAGGCTAAGAACTGATATAATCAGGATGCTTATTTATTGCTTTCTGTAAACTTCTGTGTTAAGGAATTTCCTTTCTGTTTACTGTTTTCTTTTTGAAATTTATGCAAATAGGAGTACCTAAAGTACTCTACGATTTGAGAAAAATTTTTATGCAATTCTTTATGCAAAACCTTGCATCATATTTTCTTTTACTTAAACCTGAATGTGAATGCATGCTCAAATGAAATATTTTAAAACTTGCATGCATAAACTCATTATCTGGGCATGATTGAGGATGGCAACCGAGTGCCGTGTAGCCACATCAGGCAAAAGAGTTCCGGAGGCAGAACCTGTGACACCGGAAGTTGAGACAACTCAAATGCAGTCACCCAATCGGGGAAATAAGAGTGAGCCAGATTTGGAAATGGGGTCTGAAGCACCTGTTGAAGTGACAATAGGGCAAGCATTCAGCAAGATGATCGAGATTCTTCAGACTTTGACCGAACGGAGGAATCTAAAGGGAGAAGACGAAGTGTTGGAGCGGTTTCTAAAATTCCCACCGCCTATCTTCAAGGGAGAATCCGAGCAGGATCAGAAAGCTGACCAAGGATGGAATTAAGGTAGACCCGACAAAGGTAGAAGTGGTATCAGATTGGAAGCAGCCGGAGAGTATCACTGGGATCCAAAGTTTCTTGGGATTAGCTGGATACTACCGAAGGTTTATTAAGGGATTTTCAACGCTCGTATCGCCAATGACCCATTTGTTGAGAAAGGATGTTCCATTTGTGTGGAACAAAAAATGCGAGAAAAGCTTCCAAGAACTGAAGAATAGACTGATGACAGCAACGGTATTGAGTCTACCGGAGGAAGGCAAACCTTATGCGCTGTACACCGACGCTTTGAAAGAAGGTCTGGGAGCGGTATTGATGCAAGACAGGAAGGTGATTGCTTACGCTTCTCGAAAGCTAAGACCTCATGAACTAAACTACCCTACTCATGATCTGGAACTGGCAGCTATAGTGTTCGCCCTAAAGAAATGGTGACACTACTTGTATGGAGCTGAATATGAGGTGTTTATCGACCATAAGAGTCTGAAGTATATATTCACTCCGAAAGATTTGAACTTGAGGTAGTGAAGATGGATGGAATTCTTGGAAGAATGCTGTTGCCCAATCAACTACTATCCCGGGAAGGCCAACGTTGTGGCAACGCCCTGAGCAGAAAGTTGGAATGGCCAGACTGAAGGTGCAGGAAATGCAAGCGGTTCAAGATGTGTTGGACAGAAGGGCAGAAGTACAAGATAAAAGAATTGTCATCAGCAATTGGAAGTTGGTGTCGGATTTGAAGCAGGAGATCGTGGAAGCTCAGCGAAGCAATGTCGAGTTTCAACTTTTCAAGAATAAGGAGCTTAAGCGGCCAGGCAGTGAATTCCGTCTAGATGAGGCGGGAGATTTTCATTTCAGAGGTCGATTGTGTGTACCCGGAGAGCAGCAATTGAAGGACTGAATTTTGGAAGAGGCACAGAAGAGTAAGTACGCCATTCATTCAGAAGAAGTCTATGTTCAGGAAATGTCGGACAAGGTCAAGTTAATTAGGGAAAGGTTGAAAGCGGCCCAGAGTCGACAACAGAGTTATGCAGACAATGGGCGGAGAATGTTAGCATTTCAGGTGGGAGACAGTGTGTTCCTAAAACTGACACCAAGTAGGGGAATTCTGAAGCACCCGAAAGGGGGAAAGCTGAATCCGAGATATTTGGGTCCGTTTCCAATAAATGAGAAAATTGGACCGGTGGCGTACCGATTGGAGTTGCCAAATGGGTTGACGGGAATTCACGACGTATTCCATGTATCGCAGTAGAAGAAGTACAATGCCGATCCCGGACATGTGTTGAACGATGAGCCGTTAGTGCTACAACCCGACCTGAGCTATGTGGAGAAACCCGTAAGGATATTGGACCGAAGTATCAAGACTCTCCGGAACAAGCAGATTCTGATGGTAAAGGTGCAGTGGGAGCATCACAGCACACGAGATGCCACATGGGAAACGGAAGAATGGGTGAAGCGAAAATATCCCGATCTGAGATAAAGGTGCGTCTGAATTTCGGGACGAAATTCTCCTAAGAAGGGGAGGATGTGAAACCCCATCTACAGCCAACCCTAGAGTAAGGGGGTCGGGATGCATATCATATTATTTTGCAAGAATATATATGTTTTTAAATGATTCTATGTGCTTTAGAGTTGTGGATTATAGGTTAAAAGGCTTAGTTATGTTTATCGAGTAGAAAGGGTAAAATGGTAATTTTTCTTGAGGTCAAAATAGGAAGAAAGCTTGAGGATTAAATAAGAAGAAAATGTGGGTGAGAAAATAAGAACAAGAGTTGTTGTAGCTTAATGGTTAGAGCTTTGGAATTAATCTCTAAGGTCATGAGTTCAAATCCCATCATTTAAGTTTTATCATGACTATCTTAATTAAGTTTGGATTTTTGTTTTCTTGCATTCCATAGAAATAGTAATGTTTTCTTAGGGGAGACATGAAGAGAATGTCCTAATCTTATCCTCATGTCCTAAAAAGAATTCTAGAGGAATTCTTGTCCTTTAATTATCTCTAGTTTGTCCTAGCATCTTTACGATTTAAAACCATTAAATCATTTCTTTTAAATTCCAAAAAAAAAATTTCTTTGATAATCCCTCCACCTTGGAATTTGAAAATCAACTTTGGAGGTTGGGAAGTTGGCTGAAAGTAGGAGGAGAAATAGGAAGGGTTTCCAAGAGAAAATCAATCACCATGAAAGCACCTTCAAACTCACCTTCATGTTGTTCATATTCTAGTGAAGGAAAATCTGGAAATTTTCCAGATTTTTTGCAGACCAATTCTTCGAAAATACAGCCAATAAACCCATTCATTTGTTGCCAAGAAAATGGTCATTTCATGTGGCTTGAAAGCTAGAAAAACTGTGCAATTTTCGGACTGCACAAAACAGCACCAAACCAGGAAAACATTCTGGGCATTTCGCCACTTTCAATCAAGGAAATGAAGCTGTTTTTAGTTCATTTTCAAGCCAGAAAAACTCCTCTGTATTTGTCCAGAAATAAGGCTAAAAAACCATCCTTGGAAGACCCTCAAACACCCCAGAAGAACCTCTGAAAATCGAGACAAGTGAGTGCAAAAATTCTGCACAAAAAAATCTGCAATCCTCGAAACTAAGAACAACTTGAAACTAGAATTTTCCAGCTTTGCTCCCTTCTAGCCTAGGCTGAAAATCACCTTCAACCTCTGTAAAATTGAACCTTGCTCAGCTGTAGACAAAAAACCATTAACCCCACACTTACCTTGAGCATATGGACTCCATAGCCACACCACAAAACACTCCTAAGATCACTCCATTCAAACTATTTTTGAACTTCAAATAATTTCAGCATTTTACTCCATTAAAATCACTCCTGTATTAGGCAAATAAACCAAAATTTCCTCTGCCATTTAAGACTAAATTTCGGCCAGCCTTGGAGCAACATTAACCTTCAATCAATTCAACAAAACCACCATGTTCAGCCGGCACCATTGAAGACCATAGAAACCTCTCTTGATCAAACACCATAGCTAACCTCTTACCTTAAACATCTCCACCATTTCCTCCATTTAAATTTCAAAAAAAAATCTGATCATTCTCTCTCCTTCTTGCTGAAAACCGAAACCCTCATTCACTCCATACCATTCGGCCAGCCCTCTACCAAAATTCGTGCAGCATTTCTTCCAAATTCTCTCCATTTTCACCTAGAACACCAAGAACACACACTAACCTTCTTCAAGCCTAACCCTACTCTAAACACCTCCAAGCACTCTCAAATACTCCAAATCACTTCCATTTAATCTCTAAACTTCATTTCTGGTATTTACAACACAAAACCTCGCAAACAAGAATTTTCGAACGGATCAAAATTAGCTTTTCTTTGAAGGTCTCAAGAACATCAACAAGGTAAGTCAAGAACAACTTTCTTGATCATCTTCTTCCATTCGATTGTACTTTTCTAATTCTCTCTCTCTCTCTCTCTCTCTCTCTCTCTCTTCCAACCGAAATGGTTGATCAACCATCAACCATGGCCATTTTCCCGTTGGATCATTCAAGGCTCTCAATCGCGTGGACCTTCTTAATTCTTCATCGAAGTGTTCATCAAATCAAGTATTTTCCTTTAATCCTTCTTTTAATTCAGTATTCATGTCTCTTAGATATTGATAGGAAGAATGAAATATGGATAAGGGATTGAGTATATGCATGTGGATTAAGGGGGCGGCGTTAGGACATGATGATTGTTGTATATGACTAGGATGTATATGTTTTCCTTTCGAATCAATGTATGTTCTTCGTGCTTAATGAAATTTTATGGATGTTTGAAGCATGTTAGAGACCATGACACCAAAGGTGATTAGGTTTTTATGTTCTTATTTTTCCATGGAAACCATGATTGATGATTATGCTTAGTAGGATTTTGGCCGTGTGATGGTAGGAGATAGTTCAAGAGTATGTTCATGAATGGATTAATATATTGTTTGATGATGGAGAAGGTGTCCATGAATCCTTTCTAGCAATAGGAAAATCATGGTGAAAAAGTATTTTCTTGTTAAGGCTAGATTATTTTTATTAACAAATTTTATTACCTTGAATAGAATACTACTATATTTCTCTCTATAAAATTCGAAACTCTAGGGAGATTTGGAGTGGTTTATTAATTAAAATATTAATATTTTATTTATCAAATAAATGAGATCTTTTATTCAAAATAACATATATAGTAATAAATCCTTTACAATAAATAAAATATTATTTATATTAAAATCAATTTGTTATTTATTAATTAAAATTTAAAATAATTCACTCATTATTAATTTTATTTATTACTAATTATTTATTATCTATTTAAAAATTAATTAAAGGTTATTTGTAATTAAATATTTATTTATAATAAAGCTATTTTTAAATCACCATTTATTAATACTATTTAGGACTTAATATTCAAACCTTAGTTTATTTAGTAAAAATAACACTCAAGAATTATTAATTGGGTCTATGATTTATCAGCAATTATTTTAGAACCCCAAGTTATTTTAACTTATCAACTAAAACTTATTTTATAAAATTCTTTATCGCCTAGCCTTAAAGCTTAGGACATTAGGGTCATGGCTAGTCATGGTTGTAACTAGTTGAGCTAAGAAATTATTTACGTAAGGCAGGTATAGCCCGAATGCAACCTTATGTCTTGTGTTTACCCCAGGCGGGGTTAGGTTAGCCTTGGAAGACTTTTGAATTTGAGCAAGCAAAGGATCAGGTAAGCTCCTGCATAAAACTTGTTTATTGTAAAAGGTTACCATGGCAAGCTAAACACGAAGTATGTGAATACTGATTTGGTAAAGGCAATTAAGGATTGTTTCTTTTCTTGATTCGGTAAAACCAATTATTTGAAAAGTTTCAAAGCAGTTTTACTCAAACACTGAACTATTTCTAAAACTAATTTTGGCATGGACTTTAGAAACCCTTTATTGCCATTTTCAAGTAAAGCTATGTTTTACCAATTTTCTCCCAAGTAGGACAATTATCGTTGAGTACTCAATAAGGTTAGACTAGTAGTACTAGTTTTCAAGAGCAAGAGTGAGTCTTCTTGCAGGAGGCCACCTCCAGAAGATAAAACTCAACTTAGAGAAACGTCAGTACTATTTAGTCATGCCGGTCCGAGCTAGCAATTTTATTTCAGTTAAGTGACTGTGTTTTGCCGGAATGGACACCCGGTTGTTGTTTGGGTATAGAGAAGGAGGAGTATCTTGCCTAGTAGACCGATCACCTACCTTTTGTCAGTCTTCACAAAGTGTCGGCATTCTGACCGGCAGTGTCCCCAAAGTGTGGCATACTGACCATCTGGTTATAGGGCCCAGCGTGTGGTAACCCATAATCTTTTCTTTTGAGTGGTTAATCTTGTAAATTATGTATGGCTGGAAAAGCCGAAAACACCACTCTTGTTTTTTACTAATGTTTCATGCTTGCCAATATTTCTCTTATTAAGTTTTCACATTTTGCATCCACGAACTGTTTTCACTGACCACTCAAAGCACACACGGACTTACTGAGATTTTTATCTCACCGCCTTTTATGCCATGTTTTCAGTTCGATCCTGCTGTGGAGATGAATAGCTAGATTTGTTTCCTATGCTTTGAAGACTTTATGTTATTTTTCTTATGTGTTGTTTTGAGAGATGGTAGCGAATAATTTATTTTGGACTTGTTCATGTATTTTTTGGGTTGTAACAAGTTCAATTTCAAGGTATTACTTTTATTTTCTTTTGTGTGACCTAGTTATAAAGACTCCTTGTCCTTTGGACGGGGCGACATCCCCGGCCCTGTCGGGCCTAGGTAGTGGGGTGTTACATCTTCACTTCCTTGAATGTTAACTCTCAATAGTTTTCACTCTAACTCGTGTTTACCCTCTTTGACTATTTTGATGTTATTCACTCCCTCTTACCTTTTTCTTAATACTCAAACCTTCTCATTCAATCTAATCCTCCCCAATAACCAAAGATTTAATCCAACCAAGTGAATCAACAAACTTTAATGAATTTTCCAATTAGGGGGTCTTAAGGGAATTTCAACAAACACTTATTGGGCACCCTAAGCAAACAAGTTTTCCAAGCATGAATTTTAAAGAACAAGGATTCAAATAGTGCAAGAACAATCACTAAAACATAAAGAAGCAATTTTAAACAAGAAACAAACAAGAATTAGCAAGACATAAGAAATAAGAAAACTAGTAGATAGGAAAAGGAAGAACAAGACTACCACAAATGTGTAATGGCAAAGATGAGTTCAATGAGCATAGATTTCAACAATAGAGTGATATATCAAGTCCCAACATCCCAAGGAATGAAAATTAAAAATTAAAACTCAAAACTAAAACCACAAGTATCCTCATAGAACATTTTAACAAATACCTTGGTTGCAATACCATCACTTAAGAACAACCAACATTTTCACTGTATACAAGCTAATTTTCACCACAAACACAAGAAAAATTTGTTCCCAAGGATTATATTAACATCAAAGAGTAATTTCTCCAAAAAAAATCAAGATATAATAAAGATTTCATGACCATTTTGAAGCATATTTTTGAGTTATAGGATTTCCCTGTAACACCTCACTACCTAGGCCCATCAGGGCCAGGGATGTCGCCCCGTCCATAGGACAAGGGTCTTAGGAAAAATATAGTAGTAATTTTAATTAAAGTAATAAAATTTGTTAATAAAAATAACTTAGAATTAACAAGAAAATAATCATGATTTTCCTATTGCTAGAAAAGATTTATGAACACATTCTCCAACATCAAACAATAAACTAATACATTCATGAACATACACTTAAACTAACACATACTATCACATGGCCAAATCCCTACTAGGCATAATCATCAATCATGGCCTCAATGAAAAATAAGAACATAACAACCTAATCACCTTTGGTGTCATAATATCTAACATGCTTCATACATCCAAAAAATTCATCAAGTATGAAGAACATACATTGATTCAAAAGGAAAATGCATATAACTTAGTCATATACAACAATCCTTATGTCCTAACCCCAACCTCTTCATCCACATGCATATACTCAATTCCCCATTCATATCCATTCTTTCTATCAACATCCAAGGGACATGAATTCAAAATTAAAAAGGAAGATTAGGGGAAAAATACTTGATAGTTGATCCCTTGATAAAGACTAAAGAAGGTCCACGCGCGATTGAGATTCTTGAGTGATCCACAGGAAAAACAGTTATGGTTGATGGTTGATCAACCATTTTGGTTGAGAGAGAGAGAGAGAGTATTAGAAGGGTATATTGAAAATTGAATGAAAGAGGATGAACAAGGAGGTTGTTCTTGGTTTACTTTAATGATGCTCTTGAAACCTTTAAGGAAAAGTTAATTTTGATATGATAGAAAATTCTTATTTGCGTGATTTTGTGTTATAAAGACAAAAAATGAATACTAGGGATTAAATAGGAGTAATCTGGAGTATTTGAGAGTGATTGGAGGTGTTTAAAGTAGGTTTAGGCTTGAAGAAGTATAATGTGTGTTCTTGGTGTTCTTGGTGTTTTGAAGAGAATTGAGAGAAAAGGCTTCACGAAATCTGGAATGTTGTTAGCTGAATGGTCTAGGATAGGTAGGAGTTTTGGTCTTCAGCTAGAATGAGAGAGAATGATCAGATTTGTTTGAAATTCAAATGGAGAAAATTGTGGAATTTTTTGAGGTAGGAGATTAGCTAATGATGTTTGATTAAGGGAGGTTTCTTTACTCTTCAATGGTGCCGGCTAGACTAGCTAACTTTGCTAGAATGAATGAAGGCTGTTCAGGTTATAAGGCTGGCCGAAATGCAGTCTTTAATGGTAGAGAAAATTATGGTTTGCCGTCTTGATACAAGAGTGGTTTAATGAAATAAGAATTCTAGAATTTTTTTGAAGTTCAAATGAATTTTGGATAGAGTGATCTTAGGAGGGTTTTGAGGTGTGGTTATGGAGTCCAAGTACTCAAGGTAAGTGTGGAGGTTAATGGTGTTCAGTCCATGGCTGAACAAGGTCCAATTTGCAGAGGTTTGGAGGTGTTTTTCGGCCTAGCCTTTGAGAGACAAAACTAGAAATTTTCTGGTTTCAACTTGTTCAAAAGTTCCAAAGGTTGATGATTTTTCTAGTGCAGAATTTCTGCATTTCTTCAACCCAATTTGCAGCTAGTTTTAAGGGGGACGGGGGTTTGAAGGTCTTTCAAGGTGATTTTCCAACCTTCTTTCTGGAGAAAAATAGAGGAGGTTCTTGCTGAATTGATGACAAAAAAAATAGCTTCAAATACAGCTTAGAATGCAATGAATTGTGCAGGAAATTTCTCTGGTTTTGTGCAATTTGTGCCGTCCGAATTTTGCACAGGATTTTCAGTCTTCAAGCTACATGAAATGACCATTTTTCTGGCAGCAAATGAGCAAGATTACTAGCTGAATTTTTTGAAAGCTGGACTGTCCAGAATTCTGGAAAATTTCCAGATTTTCTTCATTAAAACCACGAACAACTTAAAGGTAGGATTGAAGGTTCTACCATGGTGATTTATTTTTCTTGGGAACCCATCCTAATTCTTCTCCCTAATTTCAGAACTCTCCTATTCCCAAGAGCTGATTTTTGAAATTCAAGGATAAGGAATTATCACAGAATTTTTGGAATTAAAAGAAGAGATTTAATGGATTTTGGTTTATTTAAATTATGAAGATGTTAGGACAAAGTTAGAGGTAATAAAAAAGACAATAATTCCTCTAGAATTCTTTTTAGGATATGATTATATGATCAAGACATTAACATTCCTATCTTTAAGGAATGTAAGAAAATATGAAATTCAAACGTAGCTAAGATAATCGTGAATAAAACTTAAGTGATGGAATTTGAACTCAAGACCTTAGAGATTAATTCACAAAGCTCTAATCATTTAACCATAACAACTCTTGTACTTATTTTCTCACCCAAATATTCTTTTTATCTATACCTCAAGACATCCTCCTATTTCAACCTCAAGTAAAATTACCTTTTTACCCTTCCTACCCAATAAGCATAACTAAGCCTTTTAATCTATAAACCACAATTCTAAAGCACATAAAATCATTCAAAAAATATATTTTAATACAGAATAATATGATATGCATCCCAACACCCTTACTCTAGGGTTGGCTTTAGCTGGGGTTTCACATTCCCTATTTTTTTTCTTCAACTTGTAGGGCTTCTTTTCTTGATGTCAAGCTTTCATTGAAATCAAGGCTTTCTTTGCTCTGATACCAATCTTCTTGATATCTTCTTGTGAGAGTAAATTTGTGGACCAAAGGTAAACAAATGGGTAAAATCCTTAGACAAGCAAATGTAACCCAAACAGTGAAAATTTATGGCAAAAAGAAGAAAGAAAAGTATCAACTATTCCCTAGCAAATCTTTGAGGAACAAAGCATCAAAGACCTACAAGAATTATAGCAAGACCTATTATAGATTCACCCAAATACCCTTAACACAACAAAGGAAATCAATAATAAAAGAAGTAGAACTATAGGCACCCAAGCAAAAGGAATTCAAGATAAAACCTTAGAAGAACAAAGCAACTAAAACCTAATCAAGAGAAACCATATTGGATTATCCATAGATTTTAGAGACTCATACATAGGGAGGACTAAACCTTAAGCAAGGTCTTCAAGAAGATAAACAAGGAGGTTAAACCTCTCAAAGCTTTCTTTTTACAATTTGAAATAAAGCATGATCTATTGAATTATCAAATCAAAAAAGATGTATTTATACTACCATAACCTTAGCTAAATAACTGCTAAGGCCCCGAGATAATTTAAAGGCTAAATAGGTCTTTGCAAAGTGTTTAAAATAAAGAAAATGCGGAGAAAATAGTAAAAATCGGCAAAACAGGGGGTCCTACCCGACTCGACGCTGCGCCTGGTACTATGCTGGACCTGGTGCCATATCAACACTAGAATTCCAACCCTGTGTCCAACTGGAACCGGCGCCAGATGTAGGTTCTAGACCTGGCGCCAGGTTAGCACTCGAATTCCAGTTTGGAAATATGCACCTGGCACCTGGCACCAGGTATGCCCTGGGACCGGTGCCAAGTTGAAGCTGGAAAATGGAATTTAGTGTTTTCTCCCTCCTTCGCTCCTTCTATTGGTGCAGGCATGGGCTGTTGTTGGGATTCCACTTAGATGTTCATCAAATTAAGTTTGCGGCAGCCTTTTTCACTCCAAATCCTTTCTATCACCAAGTATAGTTGTAGGAGCAATTGGATATTGCCTTGAAGTCTCTTGGTCTTTCCCCTTGTCATTGGCCCATGCATTGTCGCTCTCCCTTCTTAAGTTTTAGCAGCTTGGTTGGCATGATTCCTATCTTAAACCTTTCCAAAGGGAGTACAACAAACCTAGGAAAGATTGGAAATCTAGGAAAGGTTAGAATAAGGATAAGGGAAAAGCCAAGGAAATATTACAATGAAATAGAGAAATCAAGTGCTTCAAGTGTCTTAACTATGGGCATACATTTCATGAGTGTCCAAGTAAAAGGGCTATGCACACTAACCCCTATGGAGAAGTCATAACCTATAAAAAAGAGGAGGAAGGACGATGCCAAGGAGACCAAGAAGAAAATATGGAAGAGAAAAGTGATAAAGGGGAAGTGGTTGGCTAAGAGGATTCCTTAGTTGGAGTCACGAGGAGATCATTGAACTTCCAAGCCATTGAAGACCAAGACCATTAACAAAGAAAGAACATATTCTACACAAGGTGTCTAATCAACATGATCCCTTATTGTGTCATTGTGGATAGTGAAATTGCACCAATATGATTAGTGTAAACTTAGTTGATGAATTGGGTATGAAATGGATGAAACGTCCAAAGCCCTACAAGCTACGATGGTTGAATGATAGTATAGAATTGAGGGTCCACAAATAAGTCTTAGTGTTTTTTGAAATGGGAAACTACAAAGATTATGTACTATATGATATGGTGCCTGTGCAAGCAGGTCATTAACTTTTAGGGAGACCTTGGCAATATGATAAGAATGTAAAGTATAATGGAAGAAAGAACACCTATTCTATTGTTAAAGAGAGATCCAAATTCACTCTAACCCCTATGCCCCAAGTGAGGTGCATAAAGACCAAAAGATCATGAGGGAAAGAGAAAAGAAAGAGGGAGTACAAGATGCCAAGCAAAAACAAGAGTTAGAGAGAAAGGAACAAGAGAGGAAATAGAAAGAGTTGACAGAGAGAATGGGAAAACAAGTGCTATTGACCATCATAGATAGGAGTGAGTAAGGATAAGAGAGAGGAGGTAAAAGAAGAGTGTACTATTTTGCAAAAAGAGAGTGAGATCATAGAGGTAATAGAGGCTAAAGAACCAATTATTCTTCTTATTTGCAAAGGATTTTATGTTTGTACTAATGATTCTACCTTGTCTTTGTCAAGTGAAATTGCAGCCATTCTCTAAGAGTTTATGATGTTTTCCCAACGAAGATACCCAGATGATTGCCACCCATAAGAGGAATCGAGCACCAAATAGACTTCATACCCGGAGCTATCATCCCCAACCAACCGGCCTATAGAACCAATTCAGAGGAGGCTAAAGAATTACAAAAGCAAGTGGAGGAGTTCCTTGAGAAGGGACATGTGAGAGAGAGCCTAAGCCGTTGCGTAGTTCCGGTTCTCTTGGTTCCTAAGAAGGATGGGACTTAGCGCATGTGTGTGGATTGTCATGCCATTAACAACATCACAGTTATGTATCGCTATTCCATTTCTATGCTAGATGGCTTGCTTGATGAATTGTTTAACACAAGCATTTTCTCCAAAATTGATTTAAAATCCAGTTATCATCAATTAGGATTAGGAAGGGGGATGAATGGAAAACGGCTTTCAAAACCAAACAAGGATTGTATGAGTAGCTTGTTATGCCATTTGGGCTATCTAATGCTCCTAGTACTTTCATGCGTTTAATGCATCATGTTTTAAGAGAATTCATTGAAAAATTTATTGTTGTATATTTTGATGACATTTTAATTTATAGCAAGTCATATATGGATCATTTAAATCATCTTCAATATGTGCTTGTTGCTCTTAGAAGGGAAAGGTTGTATTCTAACTTGGAAAAATGCTCATTTTATTTGAAGAGGATTTCATTTTGTGGGTATATTGTTAGTGCTAAGGAGATTGAGGTTGATGAGTAAAAAGTGAAAGCCATCAAGATTGGCCCAGTCCTACCACTATTACCCAAGTTCGTAGCTTCCATGGGCTAGCTAGTTTCTATAGGAGATTCATCAAAAACTTTAGCACCCTAGTAGCCCCTCTAATGGAAGTGGTGAAGAAAAACGTGGGATTCAAGTGGGAAGAAGCCCAACAACAAGACTTTCAAACCCTTAAGGACCAATTAATCCAAGCCCCAATTCTCATCCTAACAAACTTTAAGAAACTATTTAAGATAGAGTGTGATGCAAGTGGAGTAGAGATAAGTGCGGTTCTAACCCAAGATGAAAAATCCATTGCTTATTTTAAGGAGAAATTGTCCCAAGCAGCCACCAATTACTCCACATATAACAAAGAGCTTTTTGCCTTTGTGACGACCCTAGAATATTGGCAACACTACCTATTGCCAAGAGAGTTTGTGATCCACACCAACCATGAAACCCTTAAGCACCTCAAAAGCCAACAAAACTTGAACAATAGGTATGTAAGGTGGATGGAGTTCATCGGGACATTTTCTTATGTCATTCAACATAAAAAGGGTAAGGACAATGTGGTTGCGGACGCACTATCTCGAAGGTAAGTACTTTTAAACTCTTTAGATTCCAAAATTCTAGGTTTTGAACTTGTGAAGGGATTGTATGAAAATGATGAGGAGTTTGGGGAAATCTTTCATGCATGTGAAAATTGTGTATTTACTAAATACTCTAGACATGACAGATTTTTGTTTAGAGAATCAAGACTTTATGTGCCAAAAGGGTCCATTAGGGAATTGCTAGTCAAGGAGGCTCATAGTGGGGGACTAATGGGACATTTCGGTGTTTCAAAAACCTTAGGCACATTTAAAAAACACTTCTTTTGGCCCAACATAAGAAGGGATGTAGAAAAACATTGTTCCTAATGCATAAAATGTATGCGAGGTAAATCTATGTCACTTTCACATGGATTGTACACTCTGTTGCCCATTCCAAATACCCATTGGTTTGATATTTTCATGGATTTTATCTTAGGGTTGCCTAGATCCAAAGGGCACAAAGACTCCATATATATGGTTATTGATAGGTTTTCAAAAATGGCTCATTTTGTAGCTTGCTCCAAAACTAATGATACTTTATATATTGCAGATCTATTCTTAAAAAAAAATGGTAAGGATGCATGGAATCCCAAGGACTATTGTGTTTGATAGGAACACTAAATTTCTTAGCCAACTTTAAAGGGTCTTGTGGAATAAACTTGGTACTAATCTTCATAGCTTGTCACCCCCAAACCAATGGGCTAACAAAGGTGATCAACTGGATACTCACCTAACTCTTGAGGACCATTATCAAGAAAAACTTAAAGAATTGGGAAGAGTGCTTACCCCATATTGAGTTTGCTAACAACCAGGCTATCCAATCCACTACTTATTATTCTCCATTTGATGTTATATATGTTTTTAATCCTCTAATACCTTTGGACTTAATTTCTTTGCCTGTAGGAGAATGCATGAATCTTGATGGAGCCAAAAAGCAGAATTAGTGAAGGTACACTAAGAAAAAGGAAAGGCAGCCATTGCAAAGCGAAATGAAGATATTGCCTTTAAGTGCAACCAAGGGAGGAAACCAATTTCATTTAAGCACGACAATTGGGTTTGGGTGTACCTTCGCAATGAGAGATTTTTAACTAAAAAGAGGAGCAAGTTAGACCCAAGAGGCAACAGACCGTTTCAAGTCATTAGCCCAGTTAGAGATAATGCCTACAAGATCGACTTGCCCAATGAGTATAAAGTTAGTTCTACATTCATTGTTAGTGACTTAACTCCTTTTGGTGTAGTTGATGATTCATGGAAGAATCAACTTCAAGAAGGAGGAAATGATAGGAATCAAGCCAACTAAGTAGTTCAAACTCAAGAACGGGGAGCGATAATGCAAGGGCCAATGATAAGATCAAGGACCAAGAGACTCCAAGGCAATATCCAATTACCACTACAATGATATTTGATGATAGAAGAGATTTGGAATGAAGAAGGCAGCCAAGAAATAAATTTGATGAACGCCCAAGTGGAATCCCATCAATAGCCCATGCCTACACCAAAAGAGGGAGCGCAAGAGGGAGAAAACGATGAAATCCATCTTCCAGTTTTAACCTAGCACTGGACACAATAGGATTCCTAGTGCCAGGTGCACTTTACCAGCCAAAATGTTAGAATTCCAATATTAACCTGGCCTAGGTCTAACACCTACTCCAGCCGCACACAGTGCTGGAATTCCAGTGCTGACCTGGCGCCATGTCCAGTACAGCTACTGGCACCAGGCCTAGTCGGGTAAGACCCACTGTTTTGTTGATTTTTACTATTTATTTTGCATTTTCTTTATTTTAAGCACTTTGTAAAGACCTATTTATCCCTTAAATTGTCTTGGGGCCTTAGTAGTTACTTAGCTAGGGTTAGGGTAGTATACATATATCTTTTGTAATTTAATAATTCAATTCATCTTACATTATTTCAAATTGTGAAAAGAGAGCTTTGACATGTTTAACCTCCTTGTTCATCTTCTTCAAGACCTTTCTTAGGGTTTAGTCCTCCCCATGTATGAGTCTCCAAAACCTTTAGATAATCTACAGTAGTTTCTCTTTATTGGGTCTTAGTTACTTTGTTCCACTAAGGTTTTTTTTTTTTTTAATTCCGTTACTTAGGTGCCTATATTTCTACTTCTCTTATTCTTGATTTCCTTTATTGTATCAAGGATATTTAGGTGAATCTATAATGGGTCTTGTTATATTTCTTGTGGGTCTTTGATGTTTTGTTCCTCAAAGGTTTGATAGGGAATAGTTAGATAGTTTTCTTTCTTCTTTTGCTACAAATTTCCACTATTTAGGTTACATTTGTTAAGCTAAGGGTTTTGCCCTTTTGTTTGCCTTTGTTCCAGAAATTTACTCACACAAAAGCATATCATAACTAGTTGGAGGGTTTAAATCGATTATAGGAAATTGAATGAGGAAACTAGGAAGGATTATTTTCCTCTCCCTTTGATTGATTACATGTTAGAAAGACTAGCAAGACATGAATTTTATTATTTCCTAGATGGTGTTTTCAATTACTTTCAAATTCCCATAGCACCAGAGGATCAAGAGAAAACTACCTTTACATGCCCTTTTAGTACATTTGCATATCATCGTATACCTTTTGCTCTTTACAATAGTCCAAGAACTTTCCAAAGATGCATGATGTCCATCTTCGAATAACTTGTGGGAGACTTCATAAAGTTATTTATGGATGACTTCTCTATTTTTGGTGATTCTTTTAACTTATATTTGGCCCATTTAGAAAAGTGTTTCAAAGGTGTGCAGAGATCAATTTCATGTTTAATTAGGCAAAATGTCACTTTATGAAACAAGAAGGTATTGTATTGGGACACAAACTTTCAAGGAAAGGTATTGTTATTGATAGAGAAAAAATTGAAGTAATTGAGAAACTTCCTCCTCCCACTTCAATGAAGGCTATCCGAAGCTTTCTTGGTCATGCAGGTTTTTATTGGAAGTTTACCTTAGATTTCTCAAAAATTTCTAAACCTCTTACTTCTTTACTTGAAAAATATGTTGTTTTCAATTTTCATTATAAATGTCTCATTTTTTTTTTAATGTGCTTAAAAAGAAATTGATCAACTCTCCTATTTTAATTGCACCGAATTGGTCTCTTCCTTTTGAATTAATATGTGATGCAAGTGACTATGCAATAGGTACAGTGCTTGGTTCAACCAATCTACGATGCAAGCAAGACTCTTATGGCTACACAACAGAACTACACCACAATAGAAAAAGAATTACTTGCATTAGTGTTTGCTTTTGATAAATTCTATTCTATCTTGTTTTGTCCAAAATCATTATGTATACAGACTATTTGGCCCTTAAATATCTACTAACAAAGCATGGTTCCAACCCAAGATTGATAAGATGGGTTTTAATACTATAGGAATTTGACTTGTAGATTAGGAATAAAAATGGAGTAGAAAATTTAGCTACAAATCACTTATCTAGGTTGGAAAATCCCAACGTGGAACCATTGGCCAAAGAAGACATCAATAACACCTTTTTGGATGAACAACTTCTACTTGTTGATGGTGAGATTTCTCAAACTCCTTAGTTTACAGATTTTGCTAATTACTTGACCGCAAGAATTATTCCTAAGGATTTTACATTGCAACAAAAAAAGAAATTCCTCTCCAAAGTAAAGCATTACTTTTGGGAAGATCCTTACCTATTCAAGTGTTGTGCAGATCAAAGTATTTGAAAGTGTGTGGATTCCAAAGAAAGTGCGAACATTTTAAAAAATTATCATGAAGGACCTATGAGAGGCCACTACCAAGCTAACAACACTGCAAGAAATGTGCTTAAGTTCAGATTTAATTGGCCAACATTTTTTAAGGACTCTCATAGGTTTGTTCAAAATTGTGATAGGTGTCAACGTACAAGTAATATTTCTAAATTTAATGAGATGCCATTGCAAAATTTTCAAGCTTGTGAAATATTTAATTGTTGGGTGATAGATTTTATAAGCCCTTTTCCTAATTCTTTCAAAAACAAACTCATCTTGGTTGCTATTGCCTATGTGTCTAAGTGGGTTGTGGTGCAAGCTTTGCCCACTAACGATGCACGGATTGTAGTGAAATTTCCTTAAAAGCTATTTACCCAATTTGGTGTACCTAAAGTACTCATTAGTGATAGGAAAACACACTTTTGTAATAGCAAAATGGATAAGGTTCTCAGACACTTAGGCGTCACCCACAAGTTTGCTACCCCCTATCACTCTCAAACAAGTGGCCAAATTGAGGTGGTAAATAAGGAGTTAAAAAGAATTTTGGAAAAATTGGTTACTTATACAAGAAAAGATTGGAGTTTGAAATTGGACGACACTCTTTAGGCTTATGGGACTCACTACTAGAAATTAGGCTTATTGTGACATATTTATTACAATAATTTTTTAAAGATGTTATTAGAGGTACAATTTTGTGACATCTGGCCAAAAATGTTATAATAGACACAAGAAAAATTATGTCGTTTTCTTAAAATTATCAGTAATGTGAAATTTAATGTCGTTTTAGAACCATATTATGACAATTATTGAAATGTGTTGGTTTACTTTTTTTTTCTTTGATATTGTGCTATCTATTTTTGACATGGTTAAACTATCATAATAGCTATTCTAATTTTTTTTTTAAAAAAAGAAAAAAAAGCTGAGTTGAAGAATAAGGTGCCATAAAGGGAATAAAAAGAGCACTAAGTAAAATTTTACCCTTCCCTCTGTAACACTAAAATAACTTTCGCCCCTTATTTTTCCCTTTATCCATTTTCCCAACAAACCCATCCGTGCTCTTCATCTCTCTCGAATGCAAAAGTGAGAAATTATTTCTTTTCATTATTGATCTAGAAGATCTAGAAGGTGAGATTTTTTAATCTTCGACTTGGAGCGATGGATCACAACAAAGGTGCAATTTTTCCCTTTCTTAGCTGTGTGATTTGTGATTTCTCCTATTCTTAGCTACTATGTAATTTGTTGGTTTGATCTTTCTAAAGATTTACATCAATACAAAAGTGTCTGGACTGAGAAACATTTGGATCCTTTTTCTTTTGGCATTTAATATGGTTGGTTCCACACTTTTTCTTCTAACAGATTTTCCGAATCTGAGGCAGTATGTTAATTTTTAAAATCTTACAAGAGGTTCTTATTTCTCTTAAGGATCTCTGGCCTTTGCTTGATGTAAGCCCCAAATTTTCTTCAATTGCTAATGTTTGGGATGAGTTGGAGTTTTATTTATTATATTTCTTGATTAATTTGAATTATACAATTGTTTCTTTTCTTTTCTTTTATTTTTATATTTATTTTTATTTATTTTTACTATTTACGTTTTTTCATTCTTGTATCTATTTGTTTTCTTGAATATGTTAATAATATTATAGTAACCATTTACTTTATATCCTTTTTTTTTTTTACATTTTTAAAAAGTGACTATGGGGGTTGTAGCTCGATGTCGTCTTTATATGTAGTGCAAATAATTTTTCTTTTGGAGTTCCTTTGATTTTTTTAATGGCTATCAGATAAGGGTACCCTTATTGAGTATGTTGTGTGGTTCTCCCTTCTATAAGATGTTGTATGTGCTGGCATTATTGTCTTGAATTTGCTAGTAATATTTCTTTTAATCATGTAGTTGTAACCTAGAATTTAACTAGACTGAAAATAAGTTAATTTTACAACTGGTTATCCTACAACATAAAGGAAACTACTATTTTCAAATTAGGATATGTTTATGTTTTATGGCCCTTATATATGCTTCCTTCCATAAAAGGTTGTCCCTCCTATTACAATCGAAGATTTTATTTTCTTGTCTTACTTAGACCTTTCTTTATTGGGGGCTAAATTACTATTTCAATTTATATTACTCCATAGAAGATAAATATCATCTCTGGCTAGTCATTTGATGATTCTTAGACCCAGTTTACCCTTTAAAAATTATGATTGGATAATTTGTTCATATTTCTTAATTATGTCTACTTGGGGTTTTTCTTCTACATTTGACTGGTTTTAGGATGTCATGTTGATTTTTGGACCTTTTGCTTAATGGTGAAGATAATGAACTTGATGATTGGATTTTGGGAAAAAATTGAGGCATGTCATGGCAGTCATTTACCTACTTTAATTTGTGGTGCCCAACCTCAAAAAGTTTACAAGACAACAGAGATTGCTAAGCCTATTTTTTAAAGATAATTAATCTTGTGCTCTATGTAAATTAAGCAGAAATCACAGGCTATCAGTTTGTTGGGGAAATTCCATTTCATTTGTTGTCTTTGGTTGGCTTAAATTAACTTAAGTGCCTTTGTTCAGTCAACTATGTAAAGCCCCACCTAAGACTACCCCAGAAATAGAGGGAAGTGTTGCATTCCATGGCATATTGAATGAATAAATTCTTTATGGGTGAAATTGTGCATTTTTAAAATTGGTACGTGTGATTTTTGTGAATTATTTATGCTAGATGTGTGTTGGGGAAATTAGGAAATTTTTCTTAGGGATGAGGGAAGAAGAGACTTGGGTTTTAGAAGGGAAGAGAATTAGGTTGGAAAAATAAGAACAAGAATTATTGTGAAATAATTATTAGAACTTTGGGATTAATACATACAGTCTTGAGTTCAAATCCCATCAACTAAATATTATTTTTTTTAATTATCCTAACTAATGTTTGAATTTTTCTTCTTCCATTCCATGATATTAGGAATGTTGTCTTAGGGAAGACACAATGATAATAATTTAACCATATGATCTTGTCCTAAAAGAAAATTGATGCGTATTAATTTTGGTATAAAAATTATATAAAAATAAGCACATTCCCAATCAAGTTTAAATTAAAACGTTAACCCCAAATTACACATATGAGCAAGCGTACTCATCATTAGCATAGCATAGGATTCAAACGAGTGTCGATCCTCCTGGAACAAGTATGCATTAATCACATTTATTTCATTATTTAACCGACTCTATAAAGTGAACAGCAAAATAAAATAAAATAAAATAATATATACAGGTCAAGGATGGAGAATTATGTAACTCAAACCATTATTTTGACACACATGACCATAAGCACTTAACCATTATCATAACTAATTATTCTCTTGGCACCATGAAGGATTAAGGTAGATTCACTTCTTTTTCAATCCATGAGATCACTACCTTCTAGATAAATTAGCATCGCATTCCTATCTCAACTAACCCATCCAAAAGATGCATTAAACATATTCCTTGATTAAATTTCCATTCCTGGCAAAATTAAACACGAAATTAACCACTGAATCCATTCCTGGCAGACATCAATTAACATTCAATTACCAGTTCTTAGAAATTAACCCTTTTTCCAAGCAAGTTAATAGACAACAAATATGAAATTAATAAATTGAGACCACCATTAACCCATTTTCCAAGAAAGATAATGGAAAGAAACAACCAACCAATCTCGTAATATGCACAAGTAATTAAATACTAAGAATAACAATCAATTAATCAAAAGATCAAAGTAACTCTAAAAATCATGAATACCTAAAACAATGTTGAATTACAATAAAATAATTAATACATCATTGTTCAAGAAAAGAAAACAAAAGTAAAAGAAAGCACTCATAGACAAGCCTCTTTCTTCTTCCTTTGTAGACCTTCTTGTACAACCCTCCTTGAATTGGCAGAATTCCTCCTTGATTTGAGTGATTTTCTGTTATGATCTATGAATTCTCTCATTTCTCTTGTATTTTCCATCTATTTATAGGCTTAGAAAATGCCTAAACTCGTTGGTGTAAGGTTTTGGCCGATTAGAAGTAGGAATATACTAAAATTCTGCAGATTACCAAAAACCGCATGCAAAATTCAAGGCACTGTCTTATCATCAGGGCATAGCTGACACCGCCTTAGCTACTGGAGCTGGTGCCAATTGTGTTCTATTTTCTCAGTTGTTTGCCAATTTTTTCTTGATTTTCACACAATATTTTCCAGTGTGCAACCGGCACCGCATCTAGCCTCACAGTCGGCACTGGTTTTGTTCTGTTTAACTTTGTTTCACTGATTTCTCATCATCTCAAAGTGCGTGCTAGTAGCACGTGGCCTGCGCTGGTTCCTCTGCCCTATCTGTCATCGCCTCTGTTCTGTTTTGCGATGTTTTGTCTTATTTTACCCCTAAAATCTGAAATATTGCAGAAAATACCTTTCCAATGGTAAACTCTCAAATATAAATGAATATGACTAGTTATTTAACAAAATAGTCTCAAATAACTAGAAAAAATATGAACTAATTTAGGCCCTATCATATTCCTCCACACTTAACTCTTTGCTTGTCCTCAAGCAAAATATCAAAGACAAGTAGGAAAAACACATTTTTTACAAAATCACTCAATCAATTTCAAAATAATATTCCAATGCTGACCTCATTCAAGACAACAAAAAATAAGCGACTATATCATTCATAACAATTGTAAAACTTGTGTAAGTGAAGATTGACTAGTAGAACCATCTCAACACTTTAACATTATTCTCAAACCATTGGAAAGAATTTAGTTCAAGAAAAATATGCATTCCATAAGCTTATTTTTCATACACTCTCTCCACTAACCCGAGACATATTACGATTCTACTTAGGTCAAGTAGGACTTTCAAGCTTGTAATGTAGAGCTAAAGGGCTTGTAATGTAGCTTGTCAAACAAAGGATATAGGAGAATCAAATATCAAAGAAGCTGAGAATTCGCGAGAAAATGATAAACAAAAAGTATCAAGGAATTCCAAACTGCTCTTGCTCTCCAATTCCAATATCAATCAAAACTCATAACCTTTTATAGCAATTATAGTATAGGTCAAGCAAATCTTGCATTTTTATCAATCATTCTCACTTCATCAATCATTCTTTCACAAGATTATTCAAATTTTCATCAATGGTACCAAGAACTTGATGTGAACTCAAGTTTTTCAGAAATTCCTACAGCTCAACCACCATTCTTCTTATGATCTTTCTTTTCTTCTCTTTCACTTTTTCTTTCTTTCTCTTCTTTTTTTCTCAAATGCTGCTGTTGTTTATTTCTCAATTTTTCAATTTCCATCTTTTCTTAGCAGCTTTTTGTTTTCTTTTCTTGTTTTCAATCTTTCTCTTCTCTTTCTTCTCTTTCTTTCTTTTTTTTCTTTCCCAACTCAACACAACTATTGATGCATGACTGAAAGCAACAAGTCATGATCTTTTCACAAGTATTCTCCCTCAACATTCTCCTACATGTACTTTTATCCATCAAGAGTAATCAAAGATTTGGAAAAATTATTCAAACTCTCAGAAGGAAGTAATGTACAAAGTATGATAATGGGTTTTAAGAAAGAAATTCCAAATTTAGGTCAAAATAGGCACTAGGGATAATGTCCAATAGATAGGCTTGAAAAGCTCAAACTATCCAAAGAAGGCCTATTACCGTCATCCCTAAGTTAAATCATGAATATCTTTCTTATTTCGCCTCAAGAGGTATTCAAGTAAGTTCTAGAATGCTCAATGAATTTTAGTGAAAAAATAGGTTTAAGAACAATGTAAAGCATATGACCAAGAACTACTGAGTCCAAGTGCATGCAAAAAATCATGCATAAGCCATAATTGATATAGAATATATGCTCTATGATCTATCACAAAGACATGCATTAAAATACCTTTTGAAATCGCAAAGAAAATCAGAAAAATTTTCCAAAAATTTGCTCACAATGAAGTATAAAAGAATGCTGCATAGAAGAATTCTCAATCTAACTACTCCCCCACACTTAAATTGGACATTGTCCTCAATGGCCAAATAAATAGAACAAGGAAGAAACAATTCCATGGGACCAAAAATATAAAGGAGAAGAGATAAGAAAGACAATACTTCCGTTACAGTGAAGTTCTTGTGTACAAGAGAGTTGAATTCCTGGAGAAAGAGGCATTGTCGAAGTACCTAAAAACAAAAACAAAAGAAACACACCAAAGCATAAAAACTAGAAAAAAAGGAAAATAAATCAAAACAATGGAAAGAAAATAGTACAACAAAAAAAATAAGAAAATGATAGAAACTAACTAGAAAAGACATGAAAATAGAAAAGAAAAAAAAGTGTGAAAAATAAGAAAAAGTGTAGAACAATCAGCTTAATCCTCCGCATCATCATCATCAGCAGGGGCGGAAGTACCAGCACCACCGTGTGGGCTTGGAAACCACTACATACACTCAGCCCATTGTTGCTCCATAGTCGTCTGCCGTCGAGCAATGTCATCGATGGAAGCACACCTATGTAACAACATCTCTATCTGTTAAGCTAGCTACCCCATCACTGCAGCCTCAAAGTCAGTCCTCGATTGGGACTGGGAACTACTAGCTCATGCTCGTGATGGTGGCGGTGGGTGTTCCTCCTCCACAAGGGGTCTAACCTAACCAGGATATCTGACCTCATAGGGTGTTAGCCACTTCTTCAGCTCCTGCTTATACTTGTACCTATAACTCATTAGTGTTTGCTTCGTAACCATATCATGCTCAGTGGTAGTCTCCATCAATTCTCCCTCAGTACTAACACCAAAGCCTCTCAGAATTTTCATGATGACTAGAGGGAAGAAGAAGGCTTTGCTAGAGAGACAGTGATGAACCATATCCCTAATGGATTGTATAATCAAGGGTGCAAGAGGGATAGGTAGGGTGTTCATCATCCTATGCAAAATATAGGTATTAATAAGGCGTGTCTCATTAAATCCACTGGCACGAGGTACAACATTGAACCCAAACATGTATACTAGAGTTCTAAAGTTTGCAGCAAGATCATTATTCGAATAAAAGCTGTAAGCTTGGAAAACATTGTGCTTGTGTAACCCTAGAGTGGTCTAGTTCCATTGGCATTCCAATTGGGGTCAGAAAGAATTTTTTTTATTGTTAACATCTATCCCTTACCAAGAGTCATCATCATATATCTGGAGAAGATTAGCTAAGTGGTCTCGTGTGATGAAGATGGGGGTTCCTTTCACTCTTGTCTCAATGTGGGGAAGGTGTTCATTACCCTTTTCAATCATGTTGGCATAGAATTCTTTGATTAGCACTGGATAATAATTCCCTTTTAGCTGTACTATTGATCCCCACCATAGCCTCCTAAACATCATTCCAAGTTTGAGGGCATGGTCTAAGGTAGGTGCAAAAGTACGCTCCACAATGATCTTTTTTTACGCCCTTCTATTATACCATTCCTCACAAGAAGGATCAATGAACTCAGCTGGCCTAAGGAACAGGGGGTCTATAAATGAAGGGGCTGAGGAAGAAGAAGCTCGGGCCCTCTTTGAGGCTTGACCCCTTACTCTAGATATATTGGCAAGTAAGTCGTGGTGAAAATAGTAGGATCAAAACTAAGAAGCTCAAAGATTGTAGCAGGGCTGTATTTCCCCTGTTTCAAACACAATACACAATACCCTCTCAACTCTCAACCAGCTCACAACAACAAAGCCCAAACTCCTTAAACGTGTACCACACTCCCAACAACAACCAATTTAATCTCCTTCAATCAATTCAACACAACCAACAGGAATATATATAAGGCTCACTATAAAATATAAATGTGTTGAACAACTCCAATGCATTCGAATGAACATCCCTGATCATGTGAAAGGAAGCCTTATCATGGCATTAGAGTGATCAAGTGTAAAACAATTCAAGGCTAATGTGCATAAACTATTTAATCATCGTAAGAGCCACAATCCTACCCTTAAACAAATGCATAACTTCCTAATGATCATGTGAATGAATCAAGTACCCCAAGAATCATTAACTCATCATAAATCTAAAGTTATGAAGCTTAAGAGTTATTTCATAATGTAAGAGAACATGCAAACTCCCAATTTTCGGCCAAAAATCTACTCAAAATTAGAAAAATTCATCTACGACATTTTAACAGTGGGAATTGAATAAAAATCATACCTTTGTGCTCTCTTATGCACGGGCAAGTAAAAGATGCAGTCTTTTTTTAGCAATACAAGCTCTTTGCATGCGGATTGGAGTTTGGTTTAATGTGAAAAATGGAAGATTTAAAGACTTTTGATCTTTAGGATCAACAAAAGAAAGGTAGATTGATGTTGTAAAAGTATTTGGGAGATGAAAAATCAAATCTTGAGGAGTTTGGAAGGTGAAGCCAACGTGAATTAGAGAGGATTTGAGAGGGAGTTGGAGAGTTTGAAAGAAAAATGGCCAAAATGGCCTATTTCATGTGTCTTGCCCGACAGGAACCGGCACCGGTCCTAGTCCTAGCCGGTGCCAGTTGCATTTTGTCCGGCCTTCAGCTCTTTTTTTTTTTTATGGAAAGAAAAATGATGAACACACAGTGATGATGAATAATGCAATTTAATTCATGAGAAAGAATTAAATAAAACGACAAAAATAAAAATTGTTCCCAATCACAAAACTGAAAGTAAAAATGACTTCAATGTTTTCCACGGCTTTGATCCCGTGGATTTTCTTCGGTGTTTCCTAGCAATGTCCTTGCTTGACGATCCCCAAGTAGTTTAGCTAATTGGCCAATTTGGCTTTCCAAGTTGCGCATGGATGCCTCTAAGTTCATTGTTGTAGCATCGACTCCTTGGAACTAAGTCTCCGTTGTACTTGCCAATTGACCAATCAATTCCTCTAACGGTGGCTTGGAAGGTGCTGCATCGTTGTTCATGGGAGGTTAGTTCCTTTGATTACCCCCATAATTGAAAGAACCCTATGTTGGATATCTCAGGCTCGTATACTATACGGCGCAGCGGAAAATAAGATAAGTACCCTCCCAGGACCCGTCTATGTGTGAAAAACAAAACATAAAAAGAGTAAAGCTAACAACTTTTACGTTTGGGTGATCATTCGAAGAACAAAAATTTTCTTCTTTAAGTTGAGGCGCGATCCAGCAATCCTCGTGATCAACCTCCACATGAGTTGAACGTCTAACCACTATAATCACAGTGTGTGTTATCTCTAACAGTAATCCACATAGAGGGTACACTCAAGCACAAAAATTTCCTATGCTAGCAAAAAAAGATGGCGTCTAGGGTTCTTTGACCAAGATCAAATCGAGAGAGATAGAGAGAAAAGAGAATGTTCGTGGCTGTTGTTTTGTGTGTTGTTCAGCTAGGGTTTTTCGTGTGTTACATATACTATATATTACATGAAATTTCCCTTTCAAAACTGAGAATTCTAATCTTATTAGAATTCCGTAATTGTAATTGGAAACACCAAGTTTTTACAATTAAAACTTGGACCACAAATTATAACTAATTATAATTTGTCCACAACAACTTCTCTTTCTCTCAATCAATCCCACTATGTTATCAAATAACATCTTGAGAATATAATCCTCTATTGTGTGTGACCTATTAGGTTTTCCAGTCAATTGATAGCGAACATGAATTTATCCAAACGTCTTTGAGATTAATAATCCATAATTAATTGGAATTAATCATATTAATTCTAATCAGGATTGGTTTATTAATTCATCAATTAATAAACCCATATTCCCAGATCATGAGCGATATCTAGCAACAAATCATGACCACCAAGAGTTCAGGAAGTCAAGTGGTTTGACATGAACCCTTCAATAACAAACTTCAGTGCAATTAACTCCTTTCACTATACAATATCTCATTTGGTTTGGAGTACAGAATCAATGCCAACTCTCTCCAGAAATAATTCTGGCCCGAATATAATACTACTTGTACTAGGAACCCGCTACTCTAGATGTGTATCAATTGGAATTATTTCTAATACACAATTGCCTTGGCCAATGGCTTCTCGAGTAGTAATTCCTACAAGTGGCCGTAAGATATTCGCCCCTACTATTAGAAGTGGTGAATCCTTTATTGACCCTCTCAACTACTTTCGTTTACCTCACAATGTACCCAATATCCATCCCATAGGCGGCCCTCGATCGAGCTCCGGAGATTGGAATCAAACTACAATGCTCAGCAAACAAAGTACCTTGGAGATCTCAAGTCTAAGGATACTTGCACGTTTGCTATATTGAGATTATGTCACTGGCACTAAATAGTTATACATGTGATTATCTCATAGCTAGGTCATCCAATAAACTTGTTCCATTAACAAGCATCCATGTATTAACTTTGAGTATCTCAATACTCACGGATATGAGAACCACCACCTGATCAAATCAGGAAGTCTAACACATGCTAGTCTTAACGCATTAATGATGTCCTATCTCATTAATACTATGACTAGGGACTATTTAAGTACAAACACTATATAGTGTATTAGAAATCTCATATCATGATCTCTATCATGATTTCCTTAACACAGTGTTGTACTAGAGACTTTATCGAACAGTTATATTATTTAAAGTAAACAAAATAAGATAAATAATGTCTTTTATTAAAATAAAATGTATCATATACAATGTACAAGTGATTGCCCCTAGGGCACAACACTAACAAACTCCTACTCTCACTAGAGCCAATCATTCATGTATCTAATACCGAATGACTCAACGACAATCATGTTTCTTTTGGGATAGTGCTTTCGTAAGTGGGTCAGCTATGTTCTTATCCGTGGGAACTCTCTCTATCTTTATTTCCTTAGCTGCTTCAAAAGTGGCTATGTACTCCGCTTCTGTCATAAAGTTGTCAATAGTCTCTTGTTTGGAACTTTTCCAACTTATTGCCCCTCCGCACAACGTAAACAAGTAGCCAAATTGCGATTTGAAATCATCTTTATCAGATTGAAAACTGGCATCAGTATACCCGTTTATTTTCAAATCACCTTCTCTATATACTAAGAATATATCCTTAGTCCTTCGTAAGTACTTAAGGATGTTCTTTACAGCCGCCCAATGACCCTCACTAGGGTCGGATTGGTATCTACTCGTCAAACTGAGAGCACAAGATACATCGGCTATAGTACATATCATAGCATACATGATAGATCCAACTGCCGAGGCATATGGAATCTTACTCATGTGATCCCTTTCAACTTGTGTCTTAGGAGACATCGACTTTGAAAGGCTTACACCATGTGACATGGGTAAGAATTCCTTTTTGGATTGATCCATGCTAAACCTCTTTAGCACTTTATCTATGTATATAGACTGTGAAAAACCAAGCAATATTTTGGATCTATCTCTATAGATCCTTATTCCAAGAATATAGGTTCCTTCTCCAAGGTCTTTCATGGAGAATTGTTTGGACAACCAAATTTTAACTGTTTGCAAGATAGGTATATCATTTCCTATTGGCAATATATCATCTACATAAAGCAATAAGAAAATGATTGCACTCCCACTAACCTTCTTGTATACACAAGGCTCATCCATATTTTGAATGAAACTAAACTCTTTAATTGTTTCATCAAAACGGATATTCCAACTCCTAAAAGCTTGCTTAAGTCCATAAATAGACATTTGCAGCTTACACACCTTCGTACTATCACTGGATGTGAAACCCTCAGGTTGTGTCATATACACTTCCTCAGTCAGATTTCCATTTAGGAAAGCTGTTTTCACATCGATTTGCCAAAACTCATAATCATAATGAGCAGCAATGGCTAGGAGTATCCTGGTGGATTTTTACATGGCTACTGGCGAGAAGGTTTGATCATAGTTAATACCATGTTGTTGACGATAACCCTTCGCCACTAGTCATGCTTTATAGGTAACTAAGTTACCATCCATGTCTGTTTTCTTCTTGAAAACCCACTTGCACCTAATAGGTATAATTCCTTTAGGTGGACCAACTAAAGTCCATACTTGGTTATCGTACATGGAACCCATCTCTGACTTCATGGCCTCAAGCCATTTGTCAGATTCTGAACTATTCAGAACATCCTTGTAGGTAGTCGGCTCATCCTCATCTATGAGCAATACGTCATTGTGGTCACTAATGAGAAATCCATATCTCTCAGGTGCCACACGTATCCTACTAGATCTACGAGGTTCTTGTGTATTAGAAGGTACATCTATTCTCTCAATAGACGTGGGGTTAGACGATTGATCCTCATTTGTTTGATCTTCATGAACTTCACTAAGTTCAATCCTATTCCCACTATCCTCTTTGAGTATGTGCTCCTTCTCTAAGAAGACAGCATGTTTCGAAACAAATAATTTATTTTCGGAGGGTAAATAGAAGTAATATTCGAAAGATTCTTTCGGATATCCCACAAACAAACATTTATCAGACTTACTATCAAGTTTGTTTGACTATAGCCTTTTAACAAAGGCAAGATAACCCCATACTCCAAGTGAAATAACTTTGGTCTCTTAACAAAGAACATCTTAAATGGTGTAGTCTCAACCGATTTTGTCAGAACTCTGTTTAGTATAAAAACAGAAGTTTCTAGTGCATACCCCCAAAACAATTTTGGTAGGTCTGCAGAACCCATCATGGTCCGTACCATGTCCAGAAAGGTTCGATTCCTTCTCTCAGATACACCGTTATGCTAAGGTGTATGTGGTGGAGTCCATTGAGATAATATCCTATAATCTCTAAGATAACTTAAAAACTCTTGGCACAAGTATTCTCCTCGTCCATCAGATCTTAGAGTCTTTATACTTTTGCCAAGTTATTTCTCTATTTCATTCTTGAAGTCTTTAAACCTTTGAAAGGCCTCAGATTTGTATTTCATTAAATACACATACCTGTATCGTGAGAAGTCATTGATAAAGGTTATGAAATAGTTGTAACATCCTCTTGCTTGTATTGACATTGGGTCACATACATCAGAATGTATGAGTTCTAATAACTCCTTAACCCGTTCTCCTTTTCCTAGAAAATGAGTTTTTAGTCATTTTACCTAGTAAACAAGACTCGCATGTGCCATATGATTCATAATTAAATGACTCTAACTCACCAAGCTTGTGTAACTTAGAAACACGATTTTCGTTTACATGGCTCAAACGACAATACCATAAGTAAGAGGTGTTAGAGTTATCCATTTTAGATTTCTTATTGTTTATATTGAGAACTGTATTATCCAAGTCTAGAACATATAAACCATCAACCAAAGTTGCTGAACTATAGGTAATATCATTCCAAGAAAAAGAACAACATTTATTCTTAAATATTAAATGAAATCCACATAAGTCTAAACACGCAACTGAAATAATGTTTTTCATTAAAACTGGTACACAGTAACAATTTTACAGCTCTAGAATTAATCCCGAAGGTAGGTTCAGCTCGTATATCCCCAGAACGAGTGCAGCAACCTTTGCCCTATTTGCAGTACGTAAGTCCACGTCGCCTTTCTCTAGCCTTCTACTGCTCTTTAGTCCCTGTAAGTTATTGCACAAATGAGATCCACACCCGGTATCTAATACCCATATCTCATTTCTAAAGCCAGTATTTATCTCAATTATAAACATACACAGAGTAGAAGTAGCAGTGCTTGTAAGCTTCTCCTTCTGCTTCTTGTCTTTAATGGTCTCCAAGTAGGCTTTGCAGTTGCACCTCCAATGGCCCATCTTACTACACAATGATGGCATGGGCCCTTGGTAGGTGCGTCCTTCTTGTTCACACCACCTTTGGGCTTCATAGGAGCCTTCTTCTTCTTCTTTTGAACTTTCTTCTTAGAAGAGGAAGATTCTACCATTAAAACTGCATGGGAATCCTTCTTCATGGAGGACTCTGTAGTTTTGAGAAAATTGATCAACTCAAGAATGGTGGACTCAATCTTATTCATCTGATAGTTAATCACAAATTGTGAGAAACTATTAGGTAAAGATTGTAGAATTAAGTCAATACATAAGTCATGATCCATTGCAAAGCCAAGAGATCCAAGCTTCTCTATTAAGCCCAGCATCTCCAACCCATAAGTGGCCACAGAAGAACCCTCTGCTATTTTGCAATGAAACAGTTGCTTCGAGATCTCATATCTCTCAGTTCTGACTTGGGCATCAAACAGCTCTCGAAGATGTAAAATGATTAATTGAGCATCCATATGCTCGTGCTGTTTTTGCAACTCAGGAGTCATGGATGCCAGCATAATACATGATGCTGTATCACTAACCTCCTTATGCCTCTTTTGGACAACATGCTCATTAGCATGGGCATCTTGGGCTGGTGGTGGTGGAATAGGAGCATCTAGCACGTAGAGCAACTTTTTCGATTTGAGAACGATTCTCAAATTTCTATGCCAGTCGAGATAGTTTGATTCGGTTAACTTGTTGGTTTCCAAGATGCTACGTAAGTTTAGGTTTGTTGACATGATATGCAAAGTGACTGGATATAAAGATAGAGAGCTTTAGCTACTTGTATATGCACATGATATGCAAATAATTAGGACTTTAATTAAGTGCATTTTTACTCCACTATTTTACTCAAACCAACAGCCCCCACTACTGATTCGGGAAAGCCCGTTGGAATCTTTCCTAGTGGATCGGTATCCAAATTCCTCAAGAATAACCTTGGGTTTGCCCAACAAGCCACCCTTGAGTTCATTAGTAGATATCCAATAACAATTACATTGTATGTAACTATCGGATCATTGGGTGATTAGCAACTTTTAATCTTAAAGCCTTTTGGGCTACCCCAACTTTTCCTCTAAATTTCTTTATGCTTGAGTTTGCCCAATCGGGATAAAGAATTTAGTTAAACCCGACCCATTAATCAAGAATTTAATTCCAAAGGAATTTAATTCCATAGCTTGAACATGCCCAATGTCAAGTAGGCTTGGGTTTGCCCAACAACCTAGTCTCGAAAAAGGACTCTCGTTCTTACTATATTAACGGAAGGAATTAGGTTTAATATTAATTGAGGGATTTGTTCCTTTTAGTGATTTCATTGAATGACATGCATAAAAATCAATAAATCACATAATTGATAATCATGGTAATAAAGAGATTACGTGGTATGGTCATGGACTTTTCCAAAATTAATTTCTTTGAGCTATAAAAAAAATTAATATAGTTAACCCTATGTGTTCATGCATGATTTAAGTAGAAGGTCTTACCTTCTCGCCTTGTTTTGGTCGCCATCTCCAGAATAGAATAATTCTACTCCTATCTAACCTGTGTAAACTAATTACAAAATTTCCTAAAGAGAGAAAACAACAAGTTACATACGAAGGGAGTTAGATGTGAAGAGAATTACATAAGAATTCTAGAGAAGGCAGGACACGCAGGCCCTATTTCATAAAAACCAAAACTGTAAAATGAATTAACAGATATAATTGGTTTTAGTCCATAACCATCCACCATGCCATTGTGTGAAACCCCAGTCAAAACCAACCTTAGAGTAAGGGGGTTGGGATGCATATCATACTTTATTTCATAATTAAATATATTTTCATATGATTTCTATGTGCTTTGAATTTGATTTTTATTGTCTTGAAGTCTTGTTGGTGAGTATTGTGTGAGATGGGCAAAATGGTAATTTTTACCCGAGGTGAAAATAGGGAGATAGATTGTGGATTGAATAGAAAATAATTTTTCTAGTGGAAATAGCAACAAGAGTTGTTGTGATTTAGTGGTTAGAACCTTGGAATTAATTCTTGAGGTCTTGGGTTCAAATTCCATCATAGAAGCTTTAGCTAGATTAAATTTTATTTTTGCTTGGAGGGAATTGGTTTTGGCCCTAAGGGCCTAGAGCAAGGAGTGATGATGTCCTAGGAGAGACATGATAGGAGTAATCTCATTCCCCTCCTTTACTCTACTCGAAATTCTTAAAGGGAAATTCATTTTTCCTTGATCTTTGATTTTCCTCAATTCTCAACTCCTTAGTTTGATCAAGATATTCTAGCCTTTTTCTTTCCAAAAAATTTAGTAAAGTGCTGAGGTCTTTTAGGACCAAAGTGTCTTGGTAAAAGACTTCTTATAGTTTGAAAATATGGAAGAGTTGTGGGAAATTCCAAGAGGAAAAATCCCTCTAGTGAGCTTGCTGAAATTTCATTCTAGACTAGTTCATCTTCCTTCATGGAATGAGCTAAAATTTTTCTGCTTGTTGTACCTTCAAACTATCGAGCTTCTTAGCTAACATTCCCTCCCAAATGCTGCCAGAAAAATTGCCTTAAGTTCAGCTTGAAACATGAATTATTTCTACCATTTTCGGACTGCTCAAGGGCTGTACAAAACCAGTGAAAATTCTGGGCAAAATCGAAGCTTTGGAGGTTCAAAACCAAGCTGTTTTCTTCCAGATTTTGTGCAGCACCTTAGCCATGTTTTTCCTCCATGAAGAAGGCTGGAAACCAGCCTTGAATACCCCTGAAACCCCGCCTTCAAACTCTCTGCAACTCGGCTGGAAGTGGCAGTCGAAATTCTGCCCAGAAAATTACTGTGCAGCAAAAAAAAAACTGTGCAGGAGAATTCCCAGCTTTGTTTCCTATTTTCATTCCAGCCGAAACACCAACCAACTTCTGCAAAAACCTTCCTTAAACCTCCATTAATAGAGCTCCATTATTTTCCTCAAGCTTCTGGATGAAAGGCAGCAATGGCTGTCCGAAAAATCTCTCCAACAAATCCCTGCAATTTAGCTTGATTGCTTTCCAAAATTTCAGCCAACATGTTTAGCAACTTTCCATAAAATCTTACCCCATTGACCAGACATCTTCTTCACCATTGTGCACCTTAATTTTGGCCATCATAAGCTACCTTGAACCAGCTTTAATTCCTCAGAACAGCTGCTCAACCAGTCGGCCCTAGTAGACCTTCAAAGCTATCCAAACAATCAAGATATTCTTAGAATATTTAGTTTCCAAAATCACTTCCTAAAAATATTCTACCAAGATTGTAACAACTAACCTTTCCTTTTCCCTCTGAAATTAGAGAAAACATCCTCCTAAACCCTATAGAATTTCGGCAGCCCTAATTCCACAGAATTTCGGCAGCTACAACATACATTCTCTCGATTTTTCTTCAGCCACCAAGAACACACACACTACACCAAGAACACCTACTACTTGCTTTCACCTAATACACCTTCAAACCACTTCAAACCCTCACGAAAATCTCCAGATTTAGTCTACTCACTGCTGTGAATCCATCAACACCATTCTTAACATCAATCTCCACGAATCATCTTGCTACATCGGATCAAAACCAGAAATTTTTGTGAAGGACAAGAACACAATCAAGGTAAACTTATTCTAGCAACTTCATCTTCTCTAACCTTGATCTCTAATGAGAACCTATGCGAATAAATATACTAATGATTTCTTCTTCTTCTTCTTCTTCTTCTTCTTCTTCTTCTTCTTCTTCTTCTTCTTCTTCTTCTTCTTCTTCTTCTTCTCTCTCTCTCTCTCTCTCTCTCTCTCTCTCTCTCTCTCTCTCTCTCTCTCTCACACATGGCCGAAATCACTCTTCTTTGGCCGGATGACTTCTCCTTCCATAATCTTGTTCTCGCCATCTCTCTTGGACAAGGTTAGCCATCTAGGAGTTGGGATCTACTCTAAACTCCTTTAAAGCATTCATCAACCAAGTAAGTACCTTCAATCTTTCTTTTAAACTCTAGAATCATGTCTCTAGGATGATGTTGTTAAAAGATGAATGGCGATGGGATTGAGTATGTGTTGTTGATGATTGAAGCATGAGTACATGTATGATTGTGAAGGAGATGGGATTTATGCATGGAAGGATTATATTGGTTGGTTGTATGTGGAATTGAGTTTGATGCATGTCATAGGTAGTATGTGTGATGAAGTATGCTAGAAATTATGTCACCTTTGGTGAATAGGAGTTATATGCATGACTAGAATATTGAAGCCATGATCATGTTTATGCTAGTAAAGGTTAAATCATGTCTTAATAAATTTAGATCTATGCCTATATGCAAGATTTGGATGATTTAATCAATTAAAGGATTGTGTATGTTCTTGATTGAGGATGGCCATAGAAATATGATCATGATCAAGTTGTCCCTAAAACTAATTTTCACTTTATGCATAAAATACTCAATAAAATAATATTGCTAGTATTTTCAAAAAACCCTAGGAAGGGTAGATTTGGAATTATTATATATATAAAGGATATTTTAGTCAAATAAATAATAATTTTGCTAGAAAATAAAATAAATAAATATTATTTAAAATAAAGAGATCAATCAAAGCTTTATGAGAATGATTCATAATTAGTAAAATATTTACTAAATAAAAACCCTTAAGGATTTACTTATTATTTTCCAAGAAAGGCTTATTAAATTTAATCTCAACTTGTTTTAGCTATCAATTATTTTCTAACAACTAAACTATCATTAAATCACTATTTTACCTAGTACCATCTATGACTCTTGATCAAATAAACTCTAAATTTTTCCTAACAAGGTTTAAACTTTCAACTTATTAGAATTTATTTCCCAAACCATTAATTATTTTAAATAACAAATTAAACTTAGCTTATAAACCTATTTCGTTATTATTTTATCTTAAAGCTTGGGACACTAGGATCATGGTAGTAGTGAATTAAATTGATTTAAAATTGAGGAAGTGGTTTGTGACTTGAAATTGATTAAGATTTGTATTTACCCATGTGGGGTTAGGTCAGCTGTTCGAGACCTTGTTTTTGTGAGCAAGAATTAGGTAAACTCCTGCATAAAACCTATCGATGTGAAAAATGTTTTCCTTATGTCAAGCTAAATGTGGAGTGTATGGACACTTGTTTATCTGAAGGTAATTGAGGGTTGAATTCGTTCTTATTTCCAACACTTAAATTATTTAAAAGCTAATGAGAAGATTTTCCAAACTTAAAACCCTTTCCAAAACTGATTTCTCCCAAAACTTTGGAAACCCTCAAATTGCTATTTTCATGAAGAGCAATGCTTCGTTCATTTTATCCCAAGTGGGAAACGTCGTTGAGTACTCAATAGGGGTGGACTACTAGGACTAGTCTTTGAAGGGTTAGGGTAAGTCTCTCAGCAGGTGGCCACCTCTGAGAGGTGAGTCCTTCCCGGATAAGATGTCAGTCCAGTGAGTCGTGCCAGTCCGAGCTAGCAGTTTGTTTTCAGTCAAGTGACTGTGTTTTGTCGGAATGGTCGCCGGGTTGTTGTTTGGGTATAGAGAAGGAGGAGTATCTTGCCCAGTAGGCCGATCACCTATTTTTGTCAGTCTGCACAAAGTGTCTACATTCTGACCGGTTATGGGGCCCAACGTGTGGTAACCCATATCCCTTTCTTTCGAGTGGTTGATTTCATTACTTATGTACGGCTAGATAAGCCAAAACGCCACTCTTGCTTTTGACTAGTGCTTGATGCTTTCCAATGTTTCTCTTATAAAAGTTTCACACTTTGCATCCACGAACTGTTTTCACTAAACACCCAAAGCACACACGGACTTACTGAGATTTCTGTCTCATCACCTTTTTATCATGATTTCAGGTTGATCCTGCTGTGGGTTCTTTGATCAAGATCAAATCGAGAATGATAGAGAGAAGATAGAATGTTCGTGGCTGTTGTTTTGTATGTTGTTCAACTAGGGTTTTTCGTGTATTACATATACTATATATTACATGAAATTTCCCTCCCAAAACTGAGAATTCTAATTCTATTAGAAATCCCTAATTGTAATTGGAAACATCAAGTTCCCACAATTACAACTTAGACCACAAATTATAACTAATTATAATTTGTCCACAACAACTTCTCTTTCTCTCAATCAATCCCACTATGTTATCAAATAACATCTTGAGTATATAATCCTCTATTGTGTGTGACCTATTAGGTTTCCCAGTCAATTGGTAGCAAATATGAATTAATCCAAACGTCTTTGAGATTAATAATCCATAATTAATTAGAATTAATCCTATTAATTCTAATCAGGATTGGTTTATTAATTCATCAATTAATAAACCCATATTCCCATATTATGAGCAGTATCTAGCATCACATTATGACCACCCAAAAGTCCAGGAAGTCAAGTGGCTTGACATGAACCCTTCAATAACAAACTTCAGTGCAATTAACTCCTTTCACCATATAATATCTCATTTGGTTTGGAATACGGAATTAGTGCCAACTCCATCCAGAAATAATTTTGGCCCGAATACAATAGTACTTGTACCAAGAACCCACTACTCTATATGTGTATCAATTGGAACTATTTCCAATACACAATTGCCTTGGCCAAGGACTTCTCGAGTAGTAATTCCTACAAGTGGCCGTGAGATATTCTCCCCTACTATTAGGAGTGCTGAATCCTTTATTGACCCTCTCAACTACTTTCGTTTACCTCACAATGTACCCAATATCCATCCCATAGGCAGCCCTCAATCGAGCTCCGGAGATTGGAATCAAAGTACAAAACTCAGCAAATAAAGTACCTTGGAGATCTCAAGTCTAAGGATACTTGCACGTTTGCTATATTGAGATTATATCACTAGCACTAAATAGTTATCTATGTGATTATCTCAAAGTTAGGTCATCCAATGAACTTGTTCCATTAACAAGTATCCATCTATTAACTTTAAGTATCTAAATACTCACGGATATGAGAACCACCACCTAATCAAATCAGAAAGTCTAACACATGCGAGTCTTAACACATTAATGATGTCCTATCTCATTAATACTATGACTAGTGACTATTTAAGTACTAATACTATACAGTGTATTAGGAATCTCATATCATGATTTCCTTAACACAGTGTTGTACTAGAAACTTCATCGAGCAGTTATATTACTTAAAGTAGACAAAAGAAACTGTAAGATAAATAATGCCTATTAATAAAATAAAATGTGTCATATATAATGTACAAGTGATTGCCTCTAGGGCACAACACTAACACCCTACCGAGGTTGGTTTCCATTGCTCCAAGAGAAGTTAGGGTGATTTCTTCAACCAGGATTGTAAGTAGAGCTATAAGGATTGTTACCTAGCCAGATATTACCTACAAAAGCCACTTGTTCCATGGTTTCTTGGAGTCAACCCATATTTTGGCACTCATGATTTGGGTGCCCTTTCTTCACAGAAATCACAACTTACGTTTAACACCTGGCCTTGAGGTATTACCATTTGTTCCATCTTTAGAGTCAAGGTGTCCACCTTAGCCTCCAAAGCTGCCATAACATCCACTTTGTGCACTCCTTGCACATGAGTTCGAGACCTTGTACTTTTCCAAGAGTAGTTATTAGAAGCTAAATTTTTAAAAAGATCGAATACCTATTTTAGGGTCTTATGATTAATGGAACCCCCTGCAGAAGAGTCCATTACTTGACGTGTTGCGAATGTAAGGCCATTCAAAAAGATGAGTATCTGTATTCCTAGCTCAAAACTGTGGTGTGGGCATTTTCTTAACATCTCCTTAAATGTCTCCCAACTTTCACATAAGGGTTCTGAGTCTAATTGTTAGAAGGTAAAAATCTCGTTTCTAAGTTTGGCTGTCCTAGCTGGAGGGAAATATTTGGTGAGAAACTTTTCAGCTAGGGCATTCCAAGTAGTGATAGAACCTGTAGGTAAAGACTTTAACCAAGATTTGGCTTTATCTCTCAATGAAAAGGAAAAAGTCTTAACTATTTGGTATCTTCAGAAACACCATTCATTTTTAAAGTGTCACAAATCTCAAGGAAACTAGCTAAATGGGCATTGGGATCTTCTTAAGGTAGCCTATCAAATTGAACCATATTTTTGACCATCTGGATAATATTGGGCTTTATCTCGAAATTGTTCGCATCTACCCTAGGTCTAGTGATACTCGAGCCTATGCCCGAGATTGAAGGTTTCACAAAGTCATCCATAACCCTCCTATCATTTCCAACATTGTTATTTTGAGCACCATCTATGTCTGCGATCAAGTTCCTTTGGATTGTCCAGCGAATTTTTGATAGTATCTTTTTTATCTCAGGATCAAAATCGACTATCTCGCCTTCAGATTTTTGAATCATGTACTAAGGACAATACCAAGAAAAGACAAGAAGCAAGTTAGATAATAGAATTCATGATTAAAACAAAATTAAAGGAATACAAAGTTAGGCAAGAGAGCATAATCAAAGTTAGTAAGTTAGATTACAAAGGTATACAAAGGATACACAAGATACAAAAGAATATATACATGTCAAGGATGGATAATTATGTAATTCAAACCATTATTTTGACACACATGACCTTAAAGAACTTAACCATTATCATAACTAATTATTCTCTTAGCATCATGAAGGATTAAGGTAAATTCACTTCTTTTCCAATCCATAAGATCACTACCTTGTAGATAAATTAGCATCACATTCTTGTCTCAACTAATCTACCCAAAAGATGCATTAAACACAATTCTTGATTAAATTTCCACTCCCGGCAAACATAAACATGAAATTAACCAATGAATCCATTCCTGGTAGGCATCAATTAACCTTCAATTACTAGTTCTTAGCAATTAACTCATTTTCCAAGCAAGTTAATGAAGATAAAATTGCAAGCGAAACATAGCTAAAAAGACAGTCAAGGAACAACAAAAACGTAGCACTCCTGCGTGAAGAAGAAAAAGGGGGGAGGGGGGGAATATTTTCTCATTACCTCTTCTTCTTGTTCTCAAAATCGACTGAACTGGAATATGCGGAACTGTGGTAGGCACGCTCGTGAAAACTTCTGGTGCAATTCCTGCTAGCCTTCTACTTCGTCTTTGCATGTAGATGAACGCCTAGCTTTCGATCTTCCAGTATATGGCCTGCCTAATATCGTTTTGGTGAAACAACCTAGGGGCCAAAGAATATTTTCTGGAGAGGGAGAGGAAAAACATCTAGTATTTTTCACAGAGAGGAAGCACTGGAAAAACCACGTTTTTTTTTTCTCTTGTTTAACCTAAATAAAACCCTAGGTTAAACTGGATTGGGCCATTGGACTCTTAGTTTAATCTTTTGGGCTTAATTAATTATTCTAACTAAAACCAAATAAATGGCCCAATTAATAAATAATTAATTTTTCAGCCCAAATAAACCAGTCCATTTAATTAAGCCTATATTAGTTTAGTCCCAGGTTAATCTTTAATTATTCAAACTGGGCCAAAGCCCTGAATAATTAATTAACCCACTAAACTAATTTAATTAATTCTCTCTCTCCATGGACCTTTATTTTATACTAGCCCAATAATTAAATCAGGCTACTTAAATAAAATAAATTTCATTTAATTTAAAATCAATTCTTTATCCCATATTTAATTAGGACTCACGGTCTATACTGGGGACCAAAAGACACACCGCCTTGGCTACTAAAATGATCAAAATACGCTTGCCATAAAAATAGCTGTATTTTGCATTTTAAATATTTCATAATATCACCATAAGGAAATATTGACCCCAAGGACAATGCTGTGTTAGCAAAGTCTCTGACCTACAGGTGAAAGACTAAAATACCCCTCTACACATCGCCGTACATTTAGAGAGGAAGAAGTGTACTAACACCCCTCTAAATGACATATACCATCCTTAGGCTTCTAGTCCAATGATCCACGACTTCCTAGAGTGTTTCCGCTTTCCAAGGGAGCTACCCTAAAGCAAACATCCAAGTCATATTTCCTAGGGCCTTGGACATTTTAGACCATTCGGACAACCACAAGGGGTGATATAGTGTAGATACTATCTTGTTTAAGTCTGTCTTAACTAACTAGTCACGCATACCCAACATGCAAGTGTATTGGCCCTACGATAGAACCTCAACTATAGCAAATCAAAGTATATGCTACCAGCTTCGCCAGACCACTAACTCATACTCAAGTCGTAGAATACTAGTCCATGCTGTAACGGTAGTAGTCTAGGTTTCTATCATATAGTACTTTTAGAAACTACTACTACAGGTCCTGTCCTACGTATTCGAAATACGTTTATGTCATGAAGTGAGTGGACTACTCACTGGCTAAAGGTAAGCCATTCCCCATTTGGAATTCATAGCATAATAACCTAAACATGATGAGATTCCCAATCTCATCAATAGGTTAAGAACAAAAGTTTAAGTGTTAAATAATCTGTGATCCATACCTTACTGTGAAAGACCACCATTCACATGGACCACTTATTTAAACACAATGGTTCTGTTCCAAACGAAAATTATTCACAAACAAAAAGTAAACTCACAAACAATTTCTGAAAATAAATTCTTTTGTTAAAATATTCGATTTTACATCAGAAACCTAGTCTAAGAGGGCATACAATCCAACAGTTAATATACCATAAATATGAAATTAATAAATTGAGACCACCATCAACCCCTTTTCTAAGCAAGTTAATGGAAAGAAACAACCAACCAATCTCGTAATATGCACAAGTAATTAAATACTAAGAATAGCAATCAATTAATCAAAAGATCAATGTAACTCTAAAAATCATGAATACCTAAAACAATGTCAAATTATAATAAAACAATTAATACATCATTATTCAAAAAAAGAAAACAAAATTAAAATCCATTTGATAAAGTATAAAGTTTTTGAAAGATGTAAAGGTAAGAAACATTCTTATTAATTCTAATCTAGCAACGGGAGCAAATGTTTCATCATAATCAATGCCTTCTTCTTGATTGAATCCTTGGGCAACCAATCTTGCTTTATTTCTAATGACAACTCTATTTTCATCAAGTTTATTTCTAAACACCCACTATAACTGGATGATCAAGTAGTCTAGGGACAAGTTTCCAAACTTGATTTCTTTCAAATTGACTTAGCTCTTCTTACATAGTAATTACCTAAATTTCATCATACAATGCTACATCAATACAATTTGGTTCTATGCTTGAGAGTAGAGCAAAGTTATCTATGAAATACCTTCTTATTTTGACTCCGCAGTTCGAATCACTAATGATTTGCTCTTTTGGATGACATGTTTTGTATTTCAAATCCTTTGGTAATTCTTGATCCATGTATTCTTTAATTTGTTGCTTTCCTTGTACAGCTTGTTTTTCTTCAAGTTCTTCTTCTTTTACATGAGTGTCCTGCGATGGTGCTTTGTTTTGTTCTTTCCTCATTTCTCTTGAACCTCCTATATTATCATCATCTTTTCTTGAAGTATAAATGTTAGATTCATCAATGACAATATGTACAGATTCTATCATGTATAGAGTTCTCTTATTGTACACTCTCTATACCTTTTTATTGGAAGAGTATCCAAGGAATATGACCTCATCGGATTTGCTATCAAATTTTTCAAGATTATCTCAAGTATTAAGAACAAAACATTTGCAGCCAAATACTTTGAAATAAGAAATTAATGAAGTTTTGTCAAACATAAGCTCAAAGGGTGTTGTTCTCAAGAAGGATCTCAACATTACTCGGTTTACAATATAGCATGTTGTATTTACAACTTCAACCCAAAAATATTTTGGAAGAGAGTTTTCACAAATCATGGATCTAGCCATTCCTTGCAAAGTTCGATTCTTCCTCTCTACAACACCATTTTGTTTAGGTATTTTAGCTGCTGAAAAGTTGTGAAATACTCCATTTTCATCACAAAAGTGTGAAAATTCACTGTTGCAAAATTCTCTACCATTATCACTTCTAATAGAAATCAGTTTGCATCTAATAGAGTTTTGGACGCACTTGAGCAGTTTTGAAAATTCAGAAAAGGCTTCGTCCTTTTGTCAAAGAAATATAATCCAAGTGAATCTTGAGAAGTAATCTACTAACATATAAGCATACCTCTTACCACCAAGGTTAGTAGTCCTCATTGGTCCAAACAAATCCATATGAATTAATTCAAAAGGTTTTGAGGTAGAAATCATTTTCTTGGGTTTGAAAGAAGTTTTGATTTGTTTTCCAAATTGGCATGCATCACAAATTTTGCTTTTATGAAACTTCATTTTGGGCAGTCCCCTAACAATTCTTTTGAAGATAATTTGTTTAGCAAATTAATGGCTACATAGCCTAATCTTATATGCCAAAGATAGCCATCATTATTATGCATAGAAAGACATCTAATACGATGAGCTATAAGACCATTTAGATAAAAGACAAACATTTCCAACACAGTTGGCAACAAAGATTATTTCATTATTTGAGCTATCCATGATAGAGCAAGAGTCCTTCTCAAAAATAACTTTGCAACCATTGTCACATAATTGACTAATGCTAAGCAATTTATATTTAAGCTCATCAATTAATAACACTTGTTTTATATTGGTGAAGAACTTTTACCAATGTTACCTATGCTAAGGATTTTTCCTTTCTTTTTATCTCCAAGGGTAATGAATCCTTCATTTGTGGTTTGCATATCTTCTAATAGAGCTGTATTTCTAGTCATATGTCTTGAACATTCGCTATCCAAAAACCACTTTGTGAAGCTCATTTTCTCCAAAGAATGTATCTATACGTGAGAAGAAAGAGAGATTTTTTATACCCACATTTTCTTGGGTCCACAGGGGTTAATAGTATTTTCTCTAATTTTCCAAAATATTTTTGCACCAGATTCGGTTTTCTTCTTAACATGACACCTAGATACTTTGTGTCCAAATTTTTCACAATATGTGCACAATTTGTGTGTCATATATGATGAGGCAGCTTTTCCAAAGTGAAGTTTTTGATTTTTATCCTTGATTTCATACCTATAACATAGGCCATTTCGATTTCCAGCTAAGTGTTGAGCACCAAGTAGTTTTTCCAAGTTCTTGCCATTTGTAAACTTTTCAATGCATGTAGTAAGATCATTGACTTTATTTTTCATATCTTCAAACTTGCTAACCATACCTTCAAGAGAATCAATTTTATCATGTAAGTATTCATTTTCTAGAGACACATGTTGTAGGGTAGTGATGATAACATCTTTTTTCCAAAATAGCACACATATGTGACTCAAGAGACACTTTGTTCTCATTTAATAACTTTACATTTTCATCCATCAAATTGTCAATTTTTATTTTCATTTCTTTATTTCTTCTAGACAGCTTTTTCAATTCATGGAACATGTCAACTAGCAATTCTTTTGGATCATCATGCTTTTCATGATCAGAATTATACAAATTAGACATGGAATTAGTTGTAGTGGAACTTACCTCATTTTCCATTGCCATGAAGCATATGTTGGCAGTTTCATTTTCAGAATCATCAACCTCATACTCAAACTCATTTTGGTCCGACGTTTCCATCAATCCTTTGCCCTTCTTTTCTTTTAGATCCTTTTTCTTCTTCTTAAGTATTCTGCCTTCCTTTTCTTTAGCAATTGGGCAATCAGCAATGAAATGCTCAGTGCTTTTGCATTCGTAACATTGAGGTTTAAATGCTGGGATTTGTCCTTTTCTCTTCACGAATTTCTTTCCCCTTTTGAGGTTTCCTTTGTTAAACATCCTTCTGAATTTCTTTGCAATCATGGCTAATTCTTCAGTGTCTACTTTAATCACATCACCACTATCTGATTGACTGGTTTCAACTTTCTCTTTTTCAACTTTCAGTGTTATTCCCTTTTTACCTTTATCATGGTCATCGGATTCTTAAAATCTCTTGAGTTTCATTTCATATGTTAGAAGAGAGCCAATCAGCTCTTCAGTTGGTAAGGATTTCAAATCCTTAGATTCTTCCACAACTAGATCTTTTGGCTGCCAGCTCTTAGGCAATGCATCCAGAATTTTTTAGTTTTTGTTCACCAAGAGAATAGACTTTCCCATAGGCTTTAAGATTGTTTGTGATATTTGTAAATCTAGTAAATATATCAGTTATACTTTCATTTGGCTTCATTGTGAACAATTTATAGTCATGAATTAAAAGCCCCAATTTAGATTCCTTGACTTGGTTTGTCCCCTCATGAGTGACTTCAAGTAGTCTCCACATATCATAGGCTGAATCACATCAACTAACTCGATATACTCAGTGGCATCAAGGGCACAGCACAAAATGCTCATGGATTAAAAGTTCAATGTCATTTTGGCATTGTTTTTAGCATCAAATTCATCACTTTGTTTAAGCACTTTTCTGCCATCAACAAATTTTGATGGGATAAATAGCTCATTCTCAATCAGATTCCACAATTCAAAATTGATTGAACAAACATAAATCTTCATCCTGTTTTCCAGAATGTATAATTGCTTCCATTGAATAATGGAGGTCAATTCTTTGAGGATCCTTCAACATACGGGAAAGCGAATGAGTTTGCCAGAAGGATCTTTTCTACACGATTGTTAGACCGAAAATAGAGTAGACTAAGCTCTGATACCAAATGAAAAACCTTAGAGGGGGTGAATAAGGTTTTTGGCAAATTTAAAAAAAAAAAAATGCTCTTGAATAAGATCTATTTTGAGAGAAAGAAATGTTCTTCGAATTTTTTACCAACAACACTTGCAACGGTGAGAGTTTTTCAGAATGCCTTGAGAAATGTCTAGACGCAGAAAAATGCAAGATGCAAAATGTAATTAATGCTGGATTGAAAATGGGTTGGTGAGAGTCTTTAAAGATTTCTTTGAGGAACTAAGAAAATTTGAGCTAGGACAATTTGCAGCTGATCCAAAAATAAATGCAGAGAGATTTAACACAGGATTTATAATAGTTCGATCTACCCAGATCCACATCCACTACCTTAAGTTCACACTTAAGGATTTTCAACCAGATTTCATTCACCCAACCCAATGGTATCAATCTGTATCAAATACAAGAGAGCATCAGCACACTCAGTTTTCTAAAACCTCTTAATCAAACAACAGTCAAGGTTCATTTACACCATAACCTTGATACACAACTATGATTGAAGATAAATGAAACAAAAGTGGCTCACTTCTTTGAGCAGATATACATGAAGAAAAAGCTCAAACACTTTTACCTTTTAGACACAATTTGATTTCACTTTGAAGCACTTTAAGAAAGGAGATTTTTGTTTTCTATAGAGCAAGAGTGTTTCTTAGAGGGATAGGACAAAAATCTGCTTTCGAATTGAGTTTTAAAACCTTTTATAGAGGTATAAAGTGGAGTTCCAACGGCTAGTTTTCGCTGTCAGATTTGCCATAGTTTTGGACTTAAGTTTTGGACAATGGTGCATTCAAAAGGTAAGTCCAAAATAGCCCTTTTTTAGGTAGAATCAATTTGACACTGTTCACAGGATTTTGGACGAAGGTTTTGGATGCAAGTTTACCCAAATCACTCAATCCAAAACTCTGAGAATTTAAAACTTTGAAATCTTTTTGTTTTAGTGCTTCAAGATGGAATTAAACTAAATTATAAGGTAAAGAAGACATAGGAATTTATACAAAGAAATACCTTAACAAAGTATCCTAGTCTAAGGTTCTTCCATAACGGTTTCTTAGTATACAATCTCTTAAGTTTGATCTTCTTCTTGATTTCCCATTCTTTGATTTTATTACTTCAAGAGTTGCTTAGCAATCCAATTTGTACGCCTTGAAAGACCTGAGGTTAAACATGTCCTATAACAAGTAGATTACACAAGTTAGACCTCATCAATGTTTGTCATAAGTCAAAACACAGGAGACTGCCTTTAGGGCTAACACTTTTCATTTGTATTTTAATTCCCATGACTTTTATTATGTTTTTACTTATTTTAAGGCATGTAATAGGGCCTTAATACTTATATTAAGTCCACCTAATTCCATGATTAGTTTACTAATTAGTTAGATCATGTTGGGGGGACCATATATACCCTATCCTATTATAACTTTGTAAACATAACTTATGATATTTTGGAATAGAGAATTTCATATTTTGTCTCTAGAGAAAGTTGAGAACGTGATCCTCTTGGGTGATTCCTATAAACATCAAGACTAAATCAAATGATTTAGTCCTATTTTTTATCTTGTCTCTAAACCTTTAGGGATAATCTCAATTTCATCTCTATGCTTATATGCTAGGTTGCCTAGTGTGTTTGATAGGATTGAGTTAGCTGCCTTTCAATTCCTATCCTTGGTGTTCGAATCTCTAGTTAGATTAGGTTTTTAAGGTGTCTTTGAAGTAGGAAAGATTCACATTATCACAAAAGCCTTAATTTCCTACCATTTTGGTGCTCTTGTGTGTGAGTTAGTTAGGGTTCTTGTTCTTTAGTATAATCAACAAGTTTGATGCTTCTCAAGATCATATCATAAAAGCATAGTTACGCACACTATACCTCAGCCCACTAGGCGGGGGCGGGCCTGGGACTGGGATAGCATGATCCCGGCCAGTCCCCATCCCCGCCCCCACCCCGGCCCGCATAGTACATATGTATAAAAATTATAATTTATATTATATATATAATAATTATATATAATATATGTAAAAATAAAATATATACATACTATATAGTATGTGTATATAATTATATACATAGTATATATATTAATTATATAATATGTATATATATATGTGTGTCTTGTACTATATCTACTTAACCATGATAAGGTAAAAAAATATCTTGGTCTATGAAATTATAGATTCTTATTTGAGATAATAATGTACATATATTAATAAATTTGTAATTTTAATGCACTAACAAATAATATAGTAGTTGGTACGGTAAGGCACTATGAACATTTTATTTTTCATTGATATTATAAACATTATAATCTTTTTATAAATTTTAATTGGTATTAATAATATTATTTTAATATTACTCCATAATTTATTTATTCTTATTTCTCTAATACTGTAAACATTATATTTTTTTAATCTTTTTAAATAATTTGACTAAGAGTATGTTACATAATTTTATTCATAAAACCTCTCATTCTTAGAATTTTTTATTATTGTATATATATATATATTTAAAAAGACATTTATGAAATAGTTACAATTAAGGAGAAAAAATGAATGAGAAATTAAAAATGACATTGTAAAACGACATGGATATAAGTTTGTTTCTCAAACCATTAAAGGTCTTGAGAGGCACGAGCAAAAAATGCTTGGGTTATAAACTTATATCCTTAGAGTAATTACTTATTTTAAAATTATATTGTCATTTGCAAATTATGATTATATTGTATCTCATACTACAATTCGAAATTTATTTATCTCGAATTAATATTTTAACTTTAATTTTTTTTCTCACAGAGATAAGATACAAAATAGAATACAAATGGTAATAATATAAGATTTGACTATAATTTAAGATGACAATGATAAATTTGATAGAAATATAAAAATTTGTGTGAATAAAAGTTTGTTCAACATCAATAAGTATTTGTTCTATTAGTAATAGAATAAAGTTGAACTTATTCGAAACACAACTTCGTTCAAGATTGATTAGTATTTATTGGATTAGTAATTGAACATACCTAAACTTATTTGCAAATGTTTAATTTCATTCAATTATTAATACAAAATATCTCACATTAACACACAAGAATATATTATTTCTAAATTAAATCTTGATATTAGTAGTACTTATTTAGAATTTATTTAAATTTACTTTTTTTCTACTAAGAAAATATAAATTATTATTTTTATAAAATTTTAAAATTTATTTTGCTTAAAATTTTTCATTGGGCCGAAACCGGGGCCCCGCATCCCCGATTCCCCACTGGGCCGGGACCGAGGATTATTTTGTCCCCGGTGGGCTGGGGGAGGGGATCCCCGCCTTGTCCAGTGTCGAGGATAGGGATACAGGGGGAATGCAAGGGCGAGGCCGGAATTTCTAGTCCACAGCCCGCCCCAACCCGATTGCCGTCCCTAATTGTCTCTAATAAAATCTACATGAGAACGGTGCTCAAAAAACACAAGAATTTTTTGTGCTAGCAAAACAAATATGGTGGCTAGGTTTTCTATGAATCTAGAAGAAGAAGAATATGGGAGAATGTCATGGTTTTATTTCCTAAATAAAACCTCTGTGTGTATATCCTCTAAAAATCATCCAACACATGAAGAGTATATAAATCATATATATATATATATATATATATATATATATATATATATATTGTCCTTCTTCATTTTGGTAATCAGAATCTATAACAAACATGAATTCTTAATTACCAATTGTTATTATAATTTTTGTTAATTGCAATATGGCCCACAAATTATAACTCATTATAATTTGACTACAACAACTTCTTTTCACAATCAGCCCTGTGATATTATCAAATAACATCTTGAGCACTCAATTCTCTATTGTGTGTGGCCTATTAGGTTTCCTAATCTAGTGGTTGCAAAATATGAATTAATCTAAACATCTTTAAGATTAATAATCCTTAATAATTTTTAAAATAACTTATTAATTCCAATAAGGATTGATTTATTAATTCTTTAATTAATAAATCCATATTTGGCAGATCATGAGCGGTATTTAGCAACACATCATGACCACCCCAATGTCCAAAAAGTCAAGTGGCTTGACATGAACCTTTCAATAGCAAACAATAGTGCAATGAACTACTCCTTTCACCATACAATCTCTCATTCGATTTAGAGTATGAAATTAGTGCCAACTCCTTCCAGAATAATAAATTAATTCTGGCCTGAATATTTTAGTACTTGTTTCCAGAATCCATTACTCATCATATGTTTGAATTGGAACCATTTTCAATATATAATCGCATTGGCCAATGGCTTCTCGAGTAGTGATTCCTACAAGTGGCCGTGAGATATTGCTCCTACTATTAGGAATGATGAATCCTTTATTGATTCTCTCAACTACTTTCCTTTGCTTCATGTTGTACCCAATATCCATCTCATAGGCGGTCTTGTCAGGACTCCAGATATTAGAATCAAAGTCTACACTTAGCAAATAAAGTACTTTGGAGATCTCAAGTCTAAGAATACTTGTATATTTGCTATGATGAGTTTCTATCACTAGCACTAAATAGTTATCCATATGATTATCTCATAGCTAGATCATTCAATGTACTTGTTCAAGTAACAAGTATCTACTTGTTAACTTTGAGTATCACAATACTCACGGATGTGAGAACTACCACCTAATCAAATTAGGAAGTATAACATGTGCTAGTCTTGATGCATTAATGATGTCCTATCTCATTAATACTATGACTAGGGATAATTTAAGTATGAACACTATCCAGTGTAGTAGGAACCTCACATCATGATCTCTATCCTAATTTCCTTAATACAGTATTGCACTTGGGACTTTATTTAATAGTTATTTTACACGAAAGTATAAATAAAACAAATTGAAAAATAAGGAATGCCTTGTTTTATTTAATAATGCATAATATACATAATACATATGATTACCTCTAGGGCATAACACAACAAGTAGTGATTTGAGCATGATTTTATCACAAGTAAAGTACAAATACTATAGAAAATATATGCATGATGAGCACTTATCACATACCCCCATATTTAAGCTTTTGCTTATCCTCAAGTAAACCACAAAAACAATTAAGTGCCCCAAGTAAAAAGCATTCTCTCACTAGTTAGATTTTTTACAGAAGATGACAACTATGATTAAGATTTTCCTTTGCTTTTGAAATGGAAATTCAATTGAAGACTATCTTTTTCCAGCTAAAGTTTTGTATATCCATGTATTTGAATAAATAAGACCAAAGCCATCGGAGTTTAATTAAACAAGTTAGATTCATTTAATCTGTTCCACCTCGCTCTCTAGGTTAAGAATAAAACTAGATAATTAGTATAAGATAGGAATAAAGAAAGAGTTAAGCTTTATGACTTCCAAGGCTACCACAACTTGAAGTAGTAAATGGAGGATTAGTTTTTATGCTCACATTTTCTAGGTAATACAATCACCTAATAAAGATAAAGTGAGTGATTTTTAGCTTTTGTATTACCCTCTTTATTCTCTCATTATTTAGAAAAATAGTGCCAAATGCTTACTAAAGATAAATTGAATGATTTTTTAGCATTTACATTACTTTGCCTTATTCTCACTTTTTTTATATATATATATATATACCAATCCACATTTACTTAAACTTAGAGTCAGGACTAGCCAGAAGATCACAGAATATAAATCTATCAAATTCCTTCTTTTATGTCATCACCAAGTTCTCATTAATTCCCAAAAAGAAAAATATCAAAACATTTACTAAAATCTAAATAATGCTAATTCAAATTCTCTAGATTTGAACTAGATCACATCAAACATACGATTTTTCTCAAGCATATCCCAACAAAGATAGGTCTCATATCAAATTTTTATTCCAAAATAAAAAGTATAGTAAAATCATATGAGTCATAATATATGCCAAAAAAATTTTTAAAAAAAGCCTATTTTTTAAATTTTTCAAAATAAGAGAGCATTTCACCAAGAAGAATAATTATTCTATAGTTACTTACAAGAAATAAAGCTTAAACCTCTCTCACACACATAAATCTGACAATGTCCTCATTGGCCACAAATTATTGTTTATACATTCAATGGACTTAATGAAAATAAAATTAAAAGAAAAGGTAGGGAGAAGGGACAAACGATACTTCCCAAGTGCTTTGAAACTTAATTTCCACAAGTCGTAGAGATAAAAGAGAATAAGTGTGTAGCATTTCTCTATATGTTTTCAAAGACCCTTCCACAATCCAAAAAAAATAGATATAAGTTAAATAATCAAAAAAAGTTGGAAGGGAAAAATATCATAAATAAATAAAAATACTAGTACTAAATATCCATAAAAGCTATAAAAATATATAAAAGTGAAATGTCAAAGAAACATGAAATAACATAGCAAAAGTAAAAGTGTCCAAATCCTCTAATGGGTAGAATGGGGACTACTTGGGCCCAGCTGGTCATGTGCATTAATAGTATTTCCAAAAGGCTTAGGTGGTGGAGGATGTGCAGGAGCAACTACTATAGGTAAACCCAAATCTAATTAGGATTCCCTCAGAAACTACATCCCCAAAGGTAGTAATGACTAGCATCTCACCCCTCAAATAGAACATGGAAGTGTTGAAGAATCCAAGTGATAAAGAGAGGAAAAATGAAGGCTCGAGAAACGTAATATGATGCAGTGACCTCCCTCAAATAGGAAATGATAATAAGGGCTGGGGGGAAAGGCTAAGCATGGAACATCTTGTATAAAGCATAGATATCTATCACCCTAGCCTCATTGAGGCTGCTAGACCTAGTAGCGACATTAAATCCTATAATATAGACTAGAAAGTGCTATAAGAGAGGCATATTGGTCACCTAAAATATCAAAGTCTACCTAGCCTCAGTAAACTATAAATGGAACTCCTCACAAATAGTAGTGAAGCTCCAAGTACTCTCAGAGGGTACCCTCTTATAATATGTATCTATAGTGACCCAGGGTCCTTCATCTCCCATTCTAATGATCCCAACTAGTAAGCCTTTAGTCAAGTGTATAGGCACCCCTCTTACCACAATATCTTTAGTCTGTAGTATGCTATGCTTTTTATCAGACATGTTAGTGAATAATTCCCTCGCCAACATAGGGAAATAGGGGCTACTCAAGCCTAGGATATGAGCCCAGCCTATCTATCTAAACATCTCAGTCAGCCCTAGGTCTCTGTCAAAATTAGGCTCTATAGTCTTCTCCACAACTATCCTATTATTAGCCCTGGTATGGTACCAATCCTCACACTCATCATCAATAAAATGGCTCGATAAAGGGGTAGGGTCAATGGGAGGTGGCTAGGAAGATGAGGCCTCACCCCTTCTCTTCTTAGGTGGAAACTTAGATGACTATTTAAGAGCTATGTAAAAAAGAAAAAGAGGAAGAAAAAAATAGATAGATAAAAGGCTAAAATTCCCTCCAAGTAAACTCAAAACTAAACCATGATCTCAACACATCACTCAAACCACCTCAATCAATCAATACCACATCTCAATGTCCAACTTCAAACCACAACAAACCAATCCACCACAAATCCCAATCAAAACCCAAACACCAAAAACTCAAATAAAGCTGAAAAGGAAAACAAATATAAGCAAATAAAAATCTAAGTTAGCAAAAGTAAAAATCATTACCCTCAAAAGATAGCATTAGTCAATTACATTCCATATTCAACTTAAAAAATTTGAAAAAAATAACTCATTCTCATAGGCATTTAGTTTTACATTCATCTCATTCTAAAGAGTAAAAGCATGTGATACCAAAACAAAACAAAAAAAAAACCATATCAATTTCCACACACACTAATTTAGCCTAATTAATAAAGCATATCAACCAACATTTTCCAGAAGGTGCATTCAAAAGCAATTAAAACAAATGTCCGAAGCTCAAAATAAGATATACAATAACTTCTAAGTGTCCACATTTATCTGAATTTTTATAAGATCACGAAAATTGAACATGATGTTAGCTCAACAATCCCATTCCCATATCACCAATAGAAACACGTAGCATCTCAAAATTTAACCAAGCTTTATCCTCCTCAAGAAATACAAACAAAATTCCTTTTCTTCAAAAACATAATAGCATTAAAAATTCAACAAAATGATGAACCCTTCACCAATTCTAACACTACAAAGCATAATAAAATTCTATGTACCAGATCAAAAAAATATAACTGTTATTTTTTAAAATATAATAGAAAATACTAAAATAAATAAATTCCAAAAATCACACTAACCCGCATCGAATTCATTGAACAAATACCAAATATTATAAAAAACAATTAAATCAAATTCAAAATAAAACCCACAATATTCACACATTGACTGTCAAGAGATGAATAACCAAAATTAAAAATTTAGTCCAAATTTTAATGTAAACACAGAAGAGGGTGATTGCTTATAGTGGTATTGATCATTAACGCACACAAATGGCTTCAATAAGGTTAACAGAGGGGAGAAAATGGGCGGCCAGTAGTGAATAGAAATTCAACTGAGACAAAATTTCCACTGGTGAAAATTAGGGTTTTCATGGTGCGGTTAGGTGGAGATGAAGGCAGGAAAGGCAAGAAAATGAAGGGAATTTAAAAAATTAAATCGGGAAATGGATGGTATTAACAGGCGTTCGTGAGGGGAGAAGGGGGAAGGGAACCAGCGGTGGAAAATGAGGTAAATTTGAGGAGAGAATGGTGAAACTCAGCTGTAAAAATTTCAAAATCTGACACTAACCGGAGCATGTTCATCTGATTAACTGGTGTCAGTTCTTGCCCAAAAACCTAAGTGTCTAAAGAAAAATAACAGCATTTTACATGTTTGTTCAAATAAACCAGTGTCGGTTCAATATTAAACAGGTGCGAGTTAAATGCCTGTAAATGTTTTTTTATTATTATTATAACAAGAAATGAAGAATAAACCAAAATAACCTTAAAGAAACATCACAGTAGAATAAAACAAAACACTACAAATTATACTAAGTGAACCAAAAGGCTTTAAGTAATCAAAATGCAACTTAAAGACACATGTTTATTTCAAAATAGTCCAAGTCTAAATCTCAAAACACATAGCAAAGTTCTTTCCACTCATCATGCCTTCTCATCAACTGTTTGTAAAGTAAACTAATGTGCAATATAAAAAACAGGGATGATGGATGATATATAAATAAGGGTTATTGTTGGAGGAAAAGTGTATGCAAATTAATAATCCTAACAAAGCCAAGCATATAGACCTCATTTCTTTGCATCTCTTTAGTCACACCAACTAATGCTTCTCAACATGAATGCATATAGTACAAAAGAGTGCTTCAATGACAAAAGTACCAATTATGTGTTGGGTATCTCTCACGCATATCATATATGGCACAGCGGAAGAATAAAACGAGATACCATCCCAGGATCTGCATATGTGTGGAAAACAAGATACAAAGAGATCAAAGGTAACAGCTTTTTACCTTTCTATGATCATCCGAAGAATAAAAATTTTCGTCTTCAAGTTGAGTCGCAATTCAGCAATCTTCTTGATCAAACTCCACGAGAGTTGAACGTCCAACCACTATAATCACAGTGTATGATTATCTCTAACAGTAATCCACATAGAGAAACACTCAAACACCAAAATTTCCTGTACTAGCAGAAAAAGATGGCGGCTGCTATTTTCGTGTGAATTACCCTTCTAGGGTTTCAGTTATATCATCATATGAACCGAAAAATTCATTGAAAAACTTGAAATCCTAAAACAATTAGAATTCCCTAATTGTAATTAGAAACATCAAGTTCTCACAATTATTATTTGGACCACAAATTATAACTAATTATAATTTATCCACAATAACTTCTTTTTCTCGCAATTAACCCCACTATGTTATCAAATAATATCTTGAGTATATAATCCTCTATTGTTTGTGACCTATTAGGTTTCCCAGTCAATTGGTAGCAAACATGAATTAATCCAAACGTCTTTAAGATTAATAATCCATAATTAATTAGAATTAATCCTATTAATTCTAATCAGGATTGATTTATTAATTCATCAATTAATAAACCCATATTCCCAGATCATGAGCAGTATCTAGCAACATATCATGACCACCCAAGAGTTCAAGAAGTCAAATGGCTTGACATGAACCCTTCAATAAGAAACTATAGTACAAATAACTCCTTTCACCATATAATATCTCATTCGGTTTGGAGTACGGAATTAGTGCCAACTCCCTCCAGAATTAATTCTGGCCCGAATACAATAGTACTTGTACCAAGAACCCACTACTCTAGATGCGTATCAATTGAAATTATTTCCAATACACAATTGCCTTAGCCAAGAACTTCTCGAGTAGTAATTCCTACAAGTAGTCGTGAGATATTCGCCCCTACTATTAGGAGTGGTGAATCATTTATTGACCCTCTCAACTACTTTTGTTTACCTCACAATATACCCAATATCCATCCCATAGGCGGCCCTCGATTGAGCTCGAGAGATTGGAATCAAAGTACAATGCTCAGCAAACAAAGTACCTTAGAGATCTCAAGTCTAAGGATACTTGCACGTTTGCTATATTGAGATTATATCACTGGCACTAAATAGTTATCCATGTGATTATCTCATAGCTAGGTCATCCAATGAACTTGTTCCATTAACAAGCATCCATGTATTAACTTTGAGTATCTCAATACTCACGGATATGAGAACCACCGCCTGATCAAATCAGGAAGTCTAACACATGCTAGTCTTAACGCATTAATGATGTCCTATCTCATTAATACTATGACTACAGACTATTTAAGTACTAATACTATACAGTGTAGTAGCAATCTCATATCATGATCTCTATCATGATTTCTATAACACAGTGTTGTATTAGGGACTTTATCAAACAGTTATATTACTTAAAAGTAAACAAAGAAACTATAAGATAAATAATGTCTTTTATTAAAATAAAATGTGTCATATATAATGTACAAGTGATTGCCTCTAGGGCACAACACTAACATTATGCCTTCCAAGATATCATCATATTCAACATTCCCCAATGTCAAACTTAGTAATATAGCTCTTAAAGGAGTGTTCAAGAATACTTACTTTGCAATGGATTGTTTACAATTACCGTTACCTTCTTTTGAGTGGAGTAAAGGGCGTAATTGACTATTGCACTCTAAGGTCTCTTGATGATTCTTCTTAGCAAAATATTTCTTCTTGAAGTATGTTGAACTCCACACATCATCATTGGCATCTTTTTTATCCTTGAACCAAGACGTACCTACAAAAAAATAAGAAATCAAAGTTAATAGAATGTAATATAGAATCTTCACAAAGTAATAAATTGACATTATTCTTAGTTGTAAAAGCTTCTATGATCTCAAGTTCCTCCAACAATTGCATTTTCTCTTCATGTCTTTTCTTAGCTTCTTGGGGATTTTTTCCTTGTGGACACTCACAAATTTGTTCATTCTTCTCATTCTATTTATCCTCATGTGTTAGAGTCCTTTCTTCTTCCTTAAGTGTATGGGCCATATTAAGATCTTTATACAAAAAGAACAAGTTCTCTTTGAGGATTTCCAAAGGTAGCTCCATGATTTCTTTTTCTTGCACTTCACCTTGTTTTTCTTCAATAAGTACCACTGAGATATCCTCTTCCACCAAAATAGATTTGACATCATTCAATTCCACATATGGCCTAGGGATCTCCATTTCTTCTTTTTGCAATTGCTCAAATGACTCTAAATATTCTTCCTCATCCTCATTTCTTCTTGGTTGGTGTTTACTAACACTACTCAATCTTTGAAAGAATGCATCGGTATTTGCAACAAAGTTGTTCACTAGCTCTTCTAGTGATGGCCTAGATTATGAAGATCAAGGTGAAGGGTCATATGGGAAGTATTCTTGATTACTCTAATATGCACTTAAAGGCTCACGTTTTCCAACTCAAATGCTATATTTTTCCATTAGTTTCTAAAATGACAAGCTCTACGTTATTGAGGGTAATAACTTAGGTGCTCTTTTCCATAGAAATCACAACTCATTCCTTGTTCTTCCAAGAGAAGGACACTCTAATTATCACTTGTACCACTTAAAGCATCAACAAGAACTTCTAATTTTGCCAACCCATTACTATTATAATGCTCTTACATTTTTGCCCATACACTTCCCCATAAATAGCTAGTTATCAGCATATGCTTAGTTAGGTCTAGCTCAGCCTTAGTGTGGGTATCGACATATTCAATAGGTACCTTGGCATTGTGAGTTTAGCATGTGCCAGAGATAGGACAATGGCCCATGAGTAGCTTTGGTTAGCTTTATTGGTGTTTAATGGCTCGTGGATAGCTAAGGCAGGCATAGCATAGCACAGCTAGCTAGGTGGGCAAGGATCTCCAAGTCAGACGTTAACTACTAAGTCTTGGAAGACCCAAATTGCCAACATAGCTTTTTCCAACATGGCACCTATAAAATGAGTAGTTCTAAATCATAGGCTAGTGGGATAGTGGACAGTTTCCCTATGTTAGTTAGGATGTAACCAACTTGTCCCTTATCTATATATACTTATATTCTTTGGCTTGGCCAGACTAGTGAGAGTAGGAACTAAGTCTACCAGCTTTATTGTATTGTTTCCCTGTAAGTTTCATGGTTAATGCAAGGTTGGCCTTTTAGCTATATTTCTCATATGTTCCTTTACTTCTTTACTAGTTTTATGTTTTGTAATTGTTCCTAATTAGTTCACTTATATTGTTATGGGAACAGCTGACTAGTCTCATTAGCTAGTGCTGGTGTGCAGAGTTCATGTTGGTCTCGAAAATAATTCTGTGATAATTTTTTGTATCAAAGCTAGGTTTGGCTTGTTATTAGTTTGAGGTGAGTGATGGCTCTTGAAACTCATTCTGTTACTTCTGTTCTTGATCCGCATACTATCCAAGAATGCATGGCTAGTTTGGAGAATTTTGTAAGAGCTCTAGACAATTATAGTACCTTGTCACTGACGGTGCAAATGAGGCGAATCTCTGGTCCCTTAAGGCTATAAAGGGGAGATTCAAGGAGGCGTGAATTGGGTTAGATCAAAGAAACCCTGACATTGTAGAGGATTTGACCTTACTCACAAACCACGTAAATAAGATAAACTATAACATTCTCCTTCTCAAATAGTTGAGTGCGACTAGTCATTCTCAACAAAGCCTTAGCACAACTAATGCTAGCAATAGCTCGAGGGTGCAAAAAATTAAAGTTCCTAAACCTATTCTATTTTCTGGTGTTCGAAGTGTAAAAGAATTGGAAATTTTCATTAGAGACATGAAGTAGCACTTTAAAGTTGCCTATATTCCAAATGAAGAAAAAGTGTCCATAACTTATATATACATGATAGGCTATGCAAAATTATGGTGGAGGAATCATGTTTCAAAGGCCCGTGCAGGACAGCCCAAAATTGAGATATGGGATTATCTAAAAGATGAGTTAAAGAAGGAGTTCCTTCCTTCCAATACTTCTTAGTTGGCTTGTGAGTCCCTATGAAAATTGAAACACTCAAATATGGTTCCTGATGATGTTAAAGATTTTAGTACCTTGCTACTGGATGTGCCTAAAATGTCTGAGGGGGATAAGTTGTTCAATTTTATAGCGGGATTGTAACCATGGGCACAGATAGAGATAAGGAGGTAAGGGATGAAAGATGTTACCTAGGTTAGCATTATTGTTGACTCCTTAGTAGACTTTAGAGCTACTATAACTGCTAATGTTCGGGTGGACAAGAAAAAGTCCTTTATAAAGGACCAAACTAAGGTAAAGGATGAGAAGTTTAAGAAGAAGATAGGGACCCATACTGGTGAAAGGACATCTAAGAGAGAACATACCAAAAAAAAGACTGGTTATGGCTGTTTCATCTACAAGGGTCCCCGTATTACATGAAATTATCCCAAACGTGAGGAGATACTAAATACTATGATGCTTAACAAGGCAAATGGCAACACTAATGGTGATGTCAATTGTGACGGCTTGAGTGCTAGTTCTCAGGTTCGTGCTAACCCTCTCTAGTTGTTAAATGCACTTAATACTCAGGTAGACCCTCAAAAATAACAAGGATTATTGTATATTGATGCCTATGTGAACTGAGTCCTAGTGAAAACGATAATGGATACGGGGGCTACTTATAACTTTTGTGTTGAAAATGGTGGACTTTCTTCTTTCTGCTAAAGCTACTGTATTTCCTTACTTAAGTAGGGTTATGATTTTTGATCAATCAAGTCCCAGTTTTGTGTGGGGTACTTTTGTTGTTCAATCTGACAAGACCAATAAAGGAAAGGGGTTGCTATCGGCTATGCAACTCAAGGATGGGTTAAGACGTGGTGAGATAACCTTTCTATCTACCTTAGTAGAGATTAAGCCAGATGTGTACCAAAAAGTACTCGATGTTGGCAAATATACTGGATAAGTTTGTAGATGTTATGCCATTCGAGCTACCTAAAGAGTTGCCTCACCTAAGAGTGACTGATTACAAGATTGACCTTATTCCTAGAGTGACACCCTCAGCTCAAGCTTCATATCATATGTCCTCCACAGAGTTGGCTAAATTAAGAAAACAGTTGGGTGAGTTGCTAGAATCTGGGCTCATGAAGCCTTCCAAAGCTCCATATGGTACCCTAGCTCTCTTCCAAAAGAAGGCCGATGGTACATTACGATTTTGAGTGAATTATAGAGCCTTAAATAAACTGACAGTAAATAATAAATATCCTATTCCTAATAGTTCTGACTTGTTTAACCGTCTTGCTAAAGCCAGGTATTTTACGAAGGTAGACCTTTGGTCAGGCTATTGGCAGGTTCGAATTGCTAAGAATAATGAAGCTAAGATGACGTTGATAACTCGATATGGTTCTTATGAGTTTTTGGTGATGCTATTTGGTCTTACGAATGCTCCTGCAATATTTTGTTATCTTATGAATGATGTATTGTATGATTATATATAGATTTTTTGTTGTTTATCTAGATAATATTGTAATCTATAGTGATTCCCTAGAGGAACACTTATTGTATTTAAAACTAGTATTCTAGCAGCTTAGGAAACACAAGTTGTATGTAAAGAAGGAAAAGTGTGAGCTCTATAATGAAGAGATTACTTTCCTTAATTATGTAATCAGTTAAAGGAATATTCAAATGGACCAAAAGAAAGTAGCTGCAATCATTAATTAGACTGCCCCCAACGAAGGTATCGGAATTAGTAGCAAGATAAAGGTATGCTAATTTGAAACAGAGGGATGTCCAGTTTAGTATTAGAGACATAGTTATGCTCAAACTGACCCCTTAAGATTTGGAAGAAAATTAGTAGCAAGACAATGCACCATAGGTTGATTCTAAAGTATTACGGACCCTTTGAGGTGATGAAGAAAGTAGGGTGGGTAGCCTATCGTCTAAAGCTTCCTAGTCAATTAAAAATTCATCCAATTTTCATGTTAGCGTCTTAAACCTTTCAACCAAGATGAACTTGATGATGGCAGAAGCAAAAGTTGGCGTGCCCTTCCTGTGATTCAGAAATAGTTTGACAAGGATGTCCAACGGGTTTGGATTAGAAGACTGAAAGACAAAGTAAGAAAAATCAAAGGACTTCATACTTGATACACTGGAAGGAAGAATCTAAGATAGATACTACTTGGGAAAATGATGTAACATTATGGTAATTGAGGACCAAATTAAGGCTTATTAGGTATACTAGCAGACGAAGGCATTGACAACTCCTAGTAGGGGTAGTTTGTCGGCAAAGGCTTAGTTGGGTTTAGCTCAGCCTTGGAGTGGGCATTGGCACATTCAGCATGCACCTTAACATTATGGGTTTAGTATATGCCAGAGATAGTATGGTAAAGTAGCCTATGGATAGCTCAGCTAGCTTTATTGATGCTCCTTAGCTTGTGGACAGTTAAGGAACAGTAGCCTATAGGAAGCTCCAATTAGCTCTATTCATGTTCCTTGGCTTGTGGGCAGTTAAGGCAGGCATGGCATAGTTGGTTGAGTGGGTAGGGATCGCCAAGTTAGATGTCGGTTACTAGGTCTTGCAAGACCCAGATTGCTAACATAGCTCTTTCCAACAATTCACCCATGAAGTGAGCAGTTCCAAGTCATTGGTTGGTGGGATAGTGGACAATTTTCCTATATTAATTGGGGTGTAATTAACTTGTCCCTTGTGTATATATACTTATATTCTTTAGCTTTGCCAGACTAGTAAGAGTAGGAAATAAGCCTTCCAGCTTTATTGTATTATTTCCTTGTAAGTTCTATGGTGAATACAAGGTTGGCATTTTAGTTGTATTTCTCATGTGTTCCTTTACTTCTCTACTGGTTTTACATTTTGTACTTGTTCCTAGTGAGTTTACTTATATTGTTATGGAAAAGGCTGACTAGTCTCATTAGCTAGTATCGATATGTAGAGTTCATGTTGGTCTCAAAGATAACTCTGTGATACTAGCCATGATGATGATGGTTTCAAAACAAAATACACTCAAAAAAGAAAAAGTTAGTAACAAAAAAAAAATATCAATCCTTAGACTACAAAAGCTACAAAAATCACATCAAAGTATATAAAAACAATGAGGGAAACCAAAACAAAAATAAGAGAATATTCACAAATATAAAATGGCTAATCTAACAAAATTCGAGTGTTTTACAATATTGCCAAATCCCCAGCAACGGAGTCAAAACTTTATGTGTATTTTAGTGTATTAGAAATTTTAACAATTAGGGTCACAATCAATCAAGTTTAAATAAAATACTAAGCACTAAAGCCACACATATGGGCAAGTATACCCATCATATAATAAAGAGAATAGCAAATGTCGAATCCACAAGACTTTGCAATTACCGCTACTTTACTCTAATTTTATTGTTTAGCCTATCAAGTAGCAGGATAAAGTCAATAAGACAATTCCTAACAGACTACTATACTGTAAAAGTTGTTAATTCACATAAAAGAAAAGTCACAAAGGTCCTCAAAGGACAGGAACAAAGAGAAAGGCCATGTAAGAGAAGAACATCCCCCAAATATATGTCAAGTAAGGAAAATATACTTAAAGTTATCGATCCTTAGTTCAAGTACCGATAGGATTTCAATTACAAATCTCATTCCCTCTCGAGTTATAAAATTCCTATTCCTAGCCAACCAAAGGGTATCTCAACCTCATCAATTCAATCTAGGAAGCGTTAAGAATAATAAACCCCAAAAAAATTTGGGAGCCATAATACCCTATCTCTACGCAATACCATAACCCTTTGATTACCAAGTTCAATTCCCCAATCTCTCTCTCGAGTTAATTGGAAGAAAACAAATATTGAATCAATAAATTGGGTGTTTAGTTACTCACCCCATCTCTCGAAATCATTATGAGTTAGCCAATCAATTGACAAGACCAATTAATCCCTAATATTCAATTCAACATAATAATACCCAAGTAATCAAATATAAGAAATAAAGATTCAATAGATCTAGAATAAAATTAATCCAAGAGCACAAATTTAGGGTTCATCCCTCAAATACAACTAAAACATATATTGTCAAAAATAGATTACAGGAAAAAAGAAAAGAGAGCACTCATAGACAATCTAGCTTCTTTCTTCTTCCTTGAGATCCTCTTCGAACAGCTCTCCTCTTCTTCTCCCAAGATTTCCCTTGATCCTTCTTCTCTTAGTGTTTTCTTGAACTCTCTAGGGGTTCTCTGATGTTTTGGCTACCCTAAAAAAAAAAAAATCTATTCTAGGGCTAGAAAATGGGTATTTGTGGGTCCTCTCTTGAAAGGCTTCAAAAATTGTAGGATTTAGCTTTGTACAATGTGAACTGGCGCCTGTTGTAGGGTCAGACCAATGCCGATTATTTACATTTTCTCATATTCAAGTTAAACTTAGCATATTAATTGGTGTCAGTTCTTTTCTGATCTAACTATTATACTTTTGTAGCTCTTCATCCAACTTGTTAGTTCAACCGTGGCATGTTTGTAAAAATAACTTGCATTTTCTGAAGTCAATCGGTGCCTAATTATTCTCTTTCTGCATAGATTATCTTCAATTTTGCTCTTTATGCATCTCTTTTCATCCGCTTTTATCTCTAATTAATCTTTCCTATTGCTAAGTAAAATTAAGGTAAAAATGGTGTGGTCAGTAGTGATTTGAGAAATATTTTATCACAAATAAAGCATAAATATTATAGAAGATATATACATTATGAGTACTCATTAGTTATCTTGATGAAAAATGAGTGAATTAACAGCTAAGATGATGAATTTTGATACAAAGATGATTATCAGATTTTGTTAACTGCCTAGAAAGTGATTAGACAAGTTTTTAAGCATGATATAGTGCTAATGCATGGGATGACACATGGCCATACATCAAATTGTGTTGAATAGAGCAAAAATAAAGTTTCCCAAAGGAGCGGATGGTTTGTTACACTGCCCTGCCACAAGCCATGCTAAAAAGACGAGTTTTTAAGGTTCCAGAAGTTGTGCATGGTTTGTAGCACACCTGCGCAGCAAAGTCATGCAAGAGAAGAATTTTGAAGCCTACAAACTGCACGGTCAAAGGTATGGCCATGTAGTTGCTCGTGTTGTTCCCCTGCTATCTGCATGGCCTAAGGCAGGGCCATGTAGCTGCCTATACCAATAGCAAAGCTTTTTCTCCAAAAGGTTGCACGGCCAAAAGTATAATCATGCAACATCCATGCTGGTGTCCAAAAAGGTCTAAAAAAGTCCTAAATCAAATCTAGGATGGTTTAGGGGTTTATAATAAGGTTTTAGACTACCTAATTGAGTATCCAAATCATCTTTCTTTAGGGAAGGCATCAAGAAAGGCTCAAAGGAGGATAAGAAATCTAGCGACAAGAAGAACTCGAGATTATAGACAAACCAAATTTTATTTTTCAAACTTTTTCTTGTTTCTTTCTTATTTTTGATTGTGTTATTTTTTTTACATGTTTAAGATACTATATTGTTCTTTAGTTATGTTTTGAAGTATTGATTTTGAGATTATTGAGATTGTTGAACAAAGATTTTATCTTTGATGTTCTTAAATTTAAGTATTTATGCAATTCTAGATTTCTTTTTTTTTATCAATTATGTTGATTTCTCTTATATTAATGCCTTACATAGTTGAGACGACATGATTGAATAGCTAAGTTAATTGATCTTTTGATTAATTTTCTATGTGACAACTATTGATTTAATTAAGTTGTAGTTTATGGCTTACTTAAGTTAATAGAGAATTGTATTATTCATATTGTATAGAGTTGAAGCTCACTGCTATGTGTTATTTGATATTAGTAATGCTTTGAGATGTTTATCAACTCAATTTTTTATCTAAGACACGATTAGTCTAATTGTACTCTCAGTCATTAGTTAATCAAGTTGACTTAGATTAAGAATTGAATTAAGGATTAATTTGTGACACTCAGAAGAAATAATCTAATTTGGTAAGGCTATGGATTTGTGGCGCTCAGCAGAGTCCTAAAACTAATTACTCTAAGATAATCTAATCTATGACAAATTTCTTACTTTGATCTCAAAGCATATTCCTAAGATAAGTTAGTTTTCTAGTTGTTTTAGATTTGAATTTTAATTCTTTGTTTTTCTATTTGTTTAAGAGTAGGATTAGTAGTTTCCTATTTGATCCCCCCCCCCCAATTTATTTATACATAAGACACCATTAGAATTGATTAGGTAAATTTGTTAACAACAAGATAAGTACATAATTTTCTTATAAAATATACTTCTCTTGTTCCTTAGTGGATTAACAACCTATTGCTACCATGCTATACAATTAAAAGGTAGGATTTTTTAATTTGTTCGTGCATGATGATTACATTTAATGACCCATATTGTGTACGTTTAAAAATCCCATAACAAATTTTGGTGCTGTTGCTGGGGAATAGAAGAAAGTTTATCTTCTTCTTCTTTGAATGATTCTTGTGATATTGATCTTAATTAGTTCTCTTAGTGTCGAAATTTTTCTTTATACTTTTTCACTTTTGTTTTTGTTTATTTGTTTGTTTTTTAGGTTGCTTATCTCATGTCTGAGTTTAAGAAGTGGTAAGAAATTAGCCAAAGGAGACAACACTAAGTCGCTCAAGTTGAAAAAAAAAAAAAGCTAGGATTTGTGAGGAAATTGCTCCATTGGAGGGTAATTCTTTACCTAAATCTAAAGTTTCTACAATTGGTGAACAAAAAGAGGAACAATTTAGTGATTTATTTCCTACTTTTGATTCTACAATAGAACCTAATATCTCTCTAAAAGAACTTGCTGCCCTACTCTCAATGATCACCCTCTATGCATTATTTTTTTAGAAGTTACTCAATCATTTAAATTGCATTCAAGTTCATTCAATTATTGTCATCTTTCCACAAGTTACTAAGGGAAGCTCCATATAGGTATTTAAATGAATTTCATATTGTATACTCTAATATGAAATCGGAAGGTATTTAAGATGAGGTCATTAAATTACATGCATTCTCATCTAGTTTATATGGACATGCTAAAGATTGGTTGTATAATTAACCAACAGGTTCAATCAACAATTGGTTAATGATGCAAACGCTATTCCTTGAAAAATATTTTCCGGCATCTAGGGTTGCATCTATTAGAAAAGAAATATATGGTATTAGGCAATTACATAGGGAGTCTTTGTATAATTGTTGAGAAAGGTCCAAAAGTCACTGTATTAGTTGTCCACACCATTAAATTACTGACCATTTGGTTGTTCACTACTTTTATGAAAGTCGCCTTCTACCTGATAGATTAATAATTGATGCAACTAATGGGGGTGTCTAATGTGTAAATTTTGGGTATATAAAAATCATTAAATTTAAATCCATCCCTTAGCCTAGTTTTAATTAAAACATTAATCACAAATTACACATACGAGCAAGTATACTCATCACAAGTATAGTATAGGGAATTAACGAGTATCGATTCTTAATGGAACAAGTACACACTAATCACTTTTCATTCATTATTTAACCGATCTAATAAAGTGATAAGATAATAAAAAATAAAGAAAAATATATACAACTCAAAGATGTAGGAATATGTAATTTGGACAACTATCCTAGAAAACATGACAATGAATCATTTGGTAACTATCTCAATTAATCATCATCTTAGCATCATGAAGGAATTAGAATAGAGTTCAATTGTTTTCCAAGTCCTAAACACAATATCTCATGATTGAATTAGTAGATTTCCCAATCAAACCAACATAACCAAAAAGATACATTAAATTTATACTTCAACAATTATTCCGATACTCTAGGTGATAATGCACATGAAATTAGCTAATAACCCGATACTCTAGGCGAAATCAACTAATATTTGATTACTTCGATTCTTTGTCTTAACTTCGTTTCCCAAGTCTGTTAAGAAATAACAAATATGAAATTAATAAAATTAAATCAACTCCTAACATCGTTTCCCAAGTCAATTAGAAGTAAATCTAACTTCATCAATTCTTTCATAATTACAAGTAATCAAACACCAAGAATAATAGAAAATTGATCAAATAGATAAATTAATCCAAAAACCATTAATCCCAAAACAATGTCAAATTACAATGAAAACATTAATTACATCATTATTCTAGAAAAAAAAAGTAAAAGAAATAACTCATAAATAGGCTCTCCTTCTTCTCTTTTGAAACCTTCTTGAATAATATTCCTTGAAGGATGAATCTCCTCCTTTTTTTAGTTATTGGCACTTTGATCCTTAGATTCACTAGTTCCTCTTGTATTTTCTCATCTTTATAAGCTCTCTTAATACCAAAATTCATGACTTGAACAGTCTTGGCCCAGTAGAATTTGAAAAATACCAAAATCCTTTTGAAGATACCAAATTCATGCACAGAATCCGCCCCTTACAAATCGGACCTGGCGTCAGGTCACTTTGGACCCACCTAGTGCCAGGTTCATTTTAGTTCGCTCCTAGATGTTGCTCTATTTTTACTCTATTTTTCCATAGCAGACCTGGTGGCTGGTCCATTAGCTTGACCTGGCGCCAGCTCAAGGCTGGAATTTTTCACTTTTTGCTCGAAATCTCTTAAATTATGCACAAATTCATCCAAAACACTTTCTACAAGAAAATATGAAATAGAAAGAAATATACCTAGTTATTATATCAAAAGTATCTCAAATTAACTTTAAATAACTACGAAAATAGTGATGAACTTAGCCCTTATCACATTTGTAACACCCCGCTACCTACATATCCAAAAAGGATAGGAATATCACTCCGTCCAAAGGACCAATGGTCTTTATAACAAGGTACAAAAGGAAAATGACTAAATAAAACAAAGAGATAATCTTATTACATCCAAAAACCAAACTTATACATGTTTGAAATTTAAAACTAACAATCGCCTCTCAAAAGAAATACAAAGCTAAAATAGAATAAAATAAACTTCCAACTCTTATTCATTCAACCTGCTCAATAAAAGCACTCCTCTGAAATCATGATATAAAACAGTGTGAGATTGCCATCTCAATAAGTACTGTATGTGTGAATGTTACATTAAACATTTCGTGTATGCAGGTTTATCAAAACCACAAAATATTTTTACAAGTCAATTTTCGTCAATAAACAACCATTGAGTGGATCAATGCTCATCATATTTAAAACAGTTCTCAATATATCATCCACTCATCAATACCATAGATTCATAATGTAGGGATTAGCAATGATTCAATGATAATATCAAAGTCCATATCATAATTACCATCATGATAGCTTCCTAGTGTAACCATTCAACACTAGGCAGTGGATGATCCACGTACTAGGGTGAGATATTCCTCCATCTCTACACCCAACACACCGGTTGTCCAATCCAGAAAAATAAAGTCCACATGGGCCAACATGCTAGTTCAGACCGGCCTGACTAAGTAGGGATTAGCAATGATTCAATAATAATATCAAAGTCCATATCATAATTACCATCATGATAGCTTCCCAGTATAACCATTCAACACTGGGCAGTGGCTGATCCACCCACTAGGGTGAGATATTCCTCCATCTCTACACCCAACACACCGATTGTCCAATCCAGAAAAATAAAGTCCACATGGGCCAACATGCTAGTTTGAACCAACCTGACTAAGCAGTACTGTCATCTCTTTGAGCAGAGTTCATCTTCTGGAGGTGGCCTCCTGCTAGAAGACCCACTCTAACTCTCCAAGAGTAGTACCACTAGTCTACCCTCGTTGAGTACTCAATGCTTACCATTTAGGTACAGAATTATTTCCCTTATTTTCACAAGCATTGATTACCTCGTCTTTGCAAAACGTAGTTTTCACAACAAGCTTTCTAGAACATTTTAGTCATAAAGGAAAGGTAATCATTTTCTGTTAAAAGTTGAGATTTGAAAAAATCATTTAAAGATTAAAATATTCACATTCTCAATCCAAGTATCAAACTATCACAATAACATTTCATAATGTTTCAACCATCATTTCAACCATTATATCAATCATCATATTAACACCATTTCAATATCATTGTACAAAAGACTTGCAAAAATGTACGATTTAGCAAAATAGTTATGTAAGGACTTACTTGAATATTCTCAGCAATCAACCAAAGCAATGCTTGCTCTCTCTTTCACTTTCTTCCTTGTCTAGAATCATTGATTCTATAATTAGAATCTAAATATTTCTGCACTATCTTTTCATGCATCATAAATCCCTATAATCATATTAATCATCTAATTCATCCATAGCATCTAGATGGATTAATTCATTAAATCACTTCTATAGCTTGCCATGGTCATGCGTCTCGTCATTATGCATGCATATAATTAATTCACATTATCTATATAACGACTCCTAATATTCATCTACCATTAATCTCATATAATGACCATATTTGTTTCAAAAGATCTCATCTTTAATCAACATGCATTAAATCTAGGTCATCATAGCAATATCTAACCATACTTTACTCTATATACACTTAGTTCACAATATTGCACCATCAACCCTTATCAATTCTATCTAGTCATGCTTTTCATGCAAGACTTCATGCATAATAGCACTACTATAAAGTTAACATTATTTAAATCAGTAAATTTAAGACCTAAATACCTCTTTGATGGCACAATAAAAGCAAAGGTGGCATATTTGGTGCTTGGTTGAGTTTACTTTGGAAAGAAGAGTTGATTGGTGGCTCTTGGACCTTTTGTTCAAAAATCTCCAACAATAGGGGAGAAGAATCAGCCCCTTGATGACTGAAATTTAGGATAAAAGAAAAAGAATAATTGAATAAAAGTTGAAGGAGGTTGAAGGGTTACTTACCTTATGCTTAGTTTTCAATTTTGGAAAAGATTGGAGTTTGCAAAGGCTGAATACTTGGAGAGGGTGGCAGTTGGATTTTTGTACAGTAGAGGGTGCTTAGGGTTTGATTGAGGGCTGGTTTGATGAAGAAAATAGATGAGGTTTAGGTGTTTTAGTGTTTAGGAGAAGTTCACCTTGTTTTGGACTCTTGATCACAACAAGGAAAAAAAATAGGTTTTGGTCTTACTTGTTGTAGCCAATTTTGATCAGGTTTTCGAAGGTTTTTTGTGGCTGTTATCTGGTTGCTATTGTGGCCAGAAATAAGATAGAAAAAGAGGAAAGAAAGGATGAATTTCGGTCAAGCTTTGAGCGAAAAGAGGAAGGAAAAATGAGGTCCTTTGTGTTGTGGTTTTGGCTAAACAAGAGAGAATTTGAGAGCAATAGGGGCTGGAATTTTTGTGGGTGTGTGTGCTTATGGTGGCCAAAATTTGGAGAAGAGAAGAGAGAAATTTCTGGTGTTATTTTGTTAAAATAAAACTTGATTGGTTGTAACCATCTTGGGTAGAATTGTGCTAAGATTGAAGAGTTCTACTTAAGATAAAATAGCTATGGTTGTGGCAGCTAGGGCTTTGGTTTTTCCAAAAATTTTAAGTAAAGAAAATAGGTTATTAATTCAAGAAATAATTTAGCTAATGTCCTAATTTATTTTAGGCAAAAATAATTGATTAAAGGATAATCATATTTTGAGATAAAATCTAGTTTTTATGTGATAAAGCTAAATTTTTCTTTCTTCTTGAATCCTAATTTTAGAAAATAGCTCCATACTAAGAAATATTTAATTCAATTAAGAATTTAACATTATCTCTTTTTATTTCCAATTAAAACTCTTTAAAGAAAATTAATTTGGAAAGACTTTTCTCTATTAAAAATAATAGCTATAGTATAGCCTCCAAGATAAAGGCTTCTCTTTTTTTTTTTTTTTTCCTCTTAATAAATTCATTGGATAATAACTTTAGAAAATTCTAGATGTTGGAATATTTTAAATTCCTAAAATATTAGAATAAAAATACTAACTAGAAAATAATAGGAATTTAATATACTTTAATTCTTTTTAGCAAAAACCCAAAATAATCACATTCCTATATTTTAGGAAGTGGGAAATCAAGTGGCGGCTAGCCCTAGTGCATTCAGCCAAGAGGACAAAAAATAGGGGGAAAGAGCTTAATTAGAGAAAAGGAAAATGTTTGCAAGAGTTGGGATTTGAACTCAAGTCACCAAAGAATACCCACCAAGCTCTAACCACTATTCCACAAAATTCTTGTGTAAATTTTCTTTAAATAAATTCCCATAAAACCAATTCAACTCACTTCATTATTCTTTCATTAATTTCTACTCCATAAGAACAAAAGCTCTACCACCTCATATAACACAACTATATCCAAATAAATTACTCCATGAGATATCAAACATATAAATCACATATGCTTCATAAAAATAGTTCAAATTTATCAAATAAAATATAAAATGCTATGTCATGCATGACTTTCCCTAAGAACTAATAGTGGTTTAAATATGGGGTATTACAACTTTCCCTCACACTTAATCAAGAAAATACAATCTTTTATTCTTCCAAAATTTGAATCATAACAAGGCTTATAACTGCCTTTCAAACTTCAAATAGAACCTTGCCATTCATTCAACCCTTTTAAAGCAATCACAATTAGAAGTATTTGATAAGACATAACAAAACTCTTAAAGTTAAATTAATCAAGTTTATACTTTAGTCTAACAAAATTATTTCACCCTTCAAGTAAAAATATAGATAACATGAATCATAAAAGTTAAGCTATCTACTAACTCAAACATTATAAATCTAAAAAAATTGCACAACTTAAGTAGTGATTTAAGGAAAATCCTCAATTTTTTTCTTTCAATTTTTTCAATGACTTAGGGAATTGATAGCCTCAAATGAATGGATTTCTCTTCACACACCATATTGGCCCCCTTTTAGTCATCACTCATCATTTTTTCAACATTTTTTTTCTCGTTTGCTTTCTGGAATTAATAGCCTCAAGAAAGTGAATTTTTCTTCACTATCGGTATTATCCCCCATAATCAAGCAAAAACATTTTTCTCACCTTCAAAGATGAAATAACAATCAACTCATTTTTTCACTTTTCAACTCACAATCAGTGTTTTTCCACAATATTTTTTTCACTCAAAGATATTTTTTTCTCACATTCATTATCACAACTCAAAGTTAGGCAAAGTTTAAACCCATAATACAAAAGTTAACCAACAACTTTCTCTACATTCATCATATTCTCCATGTTCAAACTAAAGGAGTCAAATAATACTCAAACACTAATGCATCAACAAGATTAACCCAAACTCTCAAGTCTTAACATATCCTATCCCATAAACCAATTTATTGATAAAAATTTACCAAATGAATGACAAAACTTATATCTAAGTAAGAAAGATAATTATAGCCCTGCTAAATAATGAAAACCACAAAAAAAATTTTGAAAAAACCACAAAAAATTTAGCCACAAAAATGCCACGCTGTACACAACAAAAATATCACACTATACACAATGTATATGGAAAATATCTTCAATGCTAAACTCTCTCCCCATGCTTAAACTGGACATTGTCCTCAATGGCCAAAAATATAACAATGAAAGCAAAGCCAAAGGACTAAAATAAATAAAGGAAAAGAATAGAGAAAAGAAAACACTTCCATTGCGAATTAGTTCTAACACGTGTGAATCCACCACAAGGAGTCATTAGAGAAGGGTACCTAACTCAAAAAAAAACAAAAACATAAAACATAAATCTAGAAAAAGAAAAAGAAAATCAAAAGAAAAATAGTACCAAGAAAAAGAAGTACAAAGGACTAAAGGAAAATCTTGAATCATAGAGGGTAACATCGAGATGCTCTAAAGTGCTAAGTTCTTCACCCACATATGGTTTCACTCAACTCATTAACCTTATAGATCCACTTAATTGGGTGAGAAACCTCAATAACTCCAAACGGACAAACTCGATATATCTCATATGGCCCTGACCATCTTAACTTCAACTTACCCTGAAAAAATATAAGCCTAGAGTTAAATAATAACACATTTTCCCCTTCTTTGAACTCTTAAGGGGAACGAATATGCCTATCATCCCAACACTTCATCTTATCTTTGTAAATCTGAGAATTATGATAAGCATCATTACACCACTCCTCCAACTCATTTACTTAGAAGTAATCTCCATTGTCCTCTAAGGTGAGGGTCAAAATTGACAAGTTTAATTATCCAATGAGCTCTATGTTCGATCTCTACTGGTAGATAACATGACTTTCCATACACTAATCTATAGGGGATTGTACCAATAGGAGTTTTAAAAGTAGTCTTATAAGCCCAAAGAGTATCATCTAATTTCAAACTCCAATCCTTCCGCATATGATTAACCACTTTATCTAAAATTCTTTTTAATTCTCTATTTATCATCTCAACTTGGCCACTTGTTTGAGGGTGATAGGGAGTAGCAAACTTATGAGTAACCCCTAAATGTTTGAGAACTTTATCTAATTAGATATTGCAAAAGTGTATCCCCCTATCACTAATGAGTACTTTAAGTACACCAAAACAGGTGAAAAGTTTTTTAAGGAATTTGACTACAACCTGAGCATCATTAGTAGGTAAGGCTTGTGCTTCAACCCACTTAGACATATACTCAACCGCAACCAAGATGTATTTGTTACCTAAAGAATTAGGAAAAGGGCCCATGAAATCGATCCCCCAATAATCAAAAATTTTCCAAGCTTGAAAATTTTGTAATGGCATCTTATTAAATTTAGAAATATTAGAGTCCTTAAACACTGTTAGCTAATAAAATCCGGCCTCAAGCACCTTTTTTGACATGTTGTTAGCTTGGTAGTGGCCTCCCGCGAGTCCTTCATGACAATGTTTCAAGATGTTTGCACTTTCTACGAAATCCACACATCTCCGAATGATTTGATCAGCACAATACTTGAACAAGTAAGGATCTTCCTGAAAGTAATGCTTTACTTCGAAGAGGAATTTCTTTTTTTGTTATGCTGTGAAATCCTCTAGGACAATTCCTGCAGCCAAGTAAGTAGTAAAATTCACAAACCAAGGTGTATGAGAAATCTCACCATCAACAAGTAGAATTTGTTCATCCGGAAAGATGTCATTGATATCCCCTTCAGCCATTGGTTGTAAGTTGGGATTTTCCAACCTAAATAAGAGATCCACAACCAAATTTTTTGCTCTCTATTTATCCCTAATCTCCAAGTCAAATTTTTGCAACAATAAAACCCATCTTATCAATCTTGGTTTGGAATCATGCTTGATTAGTAGGTATTTAAGGGCAGAATGGTCCATATACACAATGATTTTAGACAAAACAAGATAAGAATGAATTTATCAAAAGCAAACACTATTGTAAGCAATTCTTAATCCGTTGTGATGTAGTTTTCTTGTGCCTCCATAAAAGTTTTGCTTGCATAGTAGATTAGTTGAAAATGCTTATTCCTCATTTGTCTAAGCACCGTGCCTACTGCAGAATCACTTGCATCACACATTAATTCAAAAGAAAAAGACCAATCTAGTGCAATTAAAATAGGAGAGTTAATCAATCTCTTTTTAAGCACATTGAAAGCATTGAGACATTTTTCATCAAAATCAAAAACCACATCTTTTTCAAGTAAAGAAGTAAGAGGTTTAGAAATTTTTGAGAAATTCAAGATAAACCTCCTATTAAAACCTACATGACTAAGAAAGTTTTGAATAGCCTTCACAGAAGTGGGAGGAGAAAGTTTTTCAATTGCTTCAATTTTTGCTCTATCAACCTCAATACCTCTCCTTAAAATCTTGTATCCCAATACGATACCTTCTTGCACCATGAAGTGACATTTTTCTCAATTAAGCATAAGGTGGTCTCTTCACACATTTGAAGCACCTTTTCTAAATTGGCCAAACATAAGTCAAAAGAATCACCAAAAAATAGAAAAATCATCCATAAATAGCTCCATGATATCTCCCACAAGTCCTTTGAAAATAACCATCATACATCTTTGGAAAGTTCCTGGACCATTACAAAGACTAAAAGACATACGACGATATGCAAAAGTACCAAAAGGACATGTGAATATAGTTTTCTCTTGATCTTTTGGAGCTATGGGAATTTGAAAGTAAGTAAAAAAATCATCTAAAAAGCAATAAAACTCATATCCAGCTAATCTTTTTAACATATGATCAATGAAAGGGAGAGGAAAATAGTCCTTCCTAGTTATCGCATTTAATTTCCTATAATCAATGCAAACCCTCCAACCAGTTACCAATCTCATTTGGATCAACTCATTTTTTTTTTTTTTTAGACTCACCGTCATTCCTCCCTTCTTTGGTACCACTTATATTGGACTTACCCAAATACTATCAGAAATAGGGCAAATGATGCTGGAATCTAAGAGTTTAATTACCTTATATTTGGATTCAACCTACATTTAGGTTGCACTATGGGTTTGGCTCCTTCTTCTAACAAAATTTTATGAGTGCAAAAGGAATGGCTAATTCCCTTAATGTTCGTGATCTTCCATGCTATGACTCCCTTTTATTTTTTTAATAGACTTACCAACCTAGTCTTTTGATCACAAGTGAGATCTTTTGATATGATTACTGGAAATTTTCCTCCGTTAGCATAAAATACATATTCCAAGTGCTCGGGGATATCTTTTAGGTCCAATTCCAGTGGTTCCTCAATGGATGACTTCATCCTCCCCAAACTATTTTTTTCGATTTTCTCAAATTCTCCAGACTCATGGCCCTTATGTGAATCCTCCAAATATGCAATTGATTATTCCATCAAGTCTATAGAGAAATTGACAAATGATTCTTGCACAAAATCAAAGATAGACTTATCAAGAATATCAATCCTTAAATAAGAATCATCAGAAGAGATAGGACGTTGCATGCTTTTATGGATTTTGATAATGACTTCTTCATCTCCAACCCTAAGTGTCAATGTTTTTCCCATGAACATCAATCAATGCGTTGGTAGTAGCTAGGAAAGGTCGACCTAGGATTAAGGGAACATTAGAATCTTCATCCATATTAAGAATAACAAAATCCATAGGAAACATGAATCTATCCACTTTAACCAATACATCTTTGACTATTCCTCTAGGATATTTAATAGATTTATCCGTAAGTTGAATACTCATCCTAGTTGTCACACCCCGTGCCCACGGACTTGGGAGCGCGACTATGGGCCTAGCAGCACCCACGGTCAACTACTTGACCGCCGTCCTCGCTAGGCCAAAATGGATATCCCAAGTTAACCATGGGTACTTAGGCCCATCCTTATATACCATATACACTTCTCATCCCAATCCCATGTGGGATTGAGGCATCACATTCACCCCTCCTTTAGGCCCAAGCATCCTCGCTGGACCCATACTTTAGGGGCCAAACCCAGGACCAACCAGGCAGTATAGGATTCTAGAGTTGGCTTCCACCGCGTACGGTGTAGCACTTTGTTCCCACACCGTGCACGGTGTAGCACTTAGTTCCCATACCGGCCGGTTACCTGTTCTGATACCAAATGTCACACCCGTGCTCACGAACTCAGGAGCGTGACTATGGGCCTAGCAGCACCCACGATCAACTACTTGGCCGCCATCCTCGCTGGGCCAAAATGGATATCCCAAGTTGACAATGGGTACTTAGGCCCATCCTTATATACCATACACACTTCTCATCCCAATCCCATGTAGGATTGAGGCATCACACTAGTGGACTTGGGCTCACCTAGGCCTAGCTTTTTAAAAGTTTTGGATAGTAAAAGATTAATGCTAGCACCTAAGTCTACTAATGCATTAAAAAATATAAGAGTACCAACAAGATAAGGAATAGAATAACTCCTTGGATCACTTTCTTTACGTGGCAGAGTCCATTGGTTTTGCAAGATGGAAAAGCATTCTTTATTTAAAACCACTGTGGATGATTCTTCCAACCTCTTTTTGCTGACAAGCATGCTTTTGAGGAACTTTGCATATTTAGGTAAGTGTATCAAAGCCTCAATGAGTGAGGAATGCTTATATGTAGTTATTTGAATACTTCTAAAAACTTATCAAACTGTGTATCTTTTCTTACTTTTTGTGTTCGAGTAGGGTAAGGTACCGATGGCTAAAAATTTGACTTTTCACCTTATTTTTCTAGTGGTTCATCAAGAGGGGTTGGTGCTAGCCCATCTTCTTTAGATAGTGCCCGTTCCGTGCTAGAATCGGGTAGCTCCTTACTACTCCGTAATGTAATGGCAGCTAAATCATGTTGTGTTTCCATCTCCAATGGTGATTTTATCACTAGATCCATCAAAAACCAAATTTATCTTTCCATGTTTCGAATCATTTCCTCAAATTTTGCCAATGTATCATCGATCTCGTGAAAGCATTTAGTTACATGGGTGGCAAAGTTTCCTAATACCCCTTCTAAGGTAGTGGAGTCGGATAGCCAAGGTGTCATCTCTTGAGACAGGTTAGGATACCGTCCTATGTTGCAATTGGCCATATTACTGTCATAAAGTAGCTTGTTAGTATCACATAGGCATAGTACAATATCAAATCAAGTTAGTTAGTTAAGATTCACGTATACATATAATAAGACATGGCATGTAGTCACATAAAGAACATATATACAATTTACATATAGACATATAAACATGGTTAAAACAACAAAATACAAGCTTTCATGATATTGTTCCCCGGCAATGGTGCCAAAAACCTGATGCGTAAATTTTGACTATATAAAAAATATTAAATTTAAATCTATCCCTTAGCCAAGTTTTACTTAAAATATTAATCACAAATTACACATGCGGGCAAGTATACTCATTGCAAGTATAGTATAGGGAATTAATGAGTATCGATCATCAAAGGAACAAATACACACTAATCACGTTTCATTCATTATTTAACCAACCTAATGAAGTGATAAGATAATAAAAAAGTAAAGAAAAATATATATAACTTAAAGATGTAGGAATATGAAATTTTGACAACTATCCTAGAAAACATGACAATAAATTACTTAGTAACTATCTCAATTAATCATCATATTGGCATCATGAAGGAGTTAGAATAAAGTTCAATTATTTTCCAAGTTATAAACTCACTATCTCATGATTAAATTAGTAGATTTTCCAATCAAACCAACAAAATCAAAAAGATGCATTAAACTTAACCTTCAACAATCATCCCTATGTTCTTTGTCTTAACTTCATTTCCCAAGTCCATTAAGAAATAACAAATATGAAATTAATAAAATTAAATCAAGTCCTAACATCGTTTTTCAAGTTAATTAGAAGTAAATCTAACTTCATCAATTCTTTCATAATTACAAGTAATCAAACACCAAGAATGATAAATAAAAAAAAAAAGATCAAATAGCTAAATTAATCTAAAAATCACGAATCCCAAAATAATGTCAAATTACAATGAAAATATTAATTATATCATTATTCTAGAAAAGGAAAACAAAGGTAGAAGAAAGAACTCATAGATAAGTCCTCCTTTTTCTCTTTGAAAACCTTCTTAAGTAATGCACCTTGAATGATGAATCTCCTCCTTTTTTGAATGATGGCACTGATCCTTGGATTTACTACTTCCTCTTGTGTTTTTCTTGTCTTTATAAGCTCCCTTGATACCAAAATTCATGGCTTGAGAAATTTTGGCCCAGTAGAATTCAAAAAATACCAAAATCCTTTGAAAGATACCAAATTCGTGCACAGAATCTGCCCCTTATAGATCAGACCTGGCACCGGGTCACTTTGACCCATTTGGTGCCAGGTTCATTCTGGTTTGCTCCTGGATATTGCTCTATTTTTCCAGAGCAGACCTGGTGCCTGGTCTATTAGCTTGACCTGGCACTAGGTTAAGGCTGGATTTTTTCACTTTTTGCTCAAAATCTCTTAAATCCTACACAAATTCATCCAAAACACTATCCACAAGCAAAATATCAAATAGGAAAGAATATGTCTAGTTATTACGTCAAAAGTATCTTAAATTAACCTCAAATAAGTAGGAAAGTAGTGATGAATTTAGCCCCTATCAGTGGCCCTGTGGATAAAACTCGAAGTTGCTAAGTCTCTAATTCTAGTAGTTAACACATAATCTTTTGGCTCTAGGAAAGACTCAATTAAGAAAGTCAGGGAATTATGCATAATTTCTTTATAAGAAAAGGTTGATAATCTCACAAACTTGATAGAAAAGCTTTTGGAAACCAACTCACAAATTAGGTCATGCAATGTTTGTAATTTTCTTGATCATTTTAGTTATTCTTCTCCTAATTTTAAGTCTAATAAACATGTTAATGTTTTAGATTTTCCTAATCTACCCTCTAGGAGATACAATGCATATTCTAATATTTATAATGAGGGATGGAGAGATCACCCAAATTTTAGGTGGAAAAAATAAAGGGTTACAATATTTCTATCACAACATTTCATTTTCAAATGTAGACTATTTTTGTAAACAAAATCCAACAAGCATAAGCTTCTATTCTTACATCACAATATCTAAATTTTAGGTGGGGAAAATAAGGGGTTAGGAAAGTTACTTTTAAGGTACATGAAGAGATCTTAACATTACTCATCTCAATTCTAAATGTATAGGATGAAAATTACATAAGATCAGTACCTGCCATGCTTCTGCAACTCAAAAAAGAATATTACAAAAGAAGGGGACGTATCAAAGGTATAAGAAAAGGGCCATGGAATATAACCTGCCAACCGGACTAGAAGGGATGAATCTAAAGGTTCTTTAAATATAATTAGTTTTCTAACTTTGAAGTTTTGCAGGAACGAAGATAGGAAGACACTAGTAGGAGATGTCTTTGTTACTGATCAGACAGTGGCTAAGTAGGTTGACCTAACAGACCAGTCAGATAATACAAGGGATCCAGCATGTTTTTTGTTGAACCAACAAAAGAAATGGTCAATCATTTGAAACCTTTATACGTCAAAGCTCATGTAAATGGTAGACCTATTTCTAGAGTATTCATTGACAGATGAGTCGTTCTCAACATCATGCCTATTTCAACACTCAAGAAGTTGGGAAAGTTAGTAGCAGACATAGTGTCGATGAATATACAAATGTGATAGGGCCTAATCTTATCTATATTTTTCTAGTTATTTGAGGATGTTTTATGGTAATTTTAGTTTAATAACTAGTCATTTCCCTTTCTATTTGATGTTTTGCTTATAAAAAGTGTTTTTGATAAATTTGTACATGAATTAGATAATTTAAAGTGAAACTGTAGATTTCTAGACTGAAGGCATAGAAAATGGAAAACACAGGGCACGCAGTGAAAGCAAAGGTCAAAAACTGGAAAAACTAAAGAACAGGGAATTCCTGAACAGAGCCAGCACCGGCTCCGGCAGTCCTAGCTGGTGCTAGTCGTGCTCTAGCGAGACTCTGAGGTTAAAAATTTATACCTTTTTTCCTCGTCCTAAGAGTTGGCTGGACCGGAATGTGCGCAATTGGGGTAGGTGTGCTGGTGGAAGCCTCTGATGCGATTCCTATAAACCTCCTACTCTATCTTTGCAAGTAGGTAAACACCAAATTTTCGATCTTCCAGTATATGGCCTACCCAAATCCGTTTGGTGAACAACTCATAGACTAAGGAACTTTTCTGGAGAGAGAGAGAGAGAGAGACGTCTAACTTTTTCCATAGAGAAGAAGCCGTCTCAAAGAGTGTGTTCTCAACCACGTTGTTTCCAATCCTCCTGTTTAACCTAAATAAAACCCTAGATTAAACTGGACTGGGCCATTGGACTCTTAGTTTAACCTTTTGGGCTTAATTATTTATTCTAATTAGAACCACATAAATGGCCCAATTAATAATTAATTTTTCAGCATAAATAAATTAGTCCAATTAATAAGCCTATATTAGTTTAGTCTTAGGTTAATCTTTAATTATTCAAACTGGGCCAAAACCCTGAATAATTAATTAACCCGCCAAACTAATTTAATTAATTATCTCTCTCCATGGACCTTTATTTTATTCTAGCCCAACAATTAAATAGGAATTTAAGATCAATTCCTTAGCCTGTATTTAATTAGGACTCACAGTCTATACTGGGGACCAAAAGACACACCACCTTGGCTACTAAAATGACCAAAATACCCTTGCTATATAAATAGCTGTATTTTACATTGTAAATATTTCCTAATATCACCATAAGGAAATATTGACCCCAAGGACAATGTTGCGTTAGCAAAGTCTCCGACCTACAAGTGTAATGACTAAAATACCTCTCTATACATCGCCATACATTTAGAGAGGAAGAAGTGTACTAACACCTCTCTAAATGACATCTACCATCCTTAGGCCTCTAGCCCAATGATCCACAACTTCTTAGATTGTTTTCGCTTTCCAAGAGAGCTACCCTAAAGCAAACATCCAAGTCATGTTTCCTAGGGCCCTGGATATTTAGATCATTCAGATAACCACAAGGGACGATATAGTATAGAAACTATCTTGTACAAGTCTGTCTTAACTAAATAGTCACACATACCCAACATGCAAGTATATTGGCCCTACTATAGAACCTCAACTGTAGCATATCAAAGTATATGCTTCCAGCTTCATCAAACCACTAACTCACACTTAAGTCGTAGAGTACTAGTCCACGCTGTAGCGGTAGTAGTCTAGGTTTCTACTATATAGCACCTTTAGAAACCACTACTACAGGTCCTGTTCTACGTATTCGAAATGCACTTATGTCATGAAGTGAGTGGACTACTCACTGGCTAAAGGTAAGTCATTCTCCATTTGGAATTCATAACATAATAACCTAGACATGATGAGATTCCCATTCTCATCAATGGGTTAAGAACGAATGTTTATGTGTTAAGTAACCTGTGATCCATACTTTACTATGAAAGACCTCCATTCACATGGACCATGTATTTAAACACAATGGGTCTTTTCCAAACGTGATTGTGCACAAATAAAATTATAAATTCAAAAATAATTTCTGAAAATAAATTCTTTTATTAAAATATTCGATTTTTACATCAGAAACCTAATCTAAGAGGGCATATTTCCCAACATAGACTTGACTCAGTGCCTGCTCAAAATGATTGAACCAGTCGTGGCTTAGTTCTAGAAAAATAGAGGAAACAGAGCTCAAATCAGGAGAATTCCAAAGCTGGACCGATGCTGGTCTAGATAAAGTGACCCGATGCCGACTCTTCTCTATTGTGGCGGTTTATAGTCCTTTTTCAAGTCAAATTGGAAATTGCCAAAGAGGTTAACGTACTTCCAACTTGTACTCGGCCCAGGGCTATTAAAGGACAAATTTTAGCAACCAAGAGGCCTATTTAACCATAAACAAGTAAAGATTAATAGGTGAATCTAAGGAGTAAAAACTGAAAAACACTTATTGAAAAAGAAGTCATCACTCGAAGGAGCATTAATTCAAGAAAGTTATTAAAGGAGAAAGAAGAGTGCTTGTCTATGAGTTTTTTCTAAGACCTTTGTTTTCTTTTTTTTTTTTTAACAATAATGAGATTAATGTTTTAATTGTATTTAGATATTATTTTTGGATTCATGATATTGTAATTTATTTAGTCTTTAATCAATTAATTGTTGTTCTTGTTATTTGATTACTGGTTTTTCTTTGGTGAGTTAAGGAACTTGAATTTCCTTTCTAATAGATTTGGGAAATGAAATTAGATGGAGTTCAATCTAAGTTAATTCTCTATCTGTTATCTTAGCTGGATTAGGAAAGAAGGTTAAGAATTGAACTTATGTAATCAAAGATTAGTTAATTTCACCTAGAGCATAGGGTCATTGACTAATTTCATATTTATATCACCTAGAGTATAGAGATATTTATGATGTCAAACCCCATCTAAAACCAACCCTAGAGTAAGGGAGTCGGGATGCATATCATATTTTTTTGCATGCATAAATATATTTTTGAATGATTTTATGTATTTTGGAATCATGATTTATAGTCTAGAAGGCTTAATTGTGCTTATTGGGTAGGAAGGGCAAAATGGTAATTTTGCTTGAAGTGGAAATAGGGAGATAGCTTGGGGATTGAATAGGAAGAATATTTAGGAGAGAAAATAAGAGCAAGAGTTGTTGTGGTTTAGTGGTTAGAGATTTGGAATTTATCTCTAAGGTATTGAGTTCAAATCCTATCATTTAACTTTTGACATGATTAAATTTTATTTTAGATAGGTAGATATTTTCGTCCCTTGTAGGCCATAAGAAGGAGTAGGAGTGTTGTCCTAGGGGAGACATGAAAGGAATGTCCTAATCCTACTCTTGTACCCTACAAAAACTCTTAAGGGATTCATACCCTTTTTGCTCTCTAACTTACCTTAATTCTTTATCAATTAAGTTACTCAATTTATCCAAGCCATTTTTATTTTCAGAAAATTCCTGCAAGACTCTTTGATCTTGGAGTTTCAAAAATGTCTATATGAGGATAGCATAGTGACTGAAAATGGGGAAGGGGTTATGGAAGGTTCCTAAGAGAATTAATCTCCATAATTGAACCTTCAAACTCCACCCTATAAGTGATCATCTTCTTCATGTAGCAATCTGGAAATTTTTCCAGCTTCTTGGTCAGTCCAGCTTTCGAAACTTCATCCATTTTTCCCACTCAAATGCTGCCAAAAAAAATAGCCATCTTGATCAGCTTGAAGACTGAAAACATTGACCAAAAATCGGGCTGCACAAAAGTTGTGCAAACCAGGAAATTCCTGGGCAGTTTTCACAGCTTGGTAGGCCAAGAACCAAGATGTTTCTTCCACCTTTCAAACCACCAATTTAACCCTGTCTTCCCTCCATGAAGAAGGCTGGAAACCAGCCTTAAAGGACCCTCCAATACCCCTTCAAACCTTCGGCAAGTTGGCTGAAACATTGCAGAAAAATCTGCACAAAAATTCCAGCAAACCTCTTGAATGACCAACCAGAAATTCCAGCCTTGTTCCCTCTTCAACCCTATCCGAAACTCACTCCAATTTTCTGTAAACCAACCTTAGTCAGCCATGAACTAAACTTCATCATCTCCTCCATTGATTTGTACAAAATGAACACCACAGCCACTCCTTAAATCACTCCATCAATCACTACAATCATGCCTCCAATTAAAATTCAAAATTCCAGCAAATTACTCCATGAAAACTTCTATGGATTAAGCCTCAACCAACCAGAAATTTCCTCCACCCTTGCACTCCATGATTCGGCCACCCTGTAGCTCATTCAAACCTCATTCAACTTAGCAAAACTCCAGCACAATCCAGTCGGCCATAGCAGCTCCAAGAACCTCTATCAACCAAGCTATTCTTACTATATTTTCAACCTTAATTCACTCCCTAAATTACTCCTTTTGAATTTCAAACAACCAGCTTTCCTTCTTTTCCCTAATCTAAAAATTTAATCACAAGGATTCTTCCATCCATTCGGCTAACACCACTCAACAGATTTCATCCAACCTTTCCTCCATTCTCTCCATTTTTCCAAAGAACACCAAGAACACACACCACCATTCTCCAAGCCTAAGACCACTCTAAACACCTCCAATCTTCTCCAAAAACTCCATATCACATCTACTCATCCTCTAGAATCCATTTCTATAATTTATAACATCAAACGCTGAAATCAAGACTCTACTTTCGGATCAAAAAACCAGAATTTTCTTGAAGACTCAAGAACACTCTCAAGGTAAGCATAAACGATTATGTTCATCTTTCTTCCTCTTCGATCTTTAATGAAATATACTAATACTCTCTCTCTTTCTCTTTCTCTCTCTCTCTTTCTCTTTGCCTCTCGGCTGAAATGGTTGTTTCAACCATGGCCATTTTCTCTTCTTCTTCTTGGTCAGATCAAGTCTTCCAAGCGTGTAGACTCTCTTAAGACTTCATCACGGTAGTCATCATTCGAGTATGTTCCTTTAACCCTCTCCTTAATTTTAAAATCATGCCTCTTAGATGTAATTGGAAAAGGATGGAATATGATTGTTGATTGAGTATGTGTTTATATGATGGAGTTGGGATTGAAGTATGAGGATGATTTGTCATGGTTGAGTTTTATGATGTTTTAGGGTATGTTGCATGCTCTTCATGGAGTGAGTTAGTGTGGATGATTAAGCATGGTAGATATTATGTCACCTTTGGTGAATAGGGTTTTATGTTCTTGTGTTCTTGTTGAAGCCATGAATATGAGTATGTTTAGTGGAGTTTGGATCATGTGATGGTAGATATGGATCTATGCTTTTATTCATGAATTGAATGATTTGTGGATTGGTGTTAAAGTCTATGTTCATGATTATGGTTAGCAGTAGGAGAATTATGATAATGATCTTGTTGTTCCTAAACTATTTAAGTTAGCCAATTTTATTACATTGATAAAAATTAATGCTATATTTTCTTCTAATGATTTCGAAAACCCTAGGAAGATTTGGAATTGGATTGTTAAATGAAATAGTTGAATTTTAGCTAAATAAATGATATCTTCTATTAAAATTAAAATACAAAAATATTATATATAATAATAATATTAAATAAAGCCTTTTATATAAATAATCATGATAGGTAAAATATTAATCTTATAAGTCATATATTTATAAATACCGTTACAATTCATTTGTTATCTTTTAATCAAAATATATTAAAATTTACTTATTATTAATTTTATTTATCAATTATTTTCTAACTATTAATTATTAATTAAGAGAATAGTAAAAGTTTATTATTTTAATAATATCATTTAGGACTTAGGACCCTTTATCAAATAAATCCTAGTTTATTTATTAATAACAAAGATTTATACCTACAACTTATTAGTAACTATTTCACAAACCCTAGTTATTTTATTATCAAACTAGATTTATTTTATAAAATCCTTTTGATTACCTAGCCTTAAAGTTTGGAACATTAGGGTCATGATTGTAGGAAGTTGAACTAGAATTATTTATAGAAGCAAATTTAGCTTGAGTTTAATTATGGCTTGTGTTTACCCCAGGCGGGGTTAGGTCAGCTTTGGAAGATCTTTGAGTTAGCTCAAGCAAAGGATCAGGTAAGCTCCTACATAAAACTTATTTGTTGTAAAAGGTTACTATAGCAAGCCAAACACGAAGTATGTGAACACTGATTTTGTAAAGGCAATGTTTCCTTTCTTATTTCAGTCAAACAAATTATTTGAAAATCTATAAGCAGTTTTACTCAAATACTAAACTCTTTCTAAAACCAACTTTGTCACGAACTTTAGAAACCCTTAATTGCCATTTTCAAGTAAAGCTATGTTTTATCAGTTTTCTCCCAAGTGGAACAAATAACGTTGAGTACTCAATAAGGGTAGGCTAGTAGTACTAGTTTTGAAGAGCAAGAGCGAGTCTTCTGGCAGGAGGCCACCTCCAGAAGATGAACTCAACTTGGAGAAGCAACAGTACTACTTAGTCATGCCGGTCCGAGCTAGAAAGTATCAGTTACGTGGACTGTGTATTGTTGGGATGGACAATCGATTTTGTTTAGGTGTAAAGAAGGAAAAGTATCTTACCCAGTAGGCCATACACCTACCTTTTGTCAGTCTGCACAAAGTGTGGCAGTCTGACTGTTGTATGGACATGGGGCCCAACATGTGGTACCCATGGCTGCCTATTTGAGTGGTTGTATTTATTATATCACTTGTATGGTTTGAAAAGCGAAAAACGCCACTCTTTATTTTAACTTTATTTATTGCTTGCTAGCATTTTCTCTTATAAAATGTTTCAACTTGCATACATGAGCTATTTTACTCGAACACTCAAAGCACACAGGGGTTTACTGAGATTTTTATCTCATCACCCTTTTTACCATGATTTCAAGTCGATCCTGGTGTGGGGATGAGTAGCTAATTGTTGCCTACTTTGGAAGATATTGTGTTATTTATTTTATGTAATGCTTTGAGAGATGAGAGTAAACAATTTATTTTGGATTTGTTCTTGAATTTTTGGATTGTAATAAGTTTTAATTTCAAAGTATTGTTTTATTTTTGTTGTGTGTCCTAGTTATAAAGACCCCTTGTCCTTTGGACAGGGCGACATCCCCGGCCCTACTGGGCCTAAGTTGTGGGGTGTTACATATGAGTTATGAGTTTAATGCATATTTTGGTTATGTTGGTTTGATTGAAAAATCTGCTAATTGAATTAGGAGATAGTGATTCCATGGATTGAAAAAGAAGTGGTTTCTATATTTTATTCCTTCATGATACTAAGACAATGATTGATTGTGAAAAGTGCTAAATGATTCATTTTATGGTTTATGTATTCTCTATCTAAGTATATGTTTTTATCTCCAAGAGTTGTATATATTTTATCTTATTTTTAGTTTTATTTTTTTATCACCTTAGTTGATAGGTTAAACATTGAATGAAAAGTAATTAGTATGTATTGTTAGGATTCGTGGACTCCTAAACGTGGAAAACATCCACGAATCCCTTCCGAGGACCCAAGCCAAACGATTAAGACGATTTAGGGATTACAAAATTACCTCTATTCAGTGTAATCAAGATCCTTGGATTTTGGTTTTTAATATCATACGTGCAACTCGAACGATCACTATACATTGCAATGTGCAAACGCCCTCTATCGGATACACATGGTGAACTAACTCGTTACACTAGGAATGCTAGTGCCTACGGTTTGAGAGGCTTAAATTTTTTTGGTGAATGGAGGCACGAATATTAATAAAGATCTATCTTGAGAAAACAGTTAGGGTTTTCTTTTAAAACCACTCGAACCTCTTGGAGTCCAACTCTGATAATATCTTATTATATTTTATTTTAAATTCAAATTAAAGTAAAACTAATATGATAAGATTCTACCATTACCTTGGTATTTTAACTAACTAATTTACCGAGTCAGATTCTTACAATCTAGACATCATCCAGATACATCGAATGTGGACATATTTCCAGATTCATTGTATCTGGTCAATTTTCTAGGTTCGATTAACTTAGATATATTTCTAAATTCATCGAACCTGCTTACCAGAAAAATAACCTAACGAGTTCGCTTATTGTGTGACCCTATAGGTTTATTTAACACTGGCAGTGTGCCCAAATCACATTTAAATGGCCCACAAGTTATAAGCGATTTTTAGCAAAACATTATAACTATCCAGGTTAAATGAAGATCAATGATCTCTTTGAACTAAACCATAACTTTATATTTAGTCCTTTTATCACACAATATCCAGATTAAACATAAGGCACGGAGCATGTTATCCTTATTAAGCTTAATCAATTATTTCTTGATCTCATAGTAGACTGTTCAAACAAATGATATCAATATCTTAGATTGATATATTTGAGTACGGCCATACATTTTAATGGTCTAACTTATCAAGGGGCCCATAGATATCTCTCACATAATTGAAATGGATAAATTCCTTCACTATCAATCATATTCTTCTTCCTGGTTTATTCTATATCCAACAGTAGTCTAATTTATTATCTAGTTAAAGACAACTTTAGACAACGTCAAAATATAAAATTTATCAAATAGGAAACTATGATGAATTCAGGTCGAAGAACTTATAATATCATCATGGCTAGAAAGTACTTATGACATGTTACATGAAGTACTCTCACAATAAGTCGTGTCCAATATAATATTCTCTAACATTTATTTATGTTTTGACTTGATATCACATATATCCATGACCAGTAAAACATAGCCATCAAGTCACAAACATACTAATCTTAATTTATTATTTTTTCACTAATAAAAATCGATCAGGGGCAGTTTAAGAATAGTCATTGTATTGATTGTAGGGTTTTCCTATCAAGTCACGTACTTGATGACCACAAAACTAAATACACTATTCATGGAAAGAAATGCCTCGTATTATTACATAATACATAATGACAATAGTATAAGTACAAATTGAGGATAGGGCATATCCCTAAGTATATGCTAAGTATAAGTACAAAAGAAGTGATTTCTATATTTTATTCCTTCATGATGCTAAGATAATGATTGATTTATGAAAAGTGCTAAATGATTCATATTATGGTTTATGTATTCTCTATCTAAGTATATGTTTTTATCTCCAAAAGTTGTATATATTTTATTTTATTTTTAGTTTTATTTTTTATCACCATAGTTGATAGGTTAAATATTGAATGAAAAGTGATTAGTGTGTACTTGTTCCTTAAGGATCGATACTTGTTAATGCCCTATATTATATTTAATGATGAGTACACTTGCTCATAAATGTAATTTAGGATTAACATTTTAATTTAAACTTAATTAGGAATTGAAACAAAATTGCATGATTTTTATATACCCAAATTCAATGCATCAAGATGACTAGCTTCACCGGCAATATCACTCTAATATTGGGAGTCCTAATTTCAGATATAATAGTCGATTCAAGGACCAGTTCAACAGCTTTCTTTGTTATTGAGGGAAAACCTTTATATTTAATCTTATTGGGCCGGAACTATATACATGCTAATAAATATGTCCTTTCTACATTGCATCAACTGTTGTTACTCTTGAATGATAGGCAGGTTGAAGCAGTAATGACCGATCAAAATCCTTTTTAGGCAGATGTCGAGAAGGTAGAGGCTATATAATATTCCCTAGTTTCTGAGCTAATTAAGACAGAAACTATTTAACCTGGCCAGGAGTCTACGGTATGCAACTTGATCAAAGCTAATTTTTAGTTACAAAGCATATTTGATAGATTGCTATTCATGATATTTTTTAAATGATAGCCATTTACATAGCCGGACGACAAGAAGATGATAACCCATCCTTGTTACAACCACGACTAGAAGACAGTTTGGGAGAATTTTTGCACAAGAAAGTGTTGGAATATATGCCCTCTTAGTCTAGGTTTCTAATGTAATTTTGACTTGTATTAATAAAAGTATTTTTCTCAGAAATTATTTGTGAAATCTTCCTTATATTTGTGCACAATTTTCATTACAAAAGACCCATTATGTTTAAGTAAATAGTTCATGTGAATGAAGGTCTTTCACAGTAAGGTATGGACCATAGGTTACTTAACACATAAAGTTTTGTTCTTAACCGAATGATGAGAATGGGGATTTCATTATGGTAAGGTTATTGTGTTGTTTGTAAAAGTACTATATGATAAAAATCTAGACTATTACTACTAAAGCATGGACTTGTACTCTACATCTTGAGTATGAGTTGATAGTCTAACGAAGCTAGAAGCATATGCTTTGATATACTATAGTTGAGATTCTTTAGAATAACCAATATACTTATATGTTGGGTATATATAACTATTTAGTTAAGACAGACTTGTACAAGATAGCTTCTACACTATATCGCCCCTTGTGGTTGTCCGAATGATCTAATTATCCAAAGCCCTAGGAAACATGACTTAGATATTTGCTTTAGGGTAGCTCCCTTGAAAAGCGAAAATATTTCAAAAATTCATGGATCATTGGAGTAGGAGCTTAATGATGGTAGATGTCTTTTAGAAATGTGTTAGTATACTTTTTTCCTCTCTAAATGCACGGCAATATGTAGAGGGATATTTTAGTCATTTTACCTATAAGTCAAAGACATAACTAACACAGTATTGTCTTTGGGGTCAATATTTTCTTATGGTAATATTAGAAAATATTTAAAATACAAAATACAGCTATTTATGTAGCAGTGGTACTTTGATCATTTTAGTAGCCAAAACGATGTGTCTTTTTGGTCCTTAGAATAGCCCGTAAGTCCTAATTAATTTTAGGTCGAGGAAATGGTCTCAATTAAAAGGATTTTATTTTATTCAGAAAGTTTAATTTATTTTTGGATTGGAATAAAATAAAAGGACAAGAGAAATTAAATTTATTATCTAATTTAATTGGTTAATTAATTATTCAGGGCCTAAGCCCAGATTTAATAATTAGAAAATTAACTTGGGCCTAAACTAGTTAATAAAAAGGCTTAAATAATTATTTTGGTTCATTTGGGCTCATTAATTATTTATTATGTTATTTTAATAGGCCCGAGAAATAAATAATTAATGGTTATTATTTTGGACTCATTAGGTCCAAGAAAAATAATAAATTATTAATGGCCTAATTGCCTGAATTAAAAGGGTTTTTTAATTCACGAAACAGAAGAGTTTAGGCTAAGCCAAACCTCTTCTGTTGATAGCCTCCGGGTGTTTTGAAATATCAAACCCCAATGTTTTGAAATATCAAAAGCCCAGTGTTTTGGTTATCAAAAAGTGAAGTCGTGTGTTTTTGTTTTTTTTCCACATAGAGAATACACACGGGAAAAACGAAGAGCCTTTCCTTCTTCTTGCTTCTCTCTCTCTCGTTCATATTTTCTTCCTTTTGGTTTTCTTGATTTTGCTAATCAATAGCAAAGGTTCAAGAATTATTTTGAGACTAGATTTTCCTTGCCTAAATTGTTTCACCAACAAGAAAATAGGTTGTGGAATATTCTGAGTTCTCAAGAAGGGCTTGTGTTCATGCAAACCAGAAAAAATAGACGGATAGCGGGATTTCAACCGGAATCATCATACAAAGAAGAAGCCGTACCAGCGGTTTAATCAATCTCTTCATGGCCAAACGAACCAAAGACACGTAGAGGTGTATTGATTTTAATGCTTCCCTATGTTGTTTTTGCGTTGTTTTAGTTTTTTTTTTTTAGCTTCGTCTCTGTAGCGTGCACGTCTTCTTTATGGTTTCGTTCGCTTCAAAAATAATCCAGTTTTGTCCTTTAGGATCCACTTATTGAAATAAATTTAGGTGGACTGGACAAATGTCGTATGACCAAAGTAAGTGTATTATTGAGTAAGGAGCAAAGAACTGGGTTGGTCGATACTATCACAAATTACAGGGATTGTTTCTCTTAGGATTATCATAAGATGTTGGGGTAGATAGAAAGATCATCAAACATCAGTTGCCTATCAAAGATGGCTACAAGCCACACAAGTAGGCGGCCAGACACTTCAATCCTGAGATCATGCCTAGGATCAAGGCAGAGATACAGCAGTTGCTTAAGTACAGTTTCATTTGGACAGCCCGATATGCCGAATAGATCTCTAATTTGGTACTGTCATTAAAAAGAATAGCCAGCTGTAGGTTTACATTGATTTTCGTGACTTGAACCTAGCAAAACTCAAAAATGAGTATGTCATACCAATAACTGATATTTTGGTAGAAGCAACAGCTGGCCATCCATTGAATCCTTCTTCCTAACTGAAATCAAAGAATTAGTAGACCTGTTCCGCCCAAAATGGAAATAGGCTAGGGTTATGAACTTATAATCTAATGATTGAGTCTCCATGATTATAAGTTAATTCCATACTGGACTAGACTGTAATTCAGCCTTATGGATAGCTATTTAGGTTACAATTAAATTTTTATAATTGAGGGAAATGTTCACAAAATAGCCTTCTAATGCCTAGGATTGATTGGATTGTTTAAGTAGATCGTCATGCCATTCAGCCTAAAAAATGTTGGAGTAACTTTCCAACAGGCAATGAACTTCATATTTCATGACTTGATAGGGGTTGTATGGAGGCCTATGTTAATAATTTAATGATCAAATCAATCAATTTCACTCAACATTTAGCGAACCTAGAGCAAGCTTTTTATCAAAATGCGATAACATAACTTAAAAATGAATCCAGATCCAGCTAAATGTACCTTTAGAATTGCAGCCAATCAATTTTTGGGCTTCCTAGTCGATCATAAAGGGATTGAGGTAGACTCTAATAAGGCAAAAGCAAGCTTAGAAGCTAGACCCCTTAGGAATAAAAAGGAATTGCACAGCTTGATTGGGAAAATCAGCTTCCTGAGGCACTTTATGGCTAATTAGCTTGCAATATGAGAGCTTTTTCATCCTTGTTAAAACTGAAATCGGCGAACTAATTTGTTTGGGAAAAGGAGTAGCAAAACTCGGTCAATCAATTCAAGCAATCCTTAACTAGTCCACGGTACTAGTACCCCCTCAATCAGACTAGACACTCAAGCTCTACATTTTAGCAATTGAAGAATCAATTAGATACTTGTTAGCACAAGATTACGAATATAAAATTGAGCAAGCCATATACTACCTCAGTCGGCTGCTTAATAATGCTGAAACTAGATATTATCCCATTGAAAAACTGTCTTTTTTTTAGATTATGCTTGCACCAAGCTAGAATATTACTTACTATCAAGAAAGATACATGTATTGTGTAAAGTAGACATAGTCAGGTGTCTCCTCAACTGACCTATATTGCAAGGTAGGCTAATGAAATAAGCAGTCAAGCTTAATGCATTTATTCTCAAATATGTCCTACTCCGAGCGTCAAAAGTCAGGCAGCGGAAGATTTCCTGGCCAAATCCTATGTTTGCACGTTGAGGATCCAGTCAAAATTGCACTGGAATATGTGAATATCCAGTCATGGATCCCGACATTTGATAGATCAAAGACTAGCTAGTGGGCCGGAGTTGGTCTAACCATTCCTTCCCTAGCCGGTTACAAAGGAAGGTTCTTATTCGAGCTAGATATCATTTACACTAATAACCAGGCAAAAGATAAGGCGCTCATCATTAGTCTGGAAATGTTTGTTGCAAAGGGCCATAGCTATAGGCCAACCAGGTTTATATCCCAATTATTTTTAGATTTAATCAGTAGAAGGGTCACTGGGAGGCTGGTCAAGATAGATAGTTTGAAGAAGTGTTTGGTTAACTACTTCACTATTTCTAGGAACTTGCTCAGCGTGATCAGGCAGCACACATTAGTTCTCAGCTTTGCTTGCCTAGCTAGGTACACTAGCTTAATCGAACAGCTTAGCTACTAGTACAACAATATCCTTCTCAGAAGCAATCAAGCCAATGTCATCCACTTCAGGCTGTTTTCCTATAGATCAACCAAATAATATTACGGATCAAAAAGAGGAAATTGGTGGGTTTCTAAAAGAAAATCGGCCAGATGACTTTTACTCTCAAGTAGACTCGTTGGGCCAGTCGCCATTTCAATAACTTGCTTCTCTTTTTCAACTTGTTCTGCCTGACTGGACGTAGGGGACACTATTAATATTTTATAATAAAGGGATCAACAAAGCATAGGTATTTTTCCAGCAGGTTTTCAATTTCTCAAGCATGTTCGGAGAGCTAGTTTTCTCTTCTTTTAGGAAGGATTCCCAACTTTCTAGGCTCCCGAGTTGGCTTCTCACTTTATTTATATTGTGGTACAACTACGAAATAGTTCTCTATAAGGATGTTTATTTGGTAGTCTCAACTCAGACAGCAGATTCAGCTCAGGCCAGTTCTGATTATAGGCTAGATATCTCTAATGCGAGGCTTTTGGCCTTCTCTTTGCTTTCCTATAAGATTTTCTTAGTAATAAACAAGTTATAGGAGCTTGCTCATGCTAGCTAAATAGTGATTCGTTCTTAGAGGCAAGCTTGCTAGCCTTACTTAGCTGACTTTCAGCTTCATCTAATTTCTACTGGTGATAGTTAATATCAAAGCTTAATAAGGAGACTGCAAAATCTAACAACATGCATTGTGTCTGAACATCAATTGGAAGATCTAAAGCATCATGAAAGGTGTCAAGAGTTCTCTTTAAGTCGATTTAGGTCTCCTTGTCAGTTGGAAAAGGTTGGCCAATCATTGTTTTTAGAAAATCTATGTGCTCCTACAAGAATGGTTGATCTTCCTTCCTATCAGAGGCTCTGAAAAATGCATCAAGCTTTTCCTCAAGCTTTAGCTGGCGAGTGATCAGATGTTCACTTGGCTATTTAGTGAAATTATCAAAAGGAACAAAGAAGTCAAAAGGTGTTGGAATGCCTTGTACCAGACCAAATTGTTAGGCCATGCAAGGGCAATTGTAAGGTTCAGAGCTAATCACACCGTGAGTTCTACCTGGTCGTATTCCCAACAATAAGTCACAAGCAGTCAACGGGTAAAACTAATTTTTATTTGTAGGTTCCCCTTTAGCATTCTTCAACCAGTCTAAGCCAATAGTCCCAGAACTATTGGGGGATAAGTCAAAAGCAGTCCTCTCCCGATTGGAATAAAGGTCAACTAGGATATCAGCAAGTGGGAGATCAGTGATTGGAACTCGATAAAGGTGGAAACCAATCATAAGGTTATTTGTTTATATTAACTCAAGGCAAGAAGGACCAAAGTTTGGTACATAGTGGTACAACCACATCTGAAGCACCTAGAGAGATCTAGTCACAAATTTAATTTTTCTACCCTCAATCATGGCTCTGGAAAGCTGGAATAGACCTCTGTAAATACTAGCAAGAAATAGAGAAGCCGACCATCTGAATGGCTAGTCATTATTAGGTTTGCAAAGTGCATATTCTCAGCCACAACACCAACCGCACTAGTGCACACAACATACCTACAGACCTAAAAAGGGAGGAAAGCAGTGTGCTCGGTATCAATGACTAGAATAGTCAACTCACGGTTGGCTTGGATAAACTTAAGGTAAGAAGAAATGGCCTTAGAATTACTGCCATATCTGGTAATAGGAGAGGTTCATTTCTTCTAGGAAAGAGGCAAGACCAGGACCATTCATGGGAAGGCCAAGAATTACTGCCATGTCTAGTAAGGTGAGGGTAATCATTCCAAAGGGGAACATAAAGACATTAATAGCCAAATTCCAGAAAATAATTACCACTGACAATAGTGCTCAGTTGACAAGGTAGCAACGAGTAGTCAGGTGGATTGCATCATAAATTCCCCACTTCTGCCATTCATTCCCACATTGCTCAGAGATTCGGCTTAACCAGGATAAATACTCTTCAAGGTACCTCAGCCAGCACCTCCACTTACTGGGAAATTTAGTGAAGTCCCATTGGTTGCTCATGATAAGTAGTCCAGTCCGACAAGCTTCATATAGTTGACCATATCAGGGTTACCGGTTAGATATGTCATGATAGGGCCTAAAATAAAAGTTTGTGCAGAGGTAGCGTAAGGAATTATTGGACAGCTATCCAAGGCATCTGAGGAAGAATTGATAGGAAATAGAAGGAGTGCAGGTAGTCAGCAAGGGTTTGGTTGTTGAAATAGTGAGGATTTCTCGTTTGAATGGATGAAATTAAGCTAGTCAAAATTGGGAAAAATAGAACATCATTAATTAGATTAAAGAATTTCAAATTCAAATATAATTTTGATTTGATCTAAGTTTTGGGAATTTAATGTTATAATGAGGAATAAGGCTTCAAAAGCCCAATTGCTAATTTTTCGGAAGCCTAAAAGTTATTTGTCCCATTTTCTTTAACAAGATAATAGGACAAATAAGGGGATAAATGTTGACACCAGAATGTGTAGCTAGCCAAACAAGTCAAAACGTAGCTGGATAGACTAGTCAAAGCATGATTGGACGGGCTAGTTAGGAGCATCATTTGGATAGACCACATGGGTGCAACTAGGCTAGGCAAGCAAGCTAGGCTTGGCAGCCTTCAACAAGACCCCAAGCAAGTCGAAGAAGCAACTGGCCAGGAATTTAACCTCAGTCAGGACACTTTCTATCTTCAAGAAAGTTAGTCGTGGCCAGAAGTTTAACTTCATGACATTTCATATCTTCAAGGAAGTTGGTTATTAAAAGAATAATATGCAGATTTCTCTCTAAAGAGTCGCCCACTTTGCCATTGTCGATTGTGAAGTAGAAGGGAGTAACCACAATCACCATTTTCCCCATTTACAGTCATAGAGACATAACTTAGAAGCTTGGAGACTAAGGAATTCTACTTATAAAAGCCAGAAGATGAGCATAAGAAGGAGGACATCAAGAAATTATCTCAAGAGTCTATTTCATTCCTTAATTTTATTTGAAAGCTTATTTTACTGCTTTTCTTTACCAGCTAAATCTTTCTTTCAAATTATTAGGTGTTTACACTCTCGAGGTTATTACTTTGGTCCTCAATTCATTCCTTCCAATTCATACCAGATAATTGCATTCACTTCACGAATAAAGCTTGCATAGGGCTTTTTAGAGTACTCTAAGGAATCCTGTCATTTGATTTTCAGCTTCCTGTGCAATTTTCTAGAAATACTTATGCACTGGAAGTAAAAAGAAGTGTAGGACTTCTGACTGGCCAAGTGTTTCTTTTGGCTAGTTCAATCATAGCTAAACTCTTCCAACCAGTTACTGACTTGACGGCCAGATAGTGAATTCTCGATTCAATAGGATGGAAGACTTAACCTTTTCTTCACTTAAGACTCCACAACAACCTTATTTATTTTCTTCACATGTACTCTAATTTATACCCCTTCACATATTCAGAAGGTCTAAGGCTTTTCTTGGGACAAACAGAGTGGTTTGATCATCACCAAAAGAGCCATCCTTTATTAAAATGGCTTGGGATAGAGGTACCTTGGATAAGATTACTTTTATCATAGGTGTCCCATCTAAGGGAAACACTTTTTTTTTTTATGCAAATGTAAATGGATTAATATTGATCAAAAAGAATTTACATGGCTTTACTAGTTTACAGTCAAGGAGACTACAAACTAGTGGTTCTCAGTACAGTCCTCAAAACTAGACACAACATTAGGATACAAAGTAAAAATAACAGTGTACACATGTGTTTTAATCTTCTTTACAATCTCCAACGGTTGGCAGACCGCACCCTCAAAAATAGCCTTATTACGAGCATACCATATGTAATAAAAACTGACCGCCAAAACAATAGACTTAGCCTTAGTAAACCATGAAGTACTATAGTTGGTGCACTTATACCACCTAAGACAAGCTTTGGCCAAATTCAAAGCATTTGGTAAACTTAGCCACCTTTTCACTTCCGTCCAAATAGTAGCAGAAATTGAGCAATTGAAAAATAGCTGATTAATCATTGTCAGGTATGCCTTACACAAAGGACACGACAAGTCATCAAGCCTGAACACAAGTTCATCCTTGCTCTTAAGCCTACCCTTAGCACAAAACCAAAGAATGAATGAGTGTTTGGGTGTCAGTCCCTGCTTCCATATAGTATTGGCCTAATACACAGTCTGTGCAGTTGATCTCAGATAGTCATAAGCAAGACAAGTGAAAGAATTAGTACACATGACCCACGAATAAAGAAGATCAGTCGCACAGTGAGTATCCCATTCATGCTCTAGGATCATGTCTCTAATTGCTAACAGTCTACGAAATAAGGGGGAATGTTCCCTGTGATGATCGATCTCCCAAATAGATCTGCCCTTCAAATAATAATGGTCCACCCATTTGACCCACAGTGATTGTTTCTCCACTTGGATGTCCCAAATGATTCTAGGCAGTAGCACTCCATTCCAAGTGTGCAAGTTCTGCAATCCAAGTCCGCCCTCAGTCTTTGGAAGACAAATATTCTTTCAGGCAATTAAAGAATTCTTTGAGTCCCACAAGAAATCCCTAGCCATCCTATCCAACTAACAAATAACAGCAGATGGCGTAGGGAGAATAGACAACCAGAAACACTCAACCCCTTAAAGAACAGATTGGATCAGTTGGAGGCGCCCAACATAAGATAGAGAGAACAAGCGGACCATTGGCCAATGTATGAGCCAATGTGATCAAGCAATGGTTTGTAGTAAGTAAGCCAAATTTTACCATTCATGATTGGCAGGCCAAGGTAGCGGAACAAAAATTCCCCAATAGGTATGCCCGTATCTTCCAGAATATTCTCTTGATCATTCATACGGATCCCAGCAAGATAAATATTGGACTTATCCTTATTGATTTCAAGACCCAAGCATCTTTTAAATTCTTCTAGGCAGTCAAGGAGAATGCGGATAGAAGAACAATCACCCCTAGCAAACAACAAAAGGTCATCCGCAAAAGCAAGGTGAGTAATCCTTAGGCCGTTACACTTGGGATGATAGTTGAATGAAGTCCCAAGTGTGTGCACTTTGACAACTCGTGAGAAATATGCTAAGCAAATGACAAACAACAAGGGGGAGACCAGATCCCCCTGGCGCAGACCTTTAGCTCCAGTAAAGAAACAATGGATAATCCAGTTGATAGCAATAGAGAACGAAGTAGTGGTCACACACTGCTCAATCCAATTCACGAAAAGAGGAGGGAACCTAAGCTCAGTAAGTAAATCCAGTAAGAAATCCCAATTAATTGAGTCATAAGCCTTCATTAGGTCCACCTTAATTATACATCGAGGAGAAACTCTTGTTCTACTATACATACGCATAAGTTCCTGAACCATCATGATATTATCAGTCATGAGTCTATCTTGTATGAATGCCGACTATGAAGTGTCCACAAGGTGAGGTACTGCCAGTTTAGGTCTGTCAGTCGGAATCTTAGAAATAATCTTATAGACCACGTTACAGTAAGAAATAGGTCGATAGCCACCCACCCTCTCAGCATGATCAGATTTCGAAACCAGGGTAATAATAGAATGGTTAATCTGCTTAAGAATTCTACCAGAAGTGAAGAATTCTGAAACATCGTCAAAAAGACTCTGCCCAATCGTACTCCAAGATTTCTTGAAAAATAAGGTAGAGTATCCATCAGGGCTGGGAGCTTTACAATCACCAATGTCCCACAGGACTAATATGATATCTTGGATAGTAACGTCCTTAACCAAGTCAACTTTCAAGTCATGAGGTACCATTGGACCAGCCCTAACAAAGTCCACATTGATTCCCTAGCAGTCCACCTTAGTCCCAAGAAGTTTTCGGTAATAATCCACAAATTCATCAGCAAGATCCTTTGGGCTATCGGTCATGCTACCATCCTCCTTAAGAATCGAAGTGATGAAGCTCCTCTTTTTATTTCTTTTGACAATGTTGAAGAAGTAACGAGTATTCTTGTTAGCGTGAGCTACATACCTTCATTTAGCAAGTTGCTGGTAGAACTTCCTTTCTGCCTCGGCGAAACACCATGCCGATCGTTTACACTCCTTGAAGTGTGCAATAAGATTCTGATCCATAGGGTTGGTAAGTAATAGTTGTTAGGCATTGAGTACAGCCTGGTTCGCTTGTTCAACATGATCATACAGGTGAGAGAATTCCAGATTGTTTAGTCTCCGCAAGTCACGCTTTAGCATTTTCAACCGACGACAGAGGGTGAACTGGTGAAAACCCATGTATGGCCGATCCCAAACCCCTTTTACAATGTTCTGGAACAATTCATGGTTAGCCCAAAGATTAAGGAACCTAAATGGACGTACTAATCCCACACTGTTTTCAACCACTGACCAAATAGCAGAACTATGATCAGAAATGCAACCAATGGGGAAAAACTCCACTGATGCCTGGATAGAGCACTGAAACCATGCATTATTACCCATATCTCTATCAAATTTAGACCACACCCTAGAATTTGTCCAAGTAAACCACGGCCCTACATAGGGTAGGTCCTCTAGTCCAATGTCAGCACATAATAACGCAAAGTTTCTAATTTCATATGTTGAAGGCAATGAACTGCCAAGTTTATCATCCACATGTAAATAAGAATTAAAATCCCCCATAAGAATCCATGCCTCCGACAGCGAAGAAGATAAGTACTGAATATCCTCCCATAAACTTCTACGTGCCACAACAGAATTGTAAGCATAAACAAAAGTGAAGAAATATGTAGCAAGAGAAATCTTACATGTGATGCGCACAGTAATAGCCTGAGGTGTACAATGGATTAATTGGACATCCACCATTGCACCATTCCACAAGATGACAATTCTACCACCATCTGATTCCACCAAGTTATGAATAGCTGACCAATTAGAGAATTTGGTTTGTATAATATTGTCCAGCCCAACAACAGTCAGCTTTGTTTCCAGTAATCCGATAACGTCTACACAATGTTTAGAAGTAAACTTCTGAACCCCGTGATGCTTAAAGGTCTTGTTAAACCCTCGAATATTCCAGCATGCTACTCTCGTTGAGGACTAATTAGTGCTCATTGGGCACCAATCAAGTCAACACTACGTTGTGCATATTTCTTCCATACCGAACAAATAAATTTTATTGCCTGAACTATTGCCTTACCGGCATTCCCCATGTCCTTTGGAGCATCGTCAACACAGCCTTCAATCCTAGTAGGAGAGACAGAATTTTTGTTTTCAAAATGTACATTCAACTGTGATTTTGATTGCCATTATTGGTGTCCCCTACGTCTTACCCTGGACCGACCTCTTCTATCCCTGATCTGGTCTCTTAGTCTAACAGATAAGGAGGGTGCATCATGTTCAGCAACCCCACTTTGTCCTTGTTTATCGTTGGTGGCAATCATGCCCATTCCATGCTCGTTACACACAGGTATAGGCAGTGTACTGTGCATGCTGTGGCTGTTATCCTAATCCAAAAGTTGGCAGGTTGTTTCCCTTTATCATTGCGTAAATTCCTTTTCACACCAGGCGAGGGTGATCGCAGCTATTTGTTCTGTCCAACTGGTGCAGACAAAGGCCTTGTCCATTTGTTTGTCTTTTCCTTTTACCCTATGTTAATTCTATCAGTCATGGGAGCCACCATCTATTCCTTTCTTTTCATTTTTTCCCCTATACATGCCTCTGTAACATGCCCAAATTTACAACAGAAACTACAGTAGGACGGTTCAAACTCAAATCTCACTGCCTGCTACTTGATCTTACCGGATGGCAATCGAATTGGCACCACTTTCACTAGAGGCTTGGACACATCCACTTTGACTAGAACTCTAGCATATGACACACGATCAAATGTTGCAGTAAGCATATCTGTCATAACTAGAAAGCCAATAGCAGAGGCAATTTTACTTAGAGCTCTCATGTTCCAGCAGCCCAGAAGCAAGGCTGGACACGTGACCCATATGGGTATTATGCTCACTTCATCGAGGGAGAAATCAAATTCTAACGGTATCATCTTGAGCATAAGTGAACGTCCAAACATAGTATAAGATCCTCCACGAAGAACCTGTTGCCTGTCAACATCCGTTCTGAAGCGGAAAACCAACCACCCAGAAGCATGATTGTGCACCTTAGATTGAACACCCCAATGTTTAGTGAGGTCCATGACTGCCTTCATTCCAGGAAACCTGCCCGCAAACATCCCAACAAGGCAGAAACCCAGCTTGCCCTCAACATCCACTAAGTCCATTGTATTAATGTCAATGAGATTAGCCGGGCTGTGAATATGGCTTAGTCTCATTCCATTCTGCTACACACAGTTCCATTTCACAATAGTAGCCCAAGTACGAGTTATTTGATTGGAGTCCAAAGGTTTGGGAGGGGATAGTGGTTTCGGTTGAGAGTTTGTGTTGTCCCCCACAAAGGGTTCAGGAGAGACAGAGGTCTCAAGAACTTCAGGGTTCATGCTCCCCACCTGGACAGACACTGGGCAAGAGGGTTTGGACGTTTCTGGGGCCTAGTGTTGGTTCACTCTGACTAGAGGGATAGATGACAGAGGGGTGGTAGGGATTGAGGAATTCGATTCGAAAAGCTGGGAGAGAGTTGGGGGGTTCACATTGGGCAGCTCCATGGACTTATCTGGTGAGCCTGCCCTGGCTAATATAGCTTATACAACCCCCTTTTTGTGACCTTGTTTACGACGTCTAGTCTGGACCATTAGGTCCAGACCCTCAGATCAAGATAAAGACGGATATAGCTAAATAGATAGAGGGAAGATGACTGACACCTAGAGATAGGATAATGTTTTCCCGGGTCTGGTAAACTAACTAACTGACAGTCATGGAAAGAAGCTGCGAGCTGAAGGATTATAGGTCAAGAGAGAGATGGGTTAGGTAAGTTTGAAATCAGATATAATTCCTAGGCAGAATACCACATCTGAGAAATCAGCAGGAAGGGACTGACAAACTGGTATTCACATGAAAATAGTGGTTTATGAAGATCAAAGAAACCCGTTTGATGGCATATCAGATGACCAAGGAGAGAGGCTAAACCAAAAGACATCAGTTGTTCCCAGACGAGAAGGATGTGCACACATAGCCCACTACATTCAGCCAACAGTCTTCTATCCAACTGATTATCATATAATAGCACCACAGGCTAGGATATCCTCGGCAGGGATACCACAAACTTATAGGAGAGTAAAGGAGGATAACAAGGGAGAAAGAATGATAAAAACAACACCAACCCAACCACGATCATACAAGACTCATATTGCATATGCCACTAGCATAACCAAGTAACAAATGTACCATGAAAACAGCAAACTATCCAGAGTTCATATTCGGGTAGGCAAGAGAAGTAGCATTCCAGAACACAAACACATACAATATAGCTACACAGTGAACAAAAACCACATAAGTAGAAATAGAGGATAACTAACCAACAAGGTAGACGTTAACATTCACTGCAGCTTGAAGATCAGCCATGGTTATCAAGAACGAAAAGTGAACTCAAGGGAGTTGAGAGTATCTCTCTCTACACTTTTCTATATTACCCTTTCTAAGGGAAACACTGGTCGAGCAAGAGTTGGAGGTGTGGTACGCATGTTTCTTGCCAGGCTTGCAAAGTTCTTATAAATTATAATAGAGTGAAAAGAAAATATGGAAACTAAAACCTCGGCACTGTTAGAGGGCCTCAAGCTTTGCTGCAAACTTGCAATGGAAAAATTCGCAATTCAAATAGATCCCATGGTATTGGTTAATCACGCCATCGGGAAGATGATTGCATAACTCACATCGCACACTTGAGGCTTTGCTTCGCCAATTCACCCAGGTTTCATTCAGGCATGTCTTCCGCTAGGCAAACCAAGTTGCAAATGGACTGGCCAACCTCAGACCTTATTGTTTATTCCTTTTTTAATGATTTGTCACCTGAAATAGGGGGCCTATGTAATTTGGTTGTCTGGCAAACGCTAACACTCTGAACAAAATACTCATGTATTTTTCCTCTTATATATTATAGATAGTGTTCTTACCAAATCTGCTATTGCTTTTTATGACTTTACGAAAAAATAAAAAAACATTGACATAAATAATATATTTATATTGTTTAATTACTATAAAAAATGAGAGGAAAGTAAAATAGGAGTGGTATTATTCCCTCCACATTAATATTTCTTATCTGTTAAATTGAAGAGAGAGGAAAAATAAGTTACTTTTTCTATTTCAACTAAATTGATTTATTTATTATTTTAAATTATTCTAAAAGAATTGATATTTTCTCTAAAAAAATTTAATATATAGAGCATTTTTTATAAAATAATCAATATACTAATTATATATTACTTTATATATTTAAATATGATATAAAGTATTGTGTAGCTTGCATATTCCCTACATTTTATTATAGAGAGGGTTAAATCTACACCCCTAGAATCTAAATCTACACATCTAAACTATAATTGCCTAGTGTGGCCATTACTACCCTTTGTCTCTTCCATTCTCAAACCATTAATTTTTTTTATTCTTAAACGATCCTTTTAATTAAAAATATATAATGAAAAAAGTATAGTATTTCAATGTTTTTTACTCTATCCAATCTTTTCACTTCATTTGCCTCATTTTTTTTAATATATATGGACACCGTACCAACCAAGTTTTTGAAAAGTTGAAGGATTTGAAAAGACTTTAAGAATATTGCCTCTACATATAGTGTCTTTATGATTTGATAGGTTGTAGAGTTTGAAGTGAATTAGAATAGAGAAGGGATTCTAAAAGTCTAGGAATGTAAGAGTCAATGCATGTTTTTTAATTAATATGATAGTTTAAAAATTAAAAAATTAATGACTTAAAAATAAAAGAGTCAAAGAGTAGTAATGACTGCACAAGGCAACTATAGGTTAGGAATGTGTATTAGATTATAGAGGATGTGGATTTAACTATTCCTTTTATTATACTGTATTAGTATTATTTTATAATTTTTATTTTATATAAAATTTTGTACCAAGTCAAATGCTACTAATTAAATTGGGATGAAGTGAGTATAACCTAAATGTTGTTAATTCCAAACAAAAAGAGCACATGTTACTTCTAAATAGAAAGGATAAGCCTGTAGATGGTAGTACCTTGTGATATCACGGGTTCAATTCTTCACTTTATATTACATATCTTACAATTTACATCTTCTATAAGACTCTAGAGTAGGAGTGACGAGAATATTCATAATAGAACATTATCCAAAAAAAGTACATGTTTCTCTTTTAAGTGTGGACTCAAAAATTATAACGGTTAGTTGTCATAATAATATCAAACGATTAAAAAAAGAACACCCACAACATATAGAGTCAAATTATCTTTACTTTGAGTGGGTTTTTTTAAATAAGTAAGCTAATTATTATTATTATTATTATTATTATTATTATTATTATTATTATTATTATTATTATTATTATTATTATTATTATTATTATTATTATTATTATTATTATTAAGGTCTGTGTCAGTTTCGAATACGTTAATGCATGAAAACCGCTGGACCTATACTAGTAGTCCTATTCCACACTAGCTCATTATTGGTCAATTAGTGTTTTGATGGAACAATAATCTCATAGTAAATGCTTCTCTGATCCTTAAAACATCTCAGTTTAAGGAATGAAAATGAAATTTTCTGAACACTGCAAGTCACCATTTCAGTTTTGAAGTTGCTTCCGTTCCTACTTCTCTTTTAATCCGAAAATTTTGTACACATTAGCACAAATACAACTAACAATTTAAGATTGAGAAGATAAATTACCTATATTAAAAGATAATATTATAAAAATAAAAATAAATTTAAAACAATTTAAGCTTTTATTTTAAATATATATATATATACTCTTTCGTTTCAATATAAATATTAATAAAATCTTTTGTACACAAATTAAAGACATAAAAAATAATATTATAATTTAAATAAAATTCTTATTTTATTTTTATTAAATGCATAATAATTATTAGTTAGTAAAAATTTTTAAAAAGTAAGAAAAAAATTTAAGAAGTTATATAATTAATTTAGAATAAATAAAGATAAAATAAAAAAATAATTATTAATTTTTAAAATATATATTTATTTTAAAATAAAATAAAAAATTTTATAATTATTTATTTTAAAACAAATCGAATAAAATTTTAATCGTTTGTCCCCTATTGCCTGTCACAATCATCATCTGGGAGTTATGAGATTAACTGCAGAAGCGTGTTGAAGTTATGCGTCATTTTTTTTTTTTTTTTCTGCTAATAAGGCAGCAGTAATAGAACAGAAAAGGGATTGTCACGTGAGGAGTAGATGCATGGTAACTTGAGCCTATCGGAGTCTAAATACTATATAGTCTTACGTGGTCTACGACTTCGTGTTTCAGAAAGTCAATTAAATTCTCATTTATTTTAGTCATTGCTCTTATTTATTATGAGTGCGACCTTTTTTGTATGTGTAGGGTAGGGTACGATAGGAGACCTTAGCTCAGGGGTTGCAATTGCATTGATTTGAGTACGCAGTCATGTTCGAGTCTGTACTACCCTGACTTTGCCTTCTGGATTTCCGAGCTAAGCAATCTCTGTTTTCTTCTCATTGTCCTGCAATGCTTCTTTTTACACACTCTATTAAAATTTGAAAATGCCCCTCTATTTTTTTCTCTTTTTTTTCGCAAATCGTTTAATATTTTAGTAACTAGAGAAATTCTTAAATTCATAGAATTTTGAGAGGTAAAAATTAATTTAATATTTTTATTAATATAATTAAGTAGAGTAATAAATAATATAGTCCCATGAAGTACTAACAATATTTGTATTGTCCTAGAATTTATCTTCTTCTTTTTTTAGGGGGATTAATTCTTTGAGTTGTTTCGCCACAACATAACACATCCCCTCCCCCCCCCTCTTTTTTTGGGAGGAAGGCCACATCATTAGGGTTAATTCTAATTATCCCTTAAAGTTAGAGGAGTAGAACAATTAAATGTCTGATGTTTAAATTTAGACAAATAAGTACCTACTTAACAAATTTTATTAATAATTAATGGAAAATTGACGAAAAAATTTTCCAAACCTATGTATTGGCATTAATTTTTTTTACCATTGACACATTATTTGTCAAAATCTCTAAATATTCTTAGAATCTCACTTTCTTACTAACTATCACACTCTCTCTTTTCTTCCTCACTGTCTTCTTCTTCTATTTTTTTTGTTTGTCTTTCAACTCTTTCTTCTTCCTTCCCTCAATTCATACAACTATTCTTTTTGGAAAAAAAAAATTAATGATTTTTACTTTTTTTTTTTTTGGCAAAAAGAATGATTGTACGAATTGAGAAAAGGAAGAAGAAAGAGGTGAAAGACAAAGAAAAAAGAGAATAAAAAGACAGTGAGAGAGGAGAGAGTGTGTGTGACAGTTGGTAAGAAAGTGATATCCTAAATATATTTATGGATTTTAATAAATAAATGTATCAATGGTTAAAAAAATTAATATTAATACATGATCTTGCAAAAATTTTCATTATTTTTTATTAATTACTAATAAAATTCGTTAAGTCGATATTTAATTATCTAAATTTAAATATCGAATACTTAATTATCCCATCGTCGTAACTTTAGAGAGGTGGATGGAATTAACCTAAAGCAAAATATGCCAGCCACCCTTGAACTTTCACAAATTTTTTATTTTCATTCTCGAACTTTAAAATGTGTTATTTTAGCTCTCGAACTTTTAAAACACCTAAAAAATAACCCCTTCAACAATAAAAACTCAAGTATAATACAAAATTACCAGATTTTAACTCTCATTCTCCTGTTTTTAATTTCTAAAATATTATTATTCAACTTTAATCTCGCTCTCTTCTCTTCGAATTTCTTAATTTATCAACAACAATTTTAATATCTAACTTTAAACCTTTTATGCCACTCAATAATCTTGAAATTATTCTTTCGCATTTTTTCGAATATAACCATATAACAAAATTAACATGTTTTACCCTTTAATAAACAAAACTAAGATATAAAGATGAAGAAGAAAAAAAATGATTCAATTATTGATGAATAGTAATTTTTTTGGCATCTTTACAGGAAGGAAGAATAATTTTGAAAGTAGAAGTGAATTATCAAAAAAAAAAAAAATCTAAAAACAGAAGTGAGAGACACGCAAGACGCAGTAGTTTTTTTCTGTCATATATAGAAGTTACTTTATAAGAATTAGAAAGATGGTACCACATTATAAGAGTTGAGTAAATGAAAATACCTATAAAATTGGTAATATGGAAGTCATGTGATGAACTTCTGTGAGCACTTAATAATTTTAATTGATGGAAGAGCTAATTTGAAGAAAAGAGAGTAAGATTAAAGTTGAAGAATAATATTTTAGAAATAAAAATGGAAGAATGAGAGCCAAAATCTAGTGATTTTATATTGTACTTGAACTTTTATTGTTGAAATGACTATTTTTTATATGTTTTAAAAGTTTGAGAGTTAAAATGAAACATTTTAAAGTTTAAGAATAGAAATCAAAATTTGTGAAAATTTAAGGGTGACTGACATGTTTTACCCATTAATTGACCATATTACTTGGGCACTAGCATTTGGGAATTTGAACTTTCCATAAATTAAATGAAATCAAAAACTTTGTCAAACCGCCGATGCAAGCATGATGATTGATGTATAGTCAATTATTTCTCACAATAGGAAAGTTTAAGTTTCTTATCATCTAATCTCTTTCATTAAATCTTCTTTTATGTGTATATTGTTTTAAACTACTATGTCAATATTATACCCAAAAAAAATGAGAAAAGTCAACTTATATCAATTTTTGAGTAAAATAAAATAAAAATAAAAAACTAATTAATAGTAAGTATCTAACGACTAGTCATATTTTTTCCCCCAACAATTAATAACAATATTTCACATCTCTTATTGACATTATTTATTTGCACTTCCCAAAAAAAAGCACTTTTTATTTTACTAATATTTGTTAGTATATAGTTTCACATTTTGAATTTGTATATAATTGTTTAGTCTAGATTCATACAGTATTTATTTTGTACTATGGTTGTACTTCATTTGCACCTACATCCTCTTATATAGGTCTCATGCCAATAACTGTATGTCTGCATTTTTTTTTTTTTTTTTGTTTAGTACACACTTTGTTATAATAAAAATTCCTCCTTTTTGTTAATTCTAACAAACTTTTTCTTTCTTAATCTATTAGTCTATATAAATGTTTGCTCTTATTCTTAAAATTTTCGTAAGATAATCAAAATAAACATATAAATAATTTGCCACACACACATATATATAATATAATTGTAATATAGAACAATATCCTAAGGGAGTATTCAAAATAAATAAAGAAAAATATAGATGCCACTTTTTGGTGGTTTCTCGTTCTTTAACTAATGAACAATTGGTCACTATTCTAGCCTTTCATAGTCATCAAATGCAACATTTAGTATTTTTCTACCGTGTAATTACAAAAATAGAATCTTTCATCTCAGTTTACTTATCTAAGTTACCTTTGAATAATCAAGACTTGTTATCTACAAATATTAGTGATCCTAAAGAGAGAGAGAGAGATATATATATATATACACTTATTTATATACCCATGCGGACGGATGATTTTTATTTAATTAATGTTGGTAGATTTAAGAGATATTTTTCCAATAACACTAATAAAAATTTGGAGTTAATTTCAGTAACTCTTTCATACTTTTGTATGTTTGACAATTTGGTAATCAAACTTTTAATTTTAATAATTGAGTGCATCATAAACTTTTAATTTTGACAATTGAACATCTAGTTTAGGATTTTGTCAAATATTGGGTGCCCAATTATCAAAATTGAAAATTTGAATAGTCAAGTGTCAAACATCTAAAAGTATAGTGAATTTACTAAAATTAACCCATAAAGAAAAGAAAAACCAATTGAGAAGAAAACTGAAAACTATATAGATTAGGCATATGGATGATTTTGCCCCCTAAAAGAAAACAAAAGATAGAAAGCAAAGATATTTTAAAAAAATTAGTGAATTTTTGTAAATAATCAAAATAGTTTAATGATATTATTTGCCATCCCCCCACCCCAAGAGGAAGAAAGAGGAAAAAAATGCCTTTTCCCATATAATTATGCTTCTGCGAAATCGAACCCTGGTGACAGAGAAAATTTAGATCTAATTAAACTACGTCACATAATGGCACCCTTGGTGTACTAAAGAATCAATTGATTTGCATAATCATTCACAGACAGAATCGAAACTAGACAATTTCAAACAATCAAAGTCAACTAAATTCAGGCATTGATTTGCAGTAAACCCTAGAACCTCAAATACACAAATCCTATTGATTATTTACCCAACAATTTGGTGACTTCGGTTTTCTTATGTTTGTTGACAACAATGTTTAATTAGTATTTAGTAAGGATCCTCTTAGTTGTCTTTGTTTCAGAATATGCCTAACCTCCTTTGAAAATAATCTCAAGATCTCTTTATCCATGATCTGTTAAACATTTTTTAGATCCAAAATGGTTCTTCAATTCCAATTATGGAAATACAACTCACTGAAAGCTTCACGTTAGGGTTGGCGCTATGCAAAAAGTGTATGCAGCGATTAGAATATGTAACTAGGGATGGCAATGAAATCAGACCGGGTCGGGGATTAGAAATTCCAACCTTGTCCCCGCATGTACCCTTGCATTCCCATCCCCAACCTGTCCCCACTATGAGGAAAGGCAGAGATCCCCGCTCCCGGCCCGCCGAGGACAAAACAATCCCCGATCCCAACCCGGGGAAGTGGGGGCCCGTTTTGGGCCCGGAAATAATTATAAATATTTTTTTAAAAAAAAAAATTTTTGCCTCCAATATATTTTTATTCAAAATTTTTTAATCATATAGAAAAATTTTGTAGTGATTTCTAATAATTTACATATTTATCATATCACTATATTAGTAAGAGTAAAATTAATAATTTATAATTTATAACTTTTTTCTTTTTTATTTTTCCTCTTCTTTTCTATTTTATTTCATATACATATATAATTTACCTTTACATACATATATAATCATATAATATATATATATATATATATAATCTACCTATAATTTATATAATGTGTATATATATATATATAGCTTTTTTATAATTTAATAATTTATAATTTATAACTTTTTTCTTTTTTATTTTTTCTCTTCTTTTCTATTTTATTTTATATACATATATAATATACATTTACATACATATATAATATACCTTTACATACATATATAATCATATATAATATATATAATCTACCTATAATTTATATAATGTGTGTGTGTGTGTATATATATATATATATATAGCCCATCCCTAGCCCCGCCCTACTTAAATCGGGGAATCCTCGGCCCAACCGGGCCGGGCCCCCGATTTAAGCGTGAAAATTGCCATCCCTATATGTAACCAAGCAATTTTGCATTAATTTATAACAAATACTCTATTATCCTAACATGTAGATTTTTTTTAAAGGCTTAATTCCACATTTAGTCCCTGAACTTTATGTTTTTGAAATGGTTGGTCTCTAAATTTTATTTTTAATTTTTTAGATTCTTAAATTTTTTTTGGGCATAATTGATCCCTAAACTTTACTTTTAACTTTTTTTTTATCCCTTAATATTTTTATTTCGACATACTTGGTCTTTTAAAATATTATTATTTACCCCACTCTAAATGGATTCAAATTAACTTTAACGCAATCTATTCAATTCAAATAATAATAAGTTGATAATAAAATATCTTTTTTTAATATATGAAATTATAAAGATATTATTACTTTTAAAAATAACTAGAAAACTGTTGTAAAATCATTTGTTATCTCTACAAATTTTAATAAAATTTAAGACTACAATATTAAACTAAACAATCACATTTATTTTATTAGTCATTGATTATCAAAATATATACTTATTAAACCTTTTTTTAGTATAATAATTCTATATTTTATTTTTGTTCACATTACTGTAGAATTTAATTATAAAACTAACCAAAATATTAAATTATCATTATTGTAATAATTAAAAATTGATCTTTTATATGACATTTTTTATTTTCATTTTTATTGTAATAGATAATTATATAAAACTACATTTTAATTATGTGTAGTTATATTATTATATATGAGTTAAAATTTTATATTTGAATTATTTTCAACCAGCACGAACTTACATTTTATATTAGAGCCAAGTTCGACCTTGACATTTGTGAGTTTGGTTGGGCTAAGCTCAAGTCAAATTTTTATTTTTGAAGTCGGATCTAACTTGAACTTAACCAAATTGATTCACAAATCTGAATTGATTGTTCTACTTGTCATGTATTTATTGAATTTTTCTTTAATATACAGATATAAACGTATAAATAAATTTCAAATTTTTTATAAAATTAATAGTCTAACTAATGAAAATTCAGCAAAAGGATCAAATGTATCGAAGTAAAAATATTAAGGGACCAAAAAAGTTAAAAATAAAGTTTAGAGACCAACTACATCTAAAAAAAAATTCAAAGACCTAAAAAGTTAAAAATCAAATTTAAGAACAATCATATCAAAAACAAAAAAATTTGAAGACTAAATATGAAATTAAGCCTTTTTTAAATTGTATTTACTTAATAAAATAGTAGGTCACTTTATTGGACTCAATTATGATTATAGAGTTTTTGACCAAATTGGGTCAAATTTGAAAACACGCACCGCGAGGGGGACGGGTGGGGTGGGTATCTGTGTTTATAGGGTTCCTCGTGATTGGTAATCGCGATGTCTTGTGCTACATCATGATTACTAACTGCGAACTCTTTTCCCCTGCCCGACGCATCGAAAAACTACTCATGTCAGCTGATCGGGGGAGACCGGTCAAAAAGCAATCACACCACAGGACTGGCAGTCGCGTAGAGATGGCAATTCCCCGGAATAAAGTGAGGGCCCGGCTCGGTGGGGTCGGGGATTCTTCGGTTTAAGCAGGGACGGGGATCGCATGATCCTTGCCCCCCCCCCCCCCCCACCCGCCCGGCCCGCATAGCATATATAGTTTATAATAATATATCTAATATATATATATATATATATATATATATATATAATAATTATATATCTAATGTTTGTATAAATATTAATATTGTAATATATAATGTATATATACACCTATATATATATAATAATAATTAGTAATTAAGTAGATAAATAAAAAATTTTGCATGTTATATTTTTGTTGTAATAGTGTAATAGAGAATCGATACGAAAAAAAGACTTTCATTTTTAGTCTCTTATTTCTTTTTAATTTAAAAAAAGAAAAAAAAAGAAATTATCTCTTTTTCTTTTTTCACACGAATTTTCGATTTATCAAAAGGAAAATAGGGGATAGAACTAATAAAGAAGATACTAAAGAAAATAAAAAATAAAGTAGTAAAATACTTTAATTTAGTATACATAGAAATTAGAAGACTCTATAAATATCTTTATTTTTTTTAATCTTTCGAAAAAGATCTAATAATATTATTATTTTTAAATGTATTATATGTATAAAATATTTTTATATATGTTATATTATATATATATTAAGTATCAAAATGTATAATATGTATATATATATGTGTGTGTGTGTGTGTGTGTGTGTGTGTGTATTATATATTATTACACTTGATAACTGTTCTAATAGTTTTATTTTTTCTTCTTTTTTATTTTTATCTCAAAAAGTAAGTGTGTGTATAAATCACAACATATGAGTACATATAATTAGTATGTAAAAAATAATATACATATATAATAAATGTATGTGTGTGTATAAAATAATTGATTTTAAAGTATTTATATTTATGATAATAAGTGTATGTGTGTGTATTTTATTTATTCTTATTTCTCTAATATTCTAAATATTATATTTTTAAAATTTTTTAAATAAGTTGACTAAGAGTACTTTAGATAAGTTTATTCATAAAAATTATTATTGTTAGAATTTTTTATTTTTGTATATGTATTTGAAAAGACATTTATGAAATAGTTCAATTTTTTTTTTAAAAAAAAGAGAAATTGAGAATGACATTATAAAGCAGTGTGGATACAAGTTTATCTCTCAAAACACTAAAAGTCTTAAAAGGCATGCGCAAAAAATACTTAGTTTATAAACCTGTATCTAGGTAAGTGGATAGTTTATTCCTTTCCTCCTATCGTAGATAATCACAATATTTTTGTAAATTATAAATTAAGTACTGAAATATTAAGATTTATAACGTACCAATTTAATAATATTTTTGCCAAATTGAGAATTTAAATTGATATTATATAGATATGTAACATTTCATTTGCTTGAGGGTCATATTAATCTCTCTTATAATTGATACAGTTTTTTTTTTCTTTACTAAATTTCATTACATATGGAGTTAATTATTTGATTTGCACACGTTTCTCATTTTTTGACCTTATTTGTTTTGATTTAAAAAAAATTAAACACAACAATTAATTAACAATAATAATTATCTAAATTGTGAACGTTTAGAGTAATTACTTGTTTTATTACAAATTTTAAATTTATCTATTTAAATTTAAACATAGTCTAAATGTTCTTTTTTTCTTTTTTTTTTTTTGAAGGACATGATCTAGGATTTGGACTATTTCATTTTGCAAATGACTAAGTAAACATGAATAGAAGTAATTAATTGCCCTTATCTTGCAAATATCACAAAAAATAAAATGAAACTACAATATAAATATATTTTAATGTAGTGTATTCATTAATTTAACAATAGAAACATTATTAAATTGATAAACAAAAAATAAAATAAATAATAAATTTTAATAATTTAATAATATAACTTATATTTTATTTATGTTAATTAAAAAATAATAAAAAATAGAACTTTTTTTGCTAGATAAAAAAAATATATATAATTAAACCCTTTATTCAACCCTACCTACCCAATACCCATCTTCTCTTCTGTTATTCCCCACGCCACCGCTACCCTCTTCCTTGTTCTCTTGTGTAAACACCACAGCCGGCAGCCCTCAAGCTCTAAAGCGAGACTTAGCTGATCGGTCAGCTTCTCTGTTGTGGCTTGCGCCTCCTCCACTCTAGTCTTCCGTCTCAGGTTCTCCTATCTCTGCTGTGCCTTCTCTGTTTTTCTGTTGTTTGCTTACTGTGATGCTTGAATCTTGGTAGTGGAAGATTAATAGTGTACCTTGGTAGTGAAAGATTTAATAGTTTACTGTGATGCTTGTAATTGAGCTTGAAGTCATCATTAGAAGAAACCCATTAATTGAATTTTCTGGATGTTAATGCTGTGTCGCTCGATGAGAAGCGTTGAGAAGCTTCTGTTAAGTTATTGCACTTAGATTTATATAAAAGTATGAGAAATGCACTGATATTTAGAACGTTTCTACTGGAGGTGAATTCCACCTCAATGTCGGATGGAAATGGTACAAGAGTTTATGAGATCAATGTTGAAAATGGCAACTTTGGGAGTTAATAATTTTTAACTCATGATTAGTTAGCCTAAAACAATTAATGGGAATTGTTCTTGACATGTTAGAGATTGTTTTGATTGTGGTAGAAGCCATTTTCATGGTGGAAATCCATAATTAAATGTTGTTAAAGTTGGGCTTGGGCCATGTTTTCACGATTCTCTATTTTTATTTGGCCTAATTAATTAACTCTAACTTGAAAAGGAATAGGAAACATAAATTCTGGTAAGGGAATTAGGGCTTCCTAATCCGAATTGGGTTTTAATTTTCCTAAGGCGACATTAAAAAGGGGAACAGAGCCGCCATTAGGGTTAACCCATTTTCGTGCTTTTTTGCTTCCTGCGAGAAAATTCGCCGCTTCAGTTCTCTCTCCACGATTCATAATTTTGCCTTATCGGGACCGGCGAACTGAGGGAATTTTCGAGGTGATCACAGTTGGTGTGCGTCAACAGTTATCTGAGACCGTCTTATCCAGCAAGAAGAGTCGCTGTACCCATCGCACCGGAGTGGGGCAAATAGCTTCTTGAAGGCAAACCAGTATTAGACTGGTGATTCGGTCAGCAGTACAGTACGTTGCGACGCAGCTTGTCCAGATGAGTGCCAGCGCTAGGTACGTTCTGGTAGAATCGCGAACAAGTCTCTCAGGTATACTACTGATTTGTTTATTAAGTGTGAATTCTGTCTAGTTACATTACGTTTGGACTGTGTGGCCTTGCCGGCATTGTTGATATTTGATAATTGCAATTGTTAGAGCCCTGGTCGGGTATAGGCAGTGCTTGTTCAATTCAGTTGAGTTGCCTGTCTGTGTTCGTAGGTACCCTGGTTCACTAACAATCAACTCCGCTAATAAGTATTAATTGAAAATATCTTCATCTATCAACTTGCATTTCGCTTTTTACTGGCACACAGAATGACTTACGAGTTCATACAAGAGCATGTCCTAGGATAAATAAGAACAGAAGATTGGTTTATCTTGGCTTAAGTTGATGCATTCGTTAACAACTGACCAGATTGTTATAATATAGAGATCTTTTCTTCTCTGAATCAAGGACTTACAAATGGAATGAAATAGAGATCTTATCTTCTCTTCTCAGCGAAATAATATAGCAGATAAACAAAATAGTTGCAACACAATACTGTAGGACAGACAAATAGTTGATGATAGATTTCAACAATATGTCATGGAAGATCTAGGGCCTAATTCCATACTAAATCTTTAACATAAGGCCTTCTCAAGAAAAATTCAAATGTTTAGGATGACATGGTATAAATCCCGATAGTAGTAGATATACTGCAATAAAAATCAACTGACCAGATTGTTATCCTACAGCTCATCATACTGATATGTGATGTAGACCTGCAATAGGACCTTAATTCATATATGTGCAATAGGACCTTAATTCATATTTGTGTAGACAGAATCGATTGTATGTGCATGGAAACTTAATTCATATTATATTATCATTGCAAATCCACATTGCACTTGTAATATTTTCAAATATTCTAATAATCAATTAAATCTCAAAATGTTAAAATTCAATTTTTTTTGTTTATATATATATATATATAAGGTTCATTCTCAATCTTTTAAATTATGACTTTAGGTTCATTCTCAATCTTTTAAATTATGACTTTGATACTTTTGACTAAAATTTGATGAGTAAGGGTATTAAGATTTAAAAAAAAAAAATGCATGCTAAAGGAATATTGTGAAGATTTTTTTTTTTAATTTAGGAAAAAGAAAGAATATTCTGAAGATGAGAGTGATGAGGTGAATTTAGAAATTTCAGGCCCTCAATTCCTGTAAAGGAGAGCACATACTTGGGCTCATTGTCATGACTCATGGCCCAACCTTTATGCCATCAAATTCATGAATTCACCCAAAGAATTGGGCTAGTTTTTTTGGACTGAACACTTAACCAATCTTGAATTATTTCAACCCTCAATTAATGTAAAGCACGGCACATATAACCTTTATTGCACAATTCATGAATTCACCTAGAGCATTGGGCTAGTTTTTTTGGACTGAACAATGACCCATGGTTGAATTATTTTCAGCCCAGCATAGAGTTTTTTAGAAAGGCCCAATAAACTATCAAAATTTCAATCAGGATCCCATCAGTTGCTTCTCACAGTCGTCTGTTCTTCTTCTTCCAGCAAAACCTCCAAGAATTGTCTGTTTTTTTTTTTTTTTGTTAACAACATTGTCTATAATAATTTCAACTTATTTAAATCACTCTACACTCTGCTATATCCTTGGTTCCCTCCCCCCCCTTTTAAGAGATAGAAAATCAGTAATAAATTTAGCAAACAGTTTCAGTCTAAATGGAAACAATTTCAACTTGGACAACTAAGTTTGTCACAATATTCCCCTTGGATCTTCATGAAATTGCCATTGCTATTACACATATACTTTATCATTGTAGTTAGAGTTATTTTCTATTACTCAATATTCATCTTTTACATATTTGTCTTTTCAACTTAGCAGATGTCACATCAAGAGTGAAAATTCAGTCAAACTCATGGAAGAAACTACTTCAACCCCACGTGATAGTAGCAATCCAATATCATATTCTATGCAGCAAGTGAATATAGCAGTTGATGAGAGTATTGAACCTGAAGTTGGAGAATCTCAACAGCCAAAAAAACAAAGTGATATTGGACCTATTGGAAGGCAAAAATCAGCGGTGTGGAGTCATTTTAGGCAAAAAATGATAGATGGTAAACAAAAAGCTAAATGTAGTTATTGCTCTCAAGAGCTTGTTGCTGGTGCAAAAAATGGAACAAGGCATTTAAATGATCACATGAAATCATGCAAAAAGAGAAAGTAACAAGACATTAGACAAAGTTTTTAGCAGGGAAGGTAACTGATCCTTCTTCAAATTTACACAAATGTCGACTTATGTTTTTTGCCAAGAAGTTGCAAGGAGAGATTTTGCTGAGATGGTAGTTATCCATGAATATCCGTTGTCTTTGGTAGATCACTTTGGATTTAGAAAATATTCAAACTCTCTGCAACCTTTGTTCAAGGTGATCTCAAGAAATACTTTGAAGAAAGATATCTTAAAAAATTTTTATGATGAGAAAAAAAAGATAATGGCTTTATTGAACAAAAATCGTGGGAGGATTGCTGTCACTTATGACTTGTGGACTGCTAATCACCAAAACAAGTCTTACATGGTTATCACTGCTCATTTTATGGATAATGCTTGGCAATTGCAACATAGAATTTTGAGGTATTTTTTTGTCTTAGCTTTTCTTCTTGAATTTGATTGTTTACTATAACGTAAAGCTAGTTAGTTAATACTTACACATTTGCTCTTTTTCTTTTCTTTTTTTTTTGTGTTATTGAAAGGTTTATCTATGTGCCATATCCTCATACAAGTGATATACTTGCTAAAGTTTTAGAGGAAAGCTTCTTTGATTGGAACATTGATAGGAAGTTATCTACAATTACACTTGATAACTGTTCTAGTAATGATGCCATTGTTGAAAATCTCTTGGGAAAGCTTCAACCCAGCTCTCTTATGTTACGTGGGAGTTTACTCCATATGCGTTGTTGTGCACACATCCTAAATTTGATTGTTCAAGATGGATTGTCAGTTATACATGAAGAGATTGAGAAAATTCGTAATAGTGTTAGGTTTTGGACAGCTTCACCTAAGAGACAACAGAGATTTGAAGAAGTTGCACATCAAATAGGTACTCCATGTTCCAAGAAGCTAATTTTAGATTGCAAAACTAGATGGAATTCAACCTTTTTGATGCTTTCGACTGCATTGGCATACAAGGATGTGTTTTATAGGCTGAAACATAGGGAGCATTTATATACTTGCTTGCCAACTGAAGATGATTGGGTTTTGGCACAAGAGATTTGTGATCATTTGTGCATATTTTATGAGGCCACCCAAATATTTTCAAAAACCAACTCTCCAACTGTATATTCGTTTTTCCTTACTGCTTTCAATATTAGAATGGAGTTAGAGAAATGGCTTGCAAGTGAGAATTAATTGGAAAAAACAATGGCTAAAAAGATGGTTTATAAATTTGATAAATATTGGAGAGATGTGCATGGAATTATGGGTGTAGTTGTAGTATTGGATCCACGGTATAAGATGACTTTGGTGGATTATACTTTTCCACAAATATTTGGTGATGATGCTCCTATGAAGATTGAGAAAATCAAGAAGTTTTGTAGTGATTTGTTTTCTGAATACAAGTAAAAAAATGAGAAATCTTCAAGTCAGTCAACAACTTCCTTGTCAGTTCAATCTCTTCAACATCTTGGAAATCGGTTAACGACAACAGTGGAAAATAGACTTGCTGGATTTTATAATTTTGTAGCACAAAATAAGAATAACTTGTAGGCAAAGACAGAGTTTGATCAATACTTGGAGGAAAAAGTTTTACCATGGGGTATTGGGGAATTTGATATCTTAAATTGGTGGAAGTCAAATGAAACCAACTATCCCATTCTTCACTTGATTGCTAGGGATATATTTTGTATTCCGGTATCCATAGTTGCTTTAGAGTCTGCATTTAGTATTGGAGGAAGAATGGTAAATCCACATCGCAGCAAACTTCATCCAGAAACACTTGAAGCTTTGATGTGTGTCCAGAATTGGTTGTGTACTGATATTTGTGCTAATAGTAAAGGTATATATAATAAATAATTTATGAATTGTATCATCATTATACTTATATTTTAATTAATTATTGCTTTTATAGATTCTTCTTTGAATGCTATAGAGTTTGGCTCTATTTTAGATGACGTGGATGCCGATGATGAGAGTGGGATAATTTTTTTAAAACTTATTATCATTTATATATATATTTTTTATATTGTTAATTTGCTTTATTAATATTTCTAATAATGTACATGTATTTAAAAAATTACTAACAATATTTCTTTTATAGGTGAGTGGAACTACCGAGGTTGGCCTTGAATGAAGTTTGGATTTGACAACTTCAACTTTTCTTGACTTATATTACATTGTATACTTAAGTGAGGATATTCTTTACATTGTATTGTATTTTGAACTTGGTTATTCCATGCATCATTTGCTTATTTATGTTTTTAGTATCTTGGACTCTTGGGTTGTATTTTCAATTTGTTGTCTTGGTTTATATTTTCATTTTGTGGATTGATGTGTGTTGGGACAATTGGACTTGTAGCAGTTGAATCCCCTCTTGTGAAAATAGCATGTCTTTGTCTTTTATTTCTATGAGGTTAGGAATTGTTTATTTACAGGGATTATTAAATTTGGTTTGGGATGTGTTTTATTTAGGGAATATGGTATTTAGAATTTTTAAATTTATTGTTGGGCTGTTGGGCTGAAATCGGGCCCCCGTCAGGCTGGGACCGGGGATTATTTTGTCCCCGGTGGGCTGGGGGCGGGGATCCCCGCCCCTCCCCGTGTCGGGGACGGGGGGAGTGGGGCTACACGGGGGCAGGGCCATGATTTCTAATCCCCGGCCCGCCCCTGGCCCGTTGCCAAACATACAGTCGCGTGGTAGCCCTACTGTGCGATTGACAGTCGCGCGGTCGGCCCACCATGCGACAACTGTTGCACGCAGAGATACTGTGCGACTAGCAGTCATGAGATATCACTCCATGCGACTAGCTGTTGTATGGTGAGAGACTGCGCGGCTGCCAGTCGCAGTCTTCGTGCAACAGAATCTCTGCTTTAGTCAGAGATTCTTTGACCTTCACGGACTTCTTTTGACCTTCTTCACGGGATTTCATTTGCTTGCTGCCTACATATATATACATCCTTGCATTCGTTCTTCCTCCGAAGCCTCCAATTTCTCTGTTCTTCCTCTTCCTCCAATTTCCCTCCTTTGCGTTGCACAAGAGATTTATTTGCAAATCTCCTCGCCCTCTTTTCATTCCATTGATATTCTCCTCTTTTATTTTTTTTTTCTTAATTTATTTGGCAAAAAAATTTATTTTGTTCGTTACGGAAGAAGCATATTTTTTTGAGTAAAATATTGCTGCAGAATCTATTCCAGATAAAGAGAGCTACTACCAGGATTATTATTCGCATATTCACTGACAATGTTCTCTACATATACCAGGTTTTTCTTTTTAAACAATAAATTATTTCAATTCTATATTTATTTGTAATTTAATTGAATATAATATTATAATTTATTGTTAAATTATAGACCGTATATATTTGAGAGTATGCTAAATAATTTATAAATCTATTTCTTGTGTTTATGTGGAATTAAAAATTTTATTAGATGTTGTTTTGATTTGTATTCTGTTATCTTATAATTAATTATGTGAAATAGCATCCTACGAATAGTAAATGAAATTTTGGAGATATTTATTGTTGTGGATAGATTTTTTGTATTCTATATCTTTGATTTTTTGTGCTAGCCTTTCTTTACATAATTAGTTTATTATACAAACTAATTATTTAATTATACTTTACATATTTTAATTTAATTAATACGGGATATTTTTAATTAATTATTTTAAATTATGTTGGTTAATATTTTAATTAATTATACCTTACATTTTAATTAAGTAATACTTGACATTTTTAATTGATATTTTAATTAGTTATTTATTTTAGTAAGTTTAGATAATTAATTATAATTAAATATTTTTTAGACTTTACACATTTTTAAAATATTCTGTTATTTTAAATATTTTACAAATTGATAGATAATTAAAATGTTGTTATATTTTGAATATTTACATATTTTAAATATTTTTTGATAATTTAATTAATTATAAGATACGTAATTAATTTAATTAATACGAGATTTTTTTAATTAATATTTTTAATTATTTTAGTTAATATTTTAATTAATTATACTTTACATTTTAATTAAGTAATACTTGACATTTTAATTATACTTTATATTTTAATTAATTAATTATTTTTAGTAAATTTAGATAATTAATTATACTTAAATATTTTTTAGACTTTACATATTTTAAAATATTATATTATTTTAAATATTTTATAAATTGATAGATAATTAAAATATTTTTATATTTTAAATATTTACATATTTTAGATATTTTGGTAATTTAATTAATTATAAAAATACTTAATTAATTTAATTAATATTGGATGTTTTTAATTAATTATTTTAAATTATTTTAGTTAATATTTTAATTAATTAATACTTGAAATTTTAATTATACTTGATATTTTAATTAATTAATTATTTTTAGTAAATTTAGATAATTAATTATACTTAAATAGTTTTTAGACTTTACACATTTTAAAAATATTATATTATTTTAAATATTTTATAAATTGATAGATAATTAAAATGTTGTTATATTTTAAATATTTTTTTAAAATTTAATTAATTATAAAATACTTAATTAATTTTTATTAATACTTGTTTTAATTAATACTGAATATTTTAATTAATTAATACTTGTAATTTTCATTATTGTTTTAATTAATTAATGCCTGACATTTTTAATAGATATTTTAATTAATTATTTAATTTTAGTAAAATTAGTTAATTAATTATACTTGGCATATATTTTCTTTATAATGATGATCGATATATTATGATAGCTTTTTTTATATTTCTTTAAAATTTTAATAGATAAAATACTTCTACTTTTATATAGGTACAATGTCATTAGAACAGTTTGTTAAATTACGGTAGTATTGGAATTGCGATATTATACGTACAGAATAAGGCAATTTTTTTAATGGTCTATGTCAAAAAGCATTGGTTGTGAGAAATCGAGTTAATTTCCTCGGTTTAGTCCATAAAATATATGCAATTCGAGAATTTGATACGGCTACTGTTCAGTTACGAATCACAATGAGGGAAAATATTGCTATTGGTACGACAATAAAGTCTACAACAACTTTCATAAATGATGATGAAGATATGGAAAGTTTGTGATACTATTCATTTACCGTGCAGGAACAACCAATTGATCTGTATATTAGTCATGAGATCATCCAGTTACCGAATGTAGCAGGAACAGAACGTCAAGAGCAAAACAGCCAAGCAAATGCCATTGGGACTTTCACTGAATTATTAAACTCAGCTGCTCATAAGAACATGCCTAATTTTGATTTAAATCTACTCGCACCTGTTGACCTCAATATTCAACGACAGCTCCCGACTGACACTTTCCAATCCCTCCAGATAACATCCAATCCAAATACTCCGGTTGTTGGAACAAGTAATCAGTCATATCAACCCTTCCAACCAAGTGTTACGCCACAACTATTTTCATCTGCGAAAATCGGTGTACCCTTAGATGTAACTCCAGTTGATGAATAGGTTGCTCGATAGCGCAATTGGGTTGGTGCACCGGAAGCGACGGTAGATGGTTTAGGACCTACCTCTAATATTGATGGGTCTACTACAGAAGATACTCCCGATGAGGATGAGGACCCCGAGGGAGATGACGATACTGAAGAACAGATTCCCGATCACTTCGTAATGCAGTAAGAGCCTGGAAGACCCGCTGAATATGAACGTTTATATAATCCACCATATGCAGTGTACCTTGATAGGTTGGATGCTGCTCAGGAAATAGACAACGAAGCTGATGGATTTGGAACAATTACCAGTGTGATGGATTTTTGGTCAGAATTGAACAATGATTTGAGGGTTGGCATGTGGTTTAAGGATAAAGATGAGTTACTTTGGGCTGTTTGATCATGGTCAATTAGGATTGGACATGAGTTTAGAATAGTGGAAAGTATGAGTTCATTGTGGATTGCCAAGTGTAAAAATTCAACTCAGTAGCATCCTTGTCCTTGGGGAATCCGTGCAAGAAAGAAAAAGAGTCATGGCTTATGGTAGATATCTCGCTGGAATGGAGATCACATTTGTCTAGTCCAAATTATGGGCGGGAACCATCGCAATATGAGCGCGAAATTCATGGCGAAGCATATTATGACGATGATTCATGATAATCCGGATAGTAGAGTCAGTGAGATAAACAGTCATATTCAAAATACACTGCATTTCACTCGGTCCTACAGAAAAGGGTGGAACGCTCGGAGATTTTCTATTGAGATGATATACGGAGATTGGCTTAGTTCGTTCGACCAGCTACTGCGGTATATGCTAGCATTACAGGATGCGAATCCTGGTTCCGTCGTGGCATGGTACTTCTTACCAACCGAATCGAGTGGGGCCAGGATATTTGGATATGTTTTTTGGACATTCAAATCATGCATTAATGCGTTTCTTCACATGAAACTGGTAGTCAGCGTTGACGAGACATTTCTTAGGGGCATATATAAGGGAAAATTGTTAACAGCAGTGGGTCAAGATGCCAATAATCATATACTACCCCTTGCATTTGCAGTCGTCGATGAAGAAACAAATGACAGTTGGGGTTAGTTTTTGTTCCTACTCAGAGAGCATATGCTAAAGGATTGAACAGTTTGTTTAATATCAGACAGACACATCGGGATAAAGAATGCTGTTGATCGACTACCCAACTGGCAATAGCTAATGGCAATGCACAGATTTTGTCTGAGACATATCCGGAGCAATTTCAATGCAAAGTTCAAGAATCATCAGTTGAAGAAATTGATGTATGCAGCTGGGACTCAAAGCAAAGAGTGCAAATTTGTGAAGATTATGGAAGAAATAAGTTTGCTAAACCCGCAAGCGAAGGCTTGGCTAGATTTGATCCCGAAGGAGTAGTGGACGCTTGTTTAAGATGGTAGACATCGGTTTGGTAATATGACAACTAATCTTGCGGAATCATTTAACAGTGTTGTTAAAGTCATACGTGCTCTACCCATCAAGGTGATTATCGAATCTTCTTTCAAAAAAACGGTTAAATACTTCAATGACCACAGAGATGAAGCTAATCATGGTAGATATCATTTTCCTTCTCGGATATGGTCCAAATTTGTGAAGAATGAGCTGAAGGGGAGAAGCCATCGTGTGAAAGCTTATGATCAAGGTTGGGGCATTTTTAGTGTTTTATCACCATTTCGTGAGCATGTGAAGGGGAATAATTCATACCAGATTGATCTTGGTCCAAGGATCTGCAGCTGTTGCAAATGGCAAATATAGGAATACCTTATTCGCACGCATTTGCAGCTTGTCAACAAATAGGGTTGAATGTAGGGGATCTCGTATCACCCTTAAACACCACAACATGTTACCAGATGACTTATTCAGGACAGTTTAGGCCCATTCCACACGAGGATTACTGACGCAATCCTCCTTTTACGTTGGCTCCAAATGTTCATTGATTCAAGAACCGTCGTCGCGGTCGTATGAGGATGTCGCGTATCAGAAATGAGATGGACGAGCGTAACCTTGACTTGCCTCCTCGGTGTAGAAACTGTCATCGTATTGGGCATTGCCCTAACAGTGCACTTCATGACTCATGATGTGGTGGTTTTCTAGGGTAGATTGTATGATTAGAAATTACTGTATTATGTATAATTATTTGTGTATCAACTTTAATTATTGGTGTATGATTGAAAATTATTGTATCTTAGTATTGTCTTAAAGTAATTGGTATATACAGTTTTTATCGTCTATATTTCCTTTGCTTACTGTATGACTTTATCTGATATTATACTTTCTTTTATTGAGAGATAAACTTACTACTCCTCTAAACATGTCACTGTTTCAAGATAATATGACTGAACCTACGGCTGAGGGAGTCGATCCTAGGCCTATTATCCCGAATGTGCTGACACAGCAGCGTAAACATCGATCTACTTATATTTGGGCAGGACAATTAGAAGAACAAGTACTGTATGCAAGGCGTCATGACAATACATTTTGAGATGCCAGACCACTCGATCCCTGTATAGTACAACTTATGGATGTAGTTGGATTCGGTGGAATCATCTATCTACCGTATATAAAAATTGATCATCCGCTTATTACAACATTGGTGGAGAGATGGCACCAAGAGACACACACCTTCCACCTACTATTTGGTGAGACGACTATTACACTCCAAGATGTGGAGGTTCTGTTTGGTTTACGCATTGACGGTGATATGATCATTGGTCGTGGGTTCAATTACTCACAAGAGGAGTTGTATACCTTGTGCGATGCACTACTTGGTTTTCGACTCACTGGCACGGATCTAGACGGGTCTCGGTTGAGATTAAGCGCAATTGAACGAGCCCTGACTCAACCACTCCCATCAGACGCAACTGCAGATATAGTTGCACAGCACACACGGTGTCGCATCATGCAGATTCTTGGCGGATTCCTTTTCTCGGACAAATTCGAAAGTCGTGTTCATTTGCGCTTCCTAAGATATATTCGTGACTTAGACTTGTCGGGGACCCTAAGTTGGGGAAGTGCGGCACTGACACATTTGTATCGTTGTATGTGTAACGCTACTTCATACACGACGCATCAAATCAGTGGTCCCTTATAAAAATAATTATGAGATCTAATTATAAAATTATTATTACTTTTGTAATAGCTATGAGCATATAAGCGCATTCCTACTATCAGACCTGATAGAGTATGTCCAATACAAAATGTTGCACAATATGCGCCCAGAGGAGCAGTATGGCAGGATCCATTAGAACTTTTTCGCATGCTAACCCATGTCCTGATTGCGTACAGAGTCAAGTGTGACATTACTGTTGCCAACAGCGAGGAACCCTATGCACATACGTACCCACTCGATCCGTCCCCTTTGCGGGGCGTGTTTTTAAATTTGACCCGATTTGATCAAAAGCTCATGATTATGAAGTTCCTTAAAAAAACATATATGTGGCGAATAAAAGGGATGCCACGTAGGGAGAGTTGATTGAGGGTGTAATGGATCCGGCCTGGTATCTTTTGTCGGCATGGGACTTGGGACAACAAGGGGACAGGGCTTTGAAGAGAGCTGTTTGGGCTGCCTGGTTGGCAGATGATCACATGGACACCCCATGTGTTGTCAAATAACACTCGCCGTATTTCTCAACCCTTGTCCCAATTTCTACATCAGCGCGTGTTCACACCTTTTTTTTTTTTTTTAATCTTTTACATTAATGGTAGAAATCGTAGACAATTAACTTTTTTTAGTCCTCAAAATTTTCACAAAATGCTATTTTTATTCTTTATTTTTTTATTTACTTTTACTGATTAAATATGTTTAGAGTTGGTAAAATTGTCATTAAAGTCAATTTCTTCCACTTTGACTCTCTTCAACATTTTAATTCTGGAAGAATTGACTGTAAAAACAATATTATCTTTCAAAATTGCAGTAAAATTAATCTTCTGGACCATTTTGGGACTCCAAAAAAGTCTATGGCGAACGTAGATAAAAAAAAGGAAATTGAAGGAACAGAATGAAATTTTGTAAAGGAGGGTATTGCAATGCAGTGGAGAAGAGATATCTTATATTCTAATTCTAGGTTTATATTAGGTCAACCAAGATGTTATATATTCCATGTTTATGTCACACATGATCCAACCTCTCACGTGATGCCTATTCGCAGTGTCTAGGAGGCCCCAGCATGAGGTAGTAGGAGGATTGACATATGCCCTTTTTTATTTTAATTCTAAAAGAAAAAGAGAAAAAAAAAATCAAGAATTTACGGAAAAAGGTACTTAATTCGAGGAGAATTGCACATCTTTTGGAAATGCCTAGAATCTCCTCTGCCTGTTATTTGTGACCTAGTGTTCAGAGCTACTTGAAGCGGCGCGGCGATATTAGCAAAGATCAAGTTCTTCACGAAACACTATTTGAATAGCAATGTTGTTAAGATAACTTCTTAACTCAATTAAAAATTTTTAATTTAAATAATTTTCAATACTTAAAATTTAATTTTAATTCTCAAAACTTTTATTTACTCATAAAATATTATATTTTCTTTTTATCCATATGTGTTCTTTTTTCAAAATTTAAATCTCAAATTAAACTATTTTTTAAACATAACCTGACTATTCAAGTATGCCCCAACTGGGAAAGAATTGGGCTCCCACTTTATCAAAATATCTAATACTCTTGTTTGTATTTAAATATTTATATTTATATTTTAAAATATTAATAACTAAGAAGTCATTTGATGTGAGATTCTTAGACACGGAATATAAATGATATAGAATCAAACATTATTAATATTTAGTTGGATTCTATAACACTAGGGAATTATCATTCCCATCCAAATCTAGGGGTATTGTTTTTCATTTTTTTCCTTTTTTTTTATTATCAACTACTTTCTTCTACTTTTCTATTCTCTATCTATCTACCCAGTTTTCTTCTTCCTCTTGATTTCACTTTCTTTTAACTTTCCTTTTTGGAATGACAGATTATATTATAAAATTTCTTTCGTTATAAATAATTACCCTATTGATTTTGATTTTTTTTTGAATATTTTATACTAGAAATAAAAAAGAATTTTGTTGATTCTCATTCCTAACTTGTAATACGTGAATCAAACAACCTTGGAAGTAGGAAGGGAATTAGGGATGGAAGGTGGCATTCGTTCTCCAAAATTTTTAATTTTTTTTAAAAATTTTACTATGGAAAATTTAATTTTTGTTCTTAGAAATGTTCTTTAAAATTCTATTTTTTGTCCAAAAAAAAAAAAAAACTTATAACAATCTAAATATTGTGAATTTGATTCAAAATAGAATCAGTAAATATAAAACTGTAAAGTAAAGATGCTAGAAGAGAAGAGAAAAGAGAGAATTACTTAGATACGATTTCATTGATTGTTCGTTTGTTTATATATGACTCCTATTTATAGAGGTTTCGATACATCATCTGAAAAGATAAGAAATGAATTTAATAAATGTTATCTTATCTCATCCATTAATAACCTTAGAAAAACGAATAGTTACATTATCTTCAAAATAAATGGATAGAATGAAGAAAATAAACAGCCACTTAATATTTTCATAATACCCCCCCCTTGGATGTTCATTTTCAACCATTTCGAAAAATGCTTCGTTAAAAACCTTCATAGGAAAAACCCTGTGGGACAAAAACCTAATGAAGGAAAAGAGTACACTTTCCGTTCTAGAGGGAATACTGCCTCATTAAAAACCTGACTAAGAAAAAACCTAATAGGAAAAAATCTTAGTCAGGGAAAAAGAGTGCAGTATACATACTCCCCTTCTTAATAACATCTTCAAGATGACTTTATATCTTTCAACCGACGCATTCCAATTTTATGTACTAATTTTTCAAATGAAGCAGTCGGCAATGCCTTAGTGAATAAATCTGTCAGATTATCACATGATCGAATCTGTTGCACATCTATTTCACCTCTCTTCTGGAGTTCGTGAGTAAATAAAAATTTAGGTGAAATATGTTTTTTCCTATCTCCTTTAATATATCCACCTCTTAATTGAGCTATACAAGTTGCATTATCTTCATAAAGAGGTATTGGAATTTCCTTTTTAGAAGGTAATCCACAATTTTCTCGGATATAATGGATTATTGATCTCAACCACACACATTCTCGGCTTGTCTTGTGAATAGCTATAATTTCAGTATGATTAGAAGAAGTAGCTGCTATAGATTATTTTGTAGAGCGCCATGAAATAGCAGTACCACCACATGTAAATAAATAACTAGTTTGAGAACGTGCTTTATGTGGATCAGATAGATAACCACCATCAGTATATCCAATCAACATTGGATTGGTTCAATTTGAATAAAATAATCCAAGATCCATTGTCCCTTGGAGATATCTTAGGACATGTTTAATCCCATTCAAATGTCGTTGTGTTGGGAAAGAACTGAATCTTGCTAATAACTTCACAGAAAATGCTATATTAGGTCTAGTATTTTATCAAGGTTCCCATATAAGTAAGCAGTCACAACATCTATTAGACGCATGTCAATCTTTTCACATACTACTAGACTCACAAGGTATCGGAGTGTAATTACATCCACCATAGGTGAGTATGTTTCATCGTAATCAATACTTAGTTTTTGTGAAAAATCTTATGCCACAAGTCGTGCTTTATATCTTACGACTTCATTATTTTCATTTTGCTTTTGCACAAGTATCCATTTATAACCAATTGGTTTTACACCTTCTGGTGTTCGGATTACAGGTCCAAAAATCTCACGCTTTGCAAGTGAGTTTAATTCTGATTGAATCGCATCTTTCCATTTTGGCAAATCATTTCTATGACGACATTCTTCAACTGATGTTGGTTCAAGGTCCTCATTATCTTTTAACACTTCAAGTGCTATATTGTATGTAAAAATATCATCAACAGTTATTTCTGTTCGATTCCAACTTCTGTCAGAAGTTATATAATTTATGGACATCTCACTATTCTATTCACTATTTTCAAATATTTGGATCTTTTCATCAGTTTTCACTTGATCTTTTTTTCCTAATTCTTCAATTGGATTATTCTGCTCATTTAATCTTCTTTTCTTTCGAGGATTTTTATCTTTTGAACCAATGGGTCGTCCACGTTTCTAACTTATTTTGGATTCAGTAGCTATATGAATTGTATTTTGTCCTGCTGGGACTTCTATCTGAATAGGAACATCTATAGCTGGCATAAGCGATTTAGTTACCCTTGTAGAGTCAGCAAAAGAATTTAGCAGTTGATTTGCAAGTCTTTGCAAATGAATGATCTTTTAAACTTCTAGTTCACTTGCGCTTGTGCGTGGATCTAAATAATTCAATGATGTTGTCCAGGCAAACTCATTTTTATGTGGTTTATGTTCTCCCCCTAATTTAGGAAATAAAGTTTCATCAAAATGATAATCAGCAAATTTTGCTGTAAATACATCACCTGTCAATGGTTCAACATATCTAATTATAGAAGGAGAAACATATCCAACATATATCCCCAACCTTCTTTGAGGACCCATTTTGGTACGTTGATTTGGCGCTATCAGTACATACACAGCACATCCAAAAATTCTCAAATGAGCAATATTTGGTCAAAACCAAAAGCCAATTGTAAGGGAGAAAATTTGTGATAACTTGTTGGCTTTATGCGCACAAGTGCTGCAGCATGCAAAATTGCATGTCCCCAAGCAGTTGTAGGGAGATTTGTTCTCATTAATAACGGTCTAGAAATTAATTATAACCATTTAATGAATGATTCGGCTAGACCATTCTGAGTATAAACATGAGTTACTGGATGTTCAATAGTAATGCCAATTGACATGCAATAAGCATCAAAGGCTTGGGAGGAATATTCTCCAACATTATCTAAACGGATCATTTTGATAGGATAATCTGGAAATTGTGCTCTTAAGCGAATTATTTGGGCAAGCAATCTTGTAAACGTCAAGTTACGAGTTGATAATAAACTTATATGCAATTATCAGGTCGATGTATCAATTAAAATCATAAAGTATCTGAATTGCCCATATGGTGGATTAATTGGTCCACATATATCTCCGTGAATTCTTTCTAGAAATACTGGAGACTCAAACTCCACTTTTGTTGGAGATGGTTTAATAACCAAATTTCATTGAGAACACGCAATACATGAAAATTTATCAGATGTCAAAATCCTTTGATTTTTCAAAGGATGACCATACGTATTTTCAATTATCCTTCGCATCATAATAGCTCTTGGATGATCCAAACGGTCATGCCAAATAATAAATGTAGTAGAATCAGTAAATTTCTAATTTACTGAATGATGTACTTCAATTGTATGGATTTTTGTGTTATATAGGCCAGATGAAAGAGATGATAGCTTTTCTAATAAAATTTTTTTACCCGACATTATTTAAGTAATACAGAAATACTCAAAATCATTTTCTTTCATTGTTTCCAAATGGTCATGCCAAATGAAAAATGTAGCAGAATCAGTAAACTTTTAATTTACTAAATGATGCACTTCAATTGCATGGATTTTTTGTGCTATGTAGGTTAGATGAAATAGATGGTAGCTTTTCTAATAAAGATTTCTTACCCGACATTATTTGAGTAATACAGAGATATTCAAAACTATTTTCTTCCATTATTTCAATGTGATATCCATTTCGGCGAATATCTTTAAAACTTAATAAATTTCTTCGAGATTTTGAAGAAAATAACGCTTTAGGAATAACAACATTTGTTCCTCCGGGTAATACAATATTAGCTATTCCAGAGCCTTTAATCAACTTTACACTACCACCTGTAGTATTAACATTTGTTTCTCCCATCTGTAGGTAAGAGAAATATTTTCTATTTTTCAATATGGTGTGTGTTGTACCACTATCAATTAGGCATATATCTTCAATGCCACTTGTGTATCCAGTAAGCGGAATAATAGCCATTTGGGTATAACCAAACATTTATAAATTTAAATACTCAAACAATAAAAACTTTAAACGCTAATTACTATTACAATGCCAAAAATATAAAACATAAAAGAAACATATTAAAAGTAAATTTCTAATTCTTCTGGACACTTTCATCACTAATCAAATGCTCAATTCTTCCTTTAGGATACTCAAAGAAATTAGCCACGTCCAAATGAGTTACATCAACATCAACATCGTCAAGGTTGGTATCATCATCATCATCGTGAAGAGAATGTTGTAGAGTAAAATTTGCTTCAGCATTCTTACCTTTTTTCTTAATAGACGCCTGATACAGATCAACAAGACGTTTTGCAGTACAACAGGTACGAAACTAATGACCTTTCATGCCACAACAATAACATGTATCTTCATAATTTTTAGGAACAACATCATTTCCTTTTCCTTTCTCGTTAGTTTTTGGAAACTTTTGGCGGTTGTTATTATTTCTCGTAACTTTGTTTTGACTATTGTGGTCATAATGAATATTTTTATCACGACCATATATTTTGTCCACGGCCACGGCCATATCCACAACCATGGCCACGACCACGACCTCTTCCAGGGCTAAAATTACGAGTTCTAACATCATTCACTTCTAGAAATGGAGTAGAACCTGTTGGTCGAGTTTCATAATTTTTCATTAATAACTCATTATTTTGCTCAGCTACGAGAAGATAAGATATCAATTCTGCATACTTCTTGAATTCCTTTTCTCGATATTGCTGCTGCAGGAGCACATTCGAGGCATGAAAAGTAGAGAAAATTTTTTCTAACATATCCTCATCAGTAATATTTCTCCACACAGTTTTAGCTGCGAGCTAATTTTAAAAATAGCAGAATTATACTCACTAACGGATTTAAAATCTTGTAATCTCAAGTGCATCCAGTTATACTGTGCCTTTGGAAGGACAACCATCTTCTGGTGATCAAACATTTCTTTCAAATTAGTCTACAAAATAAGTGGATTTTTCACGGTAAGGTATTCAACCTTTAAGTCATCATAAAGATGATGGCGGAGAAAAATCATAACTTTAGCATTATTTTGTGATGATGATGGATTTCCTTCTACAATGGTATCTGCCAGACCCATTGCAGTTAAATGCATTTCAGTATCTAGTGTCCAAGATAAATAGTTTTTCCCAGTAATATCAAGGGCTGCAAATTCAAGTTTGGTGAGATTTGCCATATAATACAAAATCAAATAAAAAAAATACTTACCTTCCTATTTTGTTCTAGAAAACTTAAAAAAAAAAAACCAGACTTCTTGATTGCATGGATCGAGAGAGAACTTCGATGGTGTTGGCTTGGTTATCACCTTCAATAGAACAACTTCAATAGTGTCACCGTGATTATAATCTTCAGTAAAACATCTTCGGTAGAGTATCGTGCTGATAACGTGTTGTGAATTTAATTCAAAATAGAATCAGTAAATATAAAATTGTAAAGTAAAGATACTAGAAGAGGAGAGAAAAGAGGGAATCACTTAGATACAATTTCATTGATTGTTCGTTTGTTTACATACGACCCCTATTTATAGAAGTTTCGATACATCATCTGAAAGGATAAGAAATGAATTTAAGAAATGCTATTTTATCTCATCCATTAATAACCTTAGAAAAACGAACAGTCATATTATCTTCAAGATAAATGGATAGAATGAAGAAAATGAACAGCCACTTAATATTTTCATAACACTAAAATATTTTTTATGTATATTATTCCTTAACCCAAGTTCTTGGTTCCAATCCTATATCAGGGTAAATCTTAAATTTTATTGATTCCTATTCTCGTTCCTATTACATTGATAAACAAAACAAGTGTAAAGAATTTTTTCACATTCATTGCAATAATGGATTTATAATTTCCTTTCTCATTATCATTCTCATTCCTAAATGCTAACTAAAGAGCTTTGGGTGTCAACGTTTTTAAAATGGAAAATTGACGGATTTAGTCCCTAAAACTTTTTTTGATTGACAAGTTTGGTCCATAATATTTTATTTTCAAAATTTTTTGTCATTTTTATTTTTTAAATAAAATATTTGATTTTTTCGTCCACTATGTGACAGTCAACGAAAGTCAACGTTTATTTTTAGAGACCAAATTTACCAATTGAAAAAAGTTGAGGGACTAAATCTACTAATTTGCCTCTCTCTCTCTCTCTCTCTCTCTCTCTCTCTCTCTCTCCTACGTGTGTGTGTGTGTATTGGTAATGGATTATAAATTGAACATAAAATCTATTATAAGTTCATACAAAGATAATATTAGGTTACTTAAAAATACTATTTATTAAGTAATAGATTTTATATTCAATTTATAATCCATCACCATATATATATATATATATATATATATATATATATATATATAATTAGTGGATTGATAGAAGTTAATGATAGATATTTAAAGAGAAATATATTTATTTTAAAAAGTAAATATTCATTTTAACACAACTAAATTAAGAAGAAATATATGACCGTTAAGTTTTGGATTGAGAATGTAATCTCTTAATTTTTCTATTTGTCATAATTTATAGTTAATTTTTTTAATTTATATAGTTATCTTAAATAAATTTTAATAAGGACATATAATAAATTATATCTTTTAAAAGTTTAACAAATTTGATATATAAATTATTTACCATAAATATTCTTATTTATCTAAATTAACCCATGCATAGAATATCCTTTTTGTCACAACTATTTGTTATTATAAAAAATAAAAAATCTTCCAATAATAATAATAATAATAATAATAATAATAATAATAATAATAATAATAATAATAATAATAATAATAATAATAATAATAATAATAATAATAATAATAATAATAATAATAATATGTACAAATTCCAAAGTAAAAAGTGAAACATAGATAGAGTATTAATTAAATAATTTAACTTAAGTAAATTAAGAAAATTTCAAATTAATTTTTTTAAAAAATATACTTATTAATTTAATAAATTCTTTAATCTCAATCTTTACTTTAAGATATAATAAACTAGTGGAAGTACTACCTATTCTTTTCTTTTCTTGGTCAACCATGCAATGCAATGCTTATCTTATACTATATTTATGATATATATTGATAGAAATCAAATTAGGCACGAAGGCTATTTCTAAGAAGGGGGAAGGATCACCAAATTACACTTCATGGCTTCTTGGGTAAGATCGCTATTCAAGAGGATTAAAGGGAGTTTTCAAAGTAACCAATTTAACAAACCAAGGACCAAATGGTGTCTAAAGAAATGGATGCCAAATGGAGTACAAAGAAAACAACAATCCTCGTGGAATGTCAAGAAGCCACATAGCCAAGGATTGAACATCAAGAGAGATAGAGATGGAATGCAATTTAAGGTAGCTTCAAGGAAGAACAAACTTGACTTCAAGTCTATTTGGGAGGTTAAGGAAACAACTAAAATAATCTTGGAGGTCAAGAACAAGAATTGGGTTGGAAAATATCAAGAAAATAGTGAAGAAATGGAGTCGCTCAAGAAAAATATGGTAGCTCAAATCTAGGCAGCCGGTGCCTGCCCAGCCAGGCTAACTCGGTGCCGACTGTGGTCTGCTAAAGAGGCTGTTGGACAAGTGTTGAACTGGCGCCGGGTCAACCACTTAAACCGGCATCGGCCCAAGTCGGGTCCAGCACGAAATTGTCCTATTTTGCCTTGTTTTTTACATTTCTATTTTGATCCCCACGACTTTTGTAATACCCCATTTAAAACCACCTTTATTATATGGGGAAAGTCATGCATTGCATAAAATTTTATATGACATTTGATAACTTGAACCATTTTCATGGATATAAGTGATCTATGAGTTGGTTAGTTCATAAATTTATTTACTTTGATATAATTGTTGGAGGACTATTTAAACAAGTGTGGGAGTTGAGGGAGTTTGTTAGTTTCTTGGTGGACTTGAGCTTTTGTTTTATGAGTGATAGGGCCTAAATTAGTCATATATTTCCTATTTATTTGAGGCCATTTTGTGCAATAACTGGTCATATTCCTTCATATTTGAGATTTTACCGTTAGAAAGGTATTTTGTGCATTATTTTAGATTTTAGGGGTAAAATAAGGCAAAATCGTTGCTAAACAGACTAGAGGCGGTATCGACCACGTGCTGTTAACACGCACTTCGAGACAATAAAAAATCTGTGAAACATGAGTTGAATAGAACACAGTCGGCGCTAGTTGGGAGCCTAGAGGCAGCACCAGCTACAACCTGGGAGAGCTTGGCACAAAAATCGAAAAAAATTGACGAACGAATAGAAAGATAGAATGCAACCGGCCCCGGCCCTAGGCAGGACAGGCGGCACCGGTTGTGCACTGGTACAAAGGCGGTGCCTTGATTTTTGTGCACATTTTTGGCAATTTTTAGAGTTTTGGTATTTTACTACTTCTATTCGGCCAGAAACCCTAGAGGGACGAATTTAAGCACTCTTAAAGCCTATAAATAGAGGAAAAACACAAGTCAAATGGATGAATTGAAGGGGCAAAACACAAAATCACTCAAAATCAAGGAGGAATTCATCAAATCAAGGAGGATTGTACAAAAGTGTCTACGAAGGAAGAAGAATGAGGCTTGTCTATGAGTGCTTTCTTTTAATTTTGTTTTCTTTTCTTGAACAATGATGTATTAATTGTTTTATTGTAATTTGACATTATTTTCGGTATTTATGATTTTTAGAGTTATTTTGATCTTTTGATTAATTGACTGTTATTCTTAGTATTTAATTATTTATGCTGATTACGAGATTAATTTGTTATTCCTTTCTATTAACTTGCTTGGAAAAGGGGTTGATGGTGGTCTCAATTCATTAATTTCATATTTGTTGTCTATTAACTTACTTGAAAAGGGGTTAGTTGCTAAGAATTGGGCAATTAAAGGTTAATTGATGTCCGCCAATATATAGATTCATTGGTTAATTTCATGTTTTAAATTTGCCAGGAAATGGAGATTTAATCAAAGATTGTGTTTAATGCATTTTTTTGGTGAATTAGTTGAGGCATGATATATTATGTTAATTTATCTAGAAGATAGTGATTTCATGGATTGAAAAAGAAGTGAATCTATCTTAATCCTTCATGATGCCAATAGAATGATTAGTTATGATAATGATTGGGTACTTAAAGGTCGTATTTGTCAAAATAATGGTTTGAGTTACATAATTCTCCATCCTTGACATGTATATATTCTTTTATTTTATTTTTTTATTCTTTTTCACTTTATTGAGTCGGTTAAACAATGAAAGAAAAGTGATTATTGCATACTTGTTCCTTGAGGATTGATACTTGTTTTAAACCCTATGCTATGGTTAATGATGAGTACACTTGCTCATATGTGTAATTTGGGGTTAACGTTTTAATTCAAACTGAATTGAGAATATGCTTATTTTTATATGATTTTTTATATCCAAATTCATGCACATCAAGTTTTTGGCGCCGTTGCCGGGGAACAATATCATGAAAGCTTGAATTTTGTTGATTTAACCATGTAAATATGTAAATTTGTACAATTGTTCTTTTTATAAAAAGGTGCCATCTTTTGTATCTTGTGTTTCTTTGTAATATAATTTACTAACTTTGACTTATGTTTAATTGACTAATTTGTTCTTTTAATTTTGTTTGAATTATGAATTTCGTTATCTAACTTTCTTCTTGTCTCTTATAGGTGTTAGCCTTGATACATGACCCATCGATCTAAAGGCGATATAGTAGATTTGATCCTGAAATCGAAAGGACATTGTCAAAAATCCAGTGGACAGTTAAAATGAACTTGCTCGCAGACATGGACGGTGCTTAAAACAACAATACTGGAAATAACAGGAGGGTTATAGATGACTTTGTGAAACCTGCAATCTCGGGCACGGGCTCAAGTATCACTAGACCTAGGGTGAATGCGAATAATTTTGAAATAAAGCCCAATATCATCCAGATGGTCCAAAATATGGTCCAATTTTATGGGTTACTTGAAGAAGACCCCAATGCCCACCTAGCTAGTTTCCTTGAAATTTGTGATACCTTTAAGTTGAATGGTGTTTCTGAAGATGCCATAAAACTAAGACTTTTTTCTTTTTCTTTGAGAGATAGAGCCAAATCCTGGTTAAAGTCTTTACCCACAGGTTCCATCATCACTTGGAATGCCCTAGCTGAATAATTTCTTGCCAAATATTTTCCTCCAGCTAGGACATCCAAACTCAGAAACGAAAATTTTGCCTTCCAATAATTAGATTCTGAACCATTGTATGAAAGTTGGGAGCGGTTCAAAGAGATGTTGAGAAAGTACCCACACCAAGGATTTGAGTTAGGAATGTAGATGCTTATCTTTCTTAATGGCCTTACATTTGTAATACGACAAATGATGGACTCTTCTACAGGGGGTTCCATAAATCATAAGACCTCGGAACAGGTATTCGATCTCATTGAAAATTTGGTTTCTAATAACTATTCTTGGGGAAGTACAAGGTCTAGAGCTTGTGTGCAAAGAGTGCACAAAGTGGATGCTGTGGTAGCTTTGGAAGCTAAGGTGGAAGCTTTAACTCAAAAGACAAAACAAATGGTGATGCCTCAAGGCCAAGTGCTAAATGTAAGTTGTGATTTCTGTGGAGAAGGGCACCTAAATCATGAGTGCCAAAATATGGGTTCACTCCAAGAAACCACAGAACAAGCAGCCTTTGCAGGTAATGGCCGTCCAGGTAACAATCCCTATAGCTCTACTTACAATCTTGGCTGGAGAAATCACCCTGACTTCTCTTGGAGCAATGCAAACCAACCTAGGTATGGCTCTTTCAACTTTGGGGGAAATCAAAGGAACTAACCTCCTTTGAACAATAATTCAGCACCTTCCAAGCCACCATTGGAGGAATTGATTGGCTAATTGGTAAGTACACGAAGACTAAGTTCCAAGGGGTTGATGCTACAACAAGGAACTTAGAGGCCTCTATGTGCAACTTAGAGAGCCAAATTGGCCAACTAGCTAAATTACTTGGGAATCATCAAGTAGGGACATTACCAGGAAACATCGAAGAAAATCCACGTGCTCAAGGCCGTGGAGAGCATTGAAGTCTTTCTTGCTTTAAGTTTTTGTGATTTGGAACAATTTTTCATTTTCTTTGTTTTATTTCATTTTTATTTATTTCTTCATGAATTGAATTTCATTATTCATCATTGTTGTGTGTTCATTATTGTTATTTCATTTTTCACAAAAAAAAAAAAAAAGCGGAGCCCTGACAGTTTAGGGCTGGCGCCGACTAGGCTTGAAACTGCCGCTAGCTCCTGTTGCGGGAGGCACTAAAAATAGGCCAATTTGGCCATTTTTTCTTTCAAACTCTCCAACTCCCTCTCAAATTCTCTCTAACCCGCACCGACTCCATATCCTACACCTTTTAAAATTTGATTTTTCACCTTCCAAACACTTCTAGAGTATCAATCTATAATTTTTTTTGTTGGTTCTACGGATCAAAATCCTCTAAATCTTCCGTTTTTCTCAAAAATCCAATATTCAATCTGCCTTCAAAGAGCTTTGATTTTTGGAAAAAGGATGCATATTTTGCTTGCCTATGCATAAAAGAACATAAAGGTTCGTTTTTTCTTGAATTCCCACAGTTAAAATGTTGTAGGTAAATTTTTTGCCGAAATTTGGGATATTTAATGTTCTCTTGCATTGTGAATCAATTTGTGAGCTTCATGACATTGGATATATTATGAGTTGATGATTCTTGAGAACTTTATTTATTCACATGATCATTAGGGAGTTTGTGTATTCGCTTAACGGTATGATTATAGCTATTATGATGATTGAGTAACTAGTTGCACATTACCTTGAATTATCTCACACTTGATCACTATAATGCCATGATGATTCCATAATTCACATGATCATGTTATGAGCATCTAGATATATTGGGTTTGTTCAGCACATTTACGCTTTCCAGTGAGATATTATACTTATTCTTGCAGGTTGTATGAAAATTGTGGTGGATTGATTGGAAGAGGTTGAATTGGTTATTGTGTTGGTGAAATGTATACTTTAAGGAGTTTGGGAATTGTGGTGTGAGTTGGTTGAGAGTTGTGTGTGGTGTTGTGCATTGTGTTTGAAAAATGGGAGATTATATTCTTCTAAAATCTTTGAGCTACCTAGTATTTATACTCCTCTATTCACTACTATTTACTTCCTAATATGTCTAGAGCACGGGGCCAATCATCCAAAAGGGCTAGAGCTTCTTCTTCCTCATCCCCTTCATCTATAAACCCCCTGTGTGAAACCCCAGCCAAAACCAACCTTAGAGTAAGGGGGTTGGGATACATATTATATTTTATTGCATGTTTAAATATATTTTTATATAATTTTATGTGCATTGAATTTGTGTTTTATAGTCTAGAGGGCTTGATTATGATTATTGAGTGAGAAGGGTAAAATGGTAATTTTTACCTAAGGTGGAAAAAGGGAGATTGTAATACCCCGCCCAAAACCACCTTTGACAATGGGAAAAAGTCATGCATTGCATAGCATCTTGCATTTTATGTGGTATCTAGAATAATTTTATTTGCATGGATGCATGTGAATTTTTCCGTTGCTCTTGCATTTGAATTAATTGATGTGAAATAGTTGTGTTGTTAAAGACTTGTTTAAGGGAGGTTTGGTCGGAGATTTGGAAGGATGAGTATTGGGGTAGTAAGAACTTCTTGTAGAAAAATTAGCATTGGAGTTGTTTTGGAATAGCGGGGAGGTTGGTGATTTCCTTTGGTGACCCGAGTTCGAATCCTACCTTTTGTGAAGTAAGTTTCTCTTCTTGAAATTCTTTTCTTTAGACCATTTCTTATCTTAGCCGAAAAATAATCTAGCTATCCTAGAGAAATTTTAGTATTTTTACTCAAATGAAATAAGTCTCTATATTTATTTCCTAAATTCAAGGACTTTGATGTGAATAAAGTTCACCTTTAATTTTCAGCTTGTGTTCCTTAGGATTTTTGAAAAAAACCCCTAGCTAGGAGCCACTTTGAAGAATTTCAAGTGGTATAAAACTCTTCTTGATGAATATTAGAGTTAGGGAATATATTAGGGAAAAATCTTATTTCACCTCTTCAAGAATTCTAGCCATAATCCTTTTATTTATTTAATTGTTTTAGAGAAATATTTTAACTAAAGTCTTAGATATTTTCTTTGGGTTTAAACACCACTTCCATAGGAGTAAGACTCTATATTTAACTCCTAAGTTCAAGGATTTTAGCTAAGGATGAAATTTGTTTTATTTTCAGCTTTTGTTCCCTTGAATTTTCAGAAACCATAAGCTGGAAATATTCTGGAAATTTTTCCAGATTTTGACCGCCACCTTGGAGCACCTTTAGCTCAATCCAAACTCTTCTAGGACTAGAGGAAATCTTATCCAAATCCTTGATAAAAACAGATTTTATTTCAATCCAAATTCAACTAGGATTTCTTCCTTTTCCTAGCTGAATTTCGGCAGCTTTGTATCAACACAAGCTGTCCGAAATTCCAGCCATCTTTAGCTACAATCCAACTCTGAAAATCCTAACTCAAAACACCTAGAACACTCCTTAATAATTCAACTACCTTAGCTGCACAAAACCAGAATTTCTATCACCAAAAACTACTGATTTTCGGCAGCTTGGAAACTAGAAAAATTTGGTCAGCTTGCACAGAATTTTCGTCCAACTGTGCACTCCAAAACACACGAAATTTTGCACTCCAAAACCTACCAAAACTCCTTGTTGATTAAGCAAATTTCAGTGCCCAAAACCCTCATCTTTTCTCTGGAAATTTCAGCAGAATTACAGCTTGAACAATCCAGAATTTCTTCTCCTTTTGCTCAGCGATTTCGCACAGCTTGCACAGGATTTTTCAGTCACCAATATCCACACAAACTCTTCCTTGTTTGGCCCAAAATTCTGAACACATTCAGCCCTTCCTTTGAGCAGTATTTCGGCCAGCATAGAGGAGCAAATTGTAGAATCTTTTCCTCCATTAAACTCCCCTAAAATCGGTAGCAAGGAGACGCGCGTAAGCTGAAATTCCGCCTTTGCTGTCCAAGAAACCTAAAGCCATTAGGAGTCTATCTAAACATCACCATTTAACCCTAAACCAATCTTCTCCAACTTTAAATCATAACATCCGTTTACCCTCTCCATTCTACACGAAAATTTCAGCAACATCTCTCTGCAAAATTTTCGAAACTACAAGAGTTATTCCAAGCAAAAATCGAACACACCTTAAGGTAAGCATAAATCCTTTCAACCTCTTGATGCCGTTTTCTCTAATGATTCTTTTCTCTTTCTTCTACCCTTAAATCAAGCCCTAAATAGGCTGATTTCCTCTTCTTCCTAAATTTTCGGTCAACTGAAGCAAATGAGGTAGCTTCTCTCTTCTTCTCAAGCGAACTCGGGACGATCACCATAGGAGCATCGAGACCTCATTACCCGGTAGTTGTAAGGTAAGGGAATACCCTCCCTAGATGCCGAAATTAAAGTTTAATGGTGTTTATTAGCGAGATAAACATGTGGTCATAGTATTTGATCTTTGGGGATTGAATAGTTTACTTGGAATTAAATAGGAGATTGCGAATTGTTATGAAAATAAATGGGATTAGAGAATGTTTGAATTAATTGAGACCCTGATCATGATATTATATGGTTTAGATCAGGAGGATAATTGAGGAAAGTCAACTGTGAATTTATGGCATTTATCTGAGGCATATCAAGTAAGTCCTTGCATAAACTCTTTTATTAAATGCTGTGATGGTAAGCCCTTTTATAAACTGTTTTGTTAAAGGTTGTGATGGCGAGTCAATGTTGTGAAGCTTTGTAAAGCTATTGTTAAACTATGTTTGCTTTGGTTGTAAACGTGGATATTTATTCTTTAAATGGTTTTGTCAAACTAACGGTTTTTAGCAAGAAAACTATTCTTTTCCTTAAATTTTTAGAAATATCTTTTAAAGAAAACCACGTTTTACAAAGCCAAGGTTTGAAAATATTTTGAATCAGGAATTGACGGATATGTTCGTTGAGTACTCAATAAGGGTAGGCTAACAATACTAGTCTTGGAGGGCTAGCGTAAGTCTTCTGGTAGGAGGCCACCTCCAGAAGATGAACTCTGCTTGAAAAGGCGACAGTGTTGGTTGGTCAGGCCAGTCCGAGCTAGCATTATGCCTGAAAGGTATTATTTATATTCCCGGCATGGACACCTGGATGGTTTTGTTCGGTGTAGAGATGGAGGAGTATCTCACCCGGTGGACTGTACACTCACCTTGATCAGAACGCCCAACGTGTGGTAATCTGGTCCGGACAAGGTGCACAAAGTGTGGTGCCTTGGCCAATTTGTTCTCATGGAGCCCGACGTGTGGTGACATGACTTTTATCCGAGTGGAGGATTTATTTTGTACAAAGTGTGACATTGAGAAAAACCCACTCCTTGCGAAAAGAGATTGTTTATGACTTGCCAAATTATTTCTTCGAATGTTTTACACTTTGCATACACGAACTATTTAAAAACACCATGTGCACACACAGGACTTACTGAGATTTATTCTCACACCATTTTACATCATGTTTTCAGGGGATAGACTATGCTGAGTCAGCGGGGCCTGTAATAGTTGAAGCTTTTGTTATTTTCTCTATCCGTTCTAGGAGACATTTATTGCTTATGCTTCTAAACGATATTTTGTTTTATTCCATTTTGCTCCAAGTTGAGCCTGATGTAATAAGAATATTTCTTTATTTATCTAAGTTGATCCTTTTGGAGATTACCTTTATATTTTATACCTTGTTCTAAAGACCCCTTGTCCTACGGGACGGGGCGACATCCTCGCCCTTTTAGGGTATGTAGTCGTGGGGTGTTACAGAGATAACTTAAGGATTGAATAGGAAAATACTTTTAGAGAGGAAATAAGAACAAGAGTTGTTGTGGTGTAGTGGTTAGAGCCTTAGAATTGATTCTTGAGGTCTTGGATTCAAATTCCATTATTAGAGTTATAGCATGATTAAATTTTATTTTTGCTTGGGAAGTATCATTGTCGGCCTTAGTGGTGTTTGGAGTAGGGTAGAGATGTTGTCCTATGAGAGACATGATAGGAGTCTTCAAATCCTACTCTTTTGCTCTACACAAAATTTCTAAGGGGAATTCATTTCCTCTTGATCCTTAGTTTTTCCTAATTCTTAATTCATTAGTTTGTTCATTGTGTTCAAGCTAATTTTATTCTAGAAAAATTCCAGCAATGTGTTGTGGCTTTGAAGGTTCAAAATATTTTAGTAAAAGACATCATATGGACCGAAACAATGGGTGAGGGGGAAAGATTTCAAGTGAATTAAATTCCTTAGTGAACTTTCTAAAAATTCACTCTAGCTAGGTTCATTTCCCTTTGTACATAGAACTGAAGTTTTTCCAGCTTTGTGTGCCTTCAAGGTGTCGAAATTCTTGACCATTATTCCCTCCCAAATGCTGCCAGAAAATGGCCCTTTTGATCAGCTTGGAATATGGATTTTTATGGCTATTTTCGGACTGCACAAAGATGGTGCAAAACCAGAAAAAAAATCCTGTACAAATCGCAACTTTGGATGTCCAAAACCAAGCTGTTTTCTTCCAGTTTTTGTACAGCACCCTAGCCATGTTTTTCCTCCATGAAGTAGGCTGGAAACCAGCCTTGAAAGCCCTAAAAATTTCCCTTCAAAACCTCTGCAAATCTCCTAGAAAAGGGCAGTCGAAAACTGCCCAGAAAATTCCAGCATTGCAAAAATCTGTGCAGTGGTTTTTTTTTCCAGCTTTGTTTCCTAATTCTCTCCTAGCCGAAACTCCATCATTTTTCTGCAAAAACCACCCTTAAACCTCCATTAAAAGAACTCCATTGTCCTCCCAAAGTTCTGCACGAAAATCCAGCCATGGATGCCTAAAAGATTTCCAAAAAAAATTCTGCAATCATTCCTTGATTTGGATACCAAAATTCCAGCTACCATGATTTAACAACTTTCTATAAAATATACCTCAAACAACCAGACCTTCTCTCCACCATTATACTCCATAATTTCAGCCACCCTAAGCCTCCTTCAACCAGCTTTCATTCAACCAAAACACTGCCCAGAAATTCGTCCATGGCAGATCTCCAAAAGCTCTCCAATAATCAAAGATATTCTTGTGCTATCTAGTTTCCAAATTTGCTTCCCAAAAATATTCTTCAAGGATTTTAACAACTAGCCTTTCCTTTTTCCTTCCAAACCTTCCTTCCAAACCATAAAAACCATCTTCCTAAACCCTACAAACAGTTTGGCAGCCCTAATCTCTTCAGAATTTCGGCAGCCTCCATCCAAGAACTCTCTATTCTCTTCAACCTCAAGAACACATAGTACACCAAGAACACCTACTTCTTCTTTTCACCTAATACCTCTCCAAATCACTTCAAACTACCTCTAAAAATTCCAGATTTCATCTATTCATTGCTGTGAGTCCATCCGTACCATTTTTAACATCAAACTCCAAAATCCAACTTGCACTTTTGGATTAAAAACCAGAAATTTCTGTTAAGGTCAAGAACACCTTCAAGGTAAATTTATTCTAACAACTTCATCTTCTCCAATCTTGATCTCTAGTGAGAGCCTATGTAAATAAACATGCTAATGGTCTCTCTTTCTTTCTTTCTCTCTCTCTCTCTCTCTCTCATGGCCGAAAATTCCCCTCTCTTGACCGGATGACTTTTTCTCCCATGAACATGCTTTCGCCATCTCCCATGGACAAAGTTAGACATCTAGGAGTTGAGATCTACTCTAAACTCCTTCAAGGCATTCATCAACCAAGTAAGTACCTTCAATCTTCGTTTTTAAACTCTAGATTCATGTCTCTAGTATGATGATGATAGTAGGTGGATGGCGATATGATTTAAGTATATATATATTGTTGAGATTGAAGCATGAATATATGTATGATTGTGAAGGAGATGAGATTTATGCATGGAAAGATTATCTTGGATGATTATATGATGATTTGAGGTTGATGCATGTCATAGGTAGTATTTGTGATGAAGTATGCTAGAGATTATGTTACCTTTGGTGAATATGATTTATATTCATGTTGGATTATTGAAGCCATGATCATATTTATGCTAGTAAGGGTTAGATCATATTTTGATAAATTGAGATCTATGCTTGTATGCATGATTTGGATGATTTGATGAATTGAAGGGTTGTATATGTTTATGATTGTGGTTAGCTATGGGAATATGATCATGATCTAGTTGTCCCTAAGCCAAATTTTATTTCATTAATAAAATATTTAATAATATGATTTTTCTAGTAAAATTTTGAAAACCATGGGAAAATGTGGATTTGGTCTTTTATATAAAATAGTGATATTTTAGTCAAATAAATAATAGGTTTTGCTAGAAAAATAAAATATATAGATATTATAATATCAAATAAAGCCTTTTGTGAAAATAATCATAATAGGCAAAATATTTATTATTAAAATTTAATTATTATCTTTTAATCAAACCTATTAAAATTTATTTATTATTTTTCAAGTAAGACTCATTAAAATTTATTTTCAACTAATTTTAACTATCAATTATTTTCTAGCAATTAATTATTAATAAATTATTATTTTACCTAGTACCACCTAGGACTTTTCATCAAATAAACTCTAAATTATTTTAGCAAGATTTAAACCTTCAACATATTGTACCTAATTTTCCAAACTCTAGTTATTTTAATATCAAACTAGATTTATTTTATAAACCCTTTTTATTTATTATTGAGCCTTAAAGCTTGGGACACTAGGGATATGATTATAGTAAATTGAGTTAGTTTTATTTGAGAAAGTGAGTCTTTGGCTTGAGTTTGATTGTGGTTTGTATTTACCCTATGCGGGGTTAGGTCAGCTGTTGGAGACCTTTGTTGTGGGCAAGGATCAGGTAAGCTCCTGCATAAAACCTGTTTGATGAATAAATGATCTTTATGGCAAGCCAAATGTAGAGTGCATGGTCACTCATTTTTGTAAAGGCAATTGAGGATTATTTCCATTCTCATTTTAGACAAACAAATTATTTGCAAATCAATAAGCAGATTTACTCAAAACTCAAAACTCTTTCTAAAACTGATTTTGACAAAGACTTTGGAAATCCTTAATTGCCATTTTCAAGTGGAACTGTGTTTTGTTCATTTTCTTCCCAAGTGGGATATGTTACATTGAGTACTCAATGGGGGTAGACTGGTAGTACTAGTTTTGAAGAGCAAGAGTGAGTCTTCTGGCAGGAGACCTCCTCCAGAAGATGAACTCAACTTAGAGAAACGTCAGTACTACGTAGTCATGCCGGTCTGAGCTAGCAGTTTTTATTTCAGTCAAGTGACTGTGTTTTGCCGGAATGGACACTCGATTGTTGTTTGGGTATAGAGAAGGAGGAGTATCTTGCCCGGTAGGCCGATCACCTACCTTTAGTCAGTCTGCACAAAGTGTCGGCATTCTGACCGGCAGTATACACAAAGTGTCGGCATACTGACCATTCGGTTATGGGGCCCAGCGTGTGGTAACCCATAATCCTTTCTTTCGAGTGGTTGATCTTATAAATTATGTATGGCTGGAAAAGCCAAAACGCCACTCTTGCTTTTGACTAATGTTTATTGCTTGCCAATATTTCTCTTATAAAGTTTTTATACTTTGCATCTACGAACTATTTCCACTGAACACCCAAAGCACACACGGACTTACTAAGATTTCTGTCTCATCACCTTTTTACCATGATTTCAGGCCGATCCTGCTGTGGGGATAAGTAGCTAGTGTTATCTGCCTTGGAAGAGAATGTTGTCTTTTATTTTTTTGTATTGCTTTGGGGAGTTGGGAGTGGATGATTTTATTTATGGATTTGTTTTTCTTTTGGGAATTCATGGTTTTATTCGTAGATTTATTCTTGGGTTGTAATAAATTTTAAGTTAAATTATTATTTTTATTTCGCTATTTTAATTGTGTGACTTAGTTATAAAGACCCCTTGTCCTTTGGACGGGGCAACATCCCTGGCCCTGGTGGGCCTAGGTAGCGGGGTGTTACACCCTGTTCCTCAGGCCAGCAGATTTCATTGATCCATTTGTGAGGAGTGGTACGAGAGGAGGTCCTCAAATAAGATTATTGTGGAGTGTACCTTTGCACCTACCCTAGATCGTGCCCTTAAACTAGGAATGATGTTTAGGAGACTAGGGTGGGGACCTATAGTACAGCTTAAGGAGGATTATTGTCCAGTGCTCATAAAAGAATTCTATGCTAACATGGTTGCAAAGGTCACTAACCATCTTCCACACATTGAGACACGAGTGAAGGGAACCCCTATTTTCATCACAAGAAACCATTTAGCCACTCTTCTCTATGTGTATGATGATGATTCTTGGCTAGGGATAGATACCAATCATCAAAAGATTCTTTCTAACCCTAATTGGGATGCCATTGGAACTAGAGCTACTCTAGGGTTGCGCAAGAAAAATGCTTTCCAAGCCAACAACTTCTACTCTAACAATGATCTTGATGCCAACTTTTGGGCTCTAGTATACATGTTTGCTTTTAATGTCATACCCCGAGCTAGTGGATTCAATGAGACACGCACTATTGATATGTACATCTTGCATAGGATGATGACCACTCAGCCTATCCCTCTTGCACCATTGATCATACAATTCATTAGGGATGTGGTTCATCATCGTCTCTCAACCAAAGCCTTCGTCTTTCCTCTAGTAATCATGAAAATTCTGAGAGATTTTGGTATTAGTACTGAGGGGGAATTGACTGAGACTACTACTGAGCATGACCTGGTCATGGAGCAAACATTGATGAGTTGTAGGTACAAATATCACCAGGAGATGAATAAATGGCTAAATCCCTATGAGGTGAAGTATCCCAGACAAGTTCGGCCACCACCTGTAGAGGAGCAGCACCTACCACCACCACCATCGCGAGCACGAGCCAGTAGTTCACAGTCCTAACTAAGGACTGACTTTGAGACCGCGGTGATGGGATAGTTAGCTCAGCAGATGGAGATATTACTACATATGGGAGACGCCATTGATGACATTGCCCGGAGGCAGACTATTTAGGAGCAGCAATAGGCTTAGTGGATGTAGCATTTTTTAGGACCGCAAGGCGGTGATGGCACTTCGGCACATGATGATGATGATGGGGAGGATTGAGATGATTTTTCTGCACTTGTTCCTACTTGTCATTCTCTTTTTCCTTTATATTTTCATGACTTTTCTAGTTTTTTCTTGTACTTTTCTTTTTCGTACTATTTTTTTATTTTTTACTTATTTTTCTTTTCTAGTTTTTATGCTTTGGTGCGTTTCTTTTGTGTATTTTTCTTTCTAGGTACTTCAACAATGCTACTTTCTGCTGGAATTCAACTCTTTTGTAGGAGAATACACAATGTAATGGAAATATTTTCTTTCTTCTCTTTTCCCCTTTATTTTTGGTCCCGTGGCAATATTTCCTTGCTCTATTTGTTTGGCCATTGAGGACAATGTCCAGTTTAAGTGTGGGGGAGTGGTTAGAATGGGAATTCTTCTATGCTTTATTCTTCTTGAAATTCTTTGAACCTTGGAATTCTTCTATACTTCATTCTTCTGAAATTCTTTGAACCTTTTGAGCAAAATTTTCAATTTTTATTTTTATTTTTTGAGCTTTCAAGATGTATTTTGAATGCATGTCTTTGTGCTTGATCATAGAGTATATGTTCTATATCATTTGTGGCTTATGCATGACTTTTTGCACGCACTTGGACTAAGTAGTTCTTGAACAAATGTTTACATTATTCTTAAACCTATTTTTCTGCTAAAATTCATTCAGCATTCTAGAACTTACTTGAATACCTCTCGAGGTGAAATAAGAAAGACATTCATGATTTAACTTAGGGATGATGGTAATAGGCATTCTTTGGATAGTTTGAGCTTTTCAAGCCTACCTATTTTATATTATCCCTAATGCTTATTTTGAGTCTAAATTGTTAATTTCTTTCTTAAGCCCATTATCATACTTTGTCCATTACTTCTTTCTGAGAGTTTGATTTACCTTCCAAATCTTTGATTGCTTTTGATGGATAAAAGTACAAGTAGAGGAATTATGAAGGAGAATGATTGTGTAAATGTTATGACTTGTTACTTTCAGTCATGCATCATGTGTTGAGTTGAAATTGTGAAAGGAGAAAGGAGGAAGAAAAAGAAAGATTGAGAAAAATAAAAAGTTGCTAGAAAATGTTGAAAGAAAAAAACTGAGAAACAAACAAAAGAAGCATTTGAAAAGAAGAGAAAAATTAAAGAAAAAAAGAGCACATGAAGAATGTTTATTGAGTTGGAATAAGAATTGCTGAAATTTTGATGATCTTGTGTAATATGATTGATGCGGTGAAGAACTATTGATGAAAAGAATGCAAGATTTGCTTGAATTGTAATATAATTGCTATACAAGGTTATGGGTTTTTGATTGGTTTTGTGATAGGAGAGCAAGAAAAGTTTAGAATCTATCGGTACATTTTGTTTATCCTTTTCTTGCAAACTCTCATCTTCTTTGATATTTGATTTTCCTATATAATTCGTTTGACAGCTACATTACAAACCCTTTAGCCTTACATTACAAGCTTAAAAGTCCTACTTGACTTAAGTAGAATAATGATATGTCACGGATTAGTGGAGAGAGTGTATGAAAAGTAAGCTTATGGAATGCATATTTTCTTTGAACTAAATTTTTTCCAATGGTTTGAGAATGATGTTAAGTGTTGGGATGGTTCTACTAGTCATTCTTACTTACATAAGTTTTGCATTTGTTATGAAAGGTATAGTAGCATATGTTTTGTTGTCTTGAATAAATAAAGCATTGGAAATATTATTTTGAAATTGATTGAGTGATTGTGTGAAAACTTGTATTTTTCTACTTGTCTTTGATACTTTGTTTGAGGACAAGCAAAGAGCTAAGTGTGGGGGAATGTAATAGGGCCTAAATTAATTATATATTTCTTAGTTATTTGAGGCCATTTTGTGATACATTTTGTGCAATAACAGGTCATATTCCTTCATATTTGAGATTTTACCATTGAAAAAGTATTTTGTGCATTATTTTAGATTTTAGGGGTAAAATAAGGCAAAATTGTCACTAAATAGACTAGAGGAGGCGCTGACCATGTACTGCTGGCACGTACTTTGAGGCGATAAAAAATCGACGAAACAAGAGTTGAACAGAACACAGCTGGCGCTGGTTGGGAGCCTAGAGGCAGTGCCAGCTGCGACCTGGAAGAGCTTGGCACAAAAATCGAGAAAAATAGACGAACGGACAGAGAGAAAGAATGCAACCAGCACCGGCCCTAGGTAGGACAGGCGGCGCTGGCTATGCATTGGTATAGAGGTGGTGTCTAGATTTTCGTGCACATTTCTGACAGTTTTCAGAGATTTGGTATTTTACTACTTCTATTCGGCCAGAAACCCTAGAGAGACGAATTTAGGCACTCCTAAAGCCTACAAATAGAGGAAAAACATAAGTCAAAGGAATGAATTGAAGGGGAAAAACACAAAATCACTTAAAATCAAGGAGAAATTCATCAAATCAAGGAAGATTGTACAAGAGAGTCTATGAAGAAAGAAGAAAGAGGCTTGTTTATGAGTGCTTTCTTTTAACTTTGTTTTCTTTTCTTGAACAATGATGTATTAATTGTTTTATTATAATTTGACATTGTTTTCGGTATTTATGATTTTTAGAGTTACTTTGATCTTTTGATTAGTTGATTATTATTCTTGGTATTTAATTACTTATGATGATTACGAGATTAATTTGTTGTTTCTTTCTATTAACTTGCTTGGAAAAGGGGTTAATTGCTACGAACTGGGTAATTAAAGGTTAATTGATGTTCACCAGGATATGGATTCATTGGTTAATTTCATGTTTTAAATTTGCCAGGATATGGGGATTTAATCAAGGATTGTGTTTAATGCATCTTTTGGGTGAATTAGTTGAGACAGGATATATGATGCTAATTTATCTAGAAGATAGTGATTTCATGGATTGGAAAAGAAGTGAATCTATTTTAATCATTCATGATGCCAATAGAATGATTAGTTATGATAATGATTGGGTACTTTAAGGTCGTATTTTTCAAAATAATGGTTTGAGTTATATAATTCTCCATCCTTGACATGTATATATTATTTTATTTTATTTTATTTTATTTTATATTCTTTTTCACTTTATTGAGTCGGTTAAACAATTAAAGAAACATGATTACTGCATACTTGTTCCTTGAGGATCGATACTCATTTTAAACCCTATGCTATGGTTAATGATGAGTATGCTTGCTCATATGTGTAATTTGAGATTAACGTTTTAATTCAAACTTAATTGGGGATGTGCTTATTTTTATAAGATTTTTTATACCCAAATTCGTACACATCAATGAGTATTATTAGAAGGGAGATAGAGTAAGTGAGTAGGAGTTAAAGGAATTTGTTAGTTTTTTGGTGGACTTGAGCTTATAAAGTATTATTATTAGATGAGTATTATTAGAACGTAAATGGAGTAAGTGAGTGGGAGTGAAGGGAATTTGTTAGTTTCTTGGTAGACTTGAGCTTTTGTTTTATGAGTATTATTAGAAGGGAAATGGAATAAGTGAGTGGGAGTTTAGGGAATTTGTTAGAGAAATATTTAAACTAGAGTTGTTGTGGTTGAGTGGAGTGGTTGAAGCTAGAGTTGTAGTGGTTGAAGCTTGGTGTTTAATACTTGGTGACTTGAGTTTAAATCCCAACTCTTGCAAACCTTTCCATTCTTATTTCTCAAAGTTCTCATAAGCTAAACAAAAACCAGTCACACACACATACTCACAAAAATTCCATCTTCCTTTACTCTCAAATTGCCTTCTAGTTTTAAGCAAAAATCACAACATAAGACCTCAAGTTTTCTTTCCCTATTTCTACCCAAAGCTGAACTAAAAATCAAAGTATACTTTTCTCTTTTTCCTTTCATTATCTAGGCCACTTTAGCATAACCATAAACTCCTTCTATTCACTGCAGTTTCGGCCAAACCAAAAAGAGCAAAAGCTTCCATTTTTCCCTTGTTTGTTCAATAGTCCAAAACAAGATGTAGTCCTTCCAAACAACAAAACACCTAAACCTAACCTATACTCTTCATCAAAACAGCCACCAATCAAACCCTAAAGCTCTCTTCTCCAAAAAAAAAAAAAAAAAAAAAAATCACCTTATCTCTCCAGGATTTCGACCAGATTTCGACCATCACAACTCCAATCACCACTAAAATCGAAACCTAAGGGTAAGAATTAAGGGACCCAATCATCTTTTCCTCTCAAGTGAACTCAACCGATCACCAAGGAGCCACATTTGCTTCGTTGTCTTGTCTATCCAAAAGGTATTTTGAGATTTAATCTCTATTAATTTACATGAGTTTGATTTTATAGTGATGTTATTGTGTATAAAGTATAGCATGAAAAATATAAATGGATGGGATGGTTGAGTTTGATGGAGCAATAGTTAATCTAGGTGAATATGGGGTGAAATATTATGATATCATGTTATGTTGGACCTAGATCCATCTTATGGTTGGTTAAGGTTGAGTTTGATGGAGCAATAGTTGATCTAGGTGAATATGGGGTTATTATATGAAGTTTATGTTAGAAGAATATTAGAGGTCCTTATATTGATGATGAAATTCGATTATATGCATGCCATGATGAGATGCATGATCATGGGAAAACTATAGCAATGAGCTTCTACCTAGATGCCATGGATGAATTAGATGATTAATATGATCATAGAGATTCATGATGCATGAAAAGATGAGTGGATTCATATCTGGTTTCTAATCATAGAAACATTGATTCTAGACAAGGAAGAAAGTGAAAAAGAAATCAAGCATTGCTTTGGTTGATTATTGAGAATATCCAAGTAAGTCCCTGCATAACTGTTTTGTTAAATATTACATGTTTGCCAGTATTTTTGTATAATAATATTTGAAATGGTGTCAATATGATGATTAACATGATGATTGGAATGTTGGTTGAATATGATGAATTGTACTGTGGTATTTTGATACTTGATTTGAAAACATGGTCATTTTATTCTGTAAATGAGTTTGTCAAATCTCAACTTTTAAACTGAAAACGATTTCCTTTCATTATCAATAAACATTTTGGAAAACTTATTGTGAAATGCCACGTTTTGCAAAGACAAGCTAATTAACGATTGTAAAAACAAGGAAAATGATTCTGTCCCTAAATGGAGAGCGTTGAGTACTTAGCGGGGGTAGGCTAGTGGTGCTAGTCTTGAAGAGTTAGAGTGAGTTTTCTGACAGGAGGCTACTTTCAGAAAATGAACTCAACTTGGAAAGGCGACAGTAATACTTAGTTAGGCCCGTCCGAGCTAGCATATGGGTCCATGTGAATTTTATTTATCTGGGTTAGACAATCGGTGTATTGGGTGTAGAGATAGAGGAGTATCTCACCCTAGTGGGAGGATCCCCCACTGCCTATTGTTGAAAGGTTACATTGGGATGCTATCATGGTGGTAACCATGATATGGATTGTTATACTATTGAATCATTGCTAATCCCTACATAATGAACTTATGATTATGATGAGATGATGATTTATTGAGAATTGTTTTGGATATGATGAGCCATGCTCCTTTGAATAATTGTTTATTGATGAAAAGTCTTGCAAACATGATTTTGTGGTTTTGATAAACTTGCATATACGAAATGTTTATATATGACATTCACATACACGGGACTTACTGAGATGCCAATATCGCACTATTTTACATCATATTTTCAGGGGAGTGCTTTTATTGAGAAGGTTAAGGAGATAAGAGATGACCTTCAATTTACTTATTTCTGCTTTGTATTTCTTTCGAGAGATGATTGTTAGTTTTAGATTCTTAGACTTGTATAAGTTTTTACTTTAGTTGTAATAAGATTATCGATAATTTTATTTAGTCATTTTCGTTCCTTTTGTACCTCGTTATAAAGAGCCCCTGGTCTTTTGGATGGGGCGACATCCTGCCTATTTGGGTACATAGGTAGTGGGGTGTTACAACTTTTATTATATTTTTACTTATTTAAAGGAATGTAATAGGGCCTCAAACTTGTATTAAGACTACTTAATTCCTAGTTTTAGTTTACTAATTAGTTAGGGTAATTTGCGGCCTATATATATACCCCATTATAGCCTTTTTTGTAATAGAATTCAGATTTCAAATTTCAAAGAGAGAATAGAGTGTTGAACTCTTGGAGAAGAGAATTCCTCCTTAATTCTTCCTTTCAAGACCAAATAATGGAATTAGACTCACATTTGTTTAGAGTTTCTAAAATCCTTGGGTTAATCCTGCTTGTTTCTTCATCTTGGGTGTTGGGGGAATTTATTCTTACCTAGTGTTCTTGTTAGGAAACCTAAAAGGGTGCCTACTTTTCTCCATCTCACTTGTTCTTGAATTTTTTGTAGATTCAAAGGTGTTTGGGTATTGAAATAGTTGGCCAAATCCTATTAGAATTTAGGTTCTAGTTGTTAAATCGCCTAGGATTCTTATTTTGTGGGTGTTTTGGTATAGAATTAGGTGACTAATTTTTTAGTCTTGTTCTTGAGTCTAATTTTTGAAGTTTGGAGCTCTCGAGCTCATATCAAATTAGTACCAGAGCAAAGATACAATCTCTTCAAGCATTTGTGAAATTTTTTAGATTTTCATCACTTTATTAGGTGCTATTTTTGAATGCTTGAAACTTAAAATTATACCATAAACTTGATGTTAAATTGATTTTATATGTTGGTATGATGTTTGAGGAATCATTTGGCATGAATATTTGTTGATTTTTGCACTTAAACAAATGGAAAAATATTGCTGCCATTTCTTAATCTCGTAACTATTTTTCTTGCTATTTTTGAATGTCAAGAACTTCAAATTGTGCCATGGGCCTGTTATGAAATTGAGTCTATATGTTTGGTTGATGTTTAGGTAGCTATTTGAAGTTTGAAATTGTAGGAATTTTGAGGTTGTTTGGGTGTTTTTGCTACAAAGGTTTGAACACAAGAAAATCATGTAACTCAACTTTGAGCTGATTTTGTGAGTTATTAAATTCTAGTTATGGGCCTCTATTTATTGTGAAATTTCTCCTTAATGTGTGTGTGTGTGTGTGTGTGTATCTCATTGGGAATGAAATTTTCTTGTGAATTTTGAGTATTGGAATGGTTATATGGTTGAAAATTTTGAAATACTTTTAGTTACGAGGTTGCATACCAAGTGCTTGATGTGTGGGCTTATGACTTAGGAATGTGCTTATATGACAACCAAAGCTTTGTTTATTGAATCCTTATAGATTTTATTACTTGTTAACTTAATTTTTGTGGAATTAAACTTTCTAATTGCTAGCGGCAAATTTTTTTGTGAATTGTCTAATAGCTTGGTAAACAAATTGGTGCATCTTGGTTTATATCAATTTAACTCTTTAAGCTATTGAACTCCTTGTGTTATCATTGTTTTGAGTGAGTTGATTGATCATCAATTTGAACTCTTGAGGTTTGTGAAAGCAGCCTAACATTTGAAAATCTCTATTTGAACTAGTTGCCTACTAAGTGTTTGATGAAATGCTTAAGTGTATTTACAAAGTCTTATAAGGGTTCTTAACTTACATTTTTCATTTCCATTGACCTCAATTAATATACTTCTTGTTCTTGGTGGGTTAAATATTTAGAGTGACATTTTCTTGAGATACTTGGGATTGAATTGAACATTGTCAATCTTGATGTCCTATTCCTTAGTGTCCTCATTTATTTGAATTCTTGTGGTGCTTGACTAGTGTTGTTGCAACACATAATTCTGAGAAATCCTAGAGTTTGTGTGACAACTCATTACTTGAAATTCTTGATTGATTGAGTCTTATTCTTGTTATCTATCTAGTAATAGCTCATTTCTTCTTAGGAAATTTCCTTTTCTTGAACCATTGGAATTTAGTTGGTTTTAACTAGTGGAACTAAATCCTTTGGATTGGGGAGACTTTGGGAAGAACTTGAGTGTGGAATTGAGAGTGTGGAAAAGGTAAGAGGATGAGCTCATTTTGATAAAAGCCAAAATAGAGTATACATGAGAGAAGAGTTTCATTGAAAGAATGTAAACACGTGAGGGAGTGAAGTGAGAAATTCCTTTTTTATTTTCTACTTAAATTTTGTGGGCACTTCTCTTGAAAGTAAAGTTCACTATGGCTAGTTGGAATAAAGTGGAGAATATGATTGTTATGAAGAGCCTTGTTCAACTAGAAGTAGTTATGATAGGAATGATGAGTATGATTAGAGATATGAAGAGGATGACTATGAGAGCATGGGGTATTTGGAAGAACATGATGAAGGACCACAAAAATATTCAAGTAGTGGGTTGCAAAGGACAAAGAATGGTATGCAAAAGGAAAGGGAGTATGGGTGCTATACTTGTTCGAGCTATACACACACTTTCTATGAATATCCAAAAAGAACCAAGCGAAGAGAAATGAGTGCATCGCAAAATTCTTCCAAAAGTGGTTTGAGAAGAAAGCAAGATTATACTTGTTCTACTTGTTGGGATTATGTCTATGACACATGTGATTGTCCAAGAAGGAAAAAGTCAAGGAAGTAAGGATAAGTTGCAAAGAAGTGAAGTGAGTTCTTGTGAGTATTGTTCTAGCTAAGAACAAACTTCACCTACTTGTTTTTGGGAGTCCTTTAGTTTGCAATGGAGCTAATTGAACAAAAGATTTGAGATGTGGGAGAAATAATATGAGGAAAAGAATAGAGAGGAATAGGGAGTTAAAAAGAGTGAACAAAATGAGTTACAAGAAATTGAGAAAGAAGAGAAGATAGAAGAAGAAGCCAAAGAAAGAGAATTGCAAAATCAAGAGGGTGAGGAAAAACATGAAGAAGTTGGGAAAAGTCCATTAATACAAGGGAGTGAAGACTTGTTAGAGTTGTGCCCTAGAGGCAATCACTTGTACATTGTATATGACACATTTTATTTTAATCAAAAGCAATATTTATCTTACAGTTTCCTTTTGTTTACTTTAAGTAATATAACTATTCGATAAAGTCCCTAGTACAATACTGTGTTAAGGAAATCATGATAGAGATCATGATATGAGATTCTTACTACACTAGATGGTGTTAGTACTTAAATAGTCCCTAGTCATAGTATTAATGAGACAGGACATCATTAATGTGTTAAGACTAGCATGTGTTAGACTTCCAGATTTGATCAGGCGGTGGTTCTCATAACCGTGAGTATTGAGAGACTCAAAGTTAACACATGGATGCTTGTTAATGGAACAAATTCATTGGATGACCTAGCTTTGAGATTATCATATGGATAACTATTTAGTGCCAGTGACATAATCTCAATATAGCAAACGTGCAAGTATCCTTAGACTTGAGATCTCCAAGATACTTTGTTTGCTGAGCTTTGTACTTTGATTCCAATCTTCAAAGCTCAATCGAGGGCCGCCTATGGGATGGATATTGGATACATTATGAGGTAAACGAAAGTAGTTGAGAGGGCCAATAAAGGATTCACCACTCCTAATAGTAGGGGCGAATATCTTACGGCCACTTGTAGAAATTACTACTCGAAAAGTCCTTAGCCAAGGCAATTGTGTATTGGAAACAGTTCCAATTGATACACGTCTAGAGTAGTGGGTTCCTGGTATAAGTACTATTATATTTGGCCCAAAATGAATTCTGGAGGGAGTTGGCACTAATTCCGTACTCCAAACCGAATGAGATATTGTATGGTGAAAGGAGTTAATTGCACTGAAGTTTGTTATTGAAGGGTTCATATCAAGCCACTTGACTTCCTGGACTCTTGGGTGGTCATGATGTGTTGCTAGAGACCGCTCATGATCTGGGAATATGGGTTTATTAATTGATGAATTATTAAACCAATCCTGATTCGAATTAATAGGATTAATTCTAATTAATTATGGATTATTAATCTAAAAAACGTTTGGATTAATTCATGTTCTCTGCCAATTGACTGGGAAACCTAATAGGTCACACACAATAGATGATTAAATACTCAAGATGTTATTTGATAATATTGTGGGTTGATTGAGAGAAAGAAAAGTTGTTATGGAGAAATTATAATTAGTTAAAATTTGTGGTACAAGTTGTAATTGTGAGAACTTGATGTTTCCAATTACAATTAGGGAATTCTAATAGGATTAGAATTCTTAGTTTTGGGAAGGGAATTTTGTGTGATATATAGTAGCTAATAGCACACGAAAAACCCTAGCCAATAGCTGAACAACACACAAAAAGAAATAACAGCCACGAACTTTTTCTCTTCTTCTCTCTCGATTTGATCTTGAAGAGGAACCCTAGCCGCCACATAGAATTTCTGCTAGCACAGAAAACTACGTGCTTGAGTATTCCTCTGTGTGGATTACTATTAGAGATAATCACACACTATGATTATAGTGGGTAGACGTTCAACTCACGTAGAGGTTGATCACGAGGATTGTTGGATCGCGCCTCAACTTGAAAAAGAAAATTTTGTTCACAAAATTATCCAAAGGTAAAAGCTGTTTCCTTTATTCTCTTTATGTCTTATTTTTCACACATAGATGGGTCCTAAGAGGGTATCTTGTTTTATTTTTCGCTGCACCGTATAGGATATGAGCCTGAGATACGCAGTAGTGGTATCAGAGCCATGCTATGTGTGGTCTACGGATATTATTTTGGTATGAAAAACTATTTTCGTGTTTGTCTTTGTTTGCTGTGAAAATCATTTTCACTCGAGTTGAAATCGTTTCAATCTTTATGTGTTGGGTCCGTAGCACAATATGATTGTGTAAGAGTCACAGCGTATTTCGAAAAGATACTTTCCTTGGGGCTGAAAATTTCTGCAGGAAAAACGTTTTCTTGCAACATGGATGTTGCCCTCCGTTTCATCTTAATTTTCCATTTTGATTTTGTTTAAACTAACAAATTAGTTGTTGTTTAGAGCTTCAAAATAGAAAATACTGCTGAGAATTGTTCTCACTGAAAATTTGCAGAAGAAGAAAGCACCAGAAATTATTTCTGGAATTTTTAAAAAATCGCCGCCATTGTTGTAGAACATAGGTGGCGCTAGCTCTGGTTGGCAAGTCGGCACTGGTTCCATTCTATTCGCGATGTCCGAAAATCGTTTTTTGAAGAGAAAAATTTTTGAAAACCAGAACAGAGCCGACTTCGGCTTCCAAACCGGCGCCGGTTCTACTCTGATTGCGACTTCTAACTATTTAAAAAAAAAAAATTTGGAACAGAATTTTGAAAGGGAAAAACCTCATTTGATGAGAGACGGGACCCAAAAGCATTTTCTCAAAATTAGTTTTGAGATAATCAATTTTGTTCTTCAAAATAATGATTTTGAAAATCTAAAATTGATGTATTCTCTAAAATGGTTATTTTAGAATTTGTTTTATTTTTCTGAAAAATAGTGATTTTGGAATAATAAAAGTATATGTTTATTTTGTTTAAGCATAGTCAATGGCATGGTGGATGGTTATGGACTAAAACCAATTCTATATGTTCATGCATTTTACAGTTTTGGTTTTTATGAAATAGGGCCTGCGTGTCCTGCCTTTTCTAGAATTCTTGTGTAATTCTCTTCTCATCTAACTCCCCTCGAATGTAACTCGAGGTTTTCTCTCTTTAGGAAATTATGTAATTAGTTTACATAGGTTAGATAGGAGTAGAATTATTTTATTCTAGAGATGGCAACCAAAACAAGGCGAGGAGGTAAGACCTTCTACTTAAATCATGCATGAAAACATAGGGTTAACTATATTAATTTCTTTTATGGCTCAAAGAAATTAATTTAGGAAAAGTTCATAACCATAGCACGCAATCGCTTTATTACCATGATTATCAATTATGTGATTTATTGATTATTATGCATGTCATTCAACGAAATCACTAAAAGGAACAAATCCCTCAATTAATATTAAACCTAATTCATTCCATTAATATAGTAAGAACGAGAGTCCTTTTTCGAGACCAGGTTGTTGGGCAAACCCAAGCCTACTTGACATTGGGCAATTTCAAGCTATGGAATTAAATTCCTTTGGAATTAAATTCCTAATTAATGGGTCAGGTTTAACTAAATTCTTTATCCTGGTTGGGCAAACTCAAGCATAAAGAATTTTAGAGAAAAAGTTGGGGTAGCCCAAAAGGCTTTAAGATTAAAAGCTGTTAATCACCCAATGATCCAGTAGTTACATACGATGTAATTGGTATTGGATACCTACTAATGAACTCAAGGGTGGCTTGTTGGCAAACCCAAGGTTATTCTTAAGGAATTTAGATACCGGTCTACTAGGAAAGCTTCCAACGGGCTTTCTCGAATCAGTAGTGGGGGCTATTGGTTTGAGTAAAATAGTGGAGTAAAAATGCGTTTAATTAAAGTTCTAATTATTTGCATATCATGTGCATATACAAGTAGCTAATGCTCTCTATCTTTACATCTAGGTCACTTGCATCATGTCAATGAACTTGAACTTACGTAGCATTTTGGAAACCAACAAGTTAACCGAATCAAACTATCTCGATTGGTATAGAAATTTAAGAATCGTTCTCAAATCGAAAAAGTTGCTCTACGTGCTAGATGCTCCTATTCCACCACCACCACCATCAGCCCAAGATGCTCATGCTGATGAGCATGCTGTCCATAAGAGGCACAAGGAGGATAGTGATACAGCATCATATATTATGCTCGCATCCATGATTCTTGAGTTACAAAAACAGCACGAGCATATGGATGCTCAATCGATCATTTTACATCTTCGAGAACTGTTTGATGCCCAAGCTAGAACTGAGAGATATGAGATCTTGAAGTAACTATTTCATTGTAAAATGGTATAGGGTTCTTCTGTGGCCACTCATGGGCTAAAGATGCTGGGCTTGATAGAGAAGCTTGGATCTCTCGGGTTTGCAATGGATCATGATTTAAGTGTTGACTTAATTCTACAATCTTTGCCTAATAGTTTCTCACAATTTGTGATTAACTATCAGATGAGCAAGATTGAGTCCACCATTCCTGAATTGATCAATCTTCTCAAAACTGCGGAGTCCTCCATGAAGAAGGATTCCAATGTGGTTTTAATGGTAGAATCTTCCTCTTCTAAGAAGAAAGTTCAAAAGAAGAAGAAGAAGGCTGCCATGAAGCCCAAAGGTGGTGTGAACAAGAAGGACGCAGCTACCAAGGGCCCATGCCATCATTGTGGGAAGATGGGCCACTGGAGGTGCAACTACAAAGCCTACTTGGAGACCATCAAGGACAAGAAGCAGAAGGAGAAGCTTACAGGCACTTCTACTTCTTCTCCAGGTATGTTTATGATTGAGATAAACACTGCCTTTACAAATGAGATATGGGTATTAGATACCGGATGTGGATCTCATTTGTGCAATAACTTGTAGGGGCTAAAGAGCAGTAGAAGGCTAGAGAAAGGCAACGTGGACCTACGTACTGCAAACGGGGCAAAGGTTGTTGCACTTTTTGTGGGGACATACGAGCTGAACCTGCCTTCGGGATTAATTCTAGAACTGCAAAACTGTTATTTTGTACCAATTTTAATGAAAAACATTATTTCAATTGCGTGTTTAAACTTATGTGGATTTCATTTAATATTTAAGAATAATTGTTGTTCTTTTTCATTGAATGATATTCATTATGGTTCAGCAACTTTAGTTAATGATTTATATGTTCTAGGCTTGGACAATCCAATTCTCAATATAAACAATAAGAAACCTAAAATAGATAATTCTAACACCTCTTACTTATGGCATTGTCGTTTAGGCCATGTAAATGAAAATCGTGTTTCTAAGTTACACAAGCTTGGTAATTTAAGGTCATTTGATTATGAATCATATGACACATGTGAGTCTTGTTTACTAGGTAAAATAACTAGAACTCCTTTTCTAGGAAAAGGAGAACGGGCCAAGGAGTTATTAGAACTCATACATTCTGATGTATGTGGCCCAATGTCAATACAAGCAAGAGGAGGTTACAACTATTTCATAACCTTTATCGATGATTTCTCACGATACGGGTATTTGTATTTAATAAAATACAAATCTGAGGCTTTTGAAAGGTTCAAAGACTTCAAGAATGAAATAGAGAAACAACTTGGCAAAAGTATTAAGACTCTAAGATATGATCGAGGAGGAGAATACTTGAGCTAAGAGTTTCTGAGTTATCTTAGAGATAATGAGATCTTATCTCAATAGACTCCGCCACATACACCTCAACATAACGGTGTATCTGAGAGAAGGAATCGAACCATTTTAGACATGGTACGAACCATGATGGCTTATGCAGACCTACTAAAATCGTTTTGGGGGTATGCACTAGAGACTTCTGTTTATATACTAAATAGAGTTCCGACAAAATCGGTTGATACTACCCCATTTGAGATGTTCTCTGGTAAGAGACCAAAGTTATCTCACTTGCGAGTATGGGGTTGTCCTGCCTTTATCAAAAGGCCACAGTCAGACAAACTTAAAAGTAAGTCTGACAAGTGTTTGTTTGTGGGATATCCGAAAGAATCTTTTGGATATTTCTTCTACCTACCCTCTAAAAATAAACTATTTGTTTCGAAGCATACCGTCTTCTTAGAGAAGGAGCACATGCTCAAAGGGGACAGTGGGAGTAAGATTGAACTTAGTGAAGTTCATGAAGATCAAACAAACGAGGATCAACCGTCTAACCCCACATCTATTGAGAGAATAGATGAACCTTCTAATACACAAGACTCTCATAGATCTAGTAGGATATGTGTGGCACCTGAGAGATATGGATTTCTCATTAGTAACTACAATGACGTATTGCTCATAGATGAAGATGAGCCTATTACCTACAAGGATGTTCTGAATAGTTCAGAATCTGGCAAATGGCTTGAGGCCATGAAGTCAGAGATGAATTCTATGTACGACAACCAAGTATGGACTTTGGTTGATCCACCCAAAGGAATTAAACTTATTGGGTGCAAGTGGGTTTTCAAGAAGAAAACGGACATGGATGGTAACTTAGTTACCTATAAAATACGACTAGTGGCGAAGGGTTATCGTCAACAACATGGTATTGACTATGATGAAACCTTCTCGCCAGTAGCCATGTTGAAATCCATTAGGATACTCCTAGCCATTGCTGTTCATTATGATTATGAGATTTGGAAAATGGATGTGAAAACAGCTTTCCTAAATGGAAATCTGACTAAGGAAGTGTATATGACACAACCTCAGGGTTTCACATCCAGTGATGGCACAAAGGTGTGCAAGCTGCAAAGGTCCATTTATGGACTTAAGCAAGCTTCTAGGAGGTGGAATATCCGTTTTGGTAAAACAATCAAAGAGTTTAGTTTCATTCAAAATATGGATGAGCCTTATGTATATAAGAAGGTTAGTGGGAGTGCAATCGTTTTCTGATTGATTTATGTAGATGACATATTGCTAATAGGAAATGATATACCTGTCTTGCAAACGGTTAAGATTTGGTTGTCCAAACAATTCTCCATGAAAAATCTTGGAGAAGCAACCTATATTCTTGGAATAAGGATCTATAGAGATAGATCCAAAAGGTTGCTTGGTCTTTCACAGTCTACATACATAGATAAAGTGCTAAAGAGGTTTAGCATGGATCAATCCAAAAAGGAATTCTTACCCATGTCACATGGCGTAAGCCTTTCAAAGTCGATGTCTCCCAAGATACAAGTTGAAAGGGATCACATGAGTAAAATTTCATATGCCTCGACAGTTAGATCTATCATGTATGCTATGATATATACTAGGCTCGATGTATCTTATACTCTTAGTTTGACGAGAAGATACCAATCCGACCCTGGTGAGGGTTATTGGGTGGCTGTAAAGAATATTCTTAAGTACTTACGAATGACTAAGGATATGTTCTTAGTATATGGAGAAGGTGATTTGAAAATAAACGGGTATACTGATGTCAGTTTTTAATCTGATAAAGATAATTTCAAATAACAATCCGGCTATGTGTTTGCGTTGTGCGGAAGGACAATAAGTTGGAAAAGTTTCAAACAAGAGATTATTGCTGACTCTACGGCAGAAACTGAGTACATCGCTGCTTCTGAAGCAGCTAAGGAGGCTGTTTGGATCAAGAAGTTTGTGACGGAACTGGGTGTGGTTCCTAGTGCTGTTGGTCTAATAACCTTGTATTGTGACAACAATGGAGCCATTACACAAGCAAAGGAGCCGCGGTCTCACCAACGATCCAAACACGTACTGCGACGCTATCATCTGATCCGGAATATCATAGATAGGAATGATGTAAAAATAGAGAGAGTTCCCACGGATGAGAACATAGCTGACCCGCTTACGAAAGCACTATCCTAAAAGAAACATGATTGTCATGTTGAGTCATTCGGTATTAGATACATGAATGATTGGCTCTAGTGCAAGTGGGAGTTTGTTAGTGTTATGCCCTAGAGGCAATCACTTGTACATTGTGTATGACACATTTTATTTTAATAAAAGGCATTATTTATCTTACAGTTTCCTTTTGTTTACTTTAAGTAATATAACTGTTCGATAAAGTCCCTAGTATAACATTGTGTTAAGGAAATCTTGATAGAGATCATGATATGAGATTCTTACTACACTGGATGGTATTAGTACTTAAATAGTCCCTAGTCATTGTATTAATGAGACAGGACATCATTAATGAATTAAGACTAGCATGTGTTAGACTTCCTGATTTGATCAGGCGGTGGTTCTCATAACTGTGAGTATTGAGATACTTAAAGTTAACACATGGATACTTGTTAATGGAACAAGTTCATTGGATGACCTAGCTTTGAGATAATCATATGGATAATTATTTAGTGCCAGTGATATAATCTCAATATAGCAAATGTGCAAGTATCCTTAGACTTAAGATCTCCAAGGTAATTTGTTTGCTGAGCTTTGTACTTTGATTCCAATCTTCGGAGCTCGATTGAGGGCCGCCTATAGGATGGATATTGGATACATTATGAGGTAAACGAAAGTAGTTGAGAGGGTCAACAAAGGATTCACCACTCCTAATAGTAGGGACGAATATCTCACGGCCACTTGTAGGAATTACTACTCGTAAAGTCCTTAGCCAAGACGATTGTGTATTGGAAACAGTTCCAATTGATATACATCTAGAGTAGTGGGTTCCTGGTACAAGTACTATTGTATTTGGGCCAGAATGAATTCTGGAGGGAGTTGGCACTAATTCCGTACTTCAAACCAAATGAGATATTGTATGGTGAAAGGAGTTAATTACACTGAAGTTTGTTATTGAAGGGTTCATGTCAAGCCACTTGACTTCCTGGACTATTGGGTGGTCATAATGTGTTGCTAGATGTAATAACCCGTAGTTCAAAGTGAATATATTTTCCCTTCCTTATTATTAATAGTATTACTAAGGCTATAAAGTAATAAAATTATTCCTAATGTAATAGAATGGCCATCCCTAGTGCCATTATTATCAAGAATAGTATTAGTAGTAATATTGTTATTATTTTATTTTATTCTATTTTATTTTACTCTATTCTACTATCATTATTATTGTAGTTTAATGATAAATTATTATTACTACTTTTATTCTATTATCCATTACTATTATTTTTATATATCTATTATTTAATATAAATACTTCTTGGTAAAAATAAATTATAGTATTATTAAAGTCAAGAATTATGTTGAATTGTTATATTATTTTACCATTAGTATATATATATATATATATATATATATATATATATAGTTCAATTCATACCCAAAATATCTTAAGCTATATTCATATTATATAAAAAGATATTTTAGAGGGCCCACAAGAAGTAAATGAAGAGGGCCCACAAGCATGATATTTTTGACCAACATTAACTATGTTTAGACTTTCCTTAATTAATCTTAACTAAGTTAAACTAGATTAGGGCAAGTGATCATAATTAAGCTAAACTAGCTTAGGGTAAATTAATCATGATTAAGTATATATTAGCCTTAAGATGTTTTAAGAGATTCTATAAGTTTCTAAAAGGTTCTACAACCTTCTAGATAATCCTTAATTTTCTTGGAAATCCTAGAGAAGTCTAGAGACTTCTAGAAATGCTAACTCACCTTAAAGCAAGACCAAGAGGATTAAGCTCTATAAATAGGAGTAAGGATAGGAGAATTTCGGCCAAAGCTGGGAGGAGAAGAAGAAAAACCAGAAAAGTGAAGAGAGGAGAGGAAAAATAAGAAAAGAGAGACTAACGGAGAGAGGAAGATTTCCGGCAGCAAGGAAAGAAAGAAGATCCTGCAGCAAGGAGAAGGAAAGGAAAAGGAAGGAAAGGAAGGAGTGTCATAGCTTTGTCTCCATCTTAGAAAGGTAAGGGATCACTACTAAAAGCTAAGAGAATGATACTAGAAGTTGGAAACTATGTGCATATGAATTTGTTGATGTTGAGTAATAAAAATATTTTGATTTTGTGATGGTTGTTGGTTGACCGGTTGGGTTGGTGATGAATTGAGCATGGTTTTCAGTTCATGTGAGGTGTATTGGAGTGATAGTATGCTGAAAATTTGAAAAGAAAAAGGGTGGAAATGATAAAGAAACAAGAAGAGCTATTTGATGGTGATGAATAGTTAGCTTGTGTTGTTTGGAAACTTCAAAGGAAATCTGAGTAAGAATGACTGGAAATGAAGCATAAATAATCCTAAACATGTCCTAGACTAGTTAGAAAGGAGTTGGAACAAGTTGTGTGGAGGTTGTGAGGGTTTTGAATGGCTAAGAGATCTTGAATAGCAAGAATGGTGAAAGCTGTTAAAAATTTACTGGTTGGTAAGCTGGGAATAATTTATTTGTTTGAACAAAAGAGAAGTGCTGGGTATGAAAACCTATTAGAACAATGATTTTGGGATGTTAAATAAGATATTAAAGGGTTTAAATGTGGTAGGATATGTTGAAGAAACCATAGAAATAAATTAAAACAAGTTGAGCTCTAAACAGTAATTCTGGACCTCCAGCTCGGAGCAGTAAGTTTAGCTGGAAAACTGAACGAAATGGAGAGATTTTTGAATATCATATGACCTGAAGTTGATATATAAATGTCCTAGGAGTATTTAGGAAGTGGTTTCACCTCATTTGGACCTGTATTGAAGGAGATATGAATGAAATGCTGGAAGATGACAAAACTGAACCACCAATCTCGGAACAGTGAAATTAACTGGAAAACTGTACAAAATGGGATGGAGTTTGCATGTCTCATGACCTGGAATTGATAGAGGGATGTCTTAGGAATATTATGGAAGTAACCTCACCTTATTTGGACCTATATTGAATAAGTTATGTGAAAAATGGTGAAGCGTGGTAAAGCTGTAAAACCAGGAAAAACCATCAAAGGCATTAATCCATTTATTTCTTGAAGAAAGTCTTAGAAACCTTATTAGAACCATTAAGCATTTAAACCCAATAAGTAATAATATCGAGATATACTAATGGTGTAGGTGAATCAAGTCGAGGGAACTCCTTTTAGGACTATACACGAGTGCAACTTCGACTTATTATACAAGGTGAGTCCCTATGATTTCTAAAACCTTTTTAAAGGCTAGTGTGCTTTAATTTTCCATGAAATAACATGTTTTATACCGTTTTGGAAACATTTAAATATGTTTATGGAATACATGAGCAAGACTTATTTTTATGCTATTTCGACTTGAATGAATTTCATAATTGGTTTGAAAACCTTATTGGATGATTAAAACACGAATTATGTGAATTTAGCCATTTTTGATTAAATATTTGGAATTTTCGGAAAATGATAAACTTTAGAATTGGGTATTTGGAAAATGATTCAGATATCCTTATTGGAATGATTTATGAAACTTTTGGAACTCGGGTATTCGGTAAATGACCGAAATATCCTTATTGGAACTTTTGTGAATATTTCTCAAATCGGGTAAGGGTAAAATGACTCGGATACCCTCAAAAAGTCTTTTGGAATTGGGCATGGGTGAAATGACCCAAATGCCTTTGGGAAATGACTTTGTGATCAAGTACGGGGAAAATAACCCGGTTGCTCTTGGAAACACGTTTTGATGTGTGAGTAAAACCTTTTATTTTGTTTCAACATGATTTTGGAAAATATTATTTTGGCCCCAAAATGTTTTGATTGAAGATCCTGCGGGATCAGATAACCTTCTGGCCTGATCAGTCAGATGGGGTTGGTATTGTTGCGTTGAGTACTCATCAAGGACTTTGATCTTTGTACTAGCCCATGTTAGAGGTAGACGACCCCAAGTAACCTGGCTAGTTCTGGGGATTGTCTTACTCCAGACAGGGCGACAGGACATTGAGATGAGTCGTCCCTGGCTAGCCGTTGTGAGCCCGGCAATTGCCTTGTGATTGTGATGGTGGGTTGTTCACATGATACTGAGTGGGGACACTCGGTGTGTTCAATCCCTTGCCACCTCGATGGTGATTGGCATCAGGATTGAGACCCCTGGCTTATGGTGGCAAGTAAAAGATCCCTAAGTGCACGGTAAGGTACATATGTACGCTGCTCACCCTTCCGGCATATCACGGGTGACGTGCTGTAAGGCGCAGTCCCTAGCACAAGAGACCGTGTAGCTGAAGGCGAAGTTCCTTAAACTTTGCACGCGGGTCGCACTTCCAAGTGGGGAAGAATGCGCATTTATTGAATTGGGGGCCATATGTTTGGAAATCATTGTTTTTCAAATGTACATGATAACATGATCCTAAATTTATCAATTACTGCTAACTCTCTGTTATGAAATTTATTTCAGCAAAGAAATTGAAAATCATCTCTCTTCTGAGCAAAACACTAGCACACACGGGACTCATTGAGTATACCACTCACACGTGTATTTGTCTTTTCTATTTTAGGGATTGGAGCTGAAGAATAACGATGGTATTCCAGGACTTCTTCTGTAGCTCTGGATAGCAAATCTTTTGGAGTGATCATTGTACATAGACTAGGAGATGTTTTAGCTTATGTATTTTGGAAGCTATGACAATGTACCTATCGTGACTCATATGTGTATATAAATAAAGAGCATGTTTCATATATTTACTTAAGCTTCGATTTTACCACTTACTTTAAGTTTAAATCGTTATAAAGACCCCTAGTCTGAGAAGTCGGATAGGGCGGCATCCCACCCGAGTTGGCCCACTGCGTCGAGAAAAGAAAATGTGGGGTGTTACACTAGATACCGCTCATGATCTAGGAATATGTGTTTATTAATTGATGAATTATTAAACCAATCCTGATTAGAATTAATAGGATTAACTCTAATTAATTATGGATTATTAATCTCAAAGACGTTTGGATTAATTCATGTTATCTACCAATTGACTGGGAAACCTAATAGGTCACACACAATAGAGGATTATATACTTAAGATGTTATTTGATAACATTGTGGGTTGATTGAGAGAAAGAAAAGTTGTTGTGGACAAATTATAATTAGTTAAAATTTGTGGTACAAGTTGTAATTGTGAGAATTTGATGTTTCCAATTACTATTAGGGAATTCTAATAGGATTAGAATTCTCAGTTTTGGGAAGGGAATTTTGTGTGATATATAGTAGCTAATAACACACGAAAAACCCTAGCCAATAGCTGAACAACACACAAAAAGAAACAACAACCATGAACTTTTTCTCTTATTCTCTCTCAATTTGATCTTGAAGAGGAACCCTAGCCACCACTTAGAATTTCTGCTAGCACAGAAAACTACGTGCTTGAGTATTCCTCTGTGTGGATTACTATTAGAGATAATCACACACTGTGATTATAGTGGGTAGACATTTAACTCACGTGGAGGTTGATCACGAGGATTGCTGGATCGCGCCTCAACTTGAAGAAGAAAATTTTGTTCTTCGCACGATCACCCAAAGGTAAAAGCTGTTACTTTTACTCTCTTTATGTCTTGTTTTCCACACATAGACGGGTCTTAGGAGGGTATCTCGTTTTATTTTTCGTTGCGCCGTATAGGATACGAGCCTGAGATACCCAGCAAGACCAACATAGGGATAACAAAGAAGGAGTTGAGCTTGATAATTATGTGGTTGATGAGGAGCAAATATGTACTAAAGATGAATGTCCTAAAAATGCTTCAAGTAACTATGAATTCGGAGAGAGCTCACATCAACAAAAGAAAGAGGGAAAATGTAATGTTATGAAAAGTGAAACACCACACCATTTTCTAGGAGGCCACAAATCCAAAAGAGGGAGTAGATAGTGAAAGGAAAAATGTGATTGAGCAAAGAAATTCATTAATTGGTATTGCTAGTAGTGTCTTGGATACTTATGTTGTTGAGGGTATGAATGATTCCTAAAGGGAAAACATTTTCCACTCAAAATGTAAAATCAATCAAAGGCCCTATAGTATAATGATAGATTGTGTAAGTTGTGCAAATATAATAAGTACTACATTGGTAAAAGAGTTCGGTATAGTGATTATGAAGCATCCTAATCCATATAAGCTTCAATGGGTCAATGATTGTGATGAGGCGAAGGTAAACAAACAAGCTAAGGTTACATTTAGCATGTAGAATTATGAAGATAAGGTACTTTGTGATGTAATGCCCATGCATGTTGGAGAGTTATTGTTGGGAAGGCCTTGGATGTATGATAGAGAGGTGTGCACAATGAGAGAAGAAACACTTATGCCTTGAGCAAAGAGGGAAAGAAGTTTACCTTTCTCTCAATGTCCCCTAGAGAGGTTACAAAAGATCAAAACCTTATGAGGGAGCAGGAAAAGAAAAGAAAAGAGAAAAAGGAAGAAAAGAAGAGTGTGAGAAGGGAAGAGAAGAAGAGTGTGAATATGAAACCCCAGTCAAAACTAACCTTAGAGTAAGGGAGTTGGGATGCATATCATACTTTATTGCATAATTAAATATATTTTTATATGATTTTATGTGCCTTGGATTTGAGTTTTAATGTCTTGGAGGCTTGTTGGTGAGTATTGAGAGAGAAGGACAAAATGATAATTTTTGCTCGAGGTGAAAATAGGAAGATAGCATGAGGATTAGATAGGAAATAATTTTCTAGTGAAAATAACAATAAGAGTTGTTGTGGTTTAGTGGTTAGAGCTTTGGGATTAATTCTTGAGGTCTTGTGTTCAAATTCCATCATGGGAGCTTTAGCTTGGTTAAATTTTATTTTTGCTTAGGAAGTAATAATTTCGGCCTTAGGTGCTTAGAATAGGGTAGTGATGTTGTCCTAAGAGAGATATGTTAGGAGCATCCTCATTCTACTCCCTTGGCCTATTCGAATTTCCTAAGAGGGAATTCATTTTCCTTGATCTTTAATTTTCCTTATTTCTCAATTCTTTAGTTTGATCAAGTTGTTCTAGCCATTTTTTTTTCCAGAAATTTCAGTAAAGTGGTGTGGCTTTGTAGGATCAAAATGTCTTAGTGAAAGACTTCTTATGGTCTAAAAATGTGGAAGAATTGTAGGATATTCCAAGAGGATAAAACCCTCTAGTGAACTTGCTAAAAATTCACTCTAGCTAGGTTCATCTTTCTTCTTGGAATGAGCGGAAATTTTCCAGCTTATTGTGCCTTCAAGGTATTAAGATTCTTAGCTAACATTCCCTCCCAAATGCTGCCAGAAAAATGGTGTTTTGGATCAGCTTACAACCTGAATTTCTTGGCCATTTTCGGACTACCCAAAGATGGAGCGAAACCAGGAAAAACTCCTGTACAAATCGCAACTTTGAGAGTCCAAAACCAAGCTGTTTTTTTCCAGATTTTGTTCAGCACCTTAGCCATGTTTTTCCTCCATGAAGAAGGCTGGAAACTAGCCTTGAAAGCCCCTAAAATTCACCTTCAAACACTCTGCAAGCTGGCTATGAAATGGCAGCCGAAAACTGCCCAGGAAAAATTCCAGCCTGTGAAAATGCTGTGCAGATTTCTGTCCAACTTTGTTTCCTAATTCTCTTCCAGCTGAAACACCATCCTTGTTCTATATAAACTTCCCTTAAACCTCCAGTAACTGAGCTCCATTATTCCCCTTAAGCTTCTGCACGAAATTCAGACATGGCTGCCCAAAAATCTCTCCAACAAATCCCTGCAATCATGCTTGATTGATTACCAAATTTCCAGCCACCATAGTTTAGCAACCTTCCATAATGTATCCCTCAAATAACCAAAATTTTTCTCCACCATTATGCACCTTGTTTTCAGCCACCATAAGCTACCTTAAACCAGCTTTCATCCCACCGAAATTCTGCTCAAAACAGTCGGCCATGGCAGACTTTCAAAGCTCTCTAATAATCAAGATATTCTAGGATATTTAGTTTTCAAATTTGCTTTCTAAAAATATTCTTCAAGGATTTTAACAACTAGCCTTTCCTTTTCCTTTCCAAATTAGAGAATCATCTTCCTAAACCCTATAGAAATTTGTCCAGCCCTAGTTCTCACAGAATTTCGACAGCTGCAAACTACAATCTCTCAAATTCCTTCAACCTTCAAGAATACACACACTACACCAAGAACACCTACTTTTTCCTTTCACCTAATACCCCTCCAAACCACTTCAAACCTTCTCTAAAATCTCCAGATTTGACCTACTCACTGCCGTGAGTCCATCAACACCATTCTTAACATCAAACTCCACAAATCAAATCGCTACTTCGGATCAAAACCAGAAAATTCTGTGAAGGTTCAAGAACACCTTCAAGGTAGGTTTGTTCTAACAACTTCATCTTTTCCAATCTTGATCTCTAGTGAGAATATATGTGAATAGACATGCTAATGGTCTCTCTCTCTCTCTCTCTCTCTCATGGCCGAAACTCCCTCATCTTGGCCGGATGGCTTCTTCTCCCATGGTCATGCTATCTCCACCTCTCTTGGACGAATTTAGGCATCTAGGAGTTGAGATCCATTCTAAACTCCTTCAAGGTATTCATCAACCAAGTAAGTACCTTCAATCTTTCTTTTAAATCCTAGATACATGTCTCTAGGATGATGTTGTTAGAAGGTGGATGGTGATAAGATTTGAGCATGTATTGTTGAGGTTGAAGCATGAATATATGTATGATTGTGAAGGAGATCAGATTTATGCATGGAAGGATTATCTTGGTTAATTGTATGATGATTTGAGGTTTGATGCATGTCATAGGTAGTATTTGTGATGAAGTATGCTAGAGATTATGCTACATTTGGTGAATAGGATTTATATGCTTGTTGGATTATTGAAGCCATGATCATATTTATGCTAGTAGAGGTTAGATCATGTCTTGATAAATTTAGATCTATGCTTATATGCATGATTTGGATGAATTGATGAATTGAGGGATTGTATGTGTTCTTGATTGTGGATAGCCATAGAAATTTGATCATGGCCTAGTTGTCTTTAAGCTAATTTTATTTCATGAATAAAATATTTAATGATATAAGTTTTGCTAGTAATTTCAAAAAACCTTGGGAAGGGTAGATTTGGTTTATTATATATATATAAAGGATATTTTAGTCAAATAAATAATAATTTTTGCTAGAAAAATAAAATATATAAATATTATTTAAAACAATGAAATCAATTAAAGACTTTTATGGGAATGATTATAATTAGAAAAATATTTATTAAATCAAAACCCCTTAAGGATTTACTTATTATTTTCCAAACAAGACTCGTTAAATTTATTCTCAACTAATTTTAACTATCAATTATTTTCTAGCAACTAGATTATTAATAAATCATTAGTTTACCTAATACTACCTAGGACTCTTGATCAAATAAATTCTAAATTTTTCTTAGCAAGATTTAAACTTTCAACTTATTAGAATTTATTTCCCAAACCATCAATTATTTTAATTATCAAATTAGGCTCAATCTATAAACGTATTTATTTATTGTTTGGCCTTAAAGCTTGGGATACTAGGATCATGGTAGTAGCAAGTTGAGTTGATTTAAAATTGAGGAAGTGGATTGTGGCTTGAAATTGATTGTGGTTTATTTTTGCCATGCGGGGTTAGGTCAGCTGTTGGAGACCTATTGTGTGAGCGAGGATCAGGTAAGCTCCTGCATAAAACCTGATTGATGAAAAGTGTTAAATTATGGCAAGCCAAATGTAGAGTGCATGGCCACTCATTTTTGTAAAGGCAATTGAGGGTTGTCTCCTATTTTATTTCCGATAAATGATTCATTTGAAAATTAATAGGCAGATTTACTCAAACTCAAAACTCTTTCTAAAACTATTTTTGACAAAGATTTTGGAAACCTTTAATTGCCATGTTCAAGTGGAACTGTGTTTTGTTCATTTTTCCCAAGTGGGATACGTTACGTTGAGTACTCAATAAGGGTGGACTACTAGGGCTAGTCTTTAAAGGGTTAGGGTAAGTCTCTCAGTAGGTAGCCACCTCTGAGGGGTGAGTCCTTCCCGGATGAGATGTCAGTCCAGTAGGTCGTGCCGGTCCGAGCTAGCAGTTTGTTTTATTTCAGTCAAGTGACTGTGTTTTGCTGGAATGGACACCCGGTTGTTGTTAGGTATAGAGAAGAAGGAGTATCTTACTCGGTAGGCTGATCACCTACCTGTTGTTAGTTTGCACAAAGTGTCAGCATTTTGACCGGTTATGGGGCCCAACGTGTGGTAACCCATAATCATTTATTTCGAGTGGTTGATTTTATTGATTATGTATGCTTGGAAAAGCCAAAACACGACTCTTGCTTTTGACTAATGTTTATTGCTTGCCAGCAATTCTTTTGTAAAGATTTCATACTTTGCATCCACGAACTGTTTTCACTGAACACCCAAAGCACACATGGATTTACTGAGATTTCTGTCTCACCACTATTTTCCCATGATTTCAGGTCAGTCCTGCTGTGGGGATGAGTAGCTAGATTATACCTGCTTCGGAAGATTTTCTGATGATTTATTTTTGTGTAATGTTTTGGGGAGATAAGAGTGGATAAATTTTATTACGGATTTATTTTTGGTATTTTGGGATTTATTCTTGGATTGATATTTATTTTGGGATGTAATAAATTTTAAGTTCAAGTATCATTTATTTTCTGCTATTTCATATGTGTGACCTAGTTATAAAGACCCCTTGTCCTTTGGACGGGGCGATATCCTCGGCCCTGGCGGGCCTAGGTAGCAGGGTGTTACAGTGAAAAGAGAAGAGAAAGAGCTAAATGAGAAGGGGGATGAGATAAAAAAGTTTGAGGTAAAACGAGAAGAAAGAAGAGTAAAGAAACATGGAAAAAGGCAAACACAAAGTAATATGGTGAAAAAGAGAGCCAGACAAGAGGTTGAGAAAAAGAAAATGAGTGGAGGTAAAATGAGATTGGGAGCTTGGGTTGAGAAGAGAGAACACAAGAGAGTTGACGAGGATTGAAAGCAAAAAATTTTACCTTCACACAAAATATCTTGTTTAAATTGTATTGCAGGAATCAATTTAAAGCCAAATCATCTTCAAGAAGGAGGAAATGATAAGAATCAAATTAGGCATGAAGGCCATTTCCAAGAAGGGGGAAGGATGACCAAATCACACTTCATGGCTCCTTGGATAAGATCGCTATTCAAGAGGATTAAAGGGAGTTTTCAAAGTAACCAATTTAATAAACTAAAGACCAAAGGGTATGTAAAGAAATGGATGCCAAAAGAGATGCCAAATGGAGTACAAAGAAGACAACAATCTTTGTGGAGGGTCAAGCAGCCACATAGCCAAGGATTGAACATCAAGAGAGATAAAGATGGAATGCAATCCAAGGTAGCTTCAAAGAAGAACAAACTTGACGTCAAGTCTATTTGGAAGGTCAAGGAAACAACTAAAATGATCTTGGAGATCAAGAATAAGATTTAGGTTGCAAAACATCAAGAAAATAGTGAAGAAACGGAGCCACTCGAGAAAAATTGGGCAGCTCAAATTTGGCTGTCTCTAAGCCAACCCAGTGTCGATTGTGATCTGCTGAAGGGGCTGTCAGACCAATGTTGAACCGGTGCCGGGTCAACCACTCAAATCAACATCGGCCCAAGTCGGGTCTTTATTATGTTTTTACTTATATAAAGGAATGTAATAGGGTCTCAAACTTGTATTAAGGCCACTTTCCTAGTTGTAGTTTGCTAATTAGCTAGGGCAACTTGGGGCCTATATATATACCCCGTTATAGTATCTTTTGTAATAGAACTCAGATTTCAAATTTTAAAGAGAGAATAGAGTGTTGAACTCTTGGAGAGGAGAATTCCTCCTTAGTTCTTCCTTTCAAGACCAAGCAAAGGAATTACACCCAACTTTGTTAAGAGTCTCTAAAATCTTTAGGTTAATCCTACTTGTTTCTTCATCTTGGGTATTGAGGGGATTTATTCTTACCTAGTGTTTTTGTTATGAAACCTAAAAGGGTGCTTACTTTTCTCCATCTCACTTGTTCTTAAATTCTTTGTAGATTCAAGGGTATTTGGGTATTGAAGTAGTTGGCCAAATTCTATTAGAATTTGGGTTCTGGTTGTTAAATCACCTAGGATTCTTATTTTGCGGGTGTTTTGGTATAGAATTGGATGACATGGTGAAGCTCTTGAGCTCATATCATATATGCACATTATACTCGCAAAAAAAAAAAAAATAATAAAAAAGTCATTCTTGAACCTTTAAATACATAGAAAATTGGCGAGTTTAGTCCCACAACTTTTTTCGATTGATAAGTTTGGTCCTTAAAATAGATTTTGACTTTGTATTAATTGTCACATGGTGAACAGAAGAACCAAATATTTTACTTGAAAAAAAGAAGAAGGACAAAAAAAATTGAAAAATAAAGATTAGGGGCCAAATTTACCAATTGAAAAAAGTTTATGGACTATATCCGTTAATTTTTCTTATTAAAATAAATATATTTTTTCTAATTTTTACAACTAACCTCCTTTTTACATTTTTTATATATAAGGTCACTAACTCATACATCCCATCACTAATATCTCCAATTAATAAAAAATATAGTGATACTTTATTTTATGGTCAAATGCTCTCCTAACTCTTTAAACTAAATCAAAATGGGATATTCAAATTCAAACGAATGGATTATTATTTCAAGATTTTCTTTCATGTGTCAAGGGAATATTGTAATCGTATGATGCGAATCAAGCTAGCCAAGAAGTCCAATCTCATGAAAGGCGAACTACCTTGCAAAGACTAATGACAAGATCAAGGATCAAGAGATTCCAAGGTGATATCTAATTGCTCATAAAACCATATTTGAGGATGTAAGAGATTTGGAAGGATGTTAAAGGTAGCCAAGAGCTCAACTTGATGACCATCCAAGAGGAACCCTAACAAAAACTCAAGCCAGCACCAAAGGATGAAGAAAAGGTAGAAGAACCACAAACCAGCAAAGAATCGACGCCGGCCCTAGCGCTAGAACCGGCACTGGCCCATATCGGGGCCCAGGCCTTATTTTGGGAATTTTTGATGTTTTTTCTGATGTATTTCTATTTTAAACACTTTTTAAAGACCTTTTAAGGCCTTGGTTTGTCTTAGGACCTCAGGAATCCCTTAGCTAGAGTTAGTGTAACACCCCACTACCTAAGCCCATTAGGGCTAGGGATGGCGCCCCGTCCATAGGACAAAGGGTTTTTATAACTAGATCACACAAAATAAAATAAAAGAAATACTTCAAAATTAAACTTATTACAACCTAACAATACATGAACAAATTCAAAAATAATAAATGTCTGCAACTGTCTCTCAAAAGCAATACATGGGAAAACATCAAAGTGTCTTCAATACATAGGCAACATTCTAGCTAATGACTTTCATAGCAGGATCGACCTGAAAATATGGTATAAAAGGTGATGAGATAAAAATCTCAGTAAGCTCGTGTGTGCTTTGTGTGTTTTAGGTAAAACAGTTCATGTATGCAAGTTATAAAAGTTTCATAAAAGAAAGTGCTGGCAAGTATTAAATAAATGTCATAAATAAAGAGTGGTGTTTTGTTTTCCAAAACATACATGGGCACAATAAATATAACCACTCAGAACAGGTAGCCATGGCACCACACTTTGTGCATCATGACAATATAATGATCAGAATGCCACATGTTGAGCATACTAACATAAGGTAGATGTACGACCTACCAAGTAAGATACTCCTTCATCTCTACACCCCAAACTTACCGGTTGTCCACTCCGGAAACACACAGAGGTGGCTACCTATTGGACCGTTATGACCTATCGGACTGGCATCCTATCTGGGAAGGACTTACCCCTCAGAGGTGGCTACCTACTAAGAGACTTACCCTAACCCTTTAAAGACTAGTCTTAGCAGTCTACTCTTATTGAGTACTCAACGTTGTTTGTCCCACTTGGGAGAAAAATGATCATACAATAATTTACTTGAAAATAGCAATTATGGTTTCTAAAATTCTTGCCAAAGTTAAGTTTCATGAAAAGGTTAGCGTTTCGTGTAAAATCGTTTGCTTAGTTTTAAATTGCTTGCTTGATTGAAAGAAAAGAAAAATTGTCCATAATTGCTTTACAGTACAAATTCTCGTATATAACGAGTTGGCTTGCCACATTTAATTTTCAAATAACTCCATGTAAGAACTTACCTGATCCTTTGCTCTTCTTGAACTCAAAAATCCTCCAAGGTCCACCTAACCCCACCTGGGGTAAACACAAAGTATAAGATAACCTTCGGACTATATCTGCCTTACATAAACAATCCCTAGTTCAACTAGTCACAACCACAACTAACCATGACCATAATGTCTTAGGCTTTAATACTAGTTGATAAAGTATTTTATAAATTAAATCTAGCTTGATAAGTTAAAATAAGTAGGGGTTCTAAAATAAATACTAATAAGTTATAGTTTTAAATAATAAATTATGAGTATTATTCCTAATAATTAAACTAGTGTTAAATATTAAATAATACTAAGTCATAAATAATATTGATAAATGGTAATATTTAAATAGTATTATTATAAATAGTAAATTACGGTTTAATTTTTAATTATTAATTAATAGATAATAAAAAACTAAGAAGATTAATAATAAATAAATTATACTTAATTTTTAATTATTAAATACTAAATAAATTTTAATATAAATAATATTTATGGATATAGATAAAAGTTTTAGTAAGGCTAATTATGGTCTACAAGGTCATTTAAATAATTATAATATCTTATTATTTAATTATTATTATTTCATATTAATAAAATATTTTATTTATTTAACTAATAAAAATATTAATATTTTCATTAATATCTTATTTCCAAACCTTCCTAATGTTTTCAGATCTTATAGAGTAAATATAACAATAATTCTAATTAAATTAATAAAATTTGTTAATAAAAATAATTTTAGAATTAACAAAGAAAATAGACATTTACCATGATTTCCTATTGTGAGAAAAGATTCATGAACACATTCCCTAACATCAAATAATAAGCTAATCCATTCATGAACATACACTTGAACTAACACATACTAGCATATGGCCAATCTCCCATTAGGCATAATCATCATTCATGGCTTTATTGAAGATTAAGAACATTAAGGCCTAATCACCATTGGTGTCATAACATCTAGCATGCATCAAACATCCATAAATCTCCTAACCATGATACACATATATTGATTCAAAAGAAAAATCCATGAGATCTAATCATACATTTCAACTCTCATGTCCTAACTCTATCCTCTTCATCCACGTACATTTACTCAACCCCCATTTATTTTCAATCTTCCTATCAACATCTAAGAGACATGAATTCAGAAATTAAAAGGAAGATTTAAGAAGAAGAAATACTTGATAGATGATCACTTGATGAAGGTTTCTTGATTAGTGAAGGTCCACGTGTTTGAGAGCCTTCAGTGGTCTGAAAAAAACAGCTATGGTTGATCATCAGCATTTCGGCCAAGAGAGAGAGAGACAGAGAGGGAGACGAAGGGCATTAGAATGGAACATTAAAAGTTGAGTAGAAGAAAAGAATAAGAAGGTTGTTCTTATTTTACGTTTTGATGTTCTTGGAACCTTCAATAAAAAAACTGGTTCGTTTGAAAATTCTGGTTTGTGTGATTTTGTGTTATAAAAACCAGAAGACTAGGGACTAAATATGAGTGATCTGGAGTATTTGGGAGTGATTGGAGATATTTAGGATAGATTTAGGCTTGAAGAGGTGAAGTGTATGTTCTTGGTGTTTTTGAGAGAGTTTGAGAGAAAATGGCTTGCGAATTTCTAGAATTGTTGTTGGCCGAATGGTCTTGTGTAGTTAGGAGTTTCGAGTTAAAAAAGGAGAGAGAAGTGTTCATTTTTTTTTTTTTTGAAATTCAAATGGAGGAAAATGATAAGTTGTTTGAGGTAGAGGATTAATTAATGGTAGTTGTTCATGGGAGGTCTCTTGCTCTTCAATAGTGTAAGGTTGAACAAGCTAGTCTTAGTGCAAGGAATGGAGGTTCGTTCAGCTTATAATGCTGGCCAAAACTTAGTCTATAATGGTAGAGAAATTCTAGTTTGATCACTTGCTACAAGAGTGTTTTAATGGAGCAAAAATTTTAGAATTAGTTTGAAGTTCAAATGAGTTTTGAATAGAGTAATTTTAGGAGCTTTTTGAGGTGTGATCATGGAGTCCAAGCACTCAAGGTTAGTATAGAGGTCAATGGTGTTCAGTCTGTGGCTGAACAAGGTCTGATTTTCAGAGGTTTGAATGCAAGTGTTCAGCCTCTGCCTTGAAACAACAAGCTGAAAATTTTTCTGGTTTTCAATGCTTCAAGAGTACCTAGAATGGAAATGGTTTTTGGTGTAGAATTTTTTGCTTTCTTTGGCCCGATTTGTAGCTGGTTTCTTGAGGGTGTTAGAAGGTCTTTTAATGGTAGTTTTCCAGCCCTCTTCCTAAAGAAAAACAGAGGAAGTTCCAGCTGTTCTTATGTCCTAAAGGTGGCTTCAAAATCCAGCTTCAATGTAGCGAAATTGTTGAAGGAAAAATTCTGGTTTGCAAAGGTTGTGCAGTCCGAAAATTCTCAGAAGTTTCAGCCTTCAATCTCACATGAAATGACCATTTTTCTGGCAGAAAATAGGGTAAGAATGTTGGCTGAACTTTCGAAAATAACCTTGCAAAAATTCTGGAAAATTTTCCAGATTTTTCCTTTACCAAGTTATGAACAAAATGAAGGTAGAATTGAAGGTATAACTACGGTGATTTATTTTCCTTGGAAACCCATCCTAACTCTCCTCCCTATTTTTGGCAACCCCCTATTCCTCAAGGCTGATTTTCAAATTTCAAGGCTAGGGGTTTATCATAGAATTTTTGGAATTAAAAGAATGGATTAATGGATTAAGGATAGTTTAATTTATAATGATGTTAGGACAAGGCTAAAGAAATTAAAGGGACAAGAATTTCTCTAGAATTCTTTTTAGGACATGATCACATGATCAAGACATTATCTTCATGTCTCCCTTAAGACAACATTCCTATCTTTAAGGAATGTAAGAAAATAAAAAATTCAAACATAACTAAGATAATCATGAATAAAACTTAAGTGATGGGATTTGAACTCATGACCTTAGAGATTAATTCACAAAGCTCTAACTACTTAACCACACTAACTCTTGTTCTTATTTTCTCACCCAAATATTCTTCTTATCTAAATCTCAAGCCATCTTCCTATTTTGACCTCAAGTAAAATTACCTTTTTACCCTTTCTACCCAACAAGCATAAATAAGTCATTTAACCTATAAATCATAATTATAAGGCACACAAAATCATTCAAATAGTATATTTTTATGCAGAAAAACATGATATGCATCCATCCCCCTTACTCTAAGGTTGGATTTAGATGGGATTTCACATCCTCCCTCCTTAGAAGAGTTTCGTCCCGAAATTTAGGCATACCTTTATCTCAGATCGAGATACTTCCGTTTTACCCACTCTTCCGTTTCCTATGTGGCATCTTGCGTGCCATGATTCTCCTATTGTACCTTCACCATAGGAATCTGCTTGTTTTGAAGAGTCTTGATACTTCGGTCCAAAATTTTCACGTGTTTCTCCACATAGCTCAAGTTCGGCTGCAATACCAACGGCTCACTATTGAAAACATGTCCGGGGTCAGCATTGTACTTCTTCAACTATGACACATAAAACACATCGTGTATTCCCCTCAACCCATCCAGTAAATTCAGTTGATACGCCACCGGTCCAATTCTTTCCTTTATTAGAAACGGTCCCAAATACCTCGGATTCAGCTTCCCACCTTTCGGATGCTTCAGAATTCCTCTATTCGGTGTCAATCTTAAGAACACGCTATCTCCTACTTGAAATTCCAACTCTCTCCACCTATTATCCGCATAACTCTTTTGTCGGCTCTAGGCCACTTTCAACCTTTCTCTGATCAGCTTGACGTTATCCAACATTTCCTGAACGCAGACTTCTCTAGACTTGCTTATGTGGCTGTCCTTCGACCAACTCCAGTATAGAAGTACTTGACACTTACATCCATATAATGCTTTATACGGGGCCATTCCAATCGAAGACTGATAGCTATTATTGTATGCCAATTCTGCATACGGTACACATTTAATCCATTTATCCCCGAAATCCAATACACAAGCTCTTAACATGTCCTCTAATATCTGAATAACCCTTTTTGACTGACAATCGGTTTGTGGATGCGCCGTTGTACTAAACTTTAGACTGTAACCCATTGATTCTTGAAACTTGCCCCAAAATCGGGATGTAAATCTCGGGTCTCAGTCGGACACAATACTTGAAGGCACTCTATGCAATCTGACTATTTCTCGCACGTAGGTCTGAGCTAACTTCTCCATTGAATCCCTTACATTCACCGGTATAAAATACGCAGACTTGGTCAATCTATCCACTACTACCCATATGGCTTCATTTTGGGTCCTTGCCATAGGGAGTCTGGTAACAAAGTCCATGGTCACCTCTTCCCATTTTTATTCAGCTACTGGTAATGGTTGTAACAATTCTGCCGATTTTTTGTGCTTCGCTTTGACTTTCTAATAGGTCAGACACATCAAGACATACTTAACCACGTTCCTCTTCATTCCGGGCCACCAATAAGCCCCTTTTTCAGGTCTTGATACATTTTCACCTCTCCCGGATGAATTGCATACTTGCTTTTATGTGCCTCTTCCAAAATCCTATCCTTCAACTGGTGCTCATCAGGTACACACAAACGATCTCAGAAATACAGAACTCTCACTTTGTCCTGTCGAAAATCACTTCCTTGCCATTTAAGCTCTTTGTCATTGAAAAGTTGAAATTCCACATTACTTTGCCGAGCTTCGATGATTTCGCACCTTAGATCCGGTATCAATCTCATATTTTTAACAATAATTCTCTCTTCTTGCATTTTCGCTCTTCTATCCAGCATGTCTTGGATGGCTTGAATCTCCTGCACTCTCAGCTTGGCCATTTTAACTTTCCGGCTCAGGGCATCAGCAATGACGTTAGCCTTCCCGGGGTGGTAGTTGATAGGATAACGATACTCTTCCAAAAATTCCATCCATCTCCGCTGCCTCAAATTCAAGTCCTTCTAGGTGAAGATGTACTTTAGGCTCTTGTGATCGATAAACACTTCATATTCAGCTCCATACAAGTAGTGCCGCCATTTCTTTAAAACAAATACAATGGGGTCATGACTAAAATATTGACTCCAAGGACAATGCTGCGTAGAGGGGTATTTTAGTCATTACACCTGTAGGTCGGAGACTTTGCTAATGCAGCATTGTCCTTGGAGTTAATATTTCCTTATAGTGATATTAAAAAAATATTTAAAATATAAAATACAGCTATTTTTATATAGCAGGGGTATTTTGGTCATTTTAGTAGCTAAGGCAATGTGTCTTTTGGTCCTTGAAATAGCCCATAAGTCCTGATAGTTTTGGGTTGAGGGATTGATCTTATATTAAATGGATTTTATTTTATTTGAGTAGCCTGATTTATTTATTGGGTTAGAATAAAATAAAAGATCCAAAAAGGGAGAATTATATATTGGCCCATTTGGGTTATTTAATTAATTTAATTCTTAGACTTGTATTAGTCAAGGAATAATTAAATTAAATTAAAGGCTAAATCCAATTAATTGGGCCAAGCCTTGAGGTTTATATTGGTCCATTGGGTTATTTAATTATTTAATTATTAGACTTTTATTAGTCCAGGAATAATTAAATTAAATTAAAAGGCTTACCCCAATGAACTGGGCTATAGGTCCATAGGTCTATTTAATAGCTTAACATGACATGGGCCTTAGGGCTTCTTTGATTTTTGAATGCCTGGATAATATCCTATTATCAAGGTCGTTGGGATTAAATTGAACATTGGATTCTTTCACCGAGGTACGTTGGTTTTTCCTTTTCCTTAAGCCTCACGTCTTTTCTCTCGGTAGTGCTCTCTGTGCTTTGTAAAGAGCAAGAACAGAGACGCGAAAAACCTTCTTGATTAGTGATCAATTGCATTCAGTCAGAGAAAGAAGATCATCCTCTTCATCCATAGCCTTCACCACGCTTTCAGGTGAGGTTATATTCCGAAAGACAGAGTAGTTGCGTTGATGTCTAAACGAAGTCATTAGCTTGCGGGATAACAGCCAAAAGGATTGATCTCAGAACTAGAAGCGGTTCAGACCGAAGTGCCAGCACCCCCTAGACCAGTGAAAGTGCATAGAGGTATAAAAAATTTTCTTCCGCTACTCTTCTGCATGTGCTATGGTTTATTAGCATGCTACTGTGCATTTTTGTTTTGCCGTGTTTTGCCTTCAGCTCTATTATGGACAATTCTGGTAATGAAACAATTTTTGTTGCCAATCGTGTTGGGAATGTATATGTATTTTATCTTAATGATCTTATGGCTTATGATATTTGATGCCTCTCCGTGCATGATAATGATGGCTATCTTTGGCATAGAAGGCTAGGCCATGTATCATTTGATTTGCTCAACAAATTGTCTTCAAAAGTGCTTGTTAGAAGACTGCCTAAAATGAAGTTTGATAAGAGAAGAATATGTGATGCATACCAATTTGGAAAATAGATTAAAACCTTCTTTAAACCCCTTGAATTGATACATATGGATTTGTTTAGACTAATAATGACAACTAGCTTTGGTGGTAAGAGATATGCTTATGTTCTAGTTGATAATTTCTCAAGATTTATTTGGACTTTATTTTTTGGACAAAAAGATGAGGCATTTTTTGAATTTTCTAGACTATTCAAACGTGTTCAAAATTCTCTTGGATGCAAATTGATTTCAATTAGAAGCGATAATGGTAGAGAATTTTGCAACCATGAGTTTACACATTTTTGTGATGAAAATGAAGTTTTTCACAACTTTTCAGCTGCTAAAACCCCTCAACAAAATGGAGTTGTTGGAAGGAAAAGTAGAACCTTACAAGAAATGGTTAGATCCATAATTTGTACGAACTCTTTTCTAAAATGCTTTTGGGCTGAAGCTGTTAATACAATATGTTACATTGTTAATCGAGTTATGTTGTGATCTTTCCTAAGGAAAATACCATTTGAGCTTATGTTTGACAAAAATCCATTAATTTCCTATTTTAAAGTATTTGGTTACAAATGTTTTGTTTTTAATACTCGAGACAATCTTGAAAAATTTGATAGCAAATTCGATAAGGCTATATTTCTTGGATACTCTTCCAATAAAAAGATATATAGAGTGTACAATAAAAGAACTCTATGTATGGAAGAATCTGTACATGTTGTCTTTGATGAATCTAATATATATACATTAAGGAAAGATGATGATGATGATGTAGGGATTTTAAAATAAAAATGCAGAGAACAGCACAAAGCTCCATCGCTAGACATTCATGCCAAAGAAGAAGAATTGGAAGAGTAACAAGCTGAACAAAGCAAGCAAGAAACTGAAAAGCACACTGATCAAAGGCTACCAAAAGATTGGAAGTACAAAATTGGTCATCTAAAAGAGCAAATTATTGGTGATCCTAGTAGTGGGATCAAAATTAGACGGTACTTTGTAAACAATTTTATTTTACTTTCAAGTATTAAACCTAACTATATTGATATGTCCTTGCATGATGGTTTTTGGATCCTAGATATGCAAGAAGATCTGAACCAATTTGAGAGAAATTAAGTTTGGAAACTCGTCCTTAGACCACTTGATCATCCGATCATTGGTACCAAGTGGATTTTTAGAAACAAACTTGATGAACATGGCATGGTGATTAGAAATAAAGCTAGACTTGTTGCCTAAGAATTCAATCAAGAATAGGGCATTGACTATGATGAGACATTTACTCTCGTTGCTCGATTAGAGTCCATTAGAATGTTACTTACCTTTGCATCTTTTAAAAATTTCATGCTTTATCAAATGGATATTAAAAGTGCCTTTTTAAATGGTTTTATTGAAGAGGAGGTATATGTAGAACAACCTCTAGGTTTCATTCATGAGCACTTTCCAAATAATGTTTTCAAATTCTCAAAGGCTCTTTATGGTTTAAAACAAGTCCCACGAGCTTGGTATGAAGGCTTAGTAGATTCTTACTCTCAAAAGGTTTTTCAAAAGGCTTGATTGACACTACATTATTTATTAAATCAGAAAATTCTGATGATCTTCTCATTATCCAAATTTATGTTGATGATATCATTTTTTGTGCTACTAATGAATCCTTGCGTAAGATATTTGCCAAGACTATGTAGCAAGAATTTGAGATGAGCATAATGGGAGAATTTAACTTCTTCCTTGGATTGCAAATTAAACAAATTAAGGATGGAATTTTTCTAAATTAAGCTAAGTACGCTATGGAATTGCTTAAGAGGTTTGGTATGAACGAAGCCAAAGAAATCAGTACACTTATGAGAACTTCTCTAAAGCTTGATAAGGATGAAAAGGGTAAGAAAGTGGATGAATCAAAATGCAGAGGTATGATTGGGAATTTGCTATATCTTACTCATAGCCTACCAGATATTATATTTTTAGTTTATCTTTGTGCTAGATTTCATTCATGTCTGAAAGAATCTCACATATACACTGTGAAATGTATTCTTAGATACCTGATTGGAACACATGACTATGGTTTATGGTATCATCGAACTAACTCATTTGATCTTATAGGCTACAATGATGCAGCTTATGCAGGCTGTAAAGTTGAACAGAAAAGCACTAGCGGGCATTGTTAATATCTCAGACATTCTCTAGTGTCATGGCATAGCAAGAAACAAGCTTGTGTATCCTTATCCACAACCGAGGCTGAATATATTACAGTAGGGAGCTGTTATGTGCAAATCTTGTGGATGAAAAGCACATTGCTTAATTTTGGTCTTAATTTTGATTGCGTACCTGTACTATGTGATAATACAAGTGTAATTAATTTAACAAAAAATTCTGTTCAATAATCTAGAACTAAACATATTGAGGTTAAGCATCATTTTATCATAGTTCATATGCTTAAAGGTGATGTTTGTGTAGAGTACATCCCTACTAATGATCAACTCGCAAATATATTCACAAAATCCCTAACTGAAGACAAATTCTTTTTTTTTTTGAGAAAAGGATTGGGCATCACAAAAATTGTGTGATTAAAGTTTTGTTTGAATTCATTGTCTATTTTTGCATGTTTCTAAAGAAACATATTTTCAAAGGGAGACTTTGGACGCAGTACTTCGAAGAGTAAATCCAAAATTCATCTTCCAAAACTCTCATTTTAAAGAATTTTTTTGGATGCAACCTCAATCCAAAATGAAAACAACTTGATGCTTTGTATGTTTTTCAAAAATGACTGTCCGCTTCCAAATTATTCTTTTTGAAATTCAAAATACTAGTGCTCTTTTTTCAAGATAGCCTTTCAAATCTCTGATGAAAGTTACTTTTCAATGTACTTGATTGTATTTATCTTTACAACCTCCTAGGAAACCACAAAGAGCTTTTCTCTCTCTTTTTTCTTAGATTCTGAAACCGACAGAAAACTCTATCTTTCTCTCTTCAAAATTTCTCTATTTTCTCTCTGAAAAATTGAAAGCTCAAGCCTCTACCTTTTGATCACAATGGTTAAATCTCTAAAATCGACCAAACCAAAGTCAAAGAAAGCCCAGAAAATCACTACAACAATGAAGAAGAAATCAATTGTTGAGACGAAATTGACTGCAAAGGAAAAAAGGAAGGAAGTCGTTCCTGAACTCCCAGCTTCTCAGACTGATTCTTCAGAATCAACTTTGAAACAGGAAAGTTTTGAGACCCAGGTACTCCATTTTCGGGACTCTAAAAGTAAATCTGACTTTAATGATTGAGTTTCAAGAAACTGAACTTGATTGTTGGTTACCGTGCTAATCTAGAGTCTTTCTTGAATTTTACAAATATTTTGAATATGTTTGAGTCTTTTGGGTGGGGAGCCATGTTATCTGTTGATGAAAAATTGTTCACTACTTTTGTTTGGGAATTTTATGCAAATTTGAAAAAGGGCCAATTAGAGGAGACTGGAGGGGGTTTTATGGTCCGGTGGTACACTTCAAGAGTTGGAATAACGAACCTTGAGTTTGATCATTGCTTATTGAATAGAATATGTGGTGTTAGAGATGGAGGCATTCAATTTTTTGAGCTGAACAAGTTCCCGGAGGGAACTGATCTATTCGAATTGGGAAAATTTGAAAGAACATTTATTGGCGGGAGGAATTTTCAAAATTCAAGCGAAAGGAACACTAAATGGTTAAATGGACCTGGTAGAATTCTGCACCACATGGTTGGTTCCAAGTTTTGGTCACAAAACTTCTATAAACATTATGCAGATGGTAATAATGTTAGCGCTATTCGAGAATAGGCCAATAAGCTTTGGATTTCTTGCTGCGAAATTGATGATGCAAATAAGGAACACTTCAAGCAAAAGCTTGCCCTATAGAAATTGATTAACTAAAAGTGTTCAGATATTTCAGTGTTGATCTAAGTTCGATCACCCCTGCTCCTTCAAAGATGAATGTTTATAGCTTTGAGTCTTTTGAGAAAATGGGATATATGCAAATGGATAATTAGTGAAAGCTGCTTAGAGATGCTTTCAACAATGAAAAGGAAAGATTATTAAAGGTTAAGGCCGAAGGTAACACTGCTCAACCTGCAAGTGCAAAAAGAAAGGTTGAGATAGAAACTCAAAAAGAGTCCTCTAGCAAGGGAAAATAGAAAATTCATGACACTGACATCAACCAGAGCATTTTGGAAGCCATAAATGTGTTGGCTGTTAAGATGGATAGCCTCAGCTCAGATATTTAGAATTTTGAGTATAGGCTAACTGCTGTGGAAGAGAAGGATCAAAAGGTTGAAACTATTCCTGATAATCAGTACCATCTCGAGAACAAGTGACTGAAGAACAAAATTCCCAAGAGGAAGAAGATGTCAATGAACAAGATACTATGAAGGAAAATGAGAAGAAGGATGAAGAAATGAAAGCCACCCAGATTGAAAAAGAAAGGCAAACACCCGTGTGTAAGGAAGAGTTAGCACCATCTGCCCCTACTGTAGTACCTCCTCCTAAACCAACCATAGTTGGTAGCTCATCTGGTAAACCTTAGAAATATGTAGTGGTCAAAAGAAAGTCCAACCGCATTATTGGCCAACACTCCAAAAGAGGTGCCGGGAGTAAGTCAGCAACAATTCATATTTCCTAACTGACCACTTCTGCGGGGGAGAAAAACATAATTTTTTTTTTGTTTGACCTCTTTATTTTATCCTTTTTGCATTTTAATTGATGACAAAGGGGGAGAAAAATGGATTGTGATTGTGTGATTAACTTTGAATGGTTTATTGACTTGTGATTATGATTTTGTGAAATACATTGTTATATATTGTGATTGAACAGAGTTATATATTGTGATTGAATGGTTTATTGACTTGTGATAGTGATTCTGTGAAATACATTGTTATATATTGTTGGGATTTGGGTTGATCAACTAATGTCAATAAGCTGTGATATCCTTTTCACTGGCTTTTGCCCTTATAAATATGGATTGTGAATTATGAATATATTGAGGCTGTATGTTAGTTTATGAGCATTATGATTGTTTATGTTTATGGCCTGAAAATACTGATGAAGAATTAGGTGACGTGATGGTGATTTGATGGAGACGATGTTGAGATGTTATTGTTGTTATGAACAAAGGAGATTGAAGTGTGTGTATAAGTCTACTGTGTATTCTAACTAATTGAGATTTGGTTGGTTGAAAGATTTGTTTCAACTATGGTTGTGATATGCACTTTTTTAAAAATTTGGACGATAAGGATTAAATATGTTTATGATTTTTTTTGGTTGCTCAGAAAATTCCTTGTGTTTGAAATATCTTAAGAAAACTAGGCTGGGTTAAAAACCTCTGATCCATTTTTGTGAAATTTCATTTTTTTTACCCTGCACATACACAGGGGGATTTTTGGACTCACATTTCTTAATCCAAAGGTCCAGTCCAAAAATGAGTTTTTAAAAGGCTAGTTTTTGTCTAATTTTACTCTATTTTGGATACATGTTTTAGAAATCTAAAACCTTAAGTCCAAAAATGCCCTTTTAAAAGATTAGATTTTGCCTCATTTCTCCTATTTTGGATGCACATTTTAGAAGTCCAAACTTTTGGAATCCAGTCTTACTCTCAAAACTCACTTTATGGCTCTATATGTTATGTTCATACATGCCCATATTAACGGGAAGCATTACATCTTATGATTTATATTTTATACCTCCTTATGTACATATCTATATATATATTTTTTATGTGAATACTATATGCGGCTATTCTCTTGTGGAATAGTCTTATGATGGGGAAAGAAGGAGGATAAGGAAGTAGATTGGGCCATAGGCTCATTGAGCCATGTTTATGAGTATATGTTTTAACACTTTTTGAGTCCTATGATGAGAGATTGCATTTCAATGAAAAATATTCTTATTTCTCTCAATCTAACATGTCCATACTGTACATATCATTATTTTTATATCACAATCCTATCAAGTTTGTCATCACTCAAAAATGGGGAGACTGTTAACCCTAAGAGCATTCTCCTGTGTTTTGACTTATGACAATCATTGATGAGAACTAACTTGTGTGATCGATATGTGATAGGACATGTTTGACCTCAGTTCTTCTAAGGTTTGCAAATAAGATTGCTAAGCAACTCTTGAGTTATGGAATTTAAGAATGGGTGATCAAGCAGAAGACAAGCTTAAGAGATTGCATACCAAAAAGTCCTTGTGGAAGAATCAAAGACTAGGACTTATTTGTTAAGGTATATTGTGTAAATTCCTGTCTTCTTTACCTTATGATTCAATTTATTTCTACCTTGAAGTACATAAGTAAAAAGATTTCAAAGTATTAAGTCTTCAGAATTTTAGATTGAGTAATTTGGATGGCTCTGCATCCAAAAGCTTCGTCCAAAACTCTGTGAACAGTGTCAAAATATTTGTGCCTAGAAAAGTGCCATTTTGGACTCAACTTTTGGACGCACCCCCATCCGATCCTTAAGTTCAAAACTCTGAAAAATTTGATAGCGAGAAACTAGTTGTTTCTAGTCGTTGGTGTCTTATTTTTTACTTCTATAAAAGTTTTCAAAACTCAATTTTAAAGTAGATTTTTGTGCTATCTTCCTTAGAAACACTTTTACACTTTAGAAAAAAAAAAATTCTCCCGTTTTATTAGTGCTTCAAAGTGAAATCAAATTACTTTAAAAGGTAAAAGCTATTGGTTCTCGATTGTTTGCATATTTGCTCAAAAGTGTGAGCTATCTCTGTTTCATTCCTATAATCATTTTTGTACATCAAGGTTGTAGTATAAAACCCATTTGAGATGAGCCTTGATTTGTAGTTGATCGAAGAGGTTTGGGTAAAGTTAAGTGTGGTGATCCTCGTGTATAATTGGTGTAGACAGACACCATTGAACTGACTGAGTTTACAGAGATCTGATTTGAAATTATTAAGTGTGAGTTTAAGGTAGTGGACGTAAATCTTTGAGGATCGAACAACTATAAATCTCTTGTTCATCTTCCTTACATTTATTTTTGATAGCTTGCGAATCTGTTTGCACAAAGTTTTCAATCATTGAAAAGAAAGTTTTATGATTCTCATCAGCCTATTTTTATTCTTGTATTGACTACACATATCTTATCTCATATCCTTAAGTTCCTAGATGCCTTCATAAAGCTGCACAAAACTCTTTTTTGCACAACTTGTAAACAACTCGATTTGTAAAACAAAAGGAGCATTTTGAAAATTAGATCTTTTTCTAAAAAGTGTTTTTAAAATTTTCCAAAAACCTTATTCACCCCTCTCTAAGGTTTTTCAATTTTCTTATATTATTCAATACACAAAGGGCAAGGAGAATGTGGTTGCAGATGCACTATCTCGAAGGTATGCACTTTTAAATTCTTTGGATGCTAAACTTTTTTGGTTTTGAACTTGTGAAAGATTTATATGTTAATGATAAGGAGTTTGGGGATATTTTTCATATTTGTGAGAAATGTGCATTTGCTAAGTACTATAGGCACGACGGTTTCTTATTTAGAGAGGTAAGGTTTTGTGTGCTAAAGGCGTCCATTAGGGAATTGCTAGTTAAGAAGGCCAATAGTGGGGGATTAATGAAACATTTTAGTGTTACAAAGACATTAGGCATCCTAAAAGAACATTTTTTTGGCTAAAAATGAGGAGGCATAATTTATAGGCTGGCTTAATCTAGATCACTTCCACATGGTTTGTATACTCCTTTATCTAATTCAAATACCCCTTGAGTTGATATTTCAATGGACTTTATCTTAGAATTGCCTAGATCCAAATGGGGTAAGGATTTCATATTTATGATTGTTGATCGATTCTAAAAAATGGCTCATTTTATGGCTTATTCCAAGACTAATGATGCTTCCTATATTGCAGATTTATTTTTCAAAGAAGTGGTGAGGATGCATGGAATTCCAAAGACAATTGTATCGGATAAGGATACTAAATTCCTTAGTCATTTTTGGAGGGTCTTATGAAACAAACTTGGCATAACCATTTGTTTTCCACAGCTTGTCACCCTCAAACAGATGGACAAACGGAAGTTGTCAACCGAACACTCACCCAACTCTTGAGGACTATCATCAAGAAGAATTGGAAGAATTTGAAAGAATGCTTGCCACACATTGAGTTTGCTTATAATAGGGCTATCCATTTTACTACTTCTTATTCTCCCTTTGAAATTGTGTATGGTTTTAACCTTCTAACTTCTTTGGATTTGGTTCTTTTACCTATAAGTGAATGGATGAACCTTAATGGAGCCAAGAAGGCGGAATTGGTGAAAACTCTCCACGAAAAGGAGAAGGCAACCATTGCAAAGCAAAATGAAGGGATCGTACTTAAACGAAATCAAGGAAGGAAAAAGGATTCATTTGAGCCTACCAATTGGGTATGTTGGGAAATATGCCCTCTTAGACTAGGTTTCTGATATAAATATCGAATGTTTTAACAAAAATAATTTATTTTCAGAAATTGTTTGTGAATTTACATTTTTATTTGTGCACAATTACATTTGGAAAAGACCCATTGTGTTTAAGTAAGTGGTTCATGTGAATGGAGGTCTTTCACAGTAAGGTATGGATCACGGATTATTTAACACATAAACGCTCGTTCTTAACTGATTGATGATAATGGGAATCTCATCATGTTTAGGTTATTATGTTGTGAATTCCAAATGGGGAATGACTTACCTTTTACTAGTGAGTAGTCCACTCACTTAATGACATAAGCGTATTTCGAATACGTAGAACAGGATCTGTAGTAGTGGTTTCTTAAAGTACTCTTTGGTAAAAACCTAGACTACTACTACTACAGCGTGGACTAGTACTATACGACTTGAGTATGAGTTGGTGGTCTGACAAAGCTGGAAGCATGTACTTGTTAGTGTTGTGCCTTAGAGGCAATCACTTGTATATTGTATATGACAAATTTTATTTTAATAAAAGGCATATTTATCTTATAGTTTCTTTTGTTTACTTTTAAGTAATATAACTGTTCGATAAATTTCCTAGTACAACACTGTGTTAAGGAAATCATGGTATGAGATTTCTACTACACTGTATAGTGTTAGAACTTAAATAATCTCTAGTCATAGTATTAATGAGATAGGACATCATTAATGCGTTAAGTCTAGCATGTGTTTGACTTCCTGATTTGATCAGGCGGTAGTTCTTATATCCGTGAATATTGAGATACTCAAAGTTAACACATGGATACTTGTTAATGGAACAAGTTCATTGGATAACCTAGCTTTGAGATAATCACATGGATAACTATTTAGTGCCAGTGATATAATCTCAATATAGCAAACGTGCAAGTATCCTTAGACTTGAGATCTCAAAGGTACTTTGTTTGCTGAGCATTGTACTTTGATTCCAATCTCTGGAGCTCGATCGAGAGCCGCCTATGGGATTGATATTAGGTACATTGTGAAGGAAACAAAAATACTTGAGAGGGTCAATAAAGGATTCACCACTCCTAATAGTAGGGGCGAATATCTTACGGCCACTTATAGGAATTACTACTCAAGAAGCCTTTGGCCAAGATGATTGTATATTGGAAATAGTTCCAATTGATACACATCTAGAGTAGTGAGTTCCTAGTACAAGTACTATTGTATTCGGGTCAGAATTAATTCTGGAGGGAGTTTGCACTAATTCTGTGCTCCAAACCGAATGAGATATTGTATGGTGAAAGGAGTTAATTGCACTGAAATTTGTTATTGAAGAGTTTATATCAAGCCACTTGACTTCCTGGACTCTTGGGTAGTCATGATATGTTGCTAGATACCGCTCATGATATGGGAATATGGATTTATTAATTAATGAATTAATAAACCAATCCTGATTAGAATTAATAGGATTAATTCTAATTAATTATGGATTATTAATCTTAAATACGTTTGGATTAATTCATGTTCTCTACCAATTAATTGACTGGGAAACCTAATAGGTCACATACAATAGAGGATTATATACTCAAGATGTTATTGGATAACATAGTGGGGTTAATTGAGAGAAAGAGAAGTTGTTGTGGACAAATTATAATTAGTTATAATTTGTGGTCTAAATTGTAATTATGAGAACTTGATGTTTCCAATTACAATTAGGGAATTCTAACTGTTTTAGAATTCTGGGATGGAGGAATTTTTAGCAAGTATTTTGTGTAACATATAGAAGGGACACGAAACCCTAGTTGACAAACAACATACGAAATCTCCAACCCTAGACACACAACCAACGTTGTTCTCTCTCTTTCTCGTTTTGCTGAAAACGTGAAATAGCCCTATCCGCCACTTTTTTCTGCTGGCACAGGAAATTTTGGTGCTTGAGTATTCTTCGGTATGGATTATTGTTAGAGATAATCACACACTGTGATTATAGTGGTTAGACGTTCCACTCTCGTAAAGTTGGATCTCGAGGATTGCTGAATCGCGCCTCAACTTGAAGAAGAAATTTTTGTTCTTCGGACGATCAAACAAAGGTAAAAAGCTGCTACTTTTATTATCTTTATATCTTGTTTTCTACACATAGGCGGGTCCTGGGATGGTATCTCGTTTTATTTTCCACTGCGCCGTATAGGATACGAGCCTGAGATACCCAACAGTACTTTGATATGCTATAGTTGAGGTTCTATCATAGGACCAATATACTTACATGTTAGGTATGTGTGATTAGTTAGTTAAGACAGATTTGTACAAGATAATTTCTATACTATATTACCCCTTGTGATTGTCTGAATGATCTAAATATCCAAGGCCCTGGGAAACATAATTTGGATATTTGCTTTACGGTAGCTCCCTTGGAAAGTGGAAGCAATTTAAGAAGTCATGGATCATTGAACTAGGAGCCTAAGGATGGTAGATGTTATTTAGAGAGGTGTTAGTACATTTCTTCCTCTCTAATGTACGATGTTGTATAAAGGGGTATTTTAGTTATTTCACTTGTAGGTCGGAGACTTTGCTAACACAGCATTGTTCTTGGGGTCAATATTTTCTTATTGTGATATTAGGAAATATTTAAAATGCAAAATACAACTATTTATATGACAATGGTATTTTGGTCATTTTAGTAACCAAGGCGGTGTGTCTTTTGGTCCCCAGTATAGACCGTGAGTCCTAATTAAATACACCCTAAGGAATTGGTCTTAAATTAAATTAAATAGATTTTATTTTATTTAAGTAACCTGATTTAATTATTGAGTTAGAATAAAATAAAGGTCCATGGAGAGAAAGAATTAATTAAATTAGTTTGGTGGGTTAATTAATTATTTAGGGCTTTGGCCCAGTTTGAATAATTACGGATTAACTTGGGGGCTAAACTAATATAGGCTAATTAATTTGACTAGTTTATTTGGGCCGGAATATTAATTATTTATTGGGCCATTTGTTTGGTTCTAATTATATAATTAATTTGGTCTAAGAGGCTAAATTAAGAGTCCAATGGGCCAGTCCAGTTTAACTTAGGGTTTTATTTAGGTTAAACAAGAGAATAGATAAGTACGTTGTTTTTCATTGCTTCTTCTCTGGTAAGAAAAAAAAGAGACGCCTCTTTTCTCTCTTTCAAAGAAAATTCCTTAGTCCTGTAAGTTGTTCATCAAACGGGATTAGGCAGACCATATACTGGAAGATCGAGAATTTGACGTTCACCTACATACAAAGACGGAGTAGGAGGCATGTAGGAATCGCACTAGAGATTTCCACCAGCGTGCCTACCCCAGTTTCGCATATTCCAGTCCAGCTAATTTTGAGAACAAGAAGAGGTAATAAAGAAAAATTATTATTTTTTTCTTCCCTTCTTCACGCAGGAAGAAAAGCTGCATTTTTTTTTTGTTGTTCGGCTGATTTTTGGCTGAGTTTGCTTGCTATTTAAATCTTCAGGGTATGGGTGCACCTTCGTAAGTAGAGGTTCCCTACTCAAAGAAGGAGCAAGCTAGACCCAAGAGGCTATGGGTCCTTCTAAGTCATTGCCCAATTTAGAGATAATACCTATAAGATCATTTACCTAGTGAGTATAAAGTTAGTGCAACGTTTTAGGTTAGTGACTTTACTACTTTTGATGTAGGCGATGATTCATGGAAGAAACAACTTCAAGAAGGGGGAGATGGTAGGAATCAAGCTAGCTAAGAAGTCCAATCACACGAAGGGGGAATAACCTTGCAAGGACCAATGACAAGATCAAGGACGAGGTTCTAAGGTGATATCCAATTGTTCATAAAACTATGTTTGAGGATGGAAGAGATTTGGAAGGACGTTGAAGGTAGCTAAGAGCTCAACTTGATGACTATCTAAGAGGAACCCCAACAAAAACTCAAGTTAGCACCAAAGGAGGAAGAAAAGGTAGAAGAACCACCGACCAACGAAGAACTAGCCCCGACCCAAGCCAGCTGAACTGGCGTCGGTTGTGGACTATAAATGACGGGTTTGGGCTGCAACGAAGAACTGGCCTCGGCCCTAGCTCAAGAATCGATGTCGACCCATGTCGGGGCCTAAGCCCTATTTTGTGAATTTCTGATGTTTTCTCTAGTTTTTTTCTATTTTAAACACTTTGTAAAGACCTTTTAATGCTTTATTTTGTCTTAAGACCTCAGGAATCCTTTAGTTAGGGTTAGAGTAGTATAAATACATCTTTTTGTAATTTGAGAAAACAATCTACATACTTTATTCAAATTTGAAAAGTGAGTCTTGAAAGGTCTTTACCTCCTTGTTCATCTTGTTCAAGGTTATGCTTAGAGTTTAGTCCTCCATTTGAATGACTCTCTAAATATTTTGGATAATCCAATGTGGTTTCTTTTGATTGGGTCTTAGTTACTTTGTTTTTTTAAAGTTTATTTTGAATTCCATTATTTGGGTGCCTATAGTTTCTACTCTTTTGTTCTTGATTACTTTGTTGTTTCAAGGGTATTTGGGTGAGTCTATAGTTGATCTTGCTACTATTCTTGTAGGTCTTTGATGCCTAATTCTTCAATGGTTTGCTAAAGTGTAGATAGATAGCTTCATTTTTTTATTTTGGCTACAAAACTCCACTGTTTTGTTCCAATATATGAGTTGAGAAATTGGCCCATTGTTCCATCAATTTAACCACTCAAGACCATATCATCGTATCAAGTTACTTGTATAGAATGAAGAAAAGTAGACCAATAAATCTAGCTTGTGAATCGAGTTTGGCCAAATTCTAGCTTGGCCTAAATTCAAAATGAACATCTATGCCTAAATTCGGCCCTTTCAAGCTTACAAATATAAAGGGCGAGCTCGACCCGAACACAAAATTCGAACTCGAAGAGGCCTAAAATAATTTTTTTCAAATAAAATTATTATTTTTCATAACATAAATATGCTAAACAAAAACACAGCTTTACATAATTATAATAATAACATTACGTAATTATTAATATTAGTATATTAAAATAATTTTACAAAACCCTTCAAGATCATATTTTAGATTGTAAGATGATAATGGTACAAAAATTTTCAATATGGAAATAATAAGTTTTTAATGTATGATGTAATAAAAAAAAAAATTTCTTTGTATTGAAAAGGTTGAACTTTAAATATTATCATTATGGTAGTTATACATTTTAATTAGTTTCATTTTTAAGTTTTACTGTAACATATGTTTTTAGGATTAACAACGAAATTAAGTTAATATCAAATGTAAAAAAATATTAAATATAGAATCTTTAATGTTGCAAAATAAAAATGGATCATACCCATTAACATTATGAAAAAAAATGGTTAAATTGAAACTTATAGTTTTATTGCAAAGACGATTGACCCTGAAGTTATCTCTAAAACATGCAGTTAGATATTTGTTATTTGTCATTGAATAATTAAAAAAAAAGTGCATATTTTATAGTCAATGATTAACAACATGGATATAATTATTTAGTTTATTATTATAATATTCAATTTTATTAAAATTTATAAAGATAGAAAAGGATTTGACAACAACAACAACAATAACAACAACAACAACAATAATAAATTTTTAATCTCATGTGTTTAAGAAAAGATCCTTAATTATCATGTTATCAATATAGACTGAATTTTTAAAAAAAGTAAAATATTCATATGCAGCATACATATACTATTGATGAAATAACTTTTTTTTTAAAAAAAAGTTATAATTAATAAATGATAAGTAATTATTATTTAAAAATATTTTTTTGTATTAAAATATATGTGCAAATAAAATATAATTAATAAACAATAAGTAATTATTTAAAAATAATATTTATTATTCTATCCGTTCTAATAAAATTGACCTACTTACTATTGTAGATTATCATAAAAAAATTGACACTTTTCTTAAAAAGAAAGTCTTTACTATATAATTTTTTATAAAATAATCAATATACTTCACATATATTATTTTGATATATTTAAATTTGATATAAAGTATTGTGGGACTATATATTTCTTACTTTTACTATACTATATTTAGTATATTATCATTATATTATAACTTTTACTTTTGTATAAAATATCGTACCAAGTTAATCACTATCAATTTTAACAAGATAGAGAGAGTATAAAATAATATTTGAAGCCATTGACAATCCTAAAGAAGAGTTAGACTATCAGAAGCAATATATTACAATGAGCTGAATATCAACACGAGGAAGTTTGTGGATAGTAATCAAAACTAGCAAGATTAGGACTAAAAATGAAAAAAAAAAAAAAATGCTCTTCTTTACCTCTCAAATGGGGGTTGGAATCCATAATAAGCCTCGATTGAAGAATAATAGTCATATACGAAGTAATTTCTTTTTACTTGGCATGCTAGAGATGAAGAATAATATATGATGGTTGTACCTTGCTAAGCAATACGATAATGAACAAAGCAGGGGACACGATATTGTTATTTTTAATTTAGAAAAAAAAAACCTTCCAAAAAGCTCATATAAATATTAATTTTTGTCTCCTTAAATAATTTAAAAAGTTCTAATGTTATTCAAAATTATATATATATACACACAATTTGCCTCCTAAATATGATTATGGTTCCGTCCATGAATAGGATATATTATCTTTAGTACAGTGCATTGGAATATCAGAGAAGGGGACAATTTCACTATTTTCCCGTATAGTATATTTCATGCTGCATTTTTCAATTTTTTTTCCCAGGAGATATTACGTGCAGCCTATTATGGAAATGTTTTCCAATTCTTTAATTATAACCTTATACAAAGCATTTTAAAGAATGAGAAATATTTATTGTACCTTTTGAAAGTACAATACCTATTGTATGAAGTACAAATTTTCAGTATAATTATTTATGAAAACCAATTATATATAAATAATTTCCTAAGGTGATAAAGGCATTTTCCTCTATTGAAGGACGTTGTAGTCTTGGGTGATAATCTCACTGTAACTTTTGACCACAACGCCTTTTACTTGACGCTCGTGCTACTTTGTTTCTCTTAAGACTAATGTGCTTGTACTGTTTGTCAAACTCAAACTTACTAATCATTTATTCTTGAAAATAAATAAAGAATGTATAACTGGCTGTTAGTGACATATGATGTAAACTCGCGCGCACATATGCACACTTTCTCTCTCTTTTAGATAATAGATCAGTCTTCTATCTCACCATAATTAGAAGAAAAAGCAAAATCATCTCCTATAGACACAGAATTTGGAAAGGATTAGAGGCAATTCCTCCTCGACCACATAGTATAACTGGGAAGAAAGGAAGGGAGAATCTAACTAAATACATTACAATTCTTGACCCAAAAGACTAGTTTATGAGTGTACTTACTTCCATTCCTCGGAACAAAAAGAAAAGAAAAAAAAAAAAAAAGCTTCCAATCACGTGTCGTAAGAATAGATTTAGCAGCATAGGTAGTTCCCAATCCATTCCTTTGCCAGGATGAAGCCATTAATAGTTTTGATAACATTCATAGAATTAGCTTCAATAATTGTTTTAGAAATGTTTAGTTCATCACTTTTCATGGCTGCATTGAATGCAGCAATTGCTTCAGCAGCAAATGCATATCCAACAAATTCTTGGCATATCGAAACCTGAAGATGCTTCCCTTTATGATTCCTGCAAATATATGTTGAGACAACAGCACTATCGTTGTTGTAGGCAGTATCAAAATTAACTTTGACAAAATCAATAGGAGCCTAAAGTGGAAAGGAGTGAAAACAGTAATTCAAATTCCTATATCATAGCAATCCTAGCAATATGGCCCCAGAGCTCATCCTAATTCTAAACTGCACCACCAACCCACACTTTATTATGATAATTCTAGACATTTTCCATCAATACAGTCGCATAATTGAGAAATTTCCTTTAAGAGACAAAGAAAAGTTATTATCTGAATTAGTCAACTCCTCAAATCTAATTCTCTATATTCCAATATGCAAAAGACTTCACACGAAACTCACATTTTGAGTTCCACTACAAACGTATAGATAGGAGATAAGTAACAAAAAGATGTTCCAATAGTTCTATACTTGAGTGACAGATTGTTAAGCATGAAAATATCATATTTTTATAACACTTTTACTTAACTTGTGTGTAGTCATTTGTGTGATAGTAGATTATTTATACTGATTTTGTATTCTTTTGTATTTCTAGGTCACTTTGGTGAAAAATGAGTGCAAAAAGGCTAAAATTATGTATTTTCACACAAAGATGATTGCCAAATGGTTTAGAGGCCCTGGAACGTGATCTAAATAAGTTTTAAAGGTATTTCAGTGCATGGGTATAGGATGATGCATGGCCATGCTGAAAGAATTCAAGGACTCCAAAAACATGGAAAAACATCCACGAATCCATACAAGATCCAAGTTAAACAGCATGACAACTAGGTTAGGATATCATACCTTGAAGGATTCGTGGAATAATATCCTCTTGTGTAGACCACAGGCGTTGCCTCTTGCAAGTACCCACTACAAGTTGCACATGACGATCTGAGTCCAAAAATCTAGGAGTACTAGCAACCAGGATTATGCAGGTTATTTGTTTCTAGACCATTATGTGAGAAGAACAAAGAATCAAACTGATGGTCGAGTCTATTCTTATGCTTCCTCTCGATGCAAAATTTGAGAATAATCAAAAGTCTGCTTTTTTTCAAGACTCTCCATTTGAAATCAAATTTCAAATGTAGATAGAGTCAGATAATTTGTTAGTTACTGATTAATCTACCAATCGAAAGATATTAAACTTGGATGCAATTCCAAATACAATAAATCTGGACATATTTCTAGATACGATGAATTTGGACACATTTTCAGATATATCAAATCTGATTACTAGAAAAATAACCTAAATTGTTCGCTTAATGTGTGACCCTGTAAGTTAATTTAACATTTGTAGTGTGTTAAAAACATATTTATCCCACAAGTTATAAGTGGCTTATAGTAAAATATTATAACTACCCAGGTTAAAATGAAGATTGGTTATCTCTTTGAACTAAACTACAATTTGATATTTATTCTTTTTGTTACACGATATTCCGATTAACATAAGGCATATAACATGTCATCCTTATATAACTTAATTAATTATTTTCTTGATCTCTAAGTAAACTATTCAAACAAATAATATCAATACTTCTTTATTCATATATTTGAGTACGACTATGTATTTTAACAATTTAACTCATAAAAGGGTATGTGGATATCCTTCTCCATGATGAAAGGGACAAATTCCTTCACTATCACTCACATTCCTCTCCCTGATTTATTCCATATCTAACAATAGTCTTATCAATCATCTGGTTAAAGAAGACTTTAGACAACATTAGGACATATAATTCATCAAGTAGGAAATTATAATGAATTTAGGTCGAAGGATTTATCATTATTTGCAAAGAAAGTGCGTATGACCTGTTCAGTATCAAACCGTGCTAAATAGAGTTAAAAAAATAAGTTCTAGAAGCCTTGCCCAACATGTAGCATGCTCATGCAACATGTCGTGTTGCTTCCCTTTAGGCCATGTAGCAGCCCTACCAGTAGCACGATTTTTCTTCTAGAAGATTGCACGACCATGTAACATGCAGTGCTGGTGTCCAAATGTGTCCAAATTTCTTAGGAAACTCCCAAATTCAATCCAAAGGTGATTTACAATTCCTAAATCAATTATACGACAGTTTGGAGGTTTTATAAAAAGGTTTTGGATGGCCTAATTCAGAATTAATCAATAAATATCAGAGTTATATATCTTTCTTTGATACTTTTGAGTAAAGGAAGGCTTCAAGGGAAGGCAACAAAAAGAACTAGAGATTGTGGGTAACTAAACTTTATCTTTCAAACTTTCTCTTATTTCATTCTTATGTTCGATTGTTCTTTGTTTTTATTGTTTTTATGTTCAAGATAGTTTAAATTCTATTTTGTTCTTAAGTTATTTTTGAGTTTTGAATTTTGAGACTTTGAGATTGTTACATAAAGATTCTATCTTTTATGTTCTAAGATTATCTTTTGGGTATTTGTGCAATTTCAGAATTCTTCTCTTATTAATTATGTTGATTTCTCTTATATTTGGTACCGTATAGTTGAAAAGGCATGATTGAATAGCTAGGATTATTAATCTTGGATTGATGAAAATTGATCTTTAGGTTAATTTTTTAGTGGCATATATTAATTTAATTAAGTTACAATTTTGGCTTTGTTAAGTTAATAGGGAATTGAATGATTCAAGTTCCATATAATTGCAATTTTTGTTATGTGTAATTTGACGTTGATGATGCCTTGATATGCCTATTAATTTGGTTTTTAACTTAAGACACTTATTAACTTAAATATTAGGGTCGCTAAGAAAATGATTAATAAAGTAGATTAGGTTAAAAATTGAAATATTGATTGATTATTTATTTTAACTTAGGCATTAAGCATAAGTTAGTCTATTTTTTCAAGGATAGGAACTTTAGACATTAAGATAGAGTTCTCAAACCACATGATAATTCATCTATGATAGGCTTCTTAATTTGATATCAAAGCATGTTCCTAAGACAAGCTACTTTTCTAATTGGCTTAGATTTATTTTCTTATTTTGTTAGTTTCCTACTTCTTCTATGTTTTAGATTAGGTAGTTTCTTATTTATCTTCTCCCCATTTGTTCTCTATTAAAGTCATCATAAAAATTCATTCAAGTCAATTATTCAAGAGTTATTTATAAGATTTAGAGAAAAAGAGAATATACACTATAAGAAAAAGTAGTTTTCTTGACACTTTTTTTATGATGCTTTTTAAAAAGTGTAATAATAGAGTACCTATAATGACGTTAGATTTTTTGTGTCATTATTCTAAAATAAAAACGATGTCGTTTAGTAAGTTGGTTTAAATTGACAGACTATTATGACGCTTTTTTATGTCACGTGAGATTGTGTATCTTTCCTGACACTTTTATGGTGTAAGGAAAAAAAGGTGCTCATAGAATTTTTCATTAAAAAAAAAAAGCTATGAGTTTGAGAGAATTTTTTTTCCCTAAGAGGCTGAGGAAATTCGACTGGGCTCTCTCCTATGTGCTTTGTCTTTGCTTTCTTCTTCATGTCCAAGGTCCCTTTGTATTTCTTGTTCACCTCAAAACCTTTTTTTTGTGTAGAACCCATTCGTTAATTTGTTTGCGAGTTTGAGCGGAAAGACCTCATTTTTTGGTCGTCCCTTGTTGTAAGAAGTTCTTACACCATCAACTCTGTTGTGGCATGAATAGGAGTTCCTTATTGCAAACACAATAGTTATACAGTAAGGTGTAGATATTCTAGCCTTCAACTTTAGTATTTAGTCTGCCTATTAATTCCTCTAAATGTCTTTTTAATCTATTTCTTCTCTTGTTTTCTCTTTACAATCTGGTTCGGTGGTGTGTTTGAGCAGTGGGCTTTTTGTGTTTTTTAGTAATTATGAAGTGGGAATATAGTTTTAATGCTACAGGTCCTTGTTAATTGTAGTTCTTGATAATCTTCTACCTTTACTTCTGGTAATTGTTTATTTTTTCTATGAAACTTGGAGCTCTGGTTTCATACCAAGCATATTGTTTCAATTTTTGACTTGGGTTTTTAAGTGGGTTTGTCTGAAAACTGGTTCTTGGAATCCCATGTGACGGGTTTTAGGTTATTTGATTTCCTACATTTTTTTGATTGATTTTTATTTTTTTGAGGGAATTGGTCGGAGCCCTTAAATAGAGCTCTTGTTTCTTGCATAATCTGATGGAGGTTTTCTTTTGGAAAGTTTGCAACCTTTAGGATAATGCTCCTTAAATGAACAGTATGAAGACTATTTTCTATTGAAAAATTATTGCAAAACAAATCAAATGAAACAACAACTCTTTTATAAAGAGATTTGATGGTTTTTTTTTTTTGGCACTAAAATGGTGATATGTACTTGATTAGTGAAGTTCCTTCATAAGGAATTCAGAGGACTTATAAGCAGTATTGCACTTAGCTCATAATTGTTAATTATCTCTTTTGATTGGAACATGTTTCTCAGGAGTGTAGTCCTCATTTGCAACTTTAATTGTAATCCTCCCCTGCTACGTATTTATGCCAAAAAACTAGAAAACAACATACTTATCTGAAGCATCTTTAGTTTTATTTGCATTATGAATCTCGACTTCAAGAAGGGACATTTTAGCAGCCATATCATCATGGATTAGAATAGCAACTGACCTTTCCTGCAAGTACAGAGCACTATACAATATATCCTCCCTTGAGGTATCTATTTTAATCAGCTTTCAGTTGGTTAATCTATGAAAGAAAGATTAAAAACACTATATATTTCATATTAAAACTTTTACCATATTTTTCTATTTGGGAGTATAATATTTTTTAGTTTTAGGTTTATGTTCTATTTTGTAATTTTTCCCTAGAGAGCTACAAACACGATTTTACTAAAGTGCTAGTTTTTCCACTTTTTTAACTTGAATATAGTTGTGTCTTTTTTTTTTTTTTTTCGCGTGGGGGGAGGGGAGGGGTAATACTAGCTTAGTATTCTTGCATGATGTTTATTATTCTTTTAAATTAAAACCCTATTCTCAATCAAGTTTAAATTAAAACGTTAACCCCAAATTACACATATGAGCAAGCATACTCATCATTAAGCATAACATAGGGTTTAAAATGAGTATCGATCCTCAAGGAACAAGAACGTAGTAATCACTTTTCTTTCATTGTTTAACCGACTCAATAAAGTGAAAAAGAATAAAAAAGAAAATAAAATAAAATAAAAGAATATATACATGTCAAGGATGGGGAATTATGTAACTCAAACTATTATTTTGACAAACATGACCTTAAAGTACCCAATTATTATCATAACTAATCATTCTCTTGGCATCATGAAGTATTAAGATAGATTCACTTCTTTTCCAATTCATGAAATCACTATCTTCTAGACAAATTAGCATCGCATATCCTGTCTCAGCTAATTCACCTAAAAGATGCATTAAATATAATCCTTGATTAAATCCCCATATCCTGGCAAATTTACAACATGAAATTAACCAATGAATCCATATCCTGGCGGACATCAATTAACCTTTAATTACCTAATTCTTAGCAATTAACTCCTTTTGCAAGCAAGTTAATAAACAACAAATATGAAATTAATGAATTGAGACCACCATCAACCCTTTTTTCAAGCAAGTTAATAGAAAGAAATAACAAATTAATCTCGTAATCAGCATAAGTAATTAAAAATACCAAGAATAGCAATCAATTAATCAAAAGATCAATGTAACTCTAAAAATCATGAATACCGAAAATAATATCAAATTATAATAAAAAAACTAATACATCATTGTCCAAGAAATGAAATCAAAGTTAAAAGAAAGCACTCATAGACAAGCCTCCTCCTTCTTCCTTCGTAGACTCTCTTGTACAATTCTTCTTGATTTGATGAATTCCTTCTTGAACTTGAGTGATTTTGTGTTTTGCTCCTTGAATTCATACATTTGACTTATGTTTTTCCTCTATTTATAAGCTTTAGAAGAGCCTAAATTCGTCCCTCTAGGGTTTCTGGCCGAATAGAAATAGGAAAATACCAAAACTCTGAAAATTGCTAAAAATGCGCACAAAAATCGAGGCACTGCCGCTTCTGTACCAGTGCACAGCCAGCGTCGCCTGTCTTGCCTAGGGCCGGTGCCGGTTACATTCTATCTCTCTCTCTCCGTTCGTTAAATTTTCTCAATTTTCGTGCCAAGTTCTTCCAGGTCATAGCCGGCGTCGACTATGTTCTGTTCAATCCATGTTTCATCGATTTTTCATTGCCCTGAAATATGTGCCAACAGCACATGGCTAGCGCCGCCTCTAGTCTGTTTAGCTACGATTTTGCCTTATTTTACCCATAAAATCTAAAATGATGGACAAAATACCTTTTTAAGGGTAAAATCTCAAATATGAAGGAATATGACCAATTATTGCACAAAATGTATTACAATATGACCTTAAATAACTATGAAATATATAACTAATTTAGGCCCTATCACATTCCCCCACACTTAGCTCTTTGCTTGTCCTTAAGTAAAGTATCAAAGACAAGTAGAAAAACTTAAGTTTTCACAAATTCACTTAATCAATTTCAAAATAATATTTCCAATGCTTTCTTTATTCAAGACAACAAAACATATGCTACTATGCCTTTCATAACAAATGCAAGACTTGTGTAAGTGAAGAATGACTAGAAAAACCATCCCAACACTTGACATCATTCTCAAATCATTGGAAAGAATTTAGTTCAAAAAAAAAAAAATAAATAAATAAAAATGCATTCCATAAGCTTACTTTTCATACACTCTCTCCATTAATCCGAGACATTTCATGATTCTACTTAGGTCAAGTAGGACTTTTAAACTTGTAATGTAAGGCTAAATGTTTGTAATGTAGCTGTTAAACGAAGAATATAGGAAAATCAAATATCAAAGAAGATGAGAGTTTGCAGGAAAAGGATAAACAAAATGTACCAATATATTCTAAACTTTTCTTGCTCTCCTATTACAAAACTAATCAAAAACCCATAACTTTGTATAGCAATCATATTACAGTTCAAGCAAATCTTGCATTCTTTTCATCAATAGTTCTTAACGTATCAATTATATTGCACAAGATCATCAAAATTTCAGCAATTCTTATTCCAACTCAACTAACATTCTTCCTATGCTCTTCTTTTCTTTTTCTTTCAGCTTTTCTTTTCTTTTTCTCTTCTTTTCAAATGCTGCTTTTGTTTGTTTCTCAGTTTTTTCTTTTAACATTTTCTAGCAGCTTTTTGCTTTTCTCAATCTTTCTTTTTCTTCCTCCTTTCTCCTTTCCCAATTCCAACTCAACACATGATGCATGACTAAAAGTAACAAGTTATGACATTTACATAGGCATTCTCCCTCATAATTCTTCTACTTGTACTTTTATCCATCAAGAGCAATCAAAGATTTGGAAGGTAAATCAAACTCTCAGAAAGAAGTAATGGACAAAGTATGATAACGGGTTTAAGAAAGAAATTAACAATTTAGGCTCAAAATAGGCACTAGGGATAATATAAAATAGGTAGGCTTAAAAAGCTCAAACTATCCAAAGAAGGCCTATTACTGTCATCCCTAAGTTAAATCATGAATGTTTTTCTTATTTCTCCTCAAGAGGTATTCAAGTAAGTTCTAGAATGCTCAATGAATTTTAGCAGAAAAACAGGTTTAAGAATAATGTAAAGCATTTGATCAAGAACTACTTAGTCCAAGTGCATGCAAAAAGTCATGCATAAGCCACAAATGATATAGAATATATGCTCTATGATCTAGCACAAAAACATGCATTAAAAATACATCTTGAAAGCTCAAAAAATTGGAAAAAAAAATTGAAAAATTTGCTCAAAAGGTTCAAAGAATTTCAGAAGAATGAACCATAGAAGAATTCCAAGGTTCAAAGAATTTCAAGAAGAATGAAGCATAGAAGAATTCCCATTCTAACCACTCCCCCACACCTAAACTGGACATTATTCTCAATGGCCAAACAAATAGAGCAAGGAAACATTGCCATGGGACCAAAAATAAAGGGGAAAATAGAAGAAACAAAATACTTTCATTGCATTGTGCATTCTCCTACACAATAGTTGAATTCCAGCAGAAAATAGCATTGTTCAAGTACCTAGAAAGAAAAATACACAAAAGAAACACACCAAAGCATAAAAACTAGAAAAGAAAAATAAGCAAAAAGTAAAGAAAATAGTACGAGAAAGAAAAACATATAGTATAAAAGAAAGAAGTCAAGATAACCTAAGAAGTTTTATTCTACAGTGTCAAAGAGCATATCCACCTGATCTGTGTTGCGAATAATTTCACCAACATAGCGTTTCAGTTGATTGGCCTTGGCTTTGAAAGTGCGAGTAGTGGGGTGAGTAATTTCAAGGGTTCCAAAGGGGAATATTTTACTTACCGTGTATGGTCCCGACCACCTTGATTTCAACTTACCTGGAAAAATTCGTAAGCGAGAATTGAATAACAACACTTGATCGCCTTTGTCAAATTTGTGTTGTCGAGTGGTATGCTTATTGTGCCATTTTTTTACCTTCTCTTTATACTGCATTGAATTCTCATAAGCATCCTCACGCAACTCCTCCAAGGTTGTGAGTTGGAGCAACTTTGACTTTCCAGCTGACTCAAGATCAAGGTTAACAAGTTTTATAGCCGAATAAGCTTTATGCTCAATCTCAATAGGTAAATGACATTCTTTTCCATAAACTAACCGAAAAAGAGTTGTGTCAATTGGGGTCTTAAAAGCAATCCTGTATGCCCAAAGAGTGTCATCTAATTTTAGACTCCAATCCTTTCTAGTAGGGTTAACAATTTTTTCCAAGATTCTTTTGATTTCCCTATTAACCACTTCAACCTATCCACTTTTTTGGGGATGATAGGGTGTGGCAAACCTATGGTTCACTTCTAGATATTTGAGAACTTTTTCCATTTGAGTATTACAAAAATGAGTCCCCCTATCACTAATGAGCACCTTAGGCATACCAAAACGGGTGAAAAGTTTTTTCAGAAATTTTAACACAATCCTTGCATCATTAGTTGGTAAAGCTTGTGCTTCTTCCCACTTAGAAACGTAATCCACTGCTATGAAAATGTATTTATTACCCAAAGAACTAGGAAAAGGTCCCATGAAGTCTATCCCCCCCAATAATCAAATACATCACAAGCCTGAAAAATTTGTAATGGCATCTTATTAGATTTAGAAATGTTAAATGTGTGTCGACACCTAGAAAGACAAGAAGAAAGTAAGATAACGGAATTCACAATTCAAACAAAATTAAAAGAATAAATTGGTCAATTAAACATTAGTCAAAGTTAGTAAATTAGATTATAAAGATACACAAGATACAAAAAATGGCACCTTTTTATAAAAAGAACAATTGTACAAATTTACATATTTTCATATTTACATATTTAAATCAACAAAATCCAAGCTTTCATGATATTGTTCCCCAGCAACGGCGCCAAAAACTTAATGTGTACGAATTTGGGTCTAAAAAATAATATAAAAATAAGCACATTCCCAATCAAGTTTAAATTAAAACGTTAACCCCAAATTACACATATGAGCAAGCGTACTCATCATTAAGCATAGCATAGGGCTTAAAACGAGTATCGATCCTTAAGGAATAAGTACGCAGTAATCACTTTTCTTTCATTGTTTAACCGATTCAATAAAGTAAAAAAAGACTAAAAAGAAAAATAAAATAAAAGAATATATACATGTTAAGGATGGAGAATTATGTAACTTAAACCATTATTTTGACAAACATGACCTTAAAGTACCCAATCATTATTATAACTAATCATTCTCTTGCAATAATAAAGGATTAAGATAGATTCACGTTTTTTCCAATCCATGAAATCACTATCTTCTAGACAAATTAGCATCACATATCCTATCTCAACTAATTCACCCAAAAGATGCATTAAACACAATCCTTGATTAAATCCCCATATCCTAGCAAATTTAAAATATGAAATTAACCAATGAATCTATATCTTGGCAGACATCAATTAACCTTTAATTACCTAATTCTGAGCAATTAACTCCTTTTCCAAGCAAGTTAATGGACAAAAAATATCAAATTAATTAATTGAGACTACCCTCAACCCCTTTTCCAAGTAAGTTAATAGAAAGAAACAACAAATTAATCTCGTAATCAACATAATTAATTAAATACCAAGAATAGCAATCAATTAATCAAAAGATCAAAGTAACTTTAAAAATCATGAATACCGAAAACAATGTCAAATTATAATGAAATAATTAATATATCATTGTCCAAGAAAAGAAAACAAAGTTAAAAGAAAACACTCATAGACAAGCCTCCTTCTTCTTCCTTCATAGACTCTCTTGTACAATCTACCTTGATTTGATGAATTCCTTCTTGAACTTGAGTGATTTTATGTTTTGTTCCTTGAATTCATACCTTTGACGTGTGTTTTTCCTCTATTTATAGGCTTTAGAAGTGCCTAAATTCGTCCTTCTAGGGTTTCTGGCCGCATAGAAGTAGGAAAATACTAAAACTCTAAAAATTGCCAAAAATGTGCACAAAAATTGAGGCACTGCCTTTGTACCAGTGCACAGCCGGTGCCGGTTGCATTCTGTCTCTTTGTCTGTTTGCTGATTTTTTTCAATTTTTGTGCCAAGTTCTTCTAGGTCATAGCCGACGCCACCTCTGGGCTCCTAACCGGCGCTGGCTGTGTTCTATTCAGCCCCTGTTTCATCGATTTATCATTGCCCCGAAGTGCGTGCTAGCAACATGTGGCCGGCGCCGCCTCTAGTCTATTTAGCAATGATTTTACCTTATTTTACCCCTAAAATCTGAAATAATACATAAAATACCTTTCCAAGGATAAAATCTCAAATATGAAGGAATATGACCAATTATTGCACAAAATGTATTATAAAATGGTCTCGAATAACTAGGAAATATATGACTAATTTATGCCCTATAATTGGACTTGGAGTTGATTTATATAGTAATAGAGAGGATTCTACTCAAGTTAAGGAAGCATCTAAGAAGCTGGATTTGGCAGTCAGGGTTTATCTTGGTTGTGACCATACTGATCCTTTATTTCATGCGTAAGTCCATAACATATCTTTGCCTTTTGAAATAACATATATATTTTTGCATATATTCCCAGTTAAGAAATGCATTTTACATGCTTTTCTTGTTATTTTGAGATACTGACTCTATTTATGGAGCAATATGTAGGCAGCTGGATAGAATATGTTGGAATACATGCCCTTTAGACTAGTTTTCAGCTGTAATTATTGATTTTATTAATAAAAGAATTTATTGTTTGTAAATTTACATTTTATTTGTGCACGATTTACATTTGGATAGGACCATTGTATTTAAATAAGTGATCCATGTGAATGGTGGTCTTTCACAGTAAAGTATGGATCATGGGTAACTTAACACATATATATTTGTTTTTAACCGATTCTAGGCATTAGCTTGGTAAGAGCTCCTTTCTTGGATAAAATCACTCTACCAGAGAGAAGGAAGAGAAAGAACGTGGAAAAGAAAACAAGAGGAGGGAGCACACACTCCAAAAAAACTACCCCACGCTTGTTTTTTTCCTACAAATTTCGGCCAGCTTTAGGGCTTCCAGAGCCATAATGCTTGAAATCACCAAGCCCAGGCTAGGTGTTGTGCTAAAAAAAGCAGTGCAAGATTGACCTAATCCTCTTAATTAATTAATTATCTTTTCTGGGCCTCATTAAATACACAAGAAAAATTAATTAATTCTAATTGGACTCTTAAGATATGGTAACATATATTAGTGCAGTTAATTAATTTATTCTAGCCCAATTCTGTTAATTAATTAATTATCCTTTTTAGGTCTTATTAAAACCAAAGATTAATTAATTAATTCTAATTGGACTCTTAGAATTAATTTTATTCCAATTCTAAATAATTATCCATTAAGCCCAGATTGTGTCTAAATAACACTAAAGTAACTTGAGCTACTCTGGGAACCAAGAGACATATTATTTATGGCTGCTAAAATGACCAAAAGGCCCTTACTATTAAATAGCCGTATTTTATCATTTTAAATATCTCCATTTATCACCTTATATAAATATTGTCCCCATGAATAATATTGCTAAAGTAATTTCTCTGACCTACAGTTGAAATGATGAAAATACCCTTCTATGTAATACCCATTGATGAGACATGATAAATGTACTAACACCCATCTCAAAGACATCTACCATCATTTGATCTATAGTCCAATAATCAATGTCTCACTTGAATGTACTTGCTTATCATTGGAAGCTACCAAAAAGCACACATTTTAGAGTCACATTCCCAGGGCCCTGGATTATTAGATTATCCCAGACGATCACAAGGGATGATTTAACTTCACTAAGTGAAGCATAGAAACTCTTTTGCATGAGTCTGTCTTAACTAACTATAGTAATAAACTCAACATACAAGGATATTGATCTTACAAAAGAAATCTCACACAACATACATCAAAGTATAAAACCTTTGCTTCGCCAGACTACCAACTCATACTCAAGTATAAAGGTATCCATCCATGTTGTAGTAATAATAGTCTGGTCTCTTTAATTGTAGTACTTTAAGAGAGGCTATTACTACAGACACAGTTCTATGTATTCGAAATATTCTTATGCCTATGATGTGAGTGAACTACTCACTGATTCGAGATAAACTAATCCCCGTTGGAAACCATGGCACAATAGTTTTACCTTTATGAAATGCCCAGTTCTATCAAACGACTAAGGACTCAATTTTACTCGTATGACAAGCACCCGTGGTCTATACCTTGCTGTGAAGAACGATGCAACATATAGATCATTACTTGTCATACAAGGACCTTTAAATGTGCAATAATATAAGAAATAAACTAAATTAAATAAATAAATATTTTATTGCATTATGTTTACACATAATACATAGTCTTTGAGGGCATACTTTCCAATAATTTTTCATTTGCACTATAAAGACTAAGAAAGTCTATAAGTGCCTACCCATACGACATCTAAATATGTGCGATATACCGTTGCTGTCAAATGCTTTGTAAAGGGATCTACCAAATTGTTGACAAACGAAATCTGATCAACCACAATCTCTCATTTCAGCATGAACGCCCGGATGAGATGATACTTAATCACTATATGCTTGCCTTTCCTATGGTTTTGAGGTTTCTTGCATTGTGACACTGGGGTAGGGGGTGCCGGTAATATGTGTCGCTTAGGATAATCCTAACATTCTCTACTTCCTATTTCTAAGAAGCTTAATCTCGAGAACATAACTGTCTTTTCCCAAGTTCTTCATACTGAATTAACTAGATACCCAAACCTTAGTAGATGAAAATGATCCTATATCATTTTTGATGAGTAGAATGTCATCCACATATAGGATAAGAAACACCACATTTATGCCTTCCAATTTTTTGTACTTGCATGCTTCATCCTCGTTTTGAATGAAACCGTAAGAATTTACAATCTCATCAAAACAAATAAAATGGGCAAAAAACCCAAAAAAATTTAAAAAAATTTCCCGCTGGTCTAGTGCACCCTCCACATTGAATCATGGCCCTTGGGAAAAAGCTGTGGACCATGATCCGAGTGGGTGCCCATGACCCGAGTCCTTGCGTAGCAGCTTCCACGAAGAATTTGCTACCCCAGTTTCCACAAAAATTGGGCTTGCGCGAGGAAACTTTCCTCGCGTGCGCCATGGAGCCGAGGCCAACTCAGGCCCAGCTACGGCTCCAAGCCGTGGCTAGCTTGGACAGCTTCGGCTCCTCTAACAGAATGCAGTAGGGCTCAGCTCGGTTCCTTGAGCTGATGAATAGTGCCTTCTCTACAGCTTTTCCTGCGATTTTCTTATGCATTTTTTTCGTTTCTTCTTCTGGTTCTTTCATCTAGACAACATATAATGGCTCACAAACAACCAAAACAAGCACTTAACAAATGCCTATGCCTTTTCAAATCAGTCGTACACGATATCTATGAAAGCGATCAAAATACAGTGTTCTATGCTTTCACTCGTGAAGCTTACAGTGAAGTTAATCTAAAACAAGAAATGCGAAGGTTCACAAAAAACATCTAAAATAATTATTTTCTTGTTTTAGTTAAGCCTATCTGCTTCCTATATTTTCCAAACTTCTTTCTCTGATACCAATTGAAGGTTAATATGGCCAAAACGAAGAACTGAAGCATGCTTACAGAACAAAAATGAAAATAGAGCATGCGATGAAAGCTGTTTACCTCTACATTTCTCACTTATCTAGGGGGTACTGATGCCTCTGTTTGACTGATTCTGGCTTTCGAGATTGATTCTAGAGGCTATTGCTATGCAAGTCGATAGCTTCTTTTGGTCATCAACGCGAATCCTGTTGGCTTTCAAAATATAACCCCACCTAAAAATGCGTGGTGAAAGCTTATGGATTAAAAGGTTGATCTTCCCACTCTGACAGAATGCTACTAAGCATTAATTAGATAAGTATTGCATCTCTGTTCTTGCTATCTTTCAAAGCATAGAGAACATACTAGAGAGAGAGAGGAAAATGAGAACAACTTGAGGAAAAAAACAACGTGCTTTAGTGAACCACTGTGTTGCCTTCTTGATCCCAACAACCTTAATGATGGGTTATTATCTGGGCATTCAAAAATCAAACAGAAGCCCTAAGGCCTAAGTCATGTTTAAGCAATCAAACAGGCTTTTGGACCTATGGCCCAGTTTATTGGGTTAAGCCTTTAATTTAATTTAATTATTCTTGAGATGATACAAGCCTAATTATTAAATTAAATAAATAACCCAATAGACCAATATAAACCTCAAGCCTTGGCCCAGTTCATTGGGTTAAGCCTTTAATTTAATTTAATTATTCCTAGACTAATACAAGCCTAATAATTAAATTAATTAAATAACCCAAATGTGCCAATAAATAATTCTTTCTCTTTGGACCTTTTATTTTATTCTAGCACAATAAATAAACAAACCTACTTGAATAAAATAAAATCCATTTACTATAAGATCTATTTGTTAATCCAAACCTATCTGGACTTATGGGCTATTTCGAGAACCAAAAGACACATCACCATTTCCTTATGGTTATTAAAATGACCAAAATACATTTGCTCTAGAAATAGTTGTATTTTACATTTTAAATATTTTTTAATATCACCATAAGAAACTATTGACCCCAAGGAGAATTCTGCATTAGCAAAGTCTCTAACCTACAGGTGTAATAACTAAAATACCTATCTACGCATCACCGTACATTTAGAGAGGAAGAGTGTACTAACACCTCTTTAAAAGACATCTACCATTGTTAGATCTCTAGTCCAATGATCCACGACTCTTGGTATGTTTCCGCTTTCCATGAGAACTACCCTAAAGTAAACACTCACGTCATGTTCCCCAGGGCCCTGAATATTTAGGTTATTCAAACAGTCACAATGGGTGATGTAGTACAGAAGTTATCTTGTATAATTTTGTCTTAACTAACTAGTCACATATACCCAACATGTAAGTATCTCAGCTCTACGATAGAACTACAACTATAATATATCAAAGTACGTGCTTGTAGCTTCGTCAGACCACCCACTCATACTCAAGCGGTAGAGTATTAGTCGATGCTATAACAGTAATAGTCTGGGTTTCTTTTAAAGTGTACTTTTAGAAACCACTATTACTATTCATATTCTATGTTTTTGAAATATACTTGTGTTATGAAGTGAGTGGACTATTCACTGGCTAAAGGTAAGCCATTCCCTCTTTGGAATTCATAACACATAATAACCTAAACGTGACGAGATTCCCATTCTCACTAATCAGTTAAGAACAAATGTTTATGTGTTAAGTAACTCGTGATTTATACCTTATTGTGAAAGACCACCATTCACATAGATCACTTACTTAAATATAATAGGTCATTTCCAAACGTAAATTATGCACAAATAATGTTTAAATTCACAAAAAAAAATTGTGAATAAATTCTTTTATTAATAAAATCGATAATTACATGAGAAAAATAATCTAGAGGGCATACAATCCAACAATATCCACTAGTGAATTTTCTTTCATCTTTATTCACTTGGAAGTCTGTGTCTGTGTTACAGGTAAGTGCCAAATCATCAGTAGGATATACAAGCATATAATCTCTTATTTCCTTGACATATTTGAGTATATGTTTTACGGCTTGCCAATGACCTTCCCTTGGGTTTGAATTATATCTACTAACTATGCCCACTGCAAAGCAGATATCTGGCCTAGTACAAATCATAGCATACACGAGACTACCTACAGCCGAAGCATACGGGATCCTACTCATTTTTTGCTTGTCTTCCTATGTCTTAGGACACTACTTGGAAAATAAGGATAATTCATGCCTAAAAGGTATAATAGCCCATTTGCATTGATCCATACTATACTTGACCAATATCTTGTCAATGTAAGTAAACTGGGATAAGCCTAATATTCTTTGCTTCATATCTCTAAGAAGCTTAATGCCTAGAGTGTAGCTAGCTTCTCCCAAGTCTTTCATGCTAAGTTAACTAGATATCCAAAACTTAACGGATGATAATGTCCCTACATAATTTACAATTAGTAAAATGTCATCCACATAAAGTACCAAGAAAATCACTTTGCCATTGTCTGATTTCCTATCTATATATGGTTTATCCATGTTTTGAATGAAACCATAAGCTTTCACGATTTCGTCAAAACGTATGTTCCATGCTCGTGACGCTTGCTTATGTCTATAAATGGACTTCTTAATCTTACAGATTATTTGTTCTTGACCTCTAGCTACAAAACCTTTTGGTTGGGACTTATTGATGTCTTCGCAAAGATAGCCATTTAAGAAGGTCGTCTTGACATTGATCTGCCATACCTCGTAGTCATAATGACATGTGATGGCTAAGAGAATTCGGATAAACTTAAGCATGGCTATTGGTAAAAAGGTTTCCCCACAATGGATCCCTTCTTTCTGAGTATAACCTTTAGCAACCAACCTCGCTTTATAGGTTTCAACCTTTCCATCTGCACCTTTCTTACTCTTGTATACCTACTTACACCCGATAGGTTTTATCTCATCAGGTATTGTGACAAAATCCCAAACCTGATTGAGGTATATGGACTCAATGTTAGCATTCATGGCTAGCCGCCATTTATCTGCATCAGCATCAACAATGGCCTTCTTGTATCTAATGGGATCTTGTTTATGATAATCAGAGACTAGATGATAGATCTCTCCGGTCCACCTTTCTAGAACTTTTGTGATCTTTCCACTATGACGAGGCTTAGTTTGTATAGGAGTATCTGGTAATATTTCTCTTGGTTCCTTGATCGGGGTGTTAGAAGTACTTGAAGTTGAATCAGTGACCAACTTCTCTTCTAACTCTATTCTACTTAAGCCCATGGTGGATGCAACTTCTTCATTAATAGGGGTTAAAATCATCATTATTTTTCTAGTTATTTGAGATTAATTTGAGACACTTTTAATACAATAACTAGTCATATTCCTTCATATTTGATATTTCACTTATAAAAATGCTTTTCTACAATTTTATGTAGAAATAGGTAAAATTTGGAGCTAATTGTGTAAATTTCTAGTACAGACCCAGCACCAGGCCAAGAAAGTGGACTAGGCACCGGTCCTATGTTGCAATAACAGAGGATTGTAGAGAAAAAAATGAAGGGAACAAAGGAGCAATTGAAATTGGCTAAAAGAAAGGAAAATGAGACAATGGCAAAGCTGGAAGCCATGACTCGGATGGCTTCACCAAAAGAAACAAAAACAACGAAGGAATCACAAAATCAGTGGGCTACGGCTCCAACAAAGACATAAAGTAAAGAGGCAAAGGACAAAAGCAAATTCGGTGGGTCCTAGATGTTGAAAAAAGAAACAAAGCCAACAAAGAAAATGGAAGCAGCAATTCAGTGGCTCAGATGAGCCGATTCCAAGAAGGAGAAGGCTTCCGTGCAGCACACATAGAGAAGAAAAGCAGCTCAGCAATGAGCCGACAGCAAATGGCCATTGGCTCAGTTTCACGACTTGTTCACGGCTCAGCAATTTCAGCTTTCTCGTAGCATGGCTTAGCAAATTCAAATGCAAGTTCAACGATTTTTGTGGCTCAATTGAAGCCAATTTCAGTTTAAGAACAGAACCTTCAGTGCATACAACAAAAAAAGACATCAAAGCTTAATTTCTCAACTAAAGTTGGTGGAACTCCATTACTTTTATTTAGAATTCAATTACAAAAATTACTACTCCTTTTTGCTTTTGGATTTTTTAGGAAATTATTCCTTCTTTACTTATGATTCTTTTAGGAACTTTGTAGGTCTATAAATAAAGGCCAATTACCTTAGAAAAGGGGGGGGGGGTGCACAATGTAGAGCTTAGAAATATTTTTTTAGAGTGCATCACTAATATTTTCTCTAGAGAAATTAGTTAAGAAGCATTGATTCTTGGAGGGGTTTTTGTTGGAAACTGAAAGGCTTGTCTATGAGTATTTATCTCTTTTCTTTGTTTTTTTTTTCTTGAACAATGATGATTTTAATTCTTTAATTGTATTTGGATATTATTTTGGATTTATGATTTTGAATTAATTTAGTTCTTTCATTAATTAATCATTTTCTTTGTTGTTTGAATACTTGATTTCATTGGTTATTAATACGAGTTCCTCAAATTGACTTGAGACAATAATATTCGGAGTTTCATTGCATTGATTTCGTATTTGTCTATTCTTGATGAACTTGAGCGATGAAGTTAAGATTATAGGACTGAGTAATCAAAGATTAGTTGATTTCACCTCGAGCAAAAGGTTATTAGCTAATTTCATACTTATAAGGAATTGAGCCTAATGCATCTTTTGGTTTTGTTCGCTTGATTGGCAAATTTGTAGATTAAATCAAAATATAGGATTCCATGGATTGAAAAACGAAGTGGAATTTATTTAAGTAGATTCATGACTTGTGAAACGATTAAATTTTACTTTATATTCATTTATTATACTAAGAAAATAATTGGTTGTGATAAGTGTTAAATAATTCATGTCATTTTTTTGGGAATAATTAGTTGATTACAAATTTTTCTCACCATGAGTTATATGTATATTTATTTTTATTTTTATTTTTATTTTTATTTCTTTATCATTTAATTGGATAGATTAAACAATGAACGAAAAGCAATTAGTGTACACTTGTTCCTTTGACGATCTATTCTCGTTAGTTCCCTATACTATGCTTGCGATGAGTATACTTGCTCGTATGTGTATTTTGGGATTAATATTTTAATTAAAACTTAAATAAGGGATGGGTTTAAATTTGATGATTTTTATGTACCCAAAATTTACTCATCAAGTTTTTGGCGTCGTTGTCGGGGAACAATATCATGAAAGCTTGAATTTCATTGATTTAGCCATGTAAATATGTAAATAGGTAGATACATGTTCATAATTACTAACTTGTCTTTGTATGTTTATATTTATTGTATATGTTGCTATTTAATTTTACTATCCTAATGTTAATTTGAAATATGTGTACTAATTGTATTTTTAAATTACTAGTTTTTACATTCATAATTTTGAGTCCCTACTAACTCTTTTTAGTTTCAGGTTTGGACTTTTTTCTTATGTAAACCAACATAATATTTTGGGTGAAATTTTTATTTTGATTTTATTTTTTAACTCTTATAATTATTATTTTAATGGTACTTTAATATTTAATTTACGAATTCTTGTTTTCAATGTACTACGTCCATGCATTCAATAAGAATTTTTTAGTTATTTAAAAAAAAAATTTGGGGCCAGAGTGGACCTCGTGCCGGGCCAGCTCTGCCCAACAGTAACGACACCAAAAAAAAAAAAAAAAAAAGAAAAAGCCAGAGCTGTCCTGGAGCCAGGCTAGAAATGGCCCGGGTACTGGTCCAGCATTGCCCAACAGCAAATAAATAAATAAATTTTTTCTTTTCCTTTTTTGTTTGTTTCCTTACTATTTTTCTTTTCTTCCCAGATTTGTCCTACTTTGTCTTTTCCTTCCTTTTGTCCTCTTTCTTTTGCTTTTCTTGTTTTTGTCTATTATTTGTCACGTGAAGATCTAACCCCCTCATAAATTCCTTTCTTTATGGTCTATTTCACTACATTAGTCTTCTTCCTTTCTTCTTCACCCTATTCTTCTTCTTCTATGAATTATCCCCCATGAATTAAAAATTTTAAGCTCATACGTTGGGGAATACATTAGTGGAAAAATTCTCTTCATATTAAGGTAGATTTTACCCTCTTGAATTTCTTGGTATCTATATTTTTGAGGAAAAATTTTACTGGACATGGACATATCTTTGTTGAATTTATTTAGTGGTAATAAAAATGCATAGAATGGATTGTGAGTCTTATGTTTGCTTCTAAAAGTTAGCTATGTAATTTTTTCTGCAATTTTTACAAATATGGAAATCTTGGCTTCCTTGTGATATTTTGTGTGTTAATTAAAGTTGGTTAACATTATGCTTTTGATATCTACATTGGATATTCTTTTTGTTTTTCTTGAGCATCAAAAGTTTGGAAATGTTCTTCATTGAAAAGAGAAACATGTGCCAAGTGTGTTTGGTTGAGGCAAAGAGGACCTCGCGATCCATTTGGAGGTCGGGCGGTCTATTTGGTGGTTCTTTTGGACAAGCTGGAGGCCCATATGGAGACTTTACTTCAAGAGGGACTTAGAGGCTTTGACTTTCTATTTTTCTTTTCCTTTGATTTTTATTGAGCTTTTATCTTGGTTTCTTTCAATTCATTTTTTTTTGCTTTTACTTGTACGTTTGTTTTTCTTTTTGTAGGCTTATATCTCTGGCAATAATTCTTCCAACTTCTTGAAGGTTGAACTTCTCTTATCTTGGAGCTAATCTGCACTTGGGGAGTATTACTTAAACTTCTACGCCTTTATCATTTTTGGTCCCATTGGAGATGCTTTCTTGTGTTTATTTTCGACCAATGGGGACATTGTCCATTTTAAGTGTGGGGGAGTGTTTGGTGATATTCTTGGTCCAAGTCTTTATCAGTTATCTTGATATTTTCTTGTTGTTGAGTTACTTTGGAAAAAATTTGAAATTTGGACACCAATTTTTCCATCTTGGAGAAAATTTCTTAGAAAATTTTACAATTTGAAAGTTTAAAGATTTGGAGCTAAATTGAGTTTATTTGCCTATAATAGAATTATGATTTTCTTTTTGACTTTGGATATGGATATGTCATTCGTTATGGTTGATTTTATTTAAAAAGGTAAACTTGTGTATTAAGTTGGATTTTGCTAAGTCTTGAGAATTTAAGTTAATCTTGGTTATATTTGGTATTCGAGTTTTGCTTTATTCTTTGAGTTTCAATATAGATGATAGGATGAAATACGAGAAGAGTTGTTGATTAATTCGTATGTTATAGGTTTAAAGTTTACTTGACTTTGAGTTGCAAATAAGGAATATGAGAAAAAAAAAATGTGAGATGAAAAAAAAAATCTAGTCGAAAAAATCATTTTATCTTTGATAAAAAGAGTAAGACACCTTTTGCTGAAAAGGGGGTCAATACAGTGAGTGGAACAGAAGAAACAAAGAAGCATCACACTCTCTTGAGGCTATCCCGAAGGCAAGAAGGTAAGGAAAGAAAGAAAAAAGAAAATAAATTATGACTAAATGGGGGCCAATATGGTGTTTGAAGAGAAATCCATGCACTTGAGGCTATCAATTCCCTAAGTTGTTGAAAAAACATTTGAGAGGAAAAAATGAGGAGTAGAGTGTTTTCCTTGTTTCACTAACTCAAGTTTTATAAATTTGAGTTTATAATACTTGAATTGGTTAAATGACTTGACTTGTATGATTTATGTTGTCTATGTTTTGGCTTGAGGAGTGGAATAATTTTGTTGTACTAGATATTAGCTTGTTTAACTTAACTTTGATGGCCTTGGGTTTATTTGATTTAATTCATGAGTTTACAAAGGTTTTTAAAGGGTGAATGAATGACAATTTTTTATCTAAGGTTGGAAAAAAATATGGCTTTGTTATGTATGAATATAAAAAGAAATAAACTATTTTGAGTTCTTTATTTAAGTATTTTCTTAAGGATAAGTAATGATTCCAGTGTGGGGGTATTGATAAGGTTTAAAATCATCGTTATTTTTCTAGTTATTTGAGGTTAATTTGAGACACTTTTAATACAATAACTAGTCATATTTCTTCCTATTTGATATTTCACTTATAAAAATACTTTTGCTATAATTTTATGCAAAAATAGGTAAAATTTGGAGCTAATTCTGTAAATTTCCAATAAAAACCTAGCACCAGTCTAAGAAAGTGGACCTGGCACCGGTCCTATACAGGAATAATAGAGGATTGCGAGAGAAAAAAAAATAAAGGGATCAGAGGAGCAATTGAAATTGGTTGGAAGAAAGGAAAATGAGACATTAGGAAAGGTGGAAGCTATGGCTCAGACGGCTTCACCAAAAGAAACAAAAGTAATGAAGGAAAAAAGAAGGACAAAATCGGTGGGCCCAGGCAGCAACAAAGACATAAAGCACAGAGGAAAATGACAAAAGCAAATTCGATAGGTCTTAGATGTAGAACAAAGAAACAAAGCCAACAAAGAAACAAAGAAAAAGGAAGCAGCAATTTGGTGGCTCGGATAAGCCGATTGCAACAAGGAGAAGACTTCCATATAGCACTTAAGTAGAAGAAAAGTGGCACAACAATAAGCTGACAACAAATGGTTCATGGCTTGGTTTCACGGCTCATTTGCAGCTCAGCAGTTTTAGCTTCTTGCAGCACGGCTCAACAAATTCAAAGGCTAGTTCAACAAATTTAGTGTCTCAATTGAAGCCATTTCAGTTCAAGAACTGAACCTTTAGTGCATACGACAAAAAGAGACTTCAAAGCCCAATTTCTCAAACAAAGTCAGTGGACCTCCATTACATTTATTAAGAATTCAATTAGGAAAATTACTACACCTTTTTTGTTTTTGATTTTTTAGGAAATTACTTCTTCTTTACTTAGGATTCTTTTAGGAGCTTTGTAATCGTAAATAAAGGCCAATTATATTAGAAAGGGGGGGGTGCACAATGCAAAGCTTATACATATTTTTTTAGAGTGCATCACAAATAGTTTCTCTAGAGAAATTACTCAAGGAGCATTGATTCTTGAAGGGTTTTTCATTGGAAATTGAAAGGCTTATCTATGAGTGTATATCTTTTTTCCTTTGTTTTCTTTTTCTTGAACAATGATGATTTAAATTCTTTAATTGTATTTGGATATTATTATTGGATTTATGATTTTGAGTTAGTTTACTTCTTTGATTAATTTATTATTTTCTTTGGTGTTTGATGACTGGATTTCATTGGTTATTGATGCGAGTTTTTCTAATTGACATTAGACAACAATATTAGGAGTTTCATTGCATTGATTTCGTATCTGTCTAATCTTGATGGACTTGGGCAACGAAGTTAAGATTATAGTACTAAGTAATCAAAGATTTGTAGATTTCACCTCGAGTAAAAAAATATTAGCTAATTTCATGCTTATAAGGAATTGAGCCTAATGCATGTTTTGATTATGTTAGCTTGATTGGTAAATCTATTAATTTAATCAAAATATAGGATTCCATGGATTGGTAAATGAAAAGGGATTTATTTGTGAAACAATTGAATTTTACTTTATATTCTTTCATGATGCTAAGAAAATAATTGGTTGTGGTAAGTGTTAAATAATTCATGTCATGCTTTTGAATTTGATTACATGTTTTTCTCTCCATAAGTTATATATATATATATATATATATATATATATATATATATATGTATATATTGTTGGGAATATGCCCTCTTAAAAGAATTTATTATCGAAAATTGTTAGTGAAATAATTTTCTTTATTTGTGTACAATTTCGTTTGGAACAGACCCATTGTGTATAAATAAGTGATCCATGTGAATAGAGGTCTTTCACAGTAAGGTCTAGATCATGGGTTATTTAAACAAAAACAGTCGTTCTTAACTGATTGATGAGAATGAGAATCTCGTCATGTTTAGGTTATTATGTTATGAATTCCAAATGGGGAATGACTTATTTTTAGCCAGTGAGTAGGCCACTTAGTTCATGACATAAGCGTATTTCGAATACGTAGAACAGGACCTGTAGTAGTGGTTTATAAAAAAGGTACTATATGGTAGAAACCTAGACTACTACCACTACAACGTGGACTAGTACTCTATGACTTGAGTATGAGTTGGTGGTCTGGCGAAGTTGGAAGCATATGCTTTGATATACTATAGTTGAGGTTCTATCGGAAGGCCAATATACTTGCATGTTGGGTATGTGTGACTAGTTAGTTAAGACAGACTTGTACAAGATAGTTTCTACATCATATCGCCCCTTGTGGTTGTCCGGATGATCTAAATATCCAGGGCCCTGGGAAACGTGACTTGGATGTTTGCTTTAGGGTCGCTCTCTTGGAAAGTGGAAACACTCCAGGAAGTCGTGGATCATTGGACTAGAAGCCTAAGGATGGTAGATGTCTTTTAGAGAGGTGTTAGTACACTTCTTCCTCTCTAAATGTACGGCGATGTGTAGAGGGGTATTTTAGTAATTTTCACTTGTAGGTCGAAGATTCTGCTAATGCAGCATTGTCCTTGGGGTCAATATTTCCTTATGGTGATATTAGGAAATATTTAAAATGTAAAATACATCTATTTATATAGTAGGGGTATTTTGATCATTTTAGTAGCAAAGGCGATGTGTCTTTTTAGTCCTCGGAATAGCCCGCAAGTCCTAATTAATTTTTGGGTTGAGAAATGATCTCAGTTGAGAGAGTTTTATTTTATTCGGGAAGTGTAATTTATTATTAGACTGGAATAAAATAAATGGAGAGATATTTATTATCTGGTTTAATAGGTTAATTAATTATTCAGGACCTGGGTCCAGTTTGAATAATTAGAAAATTAACCGGGATTTAAACTAGAGGAAAATAATTATTACTTAATTATTTATTGGGTTATTTATTTAATTAAATTCCAAGAAATAAATAATTATAGTTTAATTATTTTTGGTTCATTAATTATTTATTGGGTTATTTATTTAATCCCAAGAAAAATAATTAATATTTATTATTTTAGATTTTTCGGGTCCAAGAAAAATAATAAATATTATTTTGGCCCAACAGACCATAGGATTTTTCCGGACACAGTTTAGAAGAGTTTATGATGAAGCCAAAATTTATTTTGTTTCTAATATTCGGGTATAAAATCCCGGGAATATTATTTTGATCAAAATAATTATTTTTGGTTTCATGACTCTTGGCTTTCTGTGTGGAAAAATAAAATAAAAGAAAAGGAAAAAAATAGAAATATATTTTCCGGATGTCTCTTGGCTCCCTGTCTCTCTCGTGTCTCTTGATTTTCCTTCTTCTGGCTTTTGGTTTTGAAACCAAAGGAAACCAACCGAGAAGACATTTGTGTCTCTTGGTTTTCTGGCTTCTGGGTTTAGTTCAAGAAGCCAGTGCCTATAAATGCCAACCGAGGCAGTGAAGGAAAATGCAGTGAAAAGTGTGAAAGACATCTGAGTGATCTTTATTTTCTCTTCCAAAATTGTGTGCTCACCAACTGAATTTAGGCAGTGGTCATATTCCGTGAATTAAAAAGCTTAGCATTCCACCGGAGGAGAAAAAGAACCGGAGATGGAAGAAAGGAAGCTTCACTGGAGATGCACTGGACGTTGGAGAGGAAGAAGCTGTTTTTGGCTTCAAATCATTCAACCATGTTCTTCAAGTTTTAAAGGCTCCAACAGGTATGTTTCAAGCCCACCATGCTGCTCCAATACTCTGTTATTCATGTTCTTCCATTTTTATCCACTGAAGATGCATGCTCTGTGATTATGTCAATCCTTCAAGTGGTATCAGAGCATGAATTTGATTGGCTTAGGGAGCATATTAGCTAATAAAAATGGAGAAGAACATTGTTTGGAGCTTAAATATGTGATCCTTCGCTTGAAATGGTATGGGACATGGTTTCTGCAATTTTCATGAAGTCTCTCTAAATTTTTAGTTTATGGAGTTTGGATCGTGTAAACCCAATTTAAATGGGTATTGGCGATTGTTGTTTTGGTTTGGATGAGTTTTTGTAATGAAAAATGTCCAAAGAAGCCAAAGGAAGCAACCCAGGAAGAAAATTGCAGAAGAAACGGTACCCAGAAACTCTCTGGAGAAGAAGATACTATTTCTAAGCCGCCGAGCTGAGCCGAGCCTCTAAGCTGAGCCGCCGCCATGATGTGTCTGGAGCCGTGAGCCGCGGGTGCTGGGAGCCGAGCCAATTGCTGTTTGATTGAAGCCAAATCAATTGCAAAATTTGCAATTGAATTGCAATTGGAAGCGGTTTGGTGCGCGGGTCTTTGCGCAAAAACACGCGGGTCGCGTGCTGAGGAGAAGCGGTCTTGGGTTGCGGGTCTGGTCTGCTCTACGGGTCACGGCTGGCTTCTGATCTGGTGCGTGCGGTGCATCGGAGCCGTGGTGAACCACAGTGTGTGCGGGCGCGGATCCGATGCATCCGGTGCACGTGGACCGCCAGTCAAAATTTTTTTTTCCCTTTTCCAAATTTTTAATTTGGGTCTCATACCAGGCGAAGTTAATATTTTTGCAATAGTTTATATTATTGGAATATATTTACATGAAAAATATTAGTAAATGATTTTAGGATTAAGCAAGATCATTAATTAATTAATTAATGTGTTTAATTCTATTATTTGGGCACATAGGTTTAAAAATAGAAAAGCATGAAAACGTTTACTGTTTTCTGGCATGCTATTTATTTTGTGTACCCATATGTGCGGTTTCTCAAAGATCAAAGTCTTTGGGAATATTTATGCAAGGAAAACATTTTTCTTTTAAAAAATTGAATAGTTATTTTAACTTGAACAAAAATTAATCCATGGATATTTTCTTAAAGGATTTAATCATTGGTGTAGAAAATATATTGGATTTAGATATTTTTGTATGTTAAAATAGAGAGCCATTTTATTTTGCACAAGAAAATTTATTTTGTCAAGTAAAATTGAGATCAATGTCTCGAGTAAAGTTTTAATTGGAAAATTTTGAAATCATTAAGTTTTAACTTAAATAAAATTAGTCCGTGGATGAAATCTCTCAAAGGATATAATCCTTGGCATTGAGATTTTAATGGACTTGGATATTTTATTTTTAAGTTAAAGGAAAACTTAATGGAAATTTCAAAAGGATATCTTTCTAGAAAGCTTTATTTTAAAAGACTAAGTGAGAGAGGGGTTCCAACGGCCCCACGGCTAGCATCACGGTCCTCATTAGAGATCGTGGGTCCCCTTGCGTCACCCTGGGAGTGAACCCGTATAGGATGGGGATATCACAAGGATCTAGATCTAATGGAAGAATGTAATTAATAACCCGAGACACGTACTATAATCGGCCAGCCCACGTTGGAGGTTATAGTGCGAGGAATGTCCATAGAAAATAGAGAGGAAACGGCCATCCCACAATGGAGTTATCCTCTAGATCATTACCTAGAAGGGAAATTGATTTGTGGTGGTTATTACACTTAGCTTAGGGAACTGTTAAATCTTCCAAAGAAGCTATATCAGTTTTCCTAAGAGCCAAATTAATTTCTGTGTACAAATTTTATTTTCACAAACTAAATCATTTCTTTTACTATTCGATTTTTCGGAAATGGTGGGAGGTTCTTTTAGTCCTTTAGCCGTTATTCTCCATGAGAATAAGTTAACGGGACCAAACTATGTGGACTGGAAGAGGAACTTGGACATAATACTCACAGCTATGGAGTATAAGTATGTCCTTTACGAGACCTACCCTAAGATCGGGGAAGGTTCTGCCGACAAAGAGTGAGAGACTGAGAAGGCATGGAAGAAGGCTAATGAAATGGCACGTTGCTATATACTAGTCTCCATGTCTAATGTGCTCCAGTCTAAATACGAGCACATAGCTTTTCCGTATGATATTAGTCATTCATTAGCTACTATGTTTGCGGATAAGAGCAGCCGGTCCGTAAGGCAGACGGTTATTCGAACTATAATAAATACTAAGATGGCTGAGGGAGCATCAGTCAGGGAGCATATGCTCAAGTTGTTTGCTGCTTCTGAGGAGGCGGATATCTTAGGGGCTATTATTGACCATGGGAGCCAAGTGGACATGGTTCTCGAATCTCTACCGGTATCCTTTACTCAGTTCAAACTAAGTTAAATATAAGTTTGATTGAGTTGAAGAAGGAACTCCAGATGGCAGAGAAGGTCATAAAGCCACATTTAATGGCCATGATTGCTAAGTCTTCTTCCTCAAGAGCTGGGTCCAAGTCCAGAAAGTTCAGAAGGAAGAAGGAATACGCAGTAGCCCAGCCCAAGACCCAGCCCAAAGACAAACTGAAGGGCAAGTGCTTCAGATTTGGGAAGAAGGGACACTGGAAAAAAGAAGTGTCCAGATCTTCAATCCAAGAAAAACTCCTACATGTAATGTTCTTTATCTAGAGTCTATATCAATGGTTGGATCAACTTCCACTTGGATTGTTGATTCAGAAGCCACTGATCATATCTGTAACTCCTTACAGGGGTTTAGGAAGATAAGTAGACTCAAGATGGGCAAACATGGATTACGCGTGGGAATTGGAGCACAAGTCTGGGCCCTTGCAGTGGGAGAGCTGGATCTTGTTTTGATTGTAATAAGAAAGTGGTTTTAATAGATATTTTATATGTATTTGGTTTTTGTCAGAATTTGATTTTAGTTGCAAAACTTATAAATCAAGGATATTCTGAATATTTCCATTCTGGTATTTCTATCAGTAGAAATGGAAAAATATTATATACTGGGCACATATATGAAAATCTATTCTATTTAAACCCTATTAATCATCAATCAAATAACGCTCAATCTGAACCTTTAACTATGAAGAGCAAGACCAATATCAGTGACTCAAATCTTTGGCATCTGGGGTTGGGTCACATCAACTCAACCAGGATTCAAAGGCTAATCCATGGTGGGCCTTTGGGCACATTGAGATTGGAGAATTGGCCTCAGTGTGAATCTAGCCTAATAGGAAAAAAAGGTCTTTTATCCCAAAGGCGGATAGGGCCAAAGAGGTACTGAGTCTTGTTCACACTAATATGTGTGGTCCATTGTCTACACCAATTATAGGAGGTTTTGAATTCTTCAGCACTTTCACGGATGGTTGTACAAGGTTTGGTTAAGTTTACTTGATGAGACACAAGTCTGACTCTTTTGACAAGTTCAAAGAGTTTAAGGCTGAAGTGGAGCGTCGAACAGGTAAATTAATCAAGACCTTATGATTGGATCGTGGTGGAAAGTACCTCCTAGGTGAATTCAAGGACTACATGGTACATCATGGGATAGTATCCCAACTCTCTATGCTGGGGACATCCTAGTAGAACAGAGTAGGTGAGATAAGGAACAAGACATCGATGGAAATGGTCAGAGACATGATGTCTCATGCTACTCTTCCAGTTTCTTTTTGAGGATATACTCTGGAAACAGTGGCATACATTTTGAACTTGGTGCTTCCCATATCAGTACCTAGGATTCCCTATGAGTTGTGGACTAGGCGGAAGCCAAGTTTGAATCATCTCAGGATATGGGGTTGTCCAGCTTATGTACTGATCAAGGGAGACAAGTTGGGACCAAGATCAAAATTATGCTATTTTGTTGGGTATCCAAAAGGAACAAAGGGTAGTTACTTTTATTATCCTAAGGAGTAGTAGGTACTGGGTAGTACTAATGCTAGATACTTAGAAGATGATTAAAGTATTTCCACGAAAGGTTCAACTAGGTTGGAACTCGAGGAGAAGTTATCTTCGAAAGCAACTTCTTCTGACCTAATTATGGAACAAGAAGAGGCTGTGCCTCAAGAGCTTGTACAAATGGTGCCTTGTCGCAGTGGGAAAGTGTCTAGGGTTCCAGGAGGATGGAATGGAGAAGCTTTTGAGCTAGTCTCTGACCATCAAGAACAAGACCCCACTAGATACGAAGAGGCAATTGCTGATGTCGATGCAAATCTATGGCAAGAAGCAATGAAAGCCAATATTGAGTCTATGTACTTCAATCAGGTTTGGGATCTTGTAGCTTCACCTAAAGGGATAAAACCCATTGGGTGTAGGTAGGTGTACAAGAGGAAGAGGTGAGCGGATGGGAAGGTGGAAACCTTCATAGCTAGGCTTATGGCAAAAGGGTATACTCAGAAAGAAGAGATTGATTATGAGGAAACATTTTTCCCGGTGGCCATGCTTAAATCCATCCATATCCTCTTTGCCATCGCATGTCACTATGACTACGAGATATGGCAAATGGATATCAAGACGGAATTTTTTGAATGGCCATCTTAGCAATGATATCTATATGTCCCAACCGGAAGGTTTTATTGCTAACGACCAAGAACATATGGTTTGCAAGTTTAAGAAGTTCATTTATGGACTTAAGCGAGCATCAAGTGCGTGGAACATTCGTTTTGACAAGACTGTGACATCTTACGATTTTATTCAAAACGAGGATGAACCATGTGTGTACAAGAAGCTTGAGGGGTTTAATGTGGTTTTTCATGTCTTGTATGTGTGGATGACATTCTACTCATTGGAAATGATGTAGGGTCATTGTTATCTACAAAGGTTTGGCTATCTAGTCAATTTAGTATGAAGGACTCGTGAGAAGTCAGCTACATTCTCAGGGTTAGACTTCTTAGAAATAGGAAGCAGAGAATGTTAGGATTATCTCAAGTCGCATATATTGACAAGATGCTGGCCAAGTACAGCATAGACTCAGGCAAGGGAGCTCTGATCTCTTGCAGATATGGGTTGTCTCTTTCTTCAAGGGACTATCCTAAGTCTCAAGAAGGAAACAGAATGAGTAGGATTCCCTACGCTTCGGCTGTGGGAAGTCTCATGTACGACATGTTGTGTGCTAGGCCATATATCTGCTTTGCCGTAGGCTTAGTTGCAAATGTCAGTCAAACCTTGGAGAGGTTCATTGGCATGCTGTAAAGCATATTTTTAAGTACCTTAAAGGAACCTTAGAACCACAAAGAGGGGAAGCATATAGTAAAGGTAGTACCACCTGATCCAAGATATCCATAGACTGGATATGGTGATGGTACAGAGTGCCTCTGTGAACAATCTAGCAGATCTATTCCCGAAGCCTTTGGCTGAGGGTCTTCAAGAGACACTTAGACGCCATTGGGGTGGGCACCTAAGGACTTACCTAGTCTTAGAGTGCAAGTGGGAGATTGTTGGGAATATGCCCTCTTAGACTAGTTTTTCTGATAAAAATATCGAATATGTTAATAAAAGAATTTATTTATCGAAAATTGTTTGCGAAATAATTTTCTTTATTTGTGTACAATTTCGTTTGGAACAGACCCATTGTGTATAAATACGTGATCCATGTGAATAGAGGTCTTTCACAATAAGGTATAGATCATGGGTTATTTAAACACATAAACAGTCGTTCTTAACTGATTGATGAGAATGAAAATCTTGTCATGTTTAGGTTATTATGTTATGAATTCCAAATGGGAAATGGCTTACCTTTAGCCAGTGAGTAGGCCACTCACTTCATGACATAAGCGTATTTCGAATACATAGAACAGGACCTGTAGTAGTGGTTTCTAAAAAAGGTACTATATGGTAGAAACCTAGACTACTACCGCTACATCGTGGGCTTGTACTCTATGACTTGAGTATGAGTTGGTGGTCTGGCGAAGCTAGAAGCATATGCTTTGATATACTATAGTTGAGGTTCTATCGGAGGGCCAATGTACTTGTATCTTGGGTATGTGTGACTAGTTAGTTAAGACAGACTTGTACAAGATAGTTCTACACCACATCGTCCTTTTGTGGTTTCCGGATGATCTAAATATCCAGGGCCCTAGGAAACGTGACTTGGATGTTTGCTTTAGGGTTGCTCCCTTGGAAAGCGGAAACACTCCAGGAAGTCGTGGATTATTGGACTAGAAGCCTAAGGATGGTAGATGTCTTTTAAAGAGGTGTTAGTACACTTCTTCCTCTCTAAATGTACGGCGATGTGTAGAGGGGTATTTTAGTCATTTTCACTTGTAGGTCGAAGATTCTGCTAATGCAGCATTGTCCTTGGGGTCAATATTTCCTTATGGTGATATTAGGAAATATTTAAAATGCAAAATACATCTATTTATATAGTAGGGGTATTTTGATCATTTTAGTAGCAAAGGCGATGTGTCTTTTTAGTCCTCGGAATAGCCCGTAAGTCCTAATTAATTTTTGGGTTGAGAAATGATCTCAGTTGAGAGAGTTTTATTTTATTCGGGAAGTCTAATTTATTATTAGACTGGAATAAAATAAATGGAGATATATTTATTATCTGGTTTAATAGATTAATTAATTATTCAGGACCTGGGTCCAGTTTGAATAATTAGAAAATTAACCGGGATTTAAACTAAAGGAAAATAATTATTACTTAATTATTTATTGGGTTATTTATTTAATTAAATTCCAAGAAATAAATAATTATAGTTTAATTATTTTTGGTTCATTTGGGTTCATTAATTATTTATTGGGTTATTTATTTAATCCCAAGAAAAATAATTAATATTTATTATTTTGGATTTTTCGGGTCCAAGAAAAATAATAAATATTATTTTGGCCCAACAGACCATAGGATTTTTCCGGACACAGTTTAGAAGAGTTTATGATGAAGCCAAAATTTATTTTGTTTCTAATATTCGGGTATAAAATCCCGGGAATATTATTTTGATCAAAATAATTATTTTTGGTTTCATGACTCTTGGCTTTCTGTGTGGAAAAATAAAATAAAAGAAAAGGAAAAAAATAGAAATATATTTTCCGGATGTCTCTTGGCTCCCTGTCTCTCTCGTGTCTCTTGATTTTCCTTCTTCTGGCTTTTGGTTTTGAAACCAAAGGAAACCAACCGAGAAGACATTTGTGTCTCTTGGTTTTCTCAGCTTCGGGTTTAGTTCATGAAGCCGGTGCCTATAAATGCCAACCGAGGCAGTGAAGGAAAATGCAGTGAAAAGTGTGAAAGACATCTGAGTGATCTTTATTTTCTCTTCCAAAATTGTGTGCTCACCAACTGGATTTAGGCAGTGGTCATATTCCATGAAATAAAAACCTTTGCTTTCCACCGGAGGAGAAAAAGAACCGGAGATGGAAGAAAGGAAGCTTCACTGGAGATGCACTGGACGTTGGAGAGGAAGAAGCTGTTTCTGGCTTCAAATCATTCAACTATGTTCTTCAAGTTTTAAAGGCTCCAACAGGTATGTTTCAAGCCCACCATGCTGCTCCAATACTCTGTTATTCATGTTCTTCCATTTTTATCCACTGAAGATGCATGCTCTGTGATTATGTCAATCCTTCATATATATGTATATATATATATATTATTTTTAATTTTATCTTGATATCTTTATCATTTAATTGGATAGGTTAAACAATGAATTAAAAGTGATTATTGTGTACTTGTGCCTTTGAGAATAGATACTTGTTAATTCCCTATACTATGTTTGCGATGAAGATTCTTGCTCGTATGCGTATTTTTGAATTAGTGTTTTAATTAAAACTTGACTAAGGGTGGATTTAAATTTGATGATTTTTATGCACCCAAAATTTACGCATCATTGTTTATCCTCTAAGTATCTTTCATTAGTACTAACAAGTACTTTATGCTTTTGTGGATGATAGAAATGTCCACCTCTAATTCCTTTTTGATACCCAACGTAGTAGCATAACTCTGATCTTAGATATAGCTTACTTTCTTTTCTCAGCACATAAGCTGGACAACCCCATATCTTCAGATGGTTGATCTTATAGGATGTCCTAGGTACTGATTTGGAAGGTACCATGTTTAAAATATATGCCGCTATTTCTAAGTCATACCCTTAAAAAGAAATAGGAAGAAACACATGACTCATAATGCTTATAACCATTTCCATCAAAGTTCTATTTTTTCTCTCAGCTACTGCATTCTGCTGGAGAGTCTTAGGCGCAGATAACTGAGATACTACTCTGTTATATACCACGTAGTCCTTAAATTCACTGAGGATGTACTCTTTACCATGATCCGATCTCAATTAATTTACTCATTCGACGCTCCACTTCAGTCTTAAACTCCTTAAATTTATCAAAAGAGTCAAACTTGCACCTCATAGGATAAATGTAACAAAAAATAGTGTGATCATCTGTGAAAATGATGAAGTATTCCTAACCTCCTCTAGATAGTGTAGTCATCAGACCACAAACATCCATATAAACTAGTTCTAGTATTTCCATGGCTCTATCTTCCTTCTCGATAAAGGACCTTTTGGTCACTTTTCCTTTAAGGCAAGATTCACAAGGAGGCCATTCTTCCAATCTCAATGAACCTAAAGACCCATCATAGATTAGCCTCTGAATCTGATTGGGATTTACATGTCCCAATCTTAGATGCCAAAAATACGAGTCATTTGATATGACCTTTCTCTTTTTATTATCTAGTTCTGTTTGAATATTGTTTACTTGATTTCTAAGAGGATGTATATAAAAAAGATTTCCATACATGTTTCTTGTACAAATTAAATTACCATCTCTATAGATAGAAACACCAAAATGGAAAGAAACAGACTATCCTTGATTCATCAATTTGAAAACTGAAATCAAATTCTATTTAAAATAAGAAATAAATAAAATAAATCCTTTAGCCCATATTCTTACTCCATTGTCTACTTGAAGTCTATGTTCACTCTTACTGAATCTCCTTATCCTTCTGAATCCCTACGAAGATTTACAGACACGGTTAGTGGCTGCAAAATCAACTATCCAGAAAGATGTCGATCTAACCATTAAAATAGACTTTAGGTATAGAGCAATACCGGAAAGTAGACTTGGCTAAGAAGTCCGGACAATCTTTTTTCCAATATCCCTTCCTGCCACACTTGAAGTATTTGCCTTTAGGCTTCCTGTTGGGCTTGGTCTGACTAGATACTTTGGGTTGGGCCCTTGTGTTGTTCTGGACCATCCTCTTTTTATATTTCTTAGGCTTTGCCTGAATTCCAGGAGAAGAAGCAGAATGAGAGACCAAAACCTTTGACACAGACTTCATGATCTTCTCTGCCTTCTGGAGGTCTTTTATAAGCTCCATAATATTGATATCCAACTTGTTCATACTGTAGTTCAATTTGAATCGAGAATATGAATTGGCAGAGTTTCAAGAACCATGTTAATTTGGCTGTCAAAATCTATCGTTGCGCCTAGGACCTTATTCTTCTCGAAGTAGGCAAATATCTAGAGCAAATGCTCTCGAAATGATGCCCCCTCAGCCATCTGAGTGTTCCTGATTGCCCTAAGACCTTTCTTTGTTGCAAACATTGTACGCAGTGACAAATCCATGTCATAAGCAGTGACCATATGCTCATGCTTAAATTGGAGCACACTAGACATGGAAGCTAACATGTACCATTTAGCTATCTCATTGGTTTTCTTCCATACCTTCTCGGCCTCTTGCTCCTGGTCAGTAGCTTCTTCCGCAATCTCAGGACAGGAATTCGTAAGAGCATACTTGTACTCCTCGGCAGTGACTACTATGTTCTGGTTCCTCTTCTAGTTCACATAATTTGGGCTTGCTAACTTATTCTCTTTTAGAATGATTGACAATGGATTGAAACCAGACATTTTTGAAATATTGTGAAAAAATATTAATTTAGTTTGCAAGAAATTAAATGCACAATCTTTATATTATTCCTTTGATAATAGATAACTCTTAAAACCATTATCAATAAATTAAATAGTTTGGCTCTTAAAAAAGATAATAGAGCTTGATAGGAAGATTAATAGCATCCTAAGTTAAATGTATAACCATCACAAATCAAAACGTCCTAAAATCGATAATGGTCTAGAAAATGTTCCACTGATAGGATCGCCACTAATTCACACTATCTACGGGCAATCTAGTGCTAAAAACCTCTGATGTAGGTTGGTTAATCCTAGGAAATACCCTAGGCTTTTAATTTTATTCTTCCATTAGTTCTAGATACTTGTGGAAATCCATCCTATTGGGGGTCATGCTCAGAATGACACGAGGAAATCTACTATCTGTAATAAGATTTGTGATGGAAGCCATAGGGTCATTAGAACCCCTTTCCCACATAATCTTTTATTGAAAATAGTGTTTTCAGTCCAAAAAATATTTTTCATAATCTTATGGTTTCATTAAATTTAGTAAAAATATAAAATTTAATATTATTCTTTTTTTCTGTGATTAAATCATTTGAGAGGATAAACTATGAATTCATGTAACTATTCTAAGTTAATAGCTAAGAAAAACTTTTTTAAATAACCTTAAGTTCAATATTATTCTCTATGTCAATGATCATATTCTTTAAGAGAATAAGCCATGAACTCTTTTATTTTTTAAATTTTATTAGATTAAAATGTTTTATCAAAGACCATCCTATTTAGTGAGACTTTGGTCACACAAGAACTTGGGCATTTGATCGCAAAAACGAAATAAGCATGATACCAAAAGTAATTTTTTTCATGCTAAAATATTCATTTACTCCTAAGTGAACAAACAATGGATTAAACATCCATAATTAAAATATTAATGATCTTGTTTAATCCTAAGGTGGTTCCATCATTTACTATTCATTTTCATGCAAATTATTCATCCCTAGATAAATAAACCATTGCAGAAATTTAACGTCATACAATGGTTTCAAAATATGATTACATCAAGGAAAAAATTGAGTTATAAAACTTTAGCAGTGCTCTCTTTTTTCTTGGATAAAATTGCGCGCATCCACCTCTGGGTAAAGTGGACCTGGCGCTGGGTCAATTGGGCCTACTTGGCACTAGGTCTAATATATTTTCCTAGTGGTTCCAGTTGGGCAGAGTGGACCTAGTGCCTGGTCCGTTCGGCCCACCTGGTGCCGAGTCAGCTCTAGAGTTTGTCGATTTCTAGAAAAAATCCAACTTTTCAGCCACTTTTTGTGTTGGGTATCTCACGCATATCATATATGGCGCAGTGGAAAAATAAGAACGAGATACTACCCAGGATCCACATATGTGTAGAAAACAAGACATAAAGAGAATAAAGGTAACAACTTTACCTTTCTTTGAGCGTCTGAAAAATAAGATTTTTCCTTCTTCAAGTCGAGGCATGATTCAGCAATCCTCTTGATCAAACACCACGAGAGTTGAACGTTCAACCACTATAATCACCGTGTGTGATTTTCTGTAACAGAAATCCACACAGAAGATCACACTCAAGCACCAAGATTTTCTGTGCTAGCAAAAACAAGATGGCGGCTAGGGTTTATGGTGAAGAACCACGAGAGAGAGAAAGAGAGAGGAGGAGATCATGTATCCCCTAGGGTTTTAGGAGTTATTTTCGTGTATTACATTACTAGGAATTTCATGCACATATCCTATATATATCACAAAAAATTCAGCTAAAAATACTCCATCTGAGAATTCTAAAATAGTTAGAATTCCCTAATTGTAATTGGAAACACTAAGTTCTCACAATTATAATTTGGACCATAAATTATAACTAATTATAATTTGGCCACAATAACTTTTTTTCTCTCGCAATTAACCCCACTATGTTATCAAATAACATCTTGAGTATATAATCCTCTATTGTGTGTGACCTATTAGGTTTTCCAGTCAATTGATAGCGAATATGAATTAATCCAAACGTCTTTGAAATTAATAATTCATAATTAATTAGAATTAATTATATTGATTCTAATCAGGATTGGTTTATTAATTCATCAATTAATAAACCCATATTCCCAGATCATGAGCGGTATCTATCAATACATCATGACCACCCAAGAGTCCAGGAAGTCAAGTGGCTTGACATGAACCTTTCAATAACAAACTATAGTATAATTAACTCCTTTTACCATACAATATCTCATTCGGTTTGGAGTACAGAATTAGTGTCAACTCCCTCTAGAATATATATTAATTCTGGCCCAAATATACTAGTACTTGTACCAGGAGCCTAACTCTAGATGTGTATCAATTGGATCTGTGTCCAATACACAGTCGCCTTGGCCAAGGACTTCTTGAGTAGTTATTCCTACAAGTGGCTGTGAGATATTCGCCCCCTACTATTAGGTGTGGTGAATCCGTTATTGACATTCTCAACTACTTTTGTTTATGTCACAATATACTTAATATCTATCCCATAGGTGGCCCTCGATCTGGCTCCAGAGATTGGAATGAAAGCACAATGCTCAGCAAACAAAGTACCTTAGAGATCTCAAGTCTAAGGATACTTGCACATTTGCTATATTGAGATTATATCACTGGCTCTAAATAGTTATCCATGTGATTATCTCATAGCGAGGTCATCCAATGAACTTGTTCCATTAACAAGCATCCACGTGTGAACCTTGAGTATCTCAATACTCACGAATATAAGAACCACCGTGTAATCAAATCAGGAAGTCTAACACATGCTAGTCTTAACGCATTAATAGTGTCCTGTCTCATTAATACTACGACTGGGGACTATTTAAGTACTAACACTATATAGTATAGTAGGAATTTCATATCATTATCTCTATCATGATTTCCTTGACACGGTGTTGTACTAAGGACTTTATCTAACAGTTATATTACACAAAAGTAAACAAAAGAAATTGTAAGATAAATAACGCATTTTATTACAATAAAATGTGTCATATACAACGTACAAGTGATTGCCTTTAGGGCATAACACTAACATTTCGCCCCTAAAAAATTTCAGCAATCATGTTCTTCAGACCCTAAGATTTACAGGTTAAAAAATTCAAAGAAACTCTAAACCAGGCATAAAAAAAAAAAAAGCCTTTACAAGAACCTATGCCTCTAACCACAAGGCGTACAACGAATCTACTTAAAACCAAAAAAATGATGGGAAAACCATTAGAATACATAATCCTATGCCTCTAACCACGAAGAGTATAAACACTCTAGAAACCAATGCATGAGCGATCACATGAAATCACAAAAGATTTATTTTTTAATAGTAAAAGGACCACCTTTTCCAGTTTTAACCCTAATACATGCTTCTAGATGAAAACTGTGTCTCTGATACCACTAGAAGGAATCGCGAAAAACTATCAAAGGAAAAACGCAGTGGAAAATTTTTTATTTTCGAGCCATATCTATGAGAGAGTACTTACCATTTCTTATTGTTTGTGGATTAACCAACGAGGGGCTGGGTTGCACTACAAGCTCTTGCATTGGAAGAGGAGAAAGAGGTGCTTGTTGTACAATTGGAACTCCCGCTAATCTTCTACTCCTATGAACTAAGCGTCTCCAAGTTTCTTCTCTTTGTCTTCCGGAGTGTGACTCTATCTTGCTCTAGAAGTTAGCTTGGTGAGAGCTCCTTTCTTGGATAAAATCACTCCACCTAAGAGATGGAAGAGAAAGCAAGAGGTGGCAGCACACTCTCCAAAAAAAATTACCCCACGCTTTTTTTTTTCCTACATATTTCAACTAGCCTTAGGGCTTACGAAGCCCTAATGACCGAAATCACCCAGCCCCATTGGGCTTGGTGTTGAGCTTCAAAAAAAAAAAAAAGCGCAATACTGGCCTAATCCTCGTAATTATTTAATTGTCTTTTCTAGGCCTTATTAATTACCCAAGACTAATTAATCGATTCTAGTTAGACTCTTTAGATATGTGTACATATATCAACCCAATTAATTAATTTATTCCAGCCTAATTCTCCTAATTAATTAATTATTTTTTCTGGGCCTTATTAAAACCCAAGACTAATAAATTAATTCTAATTGGACTCTTAAAATAAATTTTGTTCCTCTTCCAAATAATTATCCATTAAGCCCAAATTATGTCTAAACAACACCAAAGTAACTTGAGCTACTCCGGAGACCAAGAGATATATTATTCATGATTACTAAAATTACCAAAACACCATTTCTATTAAATAGCCGCATTCTATCATTTTACATATCTCTATTTATCACCATATAAAAATATTAACCCCACAAATAATATTGCTAAAGTAATGTCTTCGGCCTATAGGTAATTTGACAGAAATACCCCTCTGTGTGACACACATCAATGAGACAAGATAAATATACTAACACCCATATAAAAAACCTCTATCATCCTTAGATCTCTATTCCAATAATCCAAGACTCACTCAAATGTACTTGCTTATCATTGGAAGCTACCCAAAAGCACACATTCTAGAGTCACGTTCCCATGGTCCTGGATCATTAGATTATCCCTGAGAATCATAAAGGGGGGATTTAACTTCACTAAGTGAAACATAAAAACTCTGTTGTATGAGTTTGTCTTAACTAACTAGAGTAATACACACAATATACAAGGATATTTATCTCACAAAAGGAATGTCACCAAACATACATTAAAGTATAAAACCCTTGCTTCTCCAGGCCACCAACTCATACTTAAGTATGAAGGTATCCGTCCATGCTATAGCAATAATAGTCTGGTCTATATAAATATAGTAGTTTAAGAGAGACCACAACTACAGGTCCAGTTCTACGTATTCAAAATATGCTTATGTTTATAATGTGAGTGAACTACTCATTGATTCATGGTAAACCATTCCTCCTTGGAAATCATTGCACAATAGTCTTACCTTGATGAAATGCCCAATTCCATCAAATGACTAAGAACTCAATTTTACTCGTATGACATGTACCCATAGTCTATACCTTACTGTGAAGAACGACCAAACACGTAGACCATTACTTGTCATACATGGACTTTCAAATGTGCAATAATATAAGAAATAAATTAAATTAAATGAATAAATATTTTATTGCAATATGTTTACACAGAATACATAGTCTTTGAGCGCATACTTTCCAATATCCGGTACATTACACCTTATATGATCGCATCCTCCCATATATTGTAATAAACAGGGTTTCTAATATTCAAAATATACTACAAGAGTATTACACAAGTGCATATATCCTTATCTGCACAATTTTTATCGTATTGTATATACAAGGTCTTTGAGTATGAAATTCTCTACTCATCTTCTCACCACTACTGATCCCAAAATTAGGAGTTCAACTCAGTAGTTATTCCTTGAATGTATCAATTTTGAGGTCTTCCTAACCTTAATCTCTTTACTATTATCCAAGGTTGGGATTATAGACTTTTTTTGGAGATATTGAAATTATTTCAACTTTCTCTTCTTCTGGCTTATCAGAGGAGATTACATCCAACTTGAATACCTCAAATTCATATATCCTATTTACTTCCTTATCTGACTATGTAAATTCACTGTCTCTATAAATCCACATTTATGTGTATTACATTGGACTCTAATGGGTCTTGTTAGAAACTCCGCTACAATTCATTAGAGGTTCTATTATGAGTTCCACTATACTCTGATACTATTTGTAATATCCCATCTTTCTATGGCATAGTGGGCTTATCTTTTATAGGTTGTTGCCCTATCTGATCTGCCGGAGTAAGGGGCTTTATAGCGAACTTAAGTTGACATTCAGTGAAAATTTTTTCCAAAATATTTTTTAAAACATAGAATAATGCATATGCATGAATTTACCTTTTACGTAAATTCCAGGCATAGCATGAGCCTCTGGGAGTCCACTATGCTTCTGTTGCGCATCCGATTCCTAAATTTTTTAAAAAGAAAATAACAAACGTGTGAGCATAAGGCTCAGTGAGTCTTAGGTGTACTAGTGTTTTTCCAATGATGTTTTGAGGTAAAACATGCTAATTCAAGTATTTAGGAATTCTCATATAAGAATATGTTACTCCGAGATTTCAGAAATACTTGTATTAAAATATGATGATTTAGGTATTCAGGAATTCAAGTTTTTTTTTTTTTTACCAGTAAGTATTTAGGAATTCTGGAATTTTCATGTAAAAATTTGAGTATTTAGGAATTTAGAATTTCAGGTGCGAGAACATGTTAAGCTAAGAATTGAAGAATAAAAGGTACTAATAATCATGTTAGGTATTTCAAGTATTCAAGAATTCGAGTATTCAAGCATTCAAGTATCCAAGTATTCAAGTATTCAAGTATTCATGTATCTGGGTTTTTAGTTGTCCATGCCAAGTATTGAAGTTTCACGTCAAGTAGTCAAGTATTCACGTATTTAAGTGTTTGAGTATTCAAGTGTTTAGCGATTCTCAATATCATGTTGCTCCATCCGGAGTAAGACATTCCCCAAAACTAGTATGGTTACTTAGGATCATCTATCTCCTACACAAGCTAGTATATGGAGAAAAGGTCTTGCTAGGTACTCAATGTTCACATGATACAAGGAAATTTGTCATGTTTTCTTGAAACATGGTTTTAAACTAGGATTGAAAGGATGTTCAAGAAATTTAAGACTCTTGCTATTTGTAATGTTTCAAGATTTCAAGTGGAGAATTTGCAGTTGAATTTATTTGGAAAATTAACTATCTATACTTAGAAGGTATTTTACAAATATCCATTAATCATGAAATCAACGGATAAACATATTCATGTTCAGGTATTTTAGAAAAACACCGACTAAAGTAAGATTTGTAAACCAGGGGGACTCATAATATTCATGATATTATCAAATTCATACAAAACGCTTTTACTTGGATATATCAGGAAAACATTATTCATATTAGTAATGCATTTTTCTAGTCAGGAAAACGCTTAGCTAAGATAGGTATAGAAATAAAGGGAGTCACCTCGTGTCCTAGCTTGATGTAGTGGTGAATAGCTTCTAGATTTCCACAAAGCCTTTAGGATGAAGAACGTATTCCAAAAGTCATTCTACATTTCTCTTAGTATTCTACGAATTTATAACCAATGCATTTCATCAAAAATACGTTTTTAAATAAATTACTTAATTTCCTATGTCTCTATCTCATACTGTAAATGAGGTATACACTTTTGCTCTTTTGAGATAGTTTAAGTCTAACTCATTATCCCTTTCATAAATTATGTACACAAAACTTTTACTTGCTTTCTTGATCTTTCATACATCAAATAACGCACTTGGGACTAACATATGAATTTATTCTTCATAAAAAAATCTGCATTTCTTCTTTCTTGGCACGCTTGCGTATTTGTACCATAACTTTTGATTCACAAGTCCAATTAATGCAAAACGGGTTCCAAAACGTCCTCATGACATTGATTTATGATTCCCAATTCAGAAAATACCAACTCTCTTTCCCATTACATTTGTTTTTTCTTACAACATCTCAGCTTCTTAATCCTATCGCTGAAATGGCACATTTTGGTATTTATATCATAACTTCCTATCTACAAATCCAAACCATGTCAAAATGGTCTTAAAATGATCCTAAGACATTTAGATACAAATTCCAGGCCATGAAGTTCTTAAGTAACAAGCAATTCATTCAGTTTATTGGTTCTTCCAACCTTGATGGAATTCATGTAAAACTAAATTTCTATTTTGTTCCTTTTCTTTACATAATCCATTCTCTTTACTTCTCCATATAACATATATACCATATAATCCTTCAAGAATATTATTTACCACTTGAACATCCTGTAAATCTCTTTTGTCTTAGTCATGGATAAAGCAGTAACATCACAACAAAAATAGCTACCATAAGAATATAGTTAAGTCTTCAATTTTCTCAACAATCAAACCATATTTACTTTATTTTCCTTCTTCAACCTTTGCAGCCATGTGAAACTCTTCAAACCACCTTCAAGTCTCCTTCAAGCATCCCTCAAAACACAATACATACAGTCTCAAATGTACCGCTAAACACAACATACACAAACAGCTTGATACCTTAATTGTTCATCAAGTATCATTCATGATTCATGCTATTTTTCTATGAAAATTTACAGCAAAATAATACTTACAACTTAAAGTAAGATGTTTTACCATGTATATGATGATTATTGAGCTTGAAAAAATGGCTTGAAATTCTATCTCTTTTCTCTCTTTGTCTTGTTTTCTTTCTTTTTTCTCCTTTATTTCAATTCTTCTCATTTTCTTCTTTGGGCTGCTAGTTTTCTTGGCTGAATTCCAGCCTAAGACCACCATTTCCACTACCAAAATATTACATGGTGAATTATTGTGTTAAGTGCTCAAAGACTTCTTTAGAAAGTTTATAAAATTTTCCTTTTTCTTTTCTTCCCTTATTTTTCCTTAATGTTGCCTGTTTTCCAAGCTATTAAACAGCTTTCTCACCACTATTCTTGTCCATTTTGTGATCAATTTTGGTTAGATGGTCAATTGAAATTAAATGGCTAAAAGCTTACATAAAAAGACTTAATGCAATATTTCTAAATAAATTATAAATCACTCATGAAATTCCATTTAATTGCATCTAACCAATCATATGAAAATACTTTGTTTCATTAGCCACTCGTGTGATAAAACATAACCTTCAACAATTAATCAAAAAGTGACATTTATCCACATTTAACCATAATCACTACTTTTTATTCCGCTAATATAATCTACACATTTTTACTGATCTCAATGGCAGGAATCAAAATTCTCAAATTCTTTTTCGATTTTTCTCAATTCGGAATAAAAATTATAATTGTACCCGTAAAAACTTATTTTATGCCAAAACGCTCGTCTCATTGCAATAATCAACTTTTGTTTTGGTCATTCACATAAATTCATATTCTATACATAGCAGCAGCTAATTAAAGTACAAAAATGGAGGAATATTACAACATAGACGATGCCATGTTTTTCAACAACTCATTCTTCTTTTCACCTTTGTGCGTGCTGCAACACCCTACTACCTATGTACCTTTTTATGGTTGGGGATGTTGCCCCATCCTTAGGATAAAGGGTCTTTATAACTAGTACTCACAGAAGAAAGGAAAGAAACAATCCAAATTTAAACATATTACAACCTAAACAATACATGGACAATTCTCAAAATAAATAAATGTCTGCTAAAGTCTCTCAAAAGAAAATACAATCAAATTAAATAAGTCTTCAAACAAAGGTAATCTCTAATCAATAACCTTCATAGCAAGATCGACCTGAAAGCGTGGTATAAAAAGGTGGTGAGACATAAATCTTAGTAAGCTCGTGTGTACTTTGGGTGCTTCAGGCAAAACAGTTCAAGTATGTAAGTAGAGAAATCTTCATAAATGTAAATTACTGGCTAGTCTCAAATAAATTTCACAAGTGTGGAGTGGTGTTTTTCTTTCAAAAGCTATACATATATACAATAAAAGCAATCACTCAAAAAAAGTAGCCATGTCACCATATTTTGTGCACCATGACAAAAGAATGTTTAGGACGCCACACTTTATTATGCATACTGGCATAATGTAGGTGTATGGCCTACCGAGTGAGATACCCCTCCATCTCTATATCCAAACTTACCGGTTGTCCATTCCGAAAATACACAATCCACTTGACTGTACTTGTTAGCTCGGACCGGTCTGATCTACAGGACTGGCATCCTATCCAAGAAGGACTCATATATCTGAGGTTGCCATTTACTGAGAGACTTACCCTAACTTTTCAAAGACTAGTCCTAATAGTCTACCCTTATTGAGTACTTAATATTATATTTGTCCCTTTTGAGAAAAGAAGGATCATCCAGTGTGTTCTTTTTGAAATAGCAATTATGATTTATAAAATTCTTGTCAAAGTTAATTTTTAGAAAACGTTTAGTATTTTGTGTAAAATTGCTTATTTAACATGAAATTGTTTGATTGACTAGAAAACAAAAGGAAAATTGGTCTATGATTGCATCCATAGTACATTTCCACGTATACATCATGTTTGATTTGCTAAGGTGACTTTGATCTTCAAATATCTTTATGCATGGACTTACCTGATCTATTACTTTTCCTGAATACAACAGCCTTCCAAGATAGTTGAAGGCAACATAACCCCGCCTGGGGGTAAATATAGGGCATAAGTCCTAATATCCTGAAAACACTTGCATAAATAAATATTTCTTAGCCTAACATGCTTAGGATCAACTAGTTACTACAACATCTACTTATGACAACAATCCCTCAAGCTTTAATATTAATTGATAAAATATTTTATAGATTAAGATTAATTTGATAAGTCAAAATAAATAGGTGCAATAAATAATAAATAAATAATAAATTATAATATTAACTATTTATTAACAAATAATAAATAATAAGTAATATCAATAATAGATAATAAATAATAAATAATTTCTAATAATTTATAGTAAACAATATTAATAATAAATAAATTATTTTGATATAATTACAAATAATATAAATTTAAAAGGCATTGATATTATATTGATTAATTCATATATATTATTATTTATATTTAGTAATGCTTAAATTAACCCTTGATACTAATAATGTTATTAACAATAACGATAATAATAATAATACTAATAATAATAAATATAGTTCTAATAATAATTTTTAATGAGCATAATAAATTACTAGTACAAAAATTTATATATATTCATACACACATATATTTAATAAATAGCATGTTGATTTATCAAAAATAGACTTGTAATAATATATATCACAACATGGGTGACATTCCACTAGCAATAATATTATCAAGGGATTTATTGATAAAAATGACATCATGAAAGCATAATCAAACAATGGCGGTATAATGTCTATCATGCATCAAAACATCCATACTAGTGACATAAAGCCTTTAATCAATATGAATATATAATGATCTCTAAGCATAATCCAACAATAGCTCCTAATCCTCAATATTCATGTCTTAATATCATCCCCTTCACCCGCAATCATATCTCCAACCTAACACTATTTGATCAACCCACAAAATCCATCATCTAAAAGCTTTGAGTTTGAAAATTTAAGGAGAAGGTCATGAAAGAAACACTTGTTTTGATGATCATTAGTTGAGGATATCGCCCTGTCTAATGAAGATCCTTGGGTGCTTAAGGAGTCCTTTCTTGATTGAAATTGTTCAAGAATGACCTCCAATGGTTCTACCAAGAGAGAGAGAAAGTGAGAGAGAGAGAGGTTCAGATGATAATGAAATTGTAAAGAAGAGCTGAAGAAGGACCAAGGTGTTTGACCTTACCTTATTGATGTTCTTCGAGTTCTTGAACAAAAAGCATGGTTGATCCGAGTAGAAGATCAACTTTGGTGAATTTTGTGTTATGGAGTGGCCTATGGTGAGTATAGGTTGAATCCCAGTTGGTTTGAGAGTTTTTAGAGTGAATTAGGATGAATAGAGTTGATTGAGGATTGAAGAAGCTTAGTGTGTATTCTTAGTGTTCTTGGTGTTTTTGAGAGGAAATTGAGAGAAAATGGTTTGTTTGAGTCTAGTGAATGATGGCCAAGTGGTTTAGCTAAAGGAGGAGTTTTGGTTATCCTAGGGGAAGGGAGAGAGGTTCAGCTATTTCGAATTTCAAATTGAGGAAAATGTAGAGATGTTTGAGGTAGAATATTGGGTAATGGTGTTTTCTTCTTGAAGGTTTCTTGTCCTTCAATGGTAGATGGCTAGACTAGCTATATTTTGATTATGAAATGAAGGATTGTTTTTGATTTGTGGCTGGCTGAAAATGGATGTGCAAGAGAAGAGAATTTCTAGTTTAATCATCTAGCTAGGTAAGAGTTTAATGGAGGAAAATCTGAAATTTAATTTTCAAGTTTGAAAAGTTTTGAATGGATTAAAGATATGAGTGTTTTGAGGTGTGTTAATGGAGCTCTAATGGCCATGGTAGAAGAAGAAGACAAGGTGTTATGTCCATGGCTGCAAGGTGGAAGAAAATGTGAAGATGATTGATGAAGAAATCGGTCCTTGCATTAGATAGGTAGGCTTGAAAAATTCTGGAAGTTTAGCCACAAGAGTTCTTGAGATTTGGAAGGATTTTGAGCAGAATTTTTGAATCTCTTTGAACTGAATTTGCAGCTAAAATCTAGGAGTTTTTCAAGGTCTATTAATGGTGCTTTTCCAGCCACCATATTGGAGAAGAAAGAGGAAAGTTCCAGGTGTTCTTATGCACAAATGGATGGCTCAATATTCATGTATAAGTCTTTGTTGTTTGTTGGAAAATTTCTGGTTTGGTATAGCTTGTACAAGCTGCAAAATTGTAAGGTGTTTTGAGCTTTTATTTTAACACAAGATGGTTGGTTGTTAACAAGAATTAGGTAGGTAAAGGTTAAAGCAATTTCCAAAACTCAGCCAAGAATAATTTCTAGAAAATTTTTCGGATTTTAACCAAAACAAGAACAAGAAAAAATTAAAGTTTTTGGAAGAATAGTTATGGTGATTTAATTGAAGACCTCTTCCTATTTTTCTTCCTCAAATTCTGTTGTCTTCCTATCCCCAAGAGCTGGAATTTTTGAAACTTCTAGCTAAGAATTATCCAAGACGTTTATAGATATTGAAAAGAATTAAAGAAATAAGAGTAGCTTAAATTTAAATAGGTTAGGACAAGGCTTGCAAAAATAATAGAGACAAAAATTCTTTTAGAATTCCCTTTAGGACAAGATCACATGGTTAGAACATTACCATTGTGTCCTCACTAAGACAACATTCCTAACTTTAAGGGATGTAAAAAAAGAAAAATTCAAACATTGGTTAAGATAGTTATGAATAAAACTCAGGTGATGGGATTTGAACTCAAGACCTTAGAGATTAAATCACAAAGCTCTAACTACTTAACCACAACAACTCTTGTTCCAACTAAATTATCTTCCTATCTAAGCCACATGCCTTCTTCCTATTTCAACCAAAAGCAAAATTTTCTTTTTACCCTTTCTACTCAACAAGTATAAATAAATCATATAACCCTTATAGTACAATTATAAGGCACACAAAATCATTCAAGGAATATATTTTATGCAAGATGATATGATATGCACCCCCTCCCTCTAACTCTAGGGTAGGTTTAGGTGGGGTTTTACATTCTCCCCTCCTTAGAAGAATTTCATCCTGAAATTCAGTGTGTACCTTTATCTCAAGTCGGGGTATTTCCACTTCAACCATTCTTCTGTTTCTGATGTGGCATCTTTAGTGACGTGATGTTTCCACTGTACCTTCACCATAGGAATCTATTTATTCCAGAGAGTGTTGATACTTTGATCTAAAATTTTAACGGGGTTTTCCACGTAGCTCAAGGCAGGTTGCAATATTAATGGTTAATCGTTTAGAACATGTCCTGGGTTAGCATTATACTTTTTTAGCTGAGACACATGGAATACATCATGTATTCCAGTCAGAACATCCGGCCAATCCAGTCGATACGCAACTGGTCTAATTCTTTTCGTGATTGGAAATAGTCCCAAACATCTTGAATTCATTTTCCCACCTTTTGGATGCTTTGATATTCCCCTACTCAGAGTTAACCTAAAAAACACACTGTCTCCTACCTGGAATTCCAGTTCCTTTTGCCTATTATCCGTATAATTTTTTTTTCGGCTTTGAGCTGCTTTCAACCTTTCTCTTATCAGCTTCACATTATCTAACATTTATTGAATGCAAACTTCTCTAAACTTGCTTATGTCACCATCTTACGACCAACTCCAATACAATGGCACTTGACACTTATGTCCACATAACGCTTCATATGGAGGCATTCCAATCAAAGATTGGTAGCTATTATTGTAAGCCAATTTTGCATATGGTACGTAATCAATCCACTTATCCTCAAAATCCAATACGCAAGCTCTTAGCATATCTTCCAATATCTGAATAACCCTTTCTGACTAACCATCGGATTGCGGTTGTATTATCGTACTGAACTTCAGATTAGAACTTATTGATTCTTAAAACTTAGCCCAAAATCGGGATGTAAACCTCAGGTCTCGATCTAACCTGATGCTCAAAGGAACTCCATGCAATCTGACTATCTCCAGCACATATATTTGAGCTAATGTTTCTATTAAGTCCCTTACGTTCACCAGAATAAAATACGCTGACTTACTCAACGATATTCCTCCAAAATTTTTTTCCATCTTTACTACCTCAAATTCAAATCCTTCGGAGTAAAATTATATTTCAGACTTTTGTGGTCTGTGAACATCTCATGCTCCACTCTATATAGATAATGTCACCATTTATTCAATGCAAAAACAATAGTAGCTAGCTCCAAATCATATGTCGGATAATTGACTTCGTGAGGCTTCAACTTTGGAGAGGTATAAGCTATTACCTTCCTATCCAGCATCAATACCACTCCTAAACCTTCATTAGAAACATCAGTATACAAAGTATATGGTTTATCTCCTTCTTGCAAACTCAGCACTGGAGCCGTCATTAACTTCTGTTTTAACTCTTGGAAACTCATCTCACATTTCTCACTCCAGACAAAAGGGCACATCTTTTCTCAACAGTTGGGTCATATGTGATACTAGTGTTGAGAACCCTTTAATAAACTGTCGGTAATAGCCGACCAACTCCAAGAGCTTCTGATATCAGTGATGTTATTCGGTTGCTTCCAGTCTGAAACTGTCTCAACCTTTGCTGGGCCCACTTTCATTTCATCCTTGGTTATTATATGGCCTAGAAATGACATATTATCCAAAAGCTTGTCCCTCTCAGCTTTTCCAGTACCATCTGTAGATGCTCCGCATGATCTTCTAGACTATTAGAATATATAAGTATATCGATGATGAACACCATCACAAATTTGTCCAAGTATTGTCGAAAAACACTATGCATCAAATCCATAAACACTGCCGGTGTATTAGTCACTCCAAAAGGCATCACCACGAACTCGAACTTGTAATGACCATACCTACTGTTGAAAGCCGTTTTAGGAATATCCTCCTACTTAATCAGCACTTAATAGTATCCCTACCACAAATCTAATTTGGATGAACATCTGGAGCCTTGCAACTGGTCAAATAGCTCATCAATTAAAGATAGGGGATATTTAATCTTGATGGTCGAATTATTCAACCCCCAATAGTCAATGCACAACCTTAAGGTCCCGCCCTTCTTCTTCATAAATAGTACTGAAGCTCCCTAAGGTGACGTGGTAGGCCTTATGTAACCTTGCTTCACCAATTCTTCTTGTTACTCTTTTAGTTCCTTCAATTATGTTGGTGCCATCTGATATAGGGTTCAGGATACAGGTTTCGCTCCTGGAATTAGATCTATGGTGAATTCAATTTCTCGGGTGGGAGAAAGAGAAGTGAGTTTTGTAAGAAACACATCGGAAAAATCTTCTACCACTTTAGTATTTTCTAGGGTTCACTGAGCCTTTGGCTTGTTTATCACGTAAGCCAAATATGCATGGCATCCTTGCTTTAGCAACTTTCGGGCTATTTCTCCAGCTATCAAAAACTTCAATTACTTTACTCGCTTGCCGTTGAATTCCAGCACATCACAACTAGGTCTAATGAACTGCACAGACTTATTCTTACTATCTACCTTAGCTCCATGCTTAGCTAGCTAATCTAAATCCCAAATGATATGCACAATTTTTGTTTTGATAGGAATAGGTGGATCCAAGGTCTTATTGTAACACCCCGCTACCTAGGCCCACCAGGGTCGGGGATGTCGCCCCATCTAAAGGACAATGGGTCTTTATAACTAGGTCACAAAATCAAAATAGTGGAATAAAAATGATATTTTAACTTAAAATTTATTACAACCCAAGAATAAATCCAAGAATAAACCCAAGAATACCAAAAACAAATCCATAATAAAATTTATCCACTCTCATCTCCCCAAAGCATTACACAAAATAAATTATCAGAAAATCTTCCAAAGTAGGCAATATCTAGCTACTCATCCCCACAGTAGGATCGACCTGAAATCATGGTAAAAAGGGTAATGAGACAAAAATCTCAGTAAGTCCGTGTGTGCTTTGAGTATCCAGTAAAAACAGTTCGTGAATACAGAGTATAAAATCTTTATAAGAGAAATACTGGCAAGTGATAAACCGCAGTCAAAATCAAGAGTAACATTTTGGCTTTTTCAAACATACAGGTACAATAAAATCAACCACTCAGAAAGAAAAGGTCAACCTCTGATTTTACTAAGGCATGATCCAACCTCTACTAGCATAGACATAATCATGGCTTTAATAAACACACATGAATATAAATCCTATTCATCATAGGTGACATAATCTCTAGCATACTTGATCACAAATACTACCTATGACATGGAGACATGCATGAAACCCTAAAACACCATACACTCAACCAAGATAATCAACTCATGCATAAATCCCATTTCCATTATATTCATACATTTATTCATGCTTCAATCTCTACTCATCACAACAACATATGCTCAAATCCTATTCATAATCCAACTTCTACCAATATCACCCTAGAGACATGAATCTAGCATTTAAAAGGAGGGTTGAAGGAACTTACTTGATTGACGAATACCTTGAAGGAGTTTCAAATGGATCTCAACTCCTAGATGTCTAAATTCATCTAACGAAGATGAAGAAAGCATGGCCATTGGTGAAGAAGCCATTCGGCCGAGAAGGAGAGGGGTTCGGCCAAGAGAGAGAGAGAGAGAGAGAGAGAGAGAGAGAGAGAAGAAGAAGAAGAAGAAGAAGAAGAAGAAGAAGAAGAAGAAGAAGAAGAAGAGTGTCTATTAGCATGTTTATTCATATATGTATATTCTTTAGAGATCAAAGATTAGAGAAGATAAAATTGTTTGAACAAATCTACCTTGAAGGTGTTCTTGAGCCTTGAACAAAAATTTTGATTTTTGATCCAAAAGAGCAAGTTGGATTTTGGAGTTTGATGTTTAAAATGGTATGGATGGACTCATGGTAGTGAGTAGATGAATTTTGGAGTTTTTGAAAGAAGTTTGAAGTGATTTGGAGAGGTCTTAGGTGAAAGAAAGAAGTAGGTGTTCTTGGTGTTCTATGTGTGCTTGAAGGTTGAAGAGAATGGAGGGATTTAGGTTAATGCTGGCCGAAATTCTGAGGGAGAGAGTGACCGAATTGCTAGAGTGTTTTAGGTAGATGATATTCTGGTTTGAAAGGGAAAAGAAAAGGCTAGTTGTTGAAATCCTAAAAGAATATTTTTGGAGATCAAATTTGGAAACAAAATATAACAGAATATTTTTTATCAATGGAAGCTTTTTGCAAGCTGCTATGGCCGAATTGTTGTGCAGTGTTTCTACTGAATGAAAGCTGGTTGAAGAGGGATAATGGTGGCTGAAAAGAAGGAGTGTATTGGTGAAGAATAAGTTTGGTTGTTTGAGGAACATTTTATGGAAGGTTGCTAAATTCAAGTTGCTGGAATTTTGGTATCCAATCAAGGTATGATTGTAGAGATTTATTGGAGAGATTTTCGGGCAGCCATGTCTGATTTTCATGCAGGAGCTTGGGGAAGATAATGGAGTTCTGATCACGGCTGTCTAAGAGTGGTTTGTGCAGAAGACAGTTGATGTTTTGGCCAGGGATGAATTAGGAACCAAAGCTGAAAAATTTTCTGCACAGAATTTTCGCCATTGCTGGATTTTTTCTATGGAGTTTCGGTTGCCATTTTCCAGCCAGGTTGTAGAGAGTTTGAAGGGGATTTCAGAGGCCTTTCATGGCTGGTTTCCAGCCTTCTTCATGGAGAAAAAACGTGGCTAAGGATCTGGAAGAAAACTGGAGGAAAACAGCTTGGTTTAGGACCACCAAAGCTGCGAATTTGCCCAGAATTTTTCTGGTTTTGCACAGCATTTGTGTAGCTCAAAATTAACCAGAAAATTCCAGATTGCAAGCTAATATAAGGAGCCATTTTGTGGTAGCATTTAGGAGGGAATAATGGCTGAGAATTTCGACACTTTGAAGGCACAAGAAGCTGGAAAAATTTCAGTTCATGCCATGAAGGAAAATGAACCTAGCTAGAGTGCAATTTTAGAAGGTTCACTAGAGGGATTTATTATCTTGGAATCTCCCACATCTCTACCATATTTTTAGACCATAAGATGTCTTTCACTAAGACATTTTGAACCTTTGAAGCCGCAGCACTTTACTGAAATTTCTGGAATGAAATTGGCTAGAACAAATTTGACCAATCTAATGAATTGAGAATTAAGAGAAATTAAAGATCAAGAAGAAATAAATTCTCTTAGGAAATTTTGAGTAGGCACAAGAATAGGATTAGAGTACTCCTATCATGCCTCCCTTAGGATAACACCTTTACCCTATTCTAAAGCACCTAAGGCCGAAAATATCACTTCCCAAGCAAAAATAAAATTCAATCATGCTGTAGCTCTAATGATAGAATTTGAACTCAAGATGTCAATAATTAATTCCAAAGCTCTAACCACTAAACCACAAAAACTCTTGTTCTTATTTCCTCTCTAAAATATTTTTCCTATTTAATCCTCAAGCTATCTCCCTATTTCTTTCTCAAGAAAAAATTACCGTTTTGTCCTTACCCAATAATTATAATTAAGTCCTCTAGACTATAAAATACAAATTCAAAGCACATAAAATCATATAAAAATATATTTAAACATGCAATTAAGTATGATATGCATCCTAACCCCCTTACTCTAAGGTTGGTTCCGACTGGGGTTTCACATTGAACCTTAACCATCGTATCTGCTTGTTCCGAAGACTCTTGATACTGCGGTCTAGTATTTTCACGGGCTTCTCCACATAACTCAGGTTGGGTTACAAAACAAACGGCTCGTTATTCAACACATGACCGGGATCAACATTGTACTTCTTCAATTGTGACACATGGAACACATCATGAATTCCTGTCAACCCATCTGGCAGGCCCAATGGGTAAGCTACCGGTCCAATCATTTCCTTAATCGGGAACGGCCCCAAGTACCTCGGATTCAACTTTCCCCCCTTTAGATGCTTCATGATCCCCCTATTTGGTGTCAACCTCAAAAATACGTTGTCCCCGACTTGAAACTCCAATTCTCGCCATCGGTTGTCCGCATAGCTCTTTTGTTGGCTCTGAGCCGCCTTTAACCTTTCCCAGATAAATTTCACCTTATCCAACATTTCTTGGACACAGACTTCCCCCGTTCTGCTCACGGGACCATCTTCTGACCAACTCCAATACAGCGGTACTTGACATTTGTACCCATACAAAGCCTCATATGGTGCCATCCCAATTGGAGCTTGATAGCTGTTGTTATATGACAGTTCTGCATATGGTACGCACTCTATCCATTTGTCCCCGAAGTCTAGGACACAGGCTCTCAACATATCTTCCAATATCTGTATAACCCTTTCTGATTGCCCATCGGTCTGCGAATGCGCCGTTGTACTGAATTTCAGACTCGACCAAATTGCTTCCTGAAACTTTCCCCAAAAATGAGACGTAAACCTCAGGTCTTGGTCTGACACTATGTTTGAAGGCACTCCATGCAGTCGGACTATTTCTCAAACATAAGTTTGGGCCAGCTTCTCCGTGGAGTCTTTTACATTTACCGGTATAAAATGGGCCGACTTGATCAGTCGATCCATCACTACCCATTTGGCGTCCTTCTGTATCTTGGACATGGGAAGTCCGGTGACAAAATCCATAGTCACCTCCTCCCATTTCCATTCCGGTACTGGCAGTGACTGCAATAGACCCGCTGAATTCTTGTGCTCTGCTTTGACTTTCTGGTAGGTGAGATTGGTCGAGACATACTTGACCACATCCCGCTTCAGTCCAGGCTACCAATAGGCTCTCTTCAGGTTCTGGTACATCTTGACTTCCCCCGGATGAATGGCGTACTTGCTCTTGTGCGCCTCTTCTAAAATTCTGTCCTTCAATTGCTGTTCTTCGGGTACACACAACCGATCCCTGAAGTGTAAAACTCCCTCTTTGTCTTGTTGGAATTCACTACCTGGCCGTTTAAGCTCCTTGTCCTTGAAAAGCTGAAACTCTGCGTTGCTTTGTTGAGCTTCCACAATTTCCCGTCTTAAATCTGGTACCAACTTCAGGTCGCTAACGACAATCCTCCCCTCTTGCACTTTTACCTTTCTGTCCAACACATCCTGAACCACTTGAATTTCCCGCACTCTTAGTCTAGCCATAACGACTTTTCTGCTTAGTGCATCAGCTACGACATTGGCTTTCCCGGGATGGTAGTTGATCGGACAACAATACCCTTCCAAGAATTCCATCCATCTTTGTTGCCTTAAGTTCAGATCCTTCTGAGTGAAGATGTCCTTCAGACTCTTGTGGTCGGTGAACACCTCATATTCAGCTCCGTACAGAATCTGTAGAATTTCTGCCATCTTACTAAATGCCTGTCCCATTGACACATCAACCGGTCTTCAGGCCCCATTCCTATCTCTGGTTCACTCCCATTACCCCGGTTGGGTAATTGCATCTGGGTTGTCTCATCTTCCGCTGCCACTTGGTCTGCTTCTGGAATTCTCCTGCTTGATGTGGTTACACGGCGCTTGGGTGCCATTCTCAACCATCCCCAAATGATGAGTTTATGTATGCAAGTTTAAAATATTTTGAGCATGCATTCATATTCAGGTTTAAGTAAAAGAAAATCATATGCAAGTTTTTGTATAAAGGGTTGCATAAAAATTTTTCTCAACTGTAGAGTACTCTAGGTACTCTTACTTGCATAAATTTGAAATGAAAGCAGTAAACAAAAATGAAGTCTTTAACATAGAAGTTCATGAAAAGCAGTAAATAAAACATTCTTATCATAACAGCTCTCAGCCCCTCTAGTCTTCATCAGAATCCTTAAAATCAGCCTCATACAACCATCCCCTAGAGTTCTTAGAAAAATCTACCCAACCCCACTGGCAAACCCCTCCATTGGCTCCTTCCTAGGTCGCCTAGAACTCTTCTCGGGCTCAACTCGACTGGGAGGAGGAACGAAAGAAGGCCTAAGTGGAGACTCGTAATCTATTTCCCCTGGGTCATCACTATCTATTGATAACTCCACTATGGGATTAGGAGAGTGGGGAACATGCTCTTTGGCTATCTCCTCATCTTCACTATCAGAACTTATATATATCACTGGGGTTGGGGTGGCTCATGGATCGGAACCTCATCATCACTGCTATCTTCCAAAGGGATAATTGGCTGAGGAGCAGGCTGAGGAATTGGAAGGTCTTCTGGGTAAATAGGGATAGAGGAATGCCTTTGCTGCCCCTTCCTTGCGGTTCTAAGCATTCTAACCATCCTACAGCATGAACAAGACAAGTTAGATAAATGATTTGAACTTAAATACATAGAACATATACTATCTATATTTGCCTAAACCTAGTCTCTGATACCACTTGTAACACCCCGCTACCTAGGCTGCCAGGGCCGGGGATGTCACCCCATCCAAAGGATAAGGGGTCTTTATAACTAGGTCACACAATCAAAATAGTGGAATAAAAATGATATTTTGACTTAAAATTTATTACAACCCAATAATAAATCTAAGAATAAACCCAAGAATACCAAAAACAAATCCATAATAAAATTTATCTACTCTCATCTCCCCAAAGCATTACACAAAATAAATTATCAGAAAATCTTCCAAAGCAGGCAATATCTAGCTACTCATTCCCACAGCAGGATCGACCTGAAATCATGGTAAAAAGGGTGATGAGACAAAAATCTCAGTAAGTCCGTGTGTGCTTTGAGTGTCCAGTAAAAACAGTTCGTGAATGCAGAGTATAAAATCTTTATAAGAGAAATACTGGCGAGCGATAAACAGCAGTCAAAATCAAGAGTGGCGTTTTGACTTTTTCAAACATACAAGTACAATAAAATCAACCACTCAAAAAAAAAAAAGGGGTCATGAGTTACCACACGTTGGGCCCCATAATCGGTCAAAATGCCGACACTTTGTGCAGACTGACAAAAGGTAGGTGATCGGCCTATCGGGCAAGTTACTCCTCCTTTTCTATGCCCAAACAACAACCAGGTGTCCATTCCGGCAAAACACAGTCACTTAACTGAAATAAAACTGCTAGCTTAGACCGCCATGACTAAGTAGTACTGACGTTTTTCTAAGTTGAGTTCATCTTCTGGAGGTGGCCTCTTGCCAGAAGACTCACTCTTGCTCTTCAAAACTAGTACTACTAGACTACCCTTATTGGGTACTCAACGTAATTTATTCCACTTGGGAAAAAAATGAACAAAACATAGTTCCACTTGAAAATGGCAATTAAGGGTTTCCAAAGTCCTTGTCAAAATCAGTTTTAGAAAGAGTTTTGAGTTTGAGTAAATTTGCTTATTGATTTTCAAATAATTCATTTGACTGAAATAAGAAAGAAGTCACTCCTCAATTGCCTTTACAAAATGAGTGTCCATGCACTCTACATTTGGCTTGCCATTAAAAAAAAATATCATTTTTGCATCAAACAGGTTTTATGCAGGAGCTTACCTGATCCTTGCTCACAATAAAGGTCTCCAACAGCTGACCTAACCCCGCATGGGGAAAATACAAACCACAATCAAACTCAAGCCAAAATCCACTTTCACAAATAAAACTAACTCAACTCACTACTACAACCATGATCCTAGTGTCCCAAGCTTTAAGGCCAAGTAATAAATAAAAAAGTTTATAAGCCAAGGCTAATTTTGATACTTAAAATAATTAGTGTTTTAGGAAATAGGTACTAATAAGTTGAAAATTTAAATCTTGCTAAGAAAAATTTAGAGTCCATTTGATGAAGAGTCCTAGGGGGTATTAGGTAAAATAATGATTTATTAATAATTATTTGCTAGAAAATAATTGATAACAAAAATCAGTTGAAAATAAATTTTAATGAGTCTTGATTGAAAGGTAATAAATAAATTTTAATAGGTTTTGGTTAAAAGATAATAATTAAATTTTAGTAATAAATATTTTATTTATTATAATTATTTTAATAAAAGGCTTTAGTTGATTTCTTCATTTTACATATAATATATATATATATATATATTTTATTTTTCTAGCAAAAGCTATTATTTATTTGACTAAAATATCTTTATTATATATAATAATCCAAATCTACTATTCCTAGGGTTTTTCAAAATTACTAGCCAAAAATCATAATATTAAATATTTTTATTGAAGAAATAAAATCGGTTTAGGGACAACTTGGTCATGACCATAATTCTATTGCTAACCACAATCATGAACATATACACCCTTTTAATTCATCAAATCATCCAAATCATGAATATAAGTATAGATCTAAATTTACTAAGGCATGATCCAACCTCTACTAGCATAGACATAATCATGGCTTTAATAAACACACATGAATATAAATCCTATTCACCATAGGTGACATAATCTCTAGCATACTTGATCACAAACACTACCTATGACATGGAGATATGCATGAAACCCTAAATCACCATACAATCAACCAAGATAATCAACTCATGCATAAATCCCATCTCCATTATATTCATACATTTATTCATGCTTCAATCTCTACTCATCACAACAACACATGCTTAAATCCTATTCATAATCCAACTTCTACCAATATCACCCTAGAGACATGAATCTAGCATTTAAAACGAGGGTTGAAGGGACTTACTTGATTGACGAATACCTTGAAGGAGTTTTGAATGGATCTCAACTCCTAGATGTCTAAATTCATCCAATGAAGATGAAGAAAGCATGGCCATTGGTGAAGAAGCCATTCGGCCAAGAAGGAGAGGGGTTCGGCAAGAGAGAGAGAGAGAGAGAGAGAGAGAGAGAGAGAGAGAGAGAGAGAGAGAGAGAGAGAGAGAGAGAGAGAGAGAAGAGAAGAAGACTGTCCATTAGCATGTTTATTCATATATATATTCTTTAGAGATCAAAGATTTGAGAAGATAAAATTGTTTGAACAAATCTACCTTGAAGGTGTTCTTGAGCCTTGACCAAAAATTCTGATTTTTGATCCAAAAGAGCAAGTTGGATTTTGGAGTTTGATGTTTAAAATGGTATCGATGGACTCACGGCAGTGAGTAGATGAATTTTGGAGTTTTTAAAAGAAGTTCGAAGTGATTTGGAAAGGTATTAGGCGAAAGAAAGGAGTAGGTGTTCTTGGTGTTCTATGTGTGCTTGAAGGTTGAAGAGAATGGAAGGATTTTGGTTAATGCTGGCCAAAATTTTGAGGGAGAGAGTGACCGAATTGCTAGAGTGTTTTAGGTAGATGATTTTCTGGTTTGAAAGGGAAAAAGGAAAGGCTAATTGTTGAAATCCTAAAAGAATATTTTTGGAGATCAAATTTGGAAACAAAATATAGTAGACTATTTTTTATCAATGGAAGCTTTTTGCAAGCTGCTATGGCCGAATTGTTGTGCAATGTTTCTGCTGGATGAAAGCTGGTTGAAGAGGGATAATGGTGGCTGAAAAGGAGTGTATTGGTGAAGCATAAGTTTGGTTGTTTGAGGAACATTTTATGGAAGGTTGCTAAATTCATGTTGCTGGAATTTTGGTATCCAATCAAGGCATGATTGCAGAGATTTGTTGGAGAGATTTTCGGGCAGCCATGTCTGATTTTCGTGCAGGAGCTTGGGGAAGTCAATGGAGTTCTGATCATGGCTGTCTAAGAGTGGTTTGTGTAGAAGAAAGCTGAAGTTTCGGCCAGGGATGAATTAGGAAATAAAGCTGGAAAATTTTCTGCACAAACTTTTCGCCATTGCTGGAATTTTTCTGGGCAATTTTGGTTGTCATTTTCCAGCCAGGTTGTAGAGAGTTTGAGGGGAATTTCAGAGGCCTTTCATGGCTGGTTTCCATCCTTCTTCATGGAGGAAAAACGTGGCTAAGGAGTTGGAAGAAAATTGGAGGAAAACAGCTTGGTTTAGGACCACCAAAGCTGCGAATTTGCCCAGAATTTTTCTGGTTTTGCACAGCATTTGTGCAGCTCGAAATTTACCAGAAAATTCCAGATTGCAAGCTGATATAAAGAGCCATTTTTTGGCTGCATTTGGGACGGAATAATGGCTGAGAATTTCAACACCTTGAAGGCACAAGAAGCTGGAAAAATTTCTGTTCATTCCATGAAGGAAAATGAACCTAGCTAGAGTGCAATTTTAGAAGCTTCACTAGAGGGATTTATTATCTTGGAATCTCCCACATCTCTACCATATTTTCAGACCATAAGATGTCTTTCACTAAGACATTTTGAACCTTTGAAGGCACATCACTTTACTGAAATTTCTGGAATGAAATTGGCTAGAACAAATTTGACCAATCTAATGAATTGAGAATTAAGAGAAATTAAAGATCAAGAAGAAATAAATTCTCTTAGGAAATTTTGAGTAGGCACAAGAATAGGATTAGAGTACTCCTATCATGCCTCCGTTAGGATAACTCCTTTACCCTATTCTGAAGCACCTAAGGCCAAAAATATCACTTCCCAAGCAAAAATAAAATTCAATCATGCAATAGCCCTAATGATAGAATTTGAACTCAAAACCTCAAGATTTAATTCCGAAGCTCTAACCACTAAATCACAACAACTCTTGTTCTTATTTCCTCTCTAAAATATTTTTCCTATTTAATCCTCAAGCTATCTCCCTATTTCCTCCTCAAGCAGAAGTTACCATTTTGCCCTTCTTACCCAATAATCATAATCAAGCCCTCTAGACTATAAAACACAAATTCAAAACACATAAAATCATGTAAAAATATATTTAAACATGCAATTAAGTATGATATACATCCCAATCTCCTTACTCTAAGATTGGTTTCAGCTGGGGTTTCACACTTATAATGCATTAACTAAACGACCTTGGATAGTAAACATACCTTCCACCACTGCTTCATCTGCTCCTACTTCCTCTCATTTGAGAGAAAAAATCTTTGCTTTCACTTGCGGCTTCTAAATTTCACTTCTGGAGGCTCCTGTGGTCTGGATCGGGTTTCCTTACCTGATTTGAATAAGTTTTGGGCAAGTGTTTCAAAGATGCGTTGGGTCTCTGCAATTATAGCATTTCCTTTCAGCTCTCTTAGACCAGTAGTTCTTCTCCACATGACTCTTCTTTCCACAATATGGGCACGACAAGAGATTTTGTGTAAGACCAGTCGGTGCTGTACTTGCTTGGTTTCCTTGGTTCTGCAATTGCTGGTGGGTAGGTCGCTTATTAGCTTGTTACTTTTAAAAAGGCCCCAGTTGTTGCTGTGGCAACAAGAACAATTTCTTTATCTTACTTTGGTCCTTATTCTCTGTTTGGGTCGCTGTGTCTACTGCCCTAAAATATGTCATTGGTGGGGATGGCGCCAAAGCCCTTCTCAGCTCCTGCCTCAGTCCCTCAATAAACTACCTAGTTTGATTCTACTCGGTATCTATCAGTCTCTTGTAATACTTTAACAACTAAGTGAAATGAGAAGCATACTAAGCCACACTCATGCTCCCTTGCTTTAAATTCTGGAACTTATCCTCCCTTTCTCCACTATTCAGTATGGGATATATTCTACTCTGAATGCCTCCACAAAATTAACCCACGTCCAGTCTTGATCTATTAGTTCCCAATCTTCCTGGACTCTCTGTCACCAAGCACGAGCTGGGCCTCCCAGCCTGAATGCAACAAATTTAACCATCTGCTTCTCAGTGAATTGGAGTGTAACAAAGATGTCCTCTATCTACTCTATTCACTGCTCCACTTTCTGATCTTGTTCGGCTTCACCCAAGAAGGTGGGAGGTTGGAATTTCAAAAACTTTTCCAGAGCTTCATTTTCCCCTTTTAGGTTCCTTTTCTCTGACAAAGTTTAGAGTATCTTGGTCATCTTATCAAATGCTTGCCCCATGGTCACATTCGCAGGCTCTTCAGACCCCACTTCCTGCCCTAGTTCATTCTTATTCCCCTGATTTACTGAGGAAAGTTGAGTAGCTTCACATTCCAGAGTCACGAGATCTACTTCTGGAACCCTTTTACTGGTTGTTGCTATACGATGCTTTTTTGCCATTCTACACCATCACCCCCAAATAATGAATTATGCATCAAAGTTCAAAATATTTAGATCGAGCATGCATTCACATTTAGACTTAAGTAAAAGTAAATCGGATGCAAGCTTCGCGTAAATAATTGTATTTTCGAAGATTGGAGTATACCAAGGTACTCTTATATGCATAAATTTTGAAATAAAGCATTAGACATAAATGAACCCCTAGCACAGGATTTTATTGAAAGTAGTAAATAATAGCTTCCTAAACATGGAAAAACATTGCCCCTAATGCTCACCAGAATCCTCAGTGTCGGCATCATACAACTAACCCCCAGAATTCTCAGAAATGTCTATCCCTGCACCATTCACAAATCCATAGTCTATAGGTTCCTTCCTGGGTCTTCTAGAACTCTCTCCAGTTTCAACACAGTTGGGTGGGGGTACAAAAGAGGGTATAGGTGGAGATTTATAGTCTATCTCCCCCGAATCATCATTATCAGCAGTTAAATCAATCACGAGGCTAGTTGGGTTTGGGACATATTCCATATTAATATCCTTATCCTCACTATCAGTGATCAAATCTATTACAGGTATAGGGGGTGGCTCAATAATTTGAACCTCATTATCACTGCTTTCTTCCAAAGGTATAACTGGTTGAAGTGCAGGTTATGATACAAGTTGTGGTACTGGTAAATCTTCTGGATAGATAGGGATTGGTGGATGCCACTTTTGTCCCTTCCTTATAGTTCTATATATTCTTACCATCCTACAACATATACAACCCAGATTAGTCAAAGATTTTAATCTTAATGAAACAATGTAAATACTATCAATAATTGCCTAAACCTAGTCTCTGATACCACTTGTAACACCCCATTACCTACGTACCCTTTTGGGGCTATGGATGCCGTTCCGTCCTTAGAACAAGGGGTCATTATAACTAGGACTCATAGAAGAAAGGAAAGAAACAATCTAAATTTAAACTTATTACAACCTAACCAATAGATGAACATTTCTCAAAATAAATAAATGTCTGCTGTAGTCTCTAAAAAAGAAATACGATCAAACTAAAAAAGTCTTCAAACAAAGGCAATCTCATATCAATAACCTTCACTGCAGGATTAACCTGAAAGCATGGTATAAAAAGGTGGCAAGACAAAAATCTCAATAAGCACATCTGTACTTTGGGTTCTTCATGTAAAACAATTCATGTATGGAAGTTGAGAAAAATTCATAGACTAAAGTGCTGGCAATAAAAGCACTAAAGTTCAGGTAAAATAGTTCAAGTATGGTGTTTTCCTTTTAAAAGCAGTAACCACTCAAAAGAAGTAGCCATGACACCACACTTTGTGCACTATAACAAAAGAATGTTCAAGATGCCACACTTTATGCATACTGACAGAAGGTAGGTGTACGACCTACCAGGTGAAATACTCCTCCATCTCTACACCCAAACTTACCAATTGTCCATTCCAAAAATACATAGTCCATTTGACTATACTTGCTAGCTCGGACCGGTATGATCTAGAGGACTGGCATCTTATCTGGGAAGTACTCAACCCTCAGAGATGGCCACCTACTGAGAGACTTACCCTAACCTTTCAAAGACTAATCGTAGTAGTCTACCCTTATTGAGTACTCAATATTGTATTTGTCCTTTTTGGGAAAAGAAGGATCATCCAGTGTGTTCTCTTTCAAATAGCAAATACGGTTTTCAAAATTTTTGTTAAAGTTAGTTTTTATAAAAAGTTTAGTATTTTGTGTAAAATTGCTTGTTCAACTTGAAATTGTTTGATTGACTAGAAAAGAAAAGGAAAATTGGTCCATAATTACTTCCATAGTACATTTCCACGTACATATCATATTTGACTTGCCATGGTGTCTTTAATCTTCAAACAGCTTTATGTAAGGACTTATATGATCTCTTGCTTTTCCTAGGTACAATTGCCTTCCAAGATAGTTCAAGGCAACCTAACCCTACCCAGGGTAAATATAGGGAATAAGTCCCAATATCCAAACAACTCTTGCTTAAATAAATAATTCTTAGCTTAACATGATTAGGCTCAACTAGTTATAACAATATCTAGTTATGACAACAATGCCTCAAGGGTTGGCATCCCCATAATGACTGATATGCTTACTGAAAGACTGTAATGGCTCTCCTACGCCCGAGTCCTAGTGGAAGTAGATGTTGCTAAGCCTTTGGTGAAGTCTGTCCCTATTCGTCTCCTTTCAGACAAGACTAAGAACCAAGTAATTCGTTTTGAATTTGAACCATCCTTCTGTTTAAAGTGCTGCAAGTTTGGCCATTCACTGTAGAATTGTATAGGGGACAAGGTTAGCAATCAGGTGCATACTATACTCAAGAAATGGGCCTATATAGGCAAATCTCCCCAACCAGTCCCTCGGCTAAAAAGGTCCATTTCTGCCCCAGCACATCAACAAGGCCTTAGACCTGACAAGGGATAGGCACCCATACACTATCACCCAAGACTATTGCCAGTACAGAGCTTTGCTAGAGAGGCTTCGACTAGCAAACCAGCCCAACTAATGGCTGAGACCCATTCCCTAGCCCTAAAGGGAGTTCACTTCCAAGGCAACAGGGCACACCGAGAAGACCGAGGTTTTCCCTATAGCCGAAGATGTCCTAGACAGAGTAAGGGGCGATCTAGAGAAAGGTATTGGAGCAAGCATCTATCGAACTCAAGGCCCCTAGCAAACATATAGGACCATCCAGGCTCATTCCCGTCTGAATTCTCTGTTCGGATCCCCAATGCTACAATTGATGTAGGGCAAGCCACACTGCAAGTGGTAAAGTTCTTGTCCATTGCTTGGAACAAGTATACTAAACTGAACACTGCTTCGGTGGGTGCCCCCCAGATGGTATTATTGCCTCCCCAATGATAGTCCGCTGCTAGAACATAAGAGTGTTCCATAAGACCCTCAAGCAAATGGGAGTAAAAGATTTCATAAAGAAACACATAGTGGATGCCTTTGTAGTTTTGGAGACCAAACTAAATGTGGATACCTTGAAGCTTGCTACTAGTTCCCATTTCTAGGACTGGTCATATGCATACAACTTTGATCTAGATAATGGTAGGAGGATTCTCATCTTCTGGCGGGGTGACCGTATAAATTTAAGGGTTGTCGCAACTTCCCCCTAAGCCATCACATGCCAGATCACCAGTAAGACACTTTATATTTCTATGCACTTTTCCTTTATTTATGCCTTTAATCCTATTGCAGCCCGTTCGCCCCATAGATAGAACTGGGGTAACTAGATATATAGATTTAGAGTCCCTAGATCATTATTGGAGATTTCAACACATATCTGTCCCTGGATGAAAAACTAAATAGAACTCTATTGACAAATTATGAAATAATGGATTTTGCGGAGTTATGCAGGGAATTGGATATGACGGACATCCCTTCAAATGGCCCACTCATTACTTGGACCAATTCTCATGTTTGATCCAAACTTAACCTAATTATGGGTAATGCACAGTGGTTCCCTTCTCCACTTCAGGCTGCACCTGAGTTCTTTCCTATTTTTGTACTGTCTAACCATTGCCTATATCTTTGGAGACTTCAACAACCACAATTTGATACTGTGCGCCCATTTTGATTCTTCAACATGTGGACTGATCACAGTCACTTTCCTGACCTGGTCCATGGCAATTGGCAGATCCTAGTCTTGGGTCATAGACAGTTTATTCTTTGTAAATGGCTCAAGAGCCTTAAAGGACCATTCCGAAGTCTAAATGCAAAAACTTCTCTCACATATTTGAGCGGGTGCTACGAGCTAACATGGATGTTGAACTTGCCCAGGAGAGGCACCAACGGTACCCCATATATGAGGAACTATCTAACCAACTCAAGGCTGCCTACAAAGAGGCTTGGCGTCTTGCTAGGCAGAACTCAAATTTTACCAGCAACTGGCAAAAAGTAAATATGTTGCAAATGCTAACAGGTGCACCAAGTATTTTCACGCTACTGCTAACAACAGGAAAAAGGCATTTCATAGCATCAGTTACCCGCTAGGACGGAACCAAAACAGCTAGCCCAATGGAGGTTGTATAGGAGTTTGTTAGATACTACATGACTCTACTGGCGACTTCTGCTCATTTCTCCATACTGAACTCAGAAGTGATTTGTGCAGGACCATTATTCCTTGCGCACAAGGTGATAGATCTTATTGCTGAAGTTACTAATGCAGAAATTAAATGTGCCATTTGGGATATAGCGAACAATAAGGCACCGAGGCTTGATGGCTATATTGCACTATTCTTTATGAAAGCTTGGGGCACAGTATGCATTGATGTGTTATCTGCATGTAATGAGTTCTTCCACTCTAGAAAGTTACTAAAGTAACTTAATCATTCCATCACCACACTCATTTCAAAAGGCAATAATGTAGAATCGGTGGGAGAATATTATCCAATATCTTGCTGCAATATAGTCTACAAAGTCATATCAAATATCTTGGCTGACCATTTGAAAGGAATTTTACCAACATTAGTGGATGTTGCTCAATCTGCCTTCATTGAAGGGAGACTTATGGCTAACAACATTTTCTTAGTCCAGGAACTCTTACGGACATACAGCAGAAAAAGTGCATCACCATGGTGCACCATCAAAGTTGACATCAGTAAAACCTACGACTCCATAGAGTGGCAATTCTTGCTCGACCCGCTGAATGAGTTTGGCTTTCTTGATTAGTTTACCCATTGCGTAAACCAATGTATCACAAGCCCATCCTATTTTCTTGCAATCAATAGACAGGTACATGGCTTCCTCTATGGTTTGACGTGGGCTGTGACAGGGAGACCCGATCTCACCTCTCCTTTTTGTACTCTGTATGGAATACTTATCAAGATCAAGAAAATTAACTACAACTGGGACGGGATTCAAGTACCATCCCATGTTCAACAGATTGGGCATCACGCATTAAGGTTTTGTAGACGATCTTATGATGTTCTCCAAAGGTGAACCTGCATCCATTGCCATCCTACTCAAATGTCTAGATGATTTTTGGGAGTGCTCATGACTTGAAATCAACAAGCAGAAGTCACAACTACATTTAGCATGGGTTTCAGAAGTAGACAAAGATCAGCTAGCCAATTCCAATGGCAATCCACTAGGCTCGTTCCCATTCCGTTACCTCGGAGTACCTATTATGTTTGATAAAATTCATCTCAACAACTACCAGCTATTGTTGGACAAGATTGGAGCATATATAGGCAGATGGTCTGCCTGCTCCCTCTCCTACGCTGGTAGAGTCGAGCTTATCTGTGCAGTACTATAAGGTATTGATTGTTTTTGGCTTTCCCTCCTACCTTCTTGAATTGGAGTGACTGATCAACCAAACAAGATGGCCAGGGAATTTTTATAGGATGCTAAAAATTCTTTGGTTGCAAGGTCAAATCTATGTGTTCCTAAAACTGAAGGGGGCTCGGCTTTAAAGATCTTCGCAATTGGAACTTAGCACCCCAAGCTCTTGCACTTTAGGACATCCAGTCTAAAAAACAAACTCTATGGGTACAATGGGTATCCCACTGCTATGTGAACAGGCAATAACTATGGGACATAACCCCAAACTGTGTGCACTCTTTGTTATTCAAAATGTTAGGAAATATACCCTCTTACACATAGTTTCTGATGTAAATATAGAATGTTTTAATAAAAGAATTTATTTTCAAAAAATTATTTGTGAATTTGCATGTTATTTGTGCACAATTACGTTTGGAAAGACCCATTGTGTTTAAGTAAGTGGTCCATGTGAATAGAGGTATTTCACAGTAAGGTATGGATCACGAGTTACTTAATACATAAATGTTTGTTCTTAACCGATTGATGAGAATGAGAATCTTATCATGTCTAGGTTATTATGTTGTAAATTCTAAATATGGAATGGTTTACCTTTAGCCAGTGAGTAATCCACTTACTTCATTACATAAGCGTATTTCGAATACGTAGAACATGACTTGTAGTAGTGGCTTCTTAAAGTACTATATGGTAGAAACTTAAAGTACTACTACTACAGCGTGGACTAGTACTCTACGACTTGAGTATGAGTTGGTGGTCTGACGAAGCTAGAACCATGTACTTTGATATGCTATAGTTGAGGTTCTATCATAGGGCCAATATACTTGCATGTTGGGTATGTGTGAGTAGTTAGTTAAGACAGACTTGTACAAGATAGTTTCTATACTATGTCGCCCCTTGTAGTTGTCTGAATGATCTAAATATCTAGGGCCCTGTGAAACATGACTTGGATGTTTGCTTTAGGGTAGCTCCCTTGGAAAGCGAAAACAATCCAGGAGGTTGGGGATCATTGGACTAGAGGCCCAAGGATGGTAGATGTCTTTAAGAAAGATGTCAGTACACTTCTTCCTCTTTAAATGTACGGTGATTTATAGAGGGGTATTTTAGTTATTACACCTGTAAGTTAGAGACTTTGCTAACGTAGAACTGTCCTTGGGGTCAATATTTCCTTATGGTGATATTAAGAAATTTTTAAAATACAAAATACAGCTATTTATATGTCAACGGTGTTTTGGTGATTTTAGTAGCCAAGGCGGTGTGTCTTTTGGTCCCCAATATAGATCGTGAGTCCTAATTAAATATAGGCTAAGGAATTGGTGTTAAATTAAATTAAATAGAATTTATTTTATTTATGTAGCCTGATTTAATTATTGGGCTAGAATAAAATAAAGTTCCATGGATAGAGAGATTTAATTAAATTAGTTCGGTGGGTTAATTAATTATTCAGGGTTTTGGCCTAGTTTGAATAATTAAAGATTAACCTGGGACTAAAATAATATAGGCTTATTTATTGTCCCAGTTTATTTGGGTTGAAAAATTAATTATTAATTGAGCCAATTATTTTATTCTAATTAGAATAATTAATTAAGTCTAAAAAGCTAAACTAAGAGTCCAATGGGCCAGTCCAGTTTAGCCTAGGATTTTATTTAGGTTAAATAGGAGGATTGGATATAACGTTGTTGGTTTAACTGACTCTTCTGAGTGAAAAAACTAGACGACTCTCTCTCTCTCTCTCTCTCCAGAAAATATTCCTTAGTCTGTGAGTTGTTTACCAAATGGAATTAGGCAGGCCATATACTAAAAAATCGAGAGTTTGGCATTCACCTACATGCGAAGATGGAGTAGGAGGCTTGCAGGAATCGCACCAGAGGCTTCCACCAGTGAATCTACCCCAGTCCCACACATTCTGGTCCAGCCATCTTTGAGAACAAGGAGAAAATGTTAGAATTTTTTAACCTCAGAGTCCCGCCAGAGCCTAATTAGCGCCAGCGCTAGCTCTATTCGGGTTCTCCAGTTCTTCAGTTTTTCCAGTTTTTGGATTTTTACTTCCGCTGCGTGCTCTATGTTTTCCCTTCTTAAGCCTTCAATTGGTATCAGAGCATTGAGGTTTTGTGAAAATATAGGGAGCATGCATCTAGTTGAATAAAATTGGACAAAATTTTGATTAAACCGTGATCCTTCGCTATTTTGGCATGGATAGATTCTCTATTAAACTCATAGATTGAGGTATAGGAAATTTGTAATTTACTATTTTTCTTAGCAAATCGTGTAAGCCCAATGTTAATTGGTATAGGCGGTTGTTGGTTTTTGTTGATTTCATTTTATTTGGATTGAAATCGGAGAGCCAACGAAGACAGAAGTTATGCAGAAAAACATTGGAAATTTGTAGAAGAAAATCGCAGAAAAAAAAATTGCAGGAAGAATCCGGCACCCGCTTGGGGTGCTGGAACCGACGCCGGCTGGGGTTTGGAATCTGGTCCGCGCGCTGGTTGCTCATGGGTCCTGGTTCTATACGGCGGGTGTAATGGAGCACAGTTCAGATGGGTGCTTGATCTAATGCGGCGGGTGCAGTGAACCACGTAGAAATTTTTTAATTTTCTTTGTAATTTTTCTTGCAATTTCTTTTGGTTTTGGAGTCCATACCAGGCGAAGTTAATATTTTGCAATTGTTAATATTCAAGGAATATTTTTTCATGAAAAAATATTAGTACAAGATTTTAGGATTTAACTAGACCATTAATTAATTAATTAATGTGTTTTACTCTATTATCTGGGCACTTATGTTTAAAAATAGAACAGCATGAAAACGTCTATTGTTTTTAACATGCTATTTATTTTTAGGTACCTATGTGCACGGTTTCTCAAAGATTAAAGTCTTTGGGAATATTTTTGACAAGAAAATATTTTTCTACAAATTAAATGGTTATTTTAACTTGAACAAAAATTAATCCTTAGATATTTTCTCAAAGGATTTAATCCTTGAAATAGAAAATATATTGGATTTAAATATTTTTGTAAGTTAAAATAGAAAGCCATTTTTGTTTTATTCTGGCATAAGAAAAATTGTTTTGTCAAATAAACTTGAGACCAAAGTCTTTAGAAAGTTTTAATTGGAAGATTTTTGAAATTGTTAAGTTTTTAACTGAAATAAAATTAGTTCATGGAAAAATCTCTCAAAGGATATAAATCTTGACATAGAGATTTTAATGGATTTAGATATTTTATTTTTGAGTTAAGAGAAAACTTAAGGAAAATTTTCAAAAAGATATTTTTCAGAAAACCCTTGTTTTAAAAGACTAAATGGGAGAGGGGTTCTAACGGCCCAACGGCTTTCATCACGATCCTCATTAGAGATCGTGAATCCCCTCGCGTCACCCTGAGAGTGAACCCGTATAGGATGAGGATACCACAAGTATTTAGATCTAATGGAGGAATGTAATTAATAACTTAGGGCACGTACTATGATTGGCTAGCCTCTCGTTGGAGGTTATAGTGTGAGGTATGTCCATAGGAAATGAGAGGAAATGACCATCCTCTCGATAAAGTTATCTTCTAGATCATTACCTAGAAGGAAAATTAATTTGTGGTGGTTAACACACTTAGCTTAGGAAACTGTTAATCTTCTTAAGAAGCTACGTCAGTTTTCCTAAGACCCAAATTAATTATTAGTAGTTTTGATAATGAGGATAAAGTGCACATATTTGTTTTGTTTTCACAAACTAAATCTTTTTCTTTTATTTTTCGATTTTTCAAAAATGGTGGGAGGTTCTTTTAGTCCATTGGCCATTATTCTCAGAGAGAATAAGCTAACGGGACCAAACTATGTGGACTGGAAGAGGAACCTGGACATAATACTCAAAGCAGAAGAGTATAAGTATGTCATTTACTAACCCTATTATTCGGGAGGGTTCCACCGCTGAGGAGCGTGAGACTGAGAAGGAATGGAAGAAGGCTGATGAGATGGCTCGTTGTTAAATGTTGGCCTCCATGTCTAATGTGCTCCAGTCCAAACATGAGCACATGACCACTGCGTATGACATAACTCAATTATTGGCCACGATGTTCGCAGATAAGAGCCGGCCAGTAAGGTAGGAGGCTTTCGAACTATCATTAACTCTAAGATGGCTGAGGGTGCATCAGTCAGAGGGTATATGCTTAAGATGCTTGCTGCTTTCAAGGAGACAGAAATCTTAGGTGCTGTTATTAACCCCGAGAGCCAAGTGGACTTTGTTCTCGAATCTCTACTGGGTTCCTTTACTCAGTTCAAGTTGAAATACACCATGAACAAGTTAAACATGGGTTTAATTGAGTTGATGAAGGAGCTTCAAATGGCGGAGAAGGTTATGAAGCCATAATTAAAGGCTATGATTGCTAAGACTTCATCTTCTAGAACTGGGCCCAAGCCTAGGAAGTTCAAGAAGAAGAAGGGGAACGCAGTAGCCCAGCCCAAAAATAAACCCAAGGGCAAGTGCTTCAAATGTGGACTGAAGGGACACTGAAAACAGGAGTGTCCAAATCTTCAAGCCAAGAAAAACCCCACAGGTTATATTTTCTATCTAGAGTCCATATCAATGGTTGGATCAACTTCTACTTGGATTGTTGATTCAGGGGCCACTTATCACATCTGTAACTCCTTGTAAGGGTATGGAAAGATTAGAAGACTCCAGAAGGGCAAACATGGACTACGTATGAGAAATGGAGCACAAGTTTGGGCCTTTTCAGTGGGAGAGCTGGATCTTATTTTTTATTTTAATAGAATAGTGGTTTTGAATGATATTTTATATGTACCTGGATTTCGACAGAATTTAATTTCGATTGCGAAACTAATAAAATCAAGGATATTCTGTATCTTTCTATTCTGGTATTTCTATCAGTAGAGATGGAGAAATTTTATGTACTGGGCATATGTATGGGAATCTATTTTTCTTAAACCCTATTAACAAGCAATTAAATAACACTCAATCTGAATCTTTAACAAGGAAGAGAAAGACCAATGTCAATGACTCATATCTTTGGCATCTAAGGTTGGGTCATATCAACTGAATGAGGATTCAGAGGTTAATCCATGATAGGCCTTTGGGCTCATTGAGATTAGAAAATTGGCCTCAATATGAATCCTGCCTAATGGGAAAGATGACCAAAAAGAGGTATTAAGTCTTGTTCATACTGATGTGTGTGGCCCCTTATCTACACCAGCTAGAAGGGGTTTTGAGTACTTAATCACTTTCACGGATGATTGTACATGGTTTGGTTACATTTATCTAATGAGATGCAAGTCTGACTCTTTTGACAAGTTTAATGAGTTTAAGGCTGAAGTGGAGCATTGGACAAGTAAATTGATGAAGACCTTACGATCGGATCATGGTGGAGAGTACCTTTTTTAGTGAATTCAAGGACTACATGGTACAATATGAGATAGTATCCCAACTCTTTGCACCGGGGACACCCCAGCAGAACGGAGTAGTTTAGAGAGGGAACAAGACATTGATGGAAATGGTTCGAAGTATGATATCTCATGCTACTCTTCCAATATCTTTTTGGGGATATGCCCTGGAAACAACGGTGTACATTCTGAACTTGGTGCCTTCCAAGTCAGTACCTAGGACTCCCTATGAGATGTGGACTGGGCATAAGCTAAGTCTGAATCATCTTAGGATATGGGGTTGTCCAGCTTATGTACTGGTTAAGGCAGACAAGTTGGAATCAAGATCAAAATTATGCTATTTTGTTTAGTATCCAAAAGGAACAAATGGTGGTTACTTTTATCATTCTAAGGAGCAGAAAGTACTGGTAAGTACCAATGTTAGATACTTAGAGGATGATCAGAGTACTTCCACGAAAGGTTCAACTAGGTTAGAACTTGAGGAGAAGTTATTTATGAAATCAACTTTTTCTGACCCGATTGTTGAACAAGAAGAGGCACAACATCAAGAGCCTGTATAATTGGAGCCTCGTTGTAGTGGGAGAATGTCTAGGGTTCCAAGGAGATGGACTGGAGAAGCTTTCGAGCTAGTCTCCGACCATCAGGAATAATACCCCACTAGATACGAGGAGGCTATTGCTGATGCCGATGCAAATCTATGGCATAAAGCAATGAAAGCTAAGATTGAGTCTATGTACTTCAATCAGGTTTGGGATCTTGTAACTTCACCTGAAGAGATAAAACCCATTAGGTGTAAGTGGGTATACAAGAGGAAGAGGGAAGTGGATGGGAAGGTGGAAACCTTCAAAGTTAGGCTTGTGGTGAAAGGGTATACTCAAAAAGAGGGAATCGATTATGAGCAGACCTTTTCCCCGGTAGCCATACTTAAGTCCATCTGTATCCTCCTTGCCATCGCATGTCATTATGAATACGAGATATAGCAAATGGATGTCAAGACGGCATTTTTAAATGGCCATCTTAGCGAAGACATCTATATGTCCCAATCGGAAGGCTTTATTGCAGAAGACCAAGAACATATGGTTTGCAAGCTTAAGAAGTCTATTTATGTCCTTAAACAGACATCGAGAGCATGGAACATTCATTTTGATGAAACTGTAAAGTCTTATGGTTTTATTCAAAACGAGGATGAACCATGCGTGTACAGGAAAATTGAAGGCGTTAAATGTGGTTTTTCTTATCTTATGTTGGCATTCTACTCATTGGAAATGATGTAGGGTCATTTTCATCTACAAAAGTTTGGCTGTCTAGTCAATTCAGTATGAAGGACTTGGGAGAAGCCAGCTACATTCTCGGGATTAGACTTCTTAGAAATACGAAGTAGAGAATGTTATGATTATCCCAAGCGGTGTATATTGATAAGATACTAGCCAGGTATAATATGGATTCATGCAAGGGAGCTCTAATTCCTTGCAGACATGGGTTATTGATAGGGGCTAAATTAGTCATATTTTTCCTAGTTATTTGAGGCTCGTTTGTGATACATTTTGTTCAATAACTAGTCATATTCCGTTATATTTGAGATTTTTCCCTTGGAAAAATATTTTGTTCATTGTTTCATATTTTTGGGGTAAAACGAAGTAAAAATGTCGTGAAACAGATTAAAGGTGGCATCAGCCATGCACTGGTTGCACGAACATCGAGGCGATGACAAATTGTCAAAACAGATCAAAATAGAGTGGAACCGGCGTAGGCTCCAGTAGCCAAGGCGGCGCTGGCTGCATTCTGATATACATTGTGCGAAATTTAAGAAAAAAAATTAGCACACACTTGGAGAAACAGAACACAACCGGCACCAGCTCCAAGAGCCAAGGCGGCGCCGGCTGTGCCCTGAAGTTAAGGCTGTGCTTTGATTTTCCTATGCGATTTTTGGTAATCTATGGAGTTTTAGTATCTTCCAACTTCTACTCAGCCAAGAACATTACACCAACGAGTTTAAGTACTTCCCAAGCCTATAAATAGATAGACAACACATGGGAAGAGAAGAGAATTCATTGATCATCATAGAAAATCACTCAAACTAAAGGAGGAATTCTTCAATTCAAGGAGGGTCGTACAAGAAGGTCTTCAAAGGAAGAAGATGGAAGCTTGTCCATGAGTTCTTTCTTTTCTTTGTTTTCTTTTTCTTGAACAATTATATGTTAATTGTTTTATATATTCATGATTTTTAGAGTTATTTGATCGTTTGAATAATTGATTGTTATTCTTGGTATTTAATTACTTGGGCTAATCACGAGATTGATTGGTTGTTTCTTTCCATTAACTTGCTTGAGAAAGGTGTTGATGGAGGTTTTAATTTGTTAATTTCATATTTGTTGTCTCTTAACTTGCTTGGGAGAGTGGTTAATTGCTAAGAACTGGTAATTAAAGGTTAATTGATATTTGTCAGAGTATGGATTCATTGGTTAATTTAATGTTTTAAATTTGCCAGAGTTTGGAAATTTAAACAAAGGATTGTGTTTAATGCATCTTTTGGGTGAATTAGTTGAGACAGAGTTTGTGATGTTAATTTGTTTAGAAGATAATGATTTCATGGATTGAGAAAGAAGCGAGTCTACTTTAATCCTTCATGATGCCAAGAGAATAATTGGTTGTGATAAAGATTGGGTACTTTTAGATCATGTTTATCTAAACGATGGTTTGAGTTGCATAATTCTCCATCATTGACATGTTTATATTTTATTTTATTTTTATTTATTTTATTTTCATTTTCACTTTATCGAGTCGGTTAAATAATGAAAGAAAAGTGATTAATATATACTTGTTCCTTGTGGATCGACACTCGTTTGAACCTTATGCTATGTTAATGATAAGTACGTTTGCTCATATGTGTAATTTAGGGTTAACGTTTTAATGTAAACTTGAGTGAGAATGTGCTTAGTTTTTATATGATTTTTATACCCAAATAAATACGTATCATGTTTTTCGCGCCGTTGCCAAGGAATAATTGCATGAAAGCTTGGATTTGGTTGATTTAACCATGTAAATATGTAAATTATGTAAATTCGTAAAAGGTGCTATCTTTTGTATTTTGTGTATTCATGTATACCCTTATAATCTAACCTACTAACGTTGGCTATGTTCTATTAACTAACTTTGTAATCTTGTAATTTTATTTTCATCGTTAATTCTGGTATCTAACTTTCTTCTTGTTTTCTTAGGTGTTATCCTTGGTACATGACTTGAAAATCCGAAGGCGAGATAGTCGATTTTGACCCTGAAATCGAAAGGACACTGTCAAAGATTCTCTGGACAATCTAAAGGAACTTGATCGTCGACATGAATGGTGCTCAAAATAACAATGCTGGGAATGATAGGAGGGTTATGGATGACTTTGTGAAACCCGCAATCTCGGGCCCAGGCTCGAGTATCACTAGGCCTAGGGTAGATGCAAATAATTTTGAAATAAAGCCCAACATTATCCAAATGGTTCAAAACATGGTTCAATTTGACGGGCTACCTGAAGAGAATCCCAATGCTCATTTAGCTAGTTTCCTTGAGATTTTCGATACTTTTAAGATGAATGGTGTTTCTAAGGATGCCATAAAGTTAAGACTTTTTCCTTTTTCTTTGAGGGATAGAGCAAAATCTTGATTGAAGTCTTTACCTACCAAGTCCATTACTACTTGGAATGCCCTAGCTAAAAAATTTATGGCTAAATATTTTCCTCCAACTAGGACTACCAAACTTAGGAACGAGATATTCGCCTTCTAACAATTAGATTCTGAGCCTTTATATGAAAGTTAGGGGAGATTTAAGAAGATGCTAAGAAAATACCCACACCACGGATTTGAGCTAGGAATGCAGATGCTTATATTTTTTAATGGCCTCATGTTCACAACACGGTAAGTGGTGGACTCTTCTGCAGGGGGTTCCATCAATCATAAAACCCCGGAATAGGTATTTGAGCTTATTGAAAATTTGGTTTCTAATAACTATTCTTGGGGAAGTACGAGGTCTAGAGCTGGTGTGTAAGGAGTACACAAAGTGGATGCTATGGCAGCATTGGAAGCTAAGGTGGAGGACGCCTTAACTCAGAAGATGGAACAGATAGTGATGCCTCAAGGCCAGGTCTTAAATGTGAGTTGTGATTTCTATGGAGAGGGACACTCCAATCATTAATGCCAACATATGGGGTCACTCCAAGAAACTTCAAAACAAGCGGCTTTTGCAGGTAATGTCCGGCCAGGTAACAACCCTTATAGCTCTTCCTATAATCCTAGTTGGAGAAATTACCCTAATTTTTCGTGGAGCAATGGGAATCAACCTAGGCAGGGTTCTTTCAATTTTGGAGGCAATCAAAGGAACTAAAACCCCATGCCCAATATTGCAACACCTTCAAAGCTACCATTGGAAGAGCTGATTGGCCAATTGGTAAGTACAACGGAGACTAAGTTCCAAGGGGTCGATGTGACAACACGAAACCTAGAGGCCTCCATGCGCAACTTGGAAAACTAAATTGGTCCATTAGCTAAACTACTAGGCGATCATCAAGCTGGGACATTGGCAGGAAACACGGAGGAAAATCCACGGGATCAAAGCCGTGGTAAATATTGAAGCCTTTTTACTCTACTTTCAGTTTTTTGTGATTGATCAATTTTTATTCCTGTCATTTTGATTAATTGTTTGTTATTAATTAGAGTGAATTATTCATCATTATTGTATTTTTTTTTCGCATTTTGATTTAAAAAAAGTTATTTTGGAGAACCGAACAGAACCAAGCCGGCGTTGGCTCGGAGAGCCAGGACCGGCGCCGGTTCCTGTCGGGTAGGCGCAACTTATAGGTCATTTTGGCCACTTTTTTTTCAAAATCTCCAAACTCCATCTCAAATTCTCTCTAACCCGCACCGGCTTCACATCCTCCACTTCCTAAAATTTGATTTTTCACCTCCTAAATACTTCTATAACATCTGTCTACCTCTCTTTTGTTGATCCTACGGATCAAAATCCTCAAATTCTTCCATTTTTCACAACAACATCACATTCAATCCACAAGCAAGGAGCTTAGAGTTGTGCAAAAAGCTTACATCTTTTGCTTGCCCATGCATACATGAGCACAAAGATATGATTTTTATTCAATTCCTACGATTAAAATGGTGTAAATGACTTTTTCTAATTTTAGGAACAATTTTGTCCAAAAATTGGGGTTGTGTATGCTTTCTTGAATTGGACTAGATTAACAGTTACTGATTTTTTGATACTTGATCCATGCATATGATCATTTGGGACTTCATGCATATAGTTAAGGGTGGAATTATGGCTATTTGTGATGATTGACTATAGGCTATATATGGAAATTGCATTGTTTTTCACGTAATGCCATGATGATACCTTTATTAACATGATCATATCTACTTGCATGCATTGAGGATATTCAACACGTTTATGCTTTCCAGCGCACTCTACATGTATTGTTGCAGGTTGTGTTGAATTGAATGGATTGATGGTTGGAATGTGATATGTATTAAAGGAGTTTGGGTTTTGTGGATTGTGAGATTGGTTGAGGGTTGAGTGAGATTTGAAGAGTGTATTTGTAAGGGGTAGTTACATCCCGTTTGACATTGTTGAGCTCAATTGTTCTCTCTTCCTATTTCCACCACTCCTTACTTGAACATGTCTAGAGCAAGAGGTCATTCTTCTAAAAGGGAGAGAGCTTCTTCTTCCTCAACCCCTTCATCTATCGATCCTTTGTTCCTTAGACCATCTGAGTTTATTGATGTATCTTGTGAGGAATGGTACAATAGGAGAGCATCCAATAAAATCATTGTCGAGCATACTTTCGCACCTACCTTAGACCGTGCACTAAAATTGGGAATGATGTTTAGAAGGTTATGATGGGGTTCGATAGAACAACTGAAAGGGAAGTATTGTCCAGTGCTCATCAAGGAATTTTATGTTGGGTATCTCATGTGTATCATATATAGCGCAGCGGAAGAATAAGAACGAGATACCATCCCAGGATCCGCATATGTGTTGAAAACAAGACATATATATAGAAAATAAAGAAACAAAGATGACAGCTTTTACCTTTCTTTGTTTGTGTGGAAAATAAAACTTTCATTCTTCAAGTTTGATTATTGTGGCGCGATCTAGCAATCCTCTTGAAGAATCACCACAAGAGTTGTATGTTTAACCACTATAATCACAGTGTGTGATTATCTCTAATAGTAATCCACATGGAGGATCTCACTTAAGCACCAAGATTTTCTGTGCTAGCAGAAAACAACAATGGTGGCTAGGGTATTTCTTGTTCTTCTTGTTCAACCAAACTAGAGAATGAAGAAGAAGAAGAAGGGTCTTGGTGTTCTCTTGGAGAACCACACGAAATTGAGAGAGAGTAAAGAGTAGAGAACAAAAGATTATATCATATATCCTCTTGTGTGCCCTTTGGTTTTTGTAGAATTGGATCATAATACCTTTGGTTTTCATGTTTTGTTTTTCTTGTGTGACCATTGAAGTCACACGAAAAGCTCAACAGTAAAACCACTTTGGTTATATCTCATATAACCCAAAGCCTCTACAAAAACCACATCTTATAATTCCAAATAGTTCTCCAATTGCAATAGGAACCCATCAAAATCTCAGAATTACAAATTGGCCCATCTATTATAACTAATTATAATTTGGCCAAATCAACTTCTCTTTCTCATAATAAACCCCACTATGTTATCAAATAACATCTTGAGTTTATATTCCTCTTTTGTATGTGACCTACTAGGTTTCCCGGTCAATTGGTAGTGAACATGAATTAATCCAAACGTCTTTGAGATTAATAATCCTTAATTAATTAGAATTAATCCTATTAATTCTAATCAAGATTGGTTTATTAATTCATCAATTAATAAACTTATATTCTCAGATCATGAGCGGTATCTAGCAACACACCATGACTACCTAAAAGTCCAGGAAGTCAAGTGGATTGACATAAACCCTTCAATAACAAACTACAACGCAATTAACTCTTTTCTCCATACAATATCTCATTCGGTCTGGAGTATGAAATTAGTGCCAACTCTTTCCAGAATATATATTAATTCTGGCCTGAATATAATTATACTTGTAGCAGGAACCCACTACTCTCAATGTGTCTCAATTGGAACATTTTCCAATACACATACGCCTTGGCCAAGGACTTATGAGTAGTAATTCCTACAAGTGACCATGAGATATTCGCCCCTACTATTAGGAGTGGTGAATCCTTTATTCATCCTCTCAACTACTTTCGTTTACCTCACAATGTACCCAATATCCATCTCTCATAGGCGGCCCTCGATCGAGCTTCGGAGATCGGAATCAAAGTACAAGGCTCAGCAAACAATGTACCTTGGAGATCTCAAGTCTAAGAATACTTGCACGTTTGCTATGTTGAGATTATATCACTGGCACTAAATAGTTATCCATGTGATTATCTCATAGCTTCATCATCCAATGAACTTATTCCACTAACAAGCATCCATCTGTTAACTTTGAGTATCCCAATACTCACAGATATGACAACCACAACCTAATCAAGATAAGGAAGTCTTAACACATACTAGTATTAATGAGATCTAGTCTTAATGCATTAATGATGTCCTATCTCATTAATATTATGACTAGGGACTATTTAAGTACTAACACTATACAGTGTAGTAGGAATCTCATATCATGATCTCTATCATGATTTCCTTAACACAATGTCGTACTAGGGATTTTATCCAATAGTTATATTACTCAAAAGTAATCAAAAGAACTGTAAGATAAATAATACCTTTTATGAAATAAAATGTGTCATATACAACGTACAAGTGATTGCCTCTAAGGCATAACACTAACATTTTATGCTAACATGATTAATAAGGGCAATACACATCTTCCCCATATTGAAACTAGAGTAAAAGGAATCCCCATCGTCATTACCCAAAATCTATTAGCTAACCTCCTCTAGGTATTTGATGATGATTCTTGGTATGGGATAGATGTGAATAATCAAAAGATTCTTCTGACCCAAATTGGGATGTTAGCGGGACTAGAGCCACACTAAGGTTGTATAAGCATAATACTTTTCAAGCCAATAGTTTCTATTCAAACAACGATCTTGCTGCCAACTTTCGAGCTCTAGTCTATATTCTTGGGTTCAATGTTGTACTCTGTGCTAGTGGTTTCAATAAGGCTCGACTTATTGACACTTATATTTTGCATCGGATGATAAACATACTGCCTATCCTTCTTGCACCTTTGATCATCCAATCTATTAGTGATGTTGTTCATCAACGTCTCTCAACAAAAACCTTCGTTTTTCCCTTGGTTATAATGAAAATTCTGAAAGACTTTGGTGTTAGTCTTGAGGGAGAACTGATGGAGGCTACCACTGAGCACGATATGGTGACCGAGTAAATTCTGATGAGCTGCAGGTACAAGTACAATCCGGAATTGAAAAAATGGCTAACTCCCTTCGAGGTTAGACATCCCGGTCAAGTAAGGCCACCCACAGTGGAGGAGAAGCACCTACTATCACCGGCACATGCACGAGCTAGCAGCTCTCAGTCCCAACACCGGACTGACTTTGAGACTACCGTGCTGGGATGACTAGACCAACAAATGGAGGTGCTCCTACACTTGCAAGGTACTATGGCTAACATGGCGTGACAGCAAGCTACTATGGAGTAGCAATTGGCCGAATTGAGGTAGCATTCTTCTGGGCCACATGGTGGTGAGGGAACTTCTACACCAGCTGATGATGATAAGGAGGAGGACTGATGATGATTGTCTACATTTTCTCGATCACTCTTGTTTTTCTTTTCTCTTTTAATATTTTTTTGCCGTAGTTTTTCCTTTCTTCCTTTGTTTGTACTATTTTCTTTCTTTTGTTTTTGGCTTTATTTTATTTTCTAGCTTTTATGCTTTGGTGTGCTTTTTTGTATTTTTTTTTTAGGTACTTTGCCAATACCTCATTCTTCAAGCATTCAGCTCTTGTACAACACAATGCCTAATGAATGGAAGTTTGTTTTTTTCATCTCTTCTTCTTTATATTTTTGGTCCCATAGTATTGTTTATTCTTTGTTATATTTTTTTGGTCATTAAGGACAATGTCCAATTTAAATGTGGGGGAGTGATTTGATTGACAAGTCTTTTATACATATACTTTAGCCTTCTTGGGAGCAAATTTTGAGCGAAATTTTTTCAAAATTTTTCTGACTTTCTTTGAGATTTCAAGTTGTATTTTTAATGCATGTCTTTATGATAGATTATAGAACATATGTTCTAGATCATTTATGGCTTGTGCATGACTTTTTACATGCACTTGGACTAAATTGTTCTGGATCTAATGCTTTGCATTGTTCTTAAACCTGTTTTTCTACTAAAATTCATGGAGCATTCTAGAACTTACTTGAATACATCTCGAGGCAAAATAGGAAAGACAATCATGATTTAACTTAGGGAGGATGGTAATAGGCCTTCTTTGGATAGTTTGAGCTTTTCAAGCCTACCTATTGTTATATAATCCCTAGTGCCTATTTTAAGCCTAAATTGTGGATTTCTTTCTTTAAAATCCATCACAATACTTTGTCCATTGCTTGTTTCTGAGAGTTTGAATAATTTTCCAAATCTTTATACTCTTGATGGATGAAAGTATATGTAGGAGAATGTTGAGGAAGAATACTTGGAGAAAGATTGTGACTCGTTACTTTCAGTCATGTATCAATAGTTGTATTGAGCAAGAAAAAGAAAAGAGAGAGAAAAAAGGAATTGAAAACAAGAAAAGAAGACCAAAAGCTGCTAGAAAGAATGGAAAAAAGTGAGAGAGAAAAGAAAAGCAGCAGTGAATGACAAGAAGAGAAAAGAAAGAGAAGAGAAAAATTTTTGAAAGAAAAAAAAGAGAAAAGAAATATCACAAAAGGGATGGTGATTGAGCTGTCAAAGCTAAATTCATATAAAGTACTTGACACCATTGTAGAAAATTTTAGTGATCTTGTGAAAGAAATAGAGAAGAGTTGATGAAAGAAGAAGAAGAAGGAAAAAAAAAAGAAAATGCAAGATTTGCTTGAGTGGAGTTGTAATTGCTAAATAAGGTTATTGTTTGATTAATTTTTGGAATAGGAGAGCAAGAAGAGTTGGAAATTATTGATTCATTTGTTTATCCTTTTCTTGCAAACTCTCGCTTCTTTGCTATTGGATTTTCCTATATCCTTCGTTTGCTAAGCTACATTACAAGCCTTTAGCCTTACATTACAAGTTTGAAAGTCCTACTTGATCTAAGTAGAATCATGATATGTCTCAGATTAGTGGAGAGAGTGTATGAAAGGTAAGCCTATGGAATGCATATTCTTTTTGAGCTAAATTCTTTCCAATGGTTTGAGAATATTGTCAAGCATTGAGATGGTTCTACTAAGTCATTTATCACTTACACAAGTCTTGCATTTGTTGTGAAGGACGTAGTATCATGTTTTTTATGTTCTTGAATAAAGAAAGCATTAGAGATATTATTTTGAAATTGATTGAGTGATTTGATGAAACCTTGTATTTTCCTACTTGTTCTTGATACTTTGCTTAAGGACAAGCAAAGAGCTAAGTGTGGGGGAATTGATAGGGGCTAAATTAGTCATATTTTTCCTAGTTATTTGAGGCTCTTTTTGTGATACATTTTGTTCAATAACTAGTCATATTCCTTCATATTTGAGAATTTTCTCTTGGAAAAGGTATTTTATTCATTTTTTCAGATTTTTGGGGTAAAACAAAGCAAAAATGTCGGGAAATAGATTAAAGGTGATGCCAGCCATGCACTGGTTGCATGAACATCGGGGCAACAAAAAATTATCAAAACAGATCGGAACAGAGTGGAACTAGCACAGGCTCCAGTAGCAAAGGCAACACCGGCTGCATTCTGGAATACATTGTGTGGAATTCTTGAAAAAATCAGCGAACAATTGGAGAAACAGAACACAACCGTCGCCGGCTCCAAGAGCCAAGGCAGCGTCAGCTGTGCCCTGAAGTTAAGGCGGTGCTTTGATTTTTCTACATGGTTTTTGGTAATCTGTGGAGTTTTAGTATCTTCCAACTTCTACTCGGCCAAGAACATTACACCAACGAGTTTAAGTACTTCCCAAGCCTATAAATAGATGGAAAACATATGGGAAGAGAAGAGAATTCATTGATCATTATAGAAAATCACTCAAACTAAAGGAGAAATTCTTCAAATCAAGGAGGGTTGTACAAGAAGGTCTTTAAAGGAAAAAGAATGAGGCTTGTCCATGAGTGCTTTCTTTTACTTTGTTTTCTTTTTCTTGAACAATTATATGTTAATTGTTTTATTGTAATTCGACATTGTTTTAGATATTCACGATTTTTAGAGTTATTTGATATTTTGATTAATTGATTGTTATTCTTGGTATTTGATTACTTGGGCTAATCATGAGATTGATTGGTTGTTTCTTTCCGTTAACTTGCTTGGGAAAGGGGTTGATGGAGGTTTCAATTTGTTAATTTCATATTTGTTGGCTCTTAACTTTCTTGGGAAAGGGGTTAATTGCTAAGAACTAGTAATTAAAGGATTTTGTTTAATGCATCTTTTGGGTGAATTAGTTGAGACAGAGTATGTGATGCTAGTTTGTCTAGAAGATAATGATTTTTTGGATTGGGAAAGAAGTGAGTCTACTTTAATCCTTTATGATGCCAAGAGAATAATTGGTTGTGATAAAGATTGGGCACTTTAAGATCATGTTTGTCTAAATAATGTTTTGAGTTGCATAATTCTCCATCCTTGACATGTTTATATTATATTTTATTTTTCTTTCTCTTATTCTCTTTTTCACTTTATCGAGTCGGCTAAACAATGAAAGAAAAGTGATTAATGTGTACTTGTTCCTTGAGAATTGACACTCGTTTGAACCATATGCTATGTTAATGATGAGTATACTTGCTCATATGTGTAATTTGTGGTTGACATTTTAATGTAAACTTGATTGGAATGTGCTTAGTTTTTATATGATTTTTATACCTAAATAAATACACATCAGTTGTCATTTTCCTCAATATACTGTCCTAAGTCTCAAGAGGAAAATGACAGAATGAGTAGGATTCCCTACGCTTTGGCTGTAGAAAGTCTTATGTACGCCATGCTGTGTACTAGGCCAAATATCTGCTTTGTCGTATGCTTGGTTAGTAGATATCAGCTAAACCCTGGGGAGGTTCATTGGCAAGCTATAAATCTTATGATGATTGTACCTCACGGGAACGAGCGATTATATACTGGTTTACAGGGTTAATAATTTGGTTCCTACAAGATACATAGACTCAGACTTCCAGGCAGATAAGGATGAGAGAAAATTCACTAGTAGATATATCTTCACCTTATCTAGAGGAACCATTTCATTGAGAAGTATCAAGAAATCTTGCATTGCTGACTTAACCATGGAAGCTGAGTATGTGGAAGCTTCAGAGGCATCCAAGGAAGCAATCTATCTCTGGAAATTTCTTTCAGAACTTGGAGTTGAGCCACACATCGACAGGCTAATTGTGATGTATTCCAACAACACTGGAGCAGTATCACAATCCAAAGAACCCACGAACCGTAAGAAGGGGAAGCACATCGAGAGGAAGTACCACTTGATCCAGAATTTCATCCGGAAATGGGAAGTCATGGTGGAATAGATTGCCTTCGAGAACAATCTAGCTGATTCATTCACTAAGCCTTTGGCTGAGAAAGACTTCAAGAGACACATAGACGCCATAGGTGTGGGCACCTATGGACATACTTAGTCTTATAGTGCAAATGGGAGATTGTTGGGAAATATGCCCTCTTAGATAAGGTTTCTAATGTAAATATCGATTGTTTTAATAAAAGAATTTATTTTTAGAAATTGTTTGTGAATTTGCATGTTATTTGTGCACAATTATGTTGGGAAAAGACCTATTGTATTTAAGTAAGTGGTCCATGTGAATGGAAGTCTTTTATAGTAAGGTATGGATCACGGGTTACTTAACACATAAATATCCGTTCTTAACCGATTGATGAGAATAGGAATTTCATAATGTCTTGGTTATTATGTTGTAAATTCTAAATAGGGAATGGCTTACCTTTAGCCAGTGAGTAGTCCACTCACTGCATAACATAAGCGTATTTCGAATACGTAGAACAGGACCTGTAGCAGTGGTTTTTAAAGTACTATATGAAAGAAACTTAGACTACTACTACTACAGCGTGGGCTGGTACTCTACGACTTGAGTATGAGTTGGTGGTCTGACGAAGCTGAAAACATGTACTTTGATATGCTATAGTTGAGGTTCTATCGTAGGGCCAATATACTTGCATGTTGGGTATGTGTGACTAGTTAGTTAAGATAGACTTGCACAAGATAGTTTCTATACTATATCGTCCTTTGTGGTTGTCTGAATGATCTAAATATCCAGGGCCCTGGGAAACATGACTTGCATGTTTGCTTTAGGGTAGCTCCCTTTGAAAGCGGAAACAATCTCGGAAGTTGTGGATCATTGGACTAGAAGCCTAAGGATGGCAGATGTCATTTAGAGAGGTGTTAGTACACTTCTTCCTCTTTAAATGTATGGCGATGTATAGAGGGGTATTTTAGTCATTCGACCTGTAGGTCGAAGACTTTTCTAACGCAGCACTGTTCTTGGGGTTAATATTTTCTTATGGTGATATTAGGAAATATTTAAAATGCAAAATACAGCATTTTGTATGGCAACGGTATTTTGGTCGTTTTAGTAGCTAAGGCGGTGTGTCTTTTGGTCCCCAGTATATACCGTGAGTCCTAATGAAATACAGGCTAATGAATTGGTCTTAAATTAAATTAAATGGAATTTATTTTATTTATGTAGTCTGATTTAATTATTGGGCTAAAATAAAATAAAGATCGATGCGGAGAGAGAATTAATTAAATTAGTTTAGTGGGTTAATTAATTATTTAGGGTTTTGGCCTAGTTTGAGTAATTAAAGATTAACCTGGGACTAAAATAATATTGGCTTATTTATTGGACTCGTTTATTTGGGTTGGAAAATTAATTCTTAATTGGGCCAATTGTTTTGTTCTAATTAGAATAATTAATTAAGTCCAAAAGGCTAAACTAAGAGTCCAATGGGCCAGTCCAGTTTAGCATAGGGTTTTATTTAGGTTAAATTGGAGGATTGGATATAACTTTGTTGGTTTGACTGACTCTTCTGAGTGAAAAAACCAGACGTCTCTCTCTCTTTCTCTCCAGAAAATATTCCATGCAAAGACGGAGTAGGAGGCTTGTAGGAATTGTACTAGAGGCTTCCACCAGTGCACCTACTACAGTCCCACACATTTCGGTTTAGCCATCTTTAAGAACAAGGAGAAAATGTTAGAATTTTTTAACCTCGGAGTCCCGCCAGAGCCTAACCGACATTGGCTAAGGCTGCTGGAGCCAGCACCTGCTCTATTCGGGTTCTCCAGTTCTTCAGTTTTTTCAGTTTTTAGATTTTTGCTTCCGCTGCGTGCTCTGTATTTTCCCTTCTGAAGCCTTCACAAAAGGCTCCTCCTAATAAGAGATTCCATCATCACAAAGGAGCAAGATCGTAACCGAGCCATTAGTGAGCTTCAGGCTTGGGCAGAAGGGGGCAAGTTGAGCACCCGACGTTCTTATGATTATTTTCGCCCTCGGCAATCCAGAGTTTCATGGGCAACAACCATTTGGCAGCAAGGATTGATGCCCAAGCATTCTTTCTCTGTATGGTTGTGCGCCAAGGGCCGTCTTAAAACCAAGGATACTCTCCCATTTGTCATAGATGATATCATGTGCCTGTTGTGTAGACAGGAACCAGAATCAGCAAGACACATATTCTTTTAATGCCAGTTTTGAAAACCGATATGGACTGACATCCGGAGCTAGTTGAGACTGCCAGGACCCATGAGGTCACTATCTGCTTGCTTCAAGTGGTTCAAGAGACATAATCGGGGCTCTAGCTGGGTTGCTAAGAACAAGTCCACAGCTCTGTGTGCTATGATTTACCACATCTGGACTACTCAGAACCGAATACTATTTGACAACCAACAGTGCCAACCCTCGGGCATTTCTTCACAGATCAAAACACATGTCTACAGAGTTATCTTTACCATGTACCCTTATGATTTAAACCTTTTTGAGTCTTATTTAGGCTAACTAGTAGGTGCCTTACCTTGGCCCTAACTAGGTGAACGCTTTGTACATATTCCTCCATTTGATCATTAATACACCTTAACATTTTGTTAAAAAAAAAAAAAAAAAAACAATGCCTCGAGCTTTAACATTAATTGATAAAGTATTTTATAGATTAAGATTAATTTGATAAGTCAAAATAAATAGGTGCTATAAATAATAAATAAATAACAAATTATAATATTAACTATTTATTAACAAATAATAAATAGCAAGTAATATTAATAATAGATAATAAATATAAAATAAATTCTTATAATATATAGTAAAAATTATTAATAATAAATAAATTATTTTGATAATAATTACCAATGATATTTATTATTTTAAATAATATAAATTTAAAAGGTAATGATATTATATTAATTAATTCCTATATATTATTCTTTATATTTAGTAAAGCTTAATAAAAATATTACTATTTTTTATCTAATAAAATAATATTATTTTAAGTAATTATTAATTTTCAAAATATTTAATGTTGTTTGAAATCAATAAATTAAATTAACCCATGATACTAATAATATTATTAACAATAACGATAATAATACTAATACTAATAATAATAAAAGTGGTTCTAACAATAACTTTTAATGACCATAGTGAATTACTGATACAAAAATTCATATATATTCACACACACATATATATTTAATAAATATTTTGATTTATAAAAAATAGGCTTGTAATAATATACATCACAACAAGGGTGATATTCCACTAGCAATAATATTTTCTAAGGATTTATTGATAAAAGTAACATCGTGAAGGCATAATCTAACAATGCTGGTATAATGTCTATCCTACATCAAAACATACATACTAGACACATAAAGCCTTCAATCCTAACGTACATATAAGGATCTCCAAGCATAATCCAACAATAGCTCCTAAGCCTCAATATTCATGTCTTAATATCATTCCCTTCACCCACATACATATCTCCAACCTAACAATATTTGATGAACACACTACATCTATCATCTAAAAGCTTTGAGTTTGAAAATTTTAGGATAAGGTCATGAAAGAAATACTTGTTTTGATGATCGTTAGATGAAGATATCATTTTGTCCAAAGCGAGAGAGAGAGAGAGAGAGAGAGAGAGAGAGAGAGAGAGAGAGAGAGAGAGAGAGGTTAAGATGAAAATGAAATGGTGAGGAAGAGATGAAGAAGGATCAAGGTGATCGAACTTACCTTCTTGATGTTCTTCTAGTGCTTGAACAAGGTTTGTGAAATAGCTACTAATAAGTTGAAGGTTTAAATCTTACTTTAAATAAATTAGGGTTTATTTGATGAAGGGTCCTAGGACCTAGATGGAATTATTTAAAATAATAATCTATTAATAATCACTTGTTAGAAAACAATTGGTAAATAAATAAAATTAATAGTAAATAAATTTTAATGTATTTGATTAAAAGATAATGAATAGATTTTAATAGTATTTATGAATATAAGACTTACAAAATTAATATTTTACCTATTATGATTATTTATATAAAAGACTTTATTTGATGTTATTATTTTATATAATATCTATATATTTTATTTCTTTAATAAAAGCTATCAATTATTTGATTAAAATATCATTATTTTATATCAAACTCCAAATCCACATTTTCCTAGGGTTTTCAAAATTATAGTATTAATCATTTTATTGATGAAATAAAATTGATTAACTTAATTACCTTAGGGACAACATGGTCATGATCATACTTTCTATTGCTAACCCTAATCATGAACATTCACTCTATACCAATCTGCAAAACATCCAAACCATGAATAAATGCATAGATCTAAATTCACCTACACATGATCTCAACTCCTCTAAACATAATCACATGCATGGCCTCAACAATAATACAAGAACATAAACCCTATTCACCCAAGGTGACATAATCTTTAACATACTTGATCATTCATACTACTCACGACATGAAGACATGCAACAAACCCTAAGATGCCATACATTCAAATAATACAATCAACTCATGCATCAATCTCAACTCCATCATATACACAGATTCAGTTATGCTTCAATCTCAACTCCATCACAAAACACATCCATTCTCATACTTCAATCCCAACTCCAACACAAAACGCATGCTCAAACTTCAATCATAATCCATTCTATTCCAAAACATTCTAGAGACATATATCTAAGATTTAAAGAGAAGGTTGAAGAGGCTTACTTGGATGATGACTACCTTGAAGTTGTTTCAATAGGAGCCTTACTCTTAGGAGACTTGATCTGTCCAAGAGAGAGGAAGAAAATATGGCCATGGTTGAAGTAACCATTCAGTCAAGAGAGAGAGGGAGAGAGGGAGAAAGAGAGAGAGAGAAAAAAGAGAGTTCACTAGCATATACTCATCAAAGTTGAAGGTGGAAGAAGATGAAGATGATTGTTCATGCTTACCTTGAAGGTGTTATTGCGCCTTCAAGAAAATTCTGGTTTTTGATTCAAAAGTGAGACTTTAATTTCAGTGTTTGATTTTAAAAATTGTAGATGGTTAAAAAGATGGAAGAACAGCTGGGTTTTTGGACTACTTTGCGGCGAAAAGCTATCCAGAAATTTTTCTGGTTTGCACAGCTTTTGTGCTGTCCGGTTTTGGCTGGAATTTTCAGTCCTCAAGCTAATTGAAATGGTCATTTTTCTGGCAGCCTTTGAGAGGGAATGATGGCTGAAAATTTCGGGTATTGGACTGATCAACAAGCTGGAAAAATTTCCAGTTTACTACATGAAGAAGATGAACATACATAGGTTTAGAGTTTGAAGGTTCGACCATAGAGATTAATTCTCTTGGGAACCTTCCACAACTCCTCCCCATTTTTGGTCATGGAGACATCCTCACATAGACATTTTCGACACTCAAAGATCAAAGAAGCTTGCTGGAAATTTTCTGGAAATAAAATTGCTTAGATAAATGGAACAACCTAATTGATTAAGAAGTAAGGAAAGCTAGAGATCAAGAAGGGTATGAATCCCTTAGAAATTGTTGTGGGGCAAAAGAGTAGGATTAGGACATTCCTTTCATGTCTCCCCTAGGACAACACTCCTACTCCTCCCTATGGCATACAAGGGCCAAAATATAGCCTACCTAGCACAAAATAAAATTTAATCATGCTAAAACTCCAATGATAGAATTTGAACTCAAGATCTCAAGGAATTATTCCAAAGCTCTAACCAATAAACCACACCAACTCTTGTTCTTATTTTCTCTCCCAAATATTTTCCCTATTTAATCCTCAAGCTATCTCTCTAATTTCACCTCAACCAAAAATTACCATTTTACCCTTCTTACTCAATAACCACAATTAAGCCATCGAGACTACAAATCACATATCTAAAGCACATAAAATCATACAAAAATATATTTATGCATGCAAGAAAATATGATACGCATCCCAATCCCCCTTACTCTAAGGTTGGTTTTTGTTGGGGTTTCACGTCCTCCCCTCCTTAGGAGAATTTCGTCCCAAAATTCAGGCATACCTCTATTTCAGATCGAGATACTACCATCTTACCCACTCTTCTAATTCCTATGTGGCATCTCGCGTGCCATGATGCTCCCGCTGAATTTTTACCATCGGTATCTGCTTGTTCTGAATAGTCTTGACACTTCTGTCCAATATTCACACGGGTTTCTCCATATAACTCAGATCGGGCTGCAACACCAATGGTGCATCATTTAGAACATGACCGCGATCAACATTGTACTTCTTCAACTGTGACACATGAAACACATCATGAATCCCCATCAATCCATCTGGCAAGTCTAGTCAATATGCTACCGGCCCAATCCTTTCTTTTACTTGGAACGGTCCCAAATATGTCGAATTTAGCTTTTCACCCTTCAGATGCTTTAATATTCCTCTATTTGGTGATAATCTCAAAAATACACTGTCTCCCACTTGAAACTCCAACTCTCTCCGCCTATTGTCCACATAGCTCTTTTGTCGGCTCTGAGCCACCTTTAACCTTTCTCTGATTAACTTGACTTTGTCCAACATTTCCTGAACACTAACTTCTTTGGTTTTGCTTATGTGCCCATCTTCTGACCAACTCCAATATAGTGGTACTTGATACTTGCATCCATACAGAGCCTCATACATCCCAATTGAAGCTTGATAACTATTATTATATAACAGCTCTGCATACGGCACACATTTGATCCACTTATCCCCGAAATCTAGAACACAGGATCTCAGCATATCTTCCAATATCTATATAACTTTTTCTAACTGTCCATCGGTCTGCGGATGCGCCGTCGTACTAAACTTCAGACTCGACCCTATCGATTCTTGAAACTTACCCCAAAAATAAGATGTAAACCTCAGGTCTCGGTCAGACATAATACTTGAAGGCACTCCATGAAGACGGACTATTTCTCGCACATAAGTCTGAGCCAACTTCTCCATAGAGTCTCTTACATTCACTGGTATAAAATGAGCTGACTTGGTCAGTCGATCCACTACCACCCATATAGCGTCCTTCTAGGTCTTTGACATAGGAAGTCCGGTGACAAAATCTATGGTCACCTCTTCCCACTTCCATTCAGGTACTGGTAATGGCTGCAACAATCCTGCTGACTTCTTGTACTCAGGTACTCTTATTTGTATAAGTTTAAATTCAAACAGAAAATGGAAGTAAAACTCTTTAACATAAAAGTTTACGAAAAATAATAAATAAACATCCTAATCGAAATAACTCTCAGCCCTCTAGTCCTCATCCGAATCGTCAAAATCAGCCTCATACAACCATCCCCCAGAGTTCTTAGAAAAGTCTACCCCAGCCCCACTGGCAAACCCCTCCATTAGCTCCTTCCCTGGATGCCTAAAACTCTCCCCGGGCACAACTCGACTGGGAAGAGGAAAGAAGGAAGGCCTAGGTGGAGATTCATAATCTAGCTCCCTTGGGTCATCACTATCTGCTGACAAATCCACTATGGGATTAGGAGGGTGGGGAACATTCACCACTGCTATCTTTTCATCTTCACTGTCAGAACTTATTTCTATCAGCGGGATTGGGGTGGCTCATGGATCGCGACCTCATCATCACTGCTATCTTCTAAAGGGATAACTGGTGAGGAACTGGAAGGTCTTCTGGGTAAATAGGAATAGGAGGATGTTATTGCTGCCATTTCCTCATGGTTCTAAACATTCTAACCATCCTACAGCATAAACAAGATAGGTTAGATAAAGATTAGAACTCAACTGAATAGAACATACACTATCAATATTTGCCTAAACCTTGGCTCTGATACCACTTGTAACACCCCACTACCTAAGCCCAACAGGGCTGGGGATGTTGCCCCGTCCAAAAGACAAGGGGTCTTTATAACTAGGACACACAAATTAAAATAAAACAATACTTTGAAATTAAAACTTATTACAACCCAAAAATTCAAGAACAAATCCGAAATAAAATTGTTCACTCTCAACTTCCAAAGAATTACATAAAATAAATCAGAATATCTTCCAAGTAGGCAACAACTAGCTACACATCCCCATAGTAGGATCAACCTGAAATCATGATAAAAAAGGTGATGAGATAAAAATCTCAGTAAGTCCGTGTGTGCTTTGAGTGTCTAGTGAAAACAGTTCATGAATGCAAGAAGTAAGAACTTTATAAGAGAAATACTGGCAAGCAATAAACAATATTAAAAACAAGAGTGGCATTTTGGCTTTTCCAACCAAACATGAATAATAAAATCAACCACACAAAAGGCAGCCATAGGTTACCGCACTTTGGGCCCCATAACCATACAACGGTCAGAATGCCACAATTTGTTCAGACTGACAAAAAAGGTATGTGATCGGCCTACCGGATAAGATTCTCCTCCTTCTCTACACCCAAACAAAATCGGTTGTCCATTCCGGCAACACACAGTCCACATGACTGAAAACTGTTAGCTCGGACCGGCATAACTAAGTAGTACTGACGTTTCTCTAAGTTGAGTTCATCTTCTGGAGGTGGTCTCCTACCAGAAGACTCACTCTTACTCTTCAAAACTAGTACTACTAGCCTACCCTTATTGAGTACTCAACGTAGTTCATTCCACTTGGGAGAAAACTGATAAAACATAGCTTTACTTGAAAATGGCAATCAAGGGTTTCTGAAGTCTTTGTCAAAATTAGTTTTAGAAAAAGTTTAGTGTTTGAATAAAACTGCTTGTTGTATTTCAAATAATTGGTTTGACTGAAACAAGAAAGGAAACAGTCCCTAATTGCCTTTACCAAACCAGTGTTCACAAACTTCGTGTTTAGCTTGCCATAGAACCCTTTTATAATAAACAAGTTTTATGCAGGAGCTTACCTGAGCCTTGCCCAAAATAAAGATCTCCAACAGCTGACGTAACCCTACCTGGGGCAAACATAAGCCATAATTAAACTCAGGCCAAAATTCACTTCCACATATAAACCTAGCTCAACTTACTACAATCATAACCCTAACGTCCCAAGCTTTAGGGCTAGATAATGAATAAAAGGGGTTTATAACATAAATCTAGCTTGATATTAAAATAACTAGGGTTTGTGAAACAGCTACTAATAAGTTGAAGGTTTAAATCTTGCTTTAAATAAATTAGGGTTTATTTGATGAAGGGTCCTAGGACCTAGATGGAATTATTTAAAATAATAATCTATTAATAATTAATTGGCAAATAAATAAAATTAATAAAAAATAAATTTTAATGTATTTGATTAAAAGATAATGAATAGATTTTAATAGTATTTATGAATATAAGACTTACAAAATTAATATTTTACCTATTATGATTATTTATATAAAAGACTTTATTTGATGTTATTATTTTATATAATATCTATATATTTTATTTCTTTAACAAAAGCTATCAATTATTTGACTAAAATAACATTATTTTATATCAAACTCCAAATCCACATTTTCCTAGGGTTTTCAAAATTATAGTATTAATCATTTTATTGATGAAATAAAATTGTTTAACTTAATTAGCTTAGGGACAACATGGTCATGATCATACTTTCTATTGCTAACCCTAATCATGAACATTCACTCTATACCAATCATCAAAACATCTAAACCATGAATAAAAGCATGGATCTAAATTTACCAACACATGATCTCAACTCCTCTAAACATAATCATATGCATGGCCTTAACAATAATACAAGAATATAAACCCTATTCACCAAAGGTGACATAATCTCTAACATACTTGATCATTCATACTACTCACGACATGAAGATATGCAACAAACCCTATGACACCATACATTCAACCAAGACAATAAACTCACGCATCAATCCCAACTCCACCATGTACACAGATTCAGTTATGCTTCAATCTTAACTCCATCACAAAACACATCCATTCTCATACTTCAATCCCAACTCCAACACAAAACGCTTGCTCAAACTTTAATAATAATCCATTCTTTTCCAAAACATTCTAGAGACATGAATCTAAGATTTAAAGAGAAGGTTGAAGAGGCTTACTTGGATAATGACTACCTTGAAGTTGTTTCAAGAGAAGCCTTACTCTTAGGAAACTTGATCCGTCCAAGAGAGAAGAAGAAAATATGGCCATGGTTGAAGTAACCATTCGGCCAAGAGAGAGAGAGAGAGAGAGGGAGAAAGAGAGAGAGAAAAAGAGAGTTCACTAGAATATACCCATCAAAGTCGAAGGTGGAAGAAGATGAATATGATTGTTCATGCTTACCTTGAAGGTGTTATTGAGCTTTCAAGAAAAATCTGGTTTTTGATCCAAAAGTGAGACTTTGATTTCAGTGTTCGATGTTAAAAAATGCAGAAGTGGTTTCAAGGGGTTTAGTAGGTGTGATCTGGAGTTTTTGGTGAAGATTGGAGAGGTTTGGAGAGAATGGAGAGAAGAGAGAGAGAGCTGGCCGAAATTCTGCTTGGGAAGGAGTGGCCGACTGTTTGGGAGGTTTTTAGTAATTAAATTTTCTGATTTGAGAGGAAAAGGAAAGCTAGTTGTTTGAAATCTAAAAAGAATATTTTGGGGAATGACTTTTGGAAACAAATATGGTAAGAAGATCTTGGTTAATGGAGAGCTTATGGAAGCTTCAATGGCTGGCTACTTGGCTGTGATTTTTGCTGAGATGAATGATGTTTGAAGGAGTTTTAGAGTGGCCGAAAATATGGTGTACAATGGTGAAGGAATTTTCTGGTTGTTTGAGGGTTAATCTACGACAGTTGGCTAAAATATCTTGCTGAAATTTTGGACTCCCATTGATGGCTTGATTGGAGTAATTGATGGAGAGATTTTAGGAGCAGCCATGGAGCTGTTTTTCGTGTAGAACTCTGGAGAGGATAATGGAGCTCAGTTCATGGTTGATCAAGGTTAGTTTGCATAGAAAAATAGGATGATTTTTCGGATAAGGGTGAAGGAGAAACAAGCTGGAATCTGATTAGGTTTTTCGCAAGCTTGCTGGAATTTTTGGGCAGATTCTTCTGCCATATTTCAGTCAGCTTGCAGAAGGTTTGAAGGACCATTGGAGGGTCTTTTAAGGCTAGTTTTCAGCCTTCTTTATGGAGGAAAAACAAGGTTGAATTGCTGGTTAAAAAGGTAGAAGAACAGTTGGGTTTTCGGATTGCTTTGCTGCGAAAGCTGTCCAGAAATTTTTCTGGTTTGCACAGCTTTTGTGCAATCCGGTTTTGGCTGGAATTTTCAGTCCTCAAGCTAAATGAAATGGTCATTTTTCTGGTAGCATTTGAGAGGGAATGATGGCTGAAAATTTCAACTATTGGACTAATCAACAAGCTGGAAAAATTTCCAGTTTACTACATGAATAAGATGAACATACATAGGTTGGAATTTGAAGGTTCAACCATGGAGATTAATTCTCTTGGGAACCTTCCACAACTCCTCCCCATTTTCAGTCAAGGAGACATCCTCACACAGACATTGTCGACACTCCAAGATCAAAGAAGCTTGCTGGAAATTTTCTGGAAATAAAATGGCTTAGATAGATGGAATAACCTAATTGATTAAGAAGTAAGGAATCCCTTAAAAATTGTTGTAGGGCAAAAAAGTAGGATTAGGACTTTCCTTTCATGTCTCTCCTAGGACAACACTCCTACTCCACCCTAATGCATGCAAGGGCCGAAATATAGCCTACCTAGCACAAAATAAAATTTAATCATGCTAAAACTCCAATGATGGAATTTGAACTCATGACCTCAAGGAAGTATTCCAAAGCTCTAACCACTAAACCACAACAACTCTTGTTCTTATTTTCTCTCCCAAATATTTTTCCTATTTAATCCTCAACCTATCTCCCTAATTTCACCTTAAGCAAAAATTATCATTTTACCCTTCTTACTCAATAACCACAATTAAGCCATCGAGACTACAAATCACATATCTAAAGCACATAAAATCATACAAAAATATATTTATGCATGCAAGAAAATATGACATACATCCCAACCCCCCTTACTCTAAGGTTGGTTTTTCTTAGGGTTTCACAGACATAGTGCGAGGAATGTCCATAGGAAATGAGAGGAAATGGCCATCCCCTCGATGGAGTTATCTTTTAGATCATTACCTAGAAGGGAAATTAATTTGTGGTGGTTAACACACTTAACTTAGAAAACTGTTAATCTTCCCAAGAAGCTATGTCAGCTTTCCTAAGAGCCAAATTGATTATTATTAGTTTTGATAATAAAGATAAAAGTGCAAATATTTGTTTTGTTTTCACAAACTGATTTTTTTTTTTTTCGATTTTTCAGAAATGATGGGAGGTTCTTTTAGTCCATTGGCTGTTATTCTTTGAGAGAATAAGCTAACAGGACCAAAATATATGGACCGGAAGAGAAACCTAGACATAATACTCATAACAAAAGAGTATAAGTATGTCTTTTTCGAAACCTGCCCTATTATCGAGGATGGTTCTACTGCCGAGGAGCGTGAGGCTGAGAAGGAATGGAAGAAAGCCGACAAGATGGCTCGTTGTTACATATTGGCCTCCATGTCTAGTGTGCTCCAATCCAAACATGAGCACATGGCCACTGCGTATGATATAACTTATTCATTAGCCACGATGTTCGTAGATAAGAGTAGGCCCGCAAGGCAAGAGGCTCTTCGAACAATCATTAACACTAAGATGGCTGAGGGAGCATCTGTCAGGGAGCAGATGATCAAGATGATTACTGCTTTCGAGGAGGTAGAAATCTTAGGGGCTATCATTGACCTCGAGAGCCAACTGAACATGGTTCTCAAATATCTAATAGGTTCCTTTACTCAGTTCAAGTTGAACTATGACATGAACAAGTTGAACATGGGTTTAACTAAATTGATGAAGGAGCTCTAGATGGCGGAGAAGGTCATGAAGCTACAATCTAAGTCTATGATTGCTAAGGCTTCATCTTCTAGAATTGGGCCCAAGCCTAGAAAGTTCAAGAAGAAGAAGGGAAACGCAGCGGGCCAGCCCATGACCGAGCCCAAAGACAAATTTAAGGGCAATTGCTTCAAGTGTGGACTGGAGGGACACTGGAAAAATGAGTGTCCAGATCTTCAAGCCAAGAAAAATCCCATAGGTAATATTCTCTATCTAGAGCCTATATCAATGGTTGGATCAACTTTCATTTGGATTGTTGATTCAGGGGCCACTGATCATATCTGTAACTCTTTGTAGAGGTTTAGAAAGATTAGAAGACTACAGAAGGGCGAACATAGATTACGTGTGGGAAATGGAGCATAAGTTTGGGCCTTTGCAGTGGAAAAGTTGGATCTTGTTTTTTATTGTATTAGAATAGTGGTTTTGAAAGATATTTTATATGTACCTGGATTTCAATAGAATTTGATTTCGATTGTGAAACTAAAAAATCAAGGATATTCTATATCTTTCCCTTCTGGTATTTCTATCAGTAGAGATGGAGAAATTTTATGTATTGTGCACATGTATGGGAATTTATTTTTCTTAAACCCTATTAACAATCAATTAAATACGCTCAACTTGAACCTTTAACAAAGAAGAGGAAGACCAATGTCAATGACTCTTATCTTTGGCATCTAAGGTTGGGTCATATCAACTCGACTAAGATTTAGAGATTGATCCATGATGGCCCCTTGGGCTTATTGAGATTGGAAAATTGGCCTCAGTGTGAGTCCTGCCTGATGGGAAAGATGACCATAAGGTCATTTACCCCTAAGGCAGATAGAGCCAAGGAGGTATTGAGTCTTGTTCACACCGATGTGTGTGGTCCTTTGTCTACACCAGGTAGAGGAGATTTTGAGTACTTCATCACTTTCACGGATGATTGTACAAGTTTTGGTTACGTTTACCTGATGAGGCGCAAGTCTAACTTTTTCGATAAGTTCAAAAAGTCGAAGGCTGAAGTGGAGTGTCAGACAAATAAATTGATCAAGACCTTACGATCGGATCGTGGTGGAGAGTACCTTCTTGGTGAATTCAAGGACTACATGGTACATCATAGGATAGTATATCCCAGTTCTCTGCGCTTAGGATGCCCCAGCAGAATGGAGTAGCTGAGAGAAGGAACAGGACATTAATGAAAATGGTCTGAAGCATGATGTCGCATACTACTCTTCCAGTATCTTTTTGGGGATATGCCCTGGAAATAGCGGCATACATTCTGAACTTAGTGCCTTCTAAATCAGTACCTAGAACTCCCTATGAGATGTGGATTGGGCGTAAGCCAAGTCTGAATCATCTTAGGATATTGGGTTGTCCAGCTTATGTACTGGTTAAGGGAGATAACTTGGAACTAAGATCAGAATTATGTTATTTTGTTAGGTATCCAAAAGGGACAAAGGGCGGTTACTTTTATCATTCTAAGGAGCAGAAGGTCCTGGTTAGTACCGATACTAGATACTTAGAGGATGATCAAAGAACTTCCACGAAAGGTTCAACTAGGTTGGAACTAGAAGAGAAGTTATCTTCGAAAGCAACTTCTTCTGACCCGATTGTTGAAGAAAAAGAGGTACAACCTCATAAGCCGATACATATAGAGCCTCGTTGTAGTGGGAGAGTGTCTAGGGTTCCAGATAGGTGGATTAGAAAAGCTTTCGAGCTAATCTCCGACCATCAGGAACAAGACCCCACAATATATGAGGAGGCTATTGCTGATGTCGATGCTAATCTGTGGCATGAATCAATAAAATCCATGATTAAGTCTATGTAACTCAATCAGGTTTGGGATCTTGTAACTTCACCTGAAGGGATAAAACCTATAGGGTATAAGTGGGTATACAAGAGAAATAGGGGAGTTGATAGGAAGGTGGAAACCTTCAAAACTAAGCTTGTGACGAAAAGGTATACTCAGAAAGAGAAAATCGACAATAAGGAAACCTTTTCCCTGATAGCTATGCTTAAGTTCATTCGTATACTCCTTGCCATCGCATGTCATTATGATTACAAGATATGGCAAATGGATGTCAAGACGATATTTTTAAATGGCCATTTTAGTGAAGACATCTATATGTCCCAACCGGAAGATTTTGTTGCTAAAGGCCAAGGGCATATGGTTTGCAAGGTTAAGAAGTCCATTTATGGACTTAAGTAGGCATCGAGAGTATGGAACATTCATTTTGATGAGACTGTAAAGTCTTATGGTTTTATTCAAAATGAGGATGAACTATGTATGTACAGGAAACTTGAAGGCATTAATGTGGTTTTTCTTATCTTGTATGTGGATGACATTCTACTCATTGGAAATGATGTAGGGTCATTGTCATCTACAAAGGTTTGGTTGTTTAGTCAATTCAGTATGAAGGACTTAGGAGAAGTCAGCTACATGCTCGGGATTAGACTTCTTAGAAATAGGAAGCAGAGAATGTTAAGATTATCCCAAACGGCATACATTGGCAAAATACTGGCTAGGTATAGCACGGACTCATGCGTGGGAGCTCTAATTCCTTACAGATATAGGTTGTCATTTTCTTCAAGGGACTATCCTAAGTCTTAAGAAGGAAAGGATAGGATGAGTATGATTCTCTACGCTTCGGCTGTGGGAAGTCTCATGTACGCCATGTTGTGTACTAGGCCAGATATTTGCTTTACCGTAGACTTGGTTAGTAGATATCAGTCAAACCCTAGGGAGGTTCATTGGCAAGCTGTAAAGTATATACTCAAGTACTGTAAGGGAACAAGAGATTATATGCTGGTTTACAGGGCGACGACTTGGTTCCTAGAGGATACATAGACTCGGACTTTTAGGTGGATAAGGATGAGAGAAAATTTACTAGTGGATATATCTTCACCTTGTCTGGAGGATCAATTTCTTAGTGGAGTATCAAGAAATCTTGCATTGTTGACTCAACTATCGAATCTGAGTATGTGGTAGCTTCGGAGGCATCCAAGGAAGCAGTCTGGCTGCAAAAGTTCCTTTCAGAACTTGGAGTCGTGTCACACATGGACAGGCCAATTGTAAAACCCCATCCAAAACCAACCCTAGAATAAGGGGGTCAGGATGCATATCACATTCTCTTGCATGTATAAATATATTTTTGAATAATTTTATGTGTTTTGGAATCGTGATTTATAGTTTAGAAGGTTTAATTGTGCTTATTGAGTAGGAAGGGCAAAATGATAATTTTGCTTGAAGTAGAAATAGGGAGATAGCATGGGGATTGAATAGGAAGATTATTTGGGAGAGAAAATAAGAACAAGAGTTGTTGTAGTTTAGTGGTTAGAGCTTTGGAATTTATCTCTAAGGTCTTGAGTTCAAATCCCATCATTTACGTTTTGGCATGATTAAATTTTATTTTAGATAGGTGGATATTTTCGTCCCTTGTAGGCCATAAGAAGGAGTGGGAGTGCTGTTTTAGGAGAGACATGAAACGAATGCCCTAATCCTACTCCTATACCCTACAAAAACTCTTAAGGGATTCATACATTTTTTGCTCTCTAGCCTACCTTAATTCTTTATCAATTAAGTTGCTCAATTTACCTAAGCCATTTTTATTTCCAGAAAATTCCAGCAAGACTCTCTGATCTTGGAGTTTCTAAAATGTCTATATGAGGATAGCATATTGACTGAAAATGGGGAAGGGGTTATGGAAGGTTTCCAAAAGAATTAATCTCTATGGTTGAACTTTCAAACTCTACCCTATAAGTGTTCATCTTCTTCATGTAGTAATTTGGAAATTTTTTCTAGCTTCTTGGTAAGTTCAACTTTCAAAATTATTGCCATTTTTCCCACTCAAATATTGCTAGAATAATAGCCATCTTGATCAACTTGAAGACTGAAAACTTTGGCCAAAATTCGGACTGCACAAAGCTGTGCAAACTAGAAAAAAATTCTAGGCAGAATTTGCAGCATAACAGTCCAAAAAACCAAGTTGTTTTTCTAGCCTTCAAACCAGTAATTCATCTCTGTCTTTCCTCCATAAAGAAGGCTGGAAAATAGCCTTAAAGGACCCTCCAATATCCCTTCAAACCTTCGGCAAGTCGGCTGGAACATTGCAGAAAAATCTACACAAAAATTCCAACAAACCTCTAGAATGAACAACCTGAAATTCTAGCCATGTTCCCTCTTCAACCCTATCCGAAACTCACTCCAATTTTCTGTAAAAGCAACCTTAGTCAGCCATGAACTGAACTCCATCACCTTCTCCATTGATCTACATGAATGAAGCTCCATGGCTACTCTTTAAATCACTCCATCAATCACTACAATCAAGCCTCCAACTAAAGTTCAAAATTTCAACAAATTGCTCCATGAAAACTCCTTGGATTAAGCTTCGTACAACCAGAAAATTTTCCACCATTATGCTCTGAATGTTGGCCACCCTATAGCTTATTCAAACCTTATTCAACTTAATAAAACTCCAACACAATCCAGTCGGCCATAGCAGCTCCATGAACCTCCATCAACCAGGCCATTCTTACCATATCTTCCACCTTAATTCACTCCATAAATTACTTCTTTTGAATTTCAAAAAACCACCTTTCCTTCTTTTCCCTAATCTGAAAATCCAATCACAAGGACTCTCCAATCCATTCGGCTAACTCTATCCAGCAAAATTTCGTCCAGCATTCCTCCATTCTTTCCATTTCTCCAAAGAACACCAAGAACACACACCACCATTCTCCACACCTAAGACCACTCTAAACATCTCCAATCTTCTCCAAAAACTCAAGATCACATCTACTCATCCTCTAGAATCCATTTCTGTAATTTATAACATCAAACGCTAAAATCAAAACTCTACTTTTGGATAAAAAAACTAGAATTTTCTTGAAGACTCAAGAACAATGTCAAGGTAAACATGAACGATTATGTTCATCTTCCTCCCTCTTCGATCTTTAATGAAATATACTAATACTCTCTATCTTTCTATTTCTCTCTCTCTCTCTCATGGCCGAAATGGTTGTTTAAACCATGGCCATTTTCTCTTCTTCCTTCTTGGTCGGATCAAGCCTTCCAGGCGTGTGGACACTCTTGAGACTTCATTAAGGTAATCATCATTCAAGTATGTCTCTTTAACCCTCTCCTTAATTTTAAAATCATGTCTCTTAGATGTAATTAGAAAATGATGGAATATGATTGGTGATTGAGTATGTGTTTATATAATGGAGTTAGGATTGAAGTATGATGATGATTTGTCATGGTTGAGTTTTATGATGTTTTAGGGTTTATTGCATGCTCTTCATGTCGTGAGTTAGTGTGGATGATTAAGCATGGTAGATATTATGTCACATTTGGTGAATAAGGTTTTATGTTCTTATATTCTTGTTGAAGCCATGAATATAAGTATGTTTAGTGGAGTTTGGATCATATTATGGTAGTTATGGATCTATGCTTTTATTCATGAATTGAATGGTTTGTGGATTGGTGTTAAAGTCTATGTTCATCATTATGGTTAGCAATAGGAGAATTATGATCATGACCTTCTTGTTCCTAAACTATTTTAGTTAGCCAATTTTATTACATTGATAAAAATTAATACTATATTTTCTTCTAATGATTTCGAAAACCCTAGGAAGATTGGGAATTGGATTGTTAAATGAAATAGTGGAATTTTATCAAAATAAATTATATCTTCTATTAAAATTAAAATATAAAAAAATATTATATATAATAACAATATTAAATAAACCTTTTATATAAATAATCATGATAGGTAAAATATTAATCTTATAAGTCATATATTCATATATACTAATAAAATTTATTTATTATCTTTTAATAAAAAAATTAAAATTTACTTATTATTAATTTTATTTATCAATTATTTTCTAACTATTAATTATTAATTAAGAGAATAGTAATAGTTTATTATTTTAATAATATCATCTAGGACATAGGACCTTTTATCAAATAAACCCTGGTTTATTTATTAATAACAAAGATTTATACCTACAACTTATTAGTAACTACTTCACAATCCCTAGTTATTTTATTATTAAGCTAGATTTATGTTATAAAATCTTTTTATCATCTAGCCTTAAAGTTTGGGTCATTAGGGTCATGATTGTAGGAAGTTGAACTAGGATTATTTATAGAAGCAAATTTGGTTTGAGTTTAATTATGGCTTGTGTTTACCTCAGGCAAGGTTAGGTAAGCTTTGGAAGATCTTCGAGATAGCTCAAGCAAAGGATCAGGTAAGCTCCTGCATAAAACTTATTTGCTGTAAAAAGGTTACCATGGCAAGCCAAATGCAAAGTGTGTGAACAATCATTTTGTAAAGGCAATTGAGGACTGTTTCCTTTCTTGTTTCAGTCAAACAAATTATTTGAAATTCAACAAGTAGTTTTACTCAAACACTAAACTCTTTCTAAAACCAACTTTGTCATGAACATTGGAAACCCTTAATTGCCATTTTCAAGTAATGCTATGTTTTATCAGTTTTCTCCTAAGTGGAACAATGAACGTTGAGTACTCAATAAGGGTAGGCTAGTAGTACTAGTTTTGAAAAGCAAGAGCAAGTCTTCTGGCAGGAGGCCACCTCCAGAAGATGAACTCAACTTGGAGAAGCGACAGTACTACTTAGTCATGCCGGTCCGAGCTAGCAAGTTTCAGTCATGTGGACTGTGTGTTGCCGGAGTGGACAATCGGTTTTGTTTGGGTATAGGGAAGGAGAAGTATCTTACCCGGTAGGCCGTACACCTACCTTTTGTCAGTCTGCACAACGTGTGGCATTCTGACCGTTATATAGACATGGGGCCCAACGTGTGGTACCCATGGCTGCCTATTTGAGTGGTTGTATTTATTGTGCACTTATATATTTTGAAAAGAGGAAAACACCACTCTTTATTTTAACTTTATTTATTACTTGCCAGCATTTTCTCTTATGAAATGTTTCAACTTGCATACATGAACTGTTTTACCTGAACACTCAAAGCACACACGGACTTATTAAGATTTTTATCTCATCACCCTTTTTTCTATGATTTCAGGTCGATCTTGCTGTGGGGATGAGTAGCTAGTTGTTGCTTGCTTTGGAAGATATTGTGTTATTTATTTTATGTAATGCTTTGAGGGATGAGAGTAAACAATTTATTTTGGATTTGTTCTTGAATTTTTGGGTTGTAATAATTTTTAATTTCAAAGTATTATTTTATTTTTATTGTGTGTCCTAATTATAAAGACCCCTTGTCCTTTAGATGGGGCGACATCCCCAGCCTTGTTGGGCCTAGGTTGTGGGGTGTTACACCAATTGTGATGTATTGCGACAACATTGGAGTAGGATCACAATCCAAAGAACCCAGGAAACACAAGAAGGGGAAGCACATCGGGAGGAAGTACCACCTGATCCGAGATTTCATCCAGAGACGGGAAGTTGTGGTGGAACAGATTGCCTCCGAGAACAATCTAGTTAATACATTCACCAAGCCTTTGGCTGAGAAAGTCTTCAAGAGACACTTAGACGCCATAGGGGTGGGCACCTACGGACTTACTTAGTCTTAGAGTGTAAGTGAGAGATTGTTGGTAAATATGCCCTCTTAGACTAGGTTTCTGATGTAAAAATTGAATGTTTTAATAAAAGAATTTATTTCAAAAATTGTTTGTGAATTTACAATTTTATTTGTTCACAATTACGTTTGGAAAAGACCCATTGTGTTTAAGTAAGTGGTCCATGTGAATGGAGGTCTTTCACAATAAGGTATGAATCACGAGTTACTTAACACATAAAACTTTTGTTCTTGACTGATTGATGAGAATGGGAATCTCGTCATGCCTAGGATATTATGTTGTGAATTCTAAATGGGGAACGACTTACCTTTAGCCAGTGAATAGTCCACTCACTTCATGACATAAGCGTATGTTGAATACGTAAAACAGGACATGTAGTAGTGGTTTCTAAAAGTACTATATGGTAGAAACCTAGATTACTAACGCTACAGCGTAGACTAGTACTCTACAACATAAGTTTGAGTAGGTGGCCTGACGAAGTTGGAAGCATATACCTTGATATGCTATAGTTGAGGTTCTATAGTAGGGCCAATATACTTGCATGTTGGGTATGTGTGACTAGTTAGTTAAGGCAAACCTATACAAGATAGTTTCTATACTATATTGCCCCTTGTGGTTTTCTGAATAATCTAAATATTCAGGGTCTTGGGAAACATGACTTGGATGTTTGCTTTTAGGTAGCTCCCTTGGAAAGCAAAAATAATCTAGGAGGTCGTGCATCATTGGACTAGAGGCCTAAGAATGGTAGATGTCATTTTGAGAGGTGTTAGTACAATTCTTCCTCTCTAAATGTACGGTGATGTATAGAGGGGTATTTTAGTCATTACACTTGTAGATCGGAGACTTTGCTAACACATCACTATCCTTAGGGTCAATATTTCCTTATGGTGATATTAGAAAATATTTAAAATGTAAAATACAGCTATTTATATGGTAAGGATATTTTGGTCATTTTAGTAGCCAAGGCGGTGTGTCGTTTGATCCCCAGTATAGACTATGAGTCCTAATTAAATACAGGCTAAGAAATGAAATGAAATTAAATGGAATTTATTTTATTTAAGTAGCCTGATTTAATTGTTAGGCTAGAATAAAATAAAGGTCCATGGAGAGAGAATTAATTAAATTAGTTTAGTGGGTTAATTAATTGTTCAGGGCTTTGGCCCAATTTGAATAATTAAAGATTAAATTGGGACTAATCTAATATAGACTTATTTATTGGACTAGTTTATTTGGGTTGGGAAATTAATTATTAATTAGGCCATTTATGTGGTTCTAATTAGAAGAATTAATTTAGCCTAGAAGGTTAAACTAAGATTCTAATAGCCCAATCCAATTTAACCTAGGGTTTTATTTAGGTTAAACAAGAGGATTGGAAATGACGTTGTTGTCAGAGCACAAACTCTCTGAGACAGCTTCTTCTCTATGAAAAGCTAAACGTCTCTCTCTCTCCAGAAAAAAGGTTCCTTAGTCTGTAGTTGTTCACTAAACGGATTTAGGCAGGCCATATACTAGAAGATCGAGAGATTGGTGTTCATCTACATGCAAAGACGAAGTAGGAGGCTTGCAGAAATCATACAAGAGGCTTCCACTAACGTACCTACCCCGGTAGCACATATTCCGGTATAACCGATTTTTAGAAAACGGAAAAAAGGTAAAAAATTTTTTAACCTCGGTATCCTGCCAAAGCACGACCGGCGTCGGCTAGGACTGCTAGAGACAGTGCCGGCTCTGGTCGGGAATCCCCTGTTCTTTAGTTCTTCCAGTTTTTTATCTTCACTTCTGCTGCGTGCCCTGTTTTTTCCGCTTTCTATGCCTTGAAATTTAATTGAAAACCTCTTCCTATTTTTCTTCCTCAAATAAGGTTATCATCCTTTCCCCAAGAGCTAGAATTTTTGAAGCTTCTAGCTAAGAATTATCCAAGACATTATATAGATATTGAAAAGAATTAAAGAAATTGGTGTAGTTTAAATTGAAATAGATTAGGACAAAGCTTGCAAAAATAATAGAGACCAGAATTCTTCTAGAATTCCTTTTAGAACAAGTTCACATGGTCAGAACATTACCATGGTGACTTCCCTGAGACAACATTCCTAACCTTAAGGGATGTAAGAAAAGAAAAATTCAAACATTGGTTAACATAGTAATGAATAAAACTTAGGTGGTGAGATTTGAACTAAAGACCATAGAGATTAAAACACAGTGCTCGAACCACTTAAGCACAACAACTCTTGTTCTTATTTTTTCAATCAAATTCTCTTGCTATCTAAGCATCAAGCCTTCTTGGTATTTCAACCTCAAGCAAAATTCCCTTTTTACCATTTCTTCTCAATAAGTATAAATAAACCGTATAACCCATATACTACAATTCTAAGGCATTTGAAATCATTTAAGGAATATGTTTTATGCAAGATGATATGATATTTATCCTGTCCCTCTAACTCTAGGGGAGGTTTATGTGGGGTTTTAGACGTGCGCTGCTGGGCCATCAATTTTCTTTCATTCTCACATGCGATATCCAATATTCTTGGAAATGCTTTTCTAAACCGTCTTTGCTGGTCGTGCTATTTGAATGCACGTGCATTATGAGAATTCTTCATGATGCTTAATGGATGTATTCGTATTGCAAACAAAAATACCACTAATTATTCATGTAAAAGGCTCTTCTTTCCAAAGTTATAAGCTGATTCCCAAATATATTGATTTGCAGTTCCCAAATGTTAAGTGCCAAAATTAAAGTTTATAGAGGCTAAATTCATATATATTTTCCTAGTTATTTGAGGCTTTTTTGTGATACATTTGATGAAACAACTAGTCATATCTCTTCCTAGTTCATATTTTTCCTTTAGAAAGGTGTTTTGATGTTTTTATGTAGAATTGAAGGAGAAAAATGGCTAAAACTATCGGCGTAATAGAGCACAGTGGGCGACGGCCCTTCAATAGGAAAACACAGTTGGAACAAAGGCATAGATGGCGCCGGCTCAGAGGCATGGACGGTGCTGGCTATATGCTAATTTAAGACGATAGATTTCCTTTTCGATGAAAATTTTTCCAATTTCAGTTGGATTCTTTTGCAAACTCATTCAACCACAGGAATGTTCTCTTGTAGGCACTTTTGGGCAACCTAAAGTCCTATAACTTTAAGAGAATAGCATTGTACAAAGAAGAGCTCTAGTTCTTGAGTGTTCATTTCAATATTTTATAGAACTCCTAGAGAAGCACCAAGATTTAAGAGGATCAAGGAGAATTTTGAGAGAAGAAGAAGAGGTTGCTCAAAAAGGTTTCAAGTAAGAAGAAGAAGGCTTACTTATCTATGAGTGATTTTTTTTTTCTCTTTTTTGTAATTTATTGGCAATTTGTGTCTTAATTATTTTAATTGTATTTAGAAGATTTTTTTGGATTCATGACTTTTAGTTAATTTAGTTCGTTGATCAATTGTTTATAATTCTTGGTATTTGATTACTTGTTATTATTGCTGAACTGATGATTTTGGATTTGCTTTTAATTGACTTGCGAAATGATGTTAGGTGTTGATTTAGTGTTATTGATTTCAAATATGTTAACTTTTAATGGACTTGGGAAATGAAGTTAAGAACAAAGAACTAGAGTAATCAAAGATTCGTTGATTTCACATCCAATATAAGGTCATTGGCTAATTTCATGTTTTATGTTGTCTAGAGCATATGAATATTATTTGAGGAATGAGCTTCATACATCTTTTGGTTGTTTTGATTTGATTTGAAAATATGCTAAATTGTCTAAAGTATAGTGATTCCATAGATTAAGAAAGAAGTGGAGTCTATATTTTGTTCCTTCGTGGTGCCAAGATGGTAATTAATTGTGATAATTGCTAGTCAATAATTGCTATATCTTTAAAGATTTCTATTTATTTATATGTCTTGTTTCTCCTTGTTCTCACTCCTTGATTATACTTGTGACTTTTCTCCTATGACTTGATTTTTCTCAAGTATATTAGGTTAGTAGGTTATTTACTTCTATTCTTTTCTTCTATTGTCTAAACAATAAAGATTTGGGTAAAGTAAGATAGGAGCCTAAATTATTGTATATTCGATACTTGCTATCCCTATACTATATGATGGGTATATTTACCCGTATGTGTGGTTTTAGTGGTTTGCATTTTAAATGAAGCTTGATTGATTGTGGACATTGATGATAATATTTTCTACTCTAAAAAACACGCATCAAGTTTGTAGACTTTGTTAACTAAAGTTTTTTTTTAGGAGTTTTGTTAGTCTTTCTCGTGTTTTATTTTTTGGTTTTTATTTTCTTCGTGCTCTTATGTGTGTGTGTGTGTGTGTTTTTTTTTTTTTTTTTTTGCAGGTTTGAATAAATATTTCTTGAACAAGCTCTTCTATTCTTTTCAAAGTTTTAATCTTTAGTGGAGCTTCGTGCATTTGGGGGGTATTGCTTAACTTTATCCCTCATTTTGTCATTTTTAGTCCCTGTGGTGATACTTTATTGTGCCAATTTTTGGCGAATGAGGACATTGTCTAGTTTATGTGTGGGGTAGCAGTTCAATTATATTATTTGTCCAAGTTTTTATCAATTATCTTAGTGTTTTCCTGGTATCGAGCTAGCTTGGAAAATTTTTGAAACAGTTTTGTTGAAAATATATTTTGATAAATTCCTTGAAAATTTGGAAAAAAAGAATCTGAATGTTTGGAGTTAAATTAAGTTTATTTGTTCATAATGGAGTTTTTCTTTTTAACATTTGTTGTAGATTTATCTTTCTTATGGTTCGATTTTTAATAAAAAGTTAACTTGTGCATTAAGTTGGATTTTGCTATGTCTTTAGAATTTAAGTTAACCTTGGTTATATTTGGTATTTGAGTTTGAATATGGATGATATGATGAGTATGGGCAAAGTTGTTGACTTATTCTTGTATTATAGATTTATAAGTTGCTTGATTGAGTTGTGAATAAGGAATGTGAGGAAATAGAAAAACATTGAGTGAAAAAAAATCATTGTTACGTGAGCTAAAAAAAAAAATTGAGTAGACAAAATGCTCTTACTTTTAATCTTTAAAGACCTTTTGCTAAAAAGGGGTTAATATGGAGAGAAGTAGCAAGTATTGTTCGGTGCACTTTTTTGAGACTATCCCGAAGGTGAAAAGGTAAGAAAGAAATAGAAAATTGTTAAAAAAAGATAATGACTATAAGGGGGACAAAATGGTGCATGCAGAGAAATCTATTCATTTGAGGCTATCAATTCCTAAAGTCATTGAAAAAAAAAGAAAAAGAAAAAAGAGTGAAGTGTTTTCCTTATTTCATTACATTGAGTTGTGTAAATTTGAGTTCATAATGCTGGAATTGGTTAAATGGCTTGACTTATAGGATTTGTGTTGTCTATGTTTTGTTTAAGGAATGGAATAATTTTCTTGAACTGGATATGAGCTCGTTTAACTTAACTTTGATGGCCTTGGGATTATTTGATTTAATACATGAGTTTGAAAGGTTTTAAAAGGGTTGAATGAATGACAAGTTTGTGTTTGAGGTTGGAAAAAGTTTATTCCTTTTTATGGATGAATTTGCTAAGGATAAATTAAAGAAATGTTTTGTCGTAAGCCATTTGCTTAGTGTTTTAATACTTATTTTCTTGAGGACAAGTAATGCTTAACTGTGTGGGAATGAGATGGGATAAATTCACCAATATTTTCCTGGATGCTTGAGGCTTTTCTATGATACATTTGATGAAATAGCTAGTTGTATTCCTTCCTATATAATTTTTTTCTTTTAGAAAAGTGTTTCGATGTTTTTATGAGGAATTAGAAGAGAAAAAAGGAAAAAACCATTGGCGTGACAGAGCACGGCTAGCGCAAGAGGCAGAGTGGGCTCCAGCTCAGAGGCACGGCTAGCACTGGCCGTATGCCAATTTAAGATGGCAGGTTTCCTTTTCCAAGCAGATTTTGACAATTTTAGTTGGATTCTTTTGGAAAATTTTTCAACCTAGAAAAAGGACTCTTGGAGGCACTTTTTGACAACATAAACTCCTATAAATACAAGAGAATAACATTGTACAAAAGAAATTTCTAGTTCTTGAGTTTTTATTATAATATTTTATAGAACTCCAAGAGAAACACTAAGATTTAAGAAGATCAAGGAAAATTCGTGGAGAAGAGGAGGTGGTTTCTTAAGAAGGTTTCAAGGAAGAAGAAGAAGGCTTACTTGTGTATAAGTGGTTTCTTTTTCTTTTCATTGTAATTTAGTGGAAATATGAGTTTTATTTATTTTAATTGTATTTAGAGGTTATTTTTGGATTCATGGCTTTGGGTTAATTTAGTTCTTTAATCAATTGTTTATTATTATTGGTATTTGATTACTTTTTATTGGTGGTTTGTTGAATTTGGATTTGCTTCTAATTGACTTGGGAAACAATGTTAGGAGTTGATTTAATGCCATTGATTTCATATTTGTTATCTCTTAATGGACTTGGGAAACGAAGTTAAGAACAAAGAACCAGAATAATCAAAGATTTGTTGATTTCACCTAGATTATAGGGTTATTGGGTAATTTCATGTTTTATATTGTCTAGAGTATGGGAATATTAGTTGAGGAATGAGTTCATCATCTTTTTGTTGTTTTGGTTCGATTGAAAATCTGCTAAACTGACCAGAAGATAGAGATTCCATAGATTGGGAAAGAAGTAGAGTCTATATTTTGTTCATTAATGGTACCACGATGATATTTAATAGTGATAATTACTAATCAATCATTGTTATGTCTTTAAGGATTTTTATCTATTTACATATGTTTTTCCTTATTCTTATTTCTTGATTATCCTTGTGACTTTTCTTGTGTGACTTGATTCTCTCTAGTATATTAGGTTGGCAAGTTATTTACTTCTATTCCTTTATTCCATTGGCTAAAAAATAAAGATTTGTGTAAAGTAAGGTGGGAGCCTAAGTTCTTATTAATTCGATACTTGCTATTCCTTATATTATATAATGGGTATACTTGCATGTATGTGTGGTTTTAGTGGTTAACATTTTAATTGAAGCTTGATTGTTTGTGAAATTTGTTGATAATATTTTCTATACTAAAAAATACACATCTGAAATGCTATTCCCTACAAAAATAGAGTTAATGTTTAGTGTGTGACCTTCTAAGTGCTACTCATTTCTCTAAAAGTATCAATATAAACTTACAATCTTGCCAACTTATTACCATTATATCCCAAATGTGCATATTTATGCGTATAAAAAATCTATATCAATTGTGCTGCACATATACACAAGTTTTACTAATTAAAATGCCAATTAGAATCACACAACACACCCATAGGCAAGGGCACCTATCGTGTAGTATAGTATCGTTGGCAAGTATTGAAGAACCTTAGGGCACACGGCTACTAACCCTACTTCATTCTCTTATCATTGTCTAACCAAATAAAAATGTGAAGTATATAGCACTAACTTCAATAGGAGAAAAGTCATGTTCTTTCACAAGAGTCTCAAATTCATCAAGGAATAAAAAAAAGATAAGCTTATGTGACAAAAATAATTCCCCCATTCAATTCCTAAGAGATAAACATCCCTTGGATCTATAATTCCTAATTTTAGGCATCGGAGTGAGTTAAATATCAATCTCATTCTCTTTCGAGTTATAAGATTTCTATCCCCAAATTTGATTAATTGTTATTTCTACTTAACCAACCAAAACTAAAGGTGTATTAATGATCACATACCATTCCTAATCATTCGGATGCCACAAAATCCCGATCTCTAGACATTTTCATAAACCTTTGGTTATTAGTTCTAATTCCTAACCTCTCTCGAATAAATTAAAAATGGCAAATGTTAAATGAGCTAAGTGGATGTTTCAAACTTTAACCCAATCTCTCGAATTCATTAACGAAGAAAATTTAACTGAAACAAATCAACCAAAACCCTACTCAAACAAGATAACCAAATACCACAAAAGAAAAAGTATAGATGTAAAGAAAATGCATCATCTTCAAGTATAAAAATAGGGTACAACCCTTCATTACAATTAAAACTGAAATCTTAGCATAAGAATAACAACTAAGTTTACAAAAAGAAGAGAAAAACAAACTCATGGACAAGCCTCATTCTTTTCCTCTTGAGATTTCAAGTAACCTTTCTCCCTCTTACTTGAATCTCTTGGTCTTCCTCTCTTCTTTGTGTGCAAACTCACAAGACTTAGATTCTTGAGAGAAAACCTTAAGCCTTTCCAACACTTCTCCTTTCATTTGTATGTGTATTAATGCCTTTTATAAAGCCCTTATGTCGTGGATCTTGAAAATGCATTGTAGAATATGCTTATTTTGCTTGTGAGCAGCCCATGGTTTTCCAGAAGCAAGGCAGCCTAGGGACGTGTTAGTGTTATATCCTATAGGTAATTATATTTATTTTTTATGTTGCACATTTAGTTAATAATATAATGTATTTTTTATCTTTTAGTTTGTTTTATTTACATTTTTGTGTGAACATAATTGTTAGAAAATGTCCCAAGTGCAATAGTATGTTAAGAAAATGATGAAAGAGATCATGATGTGAGGTTCTTACTACACTGGACTATGTTCATACTTAAATTATTCTTAGTCATATATTAATAAGATAGGACATCTATAATGTGTTAAGAATAGAACGTGTTATACTTCCTAATTTAATTTTGTAATGGTTCTCACATATGTGAGTATTGTGATACTTAAAGTTAATACGTAGATGCTTGTTACTAGAACAAGTATATTGGATGACCCAGCTACGAGATAATCACATAGATAACTATTTAGTGTTAGTGATAGAATCTCATCATAGCAATGTTCAAGTATCCATAGACTTGAGGTATCCAAAGTATATGGTTTGCTAAGCATTGTTCTTTGATTCCAATTTCTAGAGTCCTAACAAGACCACCTGTAGGATGGATATTGGGTACAATATGAAGTAAACGAAAGTAGTTGGAAGGATTAATAAAGAATTCACCACTCCTAATAGTAGGAGTGAATATCTCAAGGCCACTTGTAGGAATCACTACTCAGGAAGTCTTTTGACAAGGAGAATATGTATTGGAAGTAGTTTCAATTGATACGCATGATGACTAATGAATTTCGGGAACAAGTACTAAAATATTCTAGCCAGAATTAATTGATATACTGGAGGGAAATGGAAATATTTCCATACTCTAAATTGAATGAGATATTGTACGGTAAAAGGAGTTCATTGCACTAATATTTGCTATTGAAAGGTTTGTGTCAGGCTACTTTACTTTCTAGACTTTTTGGTGGTCATGATATACTATTAGGTGCCACTCATAATCTGCTAAATAAAGATTTATTAATTAGAGAAGTAAAAAACTAATCCTAATTATAACTAATAAGTAAATTGCAATTATTAAGGATTATTAAACCCAAGGATGTTTGGAGTCATTAATATTTTGCTGCCAATAGACCAGGAAACCTAATAGGTTACACACAATAGAGGATTAAAAACTTGAGATGTTATTTGATAACATTATAGGGTTAATTATGTGAAGAAGAAGTTGTTGTGATCAAATTATAATTAGTTATAATTTATGGCCTAAATCATAATTTTGAGAACTTATGAGTTCTTATCATAATTATTAAATCCTAATTTGTTTAGGAAACAGAAATATGCATAGACACATCTATGAGATACATATATTGTATTTCGTGTGTGGCTTTTTTGTGAGTTATAGAAACTACAAAACACATAAACGATTTTTCTGTGATTTTGCTTCTTCTCCAAAACCCTAGCCACCGTACATATCTTGCTAGCACCGGATTAAGGTGGCTCTCGGATTAAGGCATCTCTCGAGATTCTTACCTTGTATGGATACTATTAGAGACAAGCCTACTCTTGGTTTGCAGTGGTTGTGATCAAACAAACGAAAGAAAGCTTGTTGGATCACACCGTCAGCAAGAAAGAAAAATTTTTTAATTGTAGTGACGACATCAAAAGTGTATTCCCTACCTTTTCTTTAAATCATAATTTTGCATATAAGTGATGCTGAGGATGGCCTCTCGGTTTTATTTTCATAGTGTACTATTAATTGCATGACCGAGTAAACTAACAATAAGTTCCATGGGCCACCAAGGTTCTAGGAAATTTAGCATACTAAAGAAAACTAGGTAGCCTAAGGAAGTTGGAGTTCCATAGGCCACCAACCTTTAAGCACAACATACTCATATATTGCACCAGACGGCCTAGGGAAGTTAATGATCCTTAGGCCACCTACCATCTAGAGATATTACTTTATTGGGGCCTAGCAAGTGGCCTAGGGAATTGAAGGTTCCTTTAGCCACCTTCTTTTTGGAAACAAAAGTAAATTATCTTCTTATAGGTGGTATAAGGAAGTTGAAACTCCCTAGGCAGCAAAGTTTTTGGATGTTTGGCACAATTGCAGTACACTAGGTGGCCTAGGGAACTTTAGCTTCCCAAGGCCGCCAATCTCCTACAAAATTTTTGAAATCTTGGATAGTATAGGCAGCCTAAGAAAATATGATATATTTATGCATGCAAGAAAATATGATATACATCCTGACCCCTTTACTCTAGGGTTTGTTTTAGTTGGGGTTTCACACCCCCCTCCCCCCCAATTAAATATCTCACAAGCTTGGAAAATAGAAAGGGCTTCTCATGAGCTTTTGCGATATAACCTGTACGATGGCATCTATCGCAATTTTTCACTAACCTGTGTGCATCCTTAAATATTGAAGGCCAATAGAATCTAGAATTAAGGACTTTTTTTGTGTTCTATTTGGTTGATAATTCACTCTAGCCAGTCCTTCGTGACAATATCGGAGAATATCCCTTGAATTAGCAATATCTATAGATTTGCAAACGATATAATATACACAAAAATAAAACAAGAAAGGATTCTCCCAAAAGTAATAATTCACATTAGGAAGGAATTTCTTCCTTTGTTGTGGAGTAAGTTCTTTTGGAAGGATACCTGTTACAAGAAAGTTAGTATATTCTGCAAACTAAGGAGAAATAGAATTTTTACATCCAACTCTTAAAAGCTTTTCATTTGGGAAGACATTGTTGATCTCTTCTTCCTTCAATGCTTCCTGAGTAGGATTTTCTAGCATTGACAAGTAATCTGCATCTAATTTTTTAGCTCCGTTTTTATTCTTGATCTCAAAATTAAACTTCCGTGTCAATAACCCCCATCTTATCAATTATGGCTTAGAGTTACGTTTGGAAAGAAAATATTTTAGTGAAAAATGATCAATGTGAACCATAATTTTAGATAAGACATGGTAGGTGTTGGGATGTATGCCCCCTTAGACTAGGTTTTTTATGTAATTTTTTTTACTTGTATTAATAAAAGTTTTGTTCTCAGAAATTATTTGTGAATTCTTCTTTTCTTTTGTGAACAATATTATTGGAAAAGTCTTATTATATTTACGTAAATGGCTCATGTGAATGAAAGTCTTTCACAGTAAGTTATGTACCATAGGCTACATAACACATAGACTATCGTTCTTAACCAAATGATGACAATGAGAATCTCATCATGGTAAAGTTATTGTGTTATGAATTCTAATTATGGAATGCTTACTTTTAGCCAAAGAGTAGTCTTCTCTTTTCATAACACGAGCATATTTCAAATACGTAGAACTAGGCTTGTAGTAGTAGTTTCTAAAAGTACTATGTCGTAGAAACCTATACTACTGCTGCTACAATGTGGATTTGTACTCTACAGCTTGAGTATGAGTTGGTAGTCGGGCGAAGCTATATGAGTATGCTTTGATGTACTATAGCTAAGGTTCTTTTATAGCACTAATATACTTTGTGGTTGCTCGAAAAATATAATTGTCCAGGGCCCTGGGGAACATGACATGGATATTTGCTATAGGGTAGCTCCTTTGGAAAGTAGAAATATTCCAAGAAGTCATGGGTTATTGGACTAGAAGCCCAAGGATAGTAGATGTCTTTTAGAGAGGTGTTAGTATACTTTTTCCTCTCTAAATACACGATGATGTGTAGATGGGTATTTTAGTCATTTCACCTGTAGGTCGGAGACATAGCTAACGAAGCATTGTCCTTGGGGTCAACATTTTCTTATGGTAAAATTAGAAAATATTTAAAATGCAAAATATAACTATTTATATTGCGGGATATTTTGATCATTTTAGTAGCCAAGATGATCTGTCTTTTTGGTCCACTGAATAGCCCGTAAGTACTAATTAATTTTGGGTTGAGAAAATTGCTGCAGTTAAAAAGGATCTTATTTTATTCATGAAATTCAATTTGTTATTAGACTGCAATAAAATAAAAGAATGAGAAAAATTAAATTAAATTTATTATCTGGTTTAATTGGTCAATTAATTGTTCATGCCTAAGTCCAGATTGAATAATTAGAATATTAACTTGGGCTAAAGCTAGATAAAAAGGCATAAATAATTATTTTGGTTCATTTGGACTCAATAATTATTTATTGGGTTATTTCTATAAGCCCAGAAAATAAATAATTAATGTTTATTATTTTTGGGCTCATTGAGTGCAAAGAAAATAATAAAAATAATTATAGCCTAATAGCCTGGACCAAAGGATATATATATATATATATATATATATATATATATATATATTACACGAGATAGAAGAGTTTACACTAAGCCAAACCTCATCAGTTGATAACTTCCAGGTGTTTTAAAATATCAAAACCCCGGTGTTATGTTATTTGATATAGAGAAGCCGTGTATCATTTTTCACCGTAGATATACGACAATGAACGAAAAAAAACCAAGAAGCCTTAGTTTTCTTCTCTCTCTCTTGTTACTTTTTTTCCCCTATAAGTCTTGTTAATTTTGCTAATTAATAGCAAGGAATCAAGAAGCTCTGAGACTGTGATTTTCCTTGCCTAAGTTGCGTCACCCACGGGCATTTGGCAATGGAATATTCTGAGTTCACAAGATGCTTTGGCATTCATGCAAACAAGACGATGTAGGTGGATTGCAGGTTTTCAACTTGAGGTATTACCAAGTGAAGTAGTTACCTTTGTGGTTCAATCAATTTCATCATAGCCAAAGAAAATAATATCGCGTAGAGGTATAAACTTAAACCAAAATTTCTGCTGCGTTCTTTGCGTTGTGGCTTTTTTTTCTTCCATTCATTGTATGCACAGTCCTATTTTTATTTTTCTAACTTTAATTGGTATTAGAGCCAGAAGCTTGGAAAGGCTTAGGAAGCATGCATGTTAGTTAATAAAATTGGTTAAATAATTGATTGATTATAGCATGTGAACCTTCGCTATTTTGGTATAGGATAGGCCTTCTATACACCTCACTGTTGAGGTTTAGGATCCTCTGTAAATTAATTATTTTTCTGTAGCATTCGTGTAAACCCAATATTAAAAAGTACAAGTGGTTGTGGTTTCTGTTTTTGATTAAGAAATGTATAAAAATGGCCACCTGAAGAAGCCGCGAGATGAATTGCAGAGCTTTGTAGAGAAAATCATAGAAGAAAAGGGAAAAAAATGAAGATGGACTGAGCTGCGTCAGCAGCGGCCCGAACTACTTGGAGCCGAGGTGGGCACCTAGTCTTAGCTTTGGATTGCAACCTGTACTTAGGCCCGAGCTCCTCCTCAGCTCGGCAAAATGTGAAGCATCCTAGGTTGGATGCGGTCATAGTTGCGACCGTGTTCTGGCCGTGGGTGGCCCGCGGGTTGCGGGTGCTCGTCGGGTCATAGTCACAGACTTCTCCATAGGCCATAATCCGGTGTAGCAGGTGTGTAAAACTAAAAAATATTTTTCTATTTTTTTCTGGTAATTCGTGCGTAATTTCTTTTTTGTTTTTTGGTCCCATACCTAGCAAAGTTATTATTTTTTGAATATTTTACAGGAAAAATAATAGTAAAGGATTTTTAGGATTAAATATGACCATTAATTCATTTAATTAATGTGCTCAATTATGTTATTTGGGCACTTAGGTTTAAAAATAGAAAAGCATGAAAACGTTTACAGATTTCTAGCATGCTATTTATTTTAATTCCCATGTGCACGTTTTTTCAATGACCAAAGTCTTTGCGAAATTTTATTTGACAAGGAAAAATATTTTTCTTTAATTAAATGTTTAATTTTAACTTAACCAAAAATCAATCCTTGGTTATTTTGTTAAAGGTTTATATCCTTGATATAGAAAATATTTTGGATTTTGAAATTTTTGTAAGTTAAAATGGAAAAATATTTTAATTTATTTTTGCAAAGGAAAATTATTTTTGGTCAAATAAAAACTTCAGATCAAAATCTCTAAAAAGTTTTAATGGAAATTTTTTGAAATTATTAAGTTTTAATTTAAATAAAATTAATCCACATAAAATGTTCTCAAATGGCATAAACCTTAACATAGAAATTTTTATGGGTTTAGATATTTTAATTTGGAGTTAAAAGATAACTAAATTAAAAATTTTCAAAGGATATTCTTCCAAGAAAACCCTTATTTTAAAAACTAAGTGGGAGAGGGGTTCATGTATCTCCTTGCGTCACCCTGGGAGTGAACCTATAAAGAATGGAGATACCACACAAATTTAGAGCTAATGGAGGGCTGTAATTAATGACCCAGGACATGTACTATGACTGGCCAGCCCACGTTGGAGGTTATAGTGCGAGGCAAGTGCATAGAAAATGAGAAGAAATGAACATCCCCTCAATAGAGTTATCTTCTAGAGCATTACATAGAAAGCAAATTAATTTGTGGTAGTTGACATAATTAGATTAGGAAACTATTACTTTTCCCAAGAAGCTATGTCAATTTTCCTAAGAGTAAAATTAATCATGTTAAAGATAATAGCGATAGGGTTAACTATTATCAGTTTAATATAAGGATAAAGTGCACAAAATTATTTTTAATTTTCACAAAACTGAGAATTTCTTTTATTTTAAATTTTTTTCAAAAATGATTGGTGGAATTTCTTTCAGTCCCTTAGTCATTATTCTCTATGAGAATAACCTAACGGGTCCTAACTATATGGATTGGAAAAGGAACTTGGACATAATACTCAGAACCAAGGAGTATAAGTATGTCCTCTACGAAACCTGCTCTGTCATCGAGAAGGATTCCAATGATGAGAAGCCAGATGTTGCGAAAGCACGGAAGAAGACTAACAAATGGCATGATGATATATGTTTGGCGCCATATGTAATGTACTCCAATCTAAACAAGAGAGCATATTGCGTATGATATTAGTACATCATCAGCCACGATGTCCGCAGACAAGAGTTAGCTCGCAAGGTAGGAGGCTCTTCAAACAATCATAAACACCAAGATAGCTAATGGAGCATCAGTTAGGGAGCATATGCCAAAAAATGATTATGGTTTTAAATGAAGCGAAAGTCTTGGGGATTGTCATTGACCCCTTGAGCCAAGTGGACATGGTTTTTGAATCTCTATTGGGCTATTTTACTCAGTTCATGTTGAACTACTACATGAATAAGTTAAACATGAGTTTAACAGAGTTATAAAAAAGTGCTCCGGTGGCAAAGAAGGTCAGAAAGCCACAAGCAAGGGCTGTGATGGCTTCTTCTTCAAGAACAGGGCCCAAACCTAGAAAGTTCAAGAAGAAAGGTAATGCAATGCACGAACCCATGTCACAACCCAAAGTCAAATCCAAGGGAAAATGTTTGAAGTGTGAGAAGAAATGACATTGGAAAAAGGAGAGTCCAGATTTTCAAGCCAAGAAAAACCCCACAGGTAATGTTTTCTATGTAGAGTCTTTATCAATAGTTGGATCAACTTTCACATGAATTGTTGATTCAGGAGCTACTGACCACGTTTTGAATGATTAGAAGACTCCAAAAAGGTGAACATAGACTACGCATGGGAAATAGAGCACAAGTTTGGGCCCTTGTAGTGAGAGAACTGGAACTTATTTTTTATTGTAATGGAATAGTAATATTGTAGGATATTCTATTTGTTCCTGGTTTTAGATAGAATTTGGTTTCAATTGCAAAACTAATAAATCAAGGATATTCTGTTTCTTTCCATTTTGGTATAACTATCAGTAGGATTCGAGATGTTTTATGTAATGGGTAGATGTATGGAAATCCAATGTTCATTAATCCTATTAACAATCAATTAAAGAACGCATAATCTGAACCTTTAAATATGAAGATAATGACTTATGTAAATGACACATATATTTGGCATATATGGTTGGGTCATATTTACTAAACCAAGATTCAGAGGTTAATCCATGATGGGCCTTTAGACTCATTGAGATTGGAAAGTTGACCACGGTGTGAATCCGGTCTTATAGGAAAAATGACCAAAAGGTCAATTACCCACAAGATGGATAGAGCCAAAGAGATACTGAGTCTTGTTCACATTGATGTATGTGGTCCTTTGTCTACACAAGCAAGAGGTGGTTTGACTACTTCATCACCTTAATAGATGATTGTGCTAGGTATGGTTATGTTTTCCTAATAAGATGCAAGTTCGACTCTTTTGACAAGTTTAAAGTGTTTATGGCTGAAGTGAAGCGTTGGATAGGTAACTAATCAAGTCCTTAAGATCAGATCATGGTGGAGAGTGTTGAAAATGGCGACTTTGGGAGTTAATAACTTTTAACTCATGATTAGTTAGCCTAAAACAAATAATGGGAATTGTTCTTGACATGTTAGAGATTGTTTTAATTATAGTAGAAGCCATTTTCATGGTGGGAATCCATAATTAAATGTTGTTAAAGTTAGGTGTTTAATTATTTGGGAACTTATGTTAGACATGAGTCCCACATGGGAAAAATTGAGGGGTGTGGAAGCCTTTATATACTAAAAGGCTTTTCTATAGACTTAATAGAAAAGCCCAAGATATGGAGGATGCCACACGCGCGCGCCGCCCCGCTGGCCTGGCTCGGGCTCGGGCTTGGGCTTGGCCTATGTTTTCACGGTCCTCTATTTTTATTTGTGCCCAATTAACTCTAACTTGAAAGGGAAAAAAGAAACATAAAATTCGGTAAGGAATTAAGGTCTCCTCATTCAGATTGGATTTTAATTTTTCCTAAGGCGAGATTAAAAGAAGGGGACAGAGCTGCCGTTAGGGTTTTTTTAAGCTCTGTTTTTCGCGTCTTGTTTCCTTCAGAGAAAAAATTGCCTCTTCCATTCTCTCTCCATGATCCATAATTTTTGGCTTATCGGGACTGATGAACTGAGAGGATTTTCGAGGTATCACAGTTGGTGTGCATCGACAGTGATCTGAGACCATCTTATCCTGCAAGCAGAATTGCTGTGCCCATCGCGCCAAAGTGGGGCGAATAACTTCTTGAAGGTAAACCAATATTGGACTAGTGATTCGGTCAGCAGTACAGTGCATTGCAGCGTAGCTTGTCCAGAGGAGTGCCGGTACCTAGTAGTTCTGGTAGAACCGCGAGCAAGTCTCTCAGGTTTACTACTGACTTGTCTATTGAATTTGAATTTGGTTTAGTTACGTTACTGTTGCTGTCAAAATAGGGAGTCGATGCAAACGGGAATTGGCTTCGTCTCCGACAAATACAAATGATCCGATATGGTGCAACAGAAAATGGTATCAGATCTTTTTGAATCAGGGACCGGGTTCCTTGAGCTTACTATAGAAAGGGCTCAAGAAGGTCAGTTGAGAACGCTAAACGGAAGGACTTTTCTCGGAGAACAGAATGATATTTGTATTAATCGGCTTAACAGGAAGTGCAGAACAAGTGCTGATATTGAAAATACGAACAGAAACTGTAAGAAAAAACTGTAAACAATGCTAGTAAAGAGAAGCTAGAACAAAGCAGTAAGAAAGCTATAAAGAATTAAAATTCTAGACTAGAAAGCCAGAAATGATGATGAGGAAAAAGAAAATGAAATTGAATTCTGCTGATTGGTGAGTTGATTTCTTGTCCCTGATTCTGGGCGATGCTCCTCATTTTATACTTGTTGCGAACGAGCCACTAATAGAACGTGGAGTTATTTTCGGCCAAAGAGTGCCCCCAACGATTGTGCAGAATTCTCGCACCGAAAAGATCGAGAATCTGTTTTTCCTTCTTATCGGCCCCGTGGTACCGATGTTGACCGTGGCTATCGGCTGTTTGAAAGGTTGACTTTATCGGCTCGTCCTCATTTATCAAATTAGCATCGGCTCGAAGTAACCATTGCGTCAGCTCGGCAAAGTTGACATCAACACATGCCCCCTCGAGTCCCGTTGTTTCAGCAAATGCGAGTCATCGAAACAATGGGAATCGTACAACTATTAATGGCAACTGTTCGTTTTCTGACAGAATCGAAACATCCCGAATGTTATGGAAGATTTGCGATGCCTCGGCCTTACAACCCACGAACGGCCCAATTTCAAATTTCCTTATAAATAGCAGTGGTCCCCAATCGGAACTCCTTACTTCCTACTACTTCCACCTTCTTCAGAATTCTACTGCTTTAGTAACTCATCGATCTCTTATTTTTCTACAAAAATTTCCTGTGAACTGTAAATCTCTTTTTGGTAAAAAGATAACATTGCGATGGCAACCCCTACCGATCAAAACACTCTGTGCCTCGTCCAAGCTGATGCCAAACTATTTGCTTTGGGCCCACGCCTCTTGCCTGTAGATATTACCGCTGAACACTTGCGGTTTGTTTTGCCAGCTGATTTCACTTTCCCCTTGAAACGGGACACTTTCACAACCGCCAATCTTCCCTCTTCTTTCCATCATTGGCCCAGCAAACTCAAGAATTATAGAGAATGGCGAGACCGCTGCCATGCCCGATTCGGGGCTATCTGGGCGCAATGGAGAATTTCGGACGCCATCATGATGACCGACTTTGAGATGGCTTTCGGCCGCAACTTGTTCGCCGATGTCCTTCCCTTTTGGTCTTCGGCGATCAATGGCTTCATCTTCCCACACGGGATGTTCTCTCCTACCATTCTTGATATTTGCAACATCCTCGGCTTTCGATGTGATGGCGACGAGATTCCGAGGCTTCATGACGAAGAAAATTTGCCAGCCGTTGAGGTGCATCTGGATAAGGCCTCCTCTTCGTATGGCAATTTCATCAGTGCTCAACGAGGGGTGGAGGACACTCCTTCAAACCAAGAACAGGCGGCCTTTCTATGGCTTTAGCTGTGTAAGTATGTCATTTGTTTCCATTCCGCCGGCATCAGCAACGAGTACCGATACTATGTATCGGCTCTCCTAAGGAGCAAGAGGTACTGTGACCAAAAGAAACAAATGGTGGTTACTTTTATTATCCTAAGGAGCAAAAAGTACTTGTGAGTACTAATGCTAGATACTTAGAGGATAATCAAAGCATATCCACTAAAGGTTGAACAAGATTGGAACTCAAGGAGAAGTTGTCTTCTGATTCAACTTCTCCTAACAAGATTATAAAATAAGAAGAGGCACAGCCTCAGGAACCTGTACAAACGGTGCCTCATCAAAGGGGAAGGGTATCTAGGGCTGTAGAAAGATGGATTGGAAAGGTATTTGACCTACACTCTGATCATTAGGAACAACATCCCACTAGATTCTAGGAAGCTATTACTAATGCTGATGCAAACCAATGGCATGAAATAATAAAAGCCGACATTGAATCTATGCACTTCAATCATGTTTGGGATATTGTAGTTTCACCTAAAATGATAAAACCTATTGGGTGTAAGTGGGTATACAAGAGGAAGAGGGAAGTAGATAGGAAGGTGGAAACCTTTAAAGCTAGTCTTGTGGTGAAAGGCTATACTCAGTAAGAAGGTATCGATTATGAGAAATATTTTTCCCCGGTAGCCATGCTTAAGTCCATTCGTATCCTCCTTGCCAACACATGTCATTATAAATATGAGATATAGAAAATGGATGTCAAGATGGCATTTCTAAATGGCCATGTTATTGAAGACATCTATATGTCCCAATCGGAAGGATTTATTACTGAAGGCTAGAAGCATATAGTTTGTAAGTTTAAGAAATCCATTTATGGACATAAGCAGGAATCTAGAGAATAAAATTTTCATTTCAATGAGACTATAATATCTTATGGTTTCATTCAAAATGACGATGAACCTTGTGTGTATAAGAAACTGGAAGGCATAGACGTGGTGTTTCTTGTACTCTATATGGATGATATACTACTCATTGGCAATGATGTAGGAACATTGTCATCTACTAAGATATAGCTATCTAGTTAATCTAGTGACATTCTTGAGATTAAGCTTCTTAGAAATAGGAAGTAGAGAATATTAGGATTATCCCACGCTACATACATTGACAAGATGCTTGCCAAGTTTAGCATGGACTAATGCAAGGGAGCATTGAGCTCTAGCAGATATTGGTTGTCTTTTTTCTTCGAATGACTATCCAAAGTCTCAAGAATAAAAAATAGAATGAGTAGGATTCCCTAAACTTTAGCTGTGGGAATTCTCGTGCATGCCATGCTCTGTACTAGGCCAGATATCTGCTTTGCCGTAGGCTGAGTTAGCAGATATCAGTCAAACCCAGGGGAGGTTCATTGGTAAGCTGTAAAGAAAATTCTCAAGTATCTTAAGGGTACAAGATATTATATGCTGGTTTACAAGGCTGATGACTTGGTTTCTATAGGATACAAAGACTAAAACTTGCAAGTAAATAGGGATGAGAGTAAATCCACTAGTGGATATATCTTCACTATGTCTGGAAAAGCTATTTCATGGAAGAGTATCAAACACTCTTGTATTGCTAACTCAACCATGGAAGCTGAGTATGTAGCAGCTTCGGAGGCATCTAAGGAAAAAATCTGGATTTGAAAGTTCCTTTTAGAACTTGGAGTTGTGCGAAAGATTGACAGACCGGTTATGATGTATTGCGACAACATTGGTACGGTCTCACAATCCAGAGAACTCAAAAACCACAAAAAGGGGAAGAATATTGAGAGAAAGTATCACCTGATCTAGAATTTCATCTAAAGACGGGAAGTTGTGATGGAACAGATAGCCTCGAAAAATAATCTTGCGGATCTCTTCACCAAGCCCTTGGCAGAGAGAGTCTTTAGAAGACACTTAGACGCCATAGGGGTGGCACCTATGGACTTACTTAATCTTATAGTACAAGTGAGAGATTATTAGGATGTATGCCCTGTTAGTGTTATGCCGTAGAGGCAATCACTTGTATGTTGTATATGACACAATTTATTTTAATAAAAGGCATTATTTATCTTACAATTTCTTTTGTTGACTTTTAGGTAAAATAACTATTAGATAAAGTTCCTAGTACAACACCGTGTTAAGGAAATCATGATAGAGATCATGATATGAGATTCCTACTACATTGTAAAGTGTTAGTACTTAAATAGTCCCTAGTCATAGTATTAAAGAGACTGGACATCATTAATGCTTTCAGAATAGCATGTGTTTGACTTCCTGAACTGATTAGGCGGTGGTTCTCATATCTATGATTATTGAGATACTCAAATTTAACACATGGATGCTTGTTAATAGAACAAGTACATTGGATGACCTACCTATGAGATAATCACATGGATAACTATTTAGTGTTAGTTATATAATCTCAATATAGCAAACGTGCAAGTATCCTTAGACTTGAGATCTCTAAGGTACTTTATTTTGCTGAGCATTCTGCTTTGATTCCAATCTCTGGAGCTAGATCGAGGGCTGCCTATGGGATGACTATTGGATATATTGTGAGGTAAATGAAAGTAGTTGAGAGGGGTAATAAAGGATTCACCACTCCTAATAGTAGGCGCAAATATCTCACGGCCACTTGTAGGAATTACTACTCATCAAGTCCTTGGCCAAGGCGACTGTGTATTGGAAATAGTTCTAATTGATACACATCTAGAGTAGTGGGTTCCTGGTACAAGTACTATTATATTCGAGCCAGAATTAATATATATTCTAAAAGGAGTTGGTACTAATTCCGTACTCCAAACCAAATGAGATATTGTATGGTGAAAGGAGTTAATTGCACTGTAGTTTGTTACTGTAAGGTTCAAGTCAAGCCACTTAACTTCCTGGACTCTTGGGTGGTCGTGATGTGTTGCTAGATACCGCTCATGACATGGGAATATAGGTTTGTAATTGATGAATTAATAAACCAATCCTGATTAGAATCAATATGATTAATTCTAATTAATTATGGATTATTAATCTCAAAGACATTTGGATTAATTCATGTTCGTTACCAATTGACTGGAAAACCTAATAGGTCACACACAATAGAGGATTATGTACACAAGTTGTTATTTGATAACATAGTGGGGTTAATTGTGAGAAAGAGAAGTTGTTGTGGCCAAATTATAAGTAGTTATAATTTATGGGCCAAATTGTAATTGTGAGAACTTGATGTTTCGAAATACAATTAGGGAATTCTAATTGTTTTAGAATTCTTAGATGGAGTATTTTTAGCAGGATTTTTTCGTGATATATATAGAATATATGCACAAAATTCTGGGCAAGGAAAGAGACACAGAAAAACTCCAAAACCCTAGGGCAACTCACGACATTCTCTCTTCTTCTCTCTCTCTTGTTTTCTAAAAACAAGAAGAATTCTTGCCGCCAATGTTGTTTCTACTAGCACAGAAAATCTTAGTGCTTGAGTGTGATCCTCCATGTGGATTTCTGTTAGAGATAATCACACACTGTGGTTGTAATGATTAGAGGTTCAACTCTTGCGGTGTTTGATCAAGAGGATTGCTAGATCGCGCCTCGACTTGAATAAAGAAAAATTTTATTTTTCACACGATCAAAGAAAGGTAAAAAGCTATTACCTTTGTTTTCTTTATGTCTTATTTTTCACACATATGCGAATCCTGGGATGGTATCTTATTTTTAATTTTCTGCTGCACCATATATGATATGCATGAGATACCCAATAGTGGTATCAGAGCCTGGCTATGTGTGGTTTGCAGATATTGTTTTTGGCATGAAAAGCTGTTTTCATGAATTCGTGTTTGTCTTTGTTCATTGTGAAAATTTTTTTCACATAATTCGAAATTATTTCGAGAATTGTGGGTTGGGTCCGTAGCACAATATGCTTGTGTAATAGTTACAACATATTTTGAAAAATGTTTTCTTTATGTGCTGAAAGTTTTTTGCAAAAAAAATGTTTTCTTGGACATGTTTGTTGCCCTCCGTTTCATCTTGTGAATTTAATTTTCTGTTTTGTTTTGTTCAAAATAGTAAATCTCTACTGAGAATTGTTCTCACTAAAAATTTGCAAAAGAATAAGCCACCAGAAACTATTTCTGGAAAATTTTCTGAAAATTGCTGCCTCTTCCTGACTACAGCCGATGCTCGGTCTGGCTTCCAATCTGGCGCCGGTTCCTTGCTGTTTCGCGACGTCCAAGAATCATTTTTGGAAAAATTTTCTTAAAACCAAACTGCAGCTGGCGCCGCCTCGAGCTCCTAACCGAGGCCGATGCTGCTCTGTTTTTGCGACGTTCCAGCAATTATCTTTCAAAAAAAAAAAAAAAGAGGATTTTGAAAGGGAAAAATCTCATATGATGAGAGGCGGTAAAACAAAATTTTCTTTCAATGGGCGCTGCCCCCTTCACCCCCGTTATCGCTACAAGAGACAGGACCCAAAAGCATTTTCTCAAAAATTAGTTTTGAGACAAACATTTTTATTTCTTCAAAATAATGATTTTGGAAATTTAAAATTAATGTATTTTTCTAAAATAGTGATTTTGGAATAATAAAAATTATACGTTTATTTTGTTTAAGCATAATTAATGGCATGGTGGATGGTTATGGACGAAAAACAATTATATCTGTTCATGCATTTTACAGTTTTGGTTTTTTTATGAAATAGGGCCTACATGTCCTGTCTTCTCTAAAATTCTTATGTAATTCTCTTCTCAACTAACTCCACTCGAATGTAACTCGAGGTTTTCTCCTTTTATGAAATTATGTAATTAATTTACATAGGTTAGATAGGAGTAGAATTATTCTACTTGGAAATGGCAACCAAAACAAGGCGAGAAGGTAAGACCTTCAACTTAAATGATGCATGAACACATAGGGTTAACTATATAAATTTCTTTTATGGCTTAAAGAAATTAATTTAGGGTAATGTCCAAAACCATACCACGTAATCGTTTTATTACCATGATTATCAATTATGTGATTTATTGATTTTTATGCATTTCATTTATTTAAATCACTAAAAGGAACAAATCCCTCAATTAATATTAAACCTAATTCCTTCCGTTAATATAGTAAGAATGAGAGTCCTTTTTTGAGACCAGGTTATTGGGCAAACCCAAGCCCATTTGACATCGGGCATGTCCAAGCTATGGAATTAAATTCCTTTGGAATTAAATTTTTTATTAATGGGTCGGGTTTAACTAAATTTTTTATCCCAGTTGGGCAAACTCAAGCATAAAGAAATTTAGAGGAAAAGTTGGGGTAGCCTAAAAGGCTTTAAGATTAAAAGTTGTTAATCACCCAATGGTCCGGTAGTTACATACGATGTAATTGGTATTGGATACCTACCAATGAACTCAATGGTGGCTTGTTGGGCAAACCCAAGGTTATTCTTGAGGAATTTGGATACCGGTCCACTAGAAAAGCTTTCAACAGGCTTTCCCGAATCAGTAGTCGGGGTATTAGTCTGAGTAAAATTGTAGAGTAAAAATGCATTTAATTATAGTCCTAATTATTTGCATTTCATGTGCATATATAATAGCTAATCCTCTCTATTTTTACATCTAGGACACTTGCATCATGTCAACAAACCTAAACCTACATAGTATCTTAGAAACCAACAAGTTAAATGAATCAAACTACCTCGACTGGTATAGAAATTTGAGAATCGTTCTCAAATCGAAAAAGTTGCTCTACGTGCTAGATGCTCCTATTCCGCCATCACCAGCTCAAGATACTCATGCTGATGGGCATGTTATCCACAAAAGGCACAAGGAGGATAGTGATACAGCATCATGTATTATGCTGGCATCCATGACTCCCGACCTACAAAAACAACACGTGCATATAGATACTCAATTGATTATACTACATCTTTGAGAGCTGTTTGATGCCTAAGGCAGAACTGAGAGATACGAGATCTCCAAGCAACTATTCCATTGCAAAATGGCAGAGGGTTCTTCTATGGGCACTCATGGGTTGAAGATGCTGGGCATGATAGAGAAGCTTGGATCACTCGGGTTCACGATGGACCATGACTTAAGTATTGACTGAATTCTACAATCTTTGCCTAACAGTTTCTCACAATTTGTGATTAACTATCAAATGAACAAGATTGAGTCCACCATTCCTGAGTTCATCAATCTTCTCAAAACTGCGAAGTCCTCCATGAAGAAGGATTCCAATAAAGTTTTAATGGTAGAATCTTCTTCTTCTAAGAAGAAAGTTCAAAAGAATAAGAAGGCTCCCATGAAGCCCAAAGGTAGTGTGAAGAAGAAGGATGTTGCCACCAAGGGTCCATGCCATCATTGTGGCAAGATGGGCCATTGGAGGCGCAACTGCAAAGCCTACCTTGAGACCGTTAAGGACAAGAAGCAAAAAGAGAAGCTTACAAGCACTTCTACTTCTACTTCGAGTATGTTTATGATTGAGATAAATACTGCCTTTAGAAATGAGATATGGGTATTAGATACCGGATGTCGATCTCATTTGTTGAATAACTTGCAGGGACTAATGAGCAGTAGAAGGCTAGAGAAATGTGATGTGGACCTATATTTTGCAAATGGGGCAAAGGTTACTGTACTTGTCATGGGGACATATGAGCTGAACCTGTCTTCGGGATTATTTCTAGAATTACAAAACTGTTATTCTGTACCAGTTTTAATGAAAAACATTATCTCAGTTGCGTGTTTAGACTTAAATGGATTACATTTGATATTTAAGAATAAATGTTGTTCTTTTTCATTGAATAATATTAATTATGGTTCAGCAACTCTGGTTAATGGTTTATATGTTCTAGACTTGAATAATCCAATTCTCAATATAAACGATAAGAAACCAAAAATAGATAACTCTAACACCTCTTACTTATAGCATTGCCGTTTGGGCCATGTAAACGAAAATTGTGCTTCTAAGTTACACAACCTTGATAACTTAGGGTCATTTGATTATGAATCATATGGCACATGCGAGTCTTGTTTACTAGGTAAAATGGCTAAAACTCATTTTTCAGGAAAAGGAGAATGGGCCAAGGAGTTATTAGAACTCATACATTCTGATGTATGCGGCCTAATGTCAATCTAAGTAAGAGGAGGTTATAACAATTTCATAACCTTTATCAATGTTTTCTCACGATGCGGGTATTTGTATTTAATGAAATACAAATCTGAGACATTTGATAAGTTCAAAGACTTTAAGAATGAAATAGAGAAATAACTTGGTAAAAGTATTAAGACTCTAAGATCTGATCGAGAAGGAGAATACTGGAGCCAAGAGTTTCTGAGTTATCTTAGAGATAATGGGATATTATCTCAATGGACTCCATCACATATACCTCAACATAAATGTTGTATCTGAGAAAATGAATTGAACCATTCTAGACAAGGTATAGACCATGATGGCTTCTGCAGACCTACAAAAATCATTTTGGGGGTATGCACTAGAGACTTCTGTTTATATACTAAACAGATTTCTGACAAAATCAGTTGATTCTACCCAATTTGAGATGCTTTTTGGTAAGAAACCAAAGTTAACTCACTTGTGAGTATAGGTTTGTCCTGCTTTTGTCAAAAGGCCTCAGTCAGACAAACTTGATAGTAAATCTGACAAGTGTTTGTTTGTGGGATATCTGAAATAATCTTTCGAATATTACTTCTACCTACCTTCTGAAAATAAAGTGTTTGTTTCGAATGATGCTGTCTTCTTAGGGAATGAGCACATGCTCAAAGAGGACAGTAGGAGTTAAATTGAACTTAGTGAAATTCAAGAAGATCAAACAAACAACGATCAACCATCTAATCCCACATCTATTGAGAGTGAAAAACCTTAGAGGGGGGGGGGGGTGGTGAATAAGGTTTTTGGCAAGCAAAAATAACTTTTCCCGATTGTCTAAAATGCTGAACAAGGATGATCACCGGATACTTGGACTGACTTTATAGATGCATAGAAAGCTATCTAAGTACTCGTAGATGTATATTCAGATTTAGACACTGAAAGATCATAAAAACAAAATGCATGAACCACTGAAATAAAATGAGACAAGGGATGTATAGTGGTTCGATCAACAATGATCTACGTCCACTACCTTACACCTCACACTTAAGGATTTTCAACTCTATTTCATTAATCTCACTTAATGAAATAGCCACATACAAGAGAGGATCACCACACTAGGTTTTACACAACCTCTCAAACATATCAAGGCTCACCCCTATGGCTTTTAGCACACAACCTTGCACTCACAAACAGAGAATATGAAAATCAATAAAACAGAGATAAGCTTACTTACTTGAGCAAATATTCTCTCAGATACAAGCCACAAAATACTTTTATCTTTGATACATAATCAACTCACTTTGAAGCTTAAAATAAAAGGAGATTTTTGAAAATATTGAGCAATAGTGTTTCTAAGATGAATGTTTAAAAAATCTTACTTGTAATCTTGCTTTAAGGGCTATTTATAGAGCCAAAAAGTGGAGTGCCAACGGTCATAAAAAAACGGCTATAAATTTTTCTGTTTAAACTCATTCGAGTTTTGGACTTGGTTTTTGGACAAAGATGCATCCAAAAGTTAAGTCCAAAATGGCACATTTGTGACAAACAATTTTTAACCCGGTTTACAGGATTTTGGATGAACCTTTTGGATTCAAACTGTACCATCCAAAATTCTACGAATTTTAAAAACTTTGAAAATCATCTCCTTTCAAGCTTTAAGGTAAAGTCAAATGAATCAAAAAATAAGAGGACATAGGAAATAATAAATATACCTTAATGAACACGTCCTAGTCTAATATTCTTCATAAAAAGTCTTCTTGACGTATAACTCCTTATACTTGATTTTCCATTAAATCTTCCATTATTGAAATCAGTGATGAAGGAGTCGCCAACAATTCTTATATAAAGACTTTAGAAGAACAAAGGTCAATCATGTCCTATCATAATAAATTGACATGTTAGTCCATATCTATGTTTGTCATAAATCAAAACATAAAAGAAAGCCCTTAGGGCTAGCTAACAATCTCCTACTTTTTGAGTGATGACAAACATGACACATTTGATATGTAGATAGAAATAACATGATGAGCAAAAAGTGCAAATAATTGTAACAGGTCTCATAGAGATCTTATAAGTAAACATATTTCAATAATCTTAAGGCATGTAATATCTCTATATAAATATTCAGAATAGTTTGATAGAGATAAAATGCTAAAATGCTCCCCCTAAATATATGCTTATGTGAAAATTTCGAACATAAGAGGAAATTGAAGAAGTAACGATTTATTCATCCAGAAAGTGTATCCAAAATAGTTTTGGATGAATGTGTGTTTTCAGAATATTTTTTGATGGGTTTTTGGATGTCCAAAACATTTTTCAAAAACTGCTTATAAGAATATTTATTTTGGGAATGAAGTTTCTAAGTCCAAAACTCCCTTTGAGTCGATGCACCATAAAATTTATCACAGAATTTTGTTTCAAAGATCCAATCATCATTCAGAATTCTGTGTGCAAAACTGTTCATGCCAGAAATAATTTATGCAGCTCATAACATTTTGTGCAATTTTCATGAAATTTTGTAACTATTCAACAACAGTTTCAGTTTCAGAATGGTTTCAGCAGTTACTTCGCATGTAAAAAAAAAATAAATTGTATTAACAGTTCAAATTTAGTTCATCAGTTCCATATCAGATTATTATGCAGAACCCATAACATTTTCAGACTAGCATATTTCCTTCTTCCTAGTGAATGCCAACAGCATCATGTCAACAGTCATGCAGACAATAATATTTTCTCAGATCAACATTCAACATTTTCACAGACTATCATTCAACATTTTCACAACAGAATTTTCACAAATTAGCATTTAATATTTTCACAGCAGATTATAAAATTTTTGAACCAACATATGCAGACAACATTGTCTTTAGATCAACATATTTCATTCTCCTCCTGTCATAGATCATCAGACAATCCCATAATATTCTTACTGCCTCAATAATATAACATTTCATAATATTTCTATTTCTCCCCATAGATCATCAGATAATCCTCAAATTTTCCCCATAATTCTTACTGCACCAGCTAATATCATAACAGTCTATGACATTCATATTTCTCCCCCTTTGTTATCAATCAAAAAGAGGAATAGCAAACGGAGAAATAAGCAACAGTTAGTAGATAGATAATTAAGCTTAAAAACAAACATCAGTAATTATCCAAAGACAGGAATATAAATGGCGGAAAATAAATTGTTCAACGGAAGGCAGAAAAGAAATTGTTCATCATCCCAGTTACGATCCCAGAAAATAGTTTATCCAATATTGATTGTCTCAGATTTTGCTCCAGCACCTATCTTGGAAAACTGACCAGCAATCCTGCTGGATTTTCGCTTCACAACCACATGTTTCTGCCTTTTTCCTTTGGGTTTAGGATAAAGAGGAGGAGTTTCTATTTTTTGAACGGGAGAAGGTGGAAGAGATGGTTCAGGAGAAGTTCCAGGAGAAGGTTCAGCAGAGGAATCCTTTTTGTCCATAGGCAGTTCGGATTTATCTTCAGCTTTTTCATTTTCAGAAGTTTTAGCAGATTGCTCAATGACAGATAGTCTGTTTCCTAACAGTTTGATTTCTGAGCTAAGAGATTCCAACTTCTCTGCAAAAGAACTGATTGCACTCGGAATATTCTCAGATAGACCGAAGTCCAGAACAGTTCCTTCCTCATCAATCTTTCTTTTGGTTCCTGACTTTCCTTCTTCCTTGATCTTTATCAAGTTTTCCTTCTCTTTTCCAGTAGATTCTCTCAACAATTTCCATGAATTTCCTTCCCTAACATATCAAATATTTTCAAAAGAGTTATAGCTGTAGACATTTGTTTTTGAGGGATCACATAGAATAGAATTTAAATCAACTTTAAAAAACTGAAATACTTTTGTCAACAGATTGCCAAAAGGAAGAGCTTTGCTCGAGGTGTTACGGGATTGCAACATAAGCTTAGTGGCTAAAAAACCAAAATTTATCTGCCTCTGTTCAACCAACCCAAGCATTACCACCATTTGCAGAATACTGATAGAAGTTTTATGACCAGAACTGGGAATAATCATGGTTGATACCATGTGGTGCAAGATTCTACCCGTCCCATTCAGCCATTTTGAATTTCTATTTCCAGAACTTTCAAAGTTTTTCCCTCCAATGAACAGTTTTTCAAAATTTTTCAGATAAAAAATTTCTTTCCCCTCAGGAAATTTATTCATCTCAAAGTACTGAAGGCCGACATCTTTAACATCACAAATTCTATTAAACAGCCTATGATCAAATTCTATTTCTCTGCCCTTAACTCTGGATGCATACCATCTAATCATACAGCCTCCCTCAGTTTCTTCCAACTTTCCTTTTCTCAAATTAGCGTAGAATTCCCAGATCAGAGGAGTATATATTTTCTCATCGACTGACAACAAACTTCCCCACCCAATGTGATCAAACATGTCCAGAATATTAGACAGATTTAAGAAGGCAGAATGATTAACTCGATAGCCAGAGATCACAGTTCTGTTTCTTGAAACCCAATCATTGTACTCAGATTCGCATTTAGAATCAAGAAATTGGGGTACCTGATTTGCAGAACTTGGTTGTTCAAAAGATAATTCAGACGAATCATAGTGAGAAGTCGAGAAGTGAGGCTGCGGAGAGGCTTCTTTGGCTTTGTCTTTTGAACCCAAAACCTTTTTCTGTTTCATCGGAGTAGGCTTTTGCTCCTTTTTTGGTTTTGGAATGGAAGATTTAGTTTTTGCCATTGAAAGATTCAAGCTTTTTCAGGGCTTTTTGGGTTTTCAAAGAGAAAGAACACGGAGAAGTTGTTTTGGAGGAATGACCGTTTCAAGAGTTTTGAGAAAGAGAAAATCAGATAGCCCTGAATGTCTAGAAGAATGAGAGAACAAAATGCCTTGGAAACATAAGTGTTTCTGAGATGTTTTGAAAAACGCACAAACCAATTTTTTAAAACTCAGAATTTGGAATAAAGGAATATTAACCATTGATTTTGGAACAAGACAAGATCCGAAATCAATGTCCAAAAGAGTGTTTCCCTGAAATGCATTATGGATGTAGAAATTGGATTCCAGCACTTCGTCCAAAACAGGAACAAGATATTTTGGATATAGAATTGTGTTTCCAAAATCTTTTTCTTCACAATTCCTGCACAAGAAAACATTACACAAAAAGATTAGTTATCAAATTCTTGTAATGCCTAAACCTCTTCTCAAATTGTTGAATCTGTCCTTAGCTACAGGTTTAGTAAAGATATCTGCAAGTTGTTCATCCGTTGAGATATAACTTCAATGTGCTTTGTTCTCGAATGCTGCGCTGGATTTTTTGTTAGATTGATAGCACTTGTATTATCACACATTATAGGAACACAGTTAAAATTTAAATTGAAATCTCACAGAGTATTCTTTATCCATAAGATTTGAGCATAACAGCTTCTTGCTGCAATATATTCAGCCTCAGTGGTGGATAATGATACGCAAGCTTGTTTTTTACTGTTCCATGATGCCAGTGAGTGTCCAAGAAATTGACAATGACCACTAGTACTTTTTCTTTCAACTTTACACCCTGCATAATCTGCATTAGTATATCCGATAAGATCAAAATTGTTAGTACGTGGATACCATAATCCATAATCATATGTCCCAATAAGAAATCGAAGTATGCGTTTGACTGCACTCAAATGAGATTCTTTCGGACAAGATTGAAATCGAGCACAAAGACATATTGAAAACATGATATCTGGTCGACTAGCAGTAAGATATAGTAGACTTCTAATCATACCTCTATATTTTCGTTCATCTACCTTCTTACCATTTTTATCTTGGTCAAACTTTATGGATGTACTCATGGGTGTGCTGATTTCTTTTGCTTCATTCATTCCAAACCTTTTGAGCAACTCTTTGGTATACTTTGCTTGGTTAATGAAGATTCCATCTTTAGTTTACTTAATTTTCAGTCCGAGAAATAAGTTCAATTCTCCCATCATACTCATTTCAAATTCTTGCTGCATACTCTTAGCAAACACCTTGCACAAGAAGTCATTAGTAGCACCAAAAATAATATCATCAACATAGATTTGGACGATTAGTAAATCATCGAGCAATTAGATTTGATGAACAAAGTATTATCAATTAAGCCTCTAGAAAATCCTTTTGAGATTAGGAAACCACTAAGCCTTTCATACCAAGCTCTAGGAGCTTGCTTTAATCCATAAAGAGCTAGCTTTAGATAGTTTGAAAAGATGATTTGGATAGAGCTCATGAGAAAAATCAGGTGGCTGCTCAACGTACACTTCTTCTTCAATAAAGCCATTTAAGAAAGCACTTTTGACATCCATTTGATAGAGCAAAAAATTTTTAAATGATGCAAAAGCAAGTAACATTCGAATTGATTCTAGTCTAGCAACAGGAGCAAATGTTTCATCATAGTCAATGCCTTCCTCTTGATTAAATCCTTGAGCTACTAGTCTAGCTTTGTTTCTAATTATAACCCCATTTTCATCAAGCTTGTTTCTAAAAACCCATTTTGTTCCAATAACAGGATGATCATGCGGTCTAGGAACAAGTTTCCAAACCTGATTTCTTTCGAACTGATTCAACTCTTCTTGCATGGCAATAATCCAAAATTCATCATGTAATGCAATATCATGTAATCCAATGATTTGCTCCTTTGGATGCCCTGATATGTATTTCCAATCTTTCGGCAATTGATGATTTGCAGAATCTTCAGTTTGATCTTTCTCTTGTTCATTCTGTAATTCTTCGATCTCCTCCTCTTTTGCATGAGTATCTAATGATGGAGCTTTAACCTGATCTAACTTAACTTCATTTGATTTTCCTACATCATCGTCATCTCTTTTTGAAGTATAAATGTTAGATTCATCAAACACAACATGCACAGATTCTTCCACACAAAGAGTTCTTTTATTGTACACCCTATAAGCTTTCTTGTTGGAAGAATATCTAAGAAATATAGCCTCATCGGACTTGCTATCAAATTTTCCAAGATTATCTCTTGTATTTAGAATAAAACATTTGCATCCAAAAACTTTAAAATAAGAGATAGAGTTTTGTCAAACATAAGTTCAAAAGGAGTTTTTCTTAAAAATGGCCTTAACATGACTTGGTTTATTGTATAGCATGCTATGTTAACAGCTTCAGCCCAAAAGTATTTTGTAAAAACACTTTCACAAGGCATTGATCTAGCCATTTCTTGCAAGGTAAGATTTTTCCTTTCAACAACACCATTCTATTGAGGAGTTTTTGCTGCTGAAAAATTATGAAAGATTCCATTTTCATCATAGAAGTGAGTAAAGTCGCTGTTACAAAATTATTTTCCATTATCACTTCTAATAGAAATTAGTTTGCATCCAATCGAGTTTTGGACGCGATTAATCAGTTTTGAAAATTCAGTAAAGGCTTCATCTTTTTGTCCAAGAAATAATGTCCAGGTGAATCTAAAAAAATCATCAACAATTAAATATGCATATTTTTTACCTCCAAGACTAGCAGTTCTCATAAGTCCAAATAAATGCATATGAACTAATTCAAGAGGTTTTGAAGTAGAAATCATTTTCTTTAGTTTAAAAGAGTTTTTGATTTGCTTTCCAAATTGACATGCATCACAGATTTTGTGTTTATCAAATTTCATTTTTGGAAGCCCTCTAACAAGTTCTTTTGAGGATAGTTTATTTAACAAATCAAAGGATACATGACCTAGTCTCCTATGCCAAAGGTAACCATCATTATCATGAACAGATAGACATCTAATTCCATTAGCTACAAGGTCATTAAGATAAAACACATATACATTTCCCATGCGTTTGGCAGTAAAGATGATTTTGAGATTTCCACTGTCAAGTGTAGAGCAAGAATCTTTTTAAAAATAACTTTGCAACCATTGTCACAAAGTTGGCTAATGCTGAGCAGGTTATATTTTAAATCATCAATAAGTAAGACTTGCTTTATAAATGTTAATGAACCTTTACCAATATTACCAATGCTGAGAATCTTCCCTTTCTTTTTGTCTTCAAATGTAACAAATCCTTCATTTGTTGTCTGAATATCTGCTAGCAATACTGCATTTCCAGTCATGTGTCTTGAACAACCGCTGTCCAAGAACCACTTGGTAAAGCTTAAAGACCGTGCCTATACATGAGAGGAAGAGATGATTTTTGGTACCCACACTTTCTTGGGTCCATGAAGGTTAGTAACATTTTCTTTGATTTTCCAGAAAGTAGCTTCACCGGATTCCACTTTTCTTCTAATAAGACATATTGAAACAATATGTCCAGGTTTTTTACAATACGTTCATGTCTTGTATGTGCTGTGAGAAGGAGTAGGTTTAGCATGCTGAAACTTATTCTTTTTGTATTTATTCTTATGTTCATATCCTAAGCCACTTTGATTTTCCGCTAAGCTAAATCTGGGCATGCAAGTTTTGTCTTTATCCTCATGTTTATATTCTAAGCCACTTCGATTTCTAGCATAAACAAATCTGGACATGCAAAGTTTGTCTTTATCCTCCTGGTTATATTCTAAGCCACTTTGATTTCCAGCATAAACAAATCTGGGCATGCAAATTTTGTTATTATCCTCATGGTCATATCCTAACCCACTTCGATTACCAAAATGATATTGAGTTTCGAGAAGTTTTTCCAGATTGCTTTTACCATTTGTAAATTTTTCAATGCAATTGATAAGATCATTTACTCTAATTTTCATATCATTGAAGGTGCTAACCATGCATTCAAGAATTCGAATTTTATCACATAAGTTTCTATTTTCCAGAGATGCATGATGTAATGCTGTCATGATCACATCTTTTTCAATTTCAGCGCACATGTATTTCAAGAGACATTTCGTAGCTATTCAACAAAGCTTCATTTTCTTTCATCAGACAATTTACCTTCAACCTTAAATCTTTATTTTTTTCTGGACAGTTTTTTTAATTCACAAAACATATCACATAACAACTCATTAGGATCAACATACTTTTCAGTCATAGATGTATGTGAATTAGACATGCATTCTGATGTTGAAAAGTTTACCTCATTTTCCAAAGCCATGAAGCAGATGTTGGCAGTTTCTTCCTCAGATTCTTCATCTCCAGATTCTTCATGTAAGTCCCAAGCTCCCATTAATCCTTTACCTTTCTTGACTTTCTGATCTTTCCTCCTTTTAGACATTTTTCCTTCCTTTCCTTTTGCAACCGGACGGTCTGCAATGAAGTGATCCGTGCTTTTGCATTCAAAGTATTGAGGTTTGAAGCCGGAGGTTTATCCTTTCTTTCTTACAAGCTTCCTTCCTCATTTGTAGTTTCCTTTGAATATCCTTCTGAATTTCTTTGCTATCATTGCTAAGTCGTCACCGTCCAATTCCATGCCTTCACTGCTTTCGGAAGATCTTGTTTCTCCATCTTCATTTTTAGCTTTTAAAGCAATCCCTTTTCTGCCTTTATCATGATCATCAGATTCATGAAACCTTTTAAGCTTCATTTCATGAGTTAAAAGAGCTCCGATCAACTCTTCAGTAGGTAAGAATTTTGAATCCTTGGATTCTTCTACAGCAAGAGTTTTGGCTACCAGCTCTTTGGTAAAGCATCAAGAATTTTTCGGTTTTGTTCCCCAAGGGAATAAACCATTCCATAAACTTTCAGACCATTTGAGATATTGGTAGATCTTGTGAACATGTCAGTGATGCTTTCGTTTGGCTTCATAGTAAATAATTTATAATCATGAATAAGAAGCCCAAGTTTTGATTCTTTGACTTGATTAGTCCCCTTATGGGTGACTTCTAGCAATCTCCACATATCATGAGCTGAATCACAACCACTAACACGGTTGTATTCAGTCACATCTAGTGCACAACACAAAATATTCATAGCTTAAAAGTTTAGAGTCATTTTTGCATTGTCTTCCACACAATACTCATCATTTTGTTTAGGTATTTTTATGCCATCAATCATCTTTGATGGAATAAAAGGACCATTCTCTATTAAGCTCCAATACTCGAAGTTAATAGAACACACATAAATCTTTATTCTATTTTTCTAGAAAGTATAGTTGCTTCCATTAAACAAGGATGGACGATTTGTTGAAGACCCTTCAACATATGGAAGAAAAGATGAACTCGCCATTAAGATCTTTTCTACAAGGCTATTAAACCAAGAATATGTAGACCTTGCTCTGATACCCAAATGAAAAACCTTAGAGGGGGGGTGAATAAGGTTTTTGGCAAGCAAAAATAACTTTTCCCAATTGTCTAAAATGCTGAACAAGGATGATCACCAAGATACTTGGACTGACTTTATAGATGCATAGAAAGCTATCCAAGTACTCGTAGATGTATATTCAGATTTAGACACTGAAAGATCATAAAAACAAAATGCATGAACCACTGAAATAAAATGAGACAAGAGATGTATAGTGGTTTGATCAACAATGATCTACATCCAATACCTTAAGCCTCACACTTAAGGATTTTCAACTCTATTTCATTAACCTCACTTAATGAAACAGCCACATACAAGAGAGGATCACTACACTAGGTTTTACACAACATCTCAAACACATCAAGGCTCACCCCTATGGGTTTTACACCACAACCTTGAACATACACACAACAAGGCTCACCCCTGTGGGTTTTACCACACAACCTTACACTCACAAATAGAGAATATGAAAATCAATAAAACAGAGATAAGCTCACTTACTTGAGCAGATATTCTCTAGGATACAAGCCACAAAATACTTTTATCTTTGATACACAATCAACTCACTTTGAAGCTTAAGATAAAAGGAGATTTTTGAAACTATTGAGCAATAGTGTTTCTAAGATGAATGTTTCAAAAATCTTACTTGTAATCTTGCTTTAAGGGCTATTTATAGAGCCAAAAAGTGGAGTGCCAACGGTCATAAAAAAATAGCTATAAATTTTTCTGTTTAAACTCATCCGAGTTTTGGACTCGGTTTTTGGACGAAGATTCATCCAAAAATTAAGTCCAAAATGGCACATTCGTGACAAATAATTTTCAACCCGGTTTACAGGATTTTGGATGAACCTTTTGGATTCAAACTGTACCATCCAATATTCTGTGAATTTTAAAAATTTTAAAAATCATCTCCTTTCAAGCTTCAAGGTAAAGTCAAATGAATCAAAAGATAAGAGGACATAGGAAATAATAAATATACCTTAATGAACACTTCCTAGTCTAATATTCTTCATAAAAAGTCTTCTTGATGTATAACTCCTTATACTTGATTTTCCATTTGATCTTCCATTCTTGAAATCAGCGATGAAGGAGTCGCCAATGATTCTTATCTGAAGACTTTAGAAGAACAAAGGTCAATCATGTCCTATCACAATAAATTGACATATTAGTCCATATCCATGTTTGTCATAAATCAAAATATAAAAGAAAGCCCTTAGGGCTAACAGAGAGAATAGATGAACCTTCTACTATATAAGAACTCGTAGATCTGGTAGGATACGTGTGGCACCTGAGAGATATGGATTTCTCATTAGTGACCACAATAACAAATTACTCATAGATGAAGATTAGCCCACTATCTATAAGGATGTTCTGAACAGTTCAGAATTTGGCAAATGGCTTAAGGCCATGAAGTTAGAGGTGGATTCCATGTACGACAACCAAGTATGAACTCTGGTTGATCCGCTCAAAGGAATTAAATCTATTGGGTACAAATGGGTTTTCAAGAAGAAAACAGACATGGATGGTAACATAGTTACCTATAAAGCACGACTAGTGGTGAAGGGTTATCGTTAACAACATGGTATTGACTATGATGAAACCTTCTCGCCAGTAGCCATGTTAAAATCCATCAAGATACTCCTAGCCATTGCTACTCATTATGATTATGAGATTTGGCAAATGGATGTGAAAACATCTTTCCTAAATGGAAATCTGACTGAGGAAGTGGATATGACATAACCTAAGGGTTTCACACCCAATGATAGCACAAATGCGTGTAAGCTGCAAAGGTCTATTTATGGACTTAAGCAAGCTTCTAGGAGTTGGAACATCCATTTTGATGAAACAATCAAAGAGTTTAGTTTCATTCAAAACATGGATGAGCCTTGTGTATACAAGAAGGTTAGTGGGAGCACAATCATTTTCTTATTGCTTTATGTAAATGACATATTGTTAATAGGAAACGATATACCTGTCTTGCAAATAGTTAAAGTTTGGTTGTCCAAACATTTCTCCATTAAAAACCTTGGAGAAGCAACCTATATTCTTGGAATAAGGATCCATAGAGATAGATCCAAAAGTTTGCTAGGTCTTTTGCAGTCTACATACATAGATAAAGTACTAAAGAGGCTTAGCATGGATCAATCCAAAAAGGGATTCTTACCCATGTTACATGGTATAAGCCTTTCAAAGTCGATGTCTCCTAAGACACAAGTTGAAAGGGATCACATGAGTAAGATTCTATATGCTTTGGCAATTGCATCTATCATGTACGCTATGATATGTGAAGATTAAATTGCAAGCTAAACACACAGCAAAAACTAGCCGAAGAAAAAAAAAAACACAGCTCTCCTGCGTGAATGAAAAGGGAAAATAATAATAATAATTTCCTTTACCTTTTCTTGTTCTCAAAATTAGTTGGACTGGAATTTGTAGAAATGGGGTAGGTGCACTAGTGGAAATCTCTGGTGTGATTCGCGCAAGCCTCATACTGCGTCTGTGCATGTATGTTAACGCCAAATTTTCTCTCGATCTTCTAATATATAGCCTGCCTAATCCACGTTTGGTGAAAACTTAAAAGACTAAGGAACTTTTCAGAAAGAAAATAGGGTTGTCTATTTTTTCTCTTTCTCCGAGAAGATGGAAAAACAACATACATCTTTATTCTCCTGTTAAACCTAAATAAAACCTTAGGTTAAACTAGATTTTTAATTTGGCCCATTGGGCTTTTAGTTTAGCCTCTTGAACCAAATTAATTATTCTAATCAAAACCAAATAAATGGCTCAGTAAATAATTAATTTTTCAACCCAAATAAACTAGTCCAATTAACAAGACTATATTAGTTTAGTCCTAGGTCAATATTTAATTATTCAAACTGGGCCAAAACCCTGAATAATTAATTAACCTATCAAATTAATTTAATTAATTCTCTCTCTCTCTCTCTGTAGACCTTTATTTTATTTTAGCCTAATCATAAAATCAGGCTACTTAAATAAAATAAATTCCATTTAATTTAATTTAAGACCAATTCTTTAGCCTGTTTATAATTAGGACTTACGGTCTACACTGGGGACCAACAAACACACCGCCCTGGCTATTAAAATGACTAAAATACCATTGCCATATAAATAACTGTATTTTTCATTTTAAATATTTTCTAATATCACCATAAGGAAATATTGAACCCATGGACAATGCTATGTGAGCAAAGTCTCCAACCTACAGATGAAATAACTAAAATACCCATCTATACATTGATGTTCATTAGAGAGGAAGAAATGTACTAAAAGTCTCTAAATGACATCTATCATCTTTAGGCTTCTAGTCCAATGATCCACAACTTTCTGGATTGTTTCCGCTTTCCATGGGAGCTACCCTAAAGCAAACATCTAAGTCATATTTCCCAGTGCCCTAGATATTTAGATCATTCAGACAACCACAAGGGGCGATATAGTATAGAAACTATCTTGTACAAGTCTGTCTTAACTAACTAGTCACATATACCCAACATGCAAGTGTATTGGTCCTACGATAAAACCTCATCTAAAACATATCAAAGTACATGCTTCCAGCTTCGTCAGACCACCAACTCATACTCAAGTCGTAGAGTACTAGTCCACACTGTAGTAGTAGTATTATAGGTTTCTACCATATAGTACTTTAAGAAACCACTACTACAGGGTCCTATTCTACGTATTCGAAACACGCTTATGTCATGAAGTGAGTGGACTACTCACTGGCTAAAGGTAAGCCATTCCCCATTTGGAATTCATAACATAAAAACCTAGACATGATGAGATTCCTATTCTCATCAATTAGTTAAGAACAAACGTTTATGTGTTAAGTAACACGTGATCCATACCTTATTGTGAAAGACTACCATTCACATGGACCACTTCCTTAAACACAATGGGTCTTTTCTAAACGTAATTATGTACAAAAAAAATGTAAATTTACAAAAAATTTCTGAGAATAAATTTTTTTATTAAAATATTTGATATTTACATTAGAAACCTAGTCTAAAAGGGCATATTTCCCAATAATATGTACAAGGCCCAATGTATCTTATGCTCTCAGTTTGATGAGCAGATACCAATCTGACCCTAGTGAGGGTCATTAGGTGGCTGTAAAAAACATCCTTACGTACTTATGAAGGACTAAGGGTGTGTTCTTAATATATGGAGAAGGTGATTTGAGAATAAACGGGTATACTGATGCCAATTTTCAATCTGACAAAGATGATGTCAAATCACAATCCGGCTACATGTTAATGTTGTGCAGAGGGGCAATAAGTTGGAAAAGTTCCAAACAAGAGACTATTGCTGACTCTACAATAGAAGCTAAGTACATGGTCGCTTCTGAAGCAGCTAAGGAAATAAAGGTAGAAAGAGTTCCCACGGATGAGATCATAGCTGACCCACTTACAAAAGCACTATCCCAAAAGAAACATGATAGGCATGTTGAGTCATTCGGTATTAGATACATGAATGATTGGCTCTAGTGCAAGTGGGAGTTTGTTAGTGTTATGCCCTAGAGGCAATCACTTGTATGTTGTATATGGCACATTTTATTTTAATAAAAGGCATTATTTATCTTACAGTTTCTTTTATTTACTTTTGGGTAAAATAACTGTTAGATAAAGTCCCTAGTACAACACTGTGTTAAGGAAATCATGATATGAGATTCCTACTACACTGTATAATGTTAGTACTTAAATAGTCTCTAGTCGTAGTATTAACGTGACTTGACATCATTACTGCATTAAAACTAGCATGTGTTAGACTTCCTGATTTGATCAAGCAGTGGTTCTCATATCCATGAGTATTGAGATACTCAAAGTTAACATATAGATGCTTGTTAATGAAACAAGTTCGTTGGATGACCTAGCTATGAGATAATCACATGCATAACTATTTAGTGCCAGTGATATAATCTTAATATAGCAAGCGTGTAAGTATCCTTAGACTTGAGATTTCCAAGATACTTTATTTGCTGAGCATTGTGCTTTGATTCCAATCTCTAGAGCCAGATCGAGGGCCACCTATAGGATGGATATTGGTACATTGTGAGTTAAACGAAAGTAGTTGAGAGGGTTAATAAAGGATTCACCACTCCTAATAGTAGGGGCGAATATCTCACGGCCACTTGTAGGAATTACTACTCATCAAGTCCTTGGCCAAGGCGACTGTGTATTGGAAATAGTTCCAATTGATACACATCTAGAGTTGTGGATTCCTGGTACAAGTACTATTATATTCGAGATAGAATTAATATATATTTTAGAAGGAGCTGGCACTAATTCCGTACACCAAACTGAATATGATATTGTATGGTGAAAGAAGTTAATTGCACTGTAGTTTGTTACTGTAGGGTTCATGTCAAGCCACTTAACTTCTTGGACTCTTGGGTGATTGTGATGTGTTGCTAGATACCGCTCATGATATGGGAATATGGGTTTATAATTGATGAATTAATAAACTAATCATAATTTGAATCAATATGATTAATTCTAATTAATTATGAATTATTAATCTCAAAGACATTTGGATTAATTCATGTTCGCTACCAATTGACTGGGAAACCTAATAGGTCACACACAATAGAGGATTATATACTCAAGATGTTATTTGAAAATATAGTGGGATTAATTGTGAGAAAGAGAAGTTGTTGTGGCCAAATTATAAGTAGTTATAATTTATGGGCCAAATTATAATTGTGAGAACTTGATGTTTCCAAATACAATTAGGAAATTCTAATTGTTTTAGAATTCTCAGATGGAGTATTTTTAGCAGGATTTTTTCGTGATATATATAGGATAAATGCCCGAAGTTCTGGGTAAGGAAAGAAACTTGGAAACACTCCAAAACCCTAGGGCAACTCACGGCATTCTCTATTCTTCTCTCTCTCTCTCTCTCTCTCTCTCTCTCTCTCTCTCTCTCTCTCTCTCTCTCTCTCTCTCTCTCTCTCATTTTCTGAAAACAAGAAGAACCCTAACTGCCATTGTTGTTTCTGCTAGCACAGAAAATCTCGGTGCTTGAGTATGATCCTCTGTTTGGATTTCTGTTAGAGACAATCACACATTGTGGTTGTAGTGGTTGGACATTCAACTCTCATGGTATTTGATCAAGAGGATTGCTGGATCGCGCCTCGACTTGAAGAAAGAAAAAATTTGTTTTTCACACGATCAAAGAAAGGTTAGAAGCTATTACCTTTGTTCTCTTTATGTCTTGTTTTCCACACATTTGCAGATCCTGGGATGGTATCTCGTTTTTAATTTTTCGTTGCGCCATATATGATATGCATGAGATACCCAACATGCCCTCTTAGAGTAGGTTTATGATGTAATTTTTTTACTTGTACTAATAAAAGTTTTATTCTTAGATATTATTTGTGAATAGTTCTTTACTTTTGTGCATAATTTTATTGGAAAAGACCCATTATGTTTAAGTAAATGGTTTATGTGAATAGAGGTCTTTCACTGTAAGGTATGGACCATAGGTTACTTATCATATAAACTGTAATACCCCACCTTTTTATCTTTGACTAGCTACTATTTGTAATAGGATGAAAATTTATATCAATAGCCAAAACAAAAACTAATCGGTGTAATGAGACGAATATTTTAGTATGATAATATTTGGTTAGGACCTGGATGTAATTAGTGGATTTGTTCTACCCGTACCCTAAATCTTCAAAAGGCTACTATTATTAATAAACTAAGAATTTGAGGGTACACCGAGAAGAGAAATTGATCAGTGCGATTAAATGCACGTTTTGGTGTGAATTATGTTATCCGGGTCACCGGAGGCATTTTCGTCATTTTGACTGCACCCGCGACTTTGACAGTAAATTTGACCATATAGTGAAGAAATTGAAGAATTTAAGAATTACCAATGGATTCAGTATATTTTTTTTAGTTGAATGCTGAAATAAAATATTTTTCTATTTCGGATCCGATTTTTGTCCTTTTTGAAGAAAATAGGAAATCGTGGTTAAAACGGTGCGTGTGGCATTTTGTGATTGGTAGCCCATGGACATGTGTCAATTTAAGAGAGGTTGCATGAAGAGTTCATGCAAGACTCATGGAATTAAAGGCTTTCAAAAGAAATGAAGAATGAAGTGTAAATTTTGTGATTGGAACACATCATTTGTGGGCCCTTTAATTAATGTCTTGTAAAATGTGATTGGCCAATACTTGGACCATGAGAAGGCGGATGAATGGCTAGAAAATGGCCAAAAAACCTACAGCCATGCAAGAATAAATTAATGGAATTTTTATGGAGGACAAATTGATGGTTGGTGTGTAAAAATCTTATTGCAACACAGCTAAGTATAGCCATCATTCAATTAAACTAAAACAAGAGATGAAGGACCAAGATTTGAGGAAGAATGGCGGTTGAGGAGTTGAATTTCACCAAGAAATTTGTCCATGACGAATAGAGAAAGAAAAGGAAAGAAAAGTTAGAGAAAAATAGGGAGAAAAAGAAAAATGAGAGAGAAAGAAGTGTGTGTGTTCTTGGAGCAAAATCGCTTCAAATAGCCTCAAACACAAGGTAAAACCCTACCTTGCTTGAATTAAATTTGTTGTTAGGTGAATGATAATTATGTTGATATAAATTTTAACATGAAAACATGATTTTCATGTCTTAATTTTGGATCATAGTTAGGGTTTGTGAACTTTTGTGTATTAACCTTATATATTCTTGTATAAGTACCGGCATTCCAAAGGTCTTTGAATGAAGTTTTGTGTGAAGAAGAACTGAATAATTATTGTGGTTTGAATGCTTATTTTTAGTTGAGAAGGTGATGATCAAAGGAGAGTAAAAATGGAATTTACTTGGTTGGAAAACATGGAATATACTAGCTTTTGATTAGAAAGGATGAATTTGTGTTGAATAAGTGTGGCTCTTGCGAACTATTAGAATCTAAAAATTATAGAAATAAAGGTGATTTGAAGGAAAATTGTATGAATAAATGTTCCCAACATGTTAAAGGCTAAAGGAAAAGAAAGGAAAGCATGAATAGTGAAATTGGACAAAACTACTGGGGATGTTTTTGCCCTGTAGCATGTCATGGGAACTAGAACTCTGAAAGGTGCTTATACACAATTAAATTTAAGAATCTTATAGTCTTTTTGTTATATCATAGAGCCAAATCGGAGTTGTGGATGGAATGTTATGTGCAAAACAAAATCATGTGTGAATCAGTGAAATTCCAGAAAAATGAGTCCGAAGATGAACTTAAGGATGTAAAAAATGAGGAATATGAAGTGAATCCCTTGTATATGGAGGCAGTAAGGATGTGGAAAATGGAAAATGAAAGAATTGAACAAATGACGTGAACGAAAGTTGGACGTTTTCCTTAACCATCGGCTAATTGTCAGCCCTATCAGCTAATCGTCGGCTAAACGTCAATTGGACATCAGCTACTCGTCGGGCACGTCGGCTGGACATCAACCAACCATCAGCTATTTTTCTGCCAAGCGCGAATTGACTCGAAAACGATATGTGGTGTGGGTTTATAAATTGACTAGAATGCCATTATTGGAACATTTTATGGAAATGTGTTTGAAAACTTTGATTTTAATCCTCTATTGGGATTTGAATTCTGGATTTCTTGAAATGGGTAACTTTTGGAATTGTGTATTTGGAAAATGGTCCAAATGTCCTTATTGGGATGATTTATGAAAACCTTTGGAATTGGGTATTTGGCAAATGACCGAAATATCCTTATTGGGATTTTTGTGAATACTTTTTAAATCGAGTAAGGGTAAAATGACCCAAATACCCTCTAAAAAGTCTTCTGGAATCGGGTATAGATAAAATGACACAAATACCCTTAGAAATGACTTTTGTGATCGAGCATGGGAAACATGACCCGAATACCCTTGGACACTTATTTTGATGTGAGAAAAGAACTCTTTATCCTGTTTTGATAAGGTTTTGGAAAATGATCTCTCGATATGAGATTAACTTTGGAACACGACATTTTGATCCCGAAAATTGTTTATTGGCCTGATGTTCCAATGGAATGAATTGATTGGCTCTACGGAGGCTATGAAAATTATTAACTGACTTGTAAGGCAATGTGATCAAATTCTGCAAAATTATATTTGTCCCCATGGCTAATTGTGCTACTCTCAGTCGTTAGTATCAGGTATCTTGTTATCTACCTCTCTCATTACTGTACTTTAACGACACCGTAGTGGCGGTTTTAAAGATAGGATACTGAGGCACGGAAGCTTTCTGCACAAAGCAGAGCAGCACTTTTTATTCATTAATAGCCGTTTTACCCCAACAATGTTTTTCTTGATATGGAAAATGGTTTCTGGATGTGCTCAAGTACGAGCCTTTTTTATATTTGGAAACATGGTGAACAATATTAATCTTGAATTCTGGATTTCTTGAACTTGACAATCCTTGAATATTTGGCATATGCACTAACTTGAATACGTGGTGTAAGCACTAGCTTGAATACTTTACGTAAGCAGTAACTTGAATACTTGGCGTATGCAGTAACTTGAATACTTGGCATAAGCACTAACTTGATTCTCAGTAGTACGCTGCAGTGTACTTACTTATCTGGTGACGCATGGTTAAGTGCTGTAGGCTACGGTCTATGCACAATAATACGTGGCACCAAAGGTGATGCCTTGTGAGTTTTGCATACTGGCTGACCTTCGGTTGAAGGAATGCCTGTGATGTGGAAATTAGGGCAATGATTTAGAATTGAAACACGTTTTTTCAAAAATGATTGAGTTTTGAATAAAATCTCTTTAGAGAGTTTTGGAATTGTTTCAAGTGAATAAATGAAATTTTTTCTCTACAAGAGTTTTATGTGCTCTATCTCTTTACTAAAGTACTAGCACACACGCGACTCACTGAGTGATTTTTACTCACATGCGTGTCATTTTCTTTGAAAAAATTTAGGATCAAAGGCGCAGCAAAAGCGCAGTGGTCTCCTAGAGGCTCATGATACATGTTGGACCTGTTGTACTTGTGAGTATATGTATCAAAAGCCAAATTCTTGTACTCTTCCATGTTGAGAAAAAAAATTTCGCTGCCATTTGAGTAAAGGTTGTTATAAAGACCTATTGTCTAAGCAACCAAACGGGGTGACACCACTAAGTTATAGCCCACTACATTATAGGAATATGGGGTGTTACATAAAATATCATTCTTAACCGAATGAAGCGAATGAGAATCTCATCATGATAAGGTTATTGTGTTATGAATTCTAATTATGGAATAGCATACCTTTAGTCAATGAATAGTCTTCTCATTTCATAATACAAGTGTGTTTTGTGTACGTAGAACTAGACCTATAGTTGGGGTTTCTAAATGTACTATATGGTAGAAACCTAGACTATTACAGCTACAACGTGGACTTGTACTCTACCACTTCAGTATGAGTTGGTGGTCTGGCAAAATTGGATGCTTATGCTTTGATGTACTATAGTTGAGGTTCTTTTGTTGGACCAATATACTTATATGTTGGTTATATAACTAGTTAGTTAAGACAGACTTATACAAGATAACTTTTATACTATATTGCCCATTGTGGTTGTCCGAATTATCTAATTATCCAGGGCCCTGGGAAAATGACTTGGATATTTGCTTTAGGGTAGCTCCCTTGGAAAGAAGAAATATTCCAAGAATTCGTGGATCATTGGACTAGAAGTTGAAGGATGGTAGATGTCTTTTAGAGAAGTATTAGTACACTTTTCCTATCTAAGTACATGACGTTGTGCAGAGTGGTATTTTAGTCATTTCACCTGTAGGTCGTAATTAACACATCATTTTTTGGTCGCTTCGAAGTTTGTTTCAACAATGCATGCCCAACACCGGTTCTAGGGTCCTATTTGGCGCCACCTCTCCTCTGTTTTGTGACGTTTTTGTTTCATTTTACCCTAAAAATATGAAATAATGAACAAAATACCTTTCCATGGGTAAAATCTCAAATATGAAAGAATAGGATTAGTTAGTGAACAAAATGTACCACAAATGAACCTCAAATAACTAGGAAAAATATGACTAATTTAGCCCCTATCACCAATTTACCGTAGAAAAAAGAGGTGCACAATAGAGAGACTTAGATATATTTTAGAGTGCATCTCCAATATTTTCTCGGGAAAAATAAATCAAGGAGTGTTGTGCAAGAAGGTCTTCAAAGGAAAAAGAAGAAGGCTTGTCTATAAGTATCTATTTCTTTCCTTTGTTTTCTTTTTCCTGAACAATGATGTGTTAATTATTTTATTGTAATTTGACATTATTTTAGATAGTCATGATTTTGAGAGTTATTTGATCTTTTGATTAATTTATAGTTATTCTTTTTGTTTAATTACTTATGCTAACTACGAGATTAATTAGTTGTTTCTTTCCATTAACTTGCTTGGACAAAGGGGTTGATGGTGGTCTCAATTCGTTAGTTTCATATTTGTTGGCTCTTAACTTGCTTGGACAAAGGGGTTAATTGTGAGGATAAAGTAATTAAAGGTTAATTGATGTCTGCCAGGATATGGATTCATTGGTTAATTTCATGTTTCAAATTTGCCAAGATTTGGAAATTTAATCAAGGATTATGGTTAATGCATCTTTTAGGTGAATTAGTTGAGACAGGATATGTGTTACTCGTTTGTCTAGAAGATAGGGATTTCATGGATTGGACAAAGAAGTGAATCTATATTAGTCCTTCACGATACCATGAGAATAATTAGTTATAATAATGATTAAGTACTTGAGGATCATGTTTGTCAAAACAATAGCTTATGTTGCATAATTCTACATCCTTGATATGTACATATTATTTTATTTTATTTTTCTTTTTATTTCATTTTCACTTTATTGGGTAGATTAAACAATTAAAGAAAAGGGATTAATGTATACTTGTTCCTTGAGGATTGACACGCGTTTGAACCCTATGCTACGTTAATGATGAATACGCTTACTCATATGTGTAATTTGAGGTTAACGTTTTAATTTAAACTTGATTGGGAATGTGCTTATTTTTATATGATTTTTATACCCAAATACATACACATTAAGTTTTTGGCTCCATTACCAGGAAACAATATCAATGAAAGGTTGGATTTCATTGATTTAATCATGTTTATATGTTCATATATTTACATGTAAATATGTATATACATTCGTTGTACGAGTAAGTGCCCTATTTTGTTGTTTGTATAATTGTATTTTAATTTCACTATATGTTGTAAATATGTAAATAGGTATATACATGTTTATAATAACTGACTTGTCTTTGTATGTTTGTATTTATTGTATATTTGGTATTTAATTTTACTAACCTAATGTGGAATATGTGTAATCTTTATATTTTGAATTGGATAATTTGTACGTCTATAATTTTGAGTCAATACTAACTCTTCTTATTTTCAGGTTTGGACTTTCGCTAACACGATATTATTGACGAACCGAATTCATTTTATTATTTGTTTCTTTATTTACAATTTTTAATCTTAGTTTAATATTTAATTTATGTATTGTGGTCATGCATTCAATTAGGAAAGTTTTAGCAAAAAATAAAAAATAAAAATAAAAATTATTTTCAGCACCTAGAGAGAACAGCACCGGCGCCGGTCCTAGACTATTCCCTTTCTGATTTTTTTTTTGAAAAAAAATTAAAAACCCAACACACGATTTCTCTCTTCTCTCTTTGTCATGATTGTTCTTGAGAAACCCAAGCCGCCATCTTTTTCTGCTAGCGCAGGATATTTTGGTGCTTGAGTATTCTTCTATGTGGATTATTGTTGGAGATAATCAGACACTGTGATTGTAGTGGTTAGACGTTATACTCTCGTGGAGTTTGATCAAGAGGAATGCTGGATCACGTTTCGACTTAAACAAGAAATTTTTGTTCTTCAGACAATTAAAGAAAGGTAAAAGCTATTACCTTTGTTATTTTTATATCTTGTTTTCCACACATATACAGATCCTGGAATGGTATCTTGCTTTATTCTTCCGCTGCGCCGTATAGGATACGAGCCTGAGATACCCAATAGTGGTATGATAGCCATGCTATGTGTGGTTTAGGAACATTGTTTTTGGCATGAAAACTGGTTTCATGTATTCGTGTTTATCTTTGTTTGCTGTGAAAATTGTTTTAACTCGAGTCAAAATTGTTTCGAGCGTTATGGGTTGGGTCCGTAGCACACTATGATTGTGTAAAAGTCACAGCGTATTTCGAAAAATGCATTCTTTAGGTTCTGAGAATTTTCTGCAGAAAAATGTTTTGTTACGATATGGTTGTTGCCTTCCATTTCATCTTAATTTTCTGTTTTGGTTTTATTTAAACTAACAAATGGGTTGTTGTTTTGAGCTTCAAAACAAAAAATACAATTGAGAATTGTTCTCACTAAAAATTTGCAGAAGAAGAAGACATCTGAAATTGTTTTTGGAAATTTTTCTAAAATCACCGCCATGGTTCCTGACTACAGTCGGTGCCGGCTCCAGCCTCCAAGTCAGTGCCGGTTTCGTGCTGTTTCGCGAACATCCAGAAATCTTTTTTGGAAAGTTTTGTAAAAAAAAATCAGAACACAGCTGGCGCCGGCTCCGGCTTCCAAACTGGCACCGGTTCTACTCTGTTTTGCACAATCCAGCCATTTAAGAAAAAAAAAAATTAGAATAGAATTTTGGAAGGGAAAAATCTCATTTGATGAGAGGCGGTAAAATAAAAAAATTTTCGCTGCCAGAGATGAGACCCAAAAGCATTTTCTCAAAATTAGTTTTGAGACAAACAATTTTATTTCTCAAAATAGTGATTTTAAAAATTTTAAAATTAATGAATTTTTCTAAAATATTGATTTTAGAATTTGTTTCATTTTTCCACAATAGTGATTTTGGATTAATAAAAGTATATGTTTATTTTGTTTAAGAATAGTTAATGGCATGGTGGATGGTTATGGACTAAAACCAATTATATCTGTTCATGCATTTTACAGTTCTAGTTTTTATGCAATGGGCCTGTGTGTCTTGCCTTCACTAGAATTCTTGTGTAATTCTCTTCTCATCTAACTCCCCTCGAATGTAACTCGAGGATTTCTCTCTTTAGGAAATTATGTAATTAGTTTATATAGGTTAGATAGGAGTAGAATTATTTTTTAATATGGAGATGGCAACCAAAACAAGGTGAGAAGGTAAGACTTTCTACATAAATCATGCATGAACGCATACAGTTAACTATATTAAATTCTTTTATAGCTCAAATAAATTAATTTAGGGAAAGGTCCATAACCATACCACGTAATCGCTTTGTTACCTTGATTATCAATTATGTGATTTATTGATTTTTATGCATGTCATTCAATGAAATCACTAAAAGGAACAAATCCCTCAATTAATATTAAACCTAATTCCTTTCGTTAATATAGTAAGAGCGAGAGTTCTTTTTCGAGACCAGGTTGTTGGGCAAACCCAAGCCTACTTCACATTAGGCATGTTCAAGCTATGGAATTAAATTCCTTTAGAATTAAATTTTCGATAAATGGGTCGGGTTTAACTAAATTCTTTATCCCGGTTGGGCAAACTCAAGCATAATGAAATTTAGACGAAAAGTTGGGGTAGCCCAAAAGGCTTTAAGATTAAAAGTTGTTAATCACCTAATGATCCGGTAGTTACATACGATGTAATTGGCATTGGATACCTACCAATGAACTTAAGTGTGGCTTGTTGGGCAAATCCAAGGTTATTCTTGAGGAATTTGGATACCAGTCCACTAGGAAAGCTTCCAACGGGCTTTCCCGAATCAGTAGTGGGGGCTATTGGTTTGGATAAAATAGTGGAGTAAAAATGTGTTTAATTACAGTCCTAATTATTTTGCATATCATGTGTATATACAAGTAGCTAATGCTCTTTATCTTTGCACATTGGTCATTTGCATCATGTCAAAAAACTTAGACCTACGTAACATCTTGGAAACTAACAAGTTAACCGAATCAAACTATCTCGACTGGTATAGAAATTGAAGAATCGTTCTCAAATCGAAAAAGTTGCTCTACGTGCTAGATGCTCCTATTTCACCACCACCAGCTTAAGATGCTCGTGTTGATGAGCGTGCTGTCCACAAAAAGGTACAAGGAGAATAGTGATATAGCATCATCTATTACACTGGCAACCATGACTCCTGAGTTGCAAAAACAGCACAAGCATATGGATGTTCAATCAATTATACTACATCTTCAAGAGCTGTTTGATGCCCAAGCCAGAACTGAGAGATACAAGATCTCGAAGCAATTATTTTGTTCCAAAAATGGCATAGGGTTCTTCTGTGGCCACTCATAGGATAAAAATGCTGGGCTTAATACAGAAGCTTAGATCTCTCGGGTTTGCAATGGATCATGACTTAAGTGTTGACTTAATTCAACAATTTTTGCCTAATAGTTTTTCACAATTTGTGATTAACTATCAAATGATCAAGATTGAGTCCACCATTCCTGAATTGATCAATCTTCTCATAACTGTGGAGTCCTCCATGAAGAAGGTTTCCAATGCAGTTTTAATGGTAGAATCTTCCTCTTCAAAGAAGAAAGTTCAAAAGAAGAAGAAGAAAGCTCCCGTGAAGCCCAGAGGTGGTGTAAACAAGAAGGACATAGTTACCAAGGGCCTATGTCATCATTGTGGGAAGATTGGCCACTGGAGGCATAATTGCAAAGCCTACTTGGAGACCATTAAGGACAAGAAGCAGAAGGAGAAGCTTACAAGCACTTCTACTTCTACTCTGGGTATGTTTATGATTGAGATAAATACTATCTTTAGAAATATGATATGGGTATTAGATACCGGATGTGGATCTCATTTGTGCAATAACTTGCAAGGACTAAAGAGTAGTAAAAGGCTAGAGAAAGGCGATGTGGACCTACGTACTGCAATTGGAGCAAAGGTTGCTGCATTTGCCGTGGGGACATACGACTGAACCTGACTTCGGGATTAATTCTAGAACCGCAAAACTGTTATTTTGTACTAGTTTTAATGAAAAACATTATCTTAGTTGCGTGTTTAGACTTATATGGATTTTATTCGATATTTAAGAATAAATGTTGTTCTTTTTCATTGAATGACATTCATTATGGTTCAGCAACACTAGTTAATGGTTTATATGTCCTAGACTTGGATAATCCTGTTCTCAATATAAACAATAAGAAACTTAAAATGGATAGCTCTAAACCTCTTACTTATGGCATTTTTGTTTGGGCCACGTAAATAAAAATCGTGTTTCTAAGTTACACAAGCTTGGTGACTTATGGTCATTTGATTATGAATTATATGGCACATGCGAGTCTTATTTACTAGGTAAAATGACTAAAACTCCTTTTCCAGGAAAAGGAGAATGGGCCAAGAAGTTATTAGAACTCATACATTCTAATGTATGTGGCCTAATGTCAATACAAGCAAGAAGAGGTTACAACTATTTCATAACCTTTATCGATGAGTTCTCACTATACAGGTATTTGTATCTAATTAAATACAAATCTGAGGCCTTTGAGAAGTTCAAAGACTTCAAGAATGAAATAGAGAAACAACTTGGCAAAAGTATTAAAACTCTAAGATCTGATCGAGAAGGAGAATTCTTGAGCCAAGAGTTTTTGAGTTATCTTAAAGATAATGGGATATTATCTCAATGGACTCCATCACATACACCTTAACATAACGGTGTATCTGAAAGAAGGAATCGAACCCTTCTACACATGGTACGGACCATGATGGCTTCTGCAGACCTACCAAAATCATTTTGGGGGTATGCACTAGAGACGTCTATTTATATACTAAACAGAGTTCCGGTAAAATTGGTCGATACTACCCCATTTGAGATGTTCTTTGAAAAGAAACCAAAGTTATCTCACTTGCGAGTATGGGGTTGTCCTGTCTTTGTTAAAAGGCGACAATTAGACAAACTTAAGAGTAAGTCTGACAAGTATTTGTTTATGGAATATCTGAAAGAATCTTTTGGGTATTACTTCTACCTACCCTCTGAATATAAATTATTTATTTCAAAGCATGCCATCTTCTTGGAGAAGGAGCACATGTTCAAAGGGGACAGTGGGAATAAGATTGAACTTAGTAAAGTTCATGAAGATCAAACAAATGAGGATCAACCGTTTAACCCCACGTCTATTAAGAGAATAGATGAACCTTCTAGTACACAAGAGCCTCATGGATCTAGTAGGATACGTGTGGCACCTCAGAGATATGGATTTCTCATTAGTGACCACAATGACGTATTGCTCATAGATAAAAATAAGCCTACTAGCTACAAGGATGTTCTAAATAGTTCAAAATCTGGCAAATGGCTTGAGGCCATGAAGTCAGAGATGGATTCCAAGTACGACAACTAAGTATGGTCTTTGGTTGATCCACCCAAAGAAATTAAACCTATTGGGTGCAAATGGATTTCTAAGAAGAAAACGGATATGGATGGTAACTTAATTACCTATAAATCACGTCTAGTGGCGAAGGGTTATCGTCAACAATTTGATATTGACTATGACGAAACTTTCTCGCCAATAGCCATGTTAAAATCCATCAGGATACTCATAGCTATTGTTGCTCATTATGATTATGACATTTTGCAAATTAATGTGAAAACAGCTTTCCTAAATAGAAATTTGACTGACGAAGTGTATATGACACAACCTGAGGGTTTCATATCTAATGATAGCACAAAAGTGTGCAAGCTGCAAAAGTCCATGTATGGACATAAGCAAGCTTCTAGGAGTTGAACATCCATTTTTATGAAACAATCAAAGAGTTTGGTGTCATTCAAAACATGAATGAGCTATGTGTATACAAGAAGGTTAGTGGAAGTGTAATCATTTTCTTATTGCTTTATGTAGATGACATATTACTAATGGGAAATGATATACCTGTCTTGCAAACGGTTAAAGTTTGGTTGCCAAACAATTCTCCATGAAAGACCTTGGAGAAGCAACCTATATTCTCAGAATAAGGATCTATAGAGATAGATCCAAAAGGTTGCTAGGTCTTTCACAGTCAACATACATAGATAATGTGCTAAAGAGGTTTAGCATGGATCAATCCAAAAAGGAATTCTTACCCATGTCATATGGTGTAAGCCTTTTAAAGTCGATGTCTCCAAGACATAAGTTGAAAGGGTTCACATGAGTAAGATTCCATATACTTCAGTAGATGGATCTATCATATTTGCTATGATATGTACTAGGCCCGATATATCTTGTGCTTTCAGTTTTACAAGCAGATACTAATCTGACCCTGGTGAGGATCATTGGGCGGCTGTAAAGAATATTCTTAAGTACTTATGAAGGACTAAGGATATGTTCTTAGTATATAGAGAAAGTGATTAGAAAATAAACGGGTATACCGATGCCAGTTTTCAATCTGACAAAGATGATTTCAAATCACAATCCGGCTATGTGTTTACGTAGTGTGGAAGGTCAATAAGTTGGAAAGGTTCCAAACAAGAGACTATTGTCAACTCTACGACAGAAGTTGAGTACATGGCTGCTTTTGAAACAGCTAAGGAAATAAAGATAGAGAGAGTTCCACGGATGAAAACATAGCTGACCTGCTTACAAAAGCACTATCCCAAAAGAAACATGATTGTCGTACTGAGACATTCGGTATTAGATACATGAATGATTGACTCTAGTGCAAGTAGGAGTTTGTTAGTGTGGTGCCCTGAGGCAATCACTAGTACATTCTATAGGACATATTTTATTTTAATAAAAGGCATTATTTATGTTACAGTTTCTTTTGTTTACTTTTAAGTAATATAACTGTTCGATAAAGTCCATAGTACAACACCTTGTTAAGGAAATCGTGATAGAGATCATGATATGAGATTCCTACTATACTGTATAGTGTTAGTACCTAAATAGTCCCTAGTCATAGTATTAATGAGACAGGACATCAATAATGCTTCAAGACTAGTAGGTGTTAGACTTCCTAATTTGATTAGATAGTGGTTCTCATATCCGTGAGTATTGAAATACTCAAAGTTCAGATATGGATGCTTGTTAATAGACCAAGTACATTAGATGACCTAGCTATGAGATAATCACTTGGATAATTGCTTAGTGACAGTGGTATAATCTCAATATAGCAAACATACAAGTATCCCTAGACTTGAGATCTCCAGGGTACTTTGTTTGCTGAGTACTGTACACAGATTCCAATCTCCGGAGCTCGTTCGAGGGCCACCTAAGGGATGGACATTGCTATATTGTGAGGTAAACGAAAGTAGTTGAGAAGGTTAATAAAGGATTCACCACTCCTAATAGTAGGGCCTAATATCTCACGGCCACTTGTAGGAATTACTACTCGAGAAGTCCTTGGCCAAGGCAATTCTGTATTGGAAATAGTTTCAATTGATACACATCTAGAGTAGTGGGTTCCTGGTACAAGTACAATTGTATTCGGGCTAAAATTAATTCTGGAGGGAGTTGGCACTAATTCTGTACTCCAAACTGAATAAGATATTGTATGGTGAAAGAAGTTAATTGCATTGTAGTTTGTTATTGAAGGGTTCATGTCATGCCACTTGACTTCCTAGACTCTTGGGTGGTCATGATGTGTTGCTAGATAACGCTCATGATCTGGTAATATGGATTTATTAATTAATGAATTAATAAACTAATCCTGATTAGAATTAATATGATTATTTCTAATTAATTATAGATTATTAATCTCAAAGACGTTTGGATTAACTCATGTTCGCTACCAATTGACTTGGAAACCAAATAGGTCATACACAATAGAGGATTATATATATACTCAAGTTGTTATTTGATAACATAGTGGGGTTGATTGAGAGAAATAGAAGTTGTTGTGGACAAATTATAATTAGTTTTAATTTATGGTCTAAAATTGTAATTGTGAGAACATGATATTTCCAATTACAATTAGGGAATTCTAATAGGATTAAGATTCCCAATTTTAGTAAGGTTTTTCGATTTTTATGTATGACATGCTCGAAACCTAACGGTCGTTGAATTCACAGAAACCCTAGGCAACAAACAACTTCTTCTCTTCTTTCTTCATCATGTAGTTTTTCTGAAACAACAAGTAACCCTAGCCACCACTTAGATTTTCTGCTAGCACAGAAAACTTCGTGCTTGAGTATTCCTCTGTGTGGATTACTGTTAGAGATAATCACACACTATGATTATATTGGTTGGACGTTCAACTCTCATGGTGTTTGATCAAGAGGATTACTGGATCGCACCTCGGCTTGAAAACGAAAAATTTTTGTTCTGCACACGATCAAAATAAGTTAAAAAGCTATTACCTTTGATCCATTTACTGTTGGGATGTATGCCCTCTTAGACTAGCTTTCTTATGTAAAAATCTAATGTTTTAAAAAAAGAATTTATTTTTAGAAATTTTTTGTGAATTTACAATTTTATTTGTGCACAATTACGTTTGGAAAAGACCCATTGTGTTTAAGTAAGTGGTCCATATGAATAGAGGTCTTTCACAGTAAGGTATGGATCACGGGTTACTTAACACATAAATATTCATTCTTAACCGATTGATGAGAATGGAAATCTCATCATTTCTAGTTTATTATGTTGTGAATTCTAAATGGAGAATGGCTTAATTTTAGCCAGTGAGTAGTCCATTCACTTCACGACATAAGCGCATTTCAAATACGTAGAACAGGACATGTAGTAGTGGTTTCTAAAAGTACTATATAGTAGAAGCATAGACTACTACCGCTATAGCGTGGACTACTACTCTACGACTTTAGTATGAGTTAATGGTCTGACGAAGTTGGAAACATATACTTTGATATGCTATAGTTGAGGTTCTATTGTAGGGCCAATATACATGCATGGTGGGTATGTGTGACTGGTTAGTTACGACAGACTTATACAAGATAGTCTCTATACTATATTACCCCTTCTGGTTGTCTGAATGATCTAAATAACCAGGGCCTTGGGAAATATGACTTTGAATTTTGTATTAGGGTAGCTCCCTTGGAAAGCAGAAACAATCCAGGAAGTCGTAGATCATGGACTAGAGGCCTAAGGATGGCAGATGTCATTTATAGAAGTGTTAGTACACTTCTTCCTCTCTGAATGTACGGTGATGTATAGAGGGGTATTTTAGTCATTACACCTGTAGGTTGTAGACTTTGCCAACGTAACATTGTCCATGGGGTCAATATTTCCTTTTGGTGATACTAGGAAATATTTAAAATGCAAAATATAGCTATTTATATGGCAAGGTGTATTTTGATCATTTTCGTAGCCAATGCGGTGTGTCTTTTGGTCTCCTGTATTGATCGTGAGTCCAAATTAAATACGGTAAGGAATTGATCTTAAATTAAATAGAATTTATTTTATTTAAGTTACCTGATTTAATTATTGGGCTAGAATAAAATAAAGGCCCATGGAAGGAGAGAATTAATTAAATTAGTTTAGTGAGTCAATTAATTATTCAGGGCTTTAGCCCAGTTTGAATAATTAGGCATTAACCTAGGACTAAACTAATTTAGGCTTATTTAATTGGACTGGTTTTTTTTGGGCTGGAAAAATGAATTATTTGTTGGGCCATTAAGTTGGTTCTAATTAGAATAATTAAGTAAGCCAAAAAGGTTAAACTAAGAGTCCAATGGCCCGGTCTAGTTTAACCTTGGGCTTTCTTTATGTTAAACAGGAGGATTGGAAACAATGTTATTGTTACAGAACACACTCTCCAACACGGCTTCTTCTTTGGAAAAGGCCAGGTATCTGTCTCTCTATAGAAAATTCCCTAGCCTGTTTGTTGTTCACCAAACGGTAGTTACGTAGGCTATATACTAGAAGACTGAGAGTTCGGCATTTATATACATGCTAAGGCGGAGTAGGAGGTTTGCAGGAATCACACCAGAGGCTTCCACCAGCACACCTACCCCAGTTGTGCACGTTTTGGTCCAGCCACCTTTGAGAACTAGAAGGAGAGGTAAAATTTTTGATACCTTAGGATTGGGACAGGGTGCAATCGGCGCTAGCTAGGGCTACTGGAGCCGGCGCCGGCCCTACCCTGGAATCCCTGTTCTTGTTTTTCCACTTTTTTTTTTTTATGTTCGCTATCGTTGCGTGCCCTGTGTTTTTCCACTTTCCTATGCCTTCAATTGGTATCAGAGCATGAAGGTTTTGTAAAAATATAGGATCATGCATCTAGATGAATAAGATTGGACACATATGTGTGATTAAAATTGTGATCCTTCGCTGTTTATGATATAGATAGATTCTCCGTTAAAACCTCGCAGGTGGAGGTATAGGAATTTGTAATTTAGTATTTTTATTAGTAAATTATGTTAGCCCAATGTTTATGGGTATAGGTGATTGATGGTTTTGGTTGATTTCATTGCATTAAGATTGAAATCGGAGGGCCAATGGCACCAGAAAACTGTGCAGAAAAATAGAGGAAATTTGTTGAAGAAAATTGCATAAAAAAAATTGGCTGGAAGAGGCGAACAGAGCCGAATCGGCATTGGCTAGACTGCCCAAACCGGCGACGGCTGGGGTCTGGAAGGCCGATCCGCACTGTTTTCTCGTGGGTCCAGGTTCTGTGTGGTGGGTGCAGTGGACCATAGTTCAGATGGGTGGCTAATCTAGTGCGGTGGGTGCAGTGGACCAAGGAATTTTTTTTTAAAAATTTTTCCTTGTAATTTTTCTTGAAATTTCTTTGGGTTTTAGGGTCCATACCACGTGAAGTTAATAATTTGCAATAGTTAATATTCAAGGAATATTTTTGCATGAGAAATATTAGTAAGGGATTTTAGGATTAAACAGGACCATTAATTAATTAATGTGTTTAATTCTATTATCTGGGCACTTAGGTTTAAAAATAGAAGAGCATGAAAATGACTACTATTTTCTAGCATGCTATTTATTTTTGGTACCTATGTGCATGTTTTCTCAAAGGCCAAAGTCTTTGGGAATTTTTTGGCAAGGAAAACATTTTTTCTACAAATTAAATGGTTATTTTAACTTGAACAAAAATTAATCCTTAGATATTGTCTCAAATGATTTAATCCTTGACATAGAAAATATATTAGATTTAGATATTTTTGTAAGGTTAAAATAGAAACCATTTTGTTTTAGTTTGGCACCAAAAAAAAAAAAAAAAGTTTTGTCAAATAAACTTGAGACCAAAGTCCTTAGAAAGTTTTAATTGGAAATTTTTTTAAATCATCAAATTTTAACTGAAATAAAATTAGTCCTTGGGAAATGCTCTCAAAGGATATAAACATTAACATAGAAATTTTTATGGACTTAGACATTTTATTTTTGAGTTAAAGGAAAACTTAATGGAAATTTTTAAAAGGATATTTTCAGAAAACCCTTGTTTTAAAAGACTAAGGGGGAGAGGGGTTCCAATGGCCCACAGCTTCCATCACGATCCTTATTAGAGATCGTGGGTCCCCTTACATCACCCTAGGAGTGAACCCGTATAGGATAGGGATACCACAAGGATCTAGAACTAATGGAGGGATGTAATTCATAACCCAGGGCACGTACTATGATCGGCCAGCCCCTCGTTGGTGGTCATAATGTGAGATATGTCTATAGGAAATGAGAGGAAACGGCCATCCCCTTCATGGAGTTATCTTCTAGATCATTACCTAGAAGGGAAATTAATTTGTCATGGTTAACACACTTAGCTTAGGAAACTATTAATCTTCCCAAGAAGCTATGTCAGATTTCCTTAGAGCCAAATTGATTATTATCAGTTTTGAAAATAAGGATAAAGTGCACATATTTGTTTTATTTTCACAAACTGAATCCTTTTTCTTTTATTTTTCGATTTTTCAAAAATGGTGGAAGGTTCTTTTAGTCCATTGGCCTTTATTCTCCGAGAGAATAAAGTAACGGGACCAAAATATGCAGACTAGAAAAGGAACCTGGACATAATACTCACAGCGGAGAAGTATAAGTCTGTCCTTTATGAAACCTGCTCTGTTATCGGGGAGGGTTCCACTGCTAAGAAGCGTGAGGCTGAGAAGGCATGGAAGAAGGCCGACGAGATGGCTTTTTATTATATGTTGGCCTCCATGTCTAATGTACTCCAATCCAAACATGAGCACATGACCACTGCATATGATATAACTCAATCATTGGCCACGATGTTCGCAGATAATAGCCGGCCCACAAGGTATGAGGATCTTTGAATTATCATTAACACCAAGATGGCAGAGGGAGCATCAGTTAGAGAGCATATGGTCAAGATGATTGCTGCTTTCGAGGAGGCAGAAATCTTAGGGGCTGTCATTGACCCCGAGAGCCAAGTAGACATGGTTCTCGAATCTCTACCATGTTCTTTTACTCAGTTCAAGTTGAACTATAACTTGAACAAGTTGAACATGGGCTTGACTGAGTTGATAAAGGAACTCTAGATGGCGGAGAAGGTCATGAAGCCACAATCTAAGGCTATGATTGCTAAGGCTTCATCTTCTAGATCTAGGCCCAAGCACAGAAAGTTCATGAAGAAGAAGTGAAACGCAGCGGTCCAGCCCAAGACCCATTCTAAAGACAAACCCATGGGGTAAGTGTTTCAAGTGTGTACTGAAAAGACATTGGAAAAAAGGAGTGTCCAGATCTTCAAGCTAATCAAAACCCCGCAGGTAATGTTTTCTTTCTAGAGTCTGTATCAATGGTTAGATCAACTTCCACTTGGATTGTTGATTCAAGAGCCACTTATCACATCTGTAACTCCTTGCAGGGGTTTAGGAAGATTAGAAGACTCCAGAAGGGCGAACATAGATTACTTATTGGAAATAGAGCATAAGTTTGGGCCCTTGTAGTGGGAGAGCTGGATCTTGTATTTGATTGTAATAAAATAGTGGTTTTGAAAGATATTTTATATGTACCTGGATTTGGACAGAATTTGATTTCGGTTGTGAAACTAATAAATCAGGAATATTCTGCATCTTTTCGTTCTGGTATTTCTATCAGTAGAGATGGAGAAATTTTATGTACTGGGCACATGTATGGGAATCTATTTTTTTTAAACCCTATTAACAATCAATTAAATAACATTTGATCTAAACCTTTAACAGCGAAGAGAAAGACCAATGTCAATGACTCTTTTCTCTGGCATCTAATGTTGGGGTATATCAACTCAACCAGGATTTAGGGGTTGATCCATGATGGGCCCTTGGGCTCATTGAGATTGGAAAATTGGCCTCAGTGTGAGTCCTGCCTGATAGGAAAGATGACCAAAAGGTCATTTACCCCTAAGTCGGATAAAGCAAAAGAGGTATTGAGTCTTGTTCACACTGATGTGTGTAGTCCCTTGTCTACACTAGCTAGAGGAGGTTTTGAGTACTTCATCACTTTCACGGGTGATTGTACAAGGTTTGGTTACGTTTTACCTATTGTGGCGTAAGTCTGACACTTTTGACAAGTTCAAAGAGTTTAAGGCTGAAGTGGAGCGTCAGACAGGTAAATTAATCAAGACCATACGAGCGCATCGTGGTGAAGAGTACCTCCTTGGTGAATTCAAGGACTACATCGTACATCATGGGATAGTATCCCAACTCTCTGCACTGGGGACAACCCAGCAAAATGGAGTAGCTTATAGAAGAAACAGGTCATTGATAGAAATGGTCTGAAGCATGATGTCTCATGCTACTCATCCAGTGTCTTTTTGGTGATATGCCCTGCTAATAGCAGCATATATTCTGAACTTGGTGCCTTCCAAGTCAGTACCTAGGACTTCCTATGAGATGTGGACTGGGCATAAGCCAAGTTTGGATTATCTCAGGATATGGGGTTGTCCAATTTATGTACTGGTCAAGGGAGACAAGCTGGAACCAAGATCATAATTATGCTATTTTGTTATGTATCCAAAAGGGACCAAGGGTGGTTACTTTTATCATCATAAGGAGTAGAAGGTATTGGTTAGTACCAATGCTAGATACTTAGAGGCTGGTCAAAGTACTTCCATAAAAGGTTCAACTAGATTGAAAATGGAGGAGAAGTTATCTTCGAAAGCAAGTTTTTCTGACCTGATTGTGGAATAAGAAGAGGCACAGCCTCAAGAGCCTGTACAAATGGTGCCTCTTCGTAGTGGAAGAGTGTCTAGGGTTCTAGAAAGGTGGACTAGAGACGCTTTGGAGCTGGTCTCTGACCATCAGGAACAAGACCTCTCTAGATACGAGGAGGATATTACTGATACCAATGCAAATCTGTGGCATAAAGCAATGAAAGTCGAGATTAAGTCTATTTATCTCAATTAGGTTTACGATCTTGTAGCTTTACCAGAAGGGATAAAACCTATAGGGTGTAAGTGGATATACAAGAAAAAGAGGGGAGTAGATGAGAATGTGGAAATCTTCAAAGTTAGGCTTGTGGCAAAAATGTATGCTCAAAAAGAGGGAATCGACTATGAGGAAACCTTTTCCCTAGTAGCCATGCTTAAGTCCATCCGTATCCTTCTTGCCATCGCATGTCATTATGACTACGAGATATGGCAAATGGATGTGAAGATGGCATTTTTAAATGGCCATCTTAGTAAAGACATCTATATGTCCTAACTGGAAGGCTTTATTGCTAAAAGTGAAGAGCATATGGTTTGCAAACTTAAGAAGTCCATTTATAGACTTAAGCCGGCATCAAGTATGTGGAAAATTCATTTTGATGAGACTGTAAAATCTTATGGTTTTGTTCAAAATGAGGATGAACCATGCGTGTACAGGAAACTTGAAGGCATTAATGTGATTTTTCTTGTCTTGTATGTGGATGACATTCTACTCATTTGAAATAATGTAGAGTCATTATCATCTACAAAGGTTTGGCTGTCTAGTCAATTCAGAATAAAGGACTTGGGAAAAGCCAGCTACATTCTCGGGATTAGACTTCTCAGAAATAGGAAGAAGAGAATGTTAGGATTATCCTAAGCTGCATACATTGACAGATGCTAGCTAGGTACAGTATGGACTCATGCAAGGGAGCTCCAATTCCTTGAAGACATGGGTTGTCACTTTCCTTAAGGGACTATCATATGTCTCAAGAAGAAACGAACAGAATGAGTAAGATTCCTAAAGCTTCAGCTGTGGGAAGTCTTACGTACGCCATGATCTGTACTAGGCCAGATATCTGATTTGTCGTAGGCCTGGTTAGCGGATATCAGTCAAACCCTGGGGAGGTTCATTAGCAAGTTATAATGAATATACTCAAGTACCTCAAGGGTACGAGAGATTATATGCTGTTTTACAGGGCTGATGACTTGGTTCCTACAGGATACACAGACTCAGACTTCCAAAAAGGATAAGGATGAGAGAAAATCCACTAGTGGATATATCTTCACCTTGTCTGGATGAGCTATTTCATGGACTAGTATTAAGCAATGTTACATTGCTGACTCAACCAAGGAAGCTGAGTATGTGGCAGCTTCGGAGGCATCAAAGGAAGCAGTCTGGCTCCAGAAGTTCTATTCAGAACTTGGAGTTGTGCCACACATGGACAGGCCGATTGTGATGTATTGCGACAACACTGGAGTAGTATCGCAATCCAAAGATCCTCGGAACCACAAGAAGGGGAAGCACATTAAGAGGTAGTACCACCTGATCTGGGATTTCATCCAGAGACGGGAAATCATGGTAGAACAGATTACCTCCGAGAATAATCTAGCTGATCCGTTCACCAAGCCTTTAGCTGAGAGAATCTTCAAAAGACACTTAGACGCTATAGGGGTGCGCACCTACGGACTTACTTAGTCGTAGAGTGCCAGTGCGAGATTGTTGGGATTATGCCCTCTTAGAGGAGGTTTTTAATGTAAAAATTGAATATTTTAATAAAAGAATTTACTTTCAAAAATTTGTTGTGAATTTACAATTTTATTTGCGCACAATTACGTTTGGAAAAGACCCATTATGTTTAGGTAAGTAGTCCATGTGAATAGAGGTCTTTCACAGTAAGGTATGGATCACGAGCTTCTTAACACATAAACATTCGTTCTTAACCGATTGATGAGAATGGGAATATTATCATGTCCAGGTTATTATGTTGTCAATTCTAAATAGGGAATGGCTTACTTTTAGCTAGTGAGTAGTCCACTCACTTTACGACATAAGCGTATTTCGAATACGTAGATCAGGATTGTAGTAGTGGTTTCTAAAAATACTATTGTTCGGATGTATGCCCTCTTAGACTAGGTTTTTGATGTAAAAATTGAATGTTTTAATAAAAGAATTTATTTTCAGAAATTATTTGTGAATTTACAATTTTATTCGTGCACAATTACGTTTAGAAAAGACCCATGATGTTTAAGTAAGTAGTCCATGTGAATGGAGGTCTTTCACAGTAAGGTATGGATCATGGGTTTCTTAAAACATAAACATTCATTTTTAACCAATTGATGAGAATGAGAATCTCATCATGTTTAAGTTATGATGTTGTAAATTCTAAATGGGGAATGGCTTACCTTTAGCCAGTGAGTAGTCCACTCACTTCATGACATAAGCGTATTTTGAATACATAAAACAGGACCTGTAGTACTACCTTCTAAAAGTACTATATAGTAGAACCTAGACTACTACCACTACAGTGTGGACTAGTACTCTACGACTTGAGTATGAGTTGGTAGTCTAACGAAGCTGGAAGCATATACTTTGATATGCTATAGTTGAGGTTCTATTGTTGGGCTAATATACTTGTATGTTGGGTATGTATGACTAGTTAGTTAAGACAGACTTGTACAAGATAGTTTCTATACTATATCGCCCCTTGTGGTTGTTTGAATGATCTAAATATCCAGGACCCTAGGAAACATGACATGAATGTTTGCTTTAGGGTAGCTCCATTGGAAAGCAAAAATAATCCAGGAAGTCGTAGATCATTGGACTAGAGGCCTATGGATGGTAGATATCATTTAGAGAGGTGTTAGCACACTTCTTTCTCTCTGAATATACGGCGATGTATAGAGAGGTTTTTTAGTTATTACACCTGTAGGTTGGAGACATTGCTAACGTAACATTGTCCTTGGGTCAATATTTTCTTATGCTGATATTAAGCAAATATTTAAAATGCAAAATACAGCTATTTATATAACAAGGGTATTTTGGTCATTTTAATAGCCAAGGCAGTGTGTCTTTTGGTCCCCAGTATAGATCGTGAGTCCTAATTAAATACGGGCTAAGGAATTGATCTTAAATTAAATGGAATTTATTTTATTTGAGTAGCCTGATTTAATTATCAGGCTAGAATAAAATAAAGGTCCATGGAGAGAGAGAATTAACTAAATTAGTTTAGTGGGTGAATTAATTATTCAGGGCTTTGGCCCAGTTTGAATAATTATGGATTAACCTGGGACTAAACTAATATCGGCTTATTTCTTGGACTAGTTTATTTGGGTTGGAAAATTAATTATTTGTTGGGTCATTAAGTTGGTTCTAACTAAAATAATTAATTAAGCCCGATAGGTTAAACTAAGAGTCCAATGGCCCAGTCCAGTTTAACCTAGAGTTTTATTTAGGTTAAACAGGAGGACTGAAAACAACGTCATTGTTAGAGAACACACATACTCTGAGACGGCTTCTTTTCTGGAAAAGGCCAGGCGTCTCTCTCTCTCTCTCTCTCTCTCTCTCTCTCTCTCTCTCTCCAGAAAAATTCCTTTGCCTGTTAATTGTTCACCAAACGGTTGTTAGGCAGGCCGTATACTAGAAGATCGAGAGTTAGGCGTTCACATACATGCAAAGGCGGAGTAAGAGGCTTGCAGGAATCGCACCAGAGGCTTCCACTAGCACACCTACCACGATTGCACACGTTCTGGTCCAGCCACTTTTGAAAACTAGAAGGAGACGTAAAATTTTTAAAACCTCGGGATTGGGACAGGGCGCAACCGGCGTTGGCCCTGCCATAGAATACCTGTTCTTGTTTTTCCAGTTTTTTTTATGTTTGTTTCCATTGTGTGCTCCTTGTTTTACGCTTTCTATACCTTTAATTGGTATTAGAGCTTGTAGGTTTTGTGAAAATATATGGAGCATGCATCTAGATGAATAAAACTGGACACATATTTGTGATTAAAATTGTGATCCTTCACTATTTATGGTATGGATAAATTCTCTGTTAAACCTCGCAGGTGGAGGTATAGGAATCTGTAGTTTACTGTTTTTCCTTAGTAAATCGTGTAAGCCCAATATTTATGGGTATAGGTGATTGTTGGTTTTGGTTGATTTCATTGCATTAAGGTTGAAATCGGAGAGCTAGTGGCACCAAAAATCATGCAGAAAATAGGGAAAATTCACAGAGGAAATTCACAAGAAAAAAAAAACTATAGGAAGGTGGCATCCAGACCATAACCGGCGCCGGCTTGGCTCTGGAATGCCGGACTGCGCGTTGGTTTTTCGTGGGTCCTGGTTCTGTGCGGCAGGTGCAGTGGACCACAGTGTAGATGGGGTGCGTGATCCAGTGTGACGGGTGCAGTGGACCAATATATTTTTTTTTCCTTGTAATTTTTCTTGCAATTTTTTTTTTTTTTGTTTTGGGGTCCATAGCAGACGAAGTTAATATTTTGCAATAGTCAATGTTCAAGGAATATTTTTGCATGAAAAATATTAGTAAGGAATTTTAGGATTAAACAAGACCATTAATTAATTATTTAATGTGTTTAATTCTATTATCTGAGCACTTAAGTTTAAAAATAGAAGAGTATGAAAACGTATACTGTTTTCTAGCATGCTATTTATTTTTGGTACCTAGGTGCACGTTTTCTCAAAGACCAAAAATCTTTGGGAATGTTTTGACAAGGAAAACATTTTTTTTTTTTACAAATTAAATGGTTATTTTAGCTTGAACAAAAATTAATACTTAGATATTTTTTCAAAGGATTTAATCCTTGACATAGAAAATATATTAGATTTAGATATTTTTGTAAAGTTAAAATAGAAAGCCATTTTGTTTTAGTTTGGCACAAGAAAAAAATGTTTTCTCAAATAAACTTGAGACCAAAGTCTCCAGAAAGTTATAATTGGAAAATTTTTGAAATCATTAAGTTTTTATCTTAAATAAAATTTGTCCATGGGAGAAGCTCTCAAAGGATATAAGCCTTGACATGGATATTTTTATGGACTTAGAATTTTATTTTCGAGTTAAAGGAAAACTTAATGGAAATTTTCAAAAGGATATGTTTCAGAAAACCCTTGTTTTAAAAGACTAAGTGGGAGAGGGGTTCCAACTGCCCCACGGCTTCCATCACAATCCTCATTAGAGATCGTGGGTCCTTTTGCGTCACCCTGGGAGTGAACCTGTATAGGATGGGGATACTAAAAGGATCTAAATATAATGGAGGGGTGTAATTAATAAGTCAAGGCACGTACTATGATCGGCCAGCCCTTCATTAGAGGTTATAGTGTGAGGTATGTCCATAGGAAATGAGAGGAAAATGCCATCCCCTTGATAGAGTTATCTTCTAGATAATTACCTAGAAGAAAAATTAATTTGTGCTGGTTAACACACTTAGCTTAGGAAACTGTTCATCTTCTTAAGAAGCTATGTCAGATTTCCTAAGAGCCAAATTGATTATTATTAGTTTTGATAATAAGGAAAAAGTACACATATTGGTTTTTTTTTCACAAACTGAATCTTTTTGTTTTATTTTTTTATTTTTCTAAAATGGTGGGAGGTTCTTTTAGTCCATTAGCCATTATTCTCCGAGAGAATAAAGTAACGGGACCAAACTATGTGGACTGGGAAAGGAACCTGGACATAATACTCACAGTGGAAGAGTATAAGTATGTCTTGTACAAAACTTGCCCTATAATTGGGGAGGGTTCCACCACTGAGGAGCGTGAGGCTAAGAAGACATAAAAGAAGGCCGACGAGATGGCTCGTTGTTACATGTTGGCCTTCATGTCTAATGTGCTCCAATCCAAACATGAGCACATGACTACTACGTATGATATTACCCAATCATTAGCCACGATGTTCGAGGATAAGAGCCGGCCCGAAAGGCATGAGGCTCTTCAAACCATCATAAACAGTAAGATGGCTGATGGAGCATCGGTCAGAGAGCATATGCTTAAGATGATTGCTGCTTTTGAGGAGGCAGAAATCTTAGGGGCTATCATTGACCCCGAGAGCCTAGTGAACATGGTTCTCGAATCTCTACCGGATTCTTTCACTGAGTTCAAGTTAAACTATAACATGAACAAGTTGAACATGGGTTTGACTGAGTTGATGAGGGAGCTCCAGATGGCGGAGAAGGTCATGAAGCCACAATCTAAGGCTATGGTTGCTAAAGCTTCATCTTATAGAACTGGGCGCAAGCCTAGAAAGTTCAAGAAGAAGAAGGGGAATGCAGCGGTCCATCCCAAGACCCAGCCCAAAGACAAACCTAAGGGCAAGTGCTTCAAGCGTGGACTGAAGGGAAACTGGAAAAAGGAGTGTTTGGATCTTCAAGCCAAGAGAAACCCCACAAGTAATGTTTTGTATCTAGAGTCTATATCAGCAGTTGGATTAACTTCCACTTGGATTGTTGATTCGGGAGCCACTAATAACATCTGCAACTCCTTTCAGGGATTTAGAATGATTAGAAGACTCCAGAAAGGTGAACATGGACTACGTGTAGGAAATGGAGCACAAGTTTGGGCCCTTGCAGTGGGAGAACTGGTTCTTGTATTTGATTGTAATACAATGGTGGTTTTGAAAGATATTTTAAATGTATATGGATTTCTACAGATTTTGATTTCGGTTGCAAAACTAATTAATCAAGGATATTATGTATCTTTCCATTATGGTATTTCTATTAGTAGAAATGGAGAAATTTTATGTACTGGGCACATGTATGGAAATTTATTTTTCTTAAACCCTATTAACAATCAATTAAATAACGCTCAATCTGAACATTTAATAAGGAAGAGAATGACCAATATCAATGACTCGTATCTTTGGCATCTAAGGTTAGGTCATATCAATTCCACAAGGATTCAGAGGTTGATCCATGATGGGTCCTTAGGCTCATTGGGATTGGAAAATTAGCCTCAGTGTGAGTCCTGACTGATGGAAAAGATGACCAAAAGGTCATTTACCCCTAAGGCAGATAGAGCCAATGAGGCATTGAGTCTTATTCACACTGATGTGTGTGGTCCCCCTGTCTATACTAGCTAGAGGAGGTTTTGAGTACTTCATCACTTTCACAGATGATTGTACAAGGTTTGGTTATATTTACCTGATAAGACGTAAGTCTGACTCTTTTAACAAGTTCAAAGAGTTTAAGACTGAAGTGGAGCGTCGTACAGGTAAATTGATCAAGACCTTATAATCGGATTGTGGTGGAGAGTACCTCCTTAGTGAATTCAAGGACTACATGGTATATAATGGGATAGTATCCCAGCTCTCTGTGTCGTGGTCGCCCCAGCAGAACGGAGTAGTTGAGAGAAAGAGCAGGACATTAATAGAAATTGTCCGAAGCATGATATCTCATACTACTTTTCCTGTGTCTTTTTGGGGATATGCCCTAGAAACAGCGGCATACATTCTAAACTTGGTACCTTTCAAGTCAGTACCTAAAACTCCTATAAGATGTAGACTGGGTGTAAGCCAAGTTTGAATCATCTTAGGATATGGGGTCGTCTAGCTTATGTATTGGTCAAGAGAGATAAGTTAGAACCATGGTCAGAATTATGCTATTTTATTGGATATCCAAAAGGGACAAAAGGTGGTTACTTTTATCATTCTAAGCTACAGAAAGTACTCATTAGTACCAATGCTAGATACTTGGATGATGATCTAAGTACTTCCACAGAAGGTTCAACTAGGTTGGAACTGAAGGAGAATTTATCTTCAAAAGCATCTTCTTCTTACCCGATTGGGGAACAAGAAGAGGCACAGACTCAAGAGCCTGTATGTATGGAGCCTTATCGTAGTGGGAGAGTGTCTAGGATTCCAGAAAGATGGATTGGAGAAGCTTTTGAGCTGGTCTCCGACCATCAGAAACAAGACCCTACTAGATATGAGGAGGATATTGTTGATGCCGATGCAAATCTGTGGCATGAAGTAATGAAAGCCGAGATTGATTCTATGTATCTCAATCCGGTTTGGGATCTTGTAGCTTCACTTGAAGGGATAAAACCCATAGGGTGTTAGTGGGTATACAAGAGAAAGAGGGGAATAGATGGGAAGGTGGAAACCTTCAAAGCTAGGCTTGTGGTGAATAGGTATACTCAGAAAGAGGGAATCGATTTTGAGGAAACCTTTTCCCCGATGGCCATGCTTAAGTCCATCCGTATCCTTCTTGCCATCGCATGTCATTATGACTACGAGATATGCAAATGGATATGAAGATGACATTTTTAAATGGCCATCTTAGTGAAGACATCTATATGTCCTAGCCGGAAGGCTTTATTGCTGAGGGTCAAGAACAAATGGTTTGCAAGCTTAAGAAGTCCATTTATGGACTTAAGATGGCATCAAGGGCATAGAACACTTGTTTTGATAAGACTGTAAAGTCTTATGGTTTTGTTCAAAATAAGGATGAACTATGTGTGTATATGAAACTTGAAGGCATTAATGTGGTTTTTCTTGTCTTGTATATGGATGATATTCTACTCATTGGAAATGATATAGGTTCTAAGTTGCATACATTGACAAGATGTTGGCCAGGTATAGCATGGACTCATGCAAGGGAGCTCTAATTCCTTGCAGACATTGGTTGTCATTTTCTTCAAGAGACTGTCCTAGGTCTCAAGAAGAAAAAGAGAGGATGAGTAGGATTCCTTACGTTTCGCTGTGGGAAGTCTCATGTAAGGCATGTTGTGTACTAGGCCAGATATCTGTTTTGCCGTAGGCTTGGTTAGCAAATACTAATCAAACTCTGGGGAGGTTCATTGGCATGCGATAAAGCATATACTCATGTACCTCAAGGGAACGAGAAATTATATGCTGGTTTACAGGGTTGATGCCTTGGTTCCTACATGATACACAGACTCAGACTTCTTGGCGGATAAGGATGAAAGAAAATACACAAGTGGATATATCTTCACCTTGTCTGGAGGAGTTATTTCATAGAGGAGTATCAAATAATCTTGGCAGCTGAGTATATGGCAGCTTCGGAGGCATCCAAGGAAGCAGTCTGGCTTCGGAAGTTCCTTTCAGAACTTGGAGACATGCTACACCTGGACAGGCCGATTGTGATGTATTACGATAATAATGGAGCAGTATCACAATCAAAAGAATCCAGGAACCACAAGAAGGGGAAGCATATCGGGAGGAAGTACCACTTGATTCGGGATTTCATCTAGAGACGGGAAGTCGTGGTGGAACAGATTACCTTCGAGAACAATCTAGCAGATCCATTCACTCAGTCTTTGGCTCAAAGAGTCTTCAAGAGACACTTAAATGCCATAGGGGTGGGCACCTACAGACTTACTTAGTCTTAGAATGTAAGTGGGAGATTGTTGGAATGTATGCCCACTTAGACTAAATTTCTGATTTAAAAATCAAATGTTTTAATAAAAGAATTTATTTTCAAAAATTGTTTGTGAATTTACAATTTTATTTGTGCATAATTACTTTTGGAAAAGACCTATTCTATTTAAGTAAGTGGTCAACGTGAATGGATGTCTTTCGCAGTAAGGTATGGATCACGGGTTACTTGACACATAAACATTTGTTCTTAACTGATTGATGAGAATAGGAATCTCATCATGTTTAGGTTATTATGTTGTGAATTCTAAATAGGGAATGACTTACTTTTAGCTTGTGAGTAGCCCACTCACTTCATGACATTAGCGTATTTCAGATACGTAGAACAGGACCTATAGTAGAGGTTTCTAAAAGTACTATATAGTAGAAATCTAGACTACTACCGCTATAGCGTGGACTAGTAATCTACGACTTGAGTATGAGTTTGTGGTCTGACGAAGCTAGAAGCATATACTTTCATATGCTATAATTGAGATTCTGTCGTAAGGCCAATATACATGCATGGTGGGTATGTGTGACTGGTTAGTTACAACAGACTTGTACAAGATAGTCTCTATACTATATCGCCCCTTCTGGTTGTCTGAATGATCTAAATATCCAGGACCTTGGGAAATATGACTTTGAAGTTTGTATTAGGGTAGCTCCCTTGGAAAGCAGAAATAATCTAGGAAGTCGTAGATCATGGACTAGGGGCCTAAGGATGGCAGATGTCATTTATAGAGGTGTTAGTATACTTCTTCCTCTCTGAATGTATGGCGATATATAAAGGAGTATTTTAGTCATTACACATGTAGGTCAGAGATTTTGCTAATGCGGTATTGTACTTGTGGTCAATATTTCCTTATGGTGATATTAGGAAATAGTTAAAATGTAAAATTCAGCTATTTATATAGCAAGGGTATTTTGGTCATTTTAATAGCCAAGGCGGTGTGTCTTTTGGTCCCTAGTATAGACCGCGAGTCCTAATTAAATATGGGCTAAGGAATTGATCTTAAATTAAATGGAATTTATTTTATTTAAGTAGCCTAATTTAATTATTAGGCTAGAGTAAAATAAAGGTCCATGGAGAGAGAGAATTAATTAAATTAGTTTAGTGGGTTAATTAATTATTCAGGGCTTTGGCGTAGTTTGAATAATTAAGGATTAACCTGTGACTAAACTAATACAGGCTTATCTCTTGGACTAGTTTATTTGTGTTGGAAAATTAATTATTTGTTGGGCTATTAAGTTGGTTCTAACTAGAATAATTAATTAAATCCAATAAGTTAGACTATGAGTCCAATGGCCCAGTCCAGTTTAACCTAAGGTTTTATTTAGGTTATATAGGTGGATTGGAAATAACGTCGTTGTTACAGAACACATACTCTGAGACAGCTTCGTCTCTGGAAAATGCCAGACATCTCTCTCTCTCTCATTCTCTAGAAAAATTCCCTAGCCTGTTAGTTGTTCACCAAATGGTAGTTAGGCAGGCCATATACTTGAAGACCGACAGTTCGGCGTTCATATACAAGCAAAAGCGGAGTAAGAGGCTTGCAGGAATTGCATCAGAGGCGTCTACCAGCAGACCTACCCCGATTGCACACGTTTCGGTCCTGCCATTTTTGAAAACCAGAAGGAGACTTAAAATTTTTAAAACCTCGAGATTTGGACAGGGCACAACCGGCGCCGGCTAGGGCTGCCGGAGCAGGCGCCGACCCTGCCCTAGAATATCTATTCTTGTTTTTTCAATTTTTTTTTTATATTCGCTTCCGCTGCATGCTCCGTGTTTTACTCTTTCTACGCCTTCAATTTTATGGCAGAAACCTAGACAACTACCACTACAGCGTGGACTTATACTTTACGACTTGAGTATGAGTTGCTGGTCTGACGAAGCTGGAAGCTTATACTTTGATATGCTATAGTTGAGGTTCTATCGTACAGCCTATATACTTACTTGTTTGGTATATGTGACTAGTTAGTTAAGATAAAGTTGTACAAGATAGTTTTTATGGTATATCGTCCCTTGTGGTTTTTTCAAAAATCTAAACATTAAAGGCCCTTGGAAACATGACTTGGAAGTTTGCATTAGGGTAGCTCCCTTGGAAAAGGGAAATAATCTAGGAAGTTGTGGATCACTAGACTAGAAGCTTAAGGATGATAGATGTCATTTAGAGAGGTATTAGTACACTTCTTCCTCTCTGAATGTACGGCGATGTATAGAGGGGTATTTTAGTAATTACACCCATAGGTCAGAGACTTTGCTAACGCAGCATTGTCATTGGGGTCAATATTTCCTTATGGTAATATTAGAAAATATTTAAAATGCAAAATACAGTTATTTTTTAGGCAAGGGTATTTTGTTCTTTTTAGTAGCCAAGACGGTGTGTCTTTTAGTCCCCAATATAGACCGTGAGTCATAATTAAATACAGGCTAAGGAATTGATCTTAAATTAAATGGAATTTATTTTATTTAAGTAGTCTGATTTAATTATTGGGTTAGAATAAAATTAAGGTCAATGGAGAGAGAGAATTAATTAAATTAGTTTAGTAGGTTAATTAATTATTCAAGCTTTGGCCCAGTTTGAATAATTAGGGATTAACCTGGGACTAAACTGATTTAGGCTTATTTAATTTGGCTGGTTTATTTGTGCTGGAAAAATTAATTATTTGTTGGGCTATTAAGTTGGTTCTAACTAGAATAATTAATTAAACCCAAAAGGTTAAACTAAGAGTCCAATGGCCCAGTCCAGTTTAACCTAGGGCTTTATTTAGGTTAAACAGGAGGATTGGAAACAATGTCAGTGTCACAGAACACACTCTCAGAGACGGCTTTTTCTCTGGAAAAGGCTAGGCATCTCTCTCACCAGAAAATTCCCTAGCCTGATAGTTGTTCACCGAACGGTAGTTAGGCAGGTCATATACTAGAAGACCGAGAGTTCGGCGTTCACATACATGTAAAGGCGCAGCCGGAGGCTTGCAGGAATCACTAGTGGCTTCTACCAGCACACCTATCCCAGTTGAGCACATTCCGGTCCAGTCACCTTTGAGAACTAAACTGAGAGGTAAAATTTTTAAAACCTCGGGATTGGGATCGGGGGCAACCAACGCCGGCTAGGGCTACCGAAGTCGGCGCCGGCCCTGCCCTCGAATACCTATTCTTGTTTTTCTAGTTTTTTTTATATTCGCTTCCGCTGCATGCCCTGTGTTTCCTGCTTTCCTATGCCTTCATGCATGTCTTATTTTCCACACATATGCGGATCCTGGGATGGTTTCTCATTTTATTTTTTCCGTTGCGCCATATATGATATGCGTGAGATATCCAATAGTTGGCACTAATTTCATACTCCAAATTGAATGAGATATTGTATAGTGAAATGAGTTTATTGCATTGCTATTTGTTATTGAATGATTTATGTCAAGCCACTTGACTTCCTAGACTCTTAGGCGGTCATGATGTGTTGTTAATGATATGCTAAATATGGGTTTATTAATTCATGAATTAATGAACTAATCCTATTTGGAAATAATTTGTTAATTCTAAATTATTATGGATTATTATTCTCAAATATATTTGGATTAATTCATATTCACTACCAATAGATTGGGAAACCTAATAGGTCGCACACAATAGAGGATTAAGTACTCGAAATGTTATTTGATAACATTATGTTGTTAATTCTGAGATGGAAAAGTTATTATGGTAAAATTATAATTAGTTATAATTTTGGGACAAATTTTGATTGTTAAGAATTATGGGTTTCAATTACAATTAGTAAATTCTAATTGGATTAGAATTTATAGATGTGTTCTCTACTCACAATACATTAGGATATATATATTTGATAGAGATAGAGTTTGAGACTCTTGAGTTTTATTCACAGAGAACTATGAAACACATTATCATTTTCCTCTCTTTTCTATTTTTACCCTAGCCGCCATTCTTCTCTGCTAGTACAAAGATTGTGTTTGGCTGCTTGAGTATCCTTGTGTGGATCACAGTTAGAGTCATTCTCTCATTGAGCTTAACCAGGCGACAACAAGGAGCTCTATTTTCTGCGGGATCATGCTCAGTAACAGAAGATTGAAATTTTGAACGATAGAGATATCACTGAAGGTATATCTTCTTGATTTTGATCCATTTATTTCACATGCATGCGGTCCTCTTACATAGAATTCTTTTTTTCCGCTACGTAATGCATATATGATGCACGTATAGATCCTAGTTATTTGAGGATATTTTGTGATACATTTGTTCAAATAACTAGACATATTCCTTCATATTTAATATTTTACCCATGTACAGGCATTTTGGAATTTTATTGCAGAAAATGATGAAAAAAGGACAAAACCGTCACCACCAGAGCATGGCCAGCGCCAGTTGTGACCCACGAAATAGGCGCTGGCCCCATTTTAGAGAGAAAAAAAAAAAAGGCTTTTTTGCATGAAAACCATAGCACAGTTGGTGCTGGCCATAACCTTGCAAGCTGGCGCCAGTTCAACTCTTGTCTATGTCGGCGAGTTTTTCAATTTTTGTGCGGATTTGTTAATTTCAAGGACTTTTTGTATTTTCTAATCTCTACTTGGCCCAAAATTCTTAGGATATGAATTTTAGCATCTTGGAAGCCTATTTAAAGAAGAAAAACACAAGATAAAAGGGGAAATTCAAGGATCAAATCAGAAAATCATTCATTGAAGGAGGAGTTCATTAAATTAATTAGGGTTGTTCAAGGGAGTCTTCAAATGAGAAGAATGAGGCTTGCTTATAGGTTCATTCTTTTACCTTTGTTTTCTTTTTCTTAAACAATTATGTATTTAATATTTCCATTGTAATTTGACATTAATTTTTGGATTCATGATTTATTAGGTAGTTTAGGCTTTTGATCAATTGATTATTGTTCTTGGTATTTGATTACTTATTTTGCTTACAGAGGTATTTGATTGGTTTTTATTATTAAGTTGCTTGAAAAAGGGGTTGGTAATGACTTCAATTAATTAATTTCGTATTTGTTATCTTTTAACTTGCTTGAAAAATAGGGGTTAATTGTCTAGAACATAGGTAATCAAAGGTTAGTTGGTGATTGCTATAATATGGATTGATTGACTAATTTCATGCTTTAAATCATCTAGAATATAGGGGTTTATATGAGGATTGGTTTTAATGCATCATTTAGGTAATTAGTTGAGATAGAATATGTTCACTAATTTAACTAAAAGATAGTGATTGCATGGACTGCAAATGAAGTTGGTCTATATTAAGTCCTTCATGAGCCAAATAATTGATTATAATATTGGCCAAGTGATTCATTATCATATTTTCGAAAAGTTTTGTCTAAATTGAATATTTTCACATCCTTGAGTTGTATATATTTATTTATTTTTCTTTTTCTTATTTTCTCACTTTATTTGGTTAGTAATGAATGAAAAAGTGATTAATTTGTACTTGTTCCTTCGATGATCAATACTCGTTAATTTCCTTTGTTATCCTTGCAAATAGTATACTTGCTCGTATGTGTATTTTGGGATTAATGTTTTAATTAAAACTTGACTAAGGGATAGATTTAAATTTGATGATTTTTATACACCCAAAATTTACACACCATATATTAATAGCTAAAAACATATTTAGGAATTAAAATAATATATAATCTAAAATCAATATTTTAGAAAATATTTTAATTATTAAAATCGTATATTAGGAATTAAAATAATATATAATCTCAAATCAATATTTTTGAAAATATATTATTTTTCAAAATCAAAATTTTAAAAATATTTTTGTTAGTCCCAAAATAGAATTTTGGGAAATGTTTTAGTGCTAAATGAAAAAGAGAATGTTTGCGGGCCATTAGTGATGAACCGAAATATAGGAAAAGGATTTTTTTTTTAAATTCAAACACCAAGCCCTCACGAGCTTGGAGATTGCCGGCCATAGCTTGTGCAAAATAAATTGCCCATATGGGCTAATGTCGTGCGCGGCTTTGGCCAAAACATAATTTTTTTTTTCATTTTTCCTTTTTTTCTCGAGAAACAATTTCTGGAATTATTCTTCAAAATTTCTACAGTGATTTTAGAGAACAATTCTCTGGGAAATTTCCATTTTGGTTTCGTTCTAAGAACTCATTCAAACAGACATTCTGTTTAGTAAAACGAAATAGAACAGAAGGAACAAGAAACAGTTTCAAAAAACATATTTTTTACAGAATGTAACGTGTCTAGAAGACCCTTTTTTTTCTGCACGAAGAATTAATGCGCCATTAATTCTTGTTTTCAAACCATTCCACATAAACAATTAAAGCACCATTAATTCTCGTTTTAAAAACATCTCCTATAACCTTTTACCAAAACAATGCTCGCTACAACCGCAACCCACAGAATTAATTTTCTAGAAACGGACTGCATTCAAAACAATTTCAAAACACAACAGAGACCCAAACTTGTAACAATTTTCATAGGAAACAAATGCAGAAACAATTTCTATAATTTAATATTATACGTGAAACAATTTTAGGCATAAGAAAGACCTAAATATTCTTGAAGCAATTTCAAGAAACAAGCTGAAAACATTTTTCAGATACCATACTCACTTGAAACAACTTTCACAGAAGAAACAAAGACTACAATGAAACAATTCCATGGAAAAATAAATGATCCACAAATGTATAAAATGGATCCCTGATACCACTGTTAAGTTCTCACGATCATGTAATCATATTACAAGCAGAATTACAAATGTGAAACTACTCCCCGGATCACCTTATATGTGATGAATAGGCCAAAGAAAAGGTAAGAGAATAACCTATAATGCTATCTCTGTGAAAAAAAAATTTCCTCTTTTGCTGAAGGCACGATCCAGCAAGATCGATTGTGCTCCATCAATCACCAACCGGGGAAGAATAGTTCTTCTGTCAACCCTCTACATTCTGAATGTGAGTTTGTCTTTAATATAGTCTACATAAGGACTACACTTAAGTCACTGGAATTCTGTGCTAGCATAATATAAACTCTACTGGCTAGGATTTTGTGTGAGAAATAGAAGAAGAAGAAAAGGAGAACTGATTACATGAGAAAAACAAATTTTCTCTCTTATTGAATCAGTTATCAAAAACACGACATGCATATTAGATATCATCTGTGTTTGGTAAGTAAAATCCATAAAGAATAACGATTCATTAATTATCAATTACAATTGTAATATTGTTAATTACAATATGACGCACAAATTAAAACTAATTATAATTCGACCACAACAACTTCTTCTTTTTCATAATTAACCCTGTAATGTAATCAGATAACATCTTAAGTACTTAATCCTCTATTGTGTGTGACCTATTATGTTTCTGGTCTATTGGTAACAAAATATAAATTAATCTAAACATCATAAAGATTAACAATCCTTAATAATTTAGAATTAACTTATTAATTCTAATTAGGATTGATTTATTAATTCTTTAATTAATAAATCCATATTCAGCTAATCATGAGCGGTATCTAGTAACACATCTTGACCACCCAAAAGTCCAGAAAGTCAAGTGGCTTAACTTCACCCTTTCAACAGCAAACACTAGTGTAATAAACTCATTTTCTCTATACAATATCTCATTCGGTTTGGAGTATAGAATTATTGCCAACTCCCTCTAGAATACTAATTAATTCTAGCTTGAATATTTTAGTACTTATTTCTGAAATCCACTACTCATCATGTGTGTCAATTGGAACTATTTCCAACATACAATCGCCTTAGCCAAGGATTTCTCGAATAGTGATTCCTACATGTCGCCATAAGATATTCGCCCCTGCTATTATGAGTAGTGAATCCTTTATTGATCCTCTAAATTACTTTCGTTTCCTTCACATTGTACGTAATATGAATCCTATAGGCAGTCTTGTCAGGCTACAGAGATAGGAATCAAAACACAACACTTAGCAAACAAAGTACCTTGGAGATCTGTAATCTAAAGATACTTACACATTTGCTACGATGAGATTCAATCATTGACACTAAATAGTTATTCATGTGATTATCTCATAGTTAGGTCATCCAATATACTTATTCTAGTACCAAGAATCTACATGTTAACTTTAAATACCACAATATTCACAGATGTGAAAATCACCACCTAAGCAAATCAGGAAGTATAATACATGCTATTCTTAATGCATTAATGATGTCCTTTGTCATTAATGCTATGACTAGGGATTATTTAAATACAAGCGCTATATAGTGTTGTAGGAACCTCATATCATGATTTTCTGAACACAGTGGTGCACTTGGGACTTTATCTAATAGTTATTTTACACGAAAGCATAAATAAAAAAAGCTGAAAGATAAAGAATGCCTTGTTTTATTCAATAAATGTATAATATAAAGAATACAGGCAGTTGCCTCTAGGATATAACACTAATACACAGTATGGTGTACATAGAACTTCCCACAACCGAAGCGTAGGGAATCTTACTTATCCTGTCTTTTTCTTCTTGAGACTTGGATAGTCCTTGAAAGAAAGAGACAATCCATGTCTACAAGGGATTAGTGCTCCCTTGCATGAGTCTATGCTAAAATTTGCCAACATCTTGTCAACGTATATAGTTTGGGATAAGCATAATATTCTTTGCTTCCTATTTCTAAGAAGCTTAATCCCGAAAATATAACTGGCTTCTCTCAAGTCTTTCATACTGAATTAACTAGACAACCAAACCATAGTAGATGGTAATGTCCCAGCATCATTCCCAATGAGTAAAATGTCATCAATAGACAACACCAGAAAAATCACATTAATGCCTTCCAGTTTCCTATCCTAGGCACATATCGTACATCCTCTTTTTTAGTGAAACCATAAGACTTTATAGTTTAATCAAAATGAATGTTTCATGATCTTGATGCCTGCTTATGTCCATAAAAGGACTTCTTAAGTGTACAAACCATATGTTCCTAGCCTTTAGCAATTAAGTTCTCTGGTTAGGAAATATAGATATCTTTGCTAAGATGGCCAATAATTAAGGCCCTCGTGACATCCATTTTCCATATTTAGTTATAATGACATGTGAAGGCAAGGAGAATACAAATGGAGTTAACTATGTCTACTAGGGAAAATATTTTCTCATAGTCGATACCCTCTTTTTGAGAATACCCTTTTGCTAGAAGCTCGCTTTGAAGATTTCCCTCTTCCCATCAACACCACCTTTTCTCTTGTATACCCACTTATACCAAATGGGTTTTATCCTTTTAGATGAAGCTACAAGATACCAAACTTGATTGAAGTACATAGACTCAATCTTGGCTTTCATTGCTTCATAGCAAAGGTCAACATTGGCATTAGCAATAGCCTCCTTCTAATAGTCAGAGACTAGGTGATGTGTTTGAATTTGGGTATATAAATATATAAAAATAAGCACATTCTTAATCAAGTTTAAATTAAAACGTTAACCCTAAATTACATAGCATAGCATAGTCATCATTAAGCAGAGCATAAGGTTTAAAACGAGTGTCGATCCTTAAGGAACAAGTATGCATTAATAACTTTTTTTTAATTGTTTAACCGACTTAATAAAGTGAAAAAGAATAAAAAGAAAGCTAAAACAAAATAAAAGAAAGTAAAATAAAGTAAAAGAATATATACATGTCAAGGATGGAAAATTATGTAACTCAAACCATGTTTTTGACAAACATGATCTTAAAGTACCCAATCATTATCATAACTAATTATGCTCATCGCAATACGAAGGATTAAGATAGATTCACTTCTTTTTCAATCCATGAAATCACTATATTCTAGACAAATTAGCATCACATATTCTGTCTCAACTAATTCACCCAAAAGTGCATTAAACATAATCCTTGATTAAATCTCCATATTCTGGCAAATATCCACTAACCTCTAATTACCTAATTCTTAGCAATTAACCCCATTTTCAAACAATTTAATAGACAACAAATATGAAATTAATGAATTGAAACCACCATCAACCCCTTTTTCAAGCAAGTTAATAGAAAAAAACAACCAATTAATCTCGTAATCAACACAAGTAATTAAATACCAAGAATAACAATCGATTAGTCAAAAGATCAAAGTAACTCTAAAAATCATGAATACCTAAAACAATGTCAAATTACAATAAAACAATTAATACATCATTGTTTAAGAAAAAGAAAACAAAGTTAAAAGAAAGCACTTATAGACAAGCCTCTTTCTTCTTCCTTCATAGACCTTCTTGTACAATCCTCCTTGATCTGAAGAATTCCTCCTTTAATTTGAGTGATTTTCTATTTTGATTTGTGAATTCTCTCATTTTTCTTGTGTTTTCCCTTTATTTATAAGCTTTAGAAGTGTCTAAATTCATCCCTCTTGGGTTTCTAGTTGAATAGAAGTAGGAAAATACAAAAACTCTGCAAATTACCAAAAATGCAAATGAAAATCGAGGCACTAACTCAGTACCAGTGCATAGCCGGTGCCGCCTGTCCTACCTAGGGCCGGAGCCGGTTCTAGTCTGTTTCTCCATTCGTTCGTCAATTTTTCTTGATTTTGTGCCAACTCTTCCAGACTGCAACTGGCGCTGCCTTTGAGCTCCCAATCGGTGCTGGCCGTGTTCTGTTCAGCTCTGTTTTACCAATTTTTCATCATCTCAAAATGCGTGCCTACAGCCCGTGGCTGGTGCTAGTTCTCCTATCCTGGCCGGCGTTGCCTCTGTTCTGTTTTGTGACGTTTTTGTCTTATTTTACCTGTAAAATCTGAAATGATGCAAAAAATACCTTTCTAAGGATAAAATCTCAAATATAAAGAAATATGAAAAGTTATTAAGCAAAATATATCACGAAATGGCCTCAAATAACTAGGAAATATATGACTAATTTAGGCCCTACCATATTCCCCCACACATAGCTCTTTGCTTGTCCTCAAGCAAGGTATCAAAGACAAGTAGGAAAACACAAGTTTTCACAAAATTACTCAATCAATTTCAAAATAATATTCCCAATGCTTTCTTTATTCCGGACAACAAAACATATGCTACTATATCTTTCATAACAAATGTAAGACTTGTGTAAGAAAAGAATGACTAGTAGAACCATCTCAACACTAAACATCATTCTCAAACCATTGGAAAGAAGTTAGTTCAAAAGAAATATGCATTCCATAAGCTTACTTTTCATAAACTCTCTCCACTAATTTGAGACATATCATGATTCTACTTAGGTCAAGTAGGACTTTTAAGCTTGTAATGTAAGGCTAAAGGGTTTGTAACGTAGCTTGTCAAACGAAAGATATAGGAAATCAAATATCAAAGAAGATAAGAGTTTACAAGAAAAGGATAAACAAAATATATCAATAAATTCCAAAGTTTTCTTCCTCTCCTATCACCAAACCAATTAAAAACCTATAATCTTATATAACAATCATATCACAGTTCACGCAAATCTTGCAATCTTTTCCTCAATAATTCTTAACTCCTCATTCATATTACACAAGATCATCAAAAATCTCAGCAATTTTCATTCCATCTTTCTTTTCTTTTAACTTTTCTTTTCAAATGCTGCTTATGTTTGCTTTTCAGTTTATTTTTTCAACCATTTCTAGTAGCTTTTTGTTCCCTCTTTCTTTTTCTTCCTCTTTTCTCCTTTCCTAATTCCATCTCAACACATGATGCATGATTGAAAGTAACAAGTTATGACCTTTACACAAGTATTTTTCCTCACAATTTGTCTACTTGTACTTTCATCCATCAGGAACAATCAAAGATTTGGAAAACTTATCAAACTCTCAGAAAGAAGTAATGGACAAAGTATGATAATGGGCTTTCTGAAGAAAATTAACAATTTAGGCTCAAAATAGGCACTAGGGATAATATAAAATAGGTAGGTTTGAAAAGCTCAAATTATCCAAAGAAGGCCTATTACCGTCATCCCTAACTTAAATCATAGATGTCTTTCTTATTTCACCTCGAGAGGTATTTAAGTATGTTCTAAAATGCTCAATGAATTTTAGCAAAAAAATAGGTTTAAGAACAATGTAAAGCATTTGATCAAGAACTACTCAATCCAAGTCGTGAAAAAAGTCATGCATAAGCTACAAATGATATAGAACATATGCTCTATGATCTAGCACAAAGATATACATTAAAAATACATCTTGAAAGCTCACAAAATCACAAAAAATTTTGAAAAATATGGTCAAAAGGTTCATCTTGAAGAATAAACTATAGAAGAATTCCCATTCTAACCATTCCCCCACACTTAAACTGGACATTGTCCTCAATGGCCAAACAAATAGAACAAGGGAATTTTGCCATGAGACCAAAACTAAAGGGAAAAAGAGAAGAAAGAAAATACTTCCATTGCATTGTGCATTCTCCTACAAAAGAGTTGAGTTCCAGCAAAAAGGAGCATTGTCAAAGTACCTAAAAAGAAAAATACAAAAGAAACACACCAAAGCATAAAAACTAGAAAAGAAAATAAAAAAAAAAGTAACGAAAATAGAATGAAAAAGAAAAGTACAAGAAAAAAATAACAACATAAAGACACACAAAAATAAAAGACAACAAACTAAAAATCCTAAGAAAGTAAATAGCAACGTGACTCACTTTTCCACACTGAAGATGAAAAATATTTTCCTTATTTGAGAGAGGAAAAAAAATCTTATCAAAACCAAACACAAAACAAAGATACAAACTCTTTCCACTCATCATGCTTTCTCATCAAACCTTTGGAAAAGAGATTAATGCTCTAAGTAGAAGATAGGCATAATGAAGGTCGAAAAAATGGAGGGTTCATAAAAATGATTTGTCTCAGCAAAGCAAAGCACATAACCTTCATTCTCTAACATTATCTTTTTCAACAAATGAGTGCACATGGTATCTAACGGATGCATCAACTTTGAAATCGCTAATTAACCCTTCAAAAGAATTATTACAATTAAAATTCCCCTTTAAACTTAGTATTTGAGTTCTTAAAGATGGGACAGGGAAATCCTTACTTTTCAATGCTTCTACAAAAACAAAGTTACCTCTCATTGAATGCGGTGAAGGGTAGAATTCGTTAACATCCTCAAGGGGTTTCTTAGAATGAATGATAAATCTAACTTCTTGAGGTATGCTAAACTCCATATATCTTCATTCGGACTATTGTTCTACAAAAAGTTAAAGGAAACTAAGAAATCATGTGACAAAGAAATATTAAAATTATGAGCACATAGAGTAGAATCAAATACCTCGCTTACCACATCATGCAATTGTCCCTCATAGCCTCTCTTTTGTTTCCATGGTCAATTGTACGAGCTAGCCTGAACTCATGAGTCTCCTCAACAATCGTAAATAATTGTTTCATTTGATCGCACAACTGTTGGGAAGATTCTTTATGCCCCTAAACAGAAGAATTTGTATTGGCAACAAAAGATTTCACTAATGCTTCTAATGACGTCTTACTAAAAATATCACTGTGAGCTTGTAATTTTACCAATCTATCATCAATACACTAATGCTTTTTTTTTTTTTTTTTGACAACTAAAACCTATCCTAATTGAATGCATGACCACAATTTCATAAATTAAATATTAAACTATGATTAAAAATTGTAAATAAAGAAACAAATAAATTCAGTCCATAGAAAATATCGTGTTAGCCAGAAGTCCAAACTTGAAAATAAGAAGAGTTAGTATTGACTCAAAATTATGGACGTAAAAATCATCCAATTCAAAACACAAAGATTACACATATTCCATATTAACATTAGGTTAGTAAAATTAAATAACTAAATATACAGTATATACAAACATACCAAGATAAGTTTGTTATTATGAACATGTATCTACCTATTTACCAATGTACAACATATAGTGAAATTAAAATACAATTATACAAACAACAAAATATGGCACTTCTTTATACAAGGAACGTATATACATATTTACATATAGACATATTGTAACACCCCAATACATAGGCCCATCAGGGCCGGGGATGTCACCCCGTCCAGAGGACAATGAGACTTTATAACTAGGTTACATAGAATAAAATAAAATAAAGACTTAAAATTAAACTTATTACAACCCAAAAGATGTATACTGGAACAAATCCAAAATAAATTGTTTGCAACAATCTCTTAAAACATCACATAAAGAAAATAACACGAGTCTTCAAAGCATAGGCAACAACCTAGCTAAGGACCTCCACAGTAGGATCTTCCTGAAAACATGGCATAAAAGGTGATGAGATAAAAATCTCAGTAAGCCCATGTCTGCTTTGAGTGTTTCAGGTAAAATAATTCATGTATGCAAGTTGTAAAAGTTCCATAAGGAAAAGTGTTGGCAAGCAATAACTAAGTGTTGAAAATAAAGAGTGGCGTTTCGCTTTTCAAACCATACATATGCACAATAACTACAACCACTCAAATGGGTAGCCATGGGTTACCACACGTTGGGCCCTATGACTAAATAACGATCAGAATGCCACACTTTGTGCAAGCTGACAAAAGGGTAGGTGTACGGCCTACCGGGTGAGATACTCCTCCATCTCTACACCCAAACTTACCGGTTGTCCACTCCGGAACACATAGTCCACAGGACTGAAACTTGCTAGCTCGGACCGGCATGACCTACCGGACTAGCATCCTATCCAGGAAGGACTCACCCCTCAGAGGTGGCCACCTACTAAGAGACTTACCCTAACCCTTCAAAGACTAGTCCTGGTGGTCTACCCTTATTGAGTACTCAACGTTGATTGTCCCACTTGGGAGAAAATTGATCATAATCTGCTTCATTTGGAAATAGCAAATAAGGGTTTCTAAAAGTCTTGTCAAAGTTAGGTTTCAGAAAGAGTTTAGCATTTTGTGTAAAACTGCTTGTTTAATTTTTCAAATGATTTTTTTGTCCAGAATAAAAAGGAAAAACAGTCCTTAATTGCCTTCACAAAATAAATGTCCATACACATCGCATTTGGCTTGGCACAGTAATTTTTTTGGTCTTCACAAAATTCCATGCAGGAGCTTACCTGATTCTTTGCTTGCTCAAACTCAAAAGTCTTCCAAGGCTGACCTAACCCCGCCTAGGGTAAATACAAAACACAAGGTTACATTCAAGCTAAACTCACTCACACAAAATAATCCTAGTTCAACCCATTACCATCACGACCCTAATGTTCTAAGCTTTAAGGCTAGCTAAAAAAAAATTTATAAAATAAGTTTAGTTTGATAAGTTTAAATTAACTTGGGGTTCTAAAATAATTGCTAATAAATTATAGACTCAATTAATAATTCTTGAGTGCTATCATTAATAAATAAAAGAAGGTTTGAATTTTAAATAATATTAAGTCCTAATAATATTAATAAATGGTAATTTAAAAATAGCTTTATTATAAGTAAATAATAAATTACATATAATTTTTAATTAATTTTTTAATAGATAATAAATAATTAGCATTAAATAAAATTAATAATAAATGAATTATTTTAAATTTTTAATTAATAAATAACAAATAGATTTTAATATAAATAATATTTAGGAATATAGGTAAAAGTTTGAACTAAGGTCTACAAGGTCAGCAATTAATTCTAATATTTTATTTATCATAAAAGATTTATTACTATATATATATATATATATATATATATCATTTTTAACAAAAGATCTCATTTATTTGGTAAAGAAAATATTAAAATTTTAATTAATAAACCACTCCAAATCTTCCTAGAGTTTCGAAATTTATAGAGAAAAATATAGTAGTAATTCTATAAAATTTTGTTAATAAAAATAACCTAGACTTAACAAGGAAATACTCTTTCACCATGATTTTCCTATTGCTAGAAAAGATTCATAAACACATTCTCCAACATTAAATAATAAACCAATCCATTCATGAACACTTGCTTGACTTAACACATACCATCACAAGGCTAGCTTCCTTCTAGGCATAATCATCATTAATGGCTTCAATGGAAAATAGAAACATAAGAGCCTAATCACCTTTGGTGTCATGATCTCTGACATGCTTCAAACATCCATTAAATTCATTAAGCACGAAGAACATACAATGATTCAAAAAGAAAACACATACAACTTAGCCATATACAACAATCATCATGTCTTAACTCCATCCCCTTAATCCACATGCATATACTCAATCTCCATTCATACTCTATCTCCCTATCAACACCTAGGAGACATGATTTCGGAATTTGAAAAGAAAGGATATAAGAATGGGTACCTGATTGTCGATTGCTTTAATTAAGACAAAAGAAGGTCCACGCGCGATAGAGAGCCTTGAGTGATCCACCGGAAAAAACAGCCATGGTTGATGGTTGATCAAACATTTCGGTAGAGGAAGAGAGAGAGAGAGAGAGAGAGAGAGAGAGAGAGAGAGAGAGAGCATTAGAAGGGTATATTAAGAATTGAATGGAAAAAGGATGAACAAGAAGGTTGTTCTTGATTTACCTTGTTGATGTTCTTGAGACCTTCAAGGGAAAAGGCTAATTTTGATTCGTTTGAAAATTCTTGTTTGCGACGTTTTATGTTATAAATCCCAGAAATGAAGTCTAGGGATTAAGTAGAAGAGATCTAGAGTATTAGAGAGTGATTGGAGGTGTTTAGAGTAGGGTTAGGCTTGAAAAAGTTTAGTGTGTGTTCTTGGTGAAAATGGAGAGAGTTTGAGAGGATTGTTGCACGAAATCTGGTAAGGTGCTGGCTGAATGGTCTAGGGTGAATGGGAGTTTCAGTTTTCAGCAAGAAGGAGAGAGGTTGATCAGATTTTATTTGAAATTCAAATGGAGAAAGTTGTGGAGTTGGTTAAGGTAGGTGGTTAGCTATGGTGTTTGATCAAGGAAGGTTTCTTCACTCTGCAATGGTGCCGGCTGAACAAGGTGGTTTTGATGGAATGAATGGAGCTTGTTCAGGCTATAGAGCTGACTGAAATTTAGTCCATGAAGGCAGAGGAAATTTTGGTTAGTTAGCCTAATGCAAGAGTGGTTTAATGGAGTAAAATGCTGGAATTTTTTTGAAGTTCAAAAAGAGTTTGAATGGAGTGATCTTATGAGTGTTTTGAGGTGTGGTTATGGAGTCCATGAGTTCGAGGTAAGTGTGGGGTTATTGGTGTTCAGTCCTTGGCTGATCAAGGATCAATGTTGCAGAAGTTCAAGGGTGGTTTTCGGCCTAGGCTTGAAGGAAGCAAAGCTGGAAAAATTCTGGTTTCAAGCTGTCCAAGGTTTCGAAGGTTAGTGCAGAATTTCTGCACTCCTTCAACCCGATTTGCAGTTGATTCTTGAGGGGGTTTGAAGGTCTTTCAAAGGTGGTTTTCCAGCCTTCTTTCTGGAGAAATACAGAGGAGTTTTGCTGGCTGGAAGATGGACTAAAATAGCTTCATTTCCTTGGTTGAAAGCTGCGAAGTGTCCAGAATTTTTTTCTGGTTTTGAACAGTTTGTGCAGTTCGAAAATTGCACAGATTTTCCAGCCTTGAAGCCACATGAAATGACCATTTTCTTGGTAGCAAATGAAGAGGTTTACTGGCTGAATTTTCGAAGAGATGGTCTGCAAAAATTCCGGAAAATTTTCCAGATTTCCCTTCACTAAAACATGAACAACATGAAGGTGAATTTTTGAAGGTTCTTTCATGGTGTTTGATTTCTTTTGGAACCCCTTCCTATTTCCCCTCTTATTTTCGGCCAACTCCCCATCCTCCAAAGCTGATTTTCGAAATTCAAGGTGAAGGAATATCACAGAATTTTGGAGTTCAAAAGAAGAGATTTAATGGATTTAAATTATAAAGATGTTAGGACAAGCTAGAGGTAATAAAAAGGACAAGAATTCCTCTAGAAATCTTTTTAGGACATGAGGATAAGATTATGACATTCTCTTCATGTCTCCCCTAAGACAACATTCCTATTTTCATGGAATGCAAGAAAACAAAATTTCAAACTTAGTTAAGATAATCACGACAAAAGCTTAAATGATGGGATTTGAACTCATGGCCTTAGAAATTAATTCACCAAGCTCTAACCATTAAACCCCACTAATTCTTGTTCTTAATTTCTCAACCAGATATTCTTCTTATGAAATCCTTAAGCTATCTTCCTATTTTGACCTCAAGCAAAATTTCCATTTTACCCCTCCTTCTCCATAAGCATAACTAAACATTTTAACCTATAATCTACAATTCTAAAGTACATAAAATCATTCAAAAACATATATATTCATGCAAAAGAATATGATATGCATCCCAACCCCTGTACTCTAGGGTTGGCTTTAGGTGGGGTTTCACACATATGAACATATAAACTTGGTTAAATCAATGAAATCCAAAATTTCATGATATTGTTCCCCAGCAACGGCGCCAAATACTTGATTTGTTTGAATTTGGGTATACAAATATATAAAAATAAGCACATTCCCAATCAAGTTTAAATTAAAATGTTAACCCTAAATTACACATTTGAGCAAGCGTAGTCATCATTAAGCGTAGCATAGGATTTAAAACGAGTGTCGATCCTCAAGGAACAAGTATGCATTAATCACTTTTCTTTCATTGTTTAATCGACTCAATAAAGTGAAAAAGAGTAAAAAGAAAAATAAAATAAAATAAAAGAAAGTAAAAGAATGTATACATGTCAAGGATGGGGAATTATGTAACTCAAACTATTATTTTGACAAACATGATCTTAAAGTACCCAATCATTATCATAACTAATTATTCTCTTGGCATCATGAAGGATTAAGATAGATTTACTTGTTTTTCAATCTCGCGTTCCATGATGCTCCCACAGTACTTTTACCATCGGAATCTGCTTGTTCCGGAGAGTCTTAATACTTCGGTCCAATATCTTTACGGTTTTCTCCACATAGCTCAGGTCGGGTTGTAGCACTAACGGCTCATCATTCAAAATATGTCCGGGATCAGCATTGTACTTTCTCAGTTGCGAAACATGGAATACGTCGTGAATTCCCAGCAACCCATCTGGCAAATCCAATCGATACGCCACCGGTCTAATTCTCTCTTTTATTGGAAACGGTCCCAAGTACCTCGGATTCAGCTTTCCCCCATTCGGATGTTTCAGGATTACCCTATTTGGTGTCAGTTTTAGGAACATGCTGTCTCCCACCTGAAATTCTAACTCTCTTCGCCTATTATCTGCATAACTCTTTTGTTAGCTCTGGGCTGCTTTCAACCTTTCCCTAATTAACTTGACCTTATCCAATATTTTTTGAATATAGACTTCCCCCGATTTGCTTATGTGTCCATCCTCTGACCAACTCCAGTATAACGGTACTTGACACTTACGACCATATAGAGCTTCATACGAAGCCATTCCAATCGAAGCTTGATAACTGTTATTGTATGACAATTCGACATACGGCACATTTTCGATCCACTTATCCCCGAAATCCAATACACAGGCTCTCATCATATCCTCCAATATCTGAATAACCCTTTCCGACTGTCCATCGGTCTGCGGATGCGTCGTCGTACTGAACATCAGACTAGAACCCATCGATTCTTGAAACTTGCCCCAAATTTGGGATGTAAATCTCGGATCACGGTCAGACACAATACTTGAAGGCACTCCGTGTAATCTGACTATTTCCAGCACATAGGTCTGAGTCAATTTTTCCATTGAATCCCTTACATTCATGGGTATGAAATTCGCCGACTTGGTCAATCGATCTACCACTACCCATATGGTGTCCTTTTGGTTCCTTGCCATAGGGAGTCCGGTAACGAAGTCCATGGTCACCTCTTCCCATTTCCATTCCGGTACTGGCAACGGTTGTAATAATCTTGCCACCTTTTTGTGCTCCGATTTGACCTTCTGACAGGTTAAACACGTTGAGACATACTTAACCACATTCCGCTTCATCCCGGGCCACCAATAAGACTTTTTCAGATCTTGATACATCTTCACCTCTCCCGGATGAATGGCGTACTTGCTCTTATGCGCTTCTTCTAAAATTTTGTCCCTCAACTGGTGCTCCTTGGGTACACACAAACGATCTCGGAAGTACAACACTCCCACTCCGTCGTGTCAGAATTCATTGCCTTGCCGTTTAAGCTCCTTGTCCTTAAAAAGCTGAAATTCCGCATTACTCTACTGGGCTTCAATAATATCCTGTCTTAGATTTGGTATCAACCTCAGGTTATTAATAATAATCTTCTCATCTTGCACTTCTGCTCTTCTATCCAACATATCCTGGACTACTTGAACCTCATGTACTCTTAGCCTGGCCATTCTGACTTTCCAGCTTAGGGCATCAGCAACGACGTTGGCTTTCCCGAGATGGTAGTTAATGGGACAACGGTACTCTTCCAGAAATTCCATCCATCTTCGCTGCCTCAAATTCAAGTCTTTCTGGGTGAAGATGTACTTCAGGCTCTTGTGATCAGTGAACACATCATATTCTGCTCCATACAAGTAGTGCCGCCATTTCTTTAAGGCGGACACAATGGCAACTAGCTCCAGATTGTGGGTGGGATAATTGACTTCATGCGGCTTCAATTTTCGAGAAGCATAGGCGATCACCTTCCTATCTTGCATCAAAACTGCTCCCAAGCCTTCCTTTGAAGCATCCGTATATAGAGCGTAAGGTTTATCTGCCTCTGGTAGACTCAACACAGGCGCTGTCATTAACCTCCACTTCAACTCTTGAAAACTCTTTTCACATTTTTCATTCCAACCGAAGGGTATGTCCTTTCTCAGTAGCCCTAGCGTTGAAAACCCCTTAATAAACCTCCAGTAGTAGCCAGCCAATCACATGAAGCTTCGAATCTTGGTGATGTTCTCTGGTTGCTTCCAGTCTGAAACGGCCTCAACCTTCGCTGGGTCTACTTTGATCCCCTCCTTGGTCACCACGTGACCAAGAAATGCCACACTATCCAGCCAAAACTCGCACTTGCTAAACTTGGCATAAAGCTTGTGCTCCCTTAGCTTTTCTAGTACCAACTTCAAATGTTCTGCATGGTCCTCTGGGCTCTTGGAGTATATAAGTATGTCATCGATGAAGACCAACACGAACTTGTCCAAGTAGGGCTGGAACACTCAATACATCAGATCCATAAATACCGCGGCTGTGTTGGTTACCCCGAAAGGCATCACCACAAACTCATAGTGACCATATCTTGTATTGAAGGCCGTCTTAGGAATATCTTTCTCTTTTATCCTCACTTGATAGTAGCCTTGCCTCAAACCCAGTTTACAGTAACAACTAGATCCTTGCAACTATCGAACAGCTCGTCAATTAAATGGCAGAGGATATTTATTCTTGATGGTCAAGTTGTTCAAGCCTCAGTAGTCAATACACAACCTTAGAGTCCCGTCCTTTTTCTTTACAAATAGCATAGGTGCTCCCCAGGGTGACGTGCTTGGTTTGATATAGCCTTGCCTCACCAACTCTTCTAGCTGCTCCTTTAATTCTTTCAACTCCACCAGTGCCATCCGATACGGAGTTCGAGACACTGGTTCCGCTCCTGGGACTAGATCAATGTTGAACTCAACCTCTCGATTGGGAGGTAGAGAAGTGAGTTCCGCAGAGAACACGTCGGAAAAATCCTTTACCACCTCAGTATCCTCCAGGGTGCACTGGTCCTTTAGCTTGTTTATCACATAAGCCAGATATCCTTGATATCCTTGCCTTAATAATTTCTGGGTTTTAGCCGCAGCTATCAAAAACTTCGATTCTTTTACTTCTTACCATTGAACTCCAACACATCACATCCTGGTCTAATGAACTGAACTGACTTATTCTTACAGTCTATTCTAGCACCATGCTTTGCTAGCCAATCCATTCCCAATATTAAACCATAATCATCAGTAGCTAAGACTATTAGATCTCCCTCCAAGCTTTCTCTCCCTACTTCAACTTTACAATTCTGCACATACCGATCCGTTTGCACCATTTTCCCCAAAGGTGTGCTTACTAACAAGGAAAAAGGTAGTTCTACTCCATCCTAACCCAATTGATATGCACAATTCTTATTTAAATAGGAGTGGGTAGATCTAGGGTCTATCAATGCATTAACGGAACGACCTTGGATAGTAAACGTACCTTCCACTACTGCTGCATCAGCTCCAACCTCCTCCCGGTTGAGAGCGAAAACTTTTGCTTTCACTTGCGGCTTTTGCGTTCCACTCCCGAAGCTCCTGAGGTATTGGCTCAATTAGGCCCCGGGTTCTGAGCTGGGTTCCCCTGTCCGATCTGGAAAAGTTTAGGGCAGGTCTTCCGCAAATGATTCGGGTCTCCGCAGTGGTAGCAATTCCGTTCACCTCCTCGGGACCAATAATTTTTCTCAATGTAGCCCCTTTTTCCACAGTGCAGGCATAATAGAAGATTTTGCGTAGGAACAATCAGTGCTATTCAGGCTTGCTTTCCCCGATTCTGCCATTGCTGGTTGGCAGGGCGCTTGTTAGGTTGCTGCCTCTAAAAAGGTCTCGGCGGCTGTCTTGACGGTACGAACGGTCGTGGAGCCAATTGGTTGCGATCCTCATTCTCAGTAAGGGTGGCTAAGTCCACAGCCCCCGAGTAAGTCGTCGGTGGATAGGGTGCTAACGCCCTTCTTAACTCTTGCCTTAATCCCTTAACAAACTGCCTCATTCTGTTCTATTCAGTATCCACCAGCCTCTTGCAGTACTTTGACAGTTGCGTGAACCGGGCTGCGTATTGGGCTACCGTTAGGCTTCCCTACTTTAGATTCTGGAACTCAACTTCCCGTTTCTCAACTATCCACTGAGGGATATATTCTGCCCGGAATGCTTCCACAAAATTAGCCCATGTCCAGTCTTGGTCAATCATCTCCCAGTCGTCCTGAACCCTTTGCCACCATGCCCGAGTTGGACCCCTTAGCCAGAACGCAACAAACTTCACCATTCACTTCTCCGTGTACTGGAGCGTAGCAAAGATATCCTCCAATTGTTCCACCCATTATTCGGCTTTCTGGTCTTGTTCGGCCTCCCCCAAAAAGATAGGTGGTTGAAATTTCAGAAACCGCTCCAATGCCTCGTCTTCCTCTTTCGAATTTCTTCGCTCTGTCAAGGTTTGCAGAATTTCCGTCATCTTGTGGAACAATTGTGTCATAGTTACACTAACTGGTTCTTCTGATCCCATCTCTAGTCCCATTTCGTTCTCATCCCCCTGGTTTGGTGATGGCATTTAAGTTGTATCAACCTCTGGTGTCACGGGCTCTGCGTCAGGAACCCTTCTACTGGATGTGGCTGCGTGACATCTGGGTGCCATTCTAAACCATTCCCCAGATAATGAGTTAATGCATCAAAGTTAAAAATATCCAAATTGAGCATGCATTCACATTCAACGTTAAGCGGAAGAAAATTAGATGCAAATTTTGTATAAAGAATTGCATATAAATTTTCCTCAAGATCTAGAGTACTCCAGGCACTCTTATTTGCATAAATTGAAAATTAAAGCAGTAAACATGAGAAAAGAGAAGAAAATCCTTAGCATAGGAATTTATGAAAAAGCAGTAAATAAAACATCCCAATTGCAGCAGCACTTAGCCTTTCTAGTCCTTATCAGAATCTTCAAAGTCAGCCTCATATAACCACCCCCCAGAATTCCTAGTGAAGTCTCTCCCAGCCCCATTGGCAAACCCATCCATTGGCTCCTTCCCAGGTCTCCTAGAACTCTCCCCAGTTTCAACCTGATTGGGTGGGGTTACAAAGGAAGGTCTAGGTGGAGATTCATAATCTATCTTCCCTGGGTCATCACTGTCAGCTGCTAAGTCAACTATGGGACTAGGAAGGAGGGGAACATATTCCATGTCTATCTCCTCATCTTCATTGTCAGTAACCAGGTCGATCACGGGTATTGGAGGTGGCTCAATGATCTGGACCTCATCGTCACTACTATCATCTAGGGCAATGATTGACTGTGGTGTAGGCTGAGGTGCAGGCTGAGGCACTGGTAAGTCCTCCGGGGAGATAGGAATGGGATGGAGCCATTGCTGCCCTTTCCTTGTGGTTCTAATCATTCTGACCATCCTACAGCACAAACAAGACAGGTCAGACAAACAGTTTGAACTCAATAAATCAAAACAAATACCATAAATACTTGCCTAAACCTAGTCTCTGATACCACTTGTAACACGCCACTACCTAGGCCCATCAGGGCCGGGGATGTCGCCCCGTCCAGAGGACAAAAGATGTATACTGGAACAAATCCAAAATAAATTATTTGCAATAATCTCTCAAAACATCACATAAAGAAAATAACATGAGTCTTCAAAGCATAGGCAACAACCTAGCTAAGGACCTCCACAGCAGGATCTTCCTGAAAACATAGCATAAAAGGTGGTGAGATAAAAATCTCAGTAAGCCCGTGTGTGCTTTGAGTGTTTCAGGTAAAATAATTCATGTATGCAAGTTGTAAAAGTTCTATAAGGAAAAGTGTTGGCAAGCAATAACTAAGTGTTGAAAATAAAGAGTGGCGTTTCGCTTTTCAAACCATACATGTGCACAATAAATACAACCACTCAAATGGGTAGCCATGGGTTACCACACGTTGGGCCCTATGACTAAATAATGGTCATAATGCCACACTTTGTGCAAGCTGACAAAAGGGTAGGTGTACGGCCTACCGAGTGAGATACTTCTCCATCTCTACACCCAAACTTATCGGTTGTCCATTCCGGAACAGACAGTACACAGGACTGAAACTTGCTAGCTTGGACCGGCATGACCTATCGGACTGGCATCCTATCCAGGAAGGACTCACCCCTCAGAGGTGGCCACCTACTAAGAGACTTACCCTAACCCTTCAAAGACTAGTCCTGGTGGTCTACCCTTATTGAGTACTCAACGTTGATTGTCCCACTTGAGAGAAAATTGATCATAATCTGCTTCATTTGGAAATAGCAAATAAGGGTTTCTAAAAGTCTTGTCAAAGTTAGATTTTAGAAAGAGTTTAGAATTTTGTGTAAAACTGCTTGTTTAATTTTTCAAATGATTTGTTTGTCCAGAATAAAAAGGAAAAATAGTCCTTAATTGCCTTCACAAAATAAATGTCCATACACATCGCATTTGGCTTGCCACACTAATTTTTTTTGTCTTCACAAAATTCCATGCATGAGCTTACTTGATTCTTTGCTTGCTCAAACTCAAAAGTCTTCCATGGCTGACCTAACCCTGCCTGGGGTAAACACAAAACACAAGGTTACATTCAAGCTAAAACTCACTTACACAAAATAATCCTAGTTCAACCCATTACCATCACGACCCTAATGTTCTAAGCTTTAAGGCTAGCTAAAAAAAAAAAATTATAAAATAAGTCTAGTTTGATAAGTTTAAATTAACTTAGGGTTCTAAAATAATTGCTAATAAATTATAGACTCAATTAATAATCCTTGAATGCTATCATTAATAAATAAAAGAAGGTTTGAATTTTAAATAATATTAAGTCCTAATAATATTAATAAATGGTAATTTAAAAATAGCTTTATTATAAGTAAATAATAAATTACATATAATTTTTAATTAATTTTTTAATAGATAATAAATAATTAGCATTAAATAAAATTAATAATAAATGAATTATTTTAAATTTTTAATTAATAAATAACAAATAGATTTTAATATAAATAATATTTAGGAATATAGGTAAAAGTTTGAACTATGGTCTACAAGGTCATCAATTAATTCTAATATTTTATTTATTATAAAATATTTATTACTATATATATATATATATCATTTTTAACAAAAGATCTCATTTATTTGGTAAAGAAAATATTAAAATTTTAATTAATAAACCACTCCAAATCTTCCTAGAGTTTCAAAATTTATAGAGAAAAATATAGTAGTAATTCTATAAAATTTTGTTAATAAAAATAACCTAGACTTAACAAGGAAATACTCTTTCACCATGATTTTCCTATTGCTAGAAAAGATTAATAAACACATTCTCCAACATCAAATAATAAACCAATCCATTCATGAACACTTGCTTGACTTAACACATACCATCACATGGCTAACTTCCTTCTAGGCATAATCATCATTAATGGCTTCAATGGAAAATAGAAACATAAGAGCCTAATCACCTTTGGTGTCATGATCTCTAACATGCATCAAACATCCATAAAATTCATTAAGCACGAAAAACATACAATGATTCAAAAAGAAAACACATACAACTTAGCCATATACAACAATCATCATGTCTTAACTCCATCCCCTTAATCCACATGCATATACTCAATCTCCATTCATACTCTATCTCCCTATCAACACTTAGAAGACATGATTTCGGAATTTGAAAAGAAAGGATTTAAGAATGGGTACTTGATTGTCGATTTCTTTGATGAAGACAAAAGAAGGTCCACGCGCAATAGAGAGCCTTGAGTGATCCACCGGAAAAAAACAGCCATGGTTGATGGTTGATCAACCATTTCGGTAGAGGAAGAGAGAGAGAGAGAGAGAGAGAGAGAGAGAGAGAGAGAGAGAGCATTAGAAGGGTATATTAAGAATTGAATGGAAAAAGGATGAACAAGAAGGTTGTTCTTGATTTACCTTGTTGATGTTCTTGAGACCTTCAAGGGAAAAGGCTAATTTTGATCCGTTTGAAAATTCTTGTTTGCGAGGTTTTGTGTTATAAATCCCATAAATGAAGTCTATGGATTAAGTAGAAGAGATCTGGAGTATTAGAGAGTGATTGGAGGTGTTTAGAGTAGGGTTAGGCTTGAAAAAGTTTAGTGTGTGTTCTTGGTGAAAATGGAGCAAGTTTGAGAGGATTGCTGCACGAAATCTGGTAAGGTGCGGGCCGAATGGTCTAGGGTGAATGGGAGTTTCAGTTTTCAGCAAGAAGGAGAGAAGTTGATCAGATTTTATTTGAAATTCAAATGGAGAAAGTTGTGGAGTTGGTTAAGGTAGGTGGTTAGCTATGGTGTTTCATCAAGGAAGGTTTCTTCACTCTGCAATGGTGCCGGCTGAACAAGGTGGTTTTGATGGAATGAATGGAGCTTGTTTAGGCTATAGAGCTGACCGAAATTCAGTCTATGAAGGCAGAGGAAATTCTGGTTAGTTAGCCAAATGCAAGAGTGGTTTAATGGAGTAAAATGCTGGAATTTTTTTGAAGTTCAAAAAGAGTTTGAATGGAGTGATCTTAGGAGTATTTTGAGGTGTGGTTATGGAGTCCATGAGTTCGAGGTAAGTGTGGGGTTAATGGTGTTCAGTCCATTGCTGATCAAGGATCAATGTTGCAGAAGTTCAAGGGTGGTTTTCGGCCTAGGCTTGAAGGAAGCAAAGCTGGAAAAATGCTGGTTTCAAGCTGTCCAAGGTTTCGAAGGTTAGTGCAGAATTTCTACACTCCTTCAACCCGATTTGCAGCTGATTCTTGACGGGGTTTGAAGTGTCTTTCAAAGGTGGTTTTCCAGCCTTCTTTCTAGAGAAATACAGAGGAGTTTTGCCGGCTTGAAGATGGACTAAAATAGCTTCATTTCCTTGGTTGAAAGCTGCGAAATGTCCAGAATTTTTTTCTGGTTTTGAACAGTTTGTGCAGTCCGAAAATTGCACAGATTTTCCAGCCTTCAAGCCACATGAAATGACCATTTTCTTGGTAGCAAATGAAGAGGTTTACTGGCTGAATTTTCGAAGAGATGGTCTGCAAAAATTCTAGAAAATTTTCCAGATTTCCCTTCACTAAAACATGAACAACATGAAGGTGAATTTTTGAAGGTTCTTTCATGGTGTTTGATTTCTTTTGGAACCCCTTCCTATTCCCCTCTTATTTTCGGCCAACTCCCCATCCTCCAAAGCTGATTTTCGAAATTCAAGGTGAAGGAATATCACAGAATTTTGGAGTTCAAAAGAAGAGATTTAATGGATTTAAATTATAAAGATGTTAGGACAAGCTAGAGGTAATAAAAAGGACATGAATTCCTCTAGAATTCTTTTTAGGACATGAGGATAAGATTATGACATTCTCTTCATGTCTCCCCTAAGACAACATTCCTATTTTCATGGAATGCAAGAAAACAAAAATTCAAACTTAGTTAAGATAATCATGACAAAAGCTTAAATGGTGGGATTTGAACTCATGACCTTAGAAATTAATTCACCAAGCTCTAACCACTAAACCCCACTAATTCTTGTTCTTATTTTCTCAACCAGATATTCTTCTTATGAAATCCTTAAGCTATCTTCCTATTTTGACCTCAAGCAAAATTACCATTTTACCCCTCCTACTCCATAAGCATAACTAAGCATTTTAACCTATAATCCACAATTCTAAAGCACATAAAATCATTCAAAAACATATATATTAATGCAAAATAAAATGATATGCATCCCAACTCCCGTACTCTAGGGTTGGTTTTAGGTGGGGTTTCACACATATGAACATATAAACATGGTTAAATCAATGAAATCCAAGCTTTCATGATATTGTTCCCCAGCAACGGCGCCAAAAACTTGATTTGTTTGAATTTGAGTATATAAATATATAAAAATAAGCACATTCCCAATCAAGTTTAAATTAAAATGTTAACCCTAAATTACACATATGAGTAAGCGTAGTCATCATTAAGCGTAGCATAGGGTTTAAAACGAGTGTCGATCCTCAAGGAACAAGTATGCATTAATCACTTTTCTTTCATTGTTTAACCGACTCAATAAAGTGAAAAAGAGTAAAAAGAAAAATAAAATAAAATAAAAGAAAGTAAAAGAAAGTAAAAGAATATATACATGTCAAGGATGGAAAATTATGTAACTAAAACCATTATGTTGACAAACATGATCTTAAAGTATCCAATCATTATCATAACTAATTATGCTCTTCGTAATACAAAGGATTAAGATAGATTCACTTCTTTTTCAATCCATGAAATCACTATATTCTAGACAAATTAGCATCACATATTCTGTCTCAACTAATTCACCCAAAAGATGCATTAAACATAATGCTTGATTAAATCTCCATATTCTGGCAAACTTAAAACATGAAATTAACCAATAAATCCATATTCTGGCAAATATCCACTAACCTCTAATTACCTAGTTCTTAGCAATTAACCCATTTTTCAAGCAAGTTAAGAGATAACAAATATGAAATTAACAAATTGATACCACCATCAATCCCCTTTTCAAGCAAGTTAATAGAAAAAAACAACCAATTAATCTCCTAATCAACATAAGTAATTAAATACCAAGAATAAAAATTGATTAGTCAAAAGATCAAAGTAACTCTAAAAATTATGAATACCTAAAACAATGTCAAATTACAATAAAATAATTAATACATAATTGTTCAAGAAAAAGAAAACAAAGTGAAAAGAAAGTATTCATAGACAAGCCTTATTCTTCTTCCTTTGTAGACCTTCTTGTACAATCCTCCTTGACCTGAAGAATTCCTCCTTTAATTTGATTGATTTTCTATTTTGATCCGTGAATTCTCCCATTTTCCTTGTGCTTTTTCTCTATTTATAGGCTTTTGAAATGTCTAAATCCGTCCCTCTAGGGTTTCTGGCTGAATAGAAGTAGGAAAATACTAAAACTCTTCAAATAACAAAAAGTGCACACAAAAATCGAAACACCGCCTCAGTACCAATGCACAATCGGCGCCGCCTGTCTTGCCTAGGGCCGGTGCCAGTTGTGGTTTGTTTCTCCATCCGTTCATTGATTTTTTTTTTTTTTCGCACCAAACTCTTCCAGACTGTAGCCAGCACTACCTCTGAGCTCGCAACCGGTGCCAACTGTATTTTGTTCAACTCCGTTTCATTGATTTTTATCGGCTCAAAGTGCTTGCTAACAGCACGTGGCCGGCGCCGGTTCTCCTGTCCTGGCCGGCGCTGCCTCTGTTCTGTTTTGTGACGTTTTTGTCTTATTTTACCTGTAAAATCTGAAATAATGCACAAAATACCTTTCCAAGGGTAAAATCTCAAATATGAAGGAATATGATCAGTTATTAAACAAAATGTATCACAAATTGGCCTCAAATAACTAGGAAATATATGACTAATTTAGACCCTATCACTAGGTAAAAAACTTATGCAGTCCTTCTTTCTATAAATGTAGATATCCTCCCGTTATGATGAGGCTCCCTTTATATAGCTTATTGACGCTGTGAGTACTCTTATTTCATAATCGGGTTAGAAGAAGTTGATTCATTATATAACTTCTTCTCGAGTTCCAACTACGTTAAACCTTTCATGAATGTACTTTGATCATCCTCTAGATATCTAGCATTGGTACATACAAGTACTTTTGGCTCCTTGGGATGATAAAAGAATCAACACTTTGTTCTTTTTGGATACCCAATAAGAAAGCATAATTCTAACCACGGTTCTAGCTTATCTCCTTTGATCTGTACATAAGCAGGACAACCCTATATCCTAAGATAGTTCAGACTTGGCCTATGCCGAAGGGAATTTCGTGTGATATATAGTAGCTAATAACACACGAAAAACACTAGCGAATTGCTTAACAACACACAAAAACAACAGCCACGAAAATCTTCTTCTTCTCTCTCTCGATTTTGATCTTGAACCCTAGCCGCCATCCTTTTTCTGCTAGCACAAAAATTTGGTGCTTGAGTATTCTTCTGTGTGGATTACTGCTACAGATAATCACACACTATTATTATAGTGGTTAGACGTTCAACTCACGTGGAGGTTGATCACAAGGATTGCTGGATCGCGCCTCAACTTAAAGAAGAAATTTTTGTTCTTCGGATGATCATGCAAAAGTAAAAGCAGTTACCTTTACCCTCATTATATCTTGTTTTCCACACATAGATGGGTCGTGGGAGGGTATCTCATTTTATTTTCCGCTGTGCCGTATAGGATACGAGCCTGAGATACCCAACAGTGGTATCAGAGACATGCTATATATAGTCTACGGACATTGTTTTTGCATGAACAACCATTTTCGTGTTTGTCTTTGTTTGCTTGTGAAAATCATTTTCACTCGAGTCGAAATAATTTTGATCTTTATAAGTTGGGTCCCTAGCACAATATGATTGTGTTATAGTCACAGAGTATTTCGGAAAGATGCTTTCTTTGGAGCTGAAAATTTTCTACAGAAAACGTTTTCTTGCAACATGGATGTTGCCCTCCGTTTCATCTTAATTTTCCATTTTGATTTTGTTTAAACTAACAAATTGGTTGTTGTTTATAGCTGCAAAATAGAAAATACAGTTGAGAATTGTTCTCACTTAAAATTTGCAAAAGAAGAAAGCACCAGAAATTGTTTCTGGAATTTTTTGAAAATCGCCGCCATTGTTGCAGAACACAGGTGGTGCCAGCTCTGGCCTCCAAGCCGGTGTTGGTTCCATTTTTTTCGTGATGTCTGAAAATCATTTTTGGAAGAAATATTTTTTTGGAAACCAGAACAGAGCCGGCGCTGGCTCCGACTTCTGAACCGGCACCGATTCTGCTTTATTTGCGACTTCCAACTATTTAAAAAAAAAATCCGGAATAGAATTTGGAAAGGAAAAACCTCATTTGATGAGAGACGGGACCCGAAAGCATTTTCTCAAAATTAGTTTTGAGACAATCAATTTTGTTCTTCAAAATAATGATTTTGAAAATCTAAAATTGATGTATTCTCTAAAATGGTGATTTTAGAATTTGTTTTATTTTTCCAAAATAGTGATTTTGGAATAATAAAAGTATTTGTTTATTTTGTTTAAGCATAGTCAATGGCATGGTGGATGGTTATGGACTAAAACAAAATATATCTGTTCATGCATTTTACAGTTTTGGGTTTTATGAAATACGGCCTGCTTGTCCTACCTTCACTAGAATTCTTGTGTAATTCTCTTCTCATCTAACTCTCCTCAAATATAACTTGAGGTTTTCTCTTTTTAGGAAACTATATAATTAGTTTACATAGGTTAAATTGGAGAAGAATTATTTTATTCTGGAGATGGCAACCAAAACAAGGTGAGGAGGTAAGACCTTCTACTTAAATCATGCATGAACACATAGGGTTAACTATATTAATTTCTTTTATGGCTCAAAGAAATTAATTTAGGGTAAAGTCTATAACCATACCACGTAATCGCTTTATTACCATGATTATCAATTATGTGATTATTGATTATTATGCATGTCATTCTACGAAATCACTAAAAGGAACAAATCCCTCAATTAATATTAAACCTAATTCTTTCCGTTAATATAGTAAGAACGAGAGTCCTTTTTCGAAACCAGGTTGTTGGACAAACCCAAGCCTACTTGACATTTGCCATGTTCAAGCTATGGAATTAAATTCCTAATTAATGGGTTGGGTTTAACTAAATTCTTTATCCAGGTTGGGCAAACTCAAGCATAAAGAAATTTAGAGGAAAAGTTGGGGTAGCCCAAAAGGCTTTAAGATTAAAAGCTGTTAATCACCCAATGATCCGATAGTTACATACGATGTAATTGGTATTGGATACCTACCAATGAACTCAAGGGTGACTTGTTGGGCAAACCCAAGATTATTCTTGAGGAATTTGGATACCGGTCTACTAGGAAAGCTTCCAATGGGCTTTCTCAAATTAGTAGTGGGGGTTATTGGTTTGAGTAAAATAGTGGAGTAAAAATGTGTTTAATTAAAGTCCAAATTATTTGCATATCATATGCATATACAAGTAGCTAATGCTCTCTATCTTTACATCTAGGTCACTTGCATTATGTCAACGAACTTGAACTTATGTAGCATTTTGGAAACCAACAAGTTAACCGAATCAAACTATCTCAACTGGTATAGAAATTTGAGAATCCTTCTCAAATCGAAAAAGTTGCTCTACATGCTAGATGCTCCTATTCCACCAACACCAGCCCAAGATGCTCATGCTGATGAGAATGCTGTCCACAAGAGGCACAAGGAGGATAGCGATATAGCATCATGTAGTATGTTGGCATCCATGACTCCTGAGTTGCAAAAACAGCACGAGCATATGGATGCTCAATCGATCATTTTACATCTACCAGAGCTGTTTGATGCCCAAGCCAGAATTGAGAAATATGAGATCTCGAAGGATTTCATTGTAAAATGGCAGAGGGTTCTTCAGTGGCCACTCATGGGCTGAAGATGTTGGGCTTGATAGAGAAGCTTGGATCTCTCGGGTTTACAATAGACCATGACATAAGTGTTGACTTAATTCTTCAGTCTTTGCCTAATAGTTTCTCACAATTTATAATTAACTATCAAATGAATAAGATTAAGTCCACTATCCCTGAGTTGATCAATCTTCCCAAAACTGCGGAGTCCTCCATGAAGAGGGATTCCAATGCAGTTTTAATGGTAGAATCTTTCTTTTTTAAGAAGAAAGTTCAAAAGAAGAAGAAAAAGGCTCCCATTAAGCCCAAAGGTAGTGTGAACAAGAAGGACGCAGCTGCCAAAGGCCTATGCCATCATTGTGGTAAGATGGGCCACTGGAGGCGTAACTGCAAAGCCTGCTTGGAGACCATCAAGGGTAAGAAGAAGAAGGAGAAGCTTACATGCACTTCTACTTCTTCTCCAGGAATGTTTATAATTGAGATGAATACTGCACTTAGAAATGAGATATGGGTATTAAATACCGGATGTGGATCTCATTTGTGCAATAACTTGCAGGGACTAAAGAGCAGTAGAAGGCTAGAGAAAGGCGACGTGGACCTACATACTGCAAATGGGGCAAAGGTTGCTGCACTTGTTATGGGGACATACGAGCTGAACCTGCCTTCAGGGTTGATTCTAGAACTGGAAAACTGTTATTATGTACCAATTTTAATGAAAACCATTATCTCAGTTGCGTGTTTAGACTTATGTGGATTTCATTCAGTATTTAAGAATAGATGTTGTTCTTTTTCATTGAATGATATTCATTATGGTTCAGCAACTTTGGTTAATGGTTTATATGTTCTAGACTTGGACAATCCAATTCTCAATATAAATAATAAGAATCCTAAAATAGATAACTCTAACACTTCTTACTTATAGCATTGTCATTTGGGCTATGTAAACGAAAATCGTGTTTCTAAGTTACACAAGCTTGGTGACTTAGGGTCATTTGATTGTGAATCATATGGTACATGCGAGTCTTGTTTACTAGCCAAAATGACTAAAACACCTTTTCTAGGAAAAGGAGAACGGGCCAAGGAGTTATTAGAACTCATACATTCTGATGTATGTGGCCTAATGTCAATACAAGCAAGAGGAGGTTATAACTATTTCATAACATTTATCGATGATTTCTCACGATACGGGTATTTGTATTTAATGAAATACAAATCTGAGGCCTTTGAAAGGTTCAAAGACTTCAAGAATGAAATAGAGAAACAATTTGGCAGACTTTAAGATCTGATCGAGGAGAAGAATATTTGAGTCAAGAGTTTATGAGTTATCTTAGAGATAATGGAATATTATCTCAATGGACTCCACCACATACACCTCAACATAACGGTGTATTTGAGAGAATGAATTGAACCCTTCTAGACATGGTACGGACCATGATGGCTTTTACAGACCTACCAAAATCGTTTTGGGGTATGCACTAGAGACTTTTGCTTATATACTAAACAAAGTTCCGGCAAAATCGATTGATACTACCCCATTTGAGATGTTCTTTGGTAAGAAACCAAAGTTATCTCACTTGCGAGTATGGGGTTGTCCTGCCTTTGTTAAAAGGCCACTGTCAGACAAACTTCAGAGTAAGTCTGACAAGTGTTTGTTTGTGCGATATCCAAAAGAGTCTTTCAGATCTTACTTCTACCTACCCTCCGAAAATAAATTGTTTGTTTCAAAGCATGCCATCTTCTTAGAGAATGAGCACATGCTCAAAAGGGATAGTGGGAGTAAGATTGAACATAGTGAAGTTCATGAAGATCAAACAAAAGAGGATTAATTCTCTAACCCCACATCTATTGAGAGAACAGATGAACCTTCAAATATATAAGAACCTCATAGATCTAGTAGGATACGTGTAGCACCTGAGAGATATGGATTTCTCATTAGTGACCACAATGACATATTGCTCATAGATGAAGATGAGCCTACTACCTACAAGGATATTCTGAACAGTTCAGAATCTGGCAAATGGCTTGAGGCCATGAAGTCAGAGATGGATTCCATGTACGATAGCCAAGTATGGACTTTAGTTGATCCACTCAAAGGAATTAAACCTATTGGGTACAAGTGGGTTTTCAAAAAGAAACCGGACATGGATGATAACTTAGTTACCTATAAAGCACGACTAGTGGCGAAGGGTTATCGTCAACAACATGGTATTGACTATGATGAAATCTTTTCACTAGTAGCCAGGTTGAAATTCATCAGGATACTTCTAGCCATCGCTGCTCATTATGATTATGAGATTTGGCAAAGGGATGTGAAAGCAGCTTTCCTAAATGGAAACCTGACTGAGGAAGTGTACATGACACAACCTGAGGGTTTCACATCCAGTGATGGCACAAAAGTGTGTAAGCTGCAAAGGTTTATTTATGGACTTAAGCAAGCTTCTAGGAGTTGGAATATCCGTTTTGATGAAACAATCAAAGAGTTTAGTTTCATTCAATATATGGATGAGCCTTATGTATACAAGAAGGTTAGTGGGAGTGCGATCGTTTTCTTACAGATTTATGTAGATGACATATTGCTAATAGGAAACGATATACCTATCTTGCAAATGGTCAAAATTTGGTTGTCCAAACAATTCTCTATGAAAGTCCTTGTTGAAGCAACCTATATTCGTGGAATTAGGATCTATAGAGATAGATCCAAAAGGTTGCTTGGTCTTTCACAATCTACATACATAGATAAAGTGCTAAAGAGGTTTAGTATGGATCAATCCAAAAAAGGGATTCTTGCCTATGTCACATGGTGTAAGCCTTTCAAAGTCGATGTCTCCCAAGACATAAGTTGAAAAGGATCACATGAGTAAGATTCCATATGCCTCGGTAGTTAGATCTATTATGTATGCTATGATATGTACTAGGCCTGATGTATCTTGTGCTATCAGTTTGACTAGCAGATATCAATCCGACCTTGGTGAGGGTCATTGGGCAGCTGTAAAGAACATCCTTAAGTACTTACAAAGGACTAAAGATATGTTCTTAGTATATAGAGAAGGTGATTTGAAAATAAACGGGTATACTGATGCCACTTTTCAATCTGATAAAGATGATTTCAAATCACAATCTGGCTACGTGTTTACGTTGTATGGAGGGGCAATAAGTTGGAAAAGTTCCAAACAAGAGACTATTGCCGACTCTACGACAGAAGCTGAGTACATAACTGCTTCTGAAGCAACTAAGGAGACTGTTTGGATCAAGAAGTTCGTGATGGAACTGGGTGTAGTTTTGAGTGTTGTTGGTCCAATAACTTTATATTGTGACAACAACGGAGCCATTGCACAAGCAAAGGAGCCGCATCTCACCAACGATCCAAACACGTACTGTGATGCTATCATCTGATCTGGGAGATCATAGATAGGAATGACATAAACATAGAGAGAGTTCACACGGATGAGAACATAGCTAACCCGCTTACAAAAGCACTATCCCAAAAGAAACATGATTGCCATGTTGAGTTATTTGGTATTAAATACATGCATGATTGGCTCTACTGCAAGTGGGAGTTTGTTAGTGTTGTGCCCTAAAGGCAATCACTTGTACATTGTATATGACACATTTTATTTTAATAAAATGCATTATTTATCTTATAGTTTCTTTTGTTTACTTTAAGGAATATAATTGTTTGATAAAGTTCTAGTACAACACTCTATTAAGAAAATCATGATAGAGATCATGATATGAGATTTTTACTACACTGGATGGTGTTAGTACTTAAATAGTCCCTAGTCATACTATTAATGAAATAGGACATCATTAATGCGTTAAAACTAGCATGTGTTAGACTTCCTGATTTGATGAGGCGGTGGTTCTCATAACCGTGAGTATTGAGATACTCAAAGTTAACACATGGATGCTTGTTAATGGAACAAGTTCATTGGATGACCTAGCTTTGAGATAATCAAATAGATAACTATTTAGTGCCAGTGATATAATCTCAATATAGCAAACGTGCAAGTATCTTTAGACTTGAGATCTCCAAGGTATTTTGTTTGCTGAGCCTTGTACTTTGATTCCAATCTCTGGAGCTCGATCGAGGGCCGCCTATGCGATGGATATTGGGTACATGGTGAGGTAAATGAAAGTAGTTGAGACGGTCAATAAAGGATTCACCACTCCTAATAGTAAGGGCGAATATCTGACGGCCACTTGTAAGAATTACTACTCGAAAGTCCTTGGCGAATGCAATTGTATATTGAAAATAGTTCCAATTGATAAACATCTAGAGTAGTGGATTCCTGGTACATGTACTATTGTATTCGGGTCAGAATTAATTCTGGAGGGAGTTGGCATTAGTTCCGTATTCCAAACCGAATGAGATATTGTATGGTGAAAGGAGTTGATTGCACTGAAGTTTGTTATTGAAGGTTCATGTCAAGCCACTTGACTTCTTGGACTCTTGGGTGGTCACGATATGTTACTAGATTCCGCTCATGATTTGGGAATATGGGTTTATTAATTGATGAATTAATAAACCAATCTTTATTAGAATTAATAGGATTAATTCTAATTAATTATGGATTATTAATCTCAAAGACGTTTGGATTAATTCATGTTTTCTAGCAATTGATTGGGAAACCTTATAGGTGTAACACCCCGGAATACCTAGGCCCGCCAGGGCCGGGGATGTTGCTCTGTCCAAAGGACAAGGGGTCTTTATAACTAGGTCACAAATAAAATTGCTGAAATAAATATTACTCAAACTAAAAGAATTTATTACAACCCAAAATACTTCAAAAGTACATCCATGAAATTCCAAAACAAAAACCATAATTAAAATCATCCACTCTCGTCTCCCCAAAGCAATACATAAAATAAAAAAAAAATACATTCTCTTCCAAGGTAGCTACTCACCCACAACAGGATCAACCTGAAATCATGATAAAAGGTGGTGAGACAGAAATCTCAGTAAGTCCGTGTGTGCTTTGGGTGTTTAGCGGAAACAGTTCATGGATGCAAAGTGTGAAATCTTTATAAGAGAAACATTGGCAAGCAATAAACATTAGTCAAAAGCAAGAGTGGCATTTTGGCTCTTCTAGCCATACATAAGTAATGAAATCAACCACTCGAAAGAAAGGGATATGGGTTACCACACTTTGGGCCCCATAACCGGTCATAATGCCTAACACGTTGTGCAGACTGACAAAAGTAGGTGATCAGCCTATTGGGCAAGATACTCCTCCTTCTCTATATCCAAACAACCACCGGGTGTCCATTCCGGCAAAAACACAGTCACTTGACTGAAACAAAATAAACTGCTAGCTCGGACCGGTACGACTCACTTGAACTGGCATCTTATCCGGGAAGGACTCACCCCTCAAAGGTGGCCACCTACTGAGAGACTCACCCTAACCCTTCAAAGACTAGTCCTAGTAGTCCACCCTTATTGAGTACTCAACGACATTCCCCACTTGGGATAAAATGAACAAAGCATTGTTCTTCATGAAAATAACAATTTGAGGGTTTCCAAAGCTTTGAGAGAAATTAGTTTTAGAAAGAGTTTCAAGTTTGGAAAAATCTGCTCAAAGACTTTCAAATAATTTAAACGTTGGAATTAAGGATGAATTCAACCCTCAATTGCTTTCAAATAACCGAGTGCCCTTGCACTCCACATTTGGCTTGCCATAAGGAAATCATTTCACATCAATCAGGTTTTATGCAGGAGCTTACCTGATTCTTGCCCACAACAGCAAGGTCTCGGACAGATGACCTAACCCCACATAGACAAATACAAATCTTAATCAGATTCAAGCCACAATCCACTTCCTCAATTTTAAATCAACTTAATTCACTACTACCATGATCCTAGTGTCCCAAGCTTTAAGACAAAACAATAATTGAATAGGTTTATAAGCTCAGTTTAATTTGTTATTTAAAATAATTAATGGATTAGGAAATAAATTCTATTAAGTTGAAAGTTCAACTCTTGTTAAGGAAAATTTAGAGTTTATTTGATCAAGAGCCATAGGTGGTACTAGGTAAAATAGTGATTTAATGATAGCTTAGTTGTTAGAAAATAATTGATAGCTAAAACTAGTTAAGATTAAATTTAATAAGTCTTTCTTGGAAAATAATAAGTAAATCCTTAAGGGTTTTGATCTAGTAAATATTTTATTAAGTATAAATCTTTTTCATAAGAGCTTTAATTAATTTTCTTTATTTTAAATAATATTTATTTATTTTATATTCTAGAAAAATCATTATTTATTTGACTAAAATATCCTTTACATATATTATAATTCCAAATCTACCCTTCCTAAGGTTTTCGAAATTCTTTAGCAAAACTTATTAGTAAATATTTTATTCATGAAGTAAAATTTGCTTAGGGACAACTAGATCATGATCAAGATTCCATGGTCAACCATAATCAATAACATACTCAATCATTCAATTCATCAAATCATCCAAGTCTTGCACATAGGCATAGATCTAAATTTATTATTACATGATTTAACCTCTAATAGCATAAATATGATCATGGCTTCAAAATCTAATCATGCATATAAATCATATTCACCCATGGTGACATAATCTCTAGCATACTTCATCACAAATACTACCTATGACATGCATCAAATCTCAACTCATCATTAAATCCACCAATATAATCCTTCCATGCATAAACCCCATCTTCTTCACAATCATACATATACTCATGCTTCAATCAACAACATCACATACACAAACCCATCGCCATTCATCAACCTAGAGACATGATTCTAAGTTTTGAAAAAGAGGATTGAAGGTACTTGCTTGATTGATGAATGACTTGAAGGAGTTTAGAGAAGATCTCAACTCCTAGATGACTAATCTTATTCAAGAAGGGTGGCGAAAGCATGGCCATGGAGGAAGAGACCATTCGGCCAAGAGAGAGAATTTCGGTCCATGAGAGAGAGAGAGAGAGAGAGAGAGAGAGAGAGAGAGAGAGAAGAAGAAGAAGAGATCATTAGCATGCTTATTCATATAGGTTCTGATTAGAGATTAAGTTTGAAGAGGATGAAGTTGTTAGAATAAGTTTACCTTGAAGATGTTCTTATTCTTCACAGAAATTTCTGCTTTTTGATCCAAAGTAGCAAGATGTTTGGAGGAGTTTGATGTTAATATTGGTGTTGATGGATGCACAGCAAGGAGTAGATCAAATCTGGAGATTTTCGTGAGGTTTTGAAGTGGTTTGGAGGTGTATTTAGTGTAGAGAAGAGGTAGGTGTTCTTGGTGTAGTGTGTGTGTGTTCTTGTTGCTTGAAGAAAATCGAGAGAGAGAGAGAAGAAGAAGCTGCCGATTTTCTGAGGGATTGGACTGCCGAAATTCTGTAGGGTTTAGGGAGTGATTTCTCTGATTTGGAAGGGAAAGGAAAGATTAGTTGTTACAATCCTTGAAGAATATTTTTAGGAAGAGAATTTGGAAACTAGATATTCTAAGAATATCTTGATTTTTCTGGACAGCTTTGAAGTCTCCTATGGCCGATTGGATTGTGCAGTTTTCTGGGGAATTAAAGCTGGTTAAAGGAGGCTTGTGATGGCCGAAACTAAGGTGCACAATGGTGGAGAAGATGTCTGATCAATTGAGCAAAATTTTATGGAAAGTTGTTAAACAAGATGGCTGAAATTTTGGAAAGTAATCAAGCTAAATTGCAGGGATTTGGTTGAGGGATTTACGGTCAGCCATGGAGGGAATTTCGTGCAGAAGCTTCAGGGAACAATGGAGCCCTGTTAATGGAGGTTTTGACAGAAGTAGGTTGGGGTTTTCGGTTGAAACAAAATAGGAAACAAGCTGGACAAAAATTCGCATAGAATTTTGCTGAACAACAGTTTTCTGGCAAAATTTTCGTCTGCCATTTCCAGCAGATTTGCAGTGAGTTTTGAAGGGGATTTCAGGGGTATTCAAGGCTGGTTTCCAGCCTTCTTTATGGAGGAAAAACATGGCTAAGGTGCTGCACAAAATCTGGGAGAAAACAGCTTGGTTTGGAGCTCACAAAGCTGATTTTTGTACAGGAATATTTCCTGCTTTGCTCCAGCTTGTGCAGTCCGAATTTGGGCAAAAACTTTCAGGTTTCAACTGATCCTAAAGACCATTTTTCTGGTATCATTTGAGAGGGAATGTGAGCTAGAATTTTCGACCTTTTGATGGTACAACAAGCTGGAAAATTTCAGCTCATTTCATGAAGATAGATGAACTAAGTTAGAGGAAAAATTTCAGCAAGCTTTCAAGAGGGATTTTCCTCTTGAATTTTTCCCACAAATCATTTACATTTTCCAAACCATGAGAAGCCTTTTTCTAGGACATTTTGATCCTAGAAGACCTTAGTCCTCTACTGAATTTTTCTGGAAAGGAAAAGGATAGAACACCTTGATCAAGCTAAGGAGTTGGAGATTAAGAAAAACTAAAGATCAAGGGAGAATGAATTCCCTTTAGGCATTTCGTGAAGAACAAAAGAGTGAAGTGAGAATTCTCCTAACATGTATCTCCTAGGACATCATCACCACATTGATCTAGGCCCTCATGGCCGAATCCATACTTTTCCAAGTAAAATAAAATTTACTCAAGCTAAAGCTTCTATGATGGACTTTTAACCTTAGACCTCAAGAATTAATTCCAATGCTCTAACCACTAAACCACAACAACTCTTGTTGCTATTTCCACTAGAAAAATTATTTCCTATTCAATCCACAAGCTATCTCCTTATTTTCACCTCGGGCAAAAATTACCATTTTGCCCCTCTCATACATCACTCACTAACAAAACTTCAAGATAATAAAAACCAAATTCAAAGCACATAGAAATCATATGAAAACATATTTAATCATGAAATAAAGCATGATATGCATCCCAACCCCCTTACTCTAAGGTTGGTCTTGACTGGGGTTTCACAATAGGTCACACACAATAGAGGATTATATACTCAAGATGTTATTTGATAACATTGTGGGGTTAATTGAGAGAAAGAAAAATTATTGTAGACAAATTATAATTAGTTATAATTTGTGGTACAAGTTGTAATTGTGAGAACTTGATGTTTCCAATGACAATTAGGGAATTCTAATAGGATTAGAATTCTTAGTTTTGGGAAGGGAAATTCGTGTGATATATAGTAGCTAATAACACACGAAAAACACTAGCCAATAGCTGAACAACACACAAAAACAACAGCCACGAAAATCTTTGTCTTCTCTCTCTCGATTTTGATCTTGAACCCTAGCCGCCATCCCTTTTCTGCTAGCACAAAAATTTGGTGCTTGAGTATTCCTCTGTGTGGATTACTGTTAGAGATAATCACACATTGTGATTATAGTGGTTAGACGTTCAACTCATGTGGAGGTCAATCACGAGGATTATTAGATCGCGCCTTAACTTAAAGAAGAAATTTTTGTTCTTCAAACGATCACGCAAAAGTAAAAGTTGTTACCTTTACCCTCATTATGTCTTGTTTTCCACACATAGATAGGTCCTGGGAGGGTATCTCGTTTTATTTTCCACTGCGCCGTATAGGATACGAGCCTGAGATACCCAACACAAACACCCCTAACCCAAGAAAGATCAAGAATAAAAGGGATGGAAAGATTTAGATAACCAACTGAACTCCTAAAAGAACCCTAGATTCGCTAGGAATCTAGGACCATCTTTAGAAAGAACAATGATATATACTAAGAACATTAGAGACTAGATTCTTAGGTTAGATTGAAGCCTATGAGTAGACTTGATTGATTTGGGAATCACCTAAAAGGGACACCTTTTAGAACTCTCTCTGGAGAGAACAAAAGATTTCTCAATTCAAAATATCAAAAGTTATGTTTACAATTATAATAGAATATATACTGATGCCTTGCCCTAAAGTATTTAGCAAACTAATCCTAATTATTAAATGGACATAATACAAGCTTTAAGGCCCTATTACATTCCTTAAAAATAGGTTAAAACATAGTAAAAGTCGTGGGAATTTAATTAGGAACAAAACAAGAAAATTTAGTAAAACAGGGCATGGCCAGAATGGACCTGCCACCTGGTGTACTAGTGGACCAGGCGTCGGTTGTGATCTGGAAACGGAGAAAAATTATTCTAGTGTGGACCTAGTGCTGGGTGTACTAGTGTACCCGGTACTAGGTGTGTTATGCTCTCCTCAAACCTTGCTTTTTTTTGTCTTTTTAGCCTCCTCTTGCGCTCCTTTGACCCTCCATACCAATTGTTACCCAAGCTTTGATCTTCTTGGCTCTTCTTTAATCCTCTATCGCTTGAAAAAAATTTTTATTCTTGATTTGTCTTCTTGAAGGTCTTTCAAGCTTAACTCTAGCACCCATTTCTTTACAATCTTTATAACCATTAGCTTGGTAGCTTGTGTTTCTTGAATCCACCATTGAAAACCTTCATAATTTAGTCTTTCTCGTAGCACCATGGAACGTAGTTTGAATCTCCATCCCTCTTCTTTAGTTTTAGCATGATGCTTGGGTGGATTTCTATCATATCCCCCTTCTTGATGATAATTCATCTTCGAATCAACATCTGCATTACAATTCAAATAAGATATTTTGTATGAAGCTAAAACTTTTACCTTTTCATCCTCACCAACTCCCATTGTTTTCTCTCTTCTCAATCCAAATTTTTATTCTCACCTTAGTTCACTCTTTTTCCTCCTTCTTGTTGTTTTCACCTCTCCAAATCCAAATTGGCAATCTTGTTTTATCTCTATGCTCTCTTGTCTCTTCCTTCTTCTCTTTTAGCTCTCTTTCTTTCTTTTCGTCTTCTCTTCTCTCTTGCTCTTGTTTTCCCTTCTCTTGTTTTTCCCTCTCTTTTTGTTCTCTTTTCTTTTTATCTTCCACCCTCAAAATACTTTGATCTTTTGCAATCTCACATGGGAGCATTGCACAAAGTGTAAATTTCCTTCCCTCCTTACACAAAGAGTAAGTGTTTTTCTTCCCATGGTAAACTACCTCTCTATCATATTGCTAAGGTCTTCCCAACAGTATATGTCCAACTTGCATAGGAAACACATCATACATCACCTCATCTTTATATCCCCCCATGACAATTGTAACATTAACTTCTTTGTTCACCTTTACTTCACCACAATTGTTCAACCATTTAGGATGTTTCAAGGTATCCATTCCCAATTCCTACCCTAATGTAGCACTAATAACATTTTTACAACTTCCTCCATCAATAATCAAGCTACAATTTTTTTTCTTTTATTTGACACCTTGAATAGAAAATATTTTCCCTTTGCAAATCCACTTTTTTGTCAACCACACAAGCTTCAACAACTTTGCTCATAACCCCAATAAATGCACATAGTTTCTCACTAGATCTCCATCCCTTCTATCCAGTCTATCTCCCCCACTAGGTTTGGTGTCATTGGATGAAATTGAACTAGATGCTTCATTCTTTTTAACTTCACATGTTCTCATTTGCTTTTGCAAAACTTCTAGCCAACTCTTCTTTTTCTCCACTTGTGGATGTGAGCTTTCTCCCACTTCATAGGGTACTTAAAGTACTTTTGGGACTTTCATCTATAGCACATATTTGCTTATTCTCCACCTCAATCCTTGAATTCGTTAGCTCTTCAACAAATTCTAAACTCTTTTGCTCAACTTCTTCTTGTTCATCCTCCTTTATCACATCTAATGGGTGTGACTCTTCATTTAGAAAGAATAAGATATTGTAGAACTCTTTAGTCACCCTGTTTATTGGTCTCAATTGATCCACTTGATCTCCTTCTTCTTCATTATCACTAAGCTCCTAATCAATCTCATCAACATTCTCTTCAACATTTTCATGCACCGTTTCATCATTTTGTTTGACTATTCCTTAGCACTTTGCCTCGATTCTAGCTTCTTCTCCTTCTTAAATCCTTGTAATTCATTTTGCTCAATCTTTTCAACTTTTTCTTCATTTCTTAGCCTTCTTGGCTCCTCAACATCTACAACAATTTTCATGGCCACTTTCGTCTTAAGTCTAGCTCTTTACTTTTCAAATTTATGAATCTTACATTGCTCCGTAGAGGACATCCAATGACAATCAAATGATTTGTGCCCATATCCACTACAATGCTCACAAGGAATTGCACTACCCTCTTACAAATCAAAACTTCTTCGTTAATTATTCAATCTTAGGCAATCGTATTTACCTTAACCATATTTCCAAGAAGAAGAGCAAACATACACTTGTTTTCTCCTCATTCCTCCTTTTGTAAAATTTTGCATTGTACTTCCCTCACTATACTTAGAACTTTTTGGATAATTATAGGGCACGTGAGAAAATCTTCCACATATTTTGCACTCGTCAGGTTCCAACTGTTCTTTCATCAAATCTTTCATTTCTTCCCAAGAATTCACTATTTGATATCCATTTTACCTTCTTTGTGTGTTCACTTGCTTCCACTATTCAAATATATTTTTAGAAAAACACTTTAGTGCCCATTTCACATTATTTCTTCTGCTAGACTCAAAGTATTTAAACAATTCATCCATTCTTCTTTCCCAGTCGTAATACCTCCTCAAATCTCTCTTTCCAATGAGTGGAGATACCTACTTATCATTGTACTTCAACTCCCTATTCTCCACATTCTTCTTTTTTCTCAAATCGCTCTTGGAAGAATTTTGCAATGCACACATTTTCTTGGTTTAGATACATTTGGACTTTCATACAAACACTTATACTCACTTTCTTTTAGCATACCACTCTTTGAATATTTTTGTGGTCCTCCAACACAAACTCCATCGTTCGAATAATTTATACCCATATATTTAGCCCTCTCATATTTTCAATTTTTTTTCTATCAAACACACAATATCATTTTCCACTTGTGGTTGGCACTTCATCATAGTTATCCCTAGAAGCTGTGTCTCCACAATCAAGCAAATTCTCATGATCATCTTCATTTCCCCAATAGTTCTTCTTCATATTCATATTCTTGTTCTCCATATCCCCTATAATTACTTCCATTGTAGCAAGACTCCTCATCATAGTAATACCTTTCACTTTCACTCAAACTAGCCATTGTGAATTTTTCTTTCAAGGGAAGTGCCCACAAAACTTAAATAGAAAACACAAAAAAAAAATGCTTCATTTCACCCCCTCATTGTTTACACTCAAGTTTTAGTGGTCACTCTTCACTCGTGTTTACACTCTTCTTGGCTTTTTGTTAAAATGAGCTCACCCACTTACTTTTTTTGGGAACTCTCAATTCCTCAATGATTGCTTCCCAACATAACCTCCTTAATTTCTTAGGAATTAGTTTAACTAGACAAGTCAAGACAACCCACTATGAAAAATAAACTAGGGGTCTTAGGGGAATTTAATTCAAAAATTGATGATTACCAAGGGATAAGGAAAGTTCAAGCAAGAATTTAAAAGAATTAAGGTTCAACAAACTTAAGATTTCAAGAATGATTTATGAAGGTATTCACTAAGCAAAAACACCAAGGATCTAAAGATAGACAAGTTCAAATCACTTCTAAATATCTCAAGAAGATTTAAAACTAAGTATTCAACTCACCAATAATAAGAAATAAATTAATGAAGGAAATTAGAAATTTTAGATGCAAGCTAAAAACTCATACAATGAATTGTAAAGTCACATAGGCATTTAATCAAATACTGGGTAGGAAGCCACTCAAATGAAGGATTTTATAATGTTAGGATACTATCACAATCCCAAAGATACAGTTTTTCGAGACAATTAACTCACTCAAGGCTAAAATAGCATAAGGAGTTCAAGACTTTAAACGAACAAGTGATATAACTATGCATGCACTAACAATTCTCACAAACTATATCATAAACACATTGACCAACAATTTTCTACTAGTAACAAGGGATAATTATGTAAGGAACTAGGACATGTAAAATCTAAAAGTTCAACAGAAAATCCAAATCCCACGAACACATGCCAGAGAGTAAAATGGGTATGAAGAGACAGATACGAGTTTTACCTTACTCTGTCTGCTTTCAAAACCTTTTGATGGATGATGATTGAGGCACGATCCATCAAACCTCTAGATGAATGGCAACCGAATGAGAAGTAGTTTGCCTTGCCACCTTAATCTTTACATGAGACTAACTCTAATAGTAATCCACACGAGAATGATTACTCAAAACACCTAATGTTTTCCGTGCTAGAAGAAAACTAGAAGGCGGCTAGGTTTTCTACTTAGTTGTGAGAGAGAACAAAAAAAGAATTTCTGTGTACTGTAACATTTTTTTTTCTTTTTACCAAGAGAACAAATTCCCTATATATCAAAGATATATTCAACCTTGATGAATTGTGTGATATCCCGTATATCACTCACAGAAAACTACGGCATCAAGCTTTCCAAAATTGTATAAGGATTAGAATTCATGAATTGTAATGGGATTAATTATGATTTGACAATTACAATTTAGCCCAAAATTGTAACTAAATATAATGTGACCACCGTAACTTTTTCTTCTCACAATTAACCCTACAGTATTATTAAATAACATCTCGAATACATAATCCTCTATTGTGTATTACCTATTAGGTTTCCCAGTCTATTGGCAGTGAATGTGAATTAATCCAAATGTTTTTGAGATTTAGAATCCTTAATAATTTAGATTTAACCTATTAATTTTAATCAAGATTAGTTTATTAATTCATCAATTAAAAAACCCATATTCAACAGATCTTCAGCAATATCTAGCAACACATCATGACCTCCCAAGAGTCCAAGAAGTCAATTGGTATGACATGAACCCTTCAATAATAAACTACAGTGCAATGAATTCCCTTCACCATACAATATCTCATTTGGTTTGGAGTATGGAATTAGCGCCAACTCCCTCTAGAATATATATTAATGTTGGCCCAAATATATTAGTACTTGTACCACTAATCCACTACTCTCCATGTGAATTAATTGGAATTGTTTTCAATACACAATCACCTTAGCAAAGAATTTCACGAATAGTAATTCTAACAAGTGGTCGTGAGGTAATCGCCCCGACTGTTAGGAGTGGTGAATCATTTATTAACCCCTTCAACTATTTTCGTTTACCTCATATTGTACTCAATATCCATCACATAAGTGACACTCGATCTGGCTCTAGAGATTAGAATCAAAGTACAATGCTCAGCAAACAAATTACCTTTGAATCTTAAGTCAAGGATACTTGCACGTTTGCTATAACGAGATTTTATCAACGACACTGCATAGTTTTCCATGTGATTATCTCATAGTCAGGTCATGCAATGTACTTGTTCTATTAATAAGTATCCACGTGTTAACTTTGAGTATCTTAATATTCACGGATATGAGAACCACCGCCTGATCAAATATGGAAGTCGAATACGTGTTAGTCTTAACGCAATAATGATGTCCTATCTTATTAATACTACGACTGGAGATTATTTAAGTACTAACACAATACAGTGTAGTAGGAATCACACATCATGATCTCTATCATGATTTTCTTAATACAGTGTTGTACTAGGGACTTTATCTGACAGTTATTTTATATGAAAATAAAGAAAACAAATTGAAAGATAAATAATCCCTTGTATTATAAACAAATTTGTCATATACAAATTACAAATGACTGCCTCTAGGGCATAACAGTAACAAACTTCCACTTGCAGTAGAGACGATTATTTATGTATCTAATACTAAATGACTCAACATACCTGTCATGTTTTTTTTTTTTTTTTTGGGTAGTGCTTTTGTAAGTGGGATAGCTATGTTCTCATCCATAAGAATTCTCTCTATCTTTATATCCTATCTATCTATGATCTCCCGAATCAAGTGATAACATCATAGTATATGCCAATATCATTGGTGAGACCGTGGTTCCTTTGCTTGTGCAATGGCTCCATTTTTTTCACAATACATGGATATTAGACCAACAACGCTAGGGACCACACCTAGTTCCATCACGAACTTCTTGATCCAAAGGGCTTCCTTAGCTACTTCAGATGCGGCTATGTACTCAGCCTCTGTCCTAGAGTCGACAATAGTTCCTTGTTTGGAACTCTTCCAACATATTGCCCCTCCACACAATTTAAACACATAGTCAGACTGTGATTCAAAATCATCTTTATTAGATTAAAAACTGACATTATATACCTTTTTACTTTCAAATCACCTTCTCCGTATACCAATAGCATATCCTTAGTCTTTCGTAAGTACTTAAGGATATTCTTTACAGTAGCCCAATGACCATGGCCAGGGTTAGATTTGTACCTGCTCATCAAACTGAGAGCACAGGATATATCGGGCCTCGTACGTATCGTAGCGTACATGATAGATCCAACTGTTGGGCATATGGAATATTGCTCATATGATCCCTTTCAACTTGTGTCTTTGGAGAGATTGACTTTGCAAGGCTTATCCTATGGTACATGGGTAAGAACCCCTTTTTAGATTGATCTATACTAAATCTTTTTAGCACGTTGTCATGTATGTAGATTATGAAAAACCTAGCAACCTGTTTGACCTATCTCTATAGATCCTAATTCCAAGAATATAGATTGCTTCTCTAAGGTCTTTCATGGATAATTTCTTAGACAACCAAACATTAATTGATTGAAGAATAGGTACATTGCTTCCTATTAGCAATATGTCACCTACATAAAGTAATAAGAAAACGATTGAGCTCCCACTAACCTTCTTGTACACACAAGGCGCATCCATGTTTTAAATGAAACCAAACACTTTGATTATTTCATCAAAATGGATGTTCCAACTCCTAGATACTTTCTTAAGTCCATAAATGGACCTTTGCAGCTTGTACACTTTTGTGATATAATTGGATGTGAAACCCTCAGGTTGTGTTATGTACACTTCTTCAGTCAAATTTCCATTTAGGAAATCTTTTTTCGTATTCATTTGCCAGATCTCATATTCATAATGAGCGCCAATGGCAAGAAGTATTCTGATAGAATTTAGTATGGCTACTGGCAAGATGGTTTCGTTATAGTTAATACCATACTGTTGATGATAACCCTTAGCTACTAGTCGTGCTTTATAGGCAACTACATTACCATTCATAAAGGTTTTCTGCTTAAAAATCCATTTGCACCCAATAGGTTTGATTTCTTTAGGTGGATTAACCAAAATCCATACTTAGTTGTCATACATGGAATCCATCTCTGACTTCATGGCCTGAAGTCATTTGTCAGATTCAGAACTATTCAAAACTTCCTTGTAGGTAGTAGGCTCACCATCATCTATGAGCAATATATTATTGTGGTCATTTATGAAAAATTCATATCTGTCAGGTGTCATACGTATCCTACTCAATCTACGAGGATTTTATGTGATAGCAGGTTCATCTATTCTCTAAATAGATATGGGATCAGACAATTGATCCTCGTTTGCTTTTTCTTCTTGAACTTCACTAACTTCAATTTTACTCATATTGTCCCCTTTGAGCATTTGCTTTTTTTCTAAAAATACACCATGCTTCAAAACAAATACTTTGTCTTTGGAGGGAAGATAAAAGTAGTACCCTAAAGATTCATTTAGATATCCCACAAACAAACACTTGTTAGACTTACTATCAAGTTTGTCTAACCGTAGCCTTTTGACAAAGGCAGAGCAACCCCATATTCTCAAGTGAGATACCTTGGCTTTCTTGCCAAACAACATCTCAAAGGGGTAGTATCAACCGGTTTTGATAGAACTCTATTTAGAATATAAATAGAAGTCTCTAGTACGTAACCCCCAAAATAATTTTGGCAAGTCCGCAGAAGCTATCGTGGTTCGAATCATGTCTAAAATCGATTCCTTCTCTCATATACACCTTTATATTTTGGTGTATGGGGTGGTGTCAATTAAGATAAAATCCTATTATCTATAAGATAACCATGAAACTCTTAAGTATTCACCTTCTCGATCTGATCTTACAGTCTTAATACTTTTTCCAAATTATTTCTCAACTTCATTCTTGAAGTATTTGAACTTTTCAAATGCTTCAGATTTGTATTTCATTTAATACAAATACTCATATCATGAATAATCATAGATAAAGGGTTAGGAAATAGTTATAACCTCCTTTTGTTTGTCTAGACGTTGGGCTACATATATCAGAATGTATGAGTTCTAATAACTCATTGGCCCTTTCACTTTTTTCAAAAAAAAAAAAAAAAAAAAGGAGTTTTAGCCATTTTACCTAGTAAACAAGACTCGCAAGTGCCAGATGCTTCATAATCGAATGACCCTAAGTCACAAAGCATGTGTAACTTAGAAACATAATTCTTGTTTACATGGCTTAAACGACAATGCCATAAGCAAGAAGTGTTTAGGTAATCAATCTTTGATTTCTTATTATTTATATTGAGAACTGGATTATCCATGTCTAGAACATATAAACCATTAACCAAAGTTGTAGAACCATAATGAATATTATTCAATGAAAAAGAATAACATTTATTCTTAAATATTAAATGAAATCCATACAAGTCTAAGCATGCAACTGAGATAATATTTTTCATTAAAACTAGTACAAAATAACGGTTTTGTAGTTCTAAAACTAATCCTGAAGCCAATTGCAGCTTGTAAGTCCCTATAGCAAGTGCATCAACCTTTGCTCTATTTGCAGTATACAAGTCTATGCCGCCTTTCTCTAGCCTTCTACTGCTATTTAATCCCTGCAAGTTATTGCACAAATAGGATCGACATCCGGTATCCAATATGCATATCTCATTTCTAAAGGCAGCATTTATCTCAATTAGAAACAAACCAGGAATAGAAGTAGAAGTTCTCGCAAGCTTCTCCTTCTACTTCTTTTTCTTGACGGTCTCCAAGTAGGCTTTGCAATTGCGCCTCCAATGGCCCATTTTGCCACAGTGATGGCATAGGCCTTTGTTAGCTGCATCCTTCTTCTTCACACTACCTTTGGGCTTAGTGGGTTCCTTATTCTTCTTCCTTTGAACTTTCTTCTTTGAAGAAGAAGATTCTACCATCAAGACCGCATTGGAATCTTTCTTTATAGAGGATTTCGCAGTCTTGAGAAGATTGATCAACTCAGGAATGGTAGACTCAATTTTGTTCATGTGATAGTTAATCACAAATTGTGAAAAGCTATTATGTAAAGATTGGAGAATTAAATCAACACTTAATTCATGGTCCATATCGAACCCATGAGTAGCCACAGAAGCACGCTCAGCCATTTTACAATAGAACAATTGCTTTGAGATCTCATATCTCTCTATTTTAGCATAGGTGTCAAACAGCTTTCGAGGATGGAGAATCATCGATTGAGCATCCATATGCTTGTGCTATTTTTGTAGCTGAGGAGCCATTGATGCTAGCATGATGTAAGATGGTGTGTCACTGTCCTCTTTATGCTTTATGTGGATAGCAAGCTTATCAACATGAGCATCTTGAGCTAGTGGTGATAAAATAGGAGGATCTAGCAAGTAGAGAAATTTTCTGGCTTGATAACGATTCTGAAGTTCGTATACCAGTCGATATAGTTTGATTTAGTTAGTTTATTGGTCTACAAGATGCTGCGTAAGTTTAGGTTGGTTGACATGATGCACGTGACCTAGACGTAAGGGTAGAGAAAATTAGCTAACTGTATATGCAAATGTAATACAGAAAAATAGGTCTTTAATTAATCACATTATTGCTCGACTATTTAACTCAAACAAATAGACCCCACTATTGATTCGGAAAAGCCCATTGAAAGCTTTCGTAGTGGACCGGTATCTAAATTCTTCAAGAATAACCTTAGGTTTGCCTAACAAGCCTCTTTCGAGTTCAATAGTATGTATCCAATACCAATTACATCATATGTAATTACCAGATCATTGGGTGATTAATATCTCTTAATGTTAAAACCTTTTGGGCTACCCCAATATTTTCTCTAAATTTCTTTATGCTTGAGTTATCCAACCGGGATAAAGAATTTAGTTAAACTTGACCCATTAATCAAGAATTTAATTCCATAGAAATTTTAATTCTATAGCTTGAACATGCCTGATGTCGAGGAGTCTTAGGTTAGCCCAAGAACCTGGTCTCGAAAACGGACACTCGTTTTTATTATATTAACAGAAGGAATTAGGTTTAATATTAATTGAGGGATTTGTTCCTTTTAGTGATTTCATCAAATGACAGGCATAAAATTATCAATAAATCACATAAATTGAAAATCATGGTAATAAATTGATTACGTGGTATGGTTATGGACTTTCTCTAAATTAATTTTCTCGAGACAAAAAGAAAATTAACATGGTTAACCCTATGTGTTCATGCATGGTTTAAGTAGGAGGTCTTACCCTCTTACCTTGTTTTGGTCATCATGTCCAAAATTAAAATAATTATATCCCTATCTAACCTATACAATCTAATTACATAAATTTTATAAATAGAGAAACCTCGAGTTACATTCGAGGGGAGATAGATGAGAAGAGAATTACACAAGAATATAAGAGAAGGTAGGAATCATAGGCCCTCTTTAATAAAAACCAATAACTATAAATTGCATAAATAGATATAATTTGGTTTTAGTCCATAACCATCCATCATGCCATTTATTATGCTTAAACAAAATTAAACATATAATTTTATTAATTGAAAATCTCTATCTTGGACAAATAAAACAAATTTAGATTTAATTTCTAAAATCAAATTCTAGAAATTAAATTAAGATAAAATATAAAACCAATATTTTATATTTAATTTCTAAAATTAAATTCTGAAATTTAATTAGGATAAAATCTAAAATCAATATTTTAAAAAAATTTATTAATTGCTAAAATCGTATTTTAGGAATTAAATAATAATATATAATCTAAATTCAATATTTTAGAAATTATATTAATTTCCAAAATATAATTTTATCCCAAATCATGGGTCTCAATTAAAAACTAATCTTAATTAGATTTAATTCTCAAAATGAGAATTAATAAAAAATTATTTTTTTTACATATCTACAATCACTCTTTGAGATGATATATATTAATTTCCTAAGCAAATCTTGGAAATTAATATTGGTTAGTCCCAAAACATGAATCTTGGGAAGATTTGGGAGTAAGTGGAAAGAAAAAAAAAAAAAAACCTTCATGGGTCACCATGAAAAACCAACCGAAATGGAGTAAAGAAAAAAATATATTTTTTTATATAAAACCCACAAAAGACAAAGTTTCATCTGGGGGAGGATGTTATACATTTTAGTGTTGTGCCCAAGAGGCAATCGCTTATACATTGTATATGACACATTTTATTAAAATAAAAGACATTATTTATCTTACAGTTTCTTTTGTTTACTTTTAAGTAATATAACTATTCGATAAAGTCCCTAGTATAATATTGTGCTAAGGAAATCATGATAGAGATCATGATATGAGATTCCTACTACACTGTATAGTATTAATGAGACAGGACATCATTAATGCATTAAGACTAGCATGTGTTAGACTTCCTGATTTGATCAGGCGGTGGTTCTCATATCCATGAGTACTGAGATACTCAAACATTAACACGTGGATGCTTGTTAATAGAACAAGTTCATTGGATGACCTAGCTTTGAGATAATCACAAGGATAACTATTTAGTACTAGAGATATAATCTCAATATAGCAAACCTGCATGTATCCTTAGACTTGAGATCTCCAAGGTACTTTGTTTGCTGAGCATTGTACTTTGATTCCAATCTCTGGAGCTCGATCGAGGGTTGCCTATGGATGGATATTTGGTACATTGTGAGGTAAACGAAAGTTGTTGAGAGGGTCAATAAAGGATTCACCACTCTTAATAGTAGGGGTGAATATCTCACGGCCACTTGTAGGAATTACTACTCGAAAGTCCTTGGCCAAGGCAATTGTGTATTGGAAATAGTTCCAATTGATACATATCTAGAGTAGTGGGTTCTTAGTATAAGTACTATTGTATTCGGGCCAAAATTAATTCTGGAGGGAGTTGGCACTAATTTTATACTCCAAAGTGAATGAGATATTATATGGTGAAATAAGTTAATTGCACTGAAGTTTGTTATTGAAGGGTTCATGTCAAGCCATTTGACTTCCTGGACTCTTGGGTGGTCATGATGTGTTGCTAGATACCGCTCATGATCTGGGAATATGGGTTTATTAATTGATGAATTAATAAACCAAACCTGATTAGAATTAATAGGATTAATTCTAATTTGTTATGGATTATTAATCTCAAAGACATTTAGATTAATTCATGTTCTCTACCAATTGACTGGGAAACCTAATAGGTCACACACAATAGAAGATTATATACTCAAGATGTTATTGGATAACATAGTGGGGTAAATTGAAAGAAAGAGAAGTTGTTGTGGACAAATTATAATTAGTTATAATTTGTGGTTCAATTTGTAATTGTGAGAGCTTTATATTTCCAATTATAATTAGGGAATTCTAACTACTTTAGAATTCTGGGATGGAGGATTTTTCAGCAAGTATTTCGTGTAACATATAGAAGGGATACGAAACCCTAGCTGACACACAACATACGAAATCTCCAACCCTAGACATACAACTAACATTCTATTCTCTCTTTCTCGTTTTCCTGAAAACGTGAAATAGCCCTAGCCGCCACTTTTTTCTTGTAGCACAAGAAATTTTGGTGCTTGAGTATTCCTTTATGTGGATTATTGTTAGAGATAATCACACACTGTGATTATAGTGGTTAGACATTCCACTCTCGTGAAGTTGGATCTAGAGGATTGCTGGATCATGCCTTAACTTGAAGAAGAAAGATTTGTTCTTCGGATGATCAAACAAAGGTAAAAAGCTGCTACCTTTATTATCTTTATGTCTTGTTTTCCACATATAGGCGGGTCTTGGGATGGTATCTTGTTTTATTTTCCACTGCGTCGTATAGGATACGAGTCTGAGATACCCAACAGTGGTATCAGAGCCATGCTATGTGTGGTCTACGGACATTATTTTGGCATGAAAAACTATTTTCATGTATTCGTGTTTGTCTTTATTCGCTATGAAAATCATTTTCACTCGAGTCGAAATCGTTTCGAGCTTGTGGGTTGGGTCCATAGCACAATATGATTGTGTAAAAGTTATAGCATATTTTGATAGGTGCTTTCTTTATGTGTGCTGAAAATTTTCTACAGAAAAACATTTTCTTGAACATAGTTGTTGCCCTCCGTTTCATCTTGTGAATTTGATTTTCTATTTTGTTTTGTTTAAACTAACAAATTGGTTGTTGTTTTGAGCTTCAAAATAGAAAATTTTGCATAAAATTGTTCTCACTGATCTGTTGCAGAAGATTAGGGCACCTGAAACTGTTTCTGAAAAAATTTTGTGAAAAATCGCTGCCACTTCCCAGCTACAACTGGCGCCGGCTTTGGCCTCCAAACCGGTGCCGGTTCCATTCTGTCCGTTATGTGCAGAAATCATTTTTGGAAGAAATTTTTTTAAAAAAACCAGAACAGAGCTGGCGCCAACTCTGGTCTTCAAACCGGCACCGTTTTTGCTCTACTTGCGATGTTCCAACTATTTAATTTTTTTTTTCTGGAATAGAATTTTGAAAGGGAAAATCTCATTTGATGAGAGGAGATAAAATAAAAATTTTTCCACGGGGTGCTGCCTCCCTGACCCCCGCTCGCTGACTAGCCAGCGGGACCGCCATTTTCATTGCTGGAGACGAGACCCAAAGGCATTTTCTCAAAATTAGTTTGGAGACAAATAATTTTATTTTTCAAAATAGTGATTTTGAAAATTTAAAATTAATTTCTTTTTCTAAAATATTGATTTTAGAATTTATTTTATTTTTCCAATATAGTGATTTTGGAATAATAAAAGTATATGTTTATTTTGTTTAAGCATAGTTAATGGCAAGGTGGATGGTTATGGACTAAAACCAAGTATATATGTTCATGCATTTTACAGTTTTGGTTTTTTATGAAATAGGGTCTGTGTGTCCTGCCTTCTTTAGAATTCTTGTGTAATTCTCTTCTCATCTAACTTCCCTCGAATGTAACTCGAAGTTTTCTTTTAGAAAATTATGTAATTAATTTACATAGGTTAAATAGGAGTAGAATTATTTTAATTTTGGAGATGGCAACCAAAACAAGGCAAGAAGGTAAGACCTTCTACTTAAATCATGCATGAACATATAGGGTTAACTATATTAATTTCTTTTATGACTCAAGGAAATTAATTTAAGGTAAAGTCCATAGCCATACCACGTAATCGCTTTATTACCATGATTATCAATTATGTAATTTATTGATTTTTATGCATGTCATTCAATGAAATCACTAAAAGGAACAAATCCCTCAATTAATATTAAACCTAATTCCTTCCGTTAATATAGTAAGAACGAGAGTCCTTTTTCAAGACCAGGTTGTTGGGCACACCTAAGCCTACTTGACATCAGGCATGTTCAAGCTATGGAGTTAAATTCCTTTGGAAATAAATTCCTGATTAATGGGTCGGGTTTAACTAAATTTTTTATCCCGGTTGGGCAAACTCAAGCATAAAAAATTTAGAGGAAAGTTGAGGTAGCCTAAAAGGCTTTAAGATTAAAAGCTGTTAATCACCCAATGATCCGGTAGTTACATACAATGTATTTGGTATTGCATACCTACTAATGAACTTAAGGGTGGCTTGTTGGGCAAAACCATGGTTAATCTTGAGGAAATTAGATACCGTCCACTGGAAAGCTTCCAACAGGCTTTCCCGAATCAGTAGTGGGGGCTATTGGTTTGAGTAAAATAGTGGAGTAAAAATGTGTTTAATTAAAGTCCTAATTATTTGCATATCATGTGCATATACAAGTAGCTAATGTTCTCTATCATTACATATAGGTCACTTGCATCATGTCAACAAACTTGAACTTACGTTGCATCTTGGAAACTAACAAGTTAACCGAATCAAACTATCTCGACTAGTATAGAAATTTGAGAATCGTTCTCAAATCGAAAAAGTTGCCTACGTACTAGATGCTCCTATTCCGTCACCACCAGCTCAAGATGCTCATGCTAATGAGCATGTTGTCCATAAAAGACACAAGGAGGATAGTGAAACAGCATCATGTATTATGCTGGCATCCATGACTCCTGAGGTGCAAAAACAACATGAGTATATGGATGCGCAATCGATCATTTTACATCTTCGAGAGCTGTTTGATGCCCAAGCAAAAACTGAGAGATATGAGATCTCGAAGCAACTATTTCGTTGTAAAATGGCAGAAGGTTCTTCAATGGCCACACATGGGCTGATGATGCTGGGCTTGAAAGAGAAGCTTGGATCTCTTGAGTTTGCAATGGATCCTGACTTAAGTATTGACTTAATTCTACAATCTTTGCCCAATAGTTTCTCATAATTTGTGATTAACTATTAGATGAACAAGATTGAGTCCATCATTCCTGAGCTGATCAATCTTCTGAAAATTGCGGAGTCCTCTATGAAGAAGAATTCTAATGCGGTTTTAATGGTAGAATATTCCTCTTCTAAGAAAAAGTTCAAAAGAAGAGGAAGAAGAAGGCTACCATAATGCGTAAATGTGGTGTGAACAAGAAGGACGTAGCTACTAAGGGCCCACGCCATCATTGTGGGAAGATGGGCCACTGGATGCGCAACTGGAAAACTTACTTGGAGACCATTAAGGACAATAAGCAGAAGGAGAAGCTTACAAGCACTTCTACTTCTTCTCCAGGTATGTTTATGATTGAGATGAATAATGCCTTTAGAAATGAGATATGGGTATTAGATACCCGATGTCGATCTCATTTGTGCAATAACTTGCAGGGACTAAAGAGCAGTAGAAAGCTAGAGAAGGGTGATGTGGACCTACGTACTACAAACGGGGCAAAGGTGGCTACACTTGCTGTGGGGACATACGAGCTGAACCTGCGTTTGGGATTAATTCTAGAACTGCAAAACTGTTATTATGTACCAGTTTAATAAAAAACATTGTCTCAGTTGCGTGTTTAGACTTATGTGGATTTTATTTAATATTTAAGAAAAAATGTTGTTCTTTTTTTTTAAATGATATTCACTATGGTTCAGCAACTTTAGTTAATGGTTTATATATTCTAGACTTGGATAATCCAGTTCTCAATATAAATAATAAGAAACTAAAAAAGGATAACTCTAACACCTCTTACTTATGGCATTGTTATTTAGGCCATGTAAGCGAAAATCGTATTTCTAAGTTACACAAGCTTGGTGACTTAGTGTCATTTGATTATGAATCATATGGCACATGCGAGTCTTGTTTACTAGGTAAAATGACTAAAATACCTTTTCCAGGAAAAAGAGAATGGGCCAAGGAGTTATTATAACTCAAATATTTTGATATATGTGGCCCAATGTCAATACAAGCAAGAGGTTGTTATAACTATTTCATAACCTTTATCGACGATTTCTCATGATACAGATATTTGTATTTAATGAAATACAAATCTGAGGTCTTTGAAAGGTTCAAAGACTTCAAGAATGAAATAGAGAAACAACTTGGCAAAAGTATTAATTAAGACTCTAAGATATGATCGAGGAGGAGAATACTTGAGCCAAGAGTTTCTGAGTTATCTTAGAGATAATAGGATATTATCTCAATGGACTCCACCACATACACCTCAACATAACGATATATTTGAGAGAAGGAATCGAACCATTCTAGACATGGTACGGACCACGATGGCTTCTGCAGACCTACCAAAATCGTTTTGGGGTATGCACTAGAGACTTCTGTTTATATACTAAACAAAGTTCTGGCAAAATCGATTGATACTACCCCATTTGAGATGTTCTTTGGTAAGAAACCAAAGTTATCTCACTTGTGAGTATGGGGTTGTCTTGCCTTTGTTAAAAGGCCACTGTCAGACAAACTTCAGAGTAAGTCTGACAAGTGTTTGTTTGTGGGATATCCGAAAGAGTTTTTCGGATATTACTTTTACTTATCCTCCGAAAATAAATTGTTTGTTTCGAAACATGCCGTCGTCTTCGAGAAGGAGCACATGCTTAAAATGGACAGTGGGAGTAAGATTGAACTTAGTGAAGTTCATGAAGATCAAACAAACGAGGATCAACCATCTAACCCCACATCTATTGAGAGAACAGTTGAACCTTCTAATACACAAGAACTTCATAGATCTAGTAGGATAAGTGTAGCACCTGAGAGATATGGATTTCTCATTAGTGACCATAATAACGTACTGCTCATAGATGAAGATGAGACTACTACCTACAAGGATGTTCTGAATAGTTCAGAATCTGGCAAATGGCTTGAGGCCATGAAGTTAGAGATGGATTCCATGTACGACAACCAAGTATGGACTTTAGTTGATCCACCCAAATGAATTAAACCTATTGGGTGCAAGTGGGTTTTCAAGAAGAAAACGGACATGGATGGTAATTTAGTTACCTATAAAGCACGACTAGTGGCGAAGGTTATCGCCAACAACATTGTATTGACTATGATGAAACCTTTTCACTAGTAGCCATGTTGAAATCCATCAGGATACTCCTAGCCATTACTGCTCATCATGATTATGAGATTTGGCAAATGGATGTGAAAACATCATTCTTAAATGGAAATCTAACTGAGGAAGTGTATATGACACAACTTGAGGATTTCATATCCAGTGATGGCATAAAGGTGTGCAAGCTGCAAAGGTCTATTTATGGACTTAAGCAAGCTTCTAAGAGTTGGAACATCCGTTTTGATGAAACAATCAAAGAGTTTAGTTTCATTCAAAACATGGATGAGCCTTGTGCATACAAGAAGGTTAGTGTGAGTGCAATCGTTTTCTTATTGTTTTATGTAGATGACATATTGCTAATAGGAAACGATATACCAATCTTGCAAACGGTTAAAGTTTGGTTGTCCAAACAATTCTCCAGGAAAGACCTTGGAGAAGCAACTTATATTCTCAGAATAAGAATCTATAGAGATAGATCCAAAAGGTTGCTAGGTCTTTCGCAGTCTACATACATAGATAAAGTACTAAAGAGGTTTAGCATGGATCAATCCAAAGAGGGATTCTTACCCATGTCACATAGTGTAAGACTCTCAAAGTCGATGTCTCCCAAGACACAAGTTGAAAAGGATTGCATGAGTAAGATTCCATATGCTTGGGCAGTTGGATCTATCATGTATGCTATGATATGTACTATGCCTGATGTATCTTGTGCTCTCAGTTTGACGAGCAGATACCAATCAGACCCTGGTGAGGGTCATTGGGCAGCTGTAAAGAATATTTTTAAGTACTTACGAAGGATTAAGGATATATTCTTAGTATATGGAGAAGGTGATTTGAAAATAAACGGGTATACTGATGCTAATTTTCAATCTGATAAACATGATTTCAAATCACACTCCGGCAACATGTTTACGTTGTGCAAAAAGGCAATGAGTTGGAAAAGTTTCAAATAAGAGATTATTGCCGACTCTATGACAGAGGTTGAGTAATGGCTGCTTCTGAAGCAGTTAAGGAAATAAAGATAGAGAGAGTTCCCACGGATGAGAACATAGCTGACCAACTTACAAAAGCACTATCCCAAAAGAAACATAATTGTCATGTTGAGTCATTCAGTATTAGATACATAAATGATTTGCTCTAGTGCAAGTGGGAGTCTGTTAGTGTTGTGCCCTATAGGCAATCACTTGTACATTGTATATGACACATTTTATTTTAATAAAAGGCACTATTTATCTTACAGTTTCTTTTGTTTACTTTCAAGTAATATAACTATTCGATAACGTCCCAAAAACAACACTGTGTTAAAGAAATCATGATAGAGATCATTATATAGGATTCCTACTACACTATATAATATTAGTACTTAAATAGTCCTTAGTCATAGTATTAATGAGACATGATATCATTAATGCGTTAAGACTAGTATGTGTCAGGCTTCCTAATTTGATCAAGCGGTGGTTCTCATATCCGTGAGTATTGAGATACTCAAAGTTAACACATGGATGCTTGTTAATAGAATAAGTTCATTGGATGACCTAGATTTGGAATAATCACATGGATAACTATTTAGTGCTAGTGATATAATCACAATATCGCAAACGTGCAAGTATCCTTAGACTTGAGATTTTCAAGGTACTTTGTTTGTTGAGCATTGTATTTTGATTATAATTTTTAGAGCTCGATTCAGGGCTGCCTATGGGATGGATATTAGGTACATTGTGAGGTAAAGGAAAGTAGTTGAGAGGGTTAATAAAGGATTCACTGCTCCTAATAGTATAGGCGAATATCTCATGGCCACTTGTAGGAATTACTACTCAAGAAGTCTTTAGCCAAGCTAATTATGTAATGGAAATAGTTCCAATTGATACACATCTAGAGTAGTGGGTTCCTGATACAAGTACTATTGTATTCGGGCCAGAATTAATCTGGAGAGAGTTGGCACTAATTCCGTACTCCAATCTAAATGAGATATTTTATGGTGAAATGAGTTAATTGCACTAAAGTTTGTTATTAAAGGGTTCATGTCAAGCCATTTGACTTCCTGGACTCTTGGGTGGTCATGATATATTGTTAGATACTACTCATGAAATGGGAATATGGGTTTATTAATTGATGAATTAATAAATCAAACTTGATTAGAATTAATAGGATTAATTTTAATTAATTATGGATTATTAATCTCAAAGACAATTGGATTAATTCATGTTCTCTACCAAATGACAAGGAAACCTAATAGGTCACACACAATAGAGGATCATATACTCAAGATGTTTTTAGATAACATAGTGTGGTTAATTGAGAGAAAGAGAAGTTGTTATGGAAAAATTATAATTAGTTATAATTTGTAGTCCAAATTGTAATTGTGAGAACTTGATATTTCCAATTACAATTAGGGAATTCTGACTATTTTAGAATTCTAGGACGGAGGATTTTTTAGCAAATATTTTGTGTAACATATAGAAGGTATACGAAACCTTAGCTGACACACGACATACGAAATCTGCAACCATAGACACGCAACCAATATTCTTCTCTCTCTTTCTTGTTTTGCTGAAAATGTGAAATAGCCCTAACCGCCACTTTTTTCTGCTAGCACAGGAAATTTTGGTGCTTGAGTATTCCTCTGTAAGAATTACTGTTAGGGATAATCACACACTGTGATTACAGTGGTTAGACATTCCACTCTCATGAAGTTGGATCTAGAGGATTGTTAGATCGCGCCTGAACTTGAAGAAGAAAGATTAGTTCTTCGAACGATCAAACAAAGGTAAAAAGCTACTACCTTTATTATCTTTATGTCTTGTTTTCCACACATAGACGGGTCCTGGGATGGTATCTCGTTTTATTTTTCACTGCGCCGTATATGATACGAGCCTGAGATACCCAACAATACATCCTCCCCATGATCACTTGAGGAAGACACATGGAAGCCTGGCTTGGGAAATTTATATATATATATATATATATATATATATATATATCCTTGCCACTTACAGAAACAATTTCTAGATCGATTTTCTTCAAATTTTGCAGCAAATTCCAAAGAACAATTCTCTTGTGTAAAGACAAATTTTATTGTCTTCAAAACTCAAACAAGGATTCTCTTTGTAGAAATTAAAATAAAGCCAGAAGAACTGTTTCTTCGAAAAATAATTTCAATAACCAAATGAAAATATTTTTCGTCCTTTGCCATTTTCATCAAACAGAATCACAGAATAAAAATATCAAAACCCAGATTTTTCTTTTCACAGGAAAACAATTTACAATGTTTACAGAACCAAAACATTGCAACAAGAACCCAACACAACTAAGATATAGTCCAGAACACCTAAACTTCAACAGAAAACTTAAAACAATTTTATGAACCAAGTTCGAGTCTTGGAAACATTTTGATGAAATTAAACTATGCCGAAACAGTTTTTAGACATCAAATACACATGAAACAATTTATCACAGGAAGATAAACAATGAAACGATTTCACAAAATCAATCATAGAAACCATTTTTGTAATAAAACAAGAACACCGTCGCATTCTCAAAACAAATATCATAGCATAATACCCATTCTAATAATGGACATAGAACCTTTCTCTAATACCACTGTAAGGAACTATGACATGCAAAATCTAAAAAGTGCATCAAAAAGTCCTAATCCCATGAACAAATGCCACGGAGTAAAACGGGTTTGAAGAGACAAATACAAGTATTAGCTTACTCCGTCTAGTTTCAAAACCTTCTGATGGATGATGATTGAGGCGCAATCCATCAAACCTCTATATCAATGACAACCGAATGAGGAACAGTTTGTCTCGCCACCTCAATCTTAACATGAGACTGACTCTATTAGTAATCCACAGGACAATGATTACTCAAAACAACCAATGTTTTCTGTGCTAACAAAAAACTAGAAGGCGGCTATGTTTTCTTCTTTGTTGTGAGAGAGTACAAGAAAACCATGTCCGTGTACTGTAATGGTTTTTTTTTTCTTTTTCTCAAGAGAACAAATTCCCTCAATATCAAATATATATGCAACCCTTATGCATTACGTGATACCTTGTATATTATTCACAAAACACTATCGCATGAAGCTTTGCAGAATTCTATAAGGATTAGAATTCATGAATTGTAATTGGATTCATCAAGATTTCAGAATTACAAATTTGCTCGAAATTGTAACTAATTATAATTTGACCGCATTAACTTCTTCTTCTCACAATTAACTCCACAATGCTATCAAATAACATCTCGAGTACATGATCCTCTATTGTGTGTGACCTATTAGGTTTCCCAGTCTATTGGAAGCAAATATGAATTAATCCAAACGTCTTTGAGGTTAATAATTTACAATTAAGCTATTAATTCTAATGAGGATTGGATTATTAATTCATTAATTAATAAATCCATATTCAGCAGATCATGAGAGGTATATAGCAACACATTATAACCACCCTCGAGTCTAAAAAGTTAAGTGGCTTGATACAAACTCTTCAATAATAAACTATAGTGTAATAAATTCCCTTCACCATACAATATCTCATTCGGTTTGGAGTATGTAATTAGTGCCAACTCTCTCATTCTTGCCCGAATATATTAGCGATTGCACAAAAAATCCACTACTCTACATTTGTAACAATTGGAACTATTTCCAATACATAATCACCTTGGCCATGGATTTCACGAGTAGTAATTCCAAAAAGTGGCCGTGAGATATTCGTCTCTACCATTAAGAGTGGTGAATCCTTTATTGACCCTCTCAACTACTTATGTTTATCTCACATTGTACCCAATATCCATCCCATAGGTGGCCCTCGATTTGGCTCCAGAGATTGGAATTAAAGTACAATGCTTAGGAAACAAAGCACCTTAAAGATCTCAAGTCTAAGACGTTTGCTATAATAAGATTCTATCACTGGCACTATATAGTTATACATGTTATTATCTTATATTCAAGTCATCCAATGCACTTGTTCTATTAACAAGCATTCACGTATTAACATTGATTATCTTAATACTCACGGATATGAGAACCACCACCTAATCAAAGTAAAAAGTCTAACAAGTGCTAGTCTTAATGCATTAATGACAACCTATCTAATTAACACTATAGTTAGGGATTATTTAAGTACTAACACAGTACAGTGTAGTAGAAATCTCACATCATGATCTCTATCATAATTTCCTATACACAGTGTCATACTAGGGACTTTATCTAACTATTATTTTACATGAAAATAAAGAAAACAAATTGAAAGATAAATAATGCCTTGTATTATAAACAAATGTGTCATATAAAAAGTGCAAGTGATTGCCTCTAGGGTATAACACTAACAAATTCTTACTCAAAACAAGTTACTGAGCAAGAAAATAATAGGAATTCATCATTAGAAGCATTTCATAGATGTTTGAACAATCACTAGCCATATGAAGCAACATATCAAACACTTTGTATGCAAGTTTGTAACTCATTCTACTACAATTTTTTCTGCCTTATAACATCCCGAAAAACTTAAAATTCACAGTAAAAATCAATCCCCAATGGTTATACTAACATCAAGGAACAATTTCAAAGCAAGAACATAGAAACTTGAGTTTTATAGCTCTCAAAATTAGTAAACTTCAAAATTTCTGCAATTTTAAACATCAAATAACTTCTTTTTCATCAACCAAACATGTAGGCTCAATTTTACAACAAGCCCATGGCATAATTTGAAGGCGTTCAAAAATAGCAAAAAAAAAAAAAAAAAAGTTACGGGATTAAGAAAATTTCAGCAATATTTTTCCACTTGTTTGATCTCAAAATCCACAAATAATCATTCCAAATGATTCCTCAAATATCATATCAACATATAAGATCAATTTAACATCATGTTCATGGCATAATTTTAAATATCAAGCATTCAACAATGTTACCTAATAAAGTGAAAAAAATCTAAAAAATTTCACAAACACTTGAAGAGATTGTGTAACACCCCGCTACCTAAGCCCAATAGGGCCGGGGATGTCGCCTTGTCCAAATGACAAGGGGTCATTATAACTAGGTCGCACAAATAAAAATAAAATAATACTTTAAAATTAAAACTTATTACAATCCAAGAATTCAAGACAAATCCATAAATACATTAAATACTCTCGTCTCTCAAAGCAATACATAAAGAAAATATCACAAGGCCTTCAAAGCAAGCAACAAACAATCTACTCATCTCCATAGTAGGACCGACCTGAAAACATGGCAAAAGGGTGATGAGATAAAAATCTCAGTAAGTCCGTGTGTGCTTTAAGTGTCCAGTGAAAATAGTTCATGAATGCAAGGTATAAGAACTTCAGAAGAAAAATAATGGCAAGCAATAATCAATGTTCAAAATCAAGAGTAGCGTTTTGACTTTTCCAACCATATGTATACAATAAAATCAACCACTCAAAAGGGCAGCCATGGGTTACCACACGTTAGGCCCCATAACCATACAACGGTCAGAATGCCACACTTTGTGCAGACTGATAAAAAGGTAGGTGATCGGCCTACCGGGTAAGATACTCCTCCGTCTCTACACCTAAACAAAACCAGTTGTCCACTCTGGCAACACATAGTCCACATGAGTAAAACTTACTAGCTCGGACCAGCATGACTAAGTAGTACTGACGTTTCTCTAAGTTGAGTTTATCTTCTGGAGGTGGCCTCTTACCAGAAGACTCACTCTTGCTCTTCAAAACTAGTACTACTAGCCTACCCTTATTGAGTACTCAACGTAGTTTGTCCTACTTGGGAGAAAACTGATAAAACATAGCTTTACTTGAAAATGGAAATCAAGGGTTTCCAAAGTCCTTATCAAAATTAATTTTAGAAATAGTTTAGTGTTTGAATAAAACTACTTGTTGTTTTTCAAATAATTGGTTTGACTAAAACAAGAAAAAAAAATAGTCCATAATTGCCTTAACCAAATCAGTGTTCACAAACTTCATGTTTAGCTTGCCATAATAACTTTTGACAACAAACAAGTTTTATGCAGGAGCTTACCTGATCCTTTACTTGAGATAAAATAAAGATCTCCAAAAGCTGACCTAACCCCGCATGGGATAAACACAAGCCATAATTAAACTCAAGCTAATTTTTACTTTCATAAATAATCCTAGCTCAACTTACTACAATCATGACCCTAGTGTCCCAAACTTTAAGGTTAGATAATAAATAAAGGGGTTATAAAATAAATCTATCTTGATATTAAAATAACTAGGGTTTGTGAAATAGTTACTAATAAGTTGTAGGTTTAAATCTTGTTATAAATAAACTATGGTACATTTGATGAAGGGTCCTAGGTCCTTGATGATATTATTTAAAATAATAATCCATTAATGATTAGAAAATAATTGGTAAATAAAATTAATAATAAGTAAATCTTTATATGTTTCGATTAAAAGATAATAAATAAATTTTATTAGTACTTATGAATTTATGACTTACAAGATTAATATTCTACCTATTATGATTACTTATATAAAAGCTTTATTTGATATTATTATCATATATAATATTTATATACTTTATTTCTTTAATAAAAGCTATCATTTATTTGACTAAAATATCATTATTTTATATAGTAGTCCAAATCCACATTTTCCTAGGGTTTTCGAAATCATCAGAAGAAATTGTAGTATTAATCATTTTATTGATGAAATAAAATTGACTAACTTAATTAGCTTAGGAACAACAAGGTCATGATCATAATTCCTATTGCTAACCATAATCATGAACATACACTCTACACCAATCAACAAAACATCCAAATCATGAATAAAAGCATAGATCCAAATCTACCAACACATAATCCCAACCCCACTAAGCATAATCATATTCATGGCCTCAACAAGAATACAAGAACATAAAGCCCTATTCACCAAAGGTGACATAATCTCTAACATGCTTAATCATTCATACCACTCACGATATGAAGGCATGCAACAAACCCTAAAACATCATAAGATTCAACCGAGATCAATCATCCTCATGCATCAATCCCAACTCCATCATATAAACACATTCATTCTCATGCTTCAATCTCAACTCCATCACAAAAACACATGTTCAAACTCTAATCATAATCCATCCTTTTCCAATAACATCCTAAAAACATGAATCTAAAATTTTAAGAGAAGATTGAAGAGGCTTACTTGAATGATGACTACCTTGAAGACGTTTCAAAAGAATCCTCACGCTTGGAAAGCTTGGTCCGTCCAAGGAGGAAGAAGAAGAAGAAAATGGCCATGGTTGGAATAACCATTTCGGCGAGAGAGAGAGAGAGAGAGAGAGAGAGAGAGAGAGAGAGATTATTAGTAAATTCCATTAAAGATCGAAGATGGAAGAAGATGGAGATAATTGTTTGTGCTTACCTTGAAAGTGTTCTTGAGTGTTCAAGAAAATTCTGATTTTTTTTATCCGAAAGTGGAACTTTGATTCCAGTGTTTAATGTTGTAAATTGTAGAAATAGATTCAAGAGGATGAGTAGGTGTGATCTGGAGTTTTTGGAGAAGATTGAAGAGGTTTTGAGTGGTCTTATGTATGGAGAAGAATGGTGGGTGTTCTTGGAGGTTTGGAGAGAATGGAGGAAGGCTGGCCGAAATTTTGCTTGGAAAGGGTGGTTGAATGGGTTGGAGAATTTTAGTGATTGAATTCTCAGATTTAGGAGAAAAGGAAAGCTAGTTGTTTGAAATTCAAAAAGAATAATTTGGGGAGTGAATTATGGTAGCAAGTATGGTAAGAATTTCTTGGTTGAAGGAGGTCTTTTGTGAGCTTCAATGGCCGATTGTTTGGCTGGGATTTTACTGAGATGAATGATGCTTGAAAGAGGTATAGGGTGGCTGAATTATGGAGTGCAATGGTGAAGGAATTTTCTGGATAGTTGAGGTTTAATCCATGGAGGTTTGCTGGAATAATTTGCTGGAATTTTAGACTCCAATTGATGGCTTGATTGTAGTGATTGATGGAGGGATTTTAGGAGCAGCCATGGAGCTTCATTCGAGAAAACCAATGGAGAAGATGATGAAGCTCAATTCATGGCTGACTAAGGTTGGTTTTACAGAGAAAATGGAGTAAGTTTCGGACAAGGGTGAAGAAGAAACAAAGCTGGAATTTCTGGTTGGTTTTTTCGCATGGCTTGTTGGGATTTCTGTGTAGATTTTTCTGCAATGCTTCAGCCAACTTGCAGAAGGTTTGAAGTGGTATTGAAAGGTCCTTTAAGGCTAGTTTCCAGCCTTCTTTATGGAGGAAAGACAAGGTTGAATTACTGGTTGGAAAGGTGGAAGAAATAGCTTGGTTCTTGGCTCACTAAGCTCCGAAAACTGTCCAGGGATTTTTCTGGTTTGCACAGCTTTTGTGCAGTCCGGTTTTAGCTGAAGTTTTCATTCTTCAAGTTAAGTGAATTGGTTATTTTTCTGGCAGTATTTGAGAGGGAAAGATGGCTGAAGGTTTCGACAATTGAACTGATCAAGAAGCTGGAAAAATTTCCAGTTTGCTACAAAAAGATGATCACCCATAGGATGGAGTTTGAAGGTTCAACCATGGAGATTAATTCTCTTGGGAACTTTCCATAACTCTTCCCCATTTTTAGCTAATATGCTACCCTCCCATAGGTAATTTTGAAACTCCAAGATCAACGAAGCTTGTTGGAATTTTCTGAAAATAAAATGGCTTGAATAAATTGAGCAACTTAATTGGTCAAGAATTAAGATAAGTTATAGAACAAAAAATGTATGAATCCCTTAGGGATTTTTGTAGGGCACAAGAGTGGAATTAGGACATTCCTTTCATGTCTCCCCTAGGACAGCATCCCTACTGCTCCTTAAGGCATGTAAGGCCAAAAATAGCCTACCTATCAAAAATAAAATTTAATCATGTTAAAACTTAAATTATGAAATTTGAACTCAAGACCTCAAGGATTTATTCCAAAGCTCTAACCACTAAACTACAACTCTTGTTCTTATTTTATCTCCCAAATATTTTTCCTATTTAACCCTCAAGCTATCTTCCTATTTCCTCCTCAAGCAAAATTACCATTTTGCCCTTCCTACTCAATAAGTACAATTAAGCCTTCTAGTCTACAAATCACAAATCCAAAGCACATAAAATCATACAAAAATATATTTATGCATGCAAGAAAATATGATATGCATCTTGACCCCCTTACTCTAGAGTTAGTTTTAGTTGGGGTTTCATATCCTCCCCTCCTTAGGAGAATTTCGCCCTGAAATTCAAGCATACTTCTAACTCAGATCGGGATACTTTTGCTTTACCCATTCTTCTAATTCCCATGTGGCATCTCGCATGCCATGATGCTTCCACTGAACTTTTACCATCGGTATCTGCTTGCTCCGGAGATTCTTGATACTGCGGTCCAATATTCGCACGGGTTTCTCCATATAGCTCAGATCGGGTTGCAACACCAATGGCTCATTATTCAGAACATGACCGGGATCGGCATTGCACTTTTTCAGCTGTGACACATGAAACACGTCATGAATTCCCGTCAATCCATTTGGTAAGTCTAATCGATATACTACTGGTCCAATCCTTTCCTTTATCAAGAACGGTCCCAAATACCTCGAATTTAGCTTCCCACCCTTCAGATGCTTTAAGATTCTTTTATTCGGCGTCAATCTCAGAAATACGCTGTCTCCTACTTGAAACTCCAACTCTCTCCGCCTATTATATGCATAGCTCTTTTGTCGGCTCTGAGCTACCTTTAACCATTCCCTGATTAAATTAACTTTGTCCAACATTTTCTGAACACAGACTTCTCCGGTTTTGCTTATGTGACCATATTTTGACCAACTCCAGTGTAGCGGTACCCGACACTTGCATCCATACAGTGCCTCATACGGAGCCATTCCAATCGAAGCCTGATAACTATTATTATAGGATAACTCCGCATACAGCACACATTCAATCCATTTATCTCCAAAATCTAGAACACACGCTCTTAGCATATCCTCTAATATTTGAATAACCCTTTCTGACTGCCCATCGGTCTACGGATGCGCAGTCGTACTGAACTTCAAACTCGACCACATTGATTCTTGAAACTTGCCCCTAAATCGAGATGTAAGCCTCGGGTCTCAGTCAGACACAATACTTGAAGGCACTCCATGGAGACGGACTATTTCTCGCACATAGGTTTGAGCCAACTTCTCCATGGAATCCCTTACATTCACTGGTATGAAATGTGCTGACTTGGTCAGTCGATCCACAACCACCCATATGGCGTCCTTCTGGGTCCTTGACATAAGAAGTCCGGTGACAAAATCCATGGTTACTTCCTCCCACTTCTATTTAGGTACTGGCAACGGTTGTAACAGTCCTGCTAACTTCATATGCTCTGCTTTGACCTTCTGACAGGTGAGACACGTCAAGACATATTTAACCACATCCCACTTCATTTTGGGCCACTAATAGGCCCTTTTTAGATCCTGGTAGATTTTGACTTCCCCAGGGTGAATGGCGTACTTGCTCTTATATGCCTCTTCCAAAATTTTGTCCTTCCATTGATGCTCTCTGGGTACACACAACCGATCACCTGAAATACAAAACTCCCGCCTCGTCATGTTGAAATTCACTGCCTTGCCGTTTAAGCTCCTTGTCCTTGAAAAGCTGAAATTCTGCGTTACTTTGCTGAGCTTCCACAATTTCCCACCTTAGATCCAGTGCTAACTTCAGGTTGCTAACAATAATTCTCTTCTCTTGCATTTCCATTCTTCTGTCCATCACATCCTGAACTACTTGAATCTCCTACACTCGTAATCTGGCCATACTCACTTTTCTACTTAGGGCATCAACAACAACAATGGCCTTCCCGGGATGATAGTTGATCGGACAACAGTACTCTTCCAAAAATTCCATCCATCTTCACTACCTCAAATTCAAATCCTTCTCGGTGAAGATGTACTTCAAGCCCTTGTGGTCGGTGAACACTTCATATTCAGCTCCGTACAGATTGTCGCCATTTCTTTAGAGCGAACATAATGGCTACTAGCTCCAGATTATGCGTAGGGTAGTTGACTTCATGAGGTCTCAACTTTCGAGAAGCATAAGCGATCACTCTCCAGTCTTGCAATAATACTGTTCCCAATCCTTCTTTCGAGGCATCGGTATACAGCGCGTAAGGAGCATCTCCCTCTGGCAGACTCAATACTGGTGCTGTTATCAATCTTCGCTTCAGCTCTTGAAAATTTTTCTCACATTCTTCACTCCAAACAAATGGGACATCTTTCCTTAGCAGTCGAGTCATAGGCGATGCAAGCGTTGAAAATCCTTTGATGAACCTCCTATAGTAACCAGTTAAGCCCAAGAAACTTCGAATCTCAGTGATGTTCTCCGGTTACTTCCAGTCTGACGCTGCTTCAACCTTTGCTCGGTCTCCCTTGATTCCCTCCTTGGTCACCACGTGGCCAAGAAATGCCACAGTGTCCATCCAGAACTCACACTTGCTAAACTTGGCGAAAATCTTGTGCTCCCGCAGCTTCTCCAATATGAGCTTCAAATGTTCTGCATACTCCCTCGGACTCTTGGAATAAATTAGAATGTCGTCGAAGAAGACCACCACGAACTTGTCCAACTAAGGTCGGAACACTCAATGCATCAAATCCATGAATACTGCTGGGGCATTGGTCACCCCGAACGGCATTACCACGAACTCATGATGTCTATATTTGGTGTTGAAGGCCATCTTGGGGATATCCTTCTCTTTTATCCGCACCTGATAGTACCCTTGCCTCAAGTCCAATTTGGAGTAGCAATTGGATCCTTGTAACTAGTCGAATAGCTCATCAATTAGTGGTAGGGGATACTTGTTCTTGATCGTCAGATTGTTCAAGCCCCGATAGTCGATGCACAGTCTCAGAGTCCCGTCCTTCTTATTCACAAACAGTACGGGTGCTCCCCAGGGCAACGTGCTAGGTTTGATATAGCCTTGCTTCACTAACTCATCAAACTACTCCTTCAGCTTTTTCAGCTCTGCTGGTGCCATTCGATACGGAGTCTGAGATACTGGTTCTGCTCCCAGAACTAGGTCAATGGTGAATTCAACTTCTCGGCTGGGAGGTAGAGAAGTAAGTTCCGCTGGGAACACATCATGAAAGTCCTTCACTACCTCGGTGTCCTCCAGAGTGCACTGGTCCTTTAGCTTGTGTATCACATAAGCTACGTATCCTTAACATCTTTGCTTCAGCAATTTCCGGGCCTTAGCCCCCGCTGTCAAATACTTCGATTCTTTCACTCTCTTACCATCGAATTCCAACACATCACAACCCGGTCTAATGAACTGGACTGATTTATTCTTACAGTCTACTCTAACCCTATGCTTTGCTAGCTAATCTATTCCCAATATTAAATCATAATCCTTAATATCCAACACAATCAAATCTCCTTCCAAGCTTTCTCTCCCCACATCAATTTTGTAATTTTGCACATACCGATCTACTTGCACCATCTTTCCCAAATGTGTACTTACCAATAAGGTAAAAGGTAGCTCTACTCTATCCTAACCCAAATGACATGCACATATCTTGTTTAAATAGGAATGAGTAGAGCCAGGATCTATCAATGCATTAACAGAACGTCCTTGGAGAGTAAACGTACCTTCCACTACTGCTGCATCGGTCCCAACCTCCTCTCTGTTGAGAGCGAATACCTTAGCTTTCACTTGAGGCTTCGGTGCTCCACTCCCGGATGCTACCATGGTATTGGCTCTATTGGTTCCCGGATTTTAAGCCGGATTTCCTTGCCTAACTTCGTGCAGTTTACGGCAGGCATTCCACAGGTGGTTCGGGTCACCGCAGTGATAATATTTCTGTTCACCTCCTTTGGACCAACAGTTCTTCTTTATGTAGCCTCTTTTCCCACACTGCTGGCATAACAGAAGGTTCTGAGCAGGACCAACTGGTGCTGTCCGAGCTTGCTTCCCCGATTGGCGGGGAGCTTATTGGATTGCTGTCACTGCCATCCTGCTGTGGTCCTCATTCTCAGACCTAGTAGCTACGTCTACAGCCCCCGAATAGGTCGTTAGTGGAGAAGGTGCCAACTCCCTCCTTAATTCCTGCCTCAACCCCTTGACAAACTATCTCGCCTTATTCTGTTGGGTGTCCACTAGTCTCTTGCAGTACTTCAATAGTTGGGTGAACCGTGCTGCGTATTGGGCCACTGTCATGACTCCTTACTTTAAATTTTGGAACTCGTCCTCTCGCTTTTCCACTATCCACTAAGGGATATACTCAGCTCTGAAGGCTTCAACAAAGTTAGACCACGTCCACTCCTGATCAACCATCTCCCAGTCATCCTGAACTCACTCCCACCATGCCCGAGCTGGGCCCCTTAAACGGAATGCAGCAAACTTAACCATTTGCTCTTCAACCATCTCCCATGAGAGGTTCAACCTCATTGTTCATCTTCTTCAAGACCTTAATTAAGGCTTAGTCGTCCCTATGTATGAGTCTCTAAAATTAATGGATAATCCAATGTGGTTTCTGTTAATTGGGTCTTAGTTGCTTTGTTCTTCTAATGTTTTATCTTGAATTCCGTTGCTTGGGTTCCTATAGTTCTACTTCCCATATTCTTGATTTCCTTTGTTGTGTCAAGGGTATTTGGGTGCATCTATAGTTGGTCTTGCTATATTTCTTGTTGGTCATAAATGATTTGTTCCTCAAAGGTTTGCTAGGGAATAGTTAGAGAGTTTTCTTTCTTCTTTGCCACAAATTTCCACTATTTGGGTTACATATGTTTAGCTAAGGGTTTTACCCATTTGTTTGCCTTTGTTCCACAAATTTACTCACATAATATCATATGAAAGAGTTTGGTATCAGAGTAAAGAAAGCCTCACTTTCAATCAAAGCTTGACATCAACAAAGGAGCCCTACAAGTTGATGAAAAAAATAGGAAAATCCCGTAACTCGAAAACATGCTCCAAAAAGATCATGAAATATTTGTTATATCTTAATTTATCTTTCGAGAAATTGCTCCTTGATGTTAATATAATCATTCAAAATAAATTTCTCTCGTTTTTGTGATGAAAATGAGCTTGAATATAGGTGAAAATGTTCGTTGTTCTTAAGTGACAGGATTGCAAAAGGGAGTGAGATCATAGAAGCAATAGAGACTAAAGAACCGGTTATTCATCTTATTTGCTAAGGATCTTATGTTACTACTAATGACTCTACTTTATCTTTGCCAAGTGAAATTGTAGCTATTCTCCAAGAGTTTGATGATGTTTTCCCAACGAAAATGCTCGGAAGATTGCCACCCATAAAAGGAATCAAGCACTAAATAGATTTCATGCTCGGAGCCGTCATCCCTAACCAACCGGTGTTTAGAACCAATCCGGAGGAGGCCAAAGAATTACAAAAGCAAGTTAAGGAGTTGCTTGAGAAGGGACACATTAGAGAGATCCTAAGCCCTTATGTGGTTCCAGTTTTCTTGGTCCCCAAGAAGGATGGGACTTGGTGCATATGTGCGGATTGTCGTGCCATCAACAACATCACGGTTAAGTATCGCTATACCATTCCTAGGCTACATGACTTGCTTAATGAATTGTTTGGTGCAAGCATTTTCTCAAAAATTGTTTTGAAATCTGGCTATCACCAAATTCGGATTAGGGAGGGGAATGAATAGAAAATGGCTTTCAAAACTAAACATGGATTTTATGAGTGGCTTGTTATGCAATTTGGGTTGTTTAATGCTCCTCGTACTTTCATGCGTTTAATGCATTATGTTTTAAGAGAATTGATTAGAAAATTTGTTGTTATGTATTTTGATGAGATTTTAATTTATAGCAAGTCATATGTGGATCATTTAAATCATCTTCAATGTGTTATTGTTGTTCTTAGAAAGGAAAGATTGTATGCTAACTTGGAAAAAATGCTCTTTTTACTGGGAAATGATTACATTTCTTGGGTATGTTTTGAGTGCGAAGGGGATTAAGGTTGATAAGGGAAAGGTGAAAGCCATCCAAGATTGGCCCACTCCTACCATTATTACCTATGTTCGTAGCTTCTATGGGCTAGCTAACTTCTATAGGAGATTCATCAAAACTTTAGCACCCTTGCAGCCCCTCTAATGGAAGTAGTGAAGAAAAAAGGTGGGATTCAAGTAGAAAGAAACCAAACAACATGCCTTTCAAACCCTTAAGGATCAATTGAGCAAAGCCCCAATTCTCATCCTACCAAACATTGAGAAAACATTTGAGATAGAATGTGATGCAAGTGGGATGGGGATAGGTGTAGTTCTAACCCAAGATCAAAAACCCATTGCTTATTTTAGTGAGAAATTGTCTGAGGCAGCCACCAATTACTCTACCTATAACAAAAAACTTTTTGCCTTTGTGAGGACCATAGAATGTTGGAAAACATTACCTATTTCCAAGAGAGTTTGTTATCCACACCGACCATGAAACCCTTAAGCACCTCAAAAGCCAACAAAACTTAAACAAAAGGCATGCAAGGTGGATGGAGTTTATTGGGACATTTCCCTATGTTATTCACTATATATATAAAAAAAAAAAGGTAACGACAATGTGGTTACGGATGCACTATCACAAATATATGCACTTTTAAACTCTTTAGATGGTAAAATTCTAGGTTTTGAGCTTGTGAACAGAATGTATGAAAATGATGAGGAGGTTGGGGAAATCTTTCATGCTTGTGAAAAAATGTGCATTTGCTAAATACTATAGGCATGAAGGATTTTTGTTTAGAGAATCAAGACCTTGTGTGCCAAAAGTGTCTAGTAGGGAATTGCTAGTCAAGAAGGCCTATAGTGGGGGACCAATGGGACATTTTGGTGTTGCAAAAATCTTAGGCACACTTAAAGAACACTTCTTTCGGCCTAAAATGAGAAGGGATGTAGAAAAACATTGTTCCCAATGCATAACATGTAGGTGAGCTAAATCTGAGTCACTTCCACATGGACTAATGCATTCCATTGCCCGTTCCAAATGCCCCTTGGGTTAATATTTCCATGGATTTTATTTTAGGGTTGCCTAGATCCAAAGGGGTCAAGGACTCCATATTTGTGGTTGTTGATAGTTTTCAAACATGGCTCTTTTTGTAGCTTTCTCCAAAACTAATGATGCTTCATATATTGCAGATTTATTCTTTAAAGAGGTGCTAAGGACGTATGGAGTCCCAAGGACTATTGTGTCTGATAGGGATACTAAATTTCTTAGCTATTTTTGGACGGTCATATGGAATAAACTTGATACTAATCTTTTGTTTTCCATAGCTTGTCACCCCAAACGGATGGGTAAACGGAGGTGGTCAACCGAACACTCACCCAACTTTTGAGGATTATTATTAAGAACAACTTGAAGAATTGGGAAGAGTGCATACCCTATATTGAGTTTGCTTACAATTGGACTATTCATTCTACTACTTATTATTCTCAATTTAAAGTTATATATGGTTTTAATCCTCAAACACCTTTGGACTTGATTCCTTCACCTCTAGGAGAACGCATGAATTTTGATGGGACCAAGAAAGAAAAATTGGTGAGGGCACTCCATAAAAAAGTTGAGGCGGCAATCACAAAGAGAAATAAAGATATTAATTTTAAACTCAACCAGGGGAGGAAACCAATTTCATTTGAGCTTGGCGATTGGGTTTGGTGCACCTTCACAATGAGAGATTTCCTACTCAAAGAAGGAGAAAGTTAGACCCAAAAGGTGATGGACCATTTCAAGTTATTGGCTCAGTTAGAGATAATGCCAATAAGATTGACTTGCCCGATGAGTATAAAGTCAGTGCCATATTCAATGTTAATGACTTAACTCCTTTTGTTGTATGTGTTGATTTGTGGAAGAATCAACTTCAAGAAGGTGGAAATGATAGGAATAAAGCCAGCTAAGATGCTAAAACTCTAGAAGGGGGAGAGACAATGCACGGGCCAATGATAACAATGCAACGGCCAATAACAAGGGCAAAGATCAAGAGAATCCAAGGTGATATCCAACTGCTCCAACAACCATACTTGATGATGGAAGGGATTTAGAGTGAAGAAGGCAGCCGTGAATTCAGTTTGATAAAATATCCAATTGGAATCACAACAACAGACCATGCCTACACCAACGGGGGGAGCGAAAGGGTGAGAAAATGCTGAATTCCAGCCTTCAACCTGGAACTGGCCCCAAGGTAAACCTAGGGCTAGGTGCATTCTGCCAGCTAACACACTAGAATTCTAATGCTGACCTGATGGCAGGTCCAGCACAGCTCCTGGCACCGAGTCTACTCGGGCAGGACCCCATGTTTTACCGATTTTTACTATTTCTTTTATTTTAAACACTTTGTAAAGACCTTTTAAGCCATTAAATTATCTTGCGGCCATAGTAGTTACTTAGCTAGGGTTAGGATAATGTAAATACATCTTTTATGATTTGACAATTCAATTGATAGTACTTTATTTCAAATTGTGGAAAGAGAGCTTTGAGAGGTTTAACCTTCTTGTTCATCTTCTTCAAGAAGTTTCTTAGGGCTTAGCCGTCCTTATGTATGAGTCTCTAAAATCAATGGATAATCCAATGCGGTTTCTCTTGATTGGGTCTTAGTTGCTTTGTTCTTCTAATGTTTCGTCTTGAATTCCGTTGTTTGGGTTCCTATAGTTCTACTTCTCTTTTTTTTTTTTTTATTTCCTTTCTTGTGTCAAAGGTATTTGGGTGCATATATACTTGGTCTTGCTATATTTCTTGTGGGTCTTTGATGCTTTGTTCCTTAAAGGTTTGCTAGGAAATAGTTAGATAGTCTTCTTTCTTCGTTGCCACAAATTTTCACAGTTTGGGTTACATTTGTTTAGCCAAGGGTTTTACCCATTTGTTTGCCTTTTTTCCAAAAATTTACTCACACAAGATCATATCAACTGGGTTCAAGGCTAAGATATGCACCTAGATAGAGTAGCTTAGACTCAAGAAAACTAGGATGACTATTCTTCTCCTGCTTAGAGATTCTATTACTGATATGTATAGACAGTAGGATGCTCAGGAGCAGTGCTTGACTTTGTTGATGTAGCAATTTCTTGGCTAGGCTACAAGAGCTTCTACTAGCCAAGATAAGGGTAATGGTACAACTGAGGATGATGAGGAGGAGGAGGCGGAGGAAGAAGATGATGACGATAAGAAAGCTAATGATTAAGATTCTTCTTTGACACAATTTTATTTCTAGCATTGTTTTTATCTTCATATTTTCATGAATTTTCTTAGGATTTCTATTTTTCCTTTTGTTTTGATTTAATGTTTAGTTTCTTTTTCTAATTTTGTGTGTGTTTTGTTTATTTTATTTAGGTGAATAATCATTATCATGAAACATGCTTGTTGGATGGGCATTGACTCTTTTGTGGAAATTCATGACTATGGAATGTAACCCTTTTTCTTACCTTCTTCCCTTTTAATTTTCTTCGTCCCTTGGTTAGTCTTTCTTGTTATACTTTAGGCCATTGAGGATAATGTCCAATTTAAGTGTGCGAAAGGAGTTCAATGCTTTAAAACTTCTTAACATTTTGAATATTTGGGATATTTACGAATTTTATTTTTCAATTTTTGCATTAAATTAGCTTGGTTTGCTCATAATGAGGTTATGATTTTCTTTTTCACTTTTGATAAGGATTTGCCATTCAATTGGTTAGATTTTATCGAAGTAAACTTGTGTATTTAGTTGAGTATTGCTAAATCTTGAAATTTAAGTTAACCATGGTTATGTTTAGTATTTAAATTTTATTCTATTTCTTAAGTTTAAGTATAGATCATATGATAAAATATGTGGAAAGTTTTTGTCTTTTTCTTGTTTCATGGTGTATAAATTTGCTTTAACCTTGAGCTATGAATAATGATAGTGAGAAAAAAAAAGTCTGGGAATGCAAAGCACATGTCCTTTGGCACAAAAAATAATGTATGCGAGAAAAATGAGTTAAAAAAATTAGTGAAGAAAAAGATGCTTTTTATCTTTGAAAAAAAAAGAGAAGATTTATGCTGAAAAGAAGGTCATTATGGATAGAAGTAGCAAGTATTATTTGGTGTACTTTCTTAAGACTATCTCGAAGGCAAACGAAGGTGAAAGCAAAATAAAGAAAAAAAAAGAGAAGAAGTAAAATGATGACTATAAGGAGGCTAATATAATGAATGAAGAGAAAGCCATTCACTTGAAGCTATCAATTCCATAAGTCTTCAAAGAAAAAAAAAAGAGAGTACAGTGTTTCCTTATTTTGCTACTTGAGGTTATGCGAATTTGATTCTATAATGCTTGGAGATGGTTAAACAACTTGACCTGTATGATTTATGTTCTCTTTGTTTTAGCTTAGAGGCTAGAATAATTTTCTTGTACTGAGTGTATGATTGTTTAACTATTTGGTTTAATACATGAGTTTGAATTCTTTTTTTTTTTTTAAAGGTTGAATCAATGACGAGTCTTTGTTCATAGCTTTATTATGGTTGGATATATGCTGAGATAATTATTTATTTTACCTTGTTTAAACTGTTTGCTTAAGGACAAGCAAAGGCTTAAATGTGGGGAAATGTGATAAGGTCTACAAGTAGCGATATTTCCTTAGTTATTTAAGGTTATTTTCTGATACTTTTGATTCAATAACTATCCAATTTTCCTCCTATTTGATATTTTTCCAATGAAAAGTGTTTATGGTGATTTTAGGCAAAGAATTGATGAGATTGAAGTTAAAACGGTGGATTTCCAGTCATGAACGAACGCTAACCCAGAGTAGCACAACCAGCAGCCGGCCCTGCTCTAAAAAAATAGGGGAAAACAGGGAAATATACAGAGCAACTGTGGTATTCCAAAACAGACCCGACGTTGGCCCAGAGAGGGTGACCAAGCACTAGTTTAAGTCAGCTCAGATGAAATATGCACTCTTTTTTTACGCAGAATTGGAAAGTATCAAAAAGAACTTTTGGTATTCGTACATGGCCTAGGTCTTTTTTGAAGCATTTTTTAGCAACCAAAAGGCCTATATAAGCAAGAGGAGTTGATGGAAAATATATTAATTCAAGGATTAAAGCTAAAATAACTGTTTAGAAGAGGAATTGATCATTCAAGAAGCATTGTTTCACGAAAGTCTTCAAAGGAAGAAGAAGAGAGCTGGTCTATGAGTTCTTTCTTAGACTTTTATCTTCTTTTTCTATGAACAATGATGAGATCAATGTTTTTATTGCATTTAGATATTATTTTTGTATTTATGATATTGAGTTAATTTATCTTTTGTTCAATTGATTACTATTCTTGGTATTTAATTACATGTTTTTAGTAATGAATTGATGAGATTGGACCATGCTTCTAAATAAATTGAGAAAGAGGTTAGGAGATAGATTTAATTACTCAATTCTAATTTAATTTACTTGACTCTAGAGAGCTTAAGTCAATAATTTTAGTAATCAAAGATTGTTGATTTCACCTAGAGATAGGGGAATTAATGATTTTCATGTCTTTACGACCTAGAGATAAGGATAATTATCAAGGACTTGTGTTCTATATATCTTTTAGTTGCGTTACTGAGATAGAGATGTCCATTAAATTAACTAAGAGATAGTAAAATCATAACTCTAGAGATAGTGAATTCTATATTACTCCTTCATGATGCCAAGATAATAAATAATTTTGATATCCACTAAATGATTCAATGTCATATCTTGAAGAATATCTATCCAATAACATGTTTTACTCTCCTAGAATTGTGTATATTCTTATCTTTTATTTTTACCTTTATTCTTATTCACTTTATTTGGTCAATTAAACAATTAATGAAAAGTAACTAAACGGTAGTTGTTCCTTGCAGATCAATATTCGTTAATTCCCTATACTATGCTTAATGATGAGTACACTTGGTCATATGTGTGATTTGGGGATTAATGTTTTAATTAAAAATTGTTTAAGAGTGGACTTAGAATTACATGCTTTTTATAATCTAAATCTGACGCATCAAGCTTCCCTAGGCTGGCAACTTTATAGAAAATTGGCAAAATTTTGAGCAGTATTGGCGACCTAGGGATGTTATACTTCCTTAGGCCACCAACTTCACCTGAGACCTTCTTTATTTTTATTCCATTTTCTTTTATTTTTTCATTTTCTTTCTTTCATCTGTAATTGATATTCTTTTCATTTCCTAACAAAAACAAGGTGAAAGGGTGTGGTGAGTAATGAATTGCATAAGAATTTATCTCAATTAAAGAAAAAAAAAAAAAGAAAATGTATATATGATGAGGCCTCATCAATCCCTCCTGAGGTCTTGCCCATGGCCATATACTTTCCCTTGAATAACTTGCTCAAATGATGTTTCAATGAACTTGCGTAAGAATTTGTACAGTGTATTTTGTACATTTATTTAATAAATGTATTCTTTATCTTTCAATTTCTTTGTTTCATCTGTATATGTGTATAAAACTGATAGATAAAGTCCCAGAACACTATACAATGTTAGGAAAATAATAATAGAGATCATAATGTACTATTTACATTTTTATCATAATATGAGATTTAAAAATAAGTGAGAGGAATTTATCACATTTTTCTATGGAAAACAATTCATTAAGTCTAGTAGTGGAAAACTCATCAATGGATATTAAAAAAAAAACAACATATATATTTGGAAAATATGGTTTATTAAACACAGATGCCATATTTTCATAGAACCAAAATATGCATAGAAGATTTTGTGAAAAAAAAAAAATTAACTTAAGCCACGGGTGGCTTTGTAGAAGCCATGCTCAACTTAGGCAAGATTATAACCACAGTCACGGCTTGGATTTGGAAAATAGCTTGGATTGGGTATATATTTATAACCTTGAGCTACAACCATTTTAGGAATAATCTAGCGTAGTTATATATTTTTAAAAAAATTATTTTTCTTTTTTTAGGTTCTTCATGAAAGGCCAATGAAAATCAAAATTTCAAAAATCACCCCAGGTGTTTTCACAAAAATTTTATTTTAGAAATTAATATATTTTCCAAAATTTTAATTTTAGAAATTATTTTATTTTACCAAAATAGTGATTTTGCAATTATATGCTATGTTTAATTTAATTTTGAGTATGAAATTAGCATGGTGGTTTGATTATGGACTATAGACCTAATTAAATTGTTCATGAATTTAATCGCTTTGGTTTTGAATTATATAGAGCCTACGTTGTTGGGATGTATGCCCTCTTAGACTGGGTTTCTAAGTAAAAAATCGAATGTTTTAATAAAAAAATTTATTTTCAGAAACTGTTTGGAAATTTACAATTTTATCTATGCACAATTACGTTTAGAAAAGATCCATTGTGTTTAGGTAAGTAGTCTATATGAATGGAGGTTTTTCACAGTAAGGTATGGATCACGGGTTACTTAACACATAAACTTTTGTTCTTAACCGATTGATGAGAATGGGAATCTCATCATGTCTAGGTTATTATGTTTTGAATTCTAAATGGGGAATGGCTTACCTTTAGCCAGTGAGTAGCCCACTCACTTCACGACATAAGAGTATTTCGAATACGTAGAACAGGACCTGTAATAGTGGTTTCTAAAAGTACTATATGGTAGAAACCTAGACTACTACAACTACAGCGTGGACTAGTACTCTACGACTTGAGTATGAGTTGGTGGTCTGACGAAGCTAGAAGCATATACTTTGATATGCTATAGTTGAGGTTCTATTGTAAGGCCAATATACTTGTATGTTGGGTATATGTGACTAGTTAGTTAAGACAAACTTGTACAAGATAGTTTATATACTATATCACCCCTTGTGGTTGTCTGAATGATCTAAATATCCAGGGCCTTGGGAAACATAACTTGGATGTTTGCTTTAGGATTGTTCCCTTGGAAAGCGGAAACAGTCTAGGAAGTCATGGATCATTGGATTAGAGGCCTAAGGATGGTAGATGTCATTTAAAGAGATGTAGTAACACTTCTTCCTCTCGAATGTACGGCGATGTATAGAGGGGTATTTTAGTCATTACACTTGTAAGTCAGAAACTTTGCTAACGCAGCACTGTCCTTGGGTCATTATATTTTCTTTTGGTGATATCAGAAAATATTTAAAATGCAAAATACAGCTATTTATATGGCAAGGGTATTTTGGTCATTTTAGTAGCCAAGGCAGTATGTCTTTTGGCCTCCAGTATAGACTATGAGTCCGAATTAAATACGGAATAAGGGATTGGTTTTACATTAAATGGAATTTATTTTATTTAAGTAGCTTGATTTAATTACTGGACTAGAATAAAATAAAGGTCCATGGAGAGAGAGAATTAATTAAATTTGTTTAGTGGGTTAATTAATTATTCAGGGCTTTGGCCTAGTTTGAATAATTGAAGATTAACCTGGGACTAAACTAATATAGGCTTATTAATTGGACTAGTTTATTTGGGCTGGAAAATTAATTATTAATTAGGCCATTAGGTTGGTTCTAATTAGAATAATTAATTAAGGCCGAAAAGTTAAACTAAGAGTCCAATGGCCCAATCCAGTTTAACCTAGGGTTTTATTTACGTTAAACAGGAGGATTGGAAATAACGTCCATGTTACAAAACACACACTATAAGAGATGGCTTCTTCTCTGTGAAAGGCCAGGCCCCTCTCTCTCTCTTTCCAAAAAAATTCCCTAGCCTGCTAGTTATTCACCAAATGGTAGTTAGGCAGGCCATATACTAGAAGACCGAGAGTTCGGCATTCATATACATGCAAAGACGGAGTAGGAGGTTTGCAGGAATCGCACCAGAGGCTTCTACCGGCACACCTACCCCGGTTGTGAACGTTCCGGTCCAGCCCCCTTTAAGAACCAAAAGGAGAGGTAAAAATTTTAAAACCTCGGGATTTGGACAGGGCACAATCGGCACTGGCTAGGGCAGCCGGAGCCGGCGCTGGCCCTGTCCTGGAATCCCCTGTTGTGTTTTTCCAATTTTTTATGTTCGCTTCCACTGCGTACCCTGTGTTTTTCCTTTTCCGTGCCCTCAATTGGTGTAAGAGCATGAATGTTTTGTGAAAATATAGGGAGCATGCATCTAGATGAATAAAAGTGGACACATATGTGTGACTAAAATTGTGATCCTTCACTGTTTATGGTATGGATAGATTCTCTATGAAACTTCGCGGGTGGAGGTATAGGAATCTATAATTTACTATTTTTGTTAGTAAATCGTGTAAGCCCAATGTTTATGGGTATAGGCAGTTGTTGGTTTTGGTTGATTTCATTGCATTAAGATTGAAATCGGAGAGCCAATGGCACCAGAAACTTTGCAGAAAAATAGGGGAAATTCGCAGAGGAAATTTGCAAGAAAAAAAATTGCAGGAAGGAGCCATCCAGAACAGAACCGATACCAGCTAGACCACGCAAACTGGCACCGGCTAGGGTCTGGAAGGCCTGTCCGCATTGTTTTCTCATGGGCCCTGGTTCTGTGCAACGGGTGCAGTGGACCACAGTTCAAATGGGTGGCTGATCTTGTGCATTGGACCAAGGAAATTTTTTAAAAATTTTTCCTTATAATTTTTCTTGCAATTTCTTTTTGTTTGGGGTCCATACTAGGCGAAGTTAATATTATGCAATAGTTAATATTCAATGAATATTTTTGCATGAAAAATATTATTAAGGGATTTTAGTATTAAACAAGACCATTAATTAATGTGTTTAATTCAATTATATAGGCACTTAGGTTTAAAAATAGAAGAGCGTGAAAATATCTACTATTTTCTAGCATGCTATTTATTTTTGGTACCTATGTGAAAGTTTTCTCAAAGACCAAAGCCTTTGGGAATGTTTTTGACATGGAAAACATTTTTCAACAAATTAAATGGTTATTTTAGCTTGAACAAAAATTAATCCTTAGATATTTTCTCAAAGGATTTACTCATTGACATAGAAAATATATTGGATTTAGATATTTTTGTAAGGTTAAAATAGAAAGCCATTTTGTTTTAGTTTGGCACAAGAAAATTTGTTTTGTCCAATAAACTTGAGACCAAAGTCTCTAGAAAGTTTTAATTGGAAAATTTTTGAAATCATTATGTTTCTAACTTAAATAAAATTAATCTATGAGAAAAACACTCAAAGGATATAAGCCTTGACATAGAGATTTTTATGGACTTAGACATTTTATCTTTGAGTTAAGAGAAAACTTAATGGCAATTTTCAAAAGGATATTTTTTAGAAAACCCTTGTTTTAAAAGACTAAGTGGGAGAGGGGTTCCAACATCCCCACGGCTTCCATCATGATCCTCATTAGAGATCGTGGGTCCCTTCACGTCACCTTGGGAGTTATCTTATAGATCATTACCTAGAAGGAAAATTAATTTGTGGTGGTTTACACACTTAGCTTAGGAAATTGTTAACCTTCCCAAGAAGATACACCAGTTTTCCTAAGAGCTAAATTGATTATTATCAGTTTTGATAATAAGGATAAAGTGCACATATTTGTTTCATTTTCACAAACTGAATCTTTTTTCTTTTATTTTTTAATTTTTCAGAAATGGTGAGAGGTTCTTTTAGTCCATTGGCCGTTATTCTCTGAGAGAATAAGCTAACGAGACCAAACTATGTAGACTAGAAAAGAAATCTGGACATAATACTCACAATGAAAGAGTATAAGTATGTCCTTTACGAATCCTGCCCTGTTATCGGGGAGGGTTCCATCGCCGAGGAGTGTGAGGCTGAGAAGGCATGGAAGAAGGTCGACGAGATGGCTTGTTGTTACATGTTAGCCTTCATGTCTAATGTGCTCTAATCCAAACATGAGCATATGACCACTGCGTATGACATAACCCAATCATTTGCTACAATGTTTGTGGATAAGAGCCAGCCCTCATGGTAGGAGGCTCTTCGAACCATCATTAACACTAAGATGGTTGAGGGAGCATCAGTCAGAGGGCATATGCTCAAGATGATTACTACTTTCGAGGAAGCAGAAATCTTAGGGGCTATCATTGACCACGAGAGTCAAGTGGACATGGTTCTCGAATCTCTACCGGGTTCCTTTACTCAGATCAAGTTGAACTATAGCATGAACAAGTTGAACATGGGTTTGACTGAGTTGATAAAGGAGCTCCAGATGGTGGAGAATGTCATGAAGCCACAATCTAAGGTTATGATTGCTAAGGCTTTATCTTCTAGAACTGGGCTCAAGCCCAGAAAGTTCATGAAGAAGAAGGGGAACGCAATGGTCCAGCCTAAGACACAACCCAAAGACAAACCCAATGGCAAGTGCTTCAAGTGTGGACTGAAGGAACACTGGAAAAAGGAGTGTCTGGATCTTCAAGCCAAGAAAAACCCCATAGGTAATGTTTTTTTCTATAGTCTTTATCAATGGTTGGATCAACTTCCACTTAGTTTATTGATTCAGGAGCTACTGATCAACTCCTTGTAGGGGTTTAGAAAGATTAGAAGACTCCATAAGTGCGAACATGGACTACATGTGGGAAATGGAGCACAAGTTTGGGCCCTTGTATGGGAGAGTTGGATCTTGTATTTGATTGTAATAGAATAGTGGTTTTGAAAGATATTATATATGTAACTGGATTTAGATAGAATTTGATTTCGGTTGCGAAACTAATAAATCAAGGATATTTTGTATCTTTCCATTCTGGTATTTCTATCAGTAGAGATGGAGAAATTTTATGTACTGGGCATGTGTATGGGAATCTATTTTTCTTAAACCTTATTAACAATCAATTAAATTATACTCGATCTGAACCTTTAATATGGAAGAGAAAGACCAATGTCAATCACTCTTATCTTTGGCATCTAAGGTTGGGGCATATCAACTCAACCAGGATTCAGAGGTTGATCCATGATGGGCCCTTAGGCTCATTGAGATTGGAAAATTGGCCTCAGTGTAAGTCCTGCCTGATGGGAAAGATGACCAAAAGGTCATTTGCCCCTAAGGCAGATAGAGCCAATGAGATATTAAGTCTTGTTCGCACTGATGTGTGTGGTCCCCTATCTACACCAGCTAGAAGAGGTTTTGAGTACTTCATCACTTTAACAATGATTGTACAAGGTTTGGTTACGTTTACCTGATGAGACACTAGTCTGACTCTTTTGACAAGTTTAAAGAGTTTAAGGCTTAAGTGGAGCGTCGGACAGAGTAAATTGATCAAGACCTTACAATTGGATTGTGGTGGAGAGTACCCCCTTGGTGAATTCAAGAACTACATGGTACATCATAGGATAGTATCCCAGCTCTCTGCGCTGGGGATACCCCAACAGAACAAAGTTGTTGAATGAAAATGATTTGAAGTTTGATGTCTCATGCTACTCTTCCAGTATCTTTTTGGAGATATGCCTTGGAAACAACAGCATATATTCTGAACTTGGTGCCTTCCAAGTCAGTACCTAGAACTCCCTATGAGATGTGGACTGGGTGTAAGCCAAGTCTAAATTATCTCAAGATATGGGGTTGTCTAGCTTATGTACTGGTAAAGGGAGACAAGTTGGAACCAAGATCAGAATTATGATATTTTGTTGGGTATCCAAAAGGGATAAAGGGTGGTTACTTTTATCATCCTAAGGAGCAGAAGGTACTGGTTAGTACTAATGCTAGATACTTAGAGGATAATTAAAGTACTTCCATGAAAGGTTCAACTAGGTTGGAATTGGAGGAGAAGTTATCTTCGAAAGCAACTTCTTCTGACCCGATTGTGGAACAAGAAGAGGCACAGCTTTAAGAGCTTGTACAAATGGAGCCTCGTCGTAGTGGGAGAGTGTCTAGGGTTCCAGAAAGGTGGACTGGAGAAGCTTTCGAGCTGGTCTCTAGCTATTAGAAATAAGACCCCACTAGATACGAGGAGCCTATTACTGATACCGATGTAAATCTGTGGCATTAAGCAATGAAAGCCGAGATTGGGTCTATATATCTCAATCAGATTTAGGTTCTTATAGCTTCAACTGAAGAGATAAAACCTATAGGGTGTAAGTGGGTATACAAGAGAAAGAGGGGAGTAGATGGGAAGGTGGAAACCTTCAAAGCTAGGCTTGTGGTGAATGGGTATACTCAGAAAGAGAGAATCGATTATGAGGAAACCTTTTACTCGATAGCCATGCTTAAGTCCATCTGTATCCTCCTTGCCATCGCATGTCATTATGACTATGAGATATGGCAAATGGATGTCAAGACGGCATTTTTAAATGGCCATTTTAGTGAAGACATCTATATGTCCCAACCGGAAGGCTTTGTTGCTAAAGGCCAAGAGCATATAGTTTTGCAAGCTTAAGAAGTCCATTTATGGACTTAAGCAGGCATCAAGGGCATGGAATATTCATTTTGATGAGATTGTAAAGTCTTATGGTTTTGTGCAAAACAAGAATGAACCATACGTGTACAGGAAACTTGAAAGCCTTAATGTGGTTTTTCTTGTCTTGTATGTGGATGACATTCAACTCATTGGAAATGATGTAGGGTCATTATCATCTACAAAGGTTTGGCTGTCTAGTCAATTTAATATAAAGGACTTGGGAGAAGCCAGCTACATTCTCGGGATTAGACTTCTTAGAAATAGGAAGCAGAGAATGTTATGATTATCCCAAGCGGCATATATTGACAAGATGCTGGCAAGGTACAATATTGACTCATGCAAGGAAGCTCCAATTCCTTGCAGACATGGGTTGTCACTTTCTTCAAGGGACTGTCCTAAGTCTCAAGAAGAAAAGGACATAATAAGTAGGATTCCCTACACTTCGGCTGTGGGATGTCTTGTGTACGCCATGCTGTGTACTAGGCCAGATATCTGCTTTACCATAGGCTTGGTTAGCAGATATCAGTCAAACCCTGGGGAAGTTCATTGCTAAGATGTAAAGCATATACTCAAGTACCAAAAGAGGACGAGAGATTATATGCTGGTTTACAAGGCTGATGACTTGGTTCCTACAGGATATACAGACTCAGACTTCCAAGCGGATAAGGATGAGAGAAAATCCACTAGTGGATATATCTTCATCTTATCTGGAGGAGCTATTTCATGGACAAGTATCAAGCAATCTTGCATTGCTGACTCAACTATGGAAGCTGAGTATGTGGCAGCTTCGGAGGCATCCAAGTATGCAGTTTGACTCCGGAAGTTCCTTTCAGAACATAGAGCCGTGCCATACATGGACAGACCGATTGTGATGTATTGTGACTACACTGGAGCAGTATCACAATCCAAAGAACCTTGGAACCACAAGAAGGGGAAGCATATCAAGAGGAAGTACCCCCTGATCCAGGATTTCATCTAGAGACGGGAAGTCGTGGGGGAATAGATTACTTCTGAGAACAATCTAGCAAATCCATTCACCGAGCCTTTGGCTGAGAGTGTCTTCAAGAGACACACAGACGCCATAGGGATGGGCACTTACAAACTTACTTAGTCTTAGAGTGCGAGTGGGAAATTGTTGGGATGTATGCCCTCTTAGACTAGGTTTCTGATGTAAAAAATCGAATGTTTTAATAAAAGAACTTATTTTCAGAAATTGTTTGTGAATTTACAATTTTATTTATGCACAATTATGTTTAGAAAAGACCAATTATGTTTAGGTAAGTGGTCCATGTGAATGAAGGTCTTTCATAGTTAATAAAAACCAATTAATTTTAAAGAGACATTTTTCCAAAAAACCTATTTTTCTCAAAAGACTGAATGGGAAAAGGGTTCCAATGGGCCCCTACGGATTCCATCACAGATTCCTATTAGAGATTGTGGATTTCCTCGTATCATTCTGAGCATGCCCCCCCCCCCACAGTATAGATTTTCATGAGAACTTAGAACTAACGGAGGAATTATAATTAAAGCCTTGGATATATGTTAGTATTGGCTAGCGTAGCATTAGAGGCATTAATGCTGGATTATCTATAGGTGGTGAGAGTAGTGGCTCTCTAATTGATGGAACTATTTTTGGATCATTAACATTTATGGAAATTTAATTTGCGATGGTTATACACTTAACTTAGAAATTGTTAACCTTCCTACGAAGCTCTATTAAGTTTTCAAAGAGACAAAATTTTCATATTTTTGATAATGATTTTAATATGTTAACTATATCATGGAAATAATATGATGTTCTTAATGTGCATTTTTATATGTTTTTACAAAATAAACATTTTTTAGAATGAAGTTTTTTTGCAATCAACAGAAGTGTCTAGTTTCAATCATTGGTTCCATTATACTTAAGGAGAAGAAGTTAACTGGACCTAACTATGTAGATAGGAAAAGGAATCTAAACATAGTATTCACTGCGTAGGAGTACAAGTATGTTCTGACTGACCCCTACCCTAAAATTGGGGAAGATTCCATGGATCATGATTGTGAGGCTGAAAGGGAATGGAGGAAAGCTATTGTAATGGCTCGATATTGTTTGTTGGTTTTCATGTCCAATGTTCTCTAGCCTAAGCATGAAAACATACCTATTGCATATGACATCGATGTATCATTGCACACCATGTTTGCTGACGAGTGTTGGCCCGCAAGGCAAGAAGCTCTTAGAGCAATCATGAATACTAAAATGGCTGAGGGAGCATTGGTTAGTGAGTACATGCTTAAGATGACTGCTCACCTCGAAGAGGCCATGATCCAAAGGGCAATAGTCGATGCTAAGAGCCAAATTGATATTGTTCTTGAGATTTTGCCAAATTCATACTCTCAGCTGAATTTAAATTATAACATGAACAAGTTGAGTATATCTTTACCAAAGTTGATGAAAACAATCTAGGTTATTGAGAAAATAATAAAGCTTAAGTCAAAGATTTTAGTTACTCGTTCTGGTTGATCTTCTAGAATTAGGCCTAAGCCTAAGAAGTATAAGAAGAATGAGGCCCAAAATAATATATGGGCCCAGCCTATAAGATTGAAGCCCTGTTTATCCAAGCCCAACACAAAGCCCAAGGGCAAGTGTTTCAAGTGTGGTAAGAAGAGGCGCTTCAAAAGGATTGCCTGGACATCTTGGTCGAGTCCTTTTCAGGTATAGCTTTATACTTATAGTCTATATTGATGGCTGGGTCTTCATCTACTTAGATTATTGATTTCAGAGCCACTGACTATATTTCTATCTCCTTATTGGGGTTCAGCCTAATAAGATGACTTAATAGAGGAGTGTATAGACTTAGAGTGGACAACGGAGCACAACTGTGAGCCGAAGCAGTGGGGACTTGGAGCTTTTATTTGATTATAATAGGATTTAGTTTTAAAAGATATTTTATATGTTTCTATTTTTAAATAAAATTTGATTTCAATTTCAAGATTGATTAATCAAGACTATTTTGTTTCTTTCTATTCTGGTATTTCAATTAGTAGAAATAGAAATATTATTTCTTCCAGAGATATGTATGGGAATCTTTTCTATAATAAATAATACTCAGATGGAACCTAATAATAAGAAAAGAAAGAACACATCAAATAACTCTTATTTATTACACTTGAGACTAGGATATATACATAATAATACGATTTAGAAGTTAATCCAAATTGGGTCTTTAGACATATTGAAATTGGAGGAATGGCTACAGTGTAAATCTTGTTTTATGGGTAAAATGACCAAAAGGTCCTTTACTCAAAAGACGGAAAAGGCCAAGGAAATATTAGAGTTAGTTCATAGTGATATTTATGGTCCTATATATTCTCCTGTTAAAGGAGGTTATGAATACTCCATCGCATTCATAGATGATCACGCATGTTTTTGTAATGTTTACTTGATGAGGAGGAAGTCTAACTCCTTTGATAAATTCAAAGGAGGAAGTCTAACTCCTTTGATAAGTTTAAGGCTCAGGTGTAGCGCCAAACAAGTAAACTAATCAAAAGTAAAGATCAGATCGTGGTGGAGAGTATCTCCTTGGTGAATTTAAAAACTACTTGGTACAACAAGGTATAGTATCTCAGCTAACTATACATGGGACTTCCTAAAAGAATGGAGTAGCTGAAAAAAGAAATAGAATGTTTATGGAAATAATCAAAAACATGATAAGTCATGTAACTCTTCCTATTTTTTTTTTGGGATATGCTCTATAAATAGTAGTATATATTCTAAATTAGGTGCCTTCCAAGTCATTGCCTAAGACATCCTCTGAGATGTGGACTAGACGAAAGCATAGTATAAATCATCTCAAGATATGGGGTTATCCAGCATATGTACTTACTAAAGGAAGTACGCTAGACCCAAGATTAGAATTGTGCAACTTCGTAGGGTATTAAAAGAGCAAAGGGTGGATACTTTTATTATCCCTAAGAACAAAAGGTACTTATTATTACTCATGCTATGTACATGGAGGATAAATAAAGTGTGTCCACAACGGTTTCGAGTAAGATGGAATTGGAAGAGAAGTTGATTACTTTAACTTTTAGTACCCGAACGGAGGAGCCTAAAGGGGCACAAACTGATGTTACTATACAAAATGAATCACGTCATAGTAGGAGGATAGCTAGGGTCCCTAAAAGACGGACTAGAGAAGCTTTTGAGGTAGTCTCCAACCATCAGGAACAAGATACTACTGGATGAGATGTGGCCATTGCTGATGTTGATACAGACAAATGGCAAGTAGCAAGGGATATCGAGAATAAGTCTGTGTACCTCAATCAATTCTGGGATCTTAGCACTGCACTTGAAAGGATTAAACCCACAGGGTGCAAGTGGGTATACAAGAGAAAAAAAGGTGCGGATGGAAAGGTGGAAACCTTTAATGTAATATTGGTTGCAAAATGTTATACTCGGAAAGAAAAGATCAATTATGAGGGTATTTTTTCACCTGTTTTTATGATTAAGTCCATACGCATTCCCTTACCCATCACTTGTCATCATAACTAGACAAATAGATATTAATACATCCTTTTTTAATGGCAATATTAGCAAAGACATCTGCATGTCCCAACTTAAACGTTTTATTGCCAAAGTCCAACAACATATGGTCTGTAAGGTTAAGAAATCCATTTATGGACTTCAGCAAGGTTCACGAGTATGGAACATATGATTCGATAAGACTGTAAAGTCTTATGGATTCATACAAAATGTTGACGAACCGTGTGTGTATAGGAAAATATATAGCAACAACATGTTCTTATGATACTTTATGGTGATGACATTCAACTCATTGAAAATTATGCAAGGACATTGTTATTGCTAAAGGTTTGGCTATCAAATCAATTTAGTAACAACGATAAGGGAGAAACTAGATACATTCTTAGAATAAAGCTTCTTAGAGAAAGGAAGCAAAGAATGTTAGGTCTATCCCAATCTACTTAGATATGTTTAGCATGGATTAGTGTAAAGGGGCAATAATACCATTTAGGCATGAATTGACCTTTTCTTCCAAGCAGTGTCCTAAGACATAGGAAGAAAAGGAAAGGATAACTAGGATTTCTAATGCCTTGGTAGTGGGAAAGTCTCATCTATGCCATGCTTTGTACAAGGCTGAATATCTGTTTTGCAGTTGATATGGTTAGCATGTATTAGTCAATCACAGGGGAAAAATATTGGCAAGCTGTAAAGTATATTTTCAAGTACCTAAAGGGAATGAGAGATTATGTGTTTGTTTACAAGGTCGATGACTTAGTTCCTACAAATTACATGAACACAGACTTCTAGGCAGATAAAGATGAAAGAAAATTTATTGGTGGATATGTTTTCACTTTGTCTGGAGGGGCTATTTTATGACAGAGTGTTAAGAAATCTTGTACTACTGATTCTACCATAGAAGTTGAGTATGTGGCAGCTTTAGAAGCTTCTAAATAAGCGGTTTGGTTCCAAAAATTTCACACAGAACTTAGAGTTATGCCACAAATGGACAGGCCTATTATTATATGTTGTGGTAATTCTAAAGATGTATCACAACGTAAGGAGCTAGGTAACCACGGAAGGGCAAGCACCATGAGAGGAAGTATCACTTGATGAAGGAGTTCACCCAGAAATTGAAGATAGTGGTTGACCAAATTTCTTCTACAAACAATATTCCGGACCCATTTACCAAGCCTTTGACAGAGAAGGTGTTTCGAAGACTCTTAAATGTCGTAGAGATAGGCACATATAGACTATGATAGTCCATTTAGTGTAAGTATGAGATTGTAGGAATGTATGCCCAAAATGACCTATGTATTTCAATATTTTGGAAAATAGTAAAACTTTCATTCATTAATGGTTGTTTTTTTAAATATACTACACATTAAGGTCTAAGTATCTCAGTAAGTAGTTTACGTGATTGGGTCGTGCTTTCACAGTAAGGTGTAGATTATGCGCCACTAACATATAAGCGAAAAATTGTTCTAAATCGATTGATGAAGCTGGGGACTTAATCAAGGTATAGATTATTACATTATAGTTTTTCTAAAAAAGGAATGGTTTATCTTTAACTAGTAAGTAGTTCACTCACACCAATAGTGTAATCATATTTGGAATACGCAGAACTGAACTGCATGATAATAATCTTTATCGAAGTAGTAAAATAATTAAAGACTGGTTCATCGCAGCTACTGCATGGATGAGTACCCAAACACTTGAATATAAGTTGGTGGTCTAGAGAAGCCAGAATTGTACACTTTGATGTATGTTGGGTGAGATCTTATTACAGGCCAATAACCTTGTACATTGAGTATTACTCTAGTTTATTGAGATGGACTTATACCTCTTGTGCTTGTCCAGGATAATCTAATTAATCCAGGACCCTGAGAAACATGACTAAGTATGTACCTTTTTGGGCAGCTCCATGGTAAGTGGATACACGCTGCACGTAATAGATTATTGGACTAGCTATCAAAGGATGGTAAATGTCACTGAGAAATGTATTAATGCATTTTTCCTATCTCAATGATAGGTGTTACATAGAGGAGTGTTTTCGTCATTACACATGTAGGTCGAAGACACTGCACTTGCAATATTATTCTTAGGGTCAATATTTTTATATGGAGATAAATGAAATATTTAAAATGATAAAATACAACTATTTGTTAATAGGGGCATTTTAATCAATTTAGTAGCCAAAAATAATTTGTCTTTTTGTCCACAAAGTAGCTCAGATAACATTATCAAATTTATTTACTATATGGCTTATTGGTTGAATTTATTATTGGAAAAGTTATTCTTGGAGTCCAGTTAATTATTTATTTGGGCTAGAATAATTAATTGGGCCAATTTAATTAATTAATTATGTTGGATAATTTTATATTGGGCCCACGTGAATTAATTAATTAATAAATAAGCTAATGAAATTAATTGATTTATTAATTAATTATCTTGGGTAATTTTATATTAGGCCCAATTACAATAATTAATTAATAAAATAGCCATTTAATTAATCATTTGACTAATTAAGAAAACATGGCCCATCAGGGTTTAATGGTAGCCACCACTATACAAGGTAAAAGGAAAAGGAAATTAAAGAATAAGGAGGCCGGTTGGTCTAGTTCAAGAGGAAAAATGAAATATGTGATTTTGGATATAAAAAATCACACATGATCTTGGAATGGGTTGAATGAAATTACATAGAAAAAAAGCTTTCGATTTTCCTTATAAATAAAAACCAAGGCCACTGTTTTCCTGTCCTTTTTCCTTTAGTGTTTTCGCTTTTCCGTTTTCCATCTGATCTTGTTCTTCCTCATTCTACTTTCACATGTAGAGGTCCATAGCAGTTTGAGAATACTCTAGAAGGTCAAGATGTAGCAAATGTGGTTTGTGTTTGACGTGAAAGAGCTGACGATTAGCTGGTATATCAGCGGAACAGGAAGACGATCATTTGGTGTTAGATGAATTGTGTACCCCTAATTAGGGCTGGATCAGGGGTTATGATCTAGCATGGTAGGTGCATGTAGACCTAGGAAAAGTTTAATTACTTTCATTGTAATTTTCTTGCATTTTTCTTTTCCGTTTTGGATCCCATACTAGGCTAAGTTATTATATTTTTCATAGCTAATATTCTTGGAATATTCTGCATGAAAAAATAATAGTAAGGGGTCTAGGATTAAACAAGACAATTAATTAATTAATTAATTAATGTGTTTAATTCTATTATTTGGACACCAAAACTATGAGAATAGAAAAGCAAGAAAAAACGTTTACAGTTTTCTGGATTGCTATTTGCTTTGGTAAACCTATGTGCACATTTTCAAAGTACTAATGTCATGGGAATTTTCCACAAAGAAAAATATTTTCTTCAATTAAATGGTTTTTTTAGCTTGAAACAAAAATTAATACTTGGTTATTTTCTTAAAGGATTTTATCTTTGACAAAAAGAATATTTTGGATATAGATATTTTTGTACAGCTAAGAGGATAAACCATTTTAATTTATTTTTATGAGAAAATTATTTTTGTTAAATAAAACTTGAGCCCAAAGTCTCTTAAAATTTTTAAAAAGAAAAATTTGAAATCATTAAGTTCTTCAGAGGGTAAAATTAATCCATAGAAAATCTCTTAAAGGATTTGTGGATTTAGATATATTATAAGAGTTAAGGGATACTTAATGGGAGATTTTCAGAAGGATATTTTCTGAAAAAAACCTTTATTTTAAAAGACTAAGTGGGAGAAGGGTTCCAACTGGCCCATAGCTTCCATCACGATCATCATTAGAGATCATAGTTCCCTTCACGTTACCTTAGGAGTAAACCTATATAGGATGCGGATTCCACAAGGATTTAGATCTAATGGATGAACATAATTGATACCCAGGACATATATTGTGATCGGCTATCCCACGTTGGAGGTTATAGTGCGAGGATTGTTCATAAGAAATGAGAAAAAAAATGGTCATCCCCTAGATGGACTTCTAGAACATTACCTAGAAGTGTAGTCGATTCGTGGTGGTTAACACACTTAGAAAATTGTTAATCTTCCCAAGAAGCTGTGTCAGTGTTCCTAAGAGCCAAATTGATCATATTAAAGATAGTAGTGATAGAGTTAACTATTATCGGTTTTAATATAAGGATAAAGTGCACAAATTACTTATTTTTCACAAACTGAGAATTTTATTTTATTTTTAATTTTCAGAAATGGTTTGTGGAGGAACTTTCAGTCCTTTAGCCGTTATTATCCGAGAGAATAAGCTAACGGGTGTAAATTACATAGATTGAAAAAGAAACTTGGACATAATACCTACTGCTGAAGAATATAAGTATATCTTTTATGAAACTTATCCAGTAATTGGGGAGGATTCCACCGAGGAGGAGCAACAGGCTAAAAAGGCATGGAAGAACGCTGACGAGATGGCTCGTTACTATATGTTAGCCTCCATGTCTAATGTGTACTAGTAAAAACATGAGCACATAGGCATTGTATACGACATTAGCACTTTGTTGGCCATTATATTTGCCGACAAGAGTCGGTCCAAAAGGCAAGAGGCTCTTTGAATGATCATAAACACCAAGATGGCTAAGGTAGCATGAATCATGGGGTATATACTCAAAATGATTGCTATAATTAACCTCGAGAGCTAAATGGATATGGTTCTCGAATTTTCGCCAGGCTCTGTCATTTAGTTTAAGTTGAATTACAGTATAAACAAGTTAAACATGAGCTTACCATAATTAATGAAGGAGCTCTAAGTGGTAGAGAAGGTCATGAAGACACAGTCCAATGCCTTGGTTTCTAAGACATCTTCTTGTAGAATTGGGCTCAAACCCAGAAAGTCCAAGAAGTAGAAGGGAAATGCAACAATCCAGCGCATGCCCCAACCCAACAAACCTATGAATAAGTGCTTCAAATGTGGCAAGAATGGACACTAGAAGAAAGAGTGTCTATATTTTCAGTCCAACTAAAACCCTTCTGGTAATGTTTACTATCTAAAGTCTATATCGATGGTTAGATCACCTTCTTCTTGGATCATTGATTCTGGAGCCACTAATCGTATCTGTAACTCTTTGCAAGGGTTTATGAAGATAAGAAGACTCCAGAAAGGCAAACACAAACTCTACGTCGGAAATAGAGCACAAGTGTGGGCCCAAGCATTGCGAAAACTGGAACTTAAATTTGATTGTAATGGAATAGTTATTTTGAAGAATATTTTATATGTATGTGATTTTAGACATAATTTGATTTCAATTGCAAGACTAATAAATCATGGTTATTCTATTTTTTTTTTTCGTTCTAGTATTACAATTAGTAGAAATAGAGAAGTTTAATGCATTGGGCACATGTATGGAAATTTATTCTTTATAAATCCTATTAACAATCAATTAAATAAATCTCAAAGTGAACCTTTAAATAGTTAGAGAAAGAGCAAAATCAATGACTCTTATTTATGGCATCCAAGGTTGGGTAATATTAACTTAACCAGAATTTAGAATTTAATCTATGATGGACCTTTGGACTCATTGTGTTAGTTACTCACTCATGCAATCAATATCACATAGCAGAATTATAACTGGATTAACCATTCAATGATCTCTTATATGTGAAATACAGATCAAAGAAAAGGTAAAAGAATATACCTTTACAGCCTTCGGTATCGTCCCTAGTGTTCTTCCCTTCTGGCTGATGACATAATTTAGTAAGCTTTCTATAGTGAATGGTTTCTCTGTTATTTGATCACAACCACTGCAAATAAAGAACAGGCTTGCCGGCAATAGTATTCACACAAGGAAATAATTTAATAGCTAGATTAATCTGGTGCTAGCAAGACGTGTGCGGCAGCTAAGGTTTCTAGGGAAGAAGAATGTCACTAAAAAAATGATTCTGCGTTTTGTGCTTTCAAAGTGACTAAAACTCACAAAAAACACTCAAAACATATGGCATATGTATCTCATATATATACATACATGTGTCTGTGCGCGCATTTCAGTTTCTTAAACAAATTAGGATTTAATAGTTATGATTAGAACTCATAAGTTCTCATAATTATGATTTGGCCCATAAATTGTATCTATTTGTAATTTGACCGTAGAAACTCCTTCGCCTCACAATGAACCCTATAATGTTATCCAATAACATATCGAATTCTTAATCCTCTATTTTATCTAACCTATTAGGTTTCATGGTCTATTGGCAATAAAACATGAATTAATCCAAACATCTTTAGGGTTAATAATCCTTAATAATTAGAATTAAAATTTTATTCTAATTAGGATTTAGCAGATCATGAGTGGCATCTAGTAGTACATCATGACCACCCAAAAGTTCATAAAGTCAAGTGCTTTGACATGAACCATTTAATAGTAAACATCAGTGTAATAAACTCTATTCACCATACAATATCTCATTCGGTTTAGACTATGAAATTAGTGCTAACTCCCTCCAGAATATTAATTAATTATGGCCCAAATATTTTACTAAATGTTCCAGAAATCTATTACTCAACATGTATATCAATTAGAATTATTTCCAATGCACAGTTGCCTTGGCCAATAACTTCTCGAGTAGTGATTCCTACCAATGACTATGTGATATTCGCGCCAAATATTAGGAGTTGTGAATCTCGTATTGATCCTCTCAACAACATTTGTTTACTCTATGTTGTACCTAATGTTCATCCTACAGCCGTTCTTGTTAGGACTCAGGTGATTGGAATCAAAACACAACGCTAAGTAAACAAAGTACCTTGATGACCTTAAGTCTAATAATACTTGCACATTTGCTATGATGAGATTCTATTACTCACACAAAATAGTTATCCTTGTGATTATCTCATAACTAGGTCATCCAATGTACTTGTTCTAGCAACAAGCATTCACGTATTAACTTTAAGTATCACAACACTTATCGAAGTGAGAACTACCACCTAATCAAATCAGGAAGTATAACACATGCTAGTCTTAACACATTAATGATGTCCTATTTCATTAATATTATGACTAAGGATAATTTAACTATGAACACTACCTAGTGTAGTAGGAATCTCACATCATAATCTCTTTCATGAATTTCTTAACACACAGTGTTGCACTTGGGACATTATCTAACAGTTATATTCATAGGAAAGTATAAATAAAATAAATTGAAAGATAAAGAATGCCTTCTATTATTAAATAAATAAGTAATATATAAAATATCTGTGATTGCTTCTAATGCATAACTGTTAGGTATTTCAGGCCCGTATCATATACGGCGCAGTGGAAGAATAAAATGAGATACCATTCCAGAATCCTCATATATGTGGAAAACAAGACATAAAGATAACAAAGGTAACAGCCTTTTACCTTTTACCTTTCTTTGATTATCCGAAGAATAAAAATTTCTTCTTCAAGTTGAGGTGCGATCCAGCAATCCTCTTGATCAAACTCCACGAGAGTTGAACCTCCAACTACTATAATCACAGTGTGTGATTATCTCTAACAGTAATCCACACAGAGAAATACTCAAACACAAAGTTTTCTATGTGAGCAGAAACACTAAGTGGCGGCTAGGGTTGTTTCTCAAGAACTATCGAGAGAGAGAGAGAAGAGAGAAGGATTTCGTGTGTTCGGTTTTTTTGGTGTCACGCCTTCGCTAGGGTTTCATGTGTTTCATCTATATGTTACATGAAAAATCCCCTACCAAACCTGAGAATTCTAATCCTATTAGAATTCAACAATTGTAATTGAAAACATTAAGTTCTAACAATAGCAATTTAGACTATAAATTATAACTAATTATAACTTGTCCACAACAACTTCTCTTTCTCGCAATTAACCCCACTATGTTATCAAATAACATCTTGAGTATACAATTCTCCATTGTATATGACCTATTAGGTTTCCCAGTCAATTGGTAGAGAACATGAATTAATCCAAACGTCTTTAAGATTAATAATCCATAATTAATTAGAATTAATCCTATTAATTCTAATCAGGATTGGTTTATTAATTCATCAATTAATAAACCCATATTCCCATATCATCAGTGGTATCTAGCAACACATCATGAACACCCAAGAGTCCAGAAAGTCAAGTGGCTTGACATGAACCCTTCAATAACAAACTTCAGTGCAATTAACTTATTTAACCATACAATATCTCATTCGGTTTGGAGTATGAAATTAGTGCCAACTCCCTCCAGAATTAATTTTGGCCCAAATATAATAGTACTTGTACCAGGAACCTACTATTCTAGATGTGCATCAATTGGAACTATTTCCAATACACAATCGCCTTAACCAAGGACTTCTCGAGTAGTAATTCCTACAAGTGGCTGTAAGATATTCGCCCCTACTATTAGGAGTGGTGAATCCTTTATTGATCCTCTCAACTACTTTCGTTTACCTTACAATGTACCCAATATCCATCCCATAGGTGACCCTCGATCGAGCTCCAGAGATTGGAATCAAAGTACATTGCTCAGCAAACAAAGTACCTTGGAGATCTCAACTCTAAAGATACTTGCATGTTTGCTATATTAAGGTTATATCACTAGCACTAAATAGTTATCCATATGATTATCTCAAAGTTAGGTCATCTAATGAACTTGTTCCATTAACAAGCATCCATGTGTTAACTTTGAGTATTTCAATACTCACAGATATGAGAACCACTACCTAATCAAATAAGGAAGTCTAACACATGGTAGTCTTAACGCATTAATGATGTCTTGTCTCATTAATACTGCGACTATGGACTATTTAAGTACTAACACTATACAGTGTAGTAGGAATCTCATATCATAATCTCTATCGTAATTTTCATAACACAATGTTGTTCTAGGGACTTTATCGAATATTATATTACTTAAAAGTAAACAAAAAAAATTGTAAGATAAATAATGCCTTTTATTAAAATAAAATGCGATATATACAATGTACAAGTGATTGCCTCTAGGGCACAACACTAACAATAACACTAACAAACTCCAACTTGCACTAGAGCTAATCATTCAGGTGTATAATACTAAATGACTATGAATGTAATACCCCGATCGAAACCACCATTAGTTTATGGAAAAAGTCATGCATAACATTACATTTTATATTGTATGTGATAAATTTGAGCTATTTTTATGAAGCCTATGTGATTTATGTGTTTGTTATTTCATGGAGTTATTTATTTGGATAGACTTGTGCTATATGAAATGGTAGAGCTTTTCCTATTATGGAGTAGAAACTAGTGAAAGAATAATGAAGTGAGCTGAATTGGATTTATGAGAATTTATTTAGGGAATATTTACAAAGAATTATTATGGAATCGTGGTTAGAGTTTGGTTTGTATTCTTTGGTGACTTGAGTTCAAACCCTAATTCTAGCAAACCTTTTCCTTGTTATTCATAATTAAACTCTTTTCCTCCTATTTATTTTCTTCTTGGCTGAATTCAATATGGTAGCCGCCACCTTAATTCCACACATCCTAAATTATAGGAATGTGATTATTTTGGGTTTTTGCTAAGAAAAAGAATTAAATTAAATTAAATTCCTATTATTTTCTAGTTAGTATGTTATTCTAATATTTTAGGATTTCAAAATATGTAAACATCTTGAATTTTCTAAAGTTATTATCCAAAGGATTTATGAAGGAAAAAAAAATAAAATTAGAGAAGCCTTTATCTTGGAAGCTGTACTATAGCTATTACTTTCAATAGAGAAAAGTCTCTCCAAATTAATTTTCTCTAAAGAGTTTTAATTGCAAAAAAAGAGATAATCTTAAATTTTTAATGGAATTAAATATTTCCTAGAAATACTCTATATTGGAAAAATAGGAGTTAGGATGAAATAAAAATTCAGCTGTATTACACGAAAACTGATTTTACCTCTAAATATGATTATCCCTTAATTAATTATTTTTGCCTAAAATAAATTAGGGTATTAAATAAATTATTTTATTGGCTTAAAATATCTGGAAAAATTGAAGCCCTAGTCACCACCTTGATGGACACTTAGTCCACTCAAACTCTCCAAAAATATTAGACAAATCTACCCTAAGTAATTCTAACCAGTTAAAATTCTTTTAGCTAATCAAACAACCAGATTTTCTCCTCCTCTTTCACCCTAATTTTGGCCACCATAAGCACATATACACACACGAAATTTCCGGCCCCTATTGCTCTCAAAATTCTCTCTTGTTTTAGCAAAAAATAACAACACAAAAGCCTTCTTTTTTCTTCTCTAATTTTCGGCCAATACAAGAACCAAATGGCAGCAACTCTTTTCCTCTTTTTCTCTCTTATTTTCAACCACAATAGAAACCAAAAAATAGACACAAAAACCTTCCAAAACCTGGTCAATTTCGGCTACAACAAGTAAGACCAAAAGCACCTTTTTTTTTCCTTGTGATAAAGAGTCCAAAAAAAGGTGAACTTCTACTAAACACTAAAACACATAAACTTCATCTCATCTATTCATCAAACCAGTCCTCAATCAAACCTTAAGCACCCTCTACTATGTGCAAATCCAACTGCCACCCTCTCCAAGTATTCGGCCATTGCAATCTGCAATCCTCTCCAAAATTGAAAACTAAACCTAAGATGAGTAACCCTTCAACCTCTTTCAACTTTTAGTCAATTATTATTCTTCTTTTCTCCTAAATATTGGTGATCAAGGGGATGATTTTTCTCCCCTATTGTTGGAGATTTTTGAGTAAAGGTCCAGGAGCCACCACTCTTCTTTCCAAAGTAAAGTCAACCAAGGACCAAAGGCACCACATTTGCTTTTGTTGTGCCGTTATAGAGGTATTTAAGGCATAACTTTATTGATTTAAATAAGGTTGGCTTTATAGTAGTGCTATTATGCATGAAGTCTTTCACGAAAAGCATGAATAGATAGAATTGATGAGGGTTAATAGTGCAATATTGTGAACTAAGTGTATATGGAGTAAAACACGGTTAAATATTACTTTGATGACCTAGATTTAATGTATGTTGATTAAAGATGAGATCTTTTCAAACAAATACGGCCATTATATAAGATTAATGGTAGACGAATATTGGGTGTCATTATATAGCTAAGTTGATTTAATTATAAGCATGTATAATGATGAGATGCATGACCATGGAAAGATATAGAGGTGACTTATTGAATTAATCCATCTAGATGTTATAGATGAATTACATGATTAATATAATCATAGGGATTCATAACGCATGAAAAGATAGTGGAGTAAAATTTGAATTTTAATTATCGAATGAATGATTGTAGATAAGGAAGAAAGTGAAAGAGAGGACAAGCATTGCTTTGGTTAATTGCTAAGACTATTCAAGTAAGTCTCTACATAACTGTTTTGCTAAAATCATACTCAAAGTTAGGTCATCCAATGAACTTGTTCTATTAACAAGAATCCATGTGTTAACTTTGAGTATCTCAATACTCACGCACATAAGAACCACCGCCTGATCAAATCAAGAAGTCTAACACATGCTAGTCTTCACGCATTAATGTTGTCCTATCTTATTAATACTATGAATAGGGACTATTTAAGTACTAACACTATGAAGTGTAGTAGGAATCTCATATCATGATCTCTATCATGATTTCCTTAACATAGTATTGTATTAGGGACTTTATCGAACAGTTATATTACTTAAAAGTACACAAAAGAAACTGTAAGATAAATAATACCTTTTATTAAAAAAAAATGTGTCACTTATAATGTATAAGTGATTGCCTCTAGGGCACAACACTAAGACAAATATTAAGAGAGAGTACTATTGAGAATACGACTAGGTTTTTCTTTTAATATCACCCGAACCTCTTGGAGTCCAACTTTGATAATATCTTATCATATTTTATTTTCAATTCAAATTAATTGAAAATTGACATGACAATATTATGCCATTATCTCGGTAATTTAAATAATTAATTTACCGAGTTAGATTTTTACAATCTGGACATCATCAAAATACATCGAATGTGGACATATTTCCAGATTCATTGTATCTGGTAAATTTTCTAGGTTTGATAAACTTAGACATATTTTAAGATTCATCGAAACTGGTTACCAAAAAAATAACCTAATGAATTCACTTATTGTGTGACTCTATAGGTTCATTTAACGCTGGCAGTATGCCCAAATCTCATTTAAATGGCCCACAAGTTATAAGCAGTTTCTAGTAAAACATTAAAACTATCCAGGTTAAATGAAGATCAGTGATGCCTTTGAACCAAACCATAATTTTATATTTAGTCCTTTTGTCGCATGATATCCATATTAAGCATATGCCACGAATCATGTCATCCTTATTAAGCTTAATCAATTATTTCTTAATATCATAATAAACTATTTAAACAAATTATATCAATATATTAGATTGATATATTTGAGTACGGCCATGCATTTTAACAGTCTAACTTATCAAGGGGCCCATGGATATCTCTCCCATAATTGAGAGGGATAAATTCTTTCAATATCAATCATATTCCTCTCCTTGATTTATTCTATATGCAACAGTAGTATAATTTATCATTTGGTTTAAAGACAATATTAGACAACGTCAAAATAAAGAATTTATCAAGTAGGAAACTATGATGAATTCATGTTGAAGGACTTTTAATATCATTATAGTTAGAAAGTACTTATGACATGTTCCATGAAGTACTCTCACAATGGGCCATGTCCAATATAATGTTCTTTAATATTTATTTATGTTTAGACTTGATATCATATATATCCATGGCTAGTAAAACATAACCATCAAGTCACAAATATACTAATCTTAATTTATTATTATTTCACTAATAATAATCGATCAGGGACAGTTTAAAAATAGTTAATATATTGAGTGTAGGGTACTTGATGACCACAAAACTACATGCACTATTCATGAAAAGAAATGCCTTGTATTATTACATAATACATAATGACAATAGTATTAGTACAAATTAACTCTAGGGCATATCCCTAACAGTTGTCCACTTGCACTAAGACCAATTTGACATAAACCATAATCCTATTAATCTAGTATGACTATCAAGTTTAGACGATGGGAGAGGCTTTGTCAGTGGGTCTGCAACATTGTCAGCAATTGATACCTAGCATACTTTGTCATCTCCTCTATCAACAATTTCTTGAATGAGATGAAAACGTCTAAGTATATGTTTGGATCGTTGATGTGATCTTGGTTCCTTAGCTTCTGTAATGGCTCCATTGTTCAACGGCTACATCTAGTTCTATAATGAACATTTTAATCCAAATTGCTTTTTTAGCTACAGCTGAGGCAACTATATACTCAACTTCTGTAGTAGAATCAGCTGTGGTATCTTGCTTTGAACTTTTCTAGCTTACAACTCCTCCATTCAAATAAAATAGAAAATCTGATTGCGATCTATAATCATCTATGTCAGAATGAAAACTAGCATTAGTGTAACCATTTACAACTAGCTTGCCTTCTTGTCCTTCATAAACTAAGAACATATCTTTAGTTCTTCTTAAATACATCAGTATGTTCTTGACTGTAGTCTAGTGTGGCTCTCCAGGATTTGACTGGAACCTACTCGTCATGCTCAATGCATATGACATATCAGTTGTTAGTGTTGTGCCCTAGAGGCAATCACTTGTACATTGTATATGACTCATTTTATTTTAATAAAATGCATTATTTATCTTACAGTTTCTTTTGTTTACTTTTAAGTAATATAACTGTTCAATAAAGTCCCTAGTATAATACTGAGTTAAGGAAATCATGATAGAGATCATGATATGAGATTCCTACTACACTGTATAGTGCTAGTACTTAAATAGTCTCTAGTCATAGTATTAATGAGACAGGACATCATTAATATGTTAAGACTAGCATGTGTTAGACTTCCAGAATTGATCAAGCGGTGATTCTCATATCCATGAGTATTGAGATACTCAAAGTTAATACATGGATGCTTGTTAATGGAACAAGTTCATTGGATGACCTAGCTGTGAGATAATCGCATGGATAACTATTTAGTGTTAGTAATATAATCTCAATATAGCAAACGTGCAACTATCCTTAGACTTGAGATCTCCAAGGTACTTTGTTTGCTGAGCACTGTACTTTGATTCCAATCTCTGGAGCTCGGTCGAGAGCCGCCTATGGGATGGATATTCGGTACATTGTGAGGTAAACGAAAGTAGTTGAGAGGGTCAACAAAGGATTCACCACTCCTAATAGTGGGGTGAATATCTCACAGCCACTTATAGGAATGACTGCTCAGAAAGTCCTTAGCCAAGGCGATTGTGTATTGGAAACAGTTCCAATTGATACACATCTAGAGTAGTGGGTTCCTGGTACAAGTACTATTGTATTCATGCCAAAATTAATTCTGGAGGGAGTTGGCACTAATTCCATACTCCAAACTGAATGAAATATTGTATAGTGGAAGGAGTTAATTGAACTGAAGTTTGTTATTGATGGGTTCATGTCAAGTCATTTGACTTCCTGAACTCTTGGGTGGTCATGATGTGTTGCTAGATACTGCTCATGATCTGAGAATATGAGTTTATTAATTGATGAATTAATAAATTAATCTTGATTAGAAATAATAGGATTAATTCTAATTAATTATGGATTATTAATCTCAAAGACGTTTGGATTAATTCATGTTCGCTACCAATTGACCAGGAAACCTAATAGGTCACACACAATAGAGGATTATATACTCAAGATGTTATTTGATAACATAGTGGGGTTAATTGTGAGAAAGAGAAGTTGTTGTGGATAAATTATAATTAGTTATAATTTATGGTCCAAATTGTAATTGTGAGAACTTGATGTTTCCAATTAGAATTAGGGAATTCTAATAGGATTAGAATTCTCAATTTTTGGTAGGTTTTTTGTGTTATATGATGATATGGCCGTCAACCCTAGTTGTGAGTAATACACACGATCTTCTCTCTCTCTCTCTCTCTCTCTCTCTCTCTCTCTCTCTCTCTCTCTCTCTCTCTCGTTTTGCTAAAAATGTGAAGAACCCTAGCCGCTGTCTTTTTCTGCTAGCACAGAAAATCTTGGTGCTTGAGTGTATCCTCTGTGTGGATTACTATTAGTGATAATCACACAATGTGATTATACTGGTTAGACGTTCCACTCTCATGAAGTTGGATCTAGAGGATTGCTGGATCGCGCCTCAACTTGAAAAAGAAATTTTTGTTCTTTAGATGATCAAACAATGGTAAAAGCTATTACATTTATTATCTTTATGTCTTGTTTTTCATACATAAGCGGGTCTTGGGATGGTATCTCATTTTATTTTTCGTTATGCCGTATAGGATATAAGCCTGAAATACCTAACATCGAGTTAAGTACATAACATAGCATACATGATAGACCCTATAGCAGAAGGACTTTAAGTTTTGATGAGCTTAATGCCATGTGACATTGGCAAGAATCCTCTCTTTGAGTCTTGCATACTGAACCTTTTCAGTACATTGTCAACGTATGCACTTTGACTTAGTCCAATTATCTTTCTAGATCTTTCACTATAGATCCTTATACCTAAACTATAGGCAGCTTCACCTAAGTTTTTCATTGAGAAATAATTTTCCAACCATATCTTTAAACTTTGTAGAGTTGGAATGTCATTTCCAATGAGTAAGATGTCATCAACATAAAGTACCAAAAAGACTATTGCATTCCCACTGGTTTTCTTATAGACGCAAGGCTCATCTTCATTTTTGATAAAGTTAAATTCTTTAATTGCTTCATCAAAATGAAGATTCCAGCTTCGTGATGCTTGCTTCAATCCATAAGTGGATCTTTGAAGCTTGCACACTTTATTAGAAGTCAAAGGATCATCAAAACCCTCAGGTTGTGTCATATACACATCCTCGAGTAAGTTTCCCTTAAGGAACGCAGTTTTGGCATCCATTTGCCAAATCTCATAATCATAATATGCTGCTATGGCAAGAAGAATTCTAATAGATTTAAGCATTGCAACTGGTGAAAATGTTTCATCATAGTCTATACCATGAGTTTGTCTATAACCTTTTGCTACCAATCGTGCTCTGTAAGTATGCACATTTCCCTCCATGTCTATTTTCTTTTTGAAAACCCATTTACACCCAATGATTTTTTAACTTTCGGGTGGATTAACTAAAGTCCAGACTTGGTTATCATACATGGATTGCATCTCATACTTCATGCCCTCTAACCATTTTCTAGAGCTAGAGCTCTTAATAACTTCTTGATAGGGAGTGGGCTCATCATTAACCAAAGCTCTACATTATGATCGTCAGTGATGAGGAATCCATATCTCTCAGGTTGTTGACAAACCCTATCAGATCCTTGAGGTCATTGTTCTATAAAAGTAGGCTCATCTTAGACTTGTGAGCCATCTAATCGAGGTTCATTATTTGGTTTAGGTACTAATTGTGGCTCTTGAATCTCATCAAGATGTATTTTATTCCCACTGATTCTTTTGGAAATAAATTTCTTTGCAAGAAAGAATCCATTTCGAGCAACAATTACTCTATTTTCTTTTGGGAGATAAAATTAGTATCCTTTAGTTTCTTTACGGTACCCCATAAATATGCATTTATCTAATATAGGTATAAGTCTATCAGATAATAAATTCTTTACATAAACCTCACAATCCCAAATCTTGAGAAATGACAAACTAGGTTATCTCCCAGTCCATATCTCATATGGTGTTTACTGAACCGATTTAGATGGAACTCGATTTAGTATAAATGTAGCAATCTCTAAGGTATAACCCCAAAAGGATATTGGAAGATCAGTTTGATTCATCATTGATCGAACCATATCTAATGAAGTCCGATTTCTCCATTCAGATACACCATTCCATTGAGGTGTTCCAGGTGGAGTGAATTGGGAGATAATTCCACAATTCTTAAGATACTCGTCAATCTCGTGACTTAAGTATTCACCACCTCGATTTGATCAAAGTGTTTTGATACTTTTGCCAAGCTAATTTTGTACTTCATTTTGAAATTCTTTGAATTTCTAGAACGATTCAGATTTATGTTTCGTCAGATACAGGTAGCCATATCTGCTGAAATCATCCGTAAATGTAATGTACTACTGAAATCATTCTCTAGCATGTGTATTCATTGGTCCACATACGTCAGTATATATTACGCCCAATAAATCAGTTGCCCTTTCATTTTACCTCTTAAAAGGTGCTTTAGTCATTTTGCTGAATAAACAAGAATCACATGTTTTGTTAGATTCTAAATTAAACGAATTTAGAAACCCATCATTATGAAGCCTTGTTATGCATTTATCATTTTTATAGCCTAAAAGACAATGCCAGAATTAAGTCTGATTTAAATCATTAGATTTCAATCTCTTAGTATTAATGTTATAGATAGACTTGTTCGAAGATCCACGAAGATTGAGAATATATAGCCCATTTGATAATGAGACATTTCCATAAAAAATGCCATTTTTATTAATGGAGCAAATGTTATTCCCAATAACAAATTCAAAAACCTTCTAAATCTAAACAAGAAACTGAAATAATATTCCTACTTATAGTAAGAATATAAAAACAATCATTCAGTTCTAAAATAAGCCTACTGGGCAAAATTAATTCAAAAGTTCCTACAGCAACTTTTGCTCCATTCGCAACTTGTAGGTCAACCTTACCTTTTGCCAAGGCTCTACTCCTTTTTAGACCTTCACATTTACACAAATGTGAGATCCACAACCAGTATCCAATATCCATGAATCAGAAGTAGATAAATGAATTTCTACAACATAAATACCTGAAGTGGTAGTCTCACTGTCCTTCTTCTTCTTTACTTCCAAATAGAGCTTGCAATTTCTTAACCAATGTCCTTGTTCTCCACAATGGTGGCAAGCTCCCTCATTTGGTGTCTTGGCCTTAGGTTTGGGCTTGAACTTGGACTTAGCCTTATCCTTGCCCTTACTGGCTATGACCTTGTCCTTTTGGTTGTTCCTTTTTCCTTTCCTTTCCCTTAGTAACCATCATCGTGAATTTTCATGTTACAAACAATCTGCGTTCCCTTTTAACCATATTAATATAGATAACAAATTATCATGACAGATTAATACAAATAATTTGCAACATAGAACGATGGATAGAATGCTTACAATATCATATCATATTAAAATAGACCAGTTTAGAGACAATTTGTAAATCATCTGGTCTCTATTCAAACAACTAAGTTGCACAGATTAAACCTAATTCAGGCAGTCTGCATGCTAAGTATTGTAAAAAATTATAATCATGTGAACATACAGATATACACCGTTTACATTCACATATATTATACATATATTCAACAATACAATTAACACAGATGAATCAACTTAATCGTTTAGCAATTTGCTCTAATACCACTGTTAAGATTCATGGACTCCTAAATGCGAAAAACATCCACGAATTCCTTCCGAGGACCTAAGATAAATGATTAAGACGATCTAAGGATTACAGAATTACCTTTATTTAGCATAATCAAGATCCTTAGATTATGATTTTGTTGTCGTACATGCAACCTCAACGATCACCAGACGCTGCAGTGTGCGAACGCCCTCTATCGGATACACACGGTGAACTAACTCATTACAAATGGAGAGCTTGATCCTAGGGTTTGAAAGGCTTATTTTTCCTAGTCAATGGAGGCTATTAATAAAGATCACTATTGAGAAGACGGCTAGGTTTTCTTTTAAAACCACCCGAACCTCTTGCAGTCCAAATCTGATAATAATTTATCATATTTTATTTTAAATTCAAATTAAATTAAAATTGATATGATAAGATTTTTCCATTATCTCGGTAATTTAACTAATTAATTTATCGAGTCAGATTCTTACAATTTGGACATTATCCAGATACATCGAATATGGACATATTTCCAAATCCATTGTATCTAATAAATTTTCTAAGTTCGATTAACTTCGACAAATTTCCAGATTTATCAAACTTGTTACTAGAAAAATAACCTAACGGGTTCGCTTATTGTGTGACCCTATAAGTTCAATTAACACTGGCAATGTGCCCGAATCACATTTAAATAGCCCACAAGTTATAAGCGATTTCTAACAAAATATTACAACAATCCAGGTTAAATGAAGATCAGTGATATCATTGAACCAAACCATAATTTTATATTTAGTCGTTTTGTCACACGATATCCAGATTAAGCATAAGGTATGGAGCATGTCATCCTTATTAAGCTTAATCAAATTTTTCTTGATCTCATAGTAGACTGTTCAAACAAATGATATCAATATCTTAGATTGATATATTTGGGCAGGGCCATGCATTTTAACAGTCTAACTTATCAAGGGGCCCATGGATATCTCTCCCATAATTAAGAGGGACAAATTCCTTCACTATCAATCATATTCTTCTTCTTGATTTATTCTATATCCAACAATAGTCTAATTTATTATATAACTGTAGAAAACTTTAGACAATGTTAAAACATATAATTTATCAAGTAGGAAACTATGATGAATTCAGGTCGAAGGACTTTTAAAATCATTATGGCTAGAAAGTACTTATGACATGTTTCATGAAGTACTCTCACAGTGAGTCATGTCCAATACAATGTTCTCTAACATTTATTTATGTTTTGACATGATATCACATATATCCATGACCAGTTAAATATAGCCATCAAGTCACAAACATACTAATCTTAGTTTAAGAATAGTCATTGTATTGATTATAGGGTTCTACTATCAAGTCACATACCTGATGACCACAAAACTAAATGCACTATTCATGGAAAGAAAGGCCTTATATTATTACATAATATATAAGGACAATAGTATTAGTACAAATTAACTTTAGACCATATCCCTAACATTCCAATGTGGAGTGGTTTACCTTAAATCAATGAGTAGTTCACTCACAGCATTGGCAAAAATGTATTTTGAATACCTAGAACTGGACGTGTAGTAGTGGTCTCTTTTAAAGTACTATAATTATATAGACCAAAGTATTACTTCTACAGTGTGGATAGATACCTTCATACTTGAGTATAAGTCGGTGGTCTGGCGAAGCTAGGGTTTTATACTTTGATATATGTTGGCTGAGATTTCTTTTGTGAGATGAAGATCCTTGTACATTGGGTGTATTACACTAGTTAGTTAAGACGAACTTATGCAACAGAGTTTCTTTGCTTCACTTAGTGACGTTAAATCACCCCTTGTAATTGTCCAGGATAACTAATAAGCCAGGGCTTTGGGAATGTGACTCTAGAATGTGTACTTTTGGGTAGCTTCCAATGATGAGAAAGTACATTTAAGTGAGTCATAGATTATTTAACAAGAGATCTAAGGATGATAGATATCATTGAGATGGGTGTTAGTACATTTACCTTATCTCATTGATGGGTGTTACAAAGAGGGACATTTTCGATATTTCCCTTGTAGGTTTGAGACTTTGCTTTAGCAATATCATTCTTGGGTTCATATGGTGATAAATAAAAATATTTAAAATGGTAAAATGCATCTATTTAATAGTAAGGGTATTTTGGTCATTTTAGTAGCGATGAATAATATGTCTTTTGGTCCCCGGTGTAGCTCAAGTTGCCTTAGTATTGTTAAGACATAATCTGGGCTTAATGGATAATTATTTGGAAGAGAATAAAATTTTGTTCTAAAAGTTCAATTTGAATTAATTAATTAGTCTTGGGTTTTTTATAAGGCCCAGAAAAGATAATTAATTAATTAAGAGAATTGGGCTGGAATAAATTGATTAATTAGGCTGATATATGTTGATATATATTAAGAGTCCAATTAGAGTTAATTAATTAATCTTGGGTATTTAATGAAGCCTAGGAAAAATAATTAATTAATTAATTAAGAGGATTGGGTTAATATTAGAGTAGTATTAGAGCACAACACCAAGCCCATCAGGGCTTAGTGTTTTCGGCCGTTAGGCTTTATCAAGCCCTAAGGATGGCCAAAATTAAGGTGCAAGAGAGGTAATAAATAACATGGTTGTCTGTGGTTTTTTTCCTGAGCTCTCTCAATAAGTGTGTCGTCTCTTTCTCTTGTTCTCGTCCTTCTCTTTTTTCTCTCTTGCACATATTTTGATTATCTAAAGAAGGAACTTTCACTAAGCTTACCCAAAAATAAGTTAGAGTCATACTCCAAAAGTTAAAGAGAGGAAGCTTGGAGACGCTTAATGCGTAGGAGTAGAAGATTGGCGGGAATACCGGTTGAACCACAGGCACCTTCTTCTCCCCTCCCTACGCATGTTATATTACAACCGGGTCCTACATTGGTTAATTTGCGACCAATAAAGAACAGTAAGTACTCTTTCCTAAATGTGGCTTGAAAAGTTGAAAAAATTTTCGCTATATTTTCTTTGATGTTTTCCATTTTGATGAGTTTAAGGATTGTGGTGGAGAGTACCTCCTCGGTGAGTTTGAGGATTACATGATATATCACGGCATAGTATCTCAGTTAATTGTGCCTAGGACACCTCAGCAAAACGGAGTAGCTAAGAGAAGAAATTGAACTTCGATAGAAATGGTCAGAAACAAGATGAGTCATGCGTCTCTTCCTATGGAAATAGTAGCATATATTTTGAACTTGGTGTCTTCCAAATTAGTAGCTAGGCCACCCTATGGAATGTGGACTAGATGAAAGCCCAGTCTAAACCATCTCAAGATATGGGGTTTTCCAAGCTTATGTGTTGGCAAAAGAAAGTAAGCTAGAACAAAGATTAGAGTTGTGCTATTTCGTTGGGTATCCAAAAGGAACGAGATGTGGATATTTCTATCATCCACAAGAGCATAAGGTACTTGTTAATACTAATGCTAAATACTTAGACGATGAACAACTTACTTCCACCTTCAAGTAGAATATAGTTAGAAGAGAAGTTGGTCACTAATTCAACTTCAGGTACTTCTAGCACCCCAATCGAGGAACCAAGAGAAACATTATAGGATATTCCTATAAAAATAGAGCCTCGTCATAGTGGGAGGAACACAAGAGTTTCAGAAAGGTGGACCGGAGAGATCTATGATCTAGTTTCTGATCCTCAAGAACAAGATCCCACTAGATACGAGGTAACCATTGTTGATCCTAATATAGACAAATGGTAGCTAGCCATGAATGCTGAGATTCAGTCCATGTACTTCAATCAGGTCTGAGATGTTGTCACTATGCCTGATGGGATAAAACCATTAGGTGTTAATGGGTATACAAGAGGAAGAGAGGTGCAGATGGAAAGGTTGAAACCCATAAAATAAGGATGGTTGCTGAAGGTTATACTCAGAAAGAAGGGATCGATTATGAGAACACCTTTTTACCATTAGCCATGCTTAAGTCTATCCGTATTCTCTTAGCTATCGCATATCATTATAACTATGAGATATAGCAAATAGATGTCAAGACGCCCTTCTTAAATGGCGATCTTAGCGAGGACATCTATATGTCCCAACTAGAAGGTTTTGTTACTAGAGGTCAAGAACAAATGGTCTGTAAGTTTAAGAAGTCCGTTAATAGATTTAAGCAAGAGTCACAAGAATGGAACATATATTTTGATGAAACTGTGAAAGCTTATTGTTTCACTCAAAACATGGATAAACCATGTATGTATAGGAAATCAGATAGTGTGAAAGTGATTTTCTTGGTACTTTATGTAGATGGCATTCTACTCATTGGAAATGATGTAAGGATATTGTCATCCGTTAAGGCTTGGCTGTCTAGTTAATTTAGCATGAGAGACATATGAGAAGCTAGCTATATTCTAGGTATTAAGCTTCATAGAGATAGGAAGCAAAAAATGTTAGGCTTATCCCAATCTACTTATACTGACAAAATATTGGTCAAGTAGAGCATGGATCAGTAAAAAGGGGCTATTATAGCCTTTAGACATGGATTATCCTAATCTTCTAAGCAGTGTCCTCAGACACAAGAAGACAAGTAGAGAATGAGCAAGATCTCTTATACTTTGGCTGTAGGAAGTCTCATGTATGCTATGTTTTATACTAGGCCAAATATCTGCTTTACAATAGGCATGGTTAGTAGATATCAGTTAAATCGAGGGGAAGCTCACTGGCAAGCCGTAAAGCATATACTCAAATATCTTAATGAAATGAGAGATTATATGTTTGTATATCGTGCTGATGATTTTGTTCCAACCGGTTACATAAGCAAGGGCAAGCATATAAAGAGGAAGTATCACCTCACCCTAGAATTCATCAAGAAACTGGAGATTGGGGTCGATCAGATTTCCTTTGTCAACAATCTAGCAGATCTCTTTATGAAGCCATGGAAAGAAATGGTGTTTTGCAGATACTTAGATATCATAAGGGTAGGTACTTGTGGACTTTTAAGTTTTTATAGTGTAAGTAGGAGATTATTGAAAAGTATGCCCCTAAAAATTATATATTCTGTGTAAATATATTGGAATAAAATGTTTATTTATTCAATTTAGTTTGTTTCATATATTATTACATATTTACGGTCCAAGTATGGCAAGTAATGGTCTATGTGTTGGGTCGTTCTTCACAGTAAGGTATAGACTATGGGTACTTGTCATACAAGTAAAAATGAGTTCGCCGTTTGATGGAACTGGGCATTTCATTAAGGTAAGACTATTATACCATGAGTCCCAATGAGAAATGGTTCATCTTGAATTAGGAAGTTGTTCACTCACATTATTGGTATAAGCGTATTTCTAATATGTAGAACTGGACCTGTGGTAGTGGTCTCTCTTAAAGTACTACAATTATAGAGACTAGATTATTACTGCTACAGCGTGGACAGTTACCTTTATACTTAAGTATGAGTTGGTGTTCTGGCAAAGCTAGGGTTTTATACTTTGATATATTGTGGGTGAGATTTATTTTGTGAGATCAATATTGTTGTATGTTGAGTGTATAATTCTAGTTAGTTAAAACGGACTAATGCAACATAGTTTCTATGCTTCACTTAGTGAAGTTAAATCACCCCCTTATGATTGTCTAGGATAATCTAATAATCCACGGCCTTGAGAACATGACTGTAGAATGTGTGCTTTTGGGTAGCTTCCAATGTTGAGCAAGTATATTCGAGTGAGTCATAGATTATCAGGCTAGAGATCTAAGGATGGTAGATATATTTGAGATATGTATTAGTATATTTATCCTGTCCCATTCATAGGTGTAACAAGAGGGGTATTTTTGTCATTTTTCCTGTAAGTCGGAGACATTACTTTAGCAATGTTATTCTTGCGGTCAATATTTCTATATGATCATAAATTGAAAATTTTAAAATGGTAAAATATAACTATTTAATAGTAAGGGTATTTTGATCATTTTAGTAGCCTTGAATATTATGTCACTTGGTCCTGGAGTAAATGAAGTTACTTTGGTGTTGTTTAGACACAGCCTAGCTTAATGAATAATTATTTGGAAGAAAATAAAATTTATTCTAAAAGTCCAATTAGAATAAAATAATTAGTCTTGAATATTTTATAAGGACCAGAAAAGATAATTAATTAATTAAGAGAATTGGGCTGGAATAAATTCATTAATTGTGCTGATATATGTTGACATACATTAAGAGTCCAATTAGAATTAATTAATTAGTCTTAGGTATGTAATGAAACCCGAAAAAGATAATTAATTAATTAAGACAGTTGGGCCAATCTTAGATTAGTTGGGTAGCAGAACACCAAGCCTATTAGGGCTTAGTGTTTTCGGCCATTTGGGCTTCATCAAGCCCTAAGACTGGCCAAAATTAAGGTGCAAGAGAGGGAAAAAATAGCGTGGCTGTCTGTGACTTTTTCTGAGCTCTCTCACTGAGTGTGCCATCTCTTCCTCTTGTTCTCGTCCTTTTCTTCTTTCTCTCTTGGAGATATTTTGATTATCGAAAGAAGGAGTTTTCAGCAATCTAACCCAAGAATAAGGTAGGGTCATACTCCAGAAGACAAAAAGAGGAAGCTTGGAGATGGTTAATGTGTCGAAATAGAAGATTTGCAGGATTATCGGTAGAACCATAGGCGCTTTCTTCTCCCATGCGGCAAGTTCCAGTACAGCACGACCCTTTGTTGGTTAATCCATGACTAATAAAGAAAAGTAAGTACTCTATCCTATATGTGGCTTGGAAAATTGAAAAATTTTCCATTGTGTTTTCTTTTATGTTTTATGTTTTGATCCTTTAAAGTGGAAGGTAAAGTTTTCTGCATTCAAGTTAAGAGGACTATCCAGGGTATGGTGACAATAAGTCTAGGAAGACTGGGAGAGAGAGGATTGTGACTGGATATAAGAGAACTTTGTGAAGGCTTTTAGAGCAGAGCACATTCCCCAACGGATAGCTGAGAAGATGGAGGATGAGTTCCAAACACTCAAGGAATGAGGTATGGCGATGGCCCAGTATGCAGCCTGGTTTACTCAACTGTCAAAGTATTGCAACTACTTGGTGGAGATTGAGTAGAAACGGACTTAGCAGTTTGTGAAAGGTCTTAAACAGGACCTAGGGAAAGCATTGGCACCATCTCCACTAGTAACATATACTGCCGTAGTGGATGCCGCGACCTGTACGGAAAATAAGGATAGGACCTGGCCAAAGAACCGACCATTTCCATCAAGTCAACCACCAATGAAGCCTCAGATCAACTAGCAACCCGTTGGTTTGATGCGGTGGGGAAACAAGGGGAAGCAGCCATGGACAATTCCACCGGGTCCTATATCGATTGCTCAAATGTGTCAAAACTATGGAAGACGTAGAAGGACTGCTGGTCGAGAGGATCAGTAAGAAGGTTCTTTAACTATGATAACCCAACTCACTTGTGGAACAATTGTCCTAAACCATTAAGGATAAGGCCAGACACTTCGACTTAATCGATTGGAGCAAAAAAGTTGCTGTTATGGGAACGACTGGAGGAGGAGGCCAAAAACCTCAAGTGAAAGCTAAGGTCTTTACTTTGAACTAAGAAGGGGTTGGAGCTAATGTAGCAGTGGTAGAAGGTACGCATTATGTACAAGATCAATCTATTACTATTTTGATAGACGATGGCTTGACTCATTCATATGTGAATGATAAATATACATAGCATTTGGATTGGAATGGGGTAGAATTACCTTATTCCATGCTGGTAAGTACTCCATTGGGAGGCAGATATATGCGAGTTGGGTAGTGCAAGGGTACAAAATTATAGTTGGGAAGGAGATTTTTAAGACAAACTTGATAATCCTACCTATCTATGACTATAATCTAATTCTAGGTATGGATTGGTTAGCAAAGCATGGAGCAAGAGTGGACTGCAAGATTAAGACGGTGTAGTTTGTTAGACCCAAAAGTGATGTATTGGAGTTTAATGGCAAAATGGTGAGAGAGTTGAAATTACTGATAGCAGGAATGAAGGCATTGAAGATGCTGAAGAAGGGCTATGTTAGATATTTGGCTTACTTAATTAATAAGCTAAGGGATCAATATAGCTTGGAAAGCACCAAGGTGGTGAAGGACTTTGTAGATGTATTCCTAGCTGAAATCACTTCTCTTCCACCTCCACAAGAAGTCGAGTTTACTCTAGATCTAGACCATGGAGCTGAGCCGGTATCGAAAACTACCTATCGGATGGCGCCCTAGGAATTAAAGGAATTAAAGGAACAATTAGAAGAATTGGTTAAGCAGGGATATAAAAGACCAAGTACATCACCTTAGGGAGCCTCGATATTATCTGTAAGCAAGAAAGATGGGATGCTGAGGTTGTGTATAGACTATAGATGGTTGATCAACCTCACGATTAAGAACAAGTACCCCTTGTCTCTAAATGATAAGTTCGATCAGTTGTAAGGTTCTTGTTATTTTTCTAAGTTAGATCTCCGGTGAGGTTATTGTCAAATCTGGATTAAGGAGGAGAACATACCGAAGATAACCTTCAAAACTAGATATGGGCACTACGAATTCACGGGGATGCCGTTTGGAGTAACCAATGCACTTGCCGTGTTCATTGACTTAATGCACCGAGTTTTCCAATCATATTTGGATAAGTTTTTAGTAGTATTCATAGATGATATTTTCATCTACTCTAAAAGTCCTAAGGAGCATGCTGAGTATTTGAAGTTGGTACTAGAAACGTTGAGAGAGCATAAACTCTATGCTAAGTTTAGCAAATGTGAGTTTTGGTTAGATCCGATGGCATATCTTAGTCACATGATATCTAAAGATGAAATTAAGATGGATCTAACAAAAGCTGAAGCTGTCTCTAATTGGAAACCACCAAAGAGTGTAACAAAGATTAGGAGTTTTCTTGGATGGGCAGGTTACTACCGTCGATTTATCAAGACTTCTCTACTCAAGCTACTTAGATGACATGATTGCTTAAGAAGGACGTGCCGTATGTCTGGAATGATAAGTGCGAAAAGAGTTTTCAAGAGCTTAAGAGAAGATTGATGACCGCAAGGGTATTAAGTTTACCTGAGGAAGGCAAACCTTATTCCTTCTACACGAATTCCTCTAAAGAAGGACTAGGGGTAGTGTTGATGCAAGATAGGAAACTTATTGCTTATGTCTCTAGGAAGTTGAAGCCGCATGAGGTTAACTATCTAATAGGAATCAATTCGATCACGGTGATCAAGCTCAAGAAAGGGGAGATGATGAAGCCGAAACAAAGTCTAGCTTACCCGGTCCATTGATGAGAGCCTATTTTAAACAATTCCAACTCAATCTTCATGCATATCTACATGCTCATTTAAGGTGGGATAACGTATGGACATTTCTAGAAAATGATCAAGAACAGACCATGTTGTTGGCATATGAAGGATGTCAATCGGATGTTGTTCGCACAGAAATGACATCCAGTAGAGTTTACCCAGTGCCAGCCCTTAGAGTCTAACCAAGCGCCGGTTGTGGACTGGACAAACTCTCAATTTTGTGACGTGAGCACTGTTCTAGTAGAATGGACTCGACGCCGATCCTACCAGCTCTACCTGGCACTGGCACTATTCTGGATTTGAACCCCTGATGTTTTTTTGAATTTTTGTGAAGGGTACTTGTCAGTGTTATGCCCTAGAGGCAATCACTTGTAAATTGTATATGATACATTTATTTTTTAATAAAAGGTATTATTTATCTTACAGTTTATTTTCTTTACTTTCATGTAAAATAACTGTTAGATAAATTCTCTAATACAACACTGTGTTATGGAAATCAAGATAGAGATCATGATGTGAGATTCCTATCATGTTGTGAGATTCCTACCACACTGTATAGTATTAGTACTTAAATAATCCCTTGTCATAGTATTAATGAGATAGGACATCATTAAAGCATTAAGACTAGTACGTGTTAGACTTCTTGATCTAATCAGGCGGTGGTTCTCATATCCGTGATTATTGAGATATTCAAAATTAACACGTGGATGTTAGTTAATAGAATAAGTACATTGGATGAGCTAACTATGAGATAATCACATGGATAACTATATAGTGGCAATGATAGAATCTCACTGTAGCACATGTGCAAGTATCCTTAGACTTGAGATCTCCAAGGTACTTTATTTACTGAGCATTACACTTTGATTCCAATCTCTAGAACTAGATCGAGGCCCGCCTATAAGATGGATATTAGGTACAATGTGAGGTAATTGAAAGTAGTTGAGATGGTCAATAATGGATTCACCTCTCCTAATAGTAGGCGCGAATATTTCATGGCTACTTGTTGGAATTACTACTCGTGAAATCCTTGGCCAATGTTATTATGTATTGAAAATAGTTCTAACTAATACACATGTAGAGCAGTGGATTCCTAATATAATTACTAATATATTTGGGCCAGAATTAATGTTTATTCTGGAGGAAATTAGCATTAATTTCGTACTCCAAATTGAATGAGATATTGTATGGTAAAAGGAGTTTATTGCATTGTTGTTTGTTATTGATGAGTTCATGTCAAGCCACATGACTTCTTGGACTCTTGGGTGGTCATGATATGTTGCTAAATACCATTTATGATCTATTGAATATGAGTTTATTAATTGTTGAATTAATAAACTAATCCTATTTAGAATTAATAGGTTAATTCTAAATTGTTAAGGATTATTAATCTCAATGACGTTTAGAATTAATTCATATTCGCTACCAATAGACCGAGAAACCTAATAGGTCACTCACAATAGATGATTAAGCACTTGAAATGTTATTTGATAATGTTACGGGGTTAATTGTGAAAAGAAAAAGTTATTGTGGTCAAATTATTATTAGTTATAATTTTGGACCAAATTCTGATTGTTTAGAATTACGGGTTCTAATTGGACTAGAATTTATAGACGTGTTCTCTGCACAATATATCGGGATATATAAACCTGATATAGATGGAGATTGAGAATCTTCGGTTTTAAATCACAGAGAACCACGGAACACACTATCCTTTTCCGCTCTTCTCTATTTTTACCCGCATCGTCGTTCTTCTTTTATAGCATAGAGATTGTGTTTGACTGCTTGAGTATCCTCATGTGCATTACTGTTAGAGTCAATCTCACGTTGAGATTGAAGAAGGGACGACAAGGAGCTCTGTTCTGTGCTGGATTACACCTCAACAACAAATGATTGAAATTTCGAACGATAGAGACATCGCTGAAAGTATATCTTCTTGCTTTTAATCCATTTATTTCACATGCATGCAGTCCTCTTGCATAGAATCCTTATTTTCTTATGTGTAATGCTTATATGATATACGTATGGATTCTAGCAGTGGTATCAGAGCTTGGTTTTATGTGATTTATGGACTTTAGTTACCATGAAAGTTGTTTCATGTTTTGTCTTTGTTTTCCATGTTTCTAGAAAAAAAAAAAAAAAGGATTTTATGTTGGTTTTGCTATGAAATTATTTCAATTGTGCTTATGGGTTTGTGAAAACTGTTTTCACAATTTCTATGTGTTTTCTGGTTTCACGGGAATCATTTTTGCGCACTATGGGTGTTCTGTAAGTGGTCTCTGTTAGCATGAATTAAAAGTTTTTCATTAAACTAGTTGTAGTGTTGAGTTTAAGGTGATAGTGATCTTTACTTATTGTTAATATGGATGAACAAAGAGTTCAATCAAACTTGGTAGCAATATTGGAGTTCATGGAAAAATGTTTCCAGAGGCTTGAAGTTTTTTGCCCAGAATTCATTTCTAGAAAACGATGAACAGGAGATAGTGATCTTTACTTGTTGTTAATATGGATGAACAAAGAGTTCAATCAAACTTGGTAGCAATATTGGAGTTCATGGAAAAATGTTTCCAGAGGCTTCAAGTTTTTTGCCCAGAATTCATTTCTAGAAAACGATGAACAAGAGATATTTTTTTGTTGCCCAAGCCATGGCTTCAGGCACAATTAGCCCCAAGCCGTAGCTCACTTGGGCTAAGCTGCCCAAGCCTATAAGCCATCGTTCGTCATGTCCAGGATGAGGTTGTGTCATTTTTTGATTTGCTGAAAAAAAAGTTTTTTTCCTATTTCGGTTGCATTTCATGGTGGCCCACGAAAGTTTTTTTTTTTCTTTTCTCTTGCACCCATAGTTTCCAAAAGGTTATGTTTTTGGACTAGAAGATTAATTTCTTGGTGTCAATCATAGCCTCTAAGACTTCTGCTTCCTCGAAAGAAGTAATCATTTTGAGCATATGCTCCAAGGCTGATGCTTCTTTAGCCATCTTGTTATTTATGATCCTTCTAAGATCCTCCTACCTTGCGGGTTGGCTCTTATCAATAAACATTATGGCCAGTAACGTGCTAATGTCATAAGCAGTGGCTATGTGCTCATGTTTGGAATGGAGGACATTAGACAGGGAGGCCACCATGTCGAAATGAGCCATTTCATCAGTCTTCTTCCATACATTCTCACCCTCACATTCTTCCTAGTTGGAACCCTCCCCGATAACATTGTAGGATTCATATTCGACATACTTCTACTCATTAGTAGTGAGTATTATATCTAAGTTCCTTTACCAGTCTACATAGTTTAGGCCCCTTAGCTTATTCTTATGAAGAATAACAATCAAAGGATTGAAAGAACCTCCACCAACCATTTCTAAAAATAAAAAATAAAAGAAAATTTTCAGTTTGTGAAAAATAAATAATTTGTGCACTTTATCCTCATATTAAAATTGATAATAGTTAACCCTATCACAGTTATCTTTAATATAATCAGTTTGGCTCTTAGAAGAACTGACATAGCTTGTTGGGAAGATTAATAGTTCCATAAGCTAAGTATGTTAACCACCACAAATCGATTACTTTCTAGGTAATGGTCAAGAAGATAACATCATCAAGGGGATAGTCATTTCTTCTCATTTCCTGTAGACAATCCTCACATTGTGACCTCCAACATGGGCTAGCCAATCACAATACGTGTCTCATGCATCAACTATGTCCATCTATTATATCAAGATCCTAGTAGAATCCCTATCCTACACGGGTTCACTCCAGTGTGACGCGATGGGAACAACAGTCTCTAATAAGGACTATTAATGCATATGATTTGATTGTATAAAAATCATGCAACTTTAAATCTATCCCTAGTAAAGTTTTAATAAAAACATTAATTCCCAAATTACACATATGAGCGAGTATATTAATTGCTTGCATAGTACGGAATTAATAAGTATCGATCCTCAAGGAACAACTACCATTAGTTACTTTTCATTCATTGTTTAATCTACCCAATAAAGTGATAAGAGAATAAAAGGAAAATAAAGAAAACTGTATACAATTCTACGATGAAAAAATATGTAATTTAGACAAATATTCATGAAGACATGGCCATGAATTACTTAACAATTATCACAATCAATTATTATCTTTGCATCATGAATGAATTCAAATAGACCCACTTTGTTTGCAATCTATGGAATTACTAACCTTTAGCTAATTCCTTAAACATATTCTGTCTCAACCAATTTACCCAAAAGGTGCAGTAAAATCAATCCTTACATAAATCCCTATGTTCTAGGTGATTTAAAATATGAAATTAGCCAGAGAATCTATATTCCAGTAATCATCAACTAATCTTTCATTACTCGAGTTCTTGAAATTTAACCTCTTTTTCAATCAAGCTAAGAGAAAACAAATATGAAATTAATTAAATTGAAACCACTATCAACCGCTTTTGCAAGCAACTAAACACCAAGAATCAACTAATCAATTCCTTTATTAAAATAAGAAATCAATTACCAGACATAAAAATCAATTGATCAAAAGACTAATTTAACTTAAAAAAACATGAATCTCAAAATAATGTCAAATTACAAGGGAAATATTGACCACATCATTGTTCTAGAAAACAAAAAACAAAAAAACAAAAAACAAAAGCAAAAGAAAGAACCCATAGACAAGTCCTTTTCTTCTTATTTGAAGACCTTCTTGAACAATGTCCCTTGAGTGATGAATCTTCTCTTCAATAATTGATTTGTAGCTTTAATCCCTTGGATTTATATGTTTCTCTTGTGTTTTTCTTGCTTAAATATGCTCTAACGATGTCAAAAATCATTCGTCAAGAATTCTAGGCTGAGTACAATTTGGAAAATACCAAAATTCTTAGGAAATTCCAAAATATGTGCGCAAAATGAAAATTCCCCGCCTCTGGATACCCTGGGGCTAGCACCAGCCCAATCCCTCATGGCCGGCGCCACCTGTGTACTAGTTCGGACCCACGACATTGCTCTGTTTTATCTATTTTTCTCTTGTTCCAATCTTGGGTCAATGCTTGTTGTGCTGTGCAAGGCCGTTGCCAGCCGTGCTCTATTTGGTGTCGGATTTTTATCTTTTTCTTACTTTATTGTGCATAAAAACATAAAGAATCCTTTCCAAAGGTAAAATATTAGATATGAAATAATATACATAGGTATTATATCAAATGTATTGCAAAACACCCTCAAATACCTGGGAAATAAATGATGACTTTAGCCTCTATCACATTCCCCTACGCTTGAATCTTTGCTTGTCCTCAAGAAAAGTACTTTAACAAGGGAAAAAAATGACAACCAAAGTTTAACTTTAAAAAATTTTGACTATAACAAAGCTACAATTCTCCTTAAAACTTTAGACATGATCTTGTAATTCTTTCAACCCTTTGAAAACATTTGCAAATTGAAGTATTAGATCAAACATACCAAAGCCCTTGAAGTCAAGGTAAATAGGTTGATACTTTAGTATAAGAAAATTATTTCACCCCTCAAGCAAAAGTGTAGACAACATGAATCATAGAAGTCAAGCTATCTAATCAATTCAATCATTAAAAAATAAAAAATTGCACAACTCAAGTAATGATTCAAGAAAAACACTCCATTTTTTTTTTATTGACTTAGAAAATTAATAGTTTCAAGTGAATAGATTTCTCTTCATGCAGCATATTGGCCCCCTTATATTCATTATTTAAATTTTTAATACATTTTTAAAATTTTTTCTTTCTTTGCTCTTTCTTGCCAAATTGCCTTCAGGATAGCCTCAAGAGAGTGCACTGAAGAATACTTCCTACTTCTCTCCATATTAATTCCCTTTTTAGAACCTTCAATAAAATCTAACTATGAGAGCATATTTTCAACTAAATTCTTTTTTAGTGCACATAACAATGACTTTTTTTTCCCTCATTATTTTTCTAACTTCCTCACATTCCTTATTCATCACTCAAAGTTAAGCAAATTTCAAATCCATAATATAAGAAAAGAAACAAGTAAAATAAAATAGTGTTTTCTTAAAGGTAGTAAATGACTGAAGCAAAAAATGGCAAAACAAATTTAAGACACGGTTTTTGCTTAAGAGGCATATTTAGAACTACTAGAGAAACTGTAACTATATTATTTTTGCTTTTGCTTAAAAAGTACAAGCATACATCTCATAGCACTTGCTGAACCCTTTCATGTTGAATCATATTGATATGACTTTTTTGTGTGGCTTTTTCTTGGTGTTGTGGTGTTTTGGTGGCTATGTGTTTAGCTCAATCCAAGGGAACCAAAACAGGGACTTTTCTTGTGACAAAAGGAGAAGGTAACCTAACTATCTACACACCCTTCAAACCCTTGAAGAACAAAGCCTCAAAGACCCTCAGGATGAATAGAAAGTTCTACTAGAATCTCACCCTAACATCCTTGAAACAACAAAGGCAAGCAAGAACATGTAGAATTGAGAAAATAGGCACCTAAATATTGAATTTGAATCTAGCCCTAGCAGAATAAAGCAACTAAGACCCATTCAAAGAAAACAACATTAGATTATCCAAAAGATTTATAGACTCTTACAAAAGGAGGACTAAACCTTAAGCTTGGTCTTGAACAAGATGAACAAGAAGGCTTGGCCTCTCAAGATTCTCTCTCAATCTGATTTCAAAATGTTGTGTGTTGTGTTTTCAAATGACTAAGGTTCTATTTATACTATCATAACCCTAGCTAAGTAAACCCTGATGTTCTATTATAGTTTTTGGATCATAATAAGTCTTGACAAGCAATTAAAAATGAAGAATGCCGGAGAAAGCATTAAAAAGAGGGGCTGTCGGCGGGTGCCCAGAGTGCAGCCGGCGCCGGTTTGGACATCACAGTCGGCGCCGGCTGTGTTCTATCTTTGGCAGTTGAATTGCCCGAACACAGCCATTGTGGACAGAATGGAGCCGGCGCCAGTTTGGCGGCTTGGAGCCGGCGCTGGCTGTTCTCTGAAGGCCACCTATTTGGTCTAGTTTCGTCCATCTTCGTCGCCGACCCTTGTCTTTGCATGGTCACACCTCCCCCTCCTTTATCTTGAACTTTATGATGAAGCGGAGTCTTATTATATCCCCCTCCTTGAAAAGGATTCGTCTCCGAATCTTTGCCTTCTTCTTCATGGAGTGCCTTCACCACTGCCACCTTCTTAGTTCTATCAAGGATCATCCATTCACCTATAGGCAAGGGCATCAATTCAAAAGGAGTTAAGGGACTAAAACCATTCATAATTTCAGAAGGGGAATAAAGAGTGGTAGAGTGAAAAGCCTTTTTGCAAACAAACTCAAATTGTGGCCAGCATTCCTCCCATTTAGTCAAGTTTTCCTTGATCATGGCCCGCAAGAGTTGGGTAAGTGTTTGGTTGACCTCTTCTTTTGGAACAACAACTTCTAATACTTGAGGCATAGCTGTAATGGTATTAGGCAAAGACAATGAGAAATCATTAGTAGAAACATAAGAACAATTGCATAAAAGAAGAATATCCAGATTCTTGGCTTCTTTAGCCTCTATGACCTCACTTTCTTTTTCAAAGAAATTCACTCTTCATTTACCTCCCCTTTCTTGACCTTGCTCACTCATACCAAACTCTTTTTCTTGCCTCTCTTTTTCTCTCCTCTCAATTTCTTGTTTTGGATTAACATCCTGCGCTCCCTTCTTCTTTACTTGCTCTTTCATGATTCTTTGATCTTTATTCACCTCACTAGGGACTTGGGTAATGGTGGTAGGGGTTGGCTAATTTTTGATGGCTTTCACCTGTCCTTCTTCAACCTCAATCCCTTTGGCACTCACATCATACCCAAGGAATGTAATCCTCTCCAAGCTAAGAGAGCATTTCTCAAGTGTATTCCCATCTCTTCTACCCACTCTATCTCCTCTACTAGATTTGATGTCATTTTGTGAAGTTGAACTGGATTCTTCATTCTTACTAGTCTCACTCATTTTCATTTTCTTTTGCACCACCTCTAGCCAACTTCTCTTTCTCTCCTCTTGTGGATGCGAGCTTTCTTCCACTTCATGAGTACTTGAAGCATTTTGGGAACCTTCATCTATAGCACGTATTTGTTCATTCTTTATCTCAATTTTTGAATTCTTTGGCTCTTCAACAAATTCTATACTCTTTTGCTCAACTTCTTCCTGCACATTCTCCTCTAACATTTCTAATGGGTTTGACTCATCCTCTAGAAAGAATAAAATGTTATAATATTCCTTAGTCACCTTATTTGTTGAAGTCAATGGATCTATGCCTTCTTTTTCATCATTACTAAGCTCCTCATGAAGCTCATCAACATTTTCCTTAACTACTTCATGCACTACTTCTTCATTTTGATTGAGCATTTCTTGGTCTTTGGCTTCCCTTTCTAGCTTCTCCTCCTTTTCAAAGCCACGTAATTCATTTTGTTCAACCCTCTCAATTGTTTCTTCACTTCTTGTCCTTCTTGGGTCCTCAACATCTACAACATTTTTCTTGGCCACTTTGGCCTCAAGTCTAGCTTTTTGCTTCTCAATTTATTTCTCCCCTTTGCAAATGTGCATCCTATAAAATCTTTCATATGCCCATTTATTTGGATAGTCAAACATTGTGTGCCTTGTACTACAACAAATCTCACAAGTTAATCCTCTACTACTCCTTTTTTGTACTATGCTTATAGAAGCTTGGGATTCTCCCATTTTCCTTGCGACTCTTCCTTCCCATTTAGTTGTTGTAGCAAACTTGGACAACTTCTACACTCATGCTCCCTCTCCTCATTATTTTCTTCTCTCCTACCTTCTCTATGGCCCCTTCCTCTGTGTTGTTCCTCAAAGGCTGCAATGTGCTCCCCCTCATACCATTCTTCAATTCCCTCAAACTTTCTTTCTAGCCCTCTTAGGTTGTCCCCACCATTCCTTTCTTGGCCCCTTCCTCCTCCTCCTCTCAAGCCATGTCTTCCTCCTCTCATAGGAGCTTGTTGAAAACCCCAAATAGAGTGTTCATCCCACTCTTCCCCTTGTTGGGCATGTAATGTAGGAGTGTGGACATCACTATCCCTCATTCTAGGGGTAGGTTCTTCAAATCGTTCTTGGCCTCTCATTTGTGCAACGGTAGAAGATTGTCCAAGATGATTTATCAACTCCCTTTTCATGTTTTGGAACCCACTTCTCATAGTCCTCATCATAGCTTGCAAGTCTTCACGTAAAACCCTAGCATCAATGAGTTCTTCTTGAGGTCTACTAGGTCCACTTGCATTAGGCCTAAAGATCTCTTTTTCATGGGCCATGGTGGTAGAGTATTTACTTGTCTATACCTGCAAAACAAGATATTAGAAAGAAAAATCGATCCTCACTGCACTTCCTTTCGTGTTGGCTCTCAAGGTTGATCACTCCACCCTCGTGTTTACTCTCTTAGGCTCTTTTAATGATAAGCTTACCCTCTTGCATTTTTCTCAACACTTAAGCCTTCTTGTTCGATCCCAATTCTCCCAAATAGCTAAAGATTTAGTCTTGCTAAGTGAGTCACATAAATCAAGAGAATTTTCCAATTTGGGGGTCTTAGGGGAATTTCAACAAACACTTGTTGGGCACCTCAAACAATCAAGTTTTAGGTCAAGAATTCTAGAAAATGTGGATTCAATCAACAAAAGAACAAGTACTAAGCACATAAGAAACAAACAAGAATTATAAAAAACAAAGAGACAAGAACAACTAAAACTTAGATGATGAAAAACAAGATGGTCACTAGTGTGTAATAGAGAAATTGAGTTCTATGATCATGGATTTGAATATTAGAGTGATATAACAAGTCATAAAAACCCAAGGAATAAAAATCAAGAATCAAAGTTCCAAACTATAGCAAAAAATACTCTCATGGAACATTTATCAAACACCTTGGCTGCAACTCGTCACTCAAGAGCAATCAGAATTTTCAACCATATTCAAGCCAAGTTTCACCACAAATACAAGACAAATTTGTTCTCAAGGATTACAATAACATAAAGGAGCAATTTCCCAACAGAAAATTCAAGAAATAACAAAAATTTCAAGGTCTTTTTTTGAGCAAGTTTTGAGTTACAAGATTTTCTGGTTTGTCTCTTTTCTTCACTTTGTTGGGCTCCTTTCTTGTTTTCAAGCTTTGATGGGAATCAAGCTTTTCCTTGCTCTGATACCAAACTCTTTGATATGACTTTTTTTGTGTGGCTTTTTCTTGGTGTTGTGGTGTTTTGGTGGCTATGTGTTCAGCTTAATCAAAGGGAACCAAAACAGGGACTTTTCTTGTGACAAAAGGAGAAAGAAACCTAACTATCTACACACCCTTCAAACCCTTGAAGAACAAAGCCTCAAAGACCCTCAAGATGAATAGAAAGTTCTGCTAGATTCTCACCCTAACATCCTTGAAGTAACAAAGGCAAGCAAGAACATGTAGAATAGAGAAAGTAGGCACCTAAATATTGAATTTCAAATGAACCCTAGAAGAACAAAGCAACTAAGACCCATTCAAAGAAAACAACATTAGATTATCCAAAAGATTTATAGACTCTTACAAAAGGAGGACTAAACCTTAAGCTTGGTCTTGAACAAGATGAACAAGGAGGCTTGGCCTCTCAAAATTCTCTCTCAATCTGATTTCAAAATGTTGTGTGTTGTGTTTTCAAATGACTAAGGTTCTATTTATACTATCATAACCGTAGCTCAGTAAACCCTGATGTTCTATTATAGTTTTTGGGTCATAATAAGTCTTTACAAGTAATTAAAAATGAAGAAAGTTGAAGAAAAGCATTAAAAAGCAGGGCTGTCGGCAGGTGCCCAGAGTGCAGCCGACGCCGATTTGGACAACACAGCTGGCGTCGGCTGTGTTCTGTCTTCGGCAGTTGAATTGCCCGAACCCAACCATTGTGGATAGAATGGAGCCGGCGCCGGTTTGGCTGCTTGGAGCTGGCGTCGGCTATCCTCTGAAGGCCTCCTATTTGGTCTAGTTTCATCCATCTTCGTCGTCGGCCCTTCTCTTTGCATGGTCACACCTCCCCATCCTTTATCTTGAACTTCATGATAAAGTGGAGTCTCATCACATATTCTTAAAAAAAGGAATTTAAAAAGGTAACAAATTATACAAGTGAGTTTTCAATCCATCTTACTTTTCAAGGACGAGAATGTATCGGTCAGCATAGGGTCTAGGACCATCTTACTTTTACTCCACTTTCGTTCAAACAATATACTAGATATTAGTTTCTAATACTCACGGCTCCAATATCACATTCAGCATTAGATACTTCACAATCTATATTTGTATATTGAAATCTCATTTTCTCCAACCTAACAAAACTCATGAAAGGGAGAAACACTAAGGCAATAGAAACTATGAATACAGAACAAAGTGAGATTTAGCACTTATAATAGAAAACTATATCATAATTTCATATTTCATTTCCTTCAGCTACATCTTATTCATGAGACCTTGCTTTTCTTGTGCACTTGAGTTTTGCTATATGATATATCCCATATATTCCCTGTTGTCATAGTTATAAAAAAAGCTGCACTTGAAATGCTATTATCTGTAACACCCTACTACCTAGGCCCAACAGGGCTGGGGATGTCGCCCCATCCATAGGACAAGGGGACTTTATAACTAGGTCACATAAAATAAAATAAATGAAAATCTTTAAAATTAAACTTATTACAACCCCAAAAATACATGAACAAATCAAAAATAAATTGTTTGCTATAATCTCTCAAAATATCACATAAGAAAAATAACAAAGTGTCTTCAGAATCACAAGCATCAATCTAGCTAATGACCTTCATAGTAGGACTGTCCGGAAAACATGACATAAAAGGTGGCGAGATAAAAATCTCAGTAAGCCCATGTGTACTTTGAGTGTTTCAGGTAAAATAGTTCATGTATACAAGTTGTAAAAATTTCATAAGAGAAAGTGCTGCTAAGCATTAAATAAATGTTAAAAATAAAAAATGGTGTTTTGCTTTTCAAACCATACATGTGCAAAATAAATACGACCACCCAAAGAGTTAGCCATGGGTTACCACACTTAGGTCCCCATGACCATATATTGGTCAGAATACCACACGTTGAGCATGTTGATAAAAGGTAAGTATACGGCCTACCGAGTAAGATACTCCTCCATCTCTACACTCAAACTTACCGGTTGTCCACTGCGAAAATACACAGTCCACATGAATGAAACTTGATAGCTCGGACTAGCATAACCTATCGGGCTGGCATCCTATCTAGGAAGTACTCACCCCTCAGAGGTGGCCAACTACTCAGAGAGTTACCCTAACCTTGCAAAGACTAGTCCTAGTAGCAACCCTTATTGAGTACTTAACGTTGCATGTCCCACCTGGGAGAAAATTGATCATACACTGATTTACTTGGAAATATCAATTAAGGGTTTTTAAAATTCTTGTCAAAGTTGGGTTTTAGAAAGAATTTAGCATTTTGTGTAAAACTGCATGTTTAATTTTCAAGTGATTTGCTTGACTGAAATAAAAAGGAAAAACGGTCCTTAACTGCCTTTACAATCGAATGATCATACACATTGAACTTGACTTGCCACAATAATTTTTTATCTTCGAATAACACCATGAAGGAGCTTACCTGATCCTTTGCTTCCTTGAACTCAAAAATGCTCCAAGGCTTACCTAACCCCGCCTGGGGTAAACACAAGGCATAAGGTTATACTTGAGCTATACTTGCCTTACATAAATAATTCCTAATTCAACTAATTACAACCATGACCTTAATGTCCTAAGCTTTAAGGCTAGATGATAAATGATTTTATAAAATAAATCTGGCTTGATAAGTAAAAATAACTAGGGTTTCTAAAATAATTACTAATAAGTTATAGGTTCAAGTAATAAATCTTGAGTATCATTATTAATAAATAACCCAGTGTTTAATTATTGAATAATACTAAGTCCCCAATAATATTAATAAATGGTAATTTTTAAATAGTATTATTACAAATAAATAGTAAATTAATTAATATTTAATAGATAATAAAAAAATTAATAATAAATGAATTATATTAAATTTTTTATTAATAGATAACAAATAAATTTTAATATAAATAATATTTATGAATATAGGTAAAAGTTTGAACTATGGTTTACATGGTCGTTAATATTTTTATTTATTATTATTATTTAAATAAAAGATCTTTTTTATACACACACACACACACATATTATTTTTAATAAAAGATATTATTTTTTTGACCAATAAAATATTAATATTTCATTTAATATTCTATTTGCAAACCTTTAAAAAAAATAGTAGTAATTTTAATTAAGGAAATAAAATTTGTTACTAAAAATAACCTAGGATTAATAAGAAAATAATCATGATTTTCCTATTGTTAAACAAGATTCATGAACACATTCTCCAATATCATGATTTATTATCAAACATGTTTGATTTGGCCATTGTTGAACATAGGCTTAAATCAACACATACTATCACATGGCCAAATCTCTATTAGGCATAATCATCAATCATGACTTCAATGGAAATAAGAACATAAAAACTCCTATTCACCATAGGTGTCATAACATCTAACATGCGTTAGACATCCAAAACTCTCCTAAGACATGATGAACATACATTGATTCTCAAGAAAATCTATATAGCTTAATCATATACAACCATTCTGATGTCCTAACCCCAATCCTCTTCATTCACATGCATACACTCAATGCCCCATTCATATTCTATTCTTCCTGTCAACATCTAAGAGACATGAATGTAGAATTAAAAAGGAGGATTAAGGAGAAATACTTTATTGATGATTACTTCGATAAAGACTTAAAGAAGGTCCACGAGATTGAGAGTCTTGAATTGTCCAAGAGAAAAAAAAAAAAAAAACAGCCATGGTTGTTGATCAGCCCTTTTGGCAGAGAGAGAGAGAGAGAGATCATTTGTATGGTACATTTAAGGTTGAATGGAAGAGGATGAACAAAGGAGTTGTTCTTGGTTACCTTGATGAGGTTCTTGAGACCTTCATGAAAAAAATTGGTTTTTGATGTAAATGCAATTTCTTCTTTGCAAAATTTTGTGCTATAAATTCCAGAAATGAACACTAGGGAGTGTGTTGGAGTAATTTGGAGTATTTGAGAGTGATTGGAGGTGCTTAGGGTGGGTTTTGGCTTGAATGAATGTAGTGTGTATTCTTAGTGTTCTTGGTGAAAATTGAGAGAGTTTGAGAAAATGTGTTGCACGAAAACTAGGAGAGTGTTGGCCGATTGGTTTAGGGAAATTGGGAGTTTTGGTTTTTAGCTAGAGAGAAAGGGAATAATCTAATTTGTTTGAAATTCAAATGGAGGGAATTGAGGAGTGGTTTGAGGTATAGGATATGCTAATGGTGCTTGATTGATGAAGGTTTCTTTTTTCTTCAATGGAGCCAGTTGGACTGGTTTATTTTACTGAAATGAATGAAGACTATTAAGGCTTTAAGGCTGGCCAAAATTCAGTGCTTAATGGTAGAGTAATTTCTGATTGAGTAAATTAATACCAGGGTGTTTTCATGGAGCAAAATTCTAGAAAATTTTGAAGTTCAAATGTATTTTGAATGGAGTGATCTTAGGAGATTTTTGAAGTGTGATTATGGAGTCCAAATGTTCAAAGTAAGTGGAGAGGTTAATGGTGTTCAATTCAATGCTGAAAAAGGTTCATTTTACAAAGGTTTGAGGGTAGTTTTTCGGTCTAGGCCTAAGGAGACAAGTTGGGAATTTTCTGGTTTCATGGTGTTCAAGGTTTTGAAAGGTTTGCTGAATTTTCTGTGCCGAATTTCTGCACTTCTTCAGCTCAATTTGCAGAGAAATTTGAGGGCTGATTGAGGGTCTTCTAAGGCTGGTTTCCAGCATTCTTTCTGGAGAAAAAGTAGAGGAGTTTTGCTGGATTGATGACAAGAAAAATAGCTTCATTTCCAGCTGAATGTGCAACGAAACTGCACAGGATTTTTTCCTAGGTTTGAGAAGTTTTACGCAGTCCGAATTTGCACAGAAATTTCAGTCTTCAAGCTACATGAATTGGTCATTTTTCTGGCAGCAAATGAACAAAAAAACTGGCTGAGTTTTTCAAAAGCTAGACTGCTCAAAAATATGGAAAATTTCCAGATTTCCTTCATTGAAATCATTAACACCATGAACATGAGTTTAAAGGTTCTACCATAGTGATTGATTTCCCTTGGGAACCCTTCCTAACTCTTCTCCTTTTTTCAGTCAACCCTCCAACTTCCAAGATTAATTTCAGAAATTCAAAGCCAAGAAATCCTAACAGAATTTTCTGGAATTAAAAGATGAGTCTTGATGAATTTTGAACAATTTTAAATTGTGAAGATGTTAGGACAAAGCTAGAGGTAATAAAAAGGACAATAATTCCTGTAGAATTCTTTTTAGGACATGATGATAAAATTAAGACATTCTCTTCATGTCTCCCCTAGGACAACATTCCTATCTTTAAGGAATATAAGAAAACAAAAATTCAAATTGAACTACGATATCATGAATAAAATTTAAGTGATGCAATTTGAACTCATGACCTTAGAGATTAAATCACAATGCTCTAACCACTAAACTACATTAACTCTTGTTCTTATTTTGTCACCCAAATATTCTTCTTATTTAAACCTCAAGCCATCTTCCTATTTTGACCTCAAGCAAAATTATCGATTTACCCTTCTTACTCAATAAGCATAACTAAGCCTTTTAACCTATAAATAATAATTTTAAAGCACATAAAATCATTCAAAACCATATATATTCATGCAAAATAATATGATATGCATCACGAACCCTTTACTCTAGGGTTGGCTTTAGATGGGGTTTCACATCCTCCCCTCCTTAGGAGAATTTAGTCCCAAAATTCAGACATACCTTTATCTCAGATCGGGATACTTCCGCCTTGCCCACTCTTTTGTTTCCCATGTGACATCTCGCTTGCCATGATGCTCCCACTGCACCTTTACAATCGGAATCTACTTGTTCCGGAGAGTCTTGATACTTCGTTCGAATATTTTCACGGGTTTCTCCACATATCTCAGGTCGAGTTGCAACACTAACGGCTCATCATTCATGACATGTCCATGATTAGTATTGTACCCCTTCAACTGAGACACATGGAATACGTCATGTATTCCCGTTAACCCATCTGGCAGATCTAATTAATATGCCATTAGACCAATTCTATTTTTTATTGGAAACGGTCCCAAATATCTCGGATTCAGCTTCCCACCTTTCAGATGCTTCAGAATTCCTCTATTCAGTGTTAGTATTAGGAACACACTATCTCCCACCTGAAATTCTAACTCTTTCCGCCTATTGTCCGCATAGCACATTTGTCAGCTTTGGACTGTTTTCAACCTTTCCCTAATTAGCTTAATCTTGTCCAACATTTCCTGTACACAGACTTCTCTCGACGTGCTTACACGGCCGTCTTCTTACCAACTCCAGTATAGCGGTACATGACACATGCATCCATACAATGCTTCACACGGACCCATTCCAATCGCAGATTGATAACTGTTATTGTACGACTACTATGCATACAGTACACATTCGATCCACTTATCCCTGAAATCCAATACACAGGCTCTTAGCATGTCCTCTAATATCCAAATAACCCTTTCTAACGATCCATTGATTTGCTGATGTGCCGTTGTACTGGACTTCAGACTAGAGCCCATTGATTCTTGAAACATGCTCCAAAATCGAGATGTAAATCTCGAGTCTTGATCGGACACAATACTTGAAGGTACTCCGTGTAGTCTGACTATTTCTAACACATAGGTCTGAGCTAACTTCTTCATTGAATCCCTTACATTCACCGGTATGAAATGTGCTGACTTGGTCAATCGATCCACCACTACCCATATGACGTCCTTTTGGGTCCTTGCCATAAGGAGTCTAGTAAAAAAGTCCATGGTCACCTCTTCCCATTCAGGTACTGGCAACGGTTGCAACAATCCGGCTGACTTCTGGTGCTCCGTTTTAACTTTCTGATAAGTTAGACATGTCGAGACATATTTAACCACATTCCACTTCATTCTAGGCCACCAATAAGTACTTTTCAGATCTTGATACATCTTGACATCTCCCAGATGAATGGCATACTTGCTCTTATGTGCCTCTTCCGAAATTCTGTCCTTCAACTGGTGCTCATCGGGTACACACAAACAATCTCGAAAATATAAAACTCCCACTTCCTCCTATCGAAATTCTTTGCCTTGCTGTTTAAGCTCCTTGTCCTTGAAATGCTGGAATACCACATTACTTTGCTGAGCCTCAATGATTTCTCACCTTAGATCGGGCATCAACTTCAGGTTGCTATCAATCATCCTCTCTTCTTGTACTTCTGCTCTTCTATCCTACACATCCTGAACCACCTCAACCTCCCGCATTCTTAGCCTGGCCATTCTGACTTTCTGGCTTAGGGCATTAGCAACAACATTGGCTTTCCCGAGTGGTAGTTGATAGGACAAAGGTACTCTTCCAGAAATTCAATCCATCTTCATTGCCTCAAATTTAAGTCCCTCTGGGTGAAGATGTACTTCAGGCTCCTGTGATCAGTGAACACTTCATATTCCACTCCATACAAGTAGTGCAGCAATTTCTTTCAAGTGAACACAATGGCAACCTGTTCTAGATCATGCGTGGGATAGTTGACTTCATGCGGCTTCAACTTTCGAGAAGCATTAGTATATAGTGCGTAAGGCTTATCTTCTTCTAGCAGACTCAACATAGGTGCTGTCATTAATCTCCACTTTAGCTCTTGGGAAATCTTTCCACGTTTTTCATTCCAAACAAAGGGCACGACCTTTCTCAGTAGCTAGGTTATAGATAATGCGACCGTTGATATTCCCTTAATAAACCTCCCATAGTAGCCAGCCAATCCCAAGAAACTTCTAATCTCTGTTATGTTCTTCGGTTGCTATTACTTCGACCTTCGCTGGGTCCACCTTGATTCCATCCTTGGTTATCACGTAGCCAAGAAATGCCACACTATCCAACCAAAACTCACACTTGCTAAATTTGACGAAAAGCTCGTGCTCTCTTAGCTTCTCCAGTACCAGCTTCAAATGTTCTGCATGATCCTCTGGGCTCTTTGAGTTAATGAGTATGTCGTCGATGAAGACCACCACGAACTTGTCCAGTCTTGGTCAATCATCTCCCAGTCGTCCTGCACCCATTGCCACCATGCCCGAGCTGGGCCCCTCAATCGGAATGTAGCAAACTTCACCATTCTCTTCTCAGTGTAATGAAGTGCAATGAAGATGTCTTCCATGTAATACCCTGCTACCTAAGCCCGCCAGGGCCGGGGATGTCGCCCCATCCAAAGGATAAGGGGTCTTTATAACTAGGTCACACAAATAAAATAGCGGAAATAAATGATACTTCAACTTAAATATTTATTACAACCCGAAATAAACATCGATCCAAAATAAATCCAAGAATACCAAAAACAAATCCATAATAAAAATTCAACCACTCTCATCCCTCTATAACTTTACACAAACATAAAACATCATAAATCTTCCAAAGCGGGCATAATCTAGCTACTCGTCTCCACAGCAGGACCGACCTGAAAACATGGTAAAAAGGTGGTGAGACAGAAATCTCAGTAAGTCCGTGTGTATTTATGTGTCAGCTGAAAACATTTCGTGAATGCAAAGTATAAAATTCTTTATAAGAGATCACTGGCAAGCAATAAACATCCGTAAAAAAACAACAGTGGTGTTTTGGCATTCCAGCTATATATAATTTATAAAATCAACCACTCGAAAGAAAGGATTACGGGCTACCACACGTTGGGCCCCATAACCGAATGGTCAGCATGCCACACTTTGTGCATACCGTTGGTCAGAATGCCACACTTTGTGTAGACTGACAAAAGTAGGTGATCGGCCTACTGAGTAAGATACTCCTCCTTCTCTATATCCAAACAACAACCGGGTGTCCATTCCAGCATAACACAGTCACTTGACTGAAGAGAACACTGCTAGCTCGGACCGGCACGACTTACTGGACTGACATCCTATCTGGGAAGGACTCACCCCTCAAAGGTGGCTACCAACTGAGAGACATACCCTAACACCTCAAAGACTAGTCCTAGTAGTCCACTCTTATTGAGTACTCAACATAAAGTATCCCTCTTGAGAAAAATGAACAAACACAGTTCCACTTGAACATGGCAAATAATGGGTTTCCAAAATCTTTGTAAAAAACAGTTTCAGAAAGAGTTCTGAGTTAAACTAAATCTGCTTGATAAATTTCAAATAACTCATTTGACGGAAATAAAACAGGAGACAACCCTCAATTGTCTTTACAAAAATGAGTTTGGCAGTAGCTTACCTGATTCTTGCTCACAACAACAAGGTCTCCAACAGCTGACCTAACCCCACATGGCAAATACAAATCACAATCAATTCCAAGCTATAATCCACTTCCTCAATTTTAAATCAACTCCTCTTACTACTACCATGATCCTAGTATCCCAAGCATTAAGGACAAACAATACATAAATAGGTTTGTAGGTTGAGCCAAATTTGATATTTAAAATAATTAATGGTTTGGGAAATAATTTCTAATAAGTTGAAAGTTTAAATTTTGCTAGGGAAAATTTAGAGTTTATTTGCTCAAGAGTCCTAGGTAGTAATAAGTAAAATAATGATTTAATAATAGTTTAGTTGTTAGAAAATAATTGGTTGCTAAAACTAGTTGAGATTAAATTTAATGAGTCTTGCTTGGAAAATAATAAGTAAACTTTTAAAAATGGATTTGATTTAATAAATATTTTAATAATTATAATTATTTCCATAAAAGGCTTCAATTGATTTCTTTATTTTAAATAATATTTATTTATTTTATTTTCTAGCAAAATTATTATTTATTTGACCAAAATATCCTTTATGTATATAATAATCCAAATCTACCATTCCTAGGGTTTTTTTCGACATTTACTAGGAAAATTTTATATCATTAAATATTTTATGTATAAAATAAAATTAGTTTAGGGACAACTAGATCATGGTCAAATTTCTATGACTAACCACAATCAAGAACATATGCAATCCTTCCATTCATCAAATCATCCAAATCATGCACATAAGTATAGATCTAAATTTTTTTTTTATTATTTTTTTTATAATGAAATAATGAACATACAACAGTGATGAATAATGCAATTCAATTCATGAAGAAACAAAGAAAAATGAAATAAACAAAGAAAATAAAAATTGTTCCAAATCACAAAAACTTAAAGCAAAAACGACTTCAATGCTTTCCACGACTTTGTTCCTGTTGATTTTCTTCAGTGTTCCCTGGTAATGTCCCTGCTTGATGATCCCCAAGTAATTTAGCTAGTTGGCCGATTTAGCTCTCCAAGTTACGCATGGAGGCCTCTAAGTTTCGTGTTGTATCATCAACCCCTTGCAACTTAGTCTCTGTTGTACTTACCAATTGGCTAATCAATTCTTCCAATTGTGTCTTGGGAGGTACTGAATTGTTGTTCAAAGGAGGTTAGTTTCTTTGATTTTCCCCAAAGTTGAAAGAACCCTGCCTAGGTTGGTCTGCATTGCTCCAAAAGAAGTTAGGGTGATTTCTCCAACCATAGTTGTAAGTAGAGCTATATGGATTGTTACCTGGATGGCCATTACCTACAAAGGCTGATTGTTCCGTGGTTTCTTGGAGTGATCCCATATTTTAACACTCATGATTTGGGTGCCCTTCTCCACAGAAATCACAACTTACATTTAGCACTTGGCCTTGAGGCATCACCGTTTATTCCATCTTTTGAGTTAAAGCTTCCACCTTAGCTTCCAAAGCTGTCACAACATACACTTTGTGCACTCCTTGCACATGAACTCTACACCTTACACTTCCCCAAGAATAATTATTAGAAGCTAAATTTTCAATGAGATCAAATACCTGTTCCGGGGTCTTATGATTGATGGAACCCCCTGCAGAAGAGTCTACCGCTTGTCGTGTTGCAAACGTAAGGCCATTAAGAAAAATGAGCATGTGCATTCCTAACTCAAATCCGTGGTGTGGGCACTTTCTCAACATCTCCTTGAACCTCTCCCAACTTTCATACGAAAGTTCAGAATCTAATTGTTGGAATGAAAAATTTTCGTTTCTGAGTTTGGATGTCCTAGTTGGAGGAAAATATTTGGCAAGAAGTTTTTCAACTAGGGCATTCCAAGTGGTGATAGAACCTGTGGGTAAAGACTTTAACCAGGATTTGGCTCAATCTCTCAAAGAAAAAGGAAAAAGTATAAGTTTTATGGCATATTCAAAAACTCCATTCATCTTAAAGGCATCATAAATTTCAAGAAAACTAGCTAGGTGGACATTGGGATCTTCTTCCGATAGCCTATCAAATTGGACCATATTTCGGACCATCTGGATGATATTGGACTTTATTTCAAAATTATTCGCATCTATCCTAGGTCTAGTGATACTTGAGCCCGTTCCCAAGATTGTAGGTTTCACAAAGTCATCCATAACTCTCCTATTATTTCCAGCATTATTGTTTTGAGCACCATCCGTATCTACAATTAAGTTCCTTTTGAATGACTAGTACATTTTTGACAATGTCCTTTTGATTTCAGGATCAAAATCTACTATATTGCCTTCAGATTAACGGGTCATGTACCAAGGCTAACACCTAGAAAGGAAAAAAGTTAGATAACGGAATTCATAATTTAAACAAAATTAAAAGAGCAATTTAGTTAGTTAAACATAAGTTAAAGTTAGATGGCACCTTTCGTGAAAAGAACAATGGTACAAATTTACATATTTACATATTTACATGTTTAAATCAACAAAATCTAAGCTTTCATGATATTGTTCCCTGGCAACAGCGCCAAAAACATGATGTGTTTAAATTTGGGTGTAAAAATTATATAAAAATAAGTAAATTCCCAATCAAGTTTAAATTAGAACGTTAACCCCAAATTACATATATGAGCAAGCATAATCATCATTAAGCATAGTATAAGGTTGAAAACGAGTGTCGATCCTCGAGGAACAAGTATGCCTTAATCACTGTTCTTTCATTGTTTAACAGACTCAATAAAGTGAAAAATAATAAAAATAAAAAATAAAATAAAATAAAAGAATACATAAATATCAATGATAAAGAATTATGTAACTCAACCCATTATTTTTGACAAATATGACCTTAAAGTACCCAATCGTTATCATAACTAATCATTCCATTGGCATCATGAAGGATTAAGATAGATTCATTTCTTTTCCAATCCATGAAATCACTATCTTCTATACAAATTAGCATCGCTTATCCTGTCTCAACTAATTCACCCAAAAGATGCATTAACCACAATCCTTGATTAAATCTCCATATCCTAGCAAATTCAAAACATGAAATTAACCAATGAATCCATATCCTGGCAAACATCAATTAACCTTTAATTACCCAGTTCTTAGCAATTAATACCTTTTCCAAGCAAGTTAATAGACAACAAATATGAAATTAATGAATTGAGACCACCATAAACCCCTTTTTCAAGCAAGTTAATTGAAAGAAACAACAAATTAATCTCGTAATCAGCATAAGTAATTGAGTACCAAGAATAACAATCAATTAATATAAAGATCATAGTAACTCTAAAAATCATAAATACCTAAAATAATGTCAAATTACAATAAAACAATTAATACATCATTGTTCAAGGGAAAAAAATAAAGTTAAAAGAAAGCACTCAAAGGCAAGCCTCCATCTTTTTTCTTTGTAGTCTCTCTTGTACAATCCTCCTTGATCTGATGAATTCCTCCTTAATTTTGAGTGATTTGTGTTTTAATCCGTGAATTCATCCCTTTTCCCTTGTGTTTTCCCTCAATTTATAGGCTTTAAATGTGCCTAAATTCGTCCATCTAGGGTTTTTGGCCAAATAGAAGTAGGAAAATACTAAAACTCTGAAAATTGCTAAAAATGCGCACGAAAATTGTGGCCCTGCCTCTGTACCAATGTATAGCCAGCGCCGCCTGACCTGCTTAGGGCCGGTGCCAGTTGTGTTCTGTTTCTCCATCTGTTCGTCGATTTTCTTAATTTTCGTGCCAATTCTTCCAAACTGCAGCCGGTGCTGCCTCTGAGCTTCCAACTGGCACGTGTTGTGTTCCGTTCAGCTCTTGTTTCACCGATTTTTTATTACCTCGAAGTACGTGCTAGTAGCACATGGTCGACACCAGTTCTCCTGTCCTTGCCGGTGTCACATGTATACTGTTTAGGCACGATTTTGCCTTTTTTACCCCTAAAATCTATAATAATGCACAAAGTATCTTTTCATGTGTAAAATTACAAATATGAAGGAATATGACTTGCTATTGAACAAAATGTATCACAAAATGGCCTTAAATAACGAGAAAATATATGACTAATTTAGGCCCTATCACTCTTATTTGCATAAATTGGGAAATAAAGCAGTAAACAAGAGTAAAATCCTTAATTTAGGAGGTTATGGAAAGCAGTAAATAAAACATCCTAATCATAGCAGCACTTAGCCTTTCTAGTGCGTATCAGAGTCTTCAAAGTCGGCATCATACAACCATCCCCTAGAATTCCTAGTAAAGTCTATCCTATCCCTAGTAGCAAACCTTTCCATTGGCTCCTTCCCGGGTCTCCAGGAACTCTTTCGAGTTTCAACTTGGTTAGGTGGGGCTATGAAGGAAGGTCTAGATAGAGATTCATAATCTATCTCCCCCATGTCATCACCATCAGTTGTTAAGTCAATTATAGGACTTGGAGGGAGGGGAACATACTTTAAAATAAAACTTATTACAACCCTAAAAATACATGAACAAATCCAAAACAAATTATTTGCTACAATCTCTCAAAACATCACATAAGGAAAATAACAAAGAGTTTTCAGAATCATAAGCATCAATCTAGCTAATGACCTTCACAGCAAGACCGTCCTGAAAACATGGCATAAGAGGTTGTGAGATAAAAATCTTAGTAAGCCCGTGTGTACTTTGAGTGTTTTAGGTAAACAATTCATGTATGCAAGTTATAAAAATTTCATAAAAGAAAGTACTGGCAAGCATTAAATAAATGTTAAAAACAAAGAGTGGTGTTTTGCATTTCAAACCATACATGTGCAAAATAAATGCGACCACCCAAAAAAGTAGCTATGGGTTACCACACATTGGGCCCCTTGAACATATATTAGTCAGAATGCCACACGTTGAGCATGTTGACAAAAGGTAGGTGTACAGCCTACCATGTGAGATACTTCTCTATCTCTACACCTAAACTTACTGATTGTCCATTCCAGAAACACACAGTCCACATGACTGAAACTTGCTAGCTCGGATCGGCATGATCTACCGGACTGGCATCCTATCCGGGAAGGACTCACCCCTCAGAGGTGGCTATCTACTAAGAGACTTACCCTAACCTTACAAAGATTAGTCCTAGTTGTCTACCCTTATTGAGTACTCAACGTTGCTTGTCCCACTTGGGAGAAAATTGATCATACATTAATTTACTTGGAAATATTAATTAAGGGTTTCTAAAATTCTTGTTAAAGTTAGGTTTTAGAAAGAGTTTAGCATTTTGTGCAAAACTAATTGTTTAATTTTCAAATGATTTGCTTGACTAAAATAAAATGGAAAAATTGTCCTTAATTGCCTTTACAATCAAATGATCATACACATTGAACTTGGCTTGCCACAATAATTTTTGATCTTCAAATAACTCTATGCAGGAACTTACCTGATCCTTTGCTTACTTGAATTCAAAAATCCTCCAAGGCTGACCTAACCCCGCCTGGGGTAAACATAAGGCATAAGGTTATACTCGAGCTATACTTGTCTTACATAAATAATTTCTAATTCAACTAATTACAACCATGACCTTAATATCCTATGCTTTAAGGCTAGATGATAAAGGATGTTATAAAATAAATCTAGCTTGATAAGTTAAAATAACTAGGGGTTCTAAATTAATTACTAATAAGTTATAGGTTCAAATAATAAATCTTGAGTATCATCATTAATAAATAACCCGGTGTTTAAATATTGAATAATACTAAGTCCTAAATAATATTAATAAATGGTAATTTTTAAATAGTATTATTACAAATAAATAAATAATTAATATTTAATAGATTATAAATAATTAGTAATAAATAAAATTAATAATAATTGAATTATATTAAATTTTTTATTAATAGATAACAAATAAATTTTAATATAAATAATATTTATGAGTATAGGTAAAAGTTTGAACTATGGTTTACAAGGTCATCATTATTTTATTTATTATTATTATTTATATAAAAAATATTTTTTACAAACACACACACACACACACACACACACATTATTTTTAATAAAATATATTATTTATTTGACCAATAAAATATTAATATTTCATTTAATATTCCATTTCCAAATCTTCCTAGGAATTTCGAAACCTTAAAAAAAATATATAGTAGTAATTTTAATTAAGGTTATAAAATTTGTTACTAAAAATAACCTAGGATTAACAAGAAAATAATCATGAATTTCCTATTGCTAAACAAGATTCATGAACACATTCTCCAACATCAAATGATTAACTAATCCATTCATCAACATAGGCTTAAATCAACACATACTATCACATGGCTAAATCCCTACTAGGCATAATTATCAATCATGGCTTCAATGGAATTAAGAACATAAAAATCCTATTTACCATAGGTGTCATAACATCTAACATGCGTTAAACATCCAAAACTCTCCTAAGACATGATGAACATACATTGATTCTCAAGAAAATCCATATAGCTTAATCATATACAACCATTCTCATGTCCTAACCCCAATCCCCTTCATTCACATGCATACACTCAATCCCCCATTCATATTCTATTCTTCTTATCAACATCTAAGAGACATGAATGCAGAATTAAAAAGAAGGATTAAGGAGAAATACTTGATTGATGATTACTTCGATGAAGAATTAAAGAAGGTCCACGCGATTGAGTGTCTTGAATTTTGCAAGAGAAAAAAATACAGCCATGGTTGTTGATCAACCATTTTGGCCGAGAGATCATTAGTATGGTACATTAAAGGTTGAATGGAAGAGGATGAACAAAGGAGCTGTTCTTGGTTACCGTGATAAGGTTCTTGAGACTTTCAAGAAAAAAACTAGTTTCTGATCCAAATGCAATTTTTTGTTTGCAAAATTCTATGTTATAAATACCAGAAATGAACACTAGGGAGTATGTTGGAGTTATCTGGAGTATTTGAGAGTGATCGGAGGTGTTTATGGTGGGTTTTGGCTTGAAGGAATGTAGTGTGTGTTCTTGGTGTTCTTGGTTAAAATTAAGAGAGTTTGAGAAAAGGTGCTGCACGAAAATTGGTAGAGTATTGGCCGAATGGTTTAGGGAAATTGGGAGTTTTGGTTTTCAGCTAGAGAGGAAGGGAATAATCTGATTTCTTTGAAATTCAAATGGAGGGAATTGAGGAGTGGTTTAACGTATAGGATATGATAATGGTGGTTGATTGATGAAGGTTTCTTTGTTCTTCAATGGAGCCTGTTGGACTGGTTTATTTTGCTGAAGTGAATGAAGGCTGTTAAGGCTTTAAGGTTTGCTGAAATTTAGTGCTTAATGGCAGAGGAATTTTTAGTTGAGTTGCTTAATACAAGGCTGTTTTCATGGAGCAAAAATCTGGAAATTTTTTAAGTTCAAAGGTATTTTGAATGGAATGATCTTAGGAGATTTTTTAGGTGTGATTATGGAGTCCAAGTGTTCAAGATAAGTGGAAAATTTAATGGTGTTCAGTTCATAGCTGAACAAGGTTCATTTTACAGAGGTTTAAGGGTGGTTTTTTGGTCTAGGCCTAAGGAGACAAGCTGGGAATTTTCAGGGTTCACGGTGGTCAAGGTTTCGAAAGGTTTGTTGAATTTTCTGTGCAGAATTTCTGCACTTCTTCAACTCAATTTGCAGAGAACTTTGAGGGGTGTTGAGGGTTTTTTAAGGCTGGTTTCCAGCCTTCTTTCTAGAGAAAAGGCAGAGGAGTTTTGCTGGATTGATGACAAGAAAAACAGCTTTATTTCCAACTGAATGTGCAGCGAAACTGCACAGGATTTTTCCTGGTTTTGAGCAGTTTTATGCTGTCCGAATTTGCACAGATATTTCAGTCTTAAAGCTACATGAATTGGTCATTTTTCTGGAAGCAAATGAGCAAGGAAACTGGCTAAGATTTTCGAAAGCTAGACTGCTCTCAAATCTGGAAAATTTTCAGATTTCCTTCATTGAAATCATGAACACTATGAAGATGAGTTTTTTGGTTCTACTATGGTGATTGATTTCCCTTGAGAACTCTTCCTAACTCCTCCCCTATTTTCGGTCAACCCTCCAACTTCCAAGACTAATTTTCAAAGTTCAAAGCTCAGAAATCCTCACAGAATTTTCTAGAATTAAAAGATGAGTCTTGATGAATTTTGAATAATTTTAAATTGTGAAGATGTTAGGACAAAGCTAGAGGTAATAAAAAGGACAAGAATTCCTCTAGAATTCTTTTTAGGACAGAATGATAGGATTAAGACATTCTCTTCATGCCTCGCCTAGGACAACATTCCTATCTTCAAGGAATGTAAGAAAATAAAAATTCAAACTTAACTAACATAATCATTAATAAAACTTAAGTGTTGGGATTTGAACTCATGACCTTAGAGATTAAATCACAAAGCTCTAACCACTAAACCACATTAACTCTTGTTGTTATTTTCTCACCCAAATATTCTTCTTATTTAAACCTTAAGCTATCTTCCTATTTTGACCTCAAACAAAATTACCGATTTACCCTTCCCACTTAATAAGAATAACTAAGCCTCTTAACCTATAAATCATAATCCTAAAGCACATCAAATCATTCAAAAACATATATGTTCATTCAAAATTATATGATATGCATCCTAACCCCCTTACTCCAGGGTTGGCTTTTGGTGGGGTTTCACAATTATCTTTTTTCAATACAATTATAAGGTACATGAATATTATAATGCTTACAAAATCCAAAATCCCAAACTTAGAGGAAATATCAGTTTGTTGTTGATGAGATTGACCATCAACAGAGTGTCTTGTACATATTTTAGCAAACCTGTCAAAGTTACATGACTAACTTATAAATTTGTTATTCCACCTGTTGCATTAATCCAATTAACTATTCATTGATGACGAACATCTACGCATAAGGGGCCATGAATAAATGCAAATGATTAAGAGAGCCATGAATGAATCTATGTTTGCAGGTCACTCCTTACCTTGATTATAACACAAATTACTGCATTCATAAGCCAAGCTATCCTAATATTCTCCAATTGCCAAAGTAGTATTTGAAGCCTCTATATATTCTTTGATATATCCACCAGCAAATCCTCTACAAACAAAAAAGGGAAGTTCTAATTCTTTAATTGATGAGCACAAAACAAGATTTTGGGATACTACAAAGAATCATTGGCCACTGGAATTTGAAAAAGACATTTAACAATTGAAAGGAATAAAGTTCTCAATCAGTATGCTCAGTTAAGGTTATGAAAATTTCCTTTTTGTATGCAAATGACTAAACCTATTTAGACCTTATTCTCATAATCTTTAGCTAAATAATTTCACTACTTAGTATATCAAATAATATCCCCCATATCCTTACCAAAGCCTAAGATAACTACAACATCTACTATAGAATAACAAGTGCTTGCCTAAAACGTGAAAATAAAAACTAGCTTGTGACTTCTCATGTCACTGTCTTAGAGCTGAAAGTGCAAAGATTTGTGCCCAATATTGAAATCAAGATTGATTAATTCTTTCATAATTCTAAAGATTTTGCACAATACATGTTTGATTGTTAGCGTACTTTACTTTTTTCATGATTAGTACGATAAGGAACATAAATATTATTCACAAGTGGAATAGGTCTTAATCTCAATCAGGGTCATTTTCTTTTTTAGTATTAAAGATTGTCCATAAATATTTTTCAAGACCATTTTCATAATCAAAATGAAAGAAAAAAAAATAAGTATTTGGCAACAATCAATTAGATATCTTAATAACGCCCCAATGCTATCCTAGCCAGATTCTATAATCCATATGATGGGAGATTATTAACTAACAAGCAGCTTATTGAACTTATTGAGCAAACAAAATGTACAATTACACTATGCTCTCAAATAAGATGAAAGACATAAGGATATTCTTATAGTAGGTGGTCATCTTCTTATGAACACATCTGTGCTTAAATTCAACATCGCCTAAGGCCTACAAAATCATTTTGGAATATTGTCGAAACACATAATATACAGCAAGTTTAGGAATCAATTGTCAAAAATAAAGTAACAAGGACATATAATTACTGTTGTAAAAGATCATTCATCTTCCAAGGAATGATTACTGAGATGTAAATTAAGTCGATCAATGACTAATTTTCTAAATCCTCAAACTATTTTCCTTTTTTGTTGTTATTTTCAATATGTTTACCTTTACCTTTACATTATCAATAGAACAGATGAAACAAGAAAGACAAAAAAAAAAAAAAAAGAAAAAAAGAAAAAAGAAAAAATGAGGAATTAGATGGAAGAAGATATGTATGACTTGTAGAGGGGAGTAAAAAAGAAATGGAAACTAGTTGCCCCTTGTCAAGCATCTTTTTATATTTAGAAACACATTTAACAGAAAAAAGAAAAGTAATGTAAATTGCTTTTAAATTGACTACAAGTGTTTTAAACTCAATTAATCAAAATGCATCTTAAAATCTAAATTTGTAATATATCCAACGCAAACCAACTCTTATTGCTGTATCTCCACAACCCTCACACGAAAACTTTTGTCCTCATGGAATGATCTATACCATCAGGCAATGAAGTGCATGATAAATATGTACTTGTGTATACTCCAACAAAGCTACTTTGAAGAGCCATGACCTAAATAGAACAATGGATGGTCGCACAAACAGGTATAATTAAATAAAATAGATGAATTTCAAGCAAAGGTCAAATATGATAACAAAAAAAAAAAAAAAAACCAATATACCTGAGCAAAAAGCATTTATGAAATAACTGCAACTAACGAAATATTTTAGTTTGAAAATTTGCAATAATGAATAGGAAGGAAACTAAAAAAAGAAAAAGAAAAAGAATGCCTATGGAGAGTGTAAAACACAAACTTCCAATTCCCTTCTATCAACTAGAGATAGAACACATGGTAATGCTAAAGACCCTCATCTAAAGAATGTTTCCTAGGAAAACACAAGAAATGTATTAAAAGAATGACTCGAAATGCAAAAGATTTTCTAATTCCTATTGTGATCGAAATGGCTTGTGAATGGCTATTGAACATGAATCTGTGCAAAAGTATTTTTTGGAACTGCAGAAGATTAATTCTATCCTTTTAAGTTGAACATAGGGGATTAAAAATTAAATTAGCTTAATAAAATCATTGTAGAAACACATTCAGCCAGAAAAAGGTAATCATTGCTAATATCCCATTTTTGCCCAATATCAAAATCATATGTTTAATAATCCCGTTTGGATAGATTTTGGAAGAGAAAAAAGAACTAAAATGAACAAAGAGATTCTCCAATCATATCTTACATAATAAAATAAAAGTGAAATAAAAAATATGAGACACATGAAAAAAAAGACAAATAAAGCTAATTATGGATTCAAGATTTGATATAACATTTTTCCATCTTATTCCCCTTGCAAAAAAAAGTTAGATTCAGTTCCAAATTAGCTGTAAGAGTATTTAAATAAAAAGGTCATAGACAACATAAGATATGTTACTCTTGTGGTATTATCCCATTGTGCTAAGTATGGCCTTATTTAATATAGAGATCTTATCCATAATGAAAATCAGTTGGCCCCCATAAGACGAGTAATTGACTTAGCGTTTGATAAATGATCTGAAAATGTGACAATAATCAGGTACCATGGAAGAGAACAGAGCAATGTATGGGAAAGTGGGCATTATATCAGAGGTCTGTAGATGAAACAGTAAAACATCTTCTTGCTACTCTGACTCTTTCTTCAATACTATCTATTCATATCTATCATTGGGAAGCACATACATGATTTATTGCCTACACTATGTTAAAAGAATTTAATGATACTTTTCACGGATAGTGTTGAGAGTCTGAAGAATGGAGCCCACTTAATAACCATATTATCTAAAGGTTGCACCTAGAAGAGTAATGTAATCATTGACAAAGAGAAGATGGCTTGCACCATCCATATGAGGAATCATGTCCTCATCCCTATGATAAGTTGATGAAGTATATCCTATTGCAGTTTGAGCAATATCCTTTGCACTGCTCCTAATGTGAACTAGCCATTCATTAACTTCACTACAAACCATCTTCCTAATATGTGATTTGATAAGCGTTTTTTGCTTCTCTATCACTGCTTTTAGTGTCTTCAATGGAATATGCTATGAATAATTTTTCTTAATCAGATCAATAGCCTTAAGAGCAAGTAAAATAGGCATTCAAATTTGTGCTCATTACAATTCACATAGAGCTCTAACACGTGAAGATAATTTTTTGACATCCTAATATCTCTAGTAACATTCTTCTTAATCAAATAAAATTCAAGAAGCTCTTCAAGTTTCAAAAGCAGGACACTTTCTACATTTTGGAACCTAAAATTATCACTCATAAGCTCACTCTTCAACTCTTCCATATCATCCAAGACACCACAGTTCATCAATAGCACTAATGAACTCCTCATAATGAATTTTGCAGAACTCCTCAACTTCAACTTCTTCATTTTTTACAGCATTCTTAAGCTGTTATAGGAGGATATCAGGCTTCCTCTCTCAAAAGAAAGCCTAGCTATAGGACTTAAATCCTCCCCATTACTGCTTATAGTGGAAAGAATAAAGTCCTCACCAGTGTCTCCGTTCTCAATTACAGTCCTCCTCTTCGTTTTTGCATTCATGTTCTTCTGACAAACTAGAATAAAAAATTTTTATAGAATAAATCCTGGCACAAAAAAAAAAAAGACTCTATTTCTACTAATTAATTACATATACAAATCAAAAGTTAAGAGAAACATAAAATGGAAGTTATTTCAATTATATGAATATAGTAAAGCTAAAAGAACATCCCCTTTTTAAGCGTTTAAACGAAAGATAACAAAGGGTTTCCCAAAATGGCAGTAAACATTCAAAATAAAACAATAAAAAAATAGTACACAAAGAAAACCAAGAAAACTATACCCACAAACCTATTGAGAGAAATGAATTAAATCTAAAATATCTTGAACATAAAAAAGAACACTATCAAGAGGAAAATGAATAGTTCTCATTCATAATATTTTTTATTCACTCAAATTGACCATGGGAGCATGTTGGAAACCCCCAATTGAGTGCTCATCCAAATCTTCACCTTGTAGAACATTTAGTGGAGGAGTGTGGGCATCACTTTCCATCATTCTAGGACTAGGAGCATCAAACCGTTCTTGTCCCCTTCATTGTGCCACGATGGATGATTGACCCAAATATTGCCTCAATCCCGTAATCTCCCTTGTCATATATTCGAATCTACTATGCATTATCCTCATCAAAGCACTCAAATCCTCTCGCAAAGCCCTAGCATAAAGTGGTTCTTCTTGTGGCCTACTTGAAGCGCTTAGATTAGGCCTAGGAAGTTCTTGTTCATGGGCCATGGTAATCGAATTACTCAATAAGTGATACCTGCAAAAGAGATTAATAAAAAAGAAGTAATTCCTCTCTTCACTCCCTTCTGTGCTTACTCTCAATAGCTTTCACTCTACACTCCTATTTACTTACTTTAGCTCTTTTGGTGTTAGTCACTCCCTCTTACTTGTTTCTTAGCACTTAAATCTTCTTATTCAATCCAATTCTCCCCAATAGCCAAAGATTTAGTCCAATCAAGTGAATGAACAAAATCAATGGATTTTCCAATCGGGGGGGCGGGGAATCTTAGGAGAATTTCAATAAACACTTGTTGGGCACCCTAAACGAACAAGTTTTCCATGCAAGAATTTTAAAGAACGAGGACTCAAATAGTGTAAGAACAATAACTAAAACATAAGGAAGTAATTTTAAACAAGAAACGAACAAGAATTAGCAAGAAACAAGAAACAAGAACAACTAGTACATTGGAATAGGGAGAACACGACTACCACAAATGTGCTAAGCAAAGATAAGTTTAATGAGCCTGGAATTAGACAATAGAGTGATATATCAAGTCCCAACATCCTAATGATTGAAAATTAAAAGTCAAAATACATAACTATAGCTAAAAACATCCTCATAGAACATTTATCTAACACCTTGGTTGCAATTATGTCACTTAAGAACAACCAATATTTTCACCCGTATTCAAGACCATTTTTACCACAAACACAAGAAAATTTGTTCCCAAGAAATATAATAATATCAAAGAGAAATTTTGTCAAGGAAAAATCAAGAGATAGCAAAGATTTCATGACCTTTTTGGACTATGTTTTTTAGTTATGGGATTCCACTATTTTTTTCTTTAACTTGTAGGGCTTCTTTTCTTGATGTCAAGCTTTGATTGAGATCAATGCTTGCCTTGCTCTGATACCAAACTTTGTGATATGATGTTGTGTGGGAATATTTCTAGAACAATAATAAACAAATGTACAAAACCCTTGGCTCAACTAGTATAACCCAAACAGTGGAAACTTATGGCAAAATGAAGAAAGAACACTATCTAACTATTCCCTAGCAACCCTTTGAAGAACAAAGAATCAAAGACCCACAAGAAATATAGCAAGACCTAATATAAAATCACCCAAATATCTATGACACAACAAAGGAAGTCAAGAATAAAAGAAGTAGAACTATAGGCACCCAAGTAATGGAATTTAGGATAAATCTTAGAAGAACAAAGCAACTAAGACCCAATCAAGAGAAATCACATTAGATTATCCAAAGGTTTTAGAGACTCATTCAAAGGGAGGACTAAGCCCTAAGCAAGGTCTTGAATAAGATGAACAAAGAGTTAAAAACCTCTCAAAGCTCTCTTTCACAATTTGAATAAAGTAAGTTGAATGTCTTGTCGAATCACAAAAGTGAGGGAATAAGAAAACAGGGGAGCATGCACTGTACGTGAAAAAAATTGGAGAAAAAATAACTGCGAGCCATAAAGGCCATACGGAAGTGTGAAGATCATACCTTTGTGCTCCTTAACCCTTCTAGGTTGAGTAGGAGAGGATTGAACGACTGGAATCGCCTCGCTTTGTCCACTTGAAGAAGCTTCCGGTTGAACACCCGCTAGCCTTCTACTCCGTCTTGTTTGCATGAATGCCTAGCTTTCCAGCTCTTGGGATATTCCTCTACCTAACCTCTAGTCGGTGAACACAACAGAGAAGAAGAATGGTCTCAAATCTCCTTGGTTCACTCACTATTGATTAGCCAAGTCCAAGGAGAAAACTAAGAAGAGGGAGTGGCGTGAGACAGAGAGAGAAAGATGTGAGTCGTGTGTAGTGTTAGGAAAAATTAGGGTTTATTTTCTACCAGAGACTAGTTTTACTGGTTAGCCAAAACAGGTCTCTCATTATCTGATAAACATATCCCCGAGATTTCAAAACACCCGGATATTATCCTGAGAATCAGTTTGGCCTAACCCTAAACTCCTCTTAACCGTATTTGGAAAAAATCCTAAGGACCAAGCTATTGGGCCAGAAAAATATTTATTATTTTCCTTGAACCCAAAAGGCCCAAAATAATAAATATTAATTATTTATTCCCTGAGCTTATATAAACAACCCAATAAATAATTAATGAGCTAAAATGAACCATAATAATTAATCTTTAATTATTTATTTCTTGGGCCTATATAAATAACCTAATAAATAATTAAACATTAATTATTTCCCCTAGTTTAAGCCCAGTTTAATTTCTTAATTATTCATACTGGACCTAGGCACTGAATAATTAATTAACCAAATAAACTAGATAATTAATTTTTCTCAACTCCTATTTTATTTATTTATTTATTTATTTTATTCAAATCCAATAATAAATTAGACTTTCTGAATAAAATAAAATAAAATAAAATAAAATCCTCTTCAACTGAGACCAATTCCTTAACCCAAAATTAGTTAGGACTTACGGGCTCTTCCGACGACCAAAAAGATACATCGCCTTAGTTGCTAAAATGACCAAAATACCCCTGCTATATAAATAGCTGTATTTTGCATTTTAAATATTTCCTAATATCACCATAAGGAAATATTGACCCCAACGACAATGCTGCGATAGCAAAGTCTCCGACCTACAGGTGAAATGACTAAAATACCCCTCTACACATTGTCGTACATTTAGAGAGGAAGAAGTGTACTAACACCCCTCTAAATGACATCTACCATCCTTAGGCTTCTAGTCTAAGATCCATGACTTCCTGGAGTGTTTCCGCTTTCCAAGGGAGCTACCCTAAAGCAAACATCCAAGTCATGTTTCCCAGGGCCCTGGACATTTTAGACCATTCGGACAACCACAAGGGGCGATATAGTGCAGAAACTATCTTGTACAAGTCTGTCTTAACTAACTAGTCACACATACCTAACATGCAAGTATATTGGCCCGACGATAGAACCTCAACTATAGCAAATCAAAGTATATGCTTCCAGCTTCGCCAGACCACCAACTCATACTCAAGTCGTAGAGTACTAGTCCACGCTGTAGCGGTAGTAGTCTAGGTTTCTATCATATAGTACTTTTAGAAACCACTACTACAGGTCCTGTCCTACTTATTCGAAATACGCTTATGTTATGAAGTGAGTGGACTACTCACTGGATAAAGGTAAGCCATTCCCCATTTGGAATTCATAACATAAACCTAAACATGATGAAGTTTCCAGTCTCATCAATAGGTTAAAAACAAATGTTTATGTGTTAAATAACCCGTGATCCATACCTTACTGTGAAAGACCACCTTTCACATGGTTCACTTATTTAAACACAATGGGTCTGTTCCAAATGAAAATTGTGCACAAATAAAAAGTAAATTCACAAATAATTTTTGAAAAGAAATTCTTTTATTAAAATATTCGATTTTACATCAGAAACCTTATCTAAGAGCGCATACAATCCAACAATCTCCCACTTGCACTCTAAGACTAGGTAAGTCCATAGTTGCCCACCCCTATGGCGTCTAAGTGTCTCTTGAAGACTCTCTCAGCCAAAGGCTTGGTGAATGGATCTGCTAGATTGTTTTCTGAGGCAATATGCTCCACCACGACTTCCCGTCCCTGGATGAAATCCCGGATCAGGTGGTACTTCCTCTCGATGTGTTTCCCCTTCTTGTGGTTCCGAGGTTCCTTGGATTGCGATACTGCTCCAATGTTGTCGCAATACATCACAACCGGCCTGTCCATATGTGGTACGATTCCAAGTACTGAAAGGAACTTCCGGAGCCAAATTGCTTCCTTGGATGCCTCAAAAGCTGCCACATACTCAGCTTCCATGGTTGAGTCAGCAATACAAGACTGTTTGATACTCTTCCATGAAATTGCTCCTCCAGACAAGGTGAAGACATATCCACTAGTGGATTTTCTCTCATCCTTATCTGCCTGGAAGTCTAAGTCTGTGTATCCTGTAGGAACCAAATCATTAGCCCTGTAAACCAGCATATAATCTCTCGTTCTCTTGAGGTACTTGAGAATATTCTTTACAGCTTGCCAATGAACCTCCTCTGGGTTTGATTGATATCTACTAACTAAGCCCACGGCAAAGCAGATATCTGGCCTAGTACACAGCATGGCGTACATGAGACTTCCCACAGCCGAAGCGTAGAGAATCCTACTCATTCTATCATTTTCTTCTTGAGACTTAGGACAGTCATTCGAAGAAAATGACAACCCATGTTTGCAAGGGATTAGAGCTCCCTTGCATGAGTCCATGCTGTACTTGGCCAGCATCTTGTCAATGTATGTCGCTTAGGATAATCTTAACATTCTCTGCTTCCTATTTCTAAGAAGCCTAATCCCGAGAATGTAGCTGGCTTCTCCCAAGTCCTTCATACTGAATTGACTAGACAGCCAAACCTTTGTAGATGACAATGTCCCTACATCATTTCCAATGAGTAGAATGTCATCTACATACAGGACAAGAAAAACCACATTAATGCCTCTAAGTTTTGCTGTACACGCATGGTTCATCTTCGTTTTGAATAAAACCATAAGACTTTACAGTCTCATCAAAACGAATGTTCCATTGCCTCGATGCCTGCTTAAGCCTATAAATGGACTTCTTAAGCTTGCAAACCATGTGTTCCTGGCCTTCAGCAATGAAGCCTTCCGGTTGGGACATATGGATGTCTTCGCTAAGATGGCCATTTAAAAATGCCGTCTTGACATCCATTTCTTATATCTCGTAGTCATAGTGACTTGCGATGGCAAGGAGGATGTAGATGGATTTAAGCATGGCTACCAGGGAAAAGGTTTCCTCATAGTCGATTCCCTCTTTCTGAGTATACCCTTTCGCCACAAGCCTAGCTTTGAAGGTTTCCACCTTTCCATCCGCTCCTCTCTTCCTCTTGTATACCCACTTGCACCCAATGGGTTTTATCCCTTCAGGTGAAGCTACAAGATCCCAAACCTGATTGAGGTACATAGACTCAATCTCGGCTTTCATTGCTTCATGCCACAGATTTGCATCGGCATCAGCAATAGCCTCCTCGTATCTAGTGGCGTCTTGTTCCTGATCGTCGGAGACCAGCTCAAAGGCTTCTCCAGTCTATCTATCCGGAACCCTAGACACTCTCCGACTACGACGAGGCTCCATTTGCACAGGCTCTTGAGGCTGTGCCTCTTCTTGTTCCACAACCGGGTCAGAAGAAGTCGATTTTGTAGATAACTTCTCCTCAAGTTCCAACCTCGTTGAACCTTTAGTGGAAGTACTTTGATCATCTTCCAAGTATCTAGCATTGGTACTGACTAGTACCTTCTGGTCCTTAGGATGATAAAAGTAACCTCCTTTTGTCCCTTTTGGATACCCAACAAAATAGCATAATTCTGATATTGGTTCCAACTTGTCTCCCTTAACCAGTACATAAGCTAGACAACCCCAAATCCTGAGATGATTCAGACTTGGCTTACGCCTAGTCCACATCTCATATGGAGTCCTAGGTACTGACTTGGAAGGCACCAAGTTCAGAATATATGCCGCTGTCTCCAGGGCATATCCCCAAAAGGACACTGGAAGAGTAGCATGAGACATCATGCTTTAGACCATTTCCATCAACGTCCTGTTCCTTCTCTCAGCTACTCCGTTCTGCTGGGGTGTTCCTGGCACAGAGAGCTGGGATATTATCCCATGATGTACCATGTAGTCCTTGAATTCACCTAGGAGGTACTCTCCACCACAATCCGATGGTAAGGTTTTGATTAATTTACCTGTCCGACGCTCCACTTCAGCCTTAAACTCTTTGAACTTGTCAAAAGAGTCAGACTTGCGTCTCATCAGGTAAATGTAACCATACCTCGTACAATCATCCGTGAACGTGATGAACTACTCAAAACCTCCCCTAGCTGGTGTAGATAATGGACCACACACATCAGTGTGAACAAGAATCAACACATTCTTGGCTCTATCTGCCTTTGGTGTAAAAGACCTTTTGGTCATTTTTCCCATCAGGCAGGATTCACACTGAGGCCAACTTTCCAATCTCAATGAGCCCAAAGGCCCATCGTGGATTAGCCTCTGAATCCTGGTTGAGTTAATATGACCCAACCTTAGATGCCAAAGGTATGAATAATTGATATTGGTCTTTCTCTTCTTAGTTAAAGGTTTAGACTGAGTGTTATTTGATTGGTTGCTAATAGGGTTTAAAAAGAACAAATTACCATACATGTGCCTAGTACATAAAATTTCTCCATCTCTACTGATAGAAATACCAGAATGGAAAGATACAGAATATCCTTGATTAATACATTTTGCAACTGAAATCAAATTCTACCGAAAACCAGGTACATATAAAATGTCTTTTAAAACCATTATCTTATTACAATAAAAAATGAGATCCAGCTCTCCCACTGCAAGGGCCTAGACTTATGCTCCATTACCCACTCGAAGCCCATGTTCGCCCTTCTTGAGTCTTCTTATCTTCTTAAACCCCTGCAAGGAGTTACAGATATGATCAGTGGCTCCTGAATCAACAATCCAAGTGGAAGTTGATCCTACCATTGATATGGACTCTAGATAGTAAACATTACCTGTGGGGTTTTTCTTGGCCTGAAGATCTGGACACTCCTTTTTCCAGTGTCCCTTCTTCCCACACTTGAAGCACTTGCCCTTTGGTTTATCCTTGGGCTGGTTCTTGGGCTGGGCTGCTGCATCCCACTTCTTCCTCTTGAACTTTCTGGGTTTAGGCCCAGTTCTTGAAGAAGAAGCCTTAGCAATCATGGCCTTAGACTGTGGCTTCATGACCTTCTCCATCATCTGGAGCTCCTTAATCAGTTCAGTTAAACTCATGTTCAACTTGTTCATATTATAGTTTAACTTGAACTGAGTGAAAGAGCCCGGTAAGGATTCGAGAACCATGTCCAGTTGGCTCTCGAGGTCAATGACAGCCCCTAAGATTTCTGCCACCTCGAAAGCAGCAATCATCTTGAGCATATGCTCTTGGACTGATGCTCCCTCAGCTATCTTAGTGTTCACAATAGTTCGAAGAGCCTCCTGCCTTGCGGGCCGGCTCTTGTCTGTGAACATAGTTGCCAATGATTGACTTATGTCATATGCAGAAGCCATGTGCTCGTGTTTTGACTGGAGCACATTAGACATGGAAGCTAACATATAGCAACATGCCATTTCGTCAGCTTTTTTCCACGCCTTTTCAGCCTCTCGCTCTTCAGTGGTGGAACCTTCCCCGATAATAGGGCATGTTTTGTAAATGACATACTTATACTCCTCAGCTGTGAGTATTATGTCCAGGTTCCTTTCCCAATCCACATAGTTTGGACCCGTTAACTTATTCTCCCTGAGAATAACGGCCAATGGACTAAAAGAACCTCCCACCATTTCTGAAAATCGAAAAATAAAAGAAAGAATTTAGTTTGTGAAAATAAAATAAAATTTGTGCACTGAAAATAATTTGGCTCTTAGGAAAACTGACATAGCTTATTAGGAAGATTAACAGTTTCCTAAGCTAAGTGTATTAACCACCACAAATTAATTTCCCTTCTTGGTAATGGTCTAGAGAATAACTCCATCGTGGGATGGCTGTTTCCTCTCATTTCCTATGGACATACCTCGCACTATAACCTCCAACATGGGCTGGCCGATCATAGTACGTGCCCCAGGTTATTAATTACATCCTTCCATTAGATCTATATCCTTGTGGTATCCCCATCCTATACGGGTTCACTCCCATGGTGACGCGAGGGGAACCACGATCTCTAATGAGGACCGTGATGGAAGCCGTGGGGCCGTTGGAACCCCTCTCACACTTAGTCTTTTAAAATAAGGGTTTTCTGGAACATATCCTTTTGAAATTTCCATTAAGTTTTTCCTTAACTCAAAAAATAAAATATCTAAGTCTAATAAAATCTCTATGTCAAGGCTTATATCCTTTGAGAGATTTTCTCCATGGACTAATTTTATTTAATTTAAAACTTAATGATTTCAAAAATTTTCCAATTAAAACTTTCTAGAGACTTTGGTCTCAAGTTTATTTGAAAAAATCATTTTTCTAGTCCAAAACAAAACAAAATGGCTCTCCATTTTAATTTACAAAAATATCTAAATCCAATATATTTTCTATGTCAAGGATAAAATCCTTTGAGAAAATATTCAAGGATTAATTTTTGTACCAATTAAAATAACCATTTAAATTTGAAGAAAAATATTTTTCTTGTCAAAACAAAAGTTCCCAAAGACTTTGGTCTTTGAGGAAAAGCACACATAGGTACATAAAAAAAATAGCATGCTCAAAAACAGTAAACGTTTTCATGCTTTTCTATTTTTTTTAAACATAAGTGCCCAAATAATAGAATTAAACACATTAATTAATTAATTAATGATCTTGTTTAATCCTAAAATCCCTTACTAATATTTTTCATGCAAATATATTCCAAGAATATAAAAATTGCAAAAATATTAACTTCGCCAGGTATGGGACCCAAAACGAAAAAGAAAAAAAAATTTGACCGGAGGTCCACTGCACCGGCCGCACCAGATTCGAGCCCATTTGGCCTGTGGTCCACAGCAGCCACTGTGAACCAGCCGCACTAGATCTCCTGCAGCTTCCAACCCGCCAAGCCGTGACCCGCCCGCCCGTGAACCGCGCCTCCTCTGCACGCGACCCGCGTGTTTTACCAGATTTCGCTGCCCGACCCAGAATCAATTGCAATTCAATTGCAACCTTCAAAATGAATTCGACTTAGATTGCTACAGTCTCAGCTCGGCTCCAGCGGCTCGTGCGACACGGCTCTTCAAACAGAAATAGTGGCGGCTCGGCTCGAGGCTCAGCTCGGCTTCAACGGCTTAGGAATAGTGCATCTTCTTCATTTTTTCTTCTGTTTCGCGCGCGACTTGCAGAGCATTTTTTTCTTCGATTTTTTTTGTCTTCTTTGGCTTCTTTGGACATTTTTACTTATAAAAACTCATCCAAAACATAACCACAACCGCCTATACCTATTAAAATAGGGTTTACACAATTAAAACATCAAAGCCAAAAATTTACAGTATGCTCCTATGCTTCAACGGTGAAGCTTACATCAAGCCTATCCCATACCAAAACAGTGAAGGATCATAGGTATAATCATCTTATCCAATTTTATTAACTACCATGCTCCCTATATTGATCAAAACCAGTGGCTCTGATACCCCATTGACGGAAGAACAAAACAGGGAAGCATGCACTGTACGTGAAAAAAATTGGAGAAAAAATAACCACGAGCCATAAAGGCCATACGGAAGCATGAAGATCATACCTTTGCACTCCTTAACCCTTCTAGGCTGAGTAGGAGCGGATTGAACGACTGGAATCGCCTCGCTTTGTCCACTTGAAGAAGCTTCCGGTTGAACACCCGCTAGCCTTCTACTCCGTCTTGTTTACATGAACGCCTAGCTTTCCAGCTCTAGGGATATTTCTCTGCCTAACCTCTAGTCGGTGAACACAACAGAGAAGAAGAATGGTCTCAAATCTCCTTGGTTCACTCGCTATTGATTAGCAAAGTCCAAGGAGAAAACTAAGAAGAGGGAGTGGCGTGAGACAGAGAGAGAGAAACGTGAGTCTTGTGTAGTGTTAGGAAAAATTAGGGTTTATTTTCTACCAGAGACTAGTTTTATTGGTTAGCCAAAACAGGTCTCTCATTATCTGATAAACATATCCATGGGATTTCAAAACACCCGGATGTTATCCTGAGAATCAGTTTGGCCTAACCCTAAACTCCGCTTAACCGTATCTGGAAAAAACCCTAAGGTCCAAGCTATTGGGCCAGAAAAATATTTATTATTTTCCTTGGACCCAAAAGGCCTAAAATAATAAATATTAATTATTTATTCCCAGGGCTTATGTAAACAACCCAATAAATAATTAATGAGCCCAAATGAACCATAATAATTAATCTTTAATTATTTATTTCTTGGGCCTATATAAATAACCCAATAAATAATTAAACATTAATTATTTCCCCTAGTTTAAGCCCAGGTTAATTTCTTAATTATTCATACTGGACCTAGGCCCTGAATAATTAATTAACCAAATAACCTAGATAATTAATTTTCTCTCAACTCCTATTTTATTTATTTATTTATTTTATTCCAGTCTAATAATAAATTAGACTTTCTAAATAAAATTAAATAAAATCAAATAAAATAAAATCCTCTTCAACTGAGACCAATTCCTCAACCCAAAATTAGTTAGGACTTACGGGCTCTTCCGAGGACCAAAAAGATACATCGCCTTGGTTGCTAAAATGACCAAAATACCCCTGCTATATAAATAGCTGTATTTTGCATTTTAAATATTTCCTAATATCACCATAAAGAAATATTGACCCCAACGACAATGCTGCGATAGCAAAGTCTCCGACCTACAGGTGAAATGACTAAAATACCCCTCTACACATCGCCGTACATTTAGAGAGGAAGAAGTGTACTAACACCCCTCTAAATGACATCTACCATCCTTAGGCTTCTAGTCCAATGATCCACGACTTCCTAGAGTGTTTCCGCTTTCCAAGGGAGCTACCCTAAAGCAAACATCCAAGTCATGTTTCCCAGGGCCCTGGACATTTTAGACCATTTGGACAACCACAAGAGGCGATATAGTGCAGAAACTATCTTGTACAAGTCTGTCTTAACTAACTAGTCACACATACCCAACATGCAAGTATATTGGCCCGACGATAGAACCTCAACTATAGCAAATCAAAGTATATGCTTCCAGCTTCGCCAGACCACCAACTCATACTCAAGTCGTAGAGTACTAGTCCACGCTGTAGCGGTAGTAGTCTAGGTTTCTATCATATAGTACTTTTAGAAACCACTACTACAGGTCCTGTCCTACGTATTCGAAATACGCTTATGTTATGAAGTGAGTGGACTACTCACTGGATAAAGGTAAGTCATTCCCCATTTGGAATTCATAACATAATAACCTAAACATGATGAGGTTCCCAGTCTCATCAATAGGTTAAGAACAAGTGTTTATGTGTTAAATAACCCGTAATCCATACCTTACTGTGAAAGACCACCATTCACATGGATCACTTATTTAAACACAATGGGCCTGTTTCAAATGAAAATCGTGCACAAACAAAAAGTAAATTCACAAACAATTTCTGAAAATAAATTCTTTTATTAAAATATTCGATTTTACATCAAAAACCTAGTCTTAGAGGGCATACAATCCAACAAAAAGATGTATTTATACTACCTTAACCCTAGAAAAGTGATTACTAAGGCCCTGAGACAATTTAAGGGCTTAATGTTGGGATGTATGCCCTTTTAGACAAGGTTTCTGATGTAAAAAAAATCGAATGTTTTAATAAAAAAATTTATTTTTAGAAATTATTTGTGAATTTACAATTTTATTTGTGCACAATTACGTTTGGAAAAAATCCATTGTATTTAAGTAAGTGGTCCATGTGAATGGAGGTCTTTCATAGTAAGGTATTGATCGCGGGTGACTTAATACGTAAACTTTTGTTCTTAACCGATTGATGAGAATGGGAATCTCATCATGTCTAGGTTATTATGTTGTGAATTCTAAATGGGGAATGGCTTAACTTTAGCCAGTGAGCAGTCCAGTAACTTCATGACATATGCGTATTTCGAATACATAGAACAGGACCTGTAGTAGTGGTTTCTAAAAGTACTATATTGTAGAAATCTAGACTACTACCGCTACAACGTGGACTAGTACTCTATGACTTGAGTATGAGTTGGTGGTCTGACGAAGCTGGAAGCATTTGCTTTGAAATGCTACAGTTGAGGTTCTATCGTAGGGCTAATATACTTACAGGTTGGGTATGTGTGACTAGTTAGTTAAGATAAACTTGTACAAGATAGTTTCTATACTATATCGCCCCTTGTGGTTGTCTGAATGATCTAAATATCCAGGGCCCTAGGAAACATAACTTGGATGTTTGCTTTAGGGTAACTTCCTTGGAAAGCGGAAACAATCCAGGAAGTCGTGGATCATTGGACTAGAGGCCTAAGGATGGTAGATGTCATTTAGAGAGGTGTTAGTACACTTCTTCCTCTTTGAATGTACGGCGATTTATAGAGAGGTATTTTAGTCATTACACATATAGGTCGGAGACTTTGCTAACGTAGCACTGTCCACGGGGTCAATATTTCCTTATGGTGATATTAGGAAATATTTAAAATGCAAAATACCACTATTTATATGACAAGGGTATTTTGGTCATTTTAGTAGCCAAGGCGGTGTGTCTTTTGGTCCCCAGTATAGATCGTGAGTCCTAATTAAATACGGGCTAAGGAATTGATTTTAAATTAAATGAAATTTATTTTATTTAAGTAACTTAATTTAATTATTAGGCTAAAATAAAATAAAGGTCCATGGAGAGAGAATTAATTGAATTAGTTTAGTGGGTTAATTAATTATTCAGGGCTTTGGCCCAGTTTGAATAATTAAATATTAAGCTAGGACTAAATTAATATAGGCTTATTAATTGGATTAGTTTATTTAGGTTGGAAAATTAATTATTAATTGGGCCATTAGGTTGGTTCTAATTAGAATAATTAATTAAGCCTAAATAGGTTAAACTAAGAGTCCAATGGCCCAATCCAGTTTAACCTAGGGTTTTATTTAGGTTAAACAAGAGGATTGAAAACAACGTCGTTGTTACAGAACACACACTCTCAGAGACGGCTTTTTCTCTGTGAAAGGCCAGGCGTCTCTCTCTCTCTCCAAAAAAATTCCCTAGCTTGCTAGTTGTTCACCAAACGGTAGTTAGGCAGACCATACGCTAGAAGACTGAGAGTTTAGCGTTTACAAACATGCAAATGTGGAGTAAGAGGCTTGCAGGAATCGCACTAGAGGCTTCTACCAGCACACCTACCCTGGTTGTGCACGTTCCGTTCCAGCCACCTTTGAGAACCAAAAGGAGAGGTAAAAATTTTAAAACCTCGGGATTTGGACAGGGCGCAACCGGCGCTAGCTAGGGTAGCCGGAGCTGACGCCAGCCCTATCCTAGAATCCCCTGTTGTGTTTTTCCAGTTTTTTTTATGTTCGCTTCTTCTTTGTGCCATGTGTTTTCCCACTTTCCGTGCCTTCAATTGGTATCGCAGCATGTAGGTTTTGTGAAAATATAGGGAGCATGCATCTAGATGAATAAAACTGGACACATATGTGTGATTAAAATTGTGATCCTTCGCTGTTTATAGTATGGATAGATTCTCTGTTAAACCTCGCGAGTAGAAGTATAGGAATCTGTAATTTATTATTTTTCTTAGTAAATCGTGTAGCCAAATGTTTATGGGCATAGGCGGTTGTTGGTTTTGGTTGATTTCATTACATTAAAATTGAAATCGGAGAGACAATGGCACCAGAAACCGTGTAGAAAAATAGGGGAAATTCATAGAGGAAATTTGCAAGAAGAAAAAAACTGTAGGAATGAGCCGTTTAGAACTGAACCGGCACCAGCTAAGGTCTGGAAGGCCGGTCCGCACTGTTTTCTCGTGGATCCTGGTTTTGTGCGGTGGGTGCAGTAGACCACAGTTAAGATGGGTAGCTGATCCAGTGCGGTGGGTGCAGTGGACCAAGGAATTTTTTTTTTTAATTTTTCTTTGTAATTTTTCTTGCAATTTCTTTTAGTTTTTGAGTCTATAGTAGATGAAGTTAATATTTTGCAATAGTTAATATTCAAGGAATATTTTTGCATGAAAAATATTAGTAAGAGATTTTGGAATTAAACAAGACTATTAATTAATTAATCAATTTGTTTAATTCTATTATCTCGGCACTTAGATTTAAAAATAGAAGAACATGAAAGTGTCTGCTATTTTCTAGCATTCTATTTATTTTTGGCACCTATGTGCACGTTTTCTTAAAGATCAAAGTCTTTGGGAATGTTTTTGACAAGGAAAACATTTTTCTACAAATTAAATGGTTATTTAAGCTTGAAAAAAAATTAATCCTTAGATATTTTCTCAAATGATTTAATCCATGACATAGAAAATATATTGGATTTAGATATTTTTGTAAGATTAAAATAGAAAGCCATTTTGTTTTATTTTTGCATAAGAAAAATTGTTTTGTCAAATAAACTTGAAACCAAAGTCTCTAGAAAGTTTTAATTGAAAATTTTTTGAAATCATTAAGTTTATTAACTTAAATAAAACTAGTCTATGGGGAAAATCTCGAAGGATATCAGCCTTGACATTGAGATTTTTATGGACATTGATATTTTATTTTTGAGTTAAGGGAAAACTTAATGGAAAATTTCAAGAGGATATTTTTTAGAAAACCCTTGTTTTAAAAGACTAAGTGGGAGAGGGGTTCCAATGGCCCTACAGCTTCCATCACGATCCTCATTAGAGATCGTGGGTCCTCTCGAGTCACCTTGGGAGTGAACCAATATAGGATGGCAATACCACAAGGATCTAGATCTAATTAAGGGATGTAATTAATAACTTAGGGCACGTACTATGATCGGCCAGGCCCTCATTGGAGGTCATAGTGCGAGGTATGTCCGTAGGAAATGAGAGAAAACGACCATCCCTTCGATTGAGTTATCTTCTAGATCATTACCTAGAAGGGAAATTAATTTGTGGTGGTTAACACACTTAGCTTAGGAAACTGTTAATCTTCCCAAGAAACTATGTCAGTTTTTTGAAAAGCTAAATTAATTATTATTAGTTTTGATAATAAGGATAAAGTGCACATATTTGTTTTGTTTTCCCAAACTGAATCTTTTTTCTTTTACTTTTGATTTTTCAAAAATGGTGGGAGGTTCTTTTAGTCTATTAGCCATTATTCCCCAAGGGAATAAGCTAACGGGACCAAACTATGTGGACTGAAAAAGGAACCTAGACATAATACTCATAGTAGAAGAGTATAAGTATGTCCTTTACGAAACATGGCCTGTTATCGAGGAAGGTTCCATCGCCTAGGAGCGTAAAGCTGAGAAGGTATGGAAGAAGGCCAACGAGATAGCTAATTATTACATGTTGGCCTCCATGTCTAATGTGCTCCAATCCAAACATGAGCACATGACCACTGCATATGACATAACCCAATCATTAGCCACGATGTTTGCGGATAAGAGCTAGTCCGCAAGGCAGGAGGCTCTTCGAACTATCATTAACACTAAGATAGCCGAGGGAGCATCAGTCATAGAGCATATGCTCAAGATGATTGCTGCTTTCGAGGAGGTAGAAATCTTAGGGGCTGTTATTGATCACGAGAGCCAAGTGGACATGGTTCTCTAATATCTACCGAGTTCTTTTACTCAGTTCAAGTTGAACTATAACATGAAAAAAGATGAACATGGGTTTGATTGAGTTGATGAAGGAGCTCTAGATGGTGGAGAATGTCATGAAACCACAATCTAAGGCTATGATTGCTAAGGCTTCATCTTCTAGAATTGGGCCCAAGCCCAGAAAGTTCAAGTAAAAGAAGGGGAACGCAACGGTCCAGCCCAAGACCCAGCCCAAAAACAAACCCTAGGGCAAGTGCTTAATGTGTGGACTGAAGGGATACTAGAAAAAAAGAGTGTCCAGATTTTCAAGCTAAGGTAAAGTTTTCTATCTAGAGTTTATATCAATGGTTGGATCAACTTCCACTTGGATTGTTGATTCAGAAGCCACTAATCACATCTGTAACTCCTTGCAGGGGTTTAGAAAGATTAGAAGACTTCAGAGGGGTGAACATGGACTACGTGTGGGAAATGGAGCACAAGTTTAGGCCCTTGTAGTGGGAGAGCTGGATCTTGCATTTTATTGTAATAGAATATTGGTTTTGAAAGATATTTTATATGTACCTGGATTTAGACAGAATTTGATTTCGGTTGCAAAACTAATAAATCAAGGATATTCTGTATCTTTCCATTCTGGTATTTCTATTAGTAGAGATGGAAAATTTTTATGTATTGGGCACATGTATGGAAATCTATTTTTCTTAGACCCTATTAACAATCCATTAAATAATGCTTGATCTGAACCTTTAACAAGGATGAGAAAGACCAATGCCAATGACTCTTATCTTTGGCATCTAAGGTTGGTGTAACACCCCACTACCTAGGCCCGACAGGGTTGGGGATGTCGCCCCGTCCCATAGACAAGGGATCTTTATAACTATGTCATACAATCAAAATAAAACAATACTTCAAAATTTAAAACTTATTATAATCCAAAATTTCAAGACAAATCCAAAATAAAAATTGTTCACTCTCAACTCCCAAAGCATTACATAAATTAAATAATAGAATATCTTCCAAGGCAGGCAACAACTAGCTACTCATCCCCACAGTAGGATTGATTTGAAATCATGGTAAAAAGGGTGATGAGATAAAAATCTTAGTAAGTCCGTGTGTGCTTTGAGTGTTCAGTGAAAATAGTTCATGAATGTAAGGTGTAAGAACTTCATAAGAAAAATAATGGCAAGCAATAAACAATATTCAAAATCAAGAGTGGCGTTTCGGCTTTTCCAACCATACATGAACAATAAAATCAACCACTCAAAAGGGCGGCTATAGGTTACCACACGTTGGACCCCATAACTATACAACGGTTAGAATGCCACACTTTGTGCAGACTGACAAAAAAGGTAGGTGATCTGCCTACTGGGTAAGATTCTCCTCCTTCTCTACACCCAAATAAAACTGGTTGTCCACTCCGGCAACACACTGTCCACATGACTGAAACCTGCTAGCTCGGACCGACATTACTAAGTAGTACTAACGTTTCTCTAAGTTGAGTTCATTTTCTGGAGGTGACCTCCTACTAGAAGACTCATTCTTGCTCTTCAAAACTAGTACTACTAGCCTACCCTTATTAAGTACTCAACGTAGTTCATCCCACTTGGGAGAAAACTGATAAAACATAGCTTTACTTGAAAATGGCAATCAAGGGTTTCCAAAGTCTTAGTCAAATTTAGTTTTAGAAACAGTTTACTGTTTGAATAAAACTACTTGTCGTTTTTCAAATAATTGGTTTGACTGAAATAAGAAAAGAAACAGTCCCTAATTTCCTTTAGCAAATCAGTGTTCACAAACTTCGTGTTTAGCTTGCCATAACAACTTTTGCAACAAATAGGTTTTATGCAGGAACTTACCAGATCCTTTGCTCAAGATAGAATAAAGATCTCCAAAAGCTTACCTAACCCTGCCTGGGGTAAATACAAACCATAATTAAACTCAAGCCAAAATTTTTCTTTCAGAAATAATCCTAGTTCAACTTACCACAATCATGACCCTAGTGTCCAAAGCTTTAAGGCTAGATAATAAATAAAGGGTTTATAAGATAAATCTAGCTTGAGATTAAAATAACTAGGGTTTGTGAATTAGATACTAATAAGTTGAAGGTTTAAATCTTGCTATAAATAAATTAAGGTTTATTTGATGAAGGGTCCTAGGACCTAGATGAAATTATTTAGAGTAATAATCTATTAATAATTAATTGTTAGAAAATAATTGGTAACTAAAATTAGTTGTAAGTAAATTTTAATAGGTTTTGATTAAAAGATAATAAATAAATTTTAATAGTATTTATGAATATAAGACTTACAAAATTAATATTTTACCTATTGTGATTATTTATATAAAAGGTTTTATTTGATATTATTATTTTATATAATATCTATATATTGTATTTCTTTAATAAAAGCTATAATTTGTTTGACTAAAATATCATTATTTTATATAAGAGTCCAAAACCACATTTTCCTAGGATTTTTGAAATTACTAGAAGAAATTATAGTATTAATCATTTTATTGATGAAATAAAATTAGCTTAGGGACAACAAGGTCATGATCATAATTCCTATTACTAACCATAATCATGAACATACACTCTACACCAATCAACAAAACATCCAAATCATGAATAAAAACATAGATCCAAATCTACCAACACATGATCCAAATTCCACTAACATAATCATAATCATGGCCTTAACAAGAATACATGAACATAAAACCTTATTCACCAAAGGTGACATAATCTCTAACATGCTTGATCATTCATACTACTCACGACATGAAAACATGCAACAAACCCTAAAAATGCCAAGGACACACCAGTAGAATGGAGTAGCTGAGAGAAGGAACAATACATTGATGGAAATGGTCTGAAGCATGATGTCTCATGCTACTCTTTCAGTATCTTTTTGGGGATATGCCCTGGAAACAGTGGTATATATTCTGAACTTGGTGCCTTCCAAGTCAGTACCTAGGAATTCATATGAGATGTAGACTGGGCGTAAGCCAAGTCTGAATCATCTCAGGATATGGGGTTATCCAACTTATGTACTAGTCAAGGGAGACAAGTTGGAACTAAGATCAGAATTATGCTATTTTGTTGGGTATCCAAAAGGGACTAAGGGTGGTTACTTTTATCATCCTAAGGAGCAGAATGTACTGGTTAGTACTAATGCTAGATACTTAGAGGATGATCAAAATACTTCCACAAAAGGTTCAACTAGGTTGAAACTAGAGGAGAAGTTATCTTCGGAAGCAACTTCATCTGACCCGATTATGGAATAAGAAGAGGCACAGCCTCAAGAGCCTGTACAAATAAAGCCTCGTTATAGTGGGAGAGTGTCTAGGGTTCCAGAAAAGTGGATTGGAGAAGCTTTAGAGCTGGTCTCTAGCCATCAGGATCAAGACCCCATTAGATACGAGGAGACTATTTCTGATACCGATGCAAATCTGTGGCATAAAGTAATGAACGCTGAGATTGAGTCTATGTATCTCAATCAGGTTTGGGATCTTGTAGCTTCACCTGAAGGGATAAAGCCCATAGAGTGTAAGTGGGTATACAAGAGAAAGAGTGGAGCAGATGGGAATCTGGATACCTTCAAAGCTAGGCTTGTGGCAATAGGGTATACTCAGAAAGAGGAAATTGATTATGAGGAAACCTTTTCCCTGATAGCTATGCTTAAGTCCATCCGTATCCTCCTTACCATCGCATGTCATTATGACTACAAGATATGGCAAATGGATGTCAAGGCAACATTTTTAAATGGCCATCTTTGTGAAGACATCTATATGTCCCAACCAGAAGGCTTTGTTGTTAAAGGCCAAGAGCATATGGTTTGCAAGCTTAAAAAGTCCATTTATGGACTTAAGAAGGCATCAAAGGGATAGAACATTCATTTTGATGAAACTGTAAAGTCTTATGATTTTGTTTAAAATGAGGATGAACCATGCATGTACAGGAACCTTGAAGGCATTAATGTTGTTTTTCTTGTCTTGTATATGGATGACATTCTACTTATTGGAAATGATGTAAGGTCATTGTCATCTACAAAGGTTTGGCTATCTAGTCAATTTAGAATGAAGGACTTGGGAGAAGCCAGCTACATTATCGGGATTAGACTTCTTAGAAATAGGAAGTAGAGAATGTTAGGATTATCCTAAGCGCCATACATTGACAAGATGTTTGCCAAGTACAACATGGACTCATGCAAGGGAGCTCTAATCCCTTGCAGACATGGGTTGTCACTTTCTTCAAGGGACTGTCCTAAGTCTCAAGAAAAAAAGGACAGGATGAGTTGGATTCCCTACGCTTCGGCTGTGGGAAGTCTCATGTATGCCATGCTATGTACTAGGCCAGATATCTGCTTTGCCATGTAGGCTTGCTTAGTAGATATCAGTCAAATATTGGGGAGGTTCATTGGCAAGCTATGAAGCATATACTCAAGTACCTCAAGGGGACGAGAGATTATATGCTGGTTTACAGGGCTGATGATTTGGTTCCTACATGATACACAGACTCAGACTTCCAAGCGGATAAGGATGAGAGAAAATCCACTAGTGGATTTATCTTCACCTTATCTAGAGGAGCTATTTTATAGAGGAGTATCAAGCAATCTTGCATTACTGACTCAACTATGGAAGCTGAACATGTGGCAGCTTTGGAGGCATCCGTGGAAGCAGTCTGGCTCTAGAAGTTCCCTTTAGAACTTGGAGTCGTAACACACATGAACATGCCGATTGTGATGTATTAAGATAACATTGGAGCAGTATCGCAATCCAAAGAACCTTGGAACCATAAGAAGGGGAAGCACATCGAGAGGAAGTACCGTATGATCCGGGATTTCATATAGAGACGGGAAGTCATGGTGGAACAAATTGCCTCCGAGAACAATCTAGCAGATCCATTCACCAAGCCTTTGGCTGAGAGAGTCTTCAAGAGACACTTACACGCCATAGGGGTAGGCACCTATGGACTTACTTAGTCTTAGAGTGCAAGTGGGAGATTGTTGGGATGTATGCCCTTTTAGACAAGGTTTCTGATGTAAAAAAATCGAATGTTTTAATAAAAAAATTTATTTTCAGAAATTATTTATGAATTTACAATTTTATTTGTGCACAATTATATTTGAAAAAGACCCATTGTGTTTAAGTAAGTGGTCCATGTGAATGGAGGTCTTTCACAGTAAGGTATAGATCATGGTTTACTTAACACATAAACTTTTGTTCTTAACCGATTGATGAAATGGGAATCCCATCATGTCTAGGTTATTATGTTGTGAATTCTAAATGGGGAATGGCTTAACTTTAGCCAGTGAGTAGTCCAGTAACTTCAAGACATAAGCGTATTTCGAATACATAGAACAGGACCTGTAGTAGTGGTTTCTAAAAGTACTATATGGAAGAAACCAAGACTACTACCGCTACAATGTTGACTAGTCCTCTACGACTTGAGTATGAGTTGGTGGTCTGACGAAGCTGGAAGCATTTGCTTTGATATGCTATAGTTGAGGTTCTATCGTAGAACCAATATACTTGTATATTGGATATGTGTGACTAGTAAGTTAGACAAACTTGTACAAGATAGTTTCTATACTATATCGCCCCCTGTGGTTGTCTGAATGATCTAAATATCCAGAGCCTTGAGAAACATAACTTGGATGTTTGCTTTAGGGTAGTTCCCTTGGAAAGCGGAAAAAATCCAAGAAGTCGTGGATCATTGGACTAGAGGCCCAAGGAAGGTAAATGTCATTTAGGGAGGTGTTAGTACATTTCTTCCTCTCTGAATGTACGGCGATTTATAGAGGGAAAGAGAGCACCCCACGGTGAAGATGAAGCCTTGGAGCGGTTTTTGAAGTTTCAACCACCCACATACTTTGGTGAGGCAGAGCAGGAACAAAAAGCAGAATTGTGGACAGAACAGATGGAGGATATATTCCGCACCAAACAGAATATTTTAAAAGCATTTTGCTTCATGACTTCTCACTACTATCTTCCAAAAAGTGAGAGTTAAATTTGTAAAGAATGCATGACAAGCTTTTGATATACTGCTAATGCATGCATCATGAAAAGTGTTTTGTCTTTTTAGCCCAACTCACACACCGAGCTTACTGAGATTTCTTTCTCATCACTATTTTTACCATAATTTCAGGTCGATCCTGCTGTGGGGATAAGTAGCTAGTGTTATCTGCCTTGGAAGAGAATGTTGTCATTTATTCTTATGTATTGCTTTGAGGAGTTAAGAGTGGATAATTTTTATTTATGGATTTGTGTTTAGGAATTCATAGATTTATTCTTGGATCTATTCTTGGGATATAATAAATTTTTGAGTTAAAGTATTATTTTAATCCGCTATTTTATTTGGGTGACCTAGTTATAAAGACCCCTTGTCCTTTGGATGGGGCAACATCCCCGGCCCTGGCGGGCCTAGGTAGCGGGGTGTTACAAGTGGTATCAGAGCCTAGGTTAAGGCATTTTCTTTCGACTATATGGAGATAGTGCATTAAGTATTTCAATTTGTTACTAATTCTAGTGTGTTATGTGTGCAAGATGGTTAGAGGACTTACCTTTACTAGTAAGTCTATGACGCCTCGAATTAGGCAGCCACCGCCTTTTAGTATGTATTTCGCTTCTAAGCCATCGGAAGAAGTAGAGGAACTTGTTAGATTTGTAGACCTAGCTGGAAAAAAAAATTGAGGTATTCTCCACCCAACCCTGATGGTTCTAGTGATGAATAGTTGTGCTAAGGAGAGGGTTGGGATGGCGATAGTAATATTATTTGGGAGATGAAATGATTAAGTACGGATGTTTTTATTTTGGAACTTCAAATTTCTTTGCAAACTATGCTTTATGAATGATGATATCTGATGTGGAACCTATTTCTTTTAAGAACTATATGTTTCAGTATGCAACATATGTTATTTTATGGGACGATTACTTTTGGGGAAACCTCTCTTTTTCTGATATTTTATACTCATGTGCAAACACTTTGTGTGATAAATGTTTATTGTGCCTACGCTCTATTACTTGATTCGCATGTGACATTATGTGCATGAACATTTCTTACGTGCATTCATAATAAGGATTTAACCTTTGTGAGAAGAAGATGCCTCCAAGACGCCAAGCAGCTACCCATAGAAGTAGGATTCCCAGAGTGGAACCAGCAAACCCAGAGCATGAGCCTACGCAAAACCCTTCATAGGATGAGGAAGTAGTTGGCCAAGAAAGTCAATCAGTGGAGTCAGAAGGACCGACCGATATCTCAATAGGATAAGCTTTCAATAAGATGACTGAAATCCTCCAAGCGATAGCGGGAAAGAGAGCACCCCACGGTGAAGATGAAGCCTTGGAGCGGTTTTTGAAGTTTCAACCACCCACATACTTTGGTGAGGCAAAGCAGGAACAAAAAGCAGAATTGTGGACAGAACAGATGAAGGACATATTCCGCACCAAACAGAATATTTTAAAAGCATTTTGCTTCATGACTTCTCACTACTATCTTCCAAAAAGTGAGAGTTAAATTTGTAAAGAATGCATGACAAGCTTTTGATATACTGCTAATGCATGCATCATGAAAAGTGTTTTGTCTTTTTAGCCCAACTCACACACCGAGCTTACTGAGATTTCTTTCTCATCACTATTTTTACCATAATTTCAGGTCGATCCTGCTGTGGGGATGAATAGCTAGTGTTATCTGCCTTGAAAGAGAATGTTGTCATTTATTCTTATGTATTGCTTTGAGGAGTTAAGAGTGGATAATTTTTATTTATGGATTTTTGTTTAGGAATTCATAGATTTATTCTTGGATCTATTCTTGGGATATAATAAATTTTTGTGTTAAAGTATTATTTTAATCCGCTATTTTATTTGGGTGACCTAGTTATAAAGACCCCTTGTCCTTTGGATGGGGCAACATCCCCGGCCCTGGCGGGCCTAGGTAGCGGGGTGTTACAAGTGGTATCAGAGCCTAGGTTAAGGCATTTTCTTTCGACTATATGGAGATAGTGCATTAAGTACTTCAATTTGTTACTAATTCTAGTGTGTTATGTGTGCAAGATGGTTAGAGGACTTACCTTTACTAGTAAGTCTATGACGCCTCGAATTAGGCAGCCACCGCCTTTTAGTATGTATTTCGCTTCTAAGCCATCGGAAGAAGTAGAGGAACTTGTTAGATTTGTAGACCTAGCTGGAAAAAAAAAATTGAGGTATTCTCCACCCAACCCTGATGGTTCTAGTGATGAATAGTTGTGCTAAGGAGAGGGTTGGGATGGCGATAGTAATATTATTTGGGAGATGAAATGATTAAGTACGGATGTTTTTATTTTGGAACTTCAAATTTCTTTGCAAACTATGCTTTATGAATGATGATATCTGATGTGGAACCTATTTCTTTTAAGAACTATATGTTTCAGTATGCAACATATGTTATTTTATGGGACGATTACTTTTGGGGAAACCTCTCTTTTTCTGATATTTTATACTCATGTGCAAACACTTTGTGTGATAAATGTTTATTGTGCCTACGCTCTATTACTTGATTCGCATGTGACATTATGTGCATGAACATTTCTTACGTGCATTCATAATAAGGATGTAACCTTTGTGAGAAGAAGATGCCTCCAAGACGCCAAGCGGCTACCCATAGAAGTAGGATTCCCAGAGTGGAACCAGCAAACCCAGAGCATGAGCCTACGCAAAACCCTTCATAGGATGAGGAAGTAGTTGGCCAAGAAAGTCAATAAGTGGAGTCAGAAGGACCGACCGATATCTCAATAGGACAAGCTTTCAATAAGATGACTGAAATCCTCCAAGCGATAGCGGGAAAGAGAGCACCCCACGGTGATGATGAAGCCTTGGAGCGGTTTTTGAAGTTTCAACCACCCACATACTTTGGTGAGGCAAAGTAGGAACAAAAAGCAGAATTGTGGACAGAACAGATGGAGGACATATTCCGCACCAAACAGAATATTTTAAGAGCATTTTGCTTCATGACTTCTCACTACTATCTTCCAAAAAGTGAGCGTTAAATTTGTAAAGAAGGCATGACAAGCTTTTGATATACTGCTAATGCATGCATCATGAAAAGTGTTTTATCTTTTTAGCCCAACTCACACACGGGGCTTACTGAGATTTCTGTCTCATCACTATTTTTACCATAATTTCAGGTCGATCCTACTGCGGGGATGAGTAGCTAGTGTTATCTGCCTTGGAAGAGAATGTTGTCATTTATTCTTATGTATTGCTTTGGGGAGTTAAGAGTGGATAATTTTTATTTATGGATTTTTGTTTAGGAATTCATAGATTTATTCTTGGATTTATTCTTGGGATATAATAAAATTTTAAGTTAAAGTATTATTTTAATCCGCTATTTTATTTGGGTGACCTAGTTATAAAGACCCATTGTCCTTTGGATGGGGTAATATCCCCAGCCCTGGCGGGCCTAGGTAGCGGGGTGTTACAAGTGGTATCAGAGCCTAGGTTAAGGCATTTTCTTTCGACTATATGGAGATAGTGCATTAAGTATTTCAATTTGTTACTAATTCTAGTGTATTATGTGTGCAAGATGGTTAGAGGACTTACCTTTACTAGTAAGTCTATGACGCCTCGAATTAGGCAGCCACCGCCTTTTAGTATGTATTTCGCTTCTAAGCCATCGGAAGAAGTAGAGGAACTTCTTAGGTTTGTAGACCTAGTTGGAAAAAAAAAATTGAGGTATTTTCCACCCAACCCTGATGGTTCTAGTGATGAATAGTTGTGCTAAGGAGAGGGTTGGGATGGCGATAGTAATATTATTTGGGAGATGAAATGATTAAGTACGGATGTTTTTATTTTGGAACTTCAAATTTCTTTGCAAACTATGCATTATGAATGATGATATCTGATGTGGAACCTATTTCTTTTAAGAACTATATGTTTCAGTATGCAACATATGTTATTTTATGGGACGATTACTTTTGGGGAAACCTCTCTTTTTCTGATATTTTATACTCATGTGCAAACACTTTGTGTGACAAATGTTTATTGTGCCTACGCTCTATTACTTGATTCGCATGTGACATTATGTGCATGAACATTTCTTATGTGCATTCATAATAAGAATGTAACCTTTGTGAGAAGAAGATGCCTCCAAGACGCCAAGCAGCTACCCATAGAAGTAGGATTCCCAGAGTGGAGCCAGCAAACCCAGAGCATGAGCCTACGCAAAACCCTTCATAGGATGAGGAAGTAGTTGGCCAAGAAAGTCGAGAAGTGGAGTCAGAAGGACCGACCGATATCTCAATAGGACAAGCTTTCAATAAGATGACTGAAATCCTCCAAGCGATAGCGGGAAAGAGAGCACCCCACGGTGATGATGAAGCCTTGGAGCGGTTTTTGAAGTTTCAACCACCCACATACTTTGGTGAGGCAAAGTAGGAACAAAAAGCAGAATTGTGGACAGAACAGATGGAGGACATATTCCGCACCTTACAATACTGAGAGGAGTAGATGGTGAAATTTGCTGCTTTCAAACTAAGAGGACCGGCGAGAGATTGGTGGCAGCGGAAACAGGAAAAATGGGAAAGGACAAGACAAGAATGGAACTGGAATAGTTTTGTTGTATCATTCAGAGCGGAATACATCCCTCAGTGGATAGTAGAGGAGCGAGAAGACGAGTTCCAGAGCTTAAACCAGGGGAATATGGCAGTACCTCAATACGCTGCTCAATTCAATCGCTTATCCAAGTACTGTCAACGGCTAATAGATACAAAGAAAAACCGTACCCGACAGTTCATGAAGGGATTGAGATAGGATCTTAGAAGGGCATTGGCACCATTCCCACCAATGACTTATGCTGCAGCAGTGGAAGCCGCAATTCGTACTGAGAATGAAGATAAAGGTAGAGCAGATAGCAAAGCATCAAACTCATCTAAGCATAATACTCATAAGTGGCCTGCAGGGCAGCAACACATAAATAAAGGAAAACAAGCTCGGATTGCACTAACTAGGGCCACTGCAAATGCAATAACCTGCCATCACTGTGGCAGGAGGGGACAGGAAATGAAGGACTGCTGGTCTAAGAAGGAGAATCGAAAATGCTTTATTTGTGGAGACCCTTCGCATATGAGGAATGACTGTCCAAAAATTGGAAGTGCCAACCAAGGCAACCCAGCAATGCTTGCTCGCTCGGCCAGTCGAGCCGATATTGTTAGAGCCGCAGGAAGTGAGGTGAATACCGAAGACCGAATGCAGAGGTACTAGAAGCAGATGCAACAATAAGAAAAAGTAAGCCTACTATTATGCAGACATTTTAAATTATTCTAATCCTGCGCATCGCTATGTGAAATTGGATTGGCCATATTAATGGGGATGTGATGGGTCGAAATTGCCCAGACCCGATGGTCAAGGTTCAGTGGGAGTATCATGGCACGCAGGATGCCACATGGGAATCGGAAGAGTGGGTTAAATGGAAGTATCCCGAGCTGAAATAGAGGTATACTTGAATTTCGGGACGAAATTCTTCTAAGGAGGGGAGGATGTGAAACCCCAGTCGAAACCAACCTTAGAGTAAGGGGGTTGGGATGCATATCATGCTTTATTTCAGCATTAAATATACTTTCATATGATTTCTATGTACTTTGAATTTGATTTTTATTATCTTGAAGTCTTGTTGGTGAGTGATGTGTCAGAGGGGCAAAATGGTAATTATTGCCCGAGGTGAAAATAAGGAGATAGCTTGTGGATTGAATAGGAAATAATTTTTCTAGTAGGAATAGCAATAAGAGTTGTTGTGGTGTAGTGGTTAGAGCTTTGGATTTAATTCTTGAGGTCTTGGGTTCAAAGTCCATCATAGAAGCTTTAGCTTGAGTAAATTTCATTTTGCTTGGGAAAGGATGGTTTCGGCCTTAAGGGCCTAGATTAGTGTGGTGATGATGTTCTAGGAGAGACATGATAGAAGTAACCTCATTCCACTCCGTTTACTCTTCTCGAAATTCTTATAGGGAAAATCATTCTTCCTTGATCTGTAATTTTCCTCAATTCTCAACTTATTAGTTTGATCAAGATGTTCTAGCCTTTTTCTTTCCAGAAAATTCAGTAAAGTGCTGAGGCCTTTTAGGATCAAAATGTCTTGGTAAAATACTCCTTATGGTCTAAAAAATATGGTAGCGTTGTGGGAAATTTCAAGAGAAAAATCCGTCTAGTAAGCTTGCTGAAATTTTCCTCTAGCTTAGTTCATCTTTCTTCATAGAATGAGCTGGAATTTTCCAGCTTGTTGTACCTTCAAAAGGTCGAAATTTTTAGCTAAAATTCCCTCCCAAATGCTACCAGAAAAATGGTCTTTAGGATCAGTTTGAAACCTGAAAGTTCTTGTCCAATTTCGGACTGCTTAAGCTAGAGCAAAACAGGAAAAATTCCTGTACGAAAATCAGTTTTGAGAACTCCAAACCAAGTTGTTTTCTCCCAGATTTTGTGCAGCACCTTAGCCATGTTTTCCTCCATAAAGAAGGCTGGAAACCAGCCTTGAATACCCCTGAAACCCCCCTTACAGCTTGCTGCAAAATGGTTGGAAGTGGCAGACGAAAATCTGCCAGAAAATTCACTGTACAGCGAAATTTCTGTGCAGATTTTTGTCCACCTTGTTTCCTATCTCTCTTCCAGCCAAAAAACCAACCCTAATCTGTAAAAAGCTTCCTTAAACCTCCAAAAATAGAGCTCCATTGATCCCCTTGAACTTATGCACGAAATTCCATTAATGGCTGTCCAAAAATCTCTCAAACAAATCACTACAATTTAGGTTGATTGGTTTCCAAAATTTCAGCCATCTTATTTAGCAACCTTCAATAATATTTTGCTCAATGGACCTGACTTCTTCTTTATCATTGTACACCCTACTTTCAGCCACCATAAGCCTCCATAAGTCAGCATTAATCCCATGAAATTCTGCTCAAACAATCAGCCATGGCAGACTTCAAAGCTGTCCAAGCAATGAAGATATTCTTAGGATATTTACTTTCCAAATTCACTTCCTAAAAATATTCTACCAAGATTGTAACAACTAACCTTTCCTTTTCCCTTCAAAATCATAGAAACAACTCCCTAAACCCTACTGAAAATTGGCTAGCCCCTCTCTCATAGAAAATTCGGCAGCTGCAAATCCTTTCTCTCTCTCTCGCTATTTTCAGCAACCTCAAGAACACACACACACACTACACCAAGAACACCTACTTCTTCTCTACACCTAATACCCCTCCAAACCCTCTCAAACCCTCACGAAAATATCCAAATTGAGTCTACTCATTGCTGTGAATCCATCAACACCAATACTAACATCAAACTCCTCCAAACATCTTGCTACTTCGGATCAAAACCAGAAATTTCTGTTAAGGTCAAGAACACCATCAAGGTAAACTTATTCTAACAACTTCATCTTCTCTAACCTTGATCTTTAATGAGAACCTATGCGAATAAACATAGTAATGATTTCTTTTTCTCCTTCTCTCTCTCTCTCTCTCTCTCTCTCTCTCTCTCTCTCTCCCTCTCTTGGCCGAATGACTTTTTCTCCCATGAACATGCTTTCGCCATCTCCCATGGACAAAGTTAGATATCTAGGAGTTGATATCTACTCTAAACTCCTTTAAAGCATTCATCAACCAAGTAAGCCCCTTCAACCTTTCTTTTAAACCCTAGATTCATATCTCTACGATGATGTTGTTAGAAGGTGGAGGGCGAGGGGATGAGTATATATATATTGTTGAGATTGAAGTATGAATATATGTATGATTGATTGTGAAGGAGATGGGATTTATGCATGGAAGGATTGTCTTGGATGATTATATGATGATTTGATGTTGATGCATGTCATAGGTAGTATTTGTGATGAAGTATGCTAGAGATTATGTCACCTATGGTGAATAAGATTTATATTCATGTTGGATTGTTGAAACCATGAACATATTTATGCTAGTAGGGGTTATATCATGTTTTGATAAATCGAGATCTATGCTTGTATGCATGATTTGGATGATTTGATGAATTGAAGGGTTGTATAAGTTCATGATTGTGGTTAGCTATAGGAATATGATCATGATCTAGTTGTCCCTAAGCTAAATTTTATTTCATTAATAAAATATTTAATAATATGATTTTTCTAGTAAAATTTTGAAAACCATGGGAAAATGTGGATTTGGTCTTTTATATAAAATAGTGATATTCTAGTCAAATAAATAATAGTTTTTGCTGGAAAAAAATATATATATTATTTAAAATGATAATATCAAATAAAGCCTTTTTATGGAAATAATTATAATTAGTAAAATATTTATTACTAAAAATTTAATTATTATCTTTTAATCAAAACCCATTAAAAATTTATTTATTATCTTTCAAGCAAGACTCATTAAATTTATTTTCAACTAATTTTAGTTATCAATTATTTTCTAGCAACTAAATTATTAATAAATCATTATTTTACCTAATTCCACCTAGGACTTTTCATCAAATAAACTCTAAATCTTTCTTAGCAAGATTTAAGCCATCAACTTATTATACGTATTTTCCAAAACACTAATTATTTTAAATATCAAATTAAACTTAGCTTATAAACCTTTTTATTTATTATTTGGCCTTAAAGCTTGGGACACTAGGATCATGGTAGTAGTGAGTTGAGTTTGTTTTATTTGTGAAAGTCGATTTTGGACTTGATTTTCTTTTGGGATGATCTAGAAAGTGCTGTAATTAATTTATATGAACTCTTTGATGGATTTAGAAGACTGTCAAGGGTAGGGACCAACCTACTAGAGTTCATACCATAAGCTTAAGGATAAGGTAAGTTCCCTTGCATTCATCAAAATTGATTTTATTTTATTATCTTGGTTTGAAAGTAAGGTTGGTGAGTATCTTTTGCAAATACGAAATTTTAGCACGATAGCTAATTTTGAAAACCTCTATATTTGGAACGGAACCTTCTTATTTTGGAAACTTTCTTCATTTGGAAAACTTCTAATTTTAGAAACCTCTAGATTTATAAATTTTTAAAATGTGTCAGGCATGACTTAGGAGCCAAGCATCAAACATTTTGATTTGTTTTGAATATGCAAGAGATAAATTTTTGGGCATGCATCTAATTTTTGAAAATCACAGCATGACTTATTTAAGCATGTGGCTCCTCCACTATGAATTTGTGGAATAAATTATTGACTTAAAACCATGCCTTCTAAAATTTTTGTACGAGTTGAAAAATGTTGTTTGGAACTGTATTGGGCTAATTTTGTAGGTTCCACCTTGGAGCCTTATGAATTGTGAAGATTGAATAACGTTGAGTACTCAATGGGGGCTAGGCCTTTATACTAGCCTTTGGTTGGTCTGGGGATATCTCTCGGCAGGTGGCCACCTCTGAGAGGTTGACTCTTTTCGATCAGGGCGTCAGTATAGAAGGTTGAGCCATCCTCAGCTAGCGACGGGGTTCTGGTAGAATCAACGGCCGGAAGTGGGACAACCGGTTTGGATTGAGTGGGAGAGTGAGGAGTATCTCACTCGGTAGGGATAATGGCTGTCCAAAAATCTCTCAAACAAATCCCACTAGGGGATACTCATGTGAGAAAAATCTCACTTGCTGAAAATTTCCCATAGTAAGCTTGTTGGAATTTTCCGGTTTGGAGTATCTCACTTGATTCCCATCATGAGTATCTCTCCTCATGCACTTATTTTCGTGTTATTGTGGCATGATCTAACTATTACGAGCATAAATTTAATCATAGCTTCAATAATCACACAAGAATATAATTCCTATTCATCATAAATGACATAATCTCTAGCATACTTGATCATGCAGACATACATCAAACCCTAGAACACCATATATTCAACCAAGATAAGCAACTCATGCAAAAATCCCATCTCCCACATATTCATACATATATTCATGCTTCAATCTCAACTCATCACAACATTATATACTCAACCCTATTCATGATTCATCTTCTATCAACATCATCCTAGAGACATGAGTCTAGAATTTAAAAGAAGGGTTAAAAAGGCTTACTTGATTGATGAATACCTTGAAGGAGTTTCGAATGAATCTAAACCCCTAGATGCCTAAATTCGTCCAAATGAGATGAAGGAAGCATGGCCATGGTTGATGAAATCATTCGACCAAGAGAGAGAGAGAGAGAAAGAGAGAGAAAGAGAGAGAGAGAGAGAGAGAGAGAAAAAAAGAGAAGGTGAGCAACCCTCAAACATTAATTAGTAAGTCTACTTCATGGAGGAAAAACATGGCTAGGGTGCTGTACAAAAACTGGAAGAAAACAGCTTGGTTTTGGACCTCTAAAGCTGCGATTTGTACAGGATTTTTTTTCTGGTTTTGCACCATCTTTGTGCAGTCCAAAAATAGCCATAAAAATCCAGATTCTAAGCTGATCAAAAGGGCCATTTTCTGGCAGCATTTGGGAGGGAATAATGGTCAAGAATTTTGACACCTTGAAGGCACACAAAGCTGGAAAATTTTCAGTTCTATGTACAAAGGGAAATGAACCTAGCTAGAGTGAATTTTTAGAAAGTTCACTAAGGAATTTAATTCACTTGAAATCTTTCCCCCTCATCCATTGTTTCGGTCTATATGATGTCTTTTACTAAGACATTTTGAACCTTCAAAGCCATAACACATTGCTGGAATTTTTCTAGAATAAAATTAGCTTAAACACAATGAACAAACTAATGAATTGAGAATTAGGAAAAACTAAGGATCAAGAGGAAATGAATTCCCCTTAGAAATTTTGTATAGAGCAAAAGAGTAGGATTTGAAGACTCCTATCATTTCTCTCATAGGACAACATCTCTACCTTACACCAAACACCACTAAGGCCAACAATGATACTTCCGAAGCAAAAATAAAATTTAATAATGCTATAGTTCTAATAATGGAATTTAAACCCAAGACCTTAAGAATCCATTCTAAGGCTCTAAACACTACACCACAACAACTCTTGTTCTTATTTCCTCTCTAAACTCCCCAAAGTAATACATAAGAATAAATGACAACATTCTCTTCCAAGGCAGATAACACTAGCTACTCATCCCCACAGCAGGATCGACCTGAAATCATGGTAAAAGAGTGATGAGACAGAAATCTCAGTAAGCCCCGTGTGTGAGTTGGGCTACAAAGACAAAACACTTTTCATGATGCATGCACTAGCAGTATATCAAAAGCTTGTCATGCCTTCTTTACAAATTTAACTCTCACTTCTTGGAAGATAGTAGTGAGAAGTCATGGAGCAAAATGCTCTTAGAATATTCTGTTTGGAAAGATATGAATAATTAAAAGATTTTGAGCTTCGAATAAAATTCCAATGACACTTTAGAACAGTTCCCCGAAAATAGCTCAACAATTAAAGCAACCAAGTTAATCTAACAGGGCATAGCGGTGGCTCTCACACCAGGTGAAGCACTTGACCCCCGACAGGTGGTGAAAGGGCACAGATGTGGCTCTCACTCCTGTGAAGCACTTGACCCCCAACACCTGGTGAAAGGGCATAGAGGTGGCTCTCACTTCTGTGAAGCACTTGACCCCCAACACATGGTAGGTGTACATCCTACTGAGTGAGATACTCCTCCCTCTCTCACTCAATCCAAAACCGGTTGTCCCACTTTCGGCCGTTGATTCTACCAGAACCCCGTCGCTAGCTGAGGACGGCTCAACCTTCTATACTGACGCTCTGATCGAAAAGAGTCAACCTCTCGGAGGTGGCCACCTGCCGAGAGATATCCCCAGACCAACCAAAGGCTAGTACAAAGGCCTAGCCCCCATTGAGTACTCAACGTTATTCAATCTTCACAATTCATGAGGCTCCAAAGTGGAACCTACAAAATTAGCTCAATACAGTTCCAAACAACATTTTTCAACTCGTACAAAAATTTTAGAAGGCGTGGTTTTAAGTTAATAATTTATTCCACAAATTCATAGTGGAGGAGCCACATGCTTAAATAAGTCATGCTGTGATTTTCAAAAATTACATGCGTGCCCAAAAATTTATCTCTTGCATATTCAAAACAAATCAAAATGTTTGATGCTTGGCTCCTAAGTCATGCTTGACACATTTTAAAAATTTATAAATCTATAAGTTTCTAAAATTAGAAGTTTTTCGAATGTAGAAAGTTTCCAAAATAAGAAGGTTCCAAATATAGAGGCTTTCAAAATTAGCTACTGTGCTAAAATTTCGTATTTGCAAAAGATACTCACCAACCTTACTTTCAAACCAAGATAATAAAATTAAATCAATTTCATGAAAGCAAGGGAACTTACCTTATCCTTAAGCTTAGGGTATGAACTCTAGTAGGTTGGTCCCTACCCTTGACAATCTTCTAAATCTATCAAATAGTTCATATAAATTAATTACAACACTTTCTAGATCATCCCAAAAGAAAATCAAGTCCAAAATCGACTTTCACAAATAAAACAAACTCAACTCACTACTACCATGATCCTAGTGTTCCAAGCTTTAAGGCCAGATAATAAATAAAAAAGGTTTATAAGCTAAGTCTAATTTGATATTTAAAATAATTAGTGTTTTGGAAAATACGTACTAATAAGTTGAAGGTTCAAATCTTACTAAGAAAGATTTAGAGTTTATTTGATGAAGAGTCCTAGGTGGAATTAGGTAAAATAATGATTTATTAAAAATTTAGTTGTTAGACTGGAAGCAGCCGGAGAATATTACTGAGATCCAGAGTTTCTTGGGATTGGCCAAGTACTACCGAAGATTTATCAAGGGATTCTCGCCAATGACCCATTTGTTAAGGAAGGATGTTCCGTTTGTGTGGAATGAAAAATGCGAGAAAAGTTTCCAAGAGTTAAAGAAGAGACTGATAACAGCACCGGTATTAAGTCTACCGGAGGAGGGTAAGCCTTACGCGCTATACACCGATGCCTCAAAAGAAGGACTGGGAGCGGTGTTGATGCAAGACAGGAAAGTGATTGCTTATGCATCCCGGAAGTTACGACCGCATGAAGTGAACTACCCTACTCACGATTTGGAGTTAGCAGCTATAGTGTATTCCCTAAAGAAATGGCGACGCTACTTGTATGAAGCCGAGTACGAGGTGTTCACCGACCATAAGAGTCTGAAGTATATCTTCACCCAGAAGGATTTGAACTTAAGGCAACGAAGATGGATGGAATTCCTAGAGGAATACCGTTGCCCGATCAACTACCATCCCGGGAAGGCCAACGTTGTGGCAGACGCCATAAGCAGAAAAGTTGGAATGGCCAGACTGAGGGTGCAAGAAATGCAAGTAGTTCAGGATGTATTAGACAGAAGGGCGGAGATACACGACAAAAGAATAGTCATCAGCAATTTGAAGTTGGTGCCGGATTTGAAGCAAGAAATAGTAGAAGCTCAGCAAAGCAACACCGAGTTCCAAATTTTCAAGGAGAAGGAACTTAAGCGACCGGATAGCGAATTTCATCATGATGAGGCGGGAACTCTCCATTTTAGGGACCAGTTGTATGTACCCGGGGAGCAGCAATTAAGGGACAGAATTTTGGAGGAGGCGCACAAGAGCAAGTACGCCATTCATCCGGGGGAGGTCAAGATGTATCAGGATTTGAAGAGAGCATACTGGTGGCCTGGAATGAAGCGAGATGTGGTTAAGTATGTGTCGACTTGCCTTACTTGCCAGAAAGTTAAAGCGGAGCATAGGAAGTCAGCAGGGCTACTGTAGCCATTGCCAGTGCCGGAATGGAAGTGGGAGGAAATGACTATGGATTTCGTCACTGGACTTCCCATGTCAATGACCCAAAAGGACGCCATATGGGTGGTGGTGGATCGACTGACCAAGTCGGCCCACTTCATCCCAGTAAATGTAAGGGATTCCATGGAGAAGCTGGCTCAGACTTATGTTCGAGAAGTAGTCCGACTTCATGGAGTACCTTCGAGTATAGTGTTAGACCGAGACCCGAGGTTTACTTCTCGTTTTTGGGGAAAGTTCCAGGAAGCAATGGGATCGAATTTGAAGTTCAGCACGATGGCGCATCCGCAGACTGATGGGCAGTCAGAAAGGGTAATCGAGATATTGGAAGATATGTTGAGAGCCTGTGTCTTGGATTTCGGGGATAAGTGGGTCGAGTGTGTACCGTATGCCGAGCTGTCTTATAACAACAGTTATCAGGCCTCGATTGGGATGGCACCATATGAGGCTTTGTACGGGCGCAAGTGTCAGGTACCATTGTATTGGTGTTGGACGGAAGATGGACATGTGAGCAAAACCGGAGAGGTCTGTGTCCAAGAAATGTTGGACAAGGTGAAACTGATTCGGGAAAGGTTAAAGGCAGCTCAGAGCCGGCAGAAGAGCTATGCGGACAACCGGAGAAGAGAATCAGAATTTCAAGTTGGGGACCGTGTATTTCTGAAGCTAACACCCAACTGGGGGGATCGTGAAGCATCCGAAGGGCGGAAAGTTGAATCCGAGGTATTTGTTGCCGTTTTTTATTAAGGAAAGAATCGGACCAGTAGCTTACCGATTGGACCTACCGGATGGATTGACGGGTATCCATGATGTGTTCCATGTGTCGCAGTTGAAGAAGTATAATGCGGATCCCGGTCATGTGTTGAATGAGGAACCGTTAGTGTTGCAGCCAGACTTGAGCTATGTGGAAAAGCCTGTGCGGATATTGGACCGCAGTGTCAAAACTCTCCGAAATAAGCAAATACCGATGGTTAAGGTTCAGTGGGAGCACCATGGCACGCAGGATGCTACATGGGAATTGGAAGAATGGGTTAAGCGGAAGTATCCCGAGCTGAAATAGAGGTATACTTGAATTTCGGGGCGAAATTCTTCTAAGGAGGGGAGGATGTGAAACCCCAGTCAAGACCAACCTTAGAGTAAGCGGGTTGGGATGCATATCATGCTTTATTTCATGATTAAATATGTTTTCATATGATTTCTATGTGCTTTGAATTTGATTTTATTATCTTGAAGTCTTGTTGGTGAGTGATGTGGGAGAGGGGCAAAACGGTAATTTTGCCCGAGGTGAAAATAAGGAGATAGCTTGTGGATTGAATAGGAAATAATTTTTCTAGTAGAAATAGCAACAAGAGTTGTTGTGGTTAGAGCCTTGGAATTATTTCTTGTGGTCTTAGGTTCAAAGTCCATCATAGAAGCTTTAGCTTGAGTAAATTTTATTTTGCTTGGGAAAGGATGGTTTCGGCCTTAACGGCCTAGATTAATGTGGTGATGATGTTCTAGGAGAGACATGATAGAAGTAACCTCATTCCACTCCTTTTACTCTTCTCAAAATTCTTATAGGGAAAATCATTCTTCCTTGATCTTTAATTTTCCTCAATTCTAAACTCATTAGTTTGATCAAGATGTTCTAGCCTTTTCCTTTCCAGAAAATTCAGTAAAGTACTGAGGTCTTTTAGGATCAAAATGTCTTGGTAAAAGACTCCTTATGGTCTGAAAAATATGGTACCGTTGTGGGAAATTTCAAGAGGAAAAATCCCTCAAGTAAGCTTGCTGAAATTATCCTCTAGCTTAGTTCATCTTTCTTCATAGAATGAGTTGGAATTTTCCAGCTTGTTGTACCTTCAAGAGGTCGAAATTTTTTGCTAACATTCCCTCCCAAATGCTACCAGAAAAATGGTCTTTAGGATCAGTTTGAAACCTGAAAGTTCTTATCCAATTTCGGACTGCTCAAGCTGGAGCAAAACAGGAAAAATTCCTGTACGAAAATCAACTTTGAGAGCTCCAAACCAAGCTGTTTTCTCCCAGATTTTGTGCAGAACCTTAGCCATGTTTTTCCTCCATAAAGAAGACTACAAACCAGCCTTAAATACCCCTGAAACCCCCCTTCCAGCTCGCTGCAAAATGGTTGGAAGTTGCAGATGAAAATCTGCCAGAAAATTCACTGTGCAGCGAAATTTCTGTGCTGATTTTTATCCAGCTTGTTTCCTATCTCTCTTCCAGCTTTTTTTTTGGCAAGCCAAATGTAGAGTGCATGGTCACTCATTTTTGTAAAGTCAATTGAGGATAATTTCCATTCTCATTTCAGACAAATAAAATATTTCTAAATCAAGGGGCGGTTTTACTCAAAACCTAAAATTTTTTCTAAAACCAGTTTTGCCCCAAACTTTGGAAAACCATAATTGCCATTTTCAAGTGGAACTATGTTTTGTTCATTTTTCCCCAAATGGGATAAGTTACGTTGACTACTCAACGGGGGTAGGCTAGTAGTACTAGTTTTGAAGAGCAAGAGTGAGTCTTCTGACAGGAGGCCACCTCCAGAAGATAAGCTCAACTTAGAGAAACGTCAGTAGTACTTAGTCAGGCCGGTCCGAGCTAGGAGTTTATTTTATTTCACTCAAGTGACTGTGTTTTGCCGGAATGGACACCCGGTTGTTGTTTGGGTATAGAGAAGGAGGAGTATCTTGCCCTGGAAGGCCGATCATCTACCTTTTGTCAGTCTACACAAAGTGTCGGCATTCTGACCGATTATGGGGCCCAATGTGTGGTAACCCATAATCCTTTCTTTCGAGTGGTTGATCTTATAAATTATGTATGGCTAGATATGCCAAAACGCCACTCTTGTTTTTGAACATCATTCATTGGTTGCCAGTATTTCTTTTGTCAGTCCGCACAAAGTGTGGCATTCTGACCATTGTATGGTTATGGGGCCCAACGTGTGGTAACCCATGACCACCTTTAGGAGTGGTTGATTTTATTGTGCACTTGTATGGTTTCAAAAAGAGGAAAACACCACTCTTGCTTTTGACTAATGTTTATTGCTTGCCAATATTTCTCTTATAAAGATTTCACACATTGCATCCACGAATTGTTTTCACTGAACACCCAAAGCACACACGGACTTACTGAGATTTCTGTCTCATCACCTTTTTACCATGATTCTAGGCCAATCCTGCTGTGGGAATGAGTAGCTAGTGTTATCTGCCTTGGAAGAGAATGTTGTCTTTTATTTTTATGTATTGCTTTAGGGAGTTGAGAGTGGATGATTTTATTTATGGATTTGATTCCTTTTTGGAATTCGTGGATTTATTTTTGGGATTTAATAAATTTTAAGTTAAATTATTAATTTTATTTCGCTATTTTATTTGTGTGACCTAGTTATAAAGACCCCTTGTCCTTTGGACGGGGCGACATCCCCAGCCCCGACGGGCCTAGGTAGCGGGGTGTTACAAATGGTATTATGGCACATAAATAGTTAAAATTTCAAGAGGAAAAATTCCCCTAGTAAGCTTGCTGAAATTTTCTAGGTGCAAAAATCTCTCAAACAAATCCCTGCAATTTAGCTTGATTGGTTTCCAAAATTTCAGCCATCTTATTTAGTAACCTTCCATAATATTTTGCTCAATGGACCAGACTTCTTCTTCGTCATTGTACACCGTAATTTCACCCACTATAAGCCTCCATAAGTTAGCATTAATCCCATGAAATTTTGCTCAAACAATCAGCCATGGCAGACTTCAAAGCTGTCAAAGCAATCAAGATATTCTTAGGATATTTACTTTCCAAATTCACTTCCTAAAAATATTCTTCAAGGATTGTAACAACTAACCTTTCCTTTTCCCTCTCAAATCATAGAAACATCCTCCTAAACCGTACAGAATTTCGGCAGCCCTCATTCCACAGAAAATTCGGCAGCCACAACAACCATTCCTCTCGATTTTTCTTCAAGCATCAAGAACACACACTACACCAAGAACACCTACTACTTCCTTTCACCTAATATCACTCCAAATCACTTCAAACCATCTCCAGAATCCCATACCGCGTAGTTGGTCCTGGGGCCTGGTTGGTCCTGGGTTTGGCCCAAAAGTATGGGCCCAGCGAGGACGCTTGGGCCTAAAGGAGGGGTGAATGTGATGCCCCAATCCGATATGGGATTATGATGAGAAGTATGTATGGTATATAAGGATGGACCTAAGTACCCATTGTCAACTTGGGATATCCATTTTGGCCCAGCGAGGACGGCGGCCAAGTAGTTGACCGTGGGTGCTGCCAGGCCCACAGTCACGCTCCCGGGTCCGCAGGCACGGGGTGTGACATTTGGTATCAGAGAAGGTAACCAGCCCCGGTATAGGAACTAAGTGTTACACCGTGCGCAGTGGGAGCCACCTCTAGTATCCCAAACCGCCTGGTTGGTCCGGGGTTAGGCCCTAAAGTATGGGCCCAGCGAGGACGCTTGGGCCTAAAGGAGGGGTGAATGTGATGCCCCAATCCCACATGGGATTATGATGAGAAGTATGTATGGTATATAAGGATGGGCCTAAGTACCCATTGTCAACTTGGGATATCCATTTTGGCCCAGCGAGGACGGCGGCCAAGTAGTTGACCGTGTGTGCTGCCAGGCCCATAGTCACGGTCTAGGGTCCGCGGGCACGGGGCGTGACATTTATAATAAAGTTATTTTTAAATCACCATTTATTAGTACTATTTAGGACTTAATATTAAAACCTTAGTTTATTTATTAAAAATAACACTCAAGAATTATTAATTGGGTGTATGATTTAATAAAACTAGAAATTTCCGTTACGGTCAAGAACAACATCAAGGTAAACTTATTCTAGCAACTTCATCTTCTCTATCCTTGATCTCTAATGAGAACCTATGTGAATAAACATACTAATGATTTCTTTTTCTCCTTCTCTCTCTCTCTCTCTATCTCTCCCCTCTCTTAGCCGAATGACTTTTTCTCCCATGAACATGCTTTCGCCATCTCCCATGGACAAAGTTAGACTTCTAGGAGTTGAGATCTACTCTAAACTCCTTCAAAGCATTCATCAACCAAGTAAGTCCCTTCAACCTTTCTTTTAAAACCTAGATTCATGTCTCTACGATGATGTTGTTAGAAGGTGGAGGGCGAGGGGATGAGTATATATATATTGTTGAGAGTGAAGTATGAATATATGTATGATTGTGAAGGAGATGGGACTTATACATGGAAGGATTGTCTTGGATGATTATAAGATGATTTGAGGTTGATGCATGTTATAGGTAGTATTTGTGATGAAGTATGCTAGAGATTATGTCACCTTTGGTGAATAAGATTTATATTCATGTTGGATTGTTGAAGCCATGAACATATTTATGCTTGTAGGGGTTACATCATGTTTTGATAAATCGAGATCTATGCTTGTATGTATGATTTGGATGATTTGATGAATTGAAGGGTTGTATAAGTTCATGATTGTGGTTAGCTATAGGAATATGATCATGATCTAGTTGTCCCTAATCTAAATTTTATTTCATTAATAAAATATTTAATAATATAATTTTTCTAGTAAAATTTTGAAAACCATGGGAAAATGTGGATTTGGTCTTTTATATAAAACAGTGACATTGTAGTCAAATAAATAATAGTTTTTGCTGGAAATATATATATATTATTTACAATGAAAATATCAAATAAAGCCTTTTATGGAAATAATCATAATTAGTAAAATATTTATTACTAAAAATTTAATTATTATCTTTTAATCAAAACCCATTAAAAATTTATTTATTAACTTTCAAGCAAGACTCATTAAATTTATTTTCAACTAATTTTAGTTATCAATTATTTTCTAGCAACTAAATTATTAATAAATCATTATTTTACCTAATTCCACCTAGGACTCTTCATCAAATAAACTCTAAATCTCTCTTAGCAAGATTTAAGCCTTCAACTTATTAGTACGTATTTTCCAAAACACTAATTATTTTAAATATCAAATTAGACTTAACTTATAAACCCTTTTTATTTATTATTTGGCCTTAAAGGTTGGGGCACTAGGATCATGGTAGTAGTGAGTTGAGTTTTTTTTTATTTGTGAAAGTCGATTTTGGACTTGATTTTCTTTTGGGATGATCTAGAAAGTGCTGTATTTAATTTATATGAACTCTTTGATAGATTTAGAAGATTGTCAAGGGTAGTGACCAACCTACTAGAGTTCATACCCTAAGCTTAAGGATAAGGTACCTTGCGTTCATCAAATTAATTTTAATTTATTATCTTGGTCTGAAAGTAAGGTTGGTGAGTATCTTTTGCAAATACGAAATTTTAGCACGATAGCTAATTTTGAAAACCTCTCTATTTGGAACCTTCTTATTTTGGAAACTTTCTTCATTTGGAAAACTTCTAATTTTAGAAACTTCTAGATTTATAAATTTTTAAAATGTGTCAGGCATGACTTAGGAGCTAAGCATCAAACATTTTGATTTGTTTTGAATATGCAAGAGATAAATTTTTGGGCATGCATCTAATTTTTGAAAATCACAGCGTGACTTATTTAAGCATGTGGCTCCTCCACTATGAATTTGTGGAATAAATTATTGACTTAAAACCATGCCTTCTAAAATTTTTGTACGAGTTGAAAAATGTTGTTTGGAACTGTATTGAGCTAATTTTGTAGGTTCCACCATGGAGCCTTATGAATTGTGAAGATTGAATAACGTTGAGTACTCAATGGGGGCTAGGCCTTTATACTAGCCTTTGGTTGGTTTGGGGATATCTCTCGGCAGGTGGCCACCTCCGAGGGGTTGACTCTTTTCGATCAGGGCGTCAGTATAGAAGGTTGAGCCGTCCTCAGCTAGCGATGGGGTTCTAGTAGAATCGACGGCCGGAAGTGGGACAATCAGTTTGGATTGAGTGAGAGAGGGAGGAGTATCTCACTCGGTAGGATGTACACCTACCAGGTGTTGGGGGTCAAGTGCTTCACAGAAGTGAGAGCCACCTCTGTGCCCTTTCACCAGGTGTTGGGGGTTAAGTACTTCACCTGGTGTGAGAGCCACTGATGTGCCCTGTCAGATTAACTTGGTTGCTTAAATTGATGAGCTATTTTCGTGGAACTATTTTAAAATGTCATTGGAATTTTATTCGAAGCTCTATATCTTTTAATTATTCATATCTATCCAAACAGAATATTTTAAGAGCATTTTGCTTCATGACTTCTCACAACTATCTTCCAAAAAGTGAGAGTTAAATTTGTAAAGAAGGCATGACAAGCTTTTGATATACTGCTAGTGCATGCATCCTGAAAAGTGTTTTGTCTTTTTACCCCAACCCACACACGAGGCGTACTGAGATTTCTGTCTCATCACTCTTTTTACCATGATTTCAGGTCGATCATGCTGTGGGGATGAGTGGCTAGTGTTATCTGCCTTGGGAGAGAATGTTGTCATTTATTCTTATGTATTGCTTTGGGGAGTTGAGAGTGGATAATTTTTATTTTTGGATTTGTGTTTAAGAATTCATGGATTTATTCTTGGGATATAATAAATTTTTTAGTTAAAGTATTATTTTAATCTGCTATTTTATTTAGGTGACCTAGTTATAAAGACCCCTTGTCCTTTGGATGGAGCGACATCCCCGGCCCTGGCGGGCCTAGGTAGCGGGATGTGATGACCCAATCCCACATAAGATTATGATGAGAAGTATGTATGGTATATAAGGATGGGCCTAAGTACCCATTGTCAACTTGGGATATCCAATTTGGCCCAGCGAGGACGGTGGCCAAGTAGTTGACCGGGTCCGCGGGCACGGGGCATGACATTTGGTATCAGAGAAGGTAACCAGCCCCGGTATAGGAACTAAGTACTACACCGTGCGCAGTGGGAGCCACCTCTAGAATCCCATACCGCCTGGTTGGTACTGGGTTTGGCCCTAAAGTATGGGCCCAGCGAGGACGCTTGGGCCTAAAGGAGAGGTGAATGTGATGCCCCAATCCCACATGGGATTATGATGAGAAGTATGTATGGTATATAAGAATGGGCCTAAGTACCCATTGTCAACTTGGGATATCCATTTTGGCCCAGTGAGGACGGCGGCCAAGTAGTTGACCGTTGGTGCTGCCAGGCCCATAGTCACCCTCCCGGGTCCGCGGGCACGGGGGGTGGCATTGGATCAACCTGAAATCATGGTAAAAGAGCGATGAGACAGAAATCTCAGTAAGCCCCGTATGTGAGTTGGGCTAAAAAGACAAAACACTTTTCATGATGCATGCACTAGCAGTATATCAAAAGCTTGTCATGCCTTCTTTATAAATTTAACTCTCACTTCTTGGAAGGTAGCAGTGAGAAGTCATAGAGCAAAATGCTCTTAGAATATTCTGTTTGGAAAGATATGAATAATTAAAAGATTTTGAGCTTCGAATAAAATTCCAATGACACTTTAGAACAGTTCCCTGAAAATAGCTCAACAATTAAAGCAACCAAGTTAATCTGACAGGGCACAGCGGTGGCTCTCACACTAGGTGAAGCACTTGACCCCCGACAGGTGGTGAAAGGGCACAGAGGTGGCTCTCACTCCTGTGAAGCACTTGACCCCCAACACCTGGTGAAAGGGCACAGAGGTGGCTCTCACTTCTGTGAAGCACTTGACCCCCAACACCTGGTAGGTGTACATCCTACAGAGTGAGATACTCCTCCCTCTCTCACTGAATCCAAACCGGTTGTCCCATTTTCGGCCGTCAATTCTACCAAAACCCCGTCGCTAGCTGAGGACGGCTCAACCTTCTATACTAACGCCCTGATCGAAACGAGTCAACCTCTCGGAGGTGGCCACCTGCCGAGAGATATCCCCAGACCAACCAAAGGCTAGTACTAAGGCCTAGCCCCCATTGAGTACTCAACGTTATTCAATCTTCACAATTCATAAGGCTCCATAGTGGATCCTACACAATTAGCTCAATACTATTCCAAACAACATTTTTCAACTAGTACAAAAATTTTAGAAGGCATGGTTTTAAGTCAATATTTTATTCCACAAATTCATAGTAGAGGAGCCACATGCTTAAATAAGTCATGCTGTGATTTTAAAAAATTAGATGCATGCCCAAAAATTTATCTCTCGCATATTCATAACAAATCAAAATGTTTGATGCTTGGCTCCTAAGTCATGCCTGACACATTTTAAAAATTTATAAATCTAGAAGTTTCTAAAATTAGAAGTCTTCCAAATGTAGAAAGTTTCCAAAATAAGAAGGTTCCAAATATAGAGGTTTTCAAAATCGGCTACCATGATAAAAATTTCGTATTTGCAAAAGATACTCACCAACCTTACTTTCAAACCAAGATAATAAAGTAAAATCAATTTCATGAATGCAAGGGAACTTACCTTATGACCTTAGAGTAAGGGGGTTGGGATGCATATCATGCTTTATTTCATGATTAAATATGCTTTCATATGATTTCTATGTGCTTTGAATTTGATTTTTATTATCTTGAAGTCTTGTTGGTGAGTGATCTGTGAGAGGGGCAAAATGGTAATTTTTGCCCGAGGTGAAAATAAGGAGATAGCTTGTGGATTGAATAGGAAATAATTTTTCTAGTACAAATAGCAACAAGAGTTGTTGTGGTTTAGTGGTTAGAGCCTTGGAATTAATTATTGTGGTCTTGGGTTCAAAGTCCATCATAGAAGCTTTAGCTTGAGTAAATTTTATTTTGCTTGGGAAAGGATGGTTTCGGCCTTAACGGCCTAGATTAATGTGGTGATGATGTTCTAGGAGAGACATGATAGAAGTAACCTCATTCCACTCCTTTTACTCTTCTCAAAATTCTTATAGGGAAAATCATTCTTCCTTGATCTTTAATTTTCCTCAATTCTCAACTCATTAGTTTGATCAAGATGTTCTAGCCTTTTCCTTTCCAGAAAATTCAGTAAAGTACTGAGGTCTTTTAGGATCAAAATGTCTTGGTAAAAGACTCCTTATGGTCTGAAAAATATGGTAGCGTTGTGGGAAATTTCAAGAGGAAAAATCCCTCAAGTAAGCTTGCTGAAATTATCCTCTAGCTTAGTTCATCTTTCTTCATAGAATGAGTTGGAATTTTCCAGCTTGTTGTACCTTCAAGAGGTCGAAATTTTTTGCTAACATTCCCTCCCAAATGCTACCAGAAAAATGGTCTTTAGGATCAGTTTGAAACCTGAAAGTTCTTGTCCAATTTCGGACTGCTCAAGCTGGAGCAAAACAGGAAAAATTCCTGTACGAAAATCAACTTTGAGAGCTCCAAACCAAGCTGTTTTCTCCCAGATTTTGTGCAGAACCTTAGCCATGTTTTTCCTCCATAAAGAAGACTACAAACCAGCCTTGAATACCCCTGAAACCCCCGTTCCAGCTCGCTGCAAAATGGTTGGAAGTGGCAGATGAAAATCTGCCAGAAAATTCACTGTGCAGCGAAATTTCTGTGCTGATTTTTGTCCAGCTTGTTTCCTATCTCTCTTCCAGCCAAAACACCAACCCTAATCTGTCAAAACCTTCCTTAAACCTCCATCAACAGAGCTCCATTGATCCCCTTGAACTTCTGCATGAAATTCCATTAATGGCTGTCCAAAAATCTCTCAAACAAATCCCTGCAATTTAGCTTGATTAGTTTCCAAAATTTCAGCCATCTTATTTAGTAACCTTCCATAATATTTTGCTCAATGGACCAGACTTCTTCTTCGTCATTATACACCCTACTTTCACCCACCATAAGCCTCCATAAGTTAGCATAAATCCCATGAAATTATGCTCAAACAATCAGCCATGGCAGACTTTAAAACTGTCCAAGCAATCAAGATATTCTTAGGATATTTACTTTCCAAATTCACTTCCTAAAAATATTCTTCAAGGATTGTAACAACTAACCTTTCCTTTTCCCTCTCAAATCATAGAAACATCCTCCTAAACCCTATAGAATTTCGGCAGCTCTCATTCCACAGAAAATTCGGCAGCCACAACAACCATTCCTCTCGATTTTTCTTCAGCCATCAAGAACACACACTAAACCAAGAACACCTACTTCTTCTCTACACCTAATACCCCTCCAAACCATCTCAAACCCTCACGAAAATCTCCAGATTGAGTCTAATCATTGATGTGAATCCATCAACACCAATATTAACATCAAACTCCTCCAAACATCTTGCTACTTCGGATCAAAGCAGAAATTTCTGGACAAGAACATCTTCAAGGTAAAATCACTCTATCAGCATCATCCTCTTCAAACTTGATCTCTAATGAAAACCTATATGAATAATCACACTAATGACTTCTTCTTCTTCTTCTTCTCTCTCTCTCTCTCTCTCATGGACCGAAATTCCCTCTCTTGGCCGAATGGACTCTTCTTCCATGACCATGCTTTCGCCACCTTTCTTGAACAAGATTAGCCATCTAGGAGTTGAGATCTTCTCTAAACTCCTTCAAGTCATTCATCAATCAAGTAAGTACCTTCAATCCGCTTTTTAAAATTTTAGAATCATGTCTCTAGGATGATGTTGTGAGAAGATGATTGGCGATGGGATTGTGTATGTGATGTTGTTGATTGAAGCAAGAGTATATGTATGATTGTGAAGGAGATGGGATTTATGCTTGGAAGGATCATATTGGTGGATTGAATGATGAGTTGAGGCTTGATGCATGTCATAGGTAGTATTTGTGATGAAGCATGCTAGAGATTATGTCACTATTGGTGAATAGGATTTATATGCATGATTAGATTATTGAAGCCATGATCATATTTATGCTAGTAGAGGTTAAGTCATGTCTTAATAAACTTAGATCTATGTCTATATGCGAGATTTGGATGATTTGATGAGTTGAAGGATTGTGCATGTTATTGATTGTGGTTGGCCATAGAATCTTGATCATGATCTATTGGTCCCTAAGCTAATTTTATTTCATGAATAAAATATTTAATAATAATTTTTGCTAGAGAATTTCGAAAACCCTAGGAAGGGTAGATTAGGAATTGTTATATATGTAAAGGATATTTTGGTCAAATAAATAATAATTTTTCTAAGAAATAAAATAAATAAATATTATTTAAAATAAAGAAATCAATTAAAGCCTTTATGAAAAAAAAAAAGATTTATACTTAGTAAAATATTTACTCAAACAAAACCCTTAAGGATTTACTTACTATTTTCCAAACAAAACTCATTAAGTTTATTCTCAATTAATTTTAGCTATCAATTATTCTCTAACAATTAAGTTATTAATAAATCACTATTTTACCTAGTACCACCTATAACTCTTGATCAAATAAACTCTAAATTTTCCTTAGCAAGATTTAAACTTTCAACCTATTAGGATTCACTTCCCAAACCATTAATTATTTTAAATAACAAATTAAACTTAGCTTATAAACTTACTTATTTATTATTTTACCTCAAAGCTTGGGTCACTAGGATCATGGTAGTAGTGAATTGAGTTGATTTAAAATTAAGGAAGTGGATTGTGGCTAGAATCTGATTAAGATTTGTATTTGCCCATGTGGGGTTAGGTCATCTGTCCGAGACCTTGTTGTTGTGAGCAAGACTCAGGTAAGCTCCTACATAAAACCTGTTTGATGCAAAATGTTTGTTATAGCAAGCCAAGTGTAGAGTGCATGGACACTCATTTATGTAAAGGCAATTGAGGGTTAAATCCTTTCTTATTTCAAGCAGTTGAATTGTTTAAGAGCCAACGAGCAGATTTACTCAAACTCGAACTCTTTCTAAAACTGATTTTGTTAAAGACTTTGGAAAACCCATAAATTGTCATTTTCAAGTGGAACTGTGTTTTGTTCATTTTCTTCCCAAGTGGGATATGTTACGTTGAGTACTCAATAAGAGTAGACTGGTAGTACTAGTTTTGAAGAGCAAGAGTGAGTCTTCTGGCAGGAGGCCACCTCCAGAAGATAAGCTCAACTTAGAGAAACGTCAGTACTACTTAGTCAGGCCGGTCTGAGCTAGCAGTTTGTTTTATTTCAGTCAAGTGACTGTGTTTTGCCGGAATGGATACCCGGTTGTTGGTTGGGTATAAAGAATGAGGAGTATCTTACCCGGTAGGCCGATCACCTACCTTTTGTCAGTCTGCACAAAGTGTCGGCATTCTGACCGATTATGGGGCCCAACGTGTGGTAACCCATAATCCTTTCTTTCGAGTGGTTGATCTTATAAATTATGTATGGCTAGATAAGCCAAAACGCCACTTTTGCTGTTGACTAATGTTTTATGCTTGCCAATATTTCTCTTATAAAGTTTTACACTTTGCATCCACGAACTGTTTTCACTAAACACCCAAAGCACGCACAGACTTACTGAGATTTCTGTCTCATCACCGTTTATCATGATTTCAGGTTGATCCTGCTGTGGAGATGAGTAGCTAGATTTTGCCTACTCTGGAAGAATTTTTCTAACTATTATGTTATGTAATGTTTGGGGGACGAGAGTGGATGATTTTACTTATAGTTTTATTTTAGTAATTTATGGATTCAGTTATGAAGCATTTTTGGGTTGTAATAAAATTTTAAGTTAAGTATTATTTTCTTTTAGTAATTTTATTTGTGTGACCTAGTTATAAAGACCCATTGTCCTTTGGACGGGGCGATATCCCCGGCCCTGGCGGGCCTAGGTAGCGGGGTGTTACAAGTGCTCGGGATACTTCCGCTTAACCCATTCTTCCGATTCCCATGTAGCATCCTGTGTGCCATGGTGCTCCCACTGAATCTTAACCATCGGTATCTGCTTATTTTGGAGAGTTTTGACACTGCGGTCCAATATCCGCACTGGCTTTTCCACATAGCTCAAGTCTGGCTGCAACGCTAACGGTTCCTCATTCAACACATGACTGGGATCCGCATTATACTTCTTCAACTGCGACACCCATCAATCCATCCGGTAGGTCCAATCGGTAAGCTACTAGTCTGATTCTTTCCTTAATAAAAAACGGCCCCAAATACCTCGGATCCAACTTTCCGCCCTTCGGATGCTTCATGATCCCCCGGTTGGGTGTTAGCTTCGGAAATACACGGTCCCCAAGTTGAAATTCCAATCCTCTTCTCCGGTTGTCCGCATAGCTCTTCTGCCGGCTCTGAGCTGCCTTTAACCTTTCCCGATTCAGTTTCACTTTATCCAACATTTCTTGGACACAGACCTCTCCGATTTTGTTCACTTGTCCATCTTCCGTCCAACTCCAATACAACGGTACCTGACACTTGCGCCCATACAAAGCCTCGTACGGTGCCATCCCAATCAAGGCCTGATAGCTGTTGTTATAAGATAGCTCGGCATATGGTACACACTCAATCCACTTATCCCCGAAATCCAGGACACAGGCTCTCAACATATCTTCCAAAATTTGGATTACCCTTTCTGACTGCCCATCAGTCTGCGGATGCGCCGTCGTACTGAATTTCAAATTCGATCCCATTGCCTCCTGGAATTTTCCCCAAAAACGAGAAGTAAACCTCGGGTCTCGGTCGGACACTATGCTCGACGGTACTCCATGAAGTTGGACTACTTCTCGAACATATGTCTAAGCCAGCTTCTCCATGGAATCCCTCACATTTACCGGGATGAAGTGGGCCGACTTAGTCAGTCTATCCACCACCACCCATATGGCGTCCTTCTGGTTCTTTGACATGCGAAGTCCGATGACGAAATCCATAGTCACTTCTTCCCACTTCCATTCCGGCACTGGCAATGGCTACAGTAGCCCTGCTGACTTCCTATGCTCCGCTTTAACTTTCTGGCAAGTAAGGCAAGTCGACACATACTTGACCACATCTCACTTCATTCCGGGCCACTAGTATGCTCTCTTCAAATCCTGAAACATCTTGACCTCCCCCGGATGAATGGCGTACTTGCTCTTATGCGCCTTCTCCAAAATTCTGTCCCTTAGTTGCTGCTCCCCGAGTAAACACAACCGGTCCCTGAAATGAAGAGTTCCCGCCTCATCATGACGAAATTCACTATCCGATCGCTTAAGTTCCTTATCCTTGAAAATTTGGAACTCGGCGTTACTTCGCTGAGCTTCCACTATTTCTTGCTTCAAATCCGGCACCAACTTCAAATTGCTGATGACTATTCGTTTGTCTTGTACCTTTGCCCTTCTGTCCAATACATCCTGAACTACTTGCATTTCTTGCACCCTCAGTCTGGCCATTCCAACTTTTCTGCTTAGGGCGTCTGCCACAACGTTGGCCTTCCCGGGATGGTAGTTGATTGGGCAACGGTATTCCTCCAGGAATTCCATCCATCTTCGTTGCCTTAAGTTCAAATCCTTCTGGGTGAAGATATACTTCAGACTCTTATGGTCGGTGAACACCTCATACTCGGCTCCACACAAGTAGTGTCGCCATTTCTTTAGGGCGAACACTATAGCTGCAACTCCAAATCGTGAGTAGGGTAGTTTACTTCATGCGGTCGTAACTTCCGGGATGCATAAGCAATCACTTTCCTGTCTTGCATCAACACCGCTCCCAGACCTTCTTTTGAGGCATCGGTGTATAGCGCGTAAGGTTTGCCCTCCTCCGGTAGACTTAATACCGGTGTTGTCACCAGTCTCTTCTTTAACTCTTGCAAACTTTTCTCGTATTTTTCATTCCACACAAACGGAACATCCTTCCTTAACAAATAGGTCATTGGCGACGCGAGCGTCGAGAATCCCTTGATAAATCTTCGGTAGTACCCGGCCAATCCCAAGAAACTCCGGATCTCAGTAATATTTTTTGGCGGCTTCCAGTCTAACACTGCCTCAACCTTTGCCGGATCTACCCTGATTCCTTCCTTGGTCACCACATGGCCAAGGAATGCCATACTGTCTAGCCAGAATTCGCACTTGCTGAATTTGGCATATAGCTTGTGCTCCCGCAATTTCTCCAACACTAGCTTCAGGTGCTCCGCATGCTCCTCCAGACTCTTGGAGTAAATCAAAATATCATCGACGAAGACCACCACAAACCTATCCAGATAGGGTCGGAATACTCAGTGCATCAGGTCCATGAATACCGCTGGAGCGTTAGTCACCCCGAACGGCATCACCACGAATTTGAAATGTCCCTAGCGGGTGTTAAAGGCTGTTTTGGGGATATCTTCCTCTCTTATCCTCACTTGGTAGTAACCTTGCCTCAGATCCAACTTGGAATAGCAACTGGATCCTTGCAGCTAATCAAATAGCTCGTCAATCGGTGGAATAGGGTACTTGTTCTTAATTGTCAAATTGTTCAACCCTCGGTAGTAGATGCATAGCCTCAAGGTTCCATCCTTCTTCTTCACGAATAGCACAGGCGCTCTCCAGGGCGACCTGCTCGGTCTGATATAGCCTTGTCCTACTAACTCTTCCAACTGTACTTTCAACTTTTTCAATTCTACCGGTGCCATCCGGTATGGAGTCCGCGATACTGGTTCCGGTCCGGGAACTAAGTCTATTGTGAATTCCACTTCTCGGCTAGGAGGTAGAGAATCAAGCTCCGCAGGGAATACATCGGGAAAATCCTTCACTACTTCCATGTCCTCCAGAGTACACTGGTCCTTAGGCTTGTTCATCACGTAAGCCAGATAACCCTGACATGCTTGCCTTAACAATTGTTGGGCCTTAGCCCCCGCAATCAAGTACTTCAGCTCTTTCACTCTCTTGCCATTAAATTCTAACACATCATAACCCGGTCTGACAAACTGAACTGACTTATTTTTACAGTCTACTCTAGCCCCATGCTTGGCTAACCAGTCCATCCCCAAGATCAAGTCATAATCTTCAATGTCTAACAGAATCAAATCTCCCTCCAGATTTTCTCTCCCCATCTTAATCTTACAATCCCTCACGAGCCGATCCGCTTGCACCATTTTCCCCAAGGGTGTGCTTACCTCTAAAATGAAAGGTAGCTGCACTCCATCCCAACCCAAATGATATGCACACAACTTGTTTATATAGGAATGAGTAGAGCCAGGATCAATCAAAACATTAACTGATTGCCCTTGGATAGTGAACGTACCTTCTACCACTGCTGTATCAGCCCCAACTTCTTATCTGTTGAGAGCGAATACCTTGGCCTTCACTTATGGCTTCGGTGCTCCACTCCTGGATGTTCCCGTGGCGTTAGCTCGGTTGGGTCCCGGGTTCTAAGCCAGGTTTCCTGGCTCGACCCGGTGCAGCTTAGGGCAGGTATTCCTCAAGTGGTTTGGGTCACCACAGTGGTAGCACTTTCTATCTCCACCCTTGGACCAGCAATTTCTCTCGGTGTGGCCTTTCTTTCCACACTGCCTGCATGTCAGGAGGTTCGGCGCAGGTCTAACTGGTGCTGTCCGGGCTTGCTTTCCCCAGTTCTGCCATTACTGGTTAGCAGGGCGCTTCTGAAGTTGCGGCCTCGAGAAATGTGCTTGTTGCTGCCTTGGCAGTTGGAAAGGCTTGGCCGCCATCCTGCTGCGGTCCTCGTTCTCCGTGCGAGTAGCTGCGTCCACCGCCCCCGAGTAAGATGTTGGTGGAGTAGGTGCCAATGATCTCCTCAGCTCCAGTCTTAACCCTTTGTCGAACTGCCTCGTCCTATTCTGCTCGGTGTTGACCAATCTTTGGCAGTATTTCGATAATTACGTAAATCGCACCGCATATTGAGCCACTGACAAGATCCCCTGCCTCAGATTCTGAAACTCGTCCTCCAGCTTTTCCACAATCCACTGTGGAATGTACTCAGCCCTGAAGGCTTCTACAAAGTTGGACCACGTCCATTCTTGCTCGTCCATCACCCAGTCCTCTTGGACCCGCTGCCACCATGCCCGAGCTGGCCCTCTCAATCGAAATGCTGCAAACTTAAACATTCGATCCTCTGCATACTGGAGCGTTGCAAAGATGTCATCCATTTGCTCGACCCATTGCTCGGCCTTCTGGTCTTGTTCAGCTTCGCCCATAAAGATGGGTGGTTGGAACTTTAGGAACTTCTCTAATGCCTCGTCCTCCCCTATAGGGTTTTTTCGTTCGGCTAGAGTCTGAAGAATCTCGGCCACCTTACAGAGTGCCTGGCCCATGGACACATAAGCCGGGGGCATCCATCCTCGCTCCCATCTTAGAATCACCTCGTCCATTACCCGGATTGGGTGATTGCATCTGCTCGGTTCCAACTTTCGGGGCTACCCAGTCTACCTCCGGAGTTCTTCTGCCTGAAGGAGCTGCACGTCTCTTGGGTGCCATTCTAAACCATACCCCATATTTCAAGTGAATGGACTCAAGCATCAAATCATTTTAGTTGTGCATACATGCATGGTTAAGTGCAAATAGAAAGAAATCATATGCAAACTTATTTAAAGGATTGCTCATAAACTTGGCTCAAAAATTGACTTGCATAAATCAAAATTGTGAAAAGAACATAAAATTGAGATCTTTAACAACTATTTCCTAAAAGACAGTAATTAAATAATCATCCAAGAAAAATATCTCCTAACTCTCTAATCCTCATTCGAACCCTCATCATCGGCCTCATACAACCAACCCACAGTGTTCATAGAAAAATCTACTCCGTCCTTGCTAGTAAATCCATCCATTGGCTCCTTCCCCGGGCGCCTAGAACTCTCTCCGGCCTCAACTCGGTTGAAGGAAGGGATGAAAGAAGGCCTAGGTGGAGACTCATAGTCTATCTCCCCCGGGTCATCACTAGCTGCTGCTAAATCCACTTCGGGATTAGGAGGGTGGGGCAGGCTCCACTATCATCACATCATCCTCACTGTCAGAGCTTATGTCTATCACGGGGATTGGAGGTGGCTCTAGAATCTGGACCTCGTCATCACTGCTATCCTCCATAGGGATAGCCTCGACATCATGGTTACCCTCTATAGGGACAACTGGCTGAGGGGCAGGATGGGGAACTGGAAGGTCCTTCTGGTCTAGATAATAAGGCGGGTGCCACTGCTGCCCTTTCCTTGCCGTCCTAAGCAGTCTAACCATCCTACAGTATCAACAAACTAGGTTAGATAATATTTAAACTTAAATAAATAAAACATATATCATCAATATTTGCCTATAACCTAGTCTCAGATATCACTTGTAACACCCCGCTACCTAGGCCCGCCAGGGCCGGGGATGTCGCCCCGTCCAAATGACAAGAGGTCTTTATAACTAGGGCACACAAATAAAATTGCTGAAAGAAAATAATACTTAACTTAAAAATTTATTACAACCCAAAAATGCTTCAAAACTGAATCCATAAATTACTAAAATAAAACTATAAGTAAAATCATCCACTCTCGTCCCCCAAACATTACATAACATAATAGTCAGAAAAATTCTTCCAGAGCAGGCAAAATCTAGCTACTCATCCCCACAGCAGGATCAACCTGAACCCCTAAACCCTACTGAAAATCGGCCAGCCCCTCTCTCACAGAAAATTCGACAGCTGCAAATCCTTTATTTCTCTCTCGCGATTTTCAGAAACCTCAAGAACACGCACACACGCTACACCAAGAACACCTACTTCTTCTCTACACCTAATACCCCGCCAAACCATCTCAAACCCTCACGAAAATCTCCAGATTAAGTCTACTCATTGCTGTGAATCCATCAACACCAATATTAACATCAAACTCCTCCAAATATCTTGCTACTTCGGATCAAAGCAGAAATTTCTGGACAAGAACATCTTCAAGGTAAATTCACTCTATCAGCATCATACTATTCAAACTTGATCTCTAATGAAAACCTATATGAATAATCACACTAATGACTTCTTCTTCTTCTTCTTCTCTCTCTCTCTCTCTCTCATGGACCGAAATTCCCTCTCTTGGCCGAATGGACTCTTCTTCCATGACCATGCTTCACCACCTTTCTTGAACAAGATTAGCCATCTAGGAGTTGAGATCGTCTCTAAACTCCTTCAAGTCATTCATCAATCAAGTAAGTACCTTCAATCCACTTTTTAAAATTTTAGAATCATGTCTCTAGGATGATATTGTGAGAAGATGATTGGCGATGGGATTGAGTATGTGATGTTGTTAACTGAAGCATGAGTATGTTTATGATTGTGAAGGAGATGGGATTTATGTATGGAAGGATTGTATTGGTGGATTGAACGATGAGTTGAGGCTTGATGCATGTCATAGGTAGTATTTGTGATGAATCATGCTAGAGATTATGTCACCATTGGTGAATAAGATTTATATGCATGATTAGATTATTGAAGCCATGATCATGTTTATGCTAGTAGAGGTTAAGTCATATCTTAATAAATTTAGATCTATGTCTATATGCAAGATTTGGATGATTTGATGAATTGAAGGATTGTATATACTCATGATTGTGGTTGGCCATAGAATCTTGATCATGATCTAGTGGTCCCTAAGCAAATTTTTATTTCATGAATAAAATATTTCATAATGGGATTTTGCTAGTAATTTCTAAAAAAACCCTAGGAGGGGTAAATTTTGATTATTATATATAATAAGGATATTTTAGTCAAATAAATAATAGCTTTTGCTAGAAAATAAAATATATAGATATTATATATAGAATGATAATATCAAATAAAGCCTTTTATGGAAATAATCATAATTAGTAAAATATTTATTACTAAAAATTTAATTATTATCTTTTAATCAAAACCCATTAAAAATTTATTTATTATCTTTCAAGCAAGACTCATTAAATTTATTTTCAACTAATTTTAGTTATAATTATTTTCTAATAACTAAATTATTAATAAATCATTATTTTACCTAATTCCACCTAGGACTCTTCATCAAATAAACTCTAAATCTTTCTTAGCAAGATTTAAACCTTCAACTTATTAGTACGTATTTTCCAAAACACTAATTATTTTAAATATCAAATTAGACTTAGCTTATAAACCCTTTTTGTTTATTATCTGGCCTTAAAGCTTGGGACACTAGGATCATGGTAGTAGTGAGTTGAGTTTGTTTTATTTGTGAAAGTCGATTTTGGACTTGATTTTCTTTTGGGATGATCTAGAAAGTGTTGTAATTAATTTATCTGAATTCTTTGATAGATTTAGAAGATTGTCAAGGGTAGGGACCAACCTACTAGAATTCATACCCTAAGCTTAAGGATAAGGTAAGTTCCCTTGCATTCATGAAATTGATTTTATTTTATTATCTTGGTTTGAAAGTAAGGTTGGTGAGTATCTTTTGCAAATACGGAATTTTTATCATGGTAGTTGATTTTGAAAACCTTCTTATTTTGGAAACTTTCTACATTTGGAAAACTTCTAATTTTAGAAACTTCTAAATTTATAAATTTTTAAAATGTGTCAGGCATGACTTAGGAGCCAAGCATCAAACATTTTGATTTGTTTTGAATATGCAAGAGATAAATTTTTGGGCATGCATCTAATTTTTGAAAATCACAGCATGACTTATTTGAGCATGTGGCTCCTCCACTATGAATTTGTGGAATAAATTATTGATTTAAAACCATGCCTTCTAAAATTTTTGTACGAGTTGAAAAATGTTGTTTGGAATGTATTGAGCTAATTGTGTAGGTTCCACTATGGAGCTTTATGAATTGTGAAGATTGAATAACGTTGAGTACTCAATGGGGGCTAGGCCTTTATACTAGCCTTTGGTTGGTCTGGGGATATCTCTCTGCAGGTGGCCACCTCCGAGAGGTTGACTCTTTTCGATCAGGCGGGAGGATGAGTTTCAGAATCTAAAGCAGGGAGGTATGACGGTAGATTGGTGCGTAGCACGGTTCACCCAATTGTCAAAGTACTGTAAGAGACTGGTGGACACCAAGTAGAACAGAATAAGGTAGTTTGTCAAGGGGCTAAGGCAGGAGTGAAGAAGGGCATTGGCACCTTCTCCACCAACGACCTACTCGGGGACTGTGAATGCAGCCACCCGAACTGAGAATGAAGACCGCAATCAAATGGCACCAAGACCTTTCTTACTACCAAGACAACCATCGAGGCCTTTGCAAAAACAGCAGTCCATCAAGCGCCTTACCAACCAGCAGTGGCAGAACTGAGGGAAGCAAGCCTGATCAGCACTGATTGGTCTTGCATAGGATCTTCCATTATGCCGGCACTTGAAAAAAGGGGTCATGTAGAGAACAATTGTTGGTCAAAGGGTGCTGAGCGGGAAAGCTAACATTGTAGCTGGTGCCCTAAGCAGAAAAGTCAGAATGGCCAGGCTAAGAATGCAAGAGGTTCGAGTGGTTCAAGATGTGTTGGATAGAAGGGCGGAAGTGCAAGAAGATAGAGTTAGGGTTAGCAATCTAAAGTTGATGCCAGATCTAAGGCAGGACATTATTGAGGCCCAACAAAGTAATGAGGAATTTTAGCTTTTCAAGGACAAGGAGCTTAAACGGCAAGGCAGTGAATTCCGACAGAACGGAGCAGGAGATAGAGACTAGTGCATTCATGGCTGACAGAACGAAGCACTTGACCCCCAACACCTGGTAGGTGTACATCCTACCGAGTGAGATACTCCTCCCTCTCTCACTCAATCCAAACCGGTTGTCCCACTTCCAACCATCGATTCTACCAGAACCCCGTCGCTAGCTGAGGACGGCTCAACCTTCTATACTGACGCCCTGATCGAAAAGAGTCAACCTCTCGGAGGTGGCCACCTGCCAAGAGATATCCCCAGACCAACCAAAGGCAAGTAAGAAGGTCTAGCCCCCATTGAGTACTTAACGTTATTCAATCTTCACAATTCATAAGGCTCCATAGTGGAACCTACAAAATTAGCTCAATACAGTTCCAAACAACATTTTTCAACTCGTACAAAAATTTTAGAATGCATGGTTTTAAGTCAATAATTTATTCCACAAATTCATAGTGGAGGAGCCACATGCTCAAATAAGTCATGTTGTGATTTTCAAAAATTAGTGACCCCGCTACCAAGGCCCACCAGGGCCCCTCGTCTAAAGGACAAGGGGTCTTTATAACTAGATCACCCAAATAAAATAGCGTATTAAAATAATACTTTAACTCAAAAATTTATTATATCCCAAGAATAAATCCATGAATTCCTCAACACAAATCCATAAATAAAAATTATCCACTCTCAACTCCCCAAAGCAATACATAAGAATAAATGACAACATTCTCTTCCAAGGCAGATAACACTAGCTACTCATCCCCACAGTAGGATCAACCTGAAATCATGGTAAAAAGGTGATGAGACAGAAATCTTAATAAGCCCCGTGTGTGAGTTGGGCTAAAAAGACAAAACACTTTTCATGATGCATGCACTAGCAGTATATCAAAAGCTTGTTGTGCCTTCTTTACAAATTTAACTCTCACTTCTTGGAAGATAGTAGTGAGAAGTCATGGAGCAAAATGCTCTTAAAATATTATGTTTGGAAAGATATGAATAATTAAAAGATTTTGAGCTTCAAATAAAATTCCAATGACACTTTAGAATAGTTCCCTGAAAATAGCTCAACAATTAAAGCAACCACGTTAATCTGACAGGGCACAGCGGTGGCTCTCACACCAGGTGAAGCACTTGACCCCTGACAGGTGGTGAAAGGGCACAGAGGTGGCTCTCACTCCTGTGAAGCACTTGACCCCCTAACACTTGGAGAAAGGGCACAGAGGTGGCTCTCACTTCTGTGAAGCACTTGACCCCCAACACTTGGTAGGTGTACATCCTAGCGTGTGAGATACTCCTCCCTTTCTCACTCAATCCAAACCGGTTGTCCCACTTCCGGCCGTCGATTCTACCAGAACCCCGTCGCTAGCTGAGGACGGCTCAACCTTCTATACTGACGCCCTGATCGAAACGAGTCAACCTCTCGGAGGTGGCCACCTGCCGAGAGATATCCCCAGACCAACCAAAGGCTAGTATAAAGGCCTAGCCCCCATTGAGTACTCAACGTTATTTAATCTTCACAATTCATAGGGCTCCATATTAGAACCTACAAAATTAGCTCAATACAGTTCCAAACAACATTTTTCAACTTGTACAAAAATTTTAAAAGGCATGGTTTTAAGTCAATAATTTATTCCACAAATTCACAGTGGAGGAGCCACATGCTCAAATAAGTCATGCTGTGATTTTCAAAAATTAGATGCATGCCCAAAAATTTATCTCTCGCATATTCATAACAAATCAAAATGTTTGATGCTTGGCTCCTAAGTCATGCCTGACATATTTTTAAAATTTATAATTCTAGAAGTTTCTAAAATTAGAAGTTTTCCAAATGTAGAAAGTTTCCAAAATAAGAAGGTTCCAAATATAGAGGTTTTCAAAATCAGCTACCATGATAAAAATTTCGTATTTGCAAAAGATACTCACCAACCATACTTTCAAACCAAGATAATAAAATAAAATCAATTTCATGAATGCAAGGGAACTTACCTTATCCTTAAGCTTAGGGTATGAACTCTAGTAGGTTGGTCCCTACCCTTTACAGTCTTCTAAATCTGTCAAAGAGTTCATATAAATTAATTACAACACTTTCTAGATCATCCCAAAAGAAAATCAAGTTCAAAATCGACATTCACAAATAAAACAAACTCAACTCACTACTACCATGATCCTAGTGCCCCAAGCTTTAAGGCCAGATAATAAATAAAAATGGATTATAAGCTAATTCTAATTTGATATTTAAAATAATTAGTGTTTTGGAAAATACGTAATAATAAGTTGAAGGTTTAAATCTTACTAAGAAAGATTTAGAGTTTATTTGATGAAGAGTCCTAGGTGGAATTAGGTAAAATAATGATTTATTAATAATTTAGTTGTTAGAAAATAATTGATAACTAAAATTAGTTGAAAATAAATTTAATGAGTCTTGCTTGAAAGATAATAAATAAATTTTTAATGGGTTTTGATTAAAAGATAATAATTAAATTTTTAGTAATAAATATTTTACTAATTATGATTATTTCCATAAAAGGCTTTATTTGATATTATCATTCTATATATAATATCTATATATTTTATTTTCTAGCAAAGCTATTATTTATTTGACTAAAATATCCTTATTATATATAATAATCGAAATTTACCCCTCCTAGGGTTTTTTTGGAAATTACTTGCAAAATCCCATTATGAAATATTTTATTCATGAAATAAAAATTAGCTTAGGGACAACTAGGTCATGATCATACTTCTATGGCTAACCACAATCATGAGCATATACAATCCTTCAATTCATCAAATCATCCAAATCTTGCATATAGACATAGATCTAAATTTATTAAGACATGACTTAACCTCTACTAGCATAAACATGATCATGGCTTCAATAATCTAATCATGCATATAAATCCTATTCACCAATGGTGACATAATCTCTAACATGCTTCATCACAAATACTACCTATGACATGCATCAAGCCTCAACTCATCATTCAATCCACCAATATAATCCTTCCATGCATAAATCCCATCTCCTTCACAATCATACATATACTCATGCTTCAATCAACAACATCACATACTCAATCCCATTGCCAATCATCTTCTCACAACATCATCCTAGAGACATGATTTTAAAATTTTAAAAAGCGGATTGAAGGTACTTACTTGATTGATGAATGACCTGAAGGAGTTTGGAGAAGATATCAACTCCTAGATGGCTAATCTTGTTCAAGAAAGGTGGCGAAAGCATGGTCATGGAAGAAGAGTCCATTCGGCCAAGAGAGGGAATTTCGGTCCATGAGAGAGAGAGAGAGAGAAGAAGAAGAAGAAGAAGAAGTCATTAGTGTGATTATTCATATAGGTTTTCATTAGAGATCAAGTTTGAATAGGATGATGTTGATAGAGTGATTTTACCTTGAAGATGTTCTTGTCCAGAAATTTCTGCTTTGATCCGAAGTAGCAAGATGTTTGGAGGAGTTTAATGTTAATATTGGTGTTGATGGATTCACAGCAATGAGTAGACTCAATCTGGAGATTTTCGTGAGGGTTTGAGATGGTTTGGAGGGGTATTAGGTGTAGAGAAGAAGTAGGTGTTCTTGGTGTAGTGTGTGTGTGTGTTCTGAGGTTGCTGAAAATCGCGAGAGAGAGAGAGAGAGAAAGAATTTGCAGCTGCCGAATTTTCTGTGAGAAGGATGCGGCCGATTTTTAGTAGGGTTTAGGGAGTTGTTTCTGTGATTTATAAGGGAAAAGGAATGGTTAGTTGTTACAATCTTGGTAGAATATTTTTAGGAAGTGAATTTGGAAAGTAAATATCCTAATAATATCTTGATTGCCTGGACAGCTTTAAAGTCTGTCATGGCTGATTGTTTGAGAAGAATTTTGTGGGATTAATGCTGGCTTATGGAGGCTTATGGTGGCCAAAAGTAGGGTGTACAATGATGAAGAAGAAGTCTGGTCCATTGAGCAGAATATTATGGAAGGTTGCTAAATATGATGGCTGAAATTTTGGAAACCAATCAAGCTAAATTGCAAGGATTTGTTTGAGAGATTTTTGGACAGCCATTAATGAAATTTCAAGCAGAAGTTCAAGGTGATTAATAGAGCTCTGTTGATGGAGGTTTAAGGAAGGTTTTGACAGATTAGGGTTGGTGTTTTGGCTGGAAGAGAGATAGGAAACAAGCTGGACAAAAATCTGCACAGAAATTTCGCTGCACAGTGAATTTTCTGGCAGATTTTTGTCTGCCACTTCCAACCATTTTGCAGCGAGCTGGAAGGGAGGGTTTCAGGGGTATTCAAGGCTGGTTTCCAGCCTTCTTTATGGAGGAAAAACATGGCTAAGGTGCTACACAAAATCTGGGAGAAAACAGCTTGGTTTGGAGCTCTCAAAGCTGATTTTCGTACAGGAATTTTTCCTGTTTTGCTCCAGCTTGAGCAGTCCGAAATTGGACAAGAACTTTTAGGTTTCAAATTGATCATCAAGACCATTTTTCTGATAGCATTTGGGAGGGAATGTTAGCTAAAAATTTTGACCTTTTGAAGGTACAACAAGCTGGAAAATTCCAGCTCATTCTATGAAGAAAGATGAACTAAGCTAGAGGAAAATTTCAGCAAGCTTACTAGAGGGATTTTTCCTCTTGAAATTTCCCACAATGGTACCATATTTCTCAGACCATAAGGAGTCTTTTACCAAGACATTTTGATCCTAAAAGACCTCAGCCTACAAAGCCTCGTGCGGATATTGGACCGCAGTGTCAAAACTCTCCGAAATAAGCAGATACCAATGGTTAAGATTCAGTGGGAGCACTATGGCACGCAAGATGCTACATGGGAAACGGAAGAATGGGTTAAGCGGAAGTATCCCGAGCTGAAATAGAGGTATGCTTGAATTTTGGGGCGAAATTCTTCTAAGGAGGGGAGGATGTGAAACCCCAGTCAAGACCAACCTTAGAGTAAGGGGGTTGGGATGTATATCATGCTTTATTTCATGATTAAATATGCTTTCATATGATTTCTATGTGCTTTGAATTTGATTTTTATTATCTTGAAGTCTTGTTGGTGAGTGATGTGTCAGAGGGGCAAAATGGTAATTTTTGCCCGAGGTGAAAATAAGGAGATAGCTTGTGGATTGAATAGGAAATAATTTTTCTAGTAGAAATAGCAACAAGAGTTGTTGTGGTTTAGTGGATAGAGCATTGGAATTAATTCTTGAGGACTTGGGTTCAAAGTCCATCATAGAAGCTTTAGCTTGAATAAATTTTATTTTGCTTGGGAAAGGATGGTTTCGGCCTTAAGGGCCTAGATTAATGTGGTGATGATGTTCTAGGAGAGACATGATAGAAGTAACCTCATTCTACTCCTTTTACTCTTCTCGAAATTCGTATAGGGAAAATCACACCATATTTGATCATGGAGACATACATCAAACCCTAGAACACCATATATTCAACCAAGATAAGTAACTCATGCAAAAATCCCATGTCCAACGTATTCATACATATATTCATACTTCAATATCAACTCATCACAACAATATATACTCAACCCTATTCATGATTCATCTTCTATCAACATCATCTTAGAGACATGAGTCTAGAATTTAAAAGAAGGGTTAAAAAGGCTTACTTGATTGATGAATACCTTAAAGGAGTTTCGAATGAATCTAAACCCCTAGATGCCTAAATCCGTCCAAAGGAGATGAAGGAAGCATGGCCATGGTTGATGAAATCATTCGGCAAAGAAAGAGAGAAAGAGAGAGAGAGAGAGAGAGCAGGAAGTAGTAGGTGTTCTTGGTGTAGTGTGTGTTCTTGATGGCTGAAGAAAAATCGAGAGGAATGGTTGTTGTGGCTGCCGAATTTTCTGTGGAATGAGCGCTGTCGAAATTCTGTAGGGTTTAGGAGGATGTTTCTCTAATTTGAGAGGGAAAAGGAAATGTTAGTTGTTACAATCCTTGAAGAATATTTTTAGGAAGTGAATTTGGAAAGCAAATATCCTAAGAATATCTTGATTGTTTGGACAGCTTTGAAGTCTGCCATGGCTGATTGTTTGAGTAGAATTTCGTGGGATTAATGCTGGCTTATGGAGGCTTATGGTGGCCGAAAGTAGGGTGTACAATGATGAAGAAGAAGTCTGGTCCATTGAGCAAAATATTATGGAAGGTTGCTAAATGAGATGGCTGAAATTTTGGAAACCAATCAAGCTAAATTGCAGGGATTTGTTTGAGAGATTTTTGGACAGCCATTAATGGAATTTCGTGCAGAAGTTCAAGGGGATCAATGGAGCTCTGTTTATGGAGGTTTAAGGAAGGCTTTGACAGATTAGGGTCGGTGTTTTGGCTGGAAGAGAGATAGGAAACAAGCTGGACAAAAATCAGCACAGAAATTTCGCTGCATAGTGAATTTTCTAGCAGATTTTCGTCTGCCACTTCCAACCATTTTGCAGCGATCTGGAAGGGGGGGTTTTAGGGGTATTCAAGGCTGGTGTCCAGCCTTCTTCATGGAGGGAAAACATGGCCAATGTGCTGCACAAAATATGGAAGAAAACAGCTTAGTTTTGAGCTCTCAAAACTGATTTTCGTACAGGATTTTTTTCTGTTTTCCTCCAGCTTCTGCAGTCCGAAATTAGCCCAGAATTTTTAGGTTTCAAACTGATCCTAAAGACCATTTTTATGGCAGCATTTGGGAGGGAATGTTAGCTAGAAATTTTGCCCTTTTGAAGGTACAACAAGCTGGAAAATTCTAGCTCATTCCATGAAGAAAGATGAACTAAGCTAGAGGAAAATTTCAGCAAGCTTACTAGAGGAAATTTTCCTCTTGGAATTCCTCACAACTCTTCCATATTTTTCAGACCATAAGAAGTCTTTCACCAAGACATTTTGATCCTAAAAGGTCTCAGCACTCTACTGAATTTTCTTGAAAGAAAAAGGCTAGAACATCTTGATCAAACTAATGAGTTGAAACTAAGGAAAACAAAAGATCAAGGGAACAAGAATTCCCTTTGGGAATTTCGAGTAGGCAAAGGAGTGGAATGAGAATACTCCTAACATGTCTCTCCTAGGACATCATCACTACATTGATCTAGGCCCTTAAGGCCGAAACCATTCCTTCCCAAGCAAAAATAAAATTTAATCAAGTTAAAGCTTCTATGATGGACTTTGAACCCATGACCTCAAGAATTAATTCCAAGTCTCTAACCACTAAACCACAACAACTCTTGTTGCTATTTGTACTAGAAAAATTATTTCCTATTCAATCCACAAGCTATCTCCTTATTTTCACCTCGGGCAAAAATTACCATTTTGCCCCTCTCACACATCACTCACCAACAAGACTTTAAGATAATAAAATCAAATTCAAAGCACATAGAAATCATATGAAAACATATTTAATCATGAAATAAAGCATGATATGCATCCCAACCCCCTTACTCTAAGGTTGGTCTTAACTGGGGTTTCACATCCTCCCCTCCTTAGAAGAATTTCGCCCCGAAATTTAAGCATACCTCTATTTTAGCAAGGGATACTTCCATTTAACCTACTATTCCGATTCCCATATGGCATCCTGCGTGCCATGATGCTCCTACTAAACCTTGACCATCGGGTCTGGGCAATTTCGACCCATCACATCCCCATCAATATGGCCAATCCAATTTCACATAGCGATGTGCAGGATTAGAATAAATTAAAATATCTGCATAATAGTAGGCTTACTTTTTCTTATTGTTGCATCTACATCTAGTACCTCTGCATTCGGTCTTCGGTATTCACCTGAGATTTCTATCCTCACTTCCTGCGACTCCAACAATATCGGCTGGACTGGCCGAGCGAGCAAGCATTGCTGGGTTTCCTTGGTTGGGACTTCCAATTTTTGGACAGTCATTCCTCATATGCGAAGCGTCTCCGCAAATAAAGCATTTTCAATTCTCCTTCTTAGACCAGTAGTCCTTCATTTCGTGTCCCCTCCTGCCACAGTGATGGCAAGTTATTGCATTTGCAGTGGCCCTAGTTAGTGCAATCCGAGCTTGTTTTCCTTTATTTATGTGTTGCTGCCCTGCAGACCTCTTATGAGTAATATGCTTAGATGAGTTTGATGCTTTGATATCTGCTCTACCTTTATCTTCATTCTTAATACGAATTACGGCTTCCACCGCTGCAGCATAAGTCGTTGGTCGGAATGGTGCCAATGCCATTCTAAGATCCTGTCTCAATCCCTTCATGAACTGTCGGGTACTATTTTTCTCTGTATCTATTAGCCGTTGACAGTACTTGGATAAGCGATTGAATTGAGCAGCGTATTGAGCTACTGTTATATTCCCTTATTTTAAGCTCTGGAACTCGTCTTCTCACTTCTCGATTATCCACTGAGGGATGTCTTCAGCTCTAAATGATTCAACAAAACTATTCTAGTTCTATTCCTGTCTTGTCCTTTCCCATTTTTCCTGTATCGGCTACCACCAATCTCTCGTTGGTCCTCTTAGTCTGAAAGCAGCAAATTTCACCATCTGCTCCTCTGAGTATTGCAAGGTACGGAATATGTCCTCCATTTGTTCTGTCCACAATTCTGCTTTTGTTCTTACTCTGTCTCACCAAAGTATGTGGGTGGTTGAAACTTCAAAAACCGCTCCAAGGCTTCATCTTCACCGTGGGGTGCTCTCTTTCCCGCTATCGTTTGGAGGATTTCAGTCATCCTATTGAAAGCTTGTCCTATTGAGATATCGGTCGGTCCTTCTGACTCCACTTCTTAACTTTCTTCGCCAACTACTTCCTCATCATGTGAAGGGTTTTGCGTAGGCTCATGCTCTGGGTTTGCTGGTTCCACTCTGGGAATCCTATTTCTACGGGTAGCTGCTTGGCGTCTCGGAGGCATCTTCTTGTCACAAAGGTTACACCCTTATTATGAATGCATGTAAGAAATGTTCATGCACATAATGTCACATGCGAATCAAGTAATAGAGCGTAGGCACAATGAACATTTGTCACACAAAGTGTTTGCACATGAGTATAAAATATCAGAGAAAGAGAGGTTTCCCCAAAAGTAATCCTCCCATAAAATAACAAATGTTGCATACTGAAACATATAGTTCTTAAAAGAAATAAGTTCCACATCAGATATCATCATTTAAAAAGCATAGTTTGCAAAGAAATTTGAAGTTCCAAAATAAAAACATAAGTACTTAATCATTTCATCTCCCAAATAATATTACCATCGCCATCCCAACCCTCTGCACAGCACAACTATTCATCACTAGAACCATCTGGGTTGGATGGAAAATACCTCAATTTTTTTTCATCTAGGTCTAAAAACCAAAGAAGTTCCTCTACTTCTTCTGATGGATTAGAAGCGAAATACATACTAAAAGGCAATGGCTGCCTAATTCGAGGCGTCATAGACTTACTAGTAAAGGTAAGTCTTCTAACCATCTTGCACACAAAACATACTAGAATTAGTAACAAATTGAAATACTTGATGCACTATCTCCATATAGTTGAAAGAAAATTCCTTAACTTAGTCTCTGATACCACTTCCATCGGGCACAGAGGAAGCATGAATGGGAGCTGCCGAACACCTGGTAAAGAAGCACTGCGGATATCAGAGACTAGGTTATGGCATTTTCAGAGAGAGAGAGAGAGAGAGAGAGAGAGAGAGAGAGAGCATTAGAATAGTACAATCGAATGGAAGAAGATGATCAAGAAGGTTGTTCTTGACTTACCATGTTGATGTTCTTGAGACCTTCAAAGAAAAGTTAATTTTGATCCGTTCGAAAATTCTTGTTTGCTGGGTTTTGTGTTATAAATACTAGAAATAAAGTTTAGAGAATAAATGGAAGTGATTTGGAGTATTTGAGAGTGATTGGAGGTGTTTAGAGTAGGGTTAGGCTTGAAGAAGGTTAGTGTGTGTTCTTGGTGTTCTAGGTGAAAATTGAGAGAATTGGGAAGAAGTGCTGCACGAATTTTGGTAGAGGGCTGGCCGAATGGTATGGAGTGAATGAGGGTTTCGGTTTTCAGCAAGAAGGAGAGAGAATGATCAGATTTTTTTGAAATTTAAATGGTGGAAATGGTGGAGATGTTTAAGGTAAGAGGTTAGCTATGGTGTTTTGATCAAGAGAGGTTTCTATAACCGGTTTGGATTGAGTGAGAGAGGGAGGAGTATCTCACTCGGCAGGATGTACACCTACCAGGTGGTGGGGGTCAAGTGCTTTACAGAAGTGAGAGCCACCTCTGTGCTATTTCACCAGGTGTTGGGGGTCAAGTGCTTCACAGGAGTGAGAGCAACCTCTGTGCCCTTTCACCATCTGTCGGGGGTCAAGTGCTTCACCTGGTGTGAGAGCCACCACTATGCCCTGTCAGATTAACTTGGTTGCTTTAATTGTTGAGCTATTTTCGGGGGACTGTTCTAAAGTGTCATTGGAATTTTATTCGAAGCTCAAAATCTTTTAATTATTCATATATTTCCAAACAGAATATTTTAAGAGCATTTTGCTCCACGACTTCTCACTACAATCTTCCAAGAAGTGAGAGTTAAATTTGTAAAGAAGGCATGACAAGCTTTTGATATACTACTAGTGCATGCATCATGAAAAATGTTTTTTCTTTTTAGCCCAACTCACACACGGGGCTTACTGAGATTTCTGTCTCATCACTCTTTTTACCAAGATTTCAGGTCGATCCTGCTGTGGGGATGAGTAGCTAGTGTTATCTGCCTTGGAAGAGAATGTTGTTATTTATTCTTATGTATTGCTTTGGGGAGTTGAGAGTGGATAATTTTTATTTATGGGTTTGTCTTTAGGAATTCATGGATTTATTCTTCAATTTATTCTTGGGATATAATAAGTTTTTGAGTTAAAGTATTATTTTAATCCGCTATTTTATTTGGGTAAACTAGTTATAAAGACCCCTTGTCTTTTGGACGGGGCGACATCCCCGGCCCTAGCGGGCCTAGGTAGCGGGGTGTTACAAGTGGTATCAGAGACTAGGTTAAGGCATTTTCTTTCGACTATATGGAGATAGTGCATCAAGTATTTCACTTTGTTACTAATTCTAGTATGTTTTGTGTGCAAGATGGTTAGAAGACTTACCTTTACTAGTAAGTCTATGACGCCTCGAATTAGGCAGCCACCGCCTTTTAGTATGTATTTCGCTTCTAATCCATCAGAAGAAGTAGAGGAACTTCTTAGGTTTGTAGACCTAGCTGGAAAAAAAATTGAGGTATTTTCCATCCAACCCAAATGGTTCTAGTGATGAATAGTTGTGCTGTGGAGAGGGTTGGGATGGCAATAGTAATATTATTTGGGAGATGAAATGATTAAGTACTTATGTTTTTATTTTGGAACTTCAAATTTCTTTGCAAACTATGCTTTTTCAATGATGATATCTGATGTGGAACCTATTTCTTTTAAGAACTATATGTTTCAGTATGCAACATATGTTATTTTATGGGAGGATTACTTTTGGGGAAACCTCTCTTTCTCTGATATTTTATACTCATGTGCAAACACTTTGTGCCACAAATGTTCATTGTGCCTACGCTCTATTACTTGATTCGCATGTGACATTATGTGCATGAACATTTCTTACATGCATTCATAATAAGGGTGTAACCTTTGTGACAAGAAGATGCCTCTGAGACGCAAGCAGCTACCTGTAGAAGTAGGATTCCCATAGTGGAACCAGCAAACCCAGAGCATGAGCCTACGCAAAACCCTTCACAGGATGAGGAAGTAGTTGGCGAAGAAAGTTAAGAAGTGGAGTTAGAAGGACCGACTGATATCTCAATAGGACAAGCTTTCTATAAGATGACTGAAATCCTCCAAGCGATAGCGGGAAAGAGATCACTCCACGGTGAAGATGAAGCCTTCGAGTGGTTTTTGAAGTTTCAACCACCCACATACTTTGGTGAGGCAGAGTAGGAACAAAAAGCAGAATTGTGGACAGAATAGATGGAGGACATATTCCGCACCTTGCAATACTCAGAGGAGCAGATGGTGAAATTTATTGCTTTCAGACTAAGAGGACCAGCGAGAGATTGGTGGCAATGGATACAGGAAAAATGGGAAAGGACAAGACAGGAATGGAACTGGAATAGTTTTGTTGAATCATTCAGAGATGAATATATCCCTCAGTGGATAATCGAGAAGCGAGAAGACGAGTTCCAGAGCTTAAAACAGGGGAATATGACAGTAGCTCAATACGCTGCTCAATTCAATTGCTTATCCAAGTACTGTCAACGGCTAATAGATACAGAGCAAAACCGTACCCGATAGTTCATGAAGGGATTGAGACAGGATCTTAGAAGGGCATTGGCACCATTCCCACCAACGACTTATGCTGCAGCAGTGGAAGCCGCAATTCGTACTGAGAATGAGGATAAAGGTAGAGCAGATAGCAAAGCATCAAATTCATCTGAGCATGTTACTAATAAGAGGCCTGCAGGGCAGCAACACATAAATAAAGGAAAACAAGCTCGGGCTGCACTAACTAGGGCCACTGCAAATGAAATAACTTGCCATCACTGTGGCAGGAGGGGACACGAAATGAAGGACTGCTGGTCTAAGAAGGAGAATCGAAAATGCTTTATTTGCGGAGACCCTTCGCATATGAGGAATGACTGTCCAAAAATTAGAAGTGCCAACCAAGGAAACCCAGCAATGCTTGCTCGCTCAGCCAGTCGAGCCGATATTGTCAGAACCGCAGGAAGTGAGGATAGAAATCTCAGGAGAATACCTAAGACCGAATGCAGAGGTACTAGAAGCAGATGCAACAATAAGAAAAAGTAAGCCTACTATTATGCAGACATTTTAATTTATTCTAATCCTGCTCATCGCTATGTGAAATTGGATCGGCCATATTAATGGGGATGTGATGGGTCGAAATTGCCCAGACCCGATGGTCAAGGTTCAGTGGGAGCATCATGGCATGCAGGATGCCACATGGGAATCGGAAGAGTGGGTTAAATGGAAGTATCCTGAGCTGAAATAGAGGTATACTTGAATTTCGGGACGAAATTCTTCTAAGGATGGGAGGATGTGAAACCACAATCGAAACCAACCTTAGAGTAAGGGGGTTGGGATGCATATCATACTTTATTTCATGTTTAAATATATTTTTATATAGTTTTATGTGCATTGAATTTGTATTTTATATTCTAGAGGGCTTGATTGTGATTATTGAGTGGGAAGGGCAAAATGGTAATTTTTACCTAATCTGGAAAAAGGGAGATAGCTTGAGGATTGAATAGGAAAATATTTTTAGAGGGGAAATAAGGACAAGAGTTGTTGTGGTTTAGTGGTTAGAGCTTTAGAATTGATTCTTGAGGTCTTGGGTTCAAAGTCCATCATAGAAGCTTTAGCTTTAGTAAATTTTATTTTACTTGGGAAAGGATAGTTTCGGCCTTAAGGGCCTAGATTAATATGATGATGATGTTCTAGGAGAGACATGATAGAAGTAACCTCATTCCACTCCTTTTACTCTTCTTGAAATTCTTATAGGGAAAATCATTCTTCCTTGATCTTTAATTTTCCTCAATTCTCAACTTATTAGTTTGATCAAGATGTTCTAGCCTTTTTCTTTCCAGAAAATTCAGTAAAGTGCTGAGGCCTTTTAGGATCAAAATGTCTTGTTAAAATACTCCTTATGGTCTGAAAAATATGGTAGCGTTGTGGGAAATTTCAAGAGAAAAATCCCTCTAGTAAGCTTGCTGAAATTTTCCTCTAGCTTAGTTCATCTTTCTTCATAGAATGAGCTGGAATTTTCCAGCTTGTTGTACCTTCAAAAGGTCAAAATTTTTAGCTAAAATTCCCTCCAAAATACTGCCAAAAAAATTGTCTTTAGGATCAGTTTGAAACCTGAAAGTTCTTGTCCAATTTCGGACTGCTCAAGCTGGAGCAAACAGGAAAAATTCCTGTACGAAAATCAGTTTTGAGAGCTCAAAACTAGGCCGTTTTCGGCCAGATTTTGTGCAGCACCTTTGCCATATTTTTCCTCCATGAAAAAGGCTGTAAACCAGCCTTGAATACCCCTGAAACCCCCCTTCCAGCTCGCTACAAAAATGTTTGGAAGTGGCAGACGAAAATCTGCCAGAAAATCACTGTGCAACGAAATTTCTGTGCAGATTTTTGTCCAGCTTGTTTCCTATCTCTCTTCCATCCAAAACACCAACCCTAATCTGTCAAAACCTTTCTTAAACCTCCATCAACAGAGCTCCATTGATCCCCTTGAACTTCTGCACGAAATTCCATTAATGGCTGTCCAAAAATCTCTCAAACAAATCCCTGCAATTTAGTTTGATTGGTTTCCAAAAATTCAGCCATCCTATTTAGCAACCTTCCATAATATTCTGCTCAATGGACTAGACTTCTTCTTCATCATTTTACACCCTACTTTCGGCCACCATAAGCCTCCATATGTCAGCATTATTCCCACGAAATTCTGCTCAAACAATCAGCCATGGCAGACTTCAAAGTTGTCCAAGCAATCAAGATATTCTTAGGATATTTACTTTCCAAATTCATTTCCTAAAAATATTCTACCAAGATTGTAACAACTAACCTTTCCTTTTCCCTTCCAAATCACAGAAACAACTCCCTAAACCCTACTGAAAATCAGCCAGCCCCTCTCTCACAGAAAATTCGGCAGCTGTAAATCCTTTCTCTCTCTCTCGCGATTTTCAGTAACCTCAAGAACACACACACACTACACCAAGAACACCTACTACTTCCTTTCAACTAATACCACTCCAAATCACTTCAAACCACCTCTAAAAGTCCCAGAATTCATCTATTCATTGCTGTGAGTCCATCCGTGCCATTTTTAACATCAAACTACAAAATCCAACTTGCTCTTTTTTATCAAAAACCAGAAATTTTGTGAAAGCTCAAGAACACCTTCAAGGTAGGTTTGTTCAATCAACTTCAGCTTCGCTAATCTTTGATCTCTAATGAATATATATGTGATTAAACATGCTAATGTACTCTCTTCTTCTTCTTCTTCTTCTTCTTCTTCTTCTTCTTCTCTCTCTCTCTCTCTCTCTCTCTCTCTCTGCTGAATGATTTCATCAACCATGGCCATGCTTCCTTCATCTCCTTTGGACGGATTTAGGCAGCTTGGGGTTTAGATTCATTCGAAACTCCTTCAAGATATTCATTAGTCAAGTAAACCTTTTTAACCCATCTTTTAAATTCTAGACTTATGTCTCTAGGATGATGTTGATAGAAGATGAATCATGAATAGGGTTGAGTATATATTGTTGTGTTAAGTTGAGATTGAAGCATGAATATATGTATGAATATGTTGGAGATGGGATTTTTGCATGAGTTTCTTATCTTGGTTGAATATATGGTGTTCTAGGGTTTGATGTATGTCTCCATGATCAAGTATGCTAGAGATTTTGTCATCTATGATGAATAGGAATTATATTCTTGTGTGATTATTGAAGCTATGATTATATTTATGCTAGTGATAGTTAGATCACGCCTTAGTAAGTCTAGATCTATGCTTACATACATGATTTGGATGGTTTGATGAATTGAAGGATTGTATATGTTCATGATTGTGGTTAGCCATAGAAATATGATCATGACCTAGTTGTCCTTAAGCTAATTTTTATTTCATGAATAAAATATTTCATAATGGGATTTTGCTAGTAATTTCCAAAAAAAACCCTAGGAGGGGTAAATTTCGATTATTATATATAATAAGGATATTTTAGTCAAATAAATAATAGCTTTTGCTAGAAAATAAAATATATAGATAATATATATGGAATGATAATATCAAATAAAACCTTTTATGGAAATAATCATAATTAGTAAAATATTTATTACTAAAAATTTAATTATTATCGTTTAATCAAAACCCATTAAAAATTTATTTATTGTCTTTCAAGCAAGACTCATTAAATTTATTTTCAACTAATTTTAGTTATCATTTATTTTCTAACAACTAAATTATTAATAAATCATTATTTTACCTAATTCCACCTAGGACTCTTCATCAAATAAACTCTAAATCTTTCTTATCAAGATTTGAACCTTCAACTTATTAGTACGTATTTTTCAAAACACTAATTATTTTAAATATCAAATTAGACTTAGCTTATAAACCCTTTTTATTTATTATCTGGCCTTAAAGCTTGGGACACTAGGATCATGGTAGTAGTGAGTTGAGTTTGTTTTATTTGTAAAAGTCGATTTTGGACTTGATTTTCTTTTGGGATGATCTAGAAAGTGTTGTAATTAATTTATATGAACTCTTTGATAGATTTAGAAGATTGTCAAGGGTAGGGACCAACCTACTAGAGTTCATACCCTAAGCTTAAGGATAAGGCAAGTTCCCTTGCATTCATGAAATTGATTTTATTTTATTATCTTGGTTTGAAAGTAAGGTTGGTGAGTATCTTTTGCAAATACAGAATTTTTATCATGGTAGCTGATTTTGAAAACCTCTATATTTGGAACCTTATTATTTTGGAAACTTTTTACATTTGGAAAACTTCTAATTTTAGAAACTTCTAGATTTATAAATATTTAAAATGTGTCAGGCATGACTTAGGAGCCAAGCATAAAAAATTTTGATTTGTTTTGAATATGCAAGAGATAAATTTTTGGGCATGCATCTAATTTTTGAAAATCACAGCATGACTTATTTAAGCGTGTGGCTCCTCCACTATGAATTTGTGGAATAAATTATTGACTTAAAACCACGCCTTCTAAAATTTTTGTACGAGTTGAAAAATGTTGTTTGGAACTGTATTGAGCCAATTTTGTAGGTTCCACTTTGGAGCCTCATGAATTGTGAAAATTGAATAACTTTGAGTACTCAATTGGGGCTAGGCTTTTGTACTAGCCTTTGGTTGTTCTGGGGATATCTCTCGGCAGGTGGCCACCTCCGAGAGGTTGACTCTTTTTGATCAGGGCGTCAGTATAGAAGGTTGAGCCGTCCTCAGCTAGCGACAGGGTTCTGGTAGAATCGACGGCCGGAAGTGGGACAACCGGTTTAGATTGAGTGAGAAAGGGAGGAGTATCTCACTCAGTAGGATGTACACCTACCAGGTGTTGGGGGTCAAGTGCTTCACAGAAGTGAGAGCCACCTCTGTGCCCTTTCACCAGGTGTGGGGGGTCAAGTGCTTCACAGGAGTGAGAGCCACCTCTGTGCCCTTTCACCACCTGTCGGGGGTCAAGTGCTTCACCTGGTGTGAGAGCTACCGCTGTGCCCTGTCGGATTAACTTAGTTGCTTTAATTGTTGAGCTATTTTCGGGGGACTGTTCTAAAGTGTCATTGGAATTTTATTCGAATCTCAAAATCTTTTAATTATTCATATCTTTCCAAACAGAATATTTTAAGAGCATTTTTCTCCATGACTTCTCACTACAATCTTCCAAGAAGTGAGAGTTAAATTTGTAAATAAGGCATGACAAGCTTTTGATATACTGCTAGTGCATGCATCATGAAAAATGTTTTATCTTTTTAGCCCAACTCACACACGGGGCTTACTGAGATTTCTGTCTCATCACTCTTTTTACCATGATTTCAGGTCGATCCTGCTGTGGGGATGAGTAGCTAGTGTTATCTTCCTTGGAAGAGAATGTTGTCATTTATTCTTATGTATTGCTTTGGGGAGTTGAGAGTGGATAATTTTTATTTATGGATTTGTGTTTAGGAATTCATGGATTTATTCTTGGGATATAATAAATTTTTGAGTTAAAGTATTATTTTAATCCGCTGTTTTATTTGGGTGACCTAGTTATAAAGACCCCTTGTCCTTTGGACGGGGCGACATCCTCGGCCCTGGCGGGCCTAGGGAGCGGGGTGTTACACAAGTGCTTCAAGTGTCTTGCCTATGGGCATACTTCTCGTGAGTATCCAAGTAAAAGGGCTATGTACACTAACCCCTCTGGAGAAGTCATAAAACTGATAAAGAAAAGGAGGAAGAACAATGCTAAGGAGGCCATGAAGAAAATTTAGAAGAGGAAAGTGATAAAGAGGAAGTGGTTGGCCAAGAGTATTCCTTAGTTGGAGTTATAGGGAGATCATTGAACTCCCAAGCCATTGAAGACCAGGACCATCAACAAAAGGAGAACATATTCTACACAAGATGTCTAATCAACAAAACCCCTTGTAGTGTCACTGTGGATGGTGGAAGTTGCACCAATATGGTTAGTACAAACTTGGTTGATGAGTTGGGAATGAAATGGATTAAACATGCCAAGCCTTACAAGTTACAATGATTGAATGATAGTAGAGAATTGAGGGTCAACAAACAAATCTTGGTGTCTTTTAAGATGGGGAACAACAAAGATGATGTACTATGTGATGTGGTGCCTATGCAAGCGAGTCATTTACTTTTAGCGAGACATTGGAAATATGATAAGAATGTAAAACTTTATGGTAGGAAGAACAACTACTCTATTATCCATGAGGGATCCAAACTCACTCTTTCCCCCATGCCCCCAAGTGAGATGAATAAAGACTAAAAGGGAGCACAAGATGCCAAGCAAAAATAAAAGTTAGAGAGTAAAGAACAAGAGAGGAAAGAGAAAGAGTTGAGAGAGAGAATGGGAAAACAAGTACCATTGACCATCATGGATAGGAGTCAGAAAAGACAAGAAAGATGAGGTAAAAGAAGAGTGAACTATTTTACAAAAGGTAGTGAGATCATAGAAGCAATATAGGCTAAAGAACCAGTTATTCTCCTTATTTGCTAAGGATCTTATGTTACTACTAATGACTCTACTTTATCTTTGCCAAGTGAAATTGTAGCTATTCTCCAAGAGTTTCATGATGTTTTCGCAACGGAGGTGCCCAGAGGATTGCTACACATAAAAAGAATCTAGCACTAAATAAACTTCGTGCTTAAAGCCATCATCCCTAACCGACTGGCCTTTAGAACCAATCTAAATGAGGCCAAAGAATTACAAAAGCAAGTTGAGGAGTTACTTGAGAAGGGACATGTGAGAGAGAGCATAAGCCCTTGCACGGTTCTAGTTCTCTTGGTCCCCAAGAAGGATGGGACTTGGCATATGTGTATGGATTGTCGTGCCATCAACAATATCATGGTTAAGTATCGCTATCCTATTCCTAGGCTAGATAACTTGCTTGATGAATTATTTGGTGCATGCATTTTCTCCAAAATTGATTTGAAATCCAACTATCAACAAATTAGGATTAGGCAAGGGATGAATAGAAAATGGCTTTCAAAACCAAACATAGATTATATGAGTGGCTTGTTATGTAATTTGGATTGTCTAATACTCCTAGTACTTTCATGCATTTAATGGATCATGTTTTCAGAGAATTTGTTAGGAAATTTGTTGTCGTGTATTTTGATAACATTTTAATTTATGGAAAGTCATATGTGGATCATTTAAATCATCTTCAATGTGTTCTTGTTGCTTTTAGAAGGGAAAGATTGTATGCTAACTTGGAAAAATGTACTTTTTTTCTTGGAAAGGCTTACATTTCATGGGTGTGTTATGAATGCAAAAGGGATTGTATTTGATGAGGGAAAAGTGAAAGCTATCCAAGATTTGCCCACTCCTACCACTATTGCAAAAGTTCATAGCTTACATGGGCTAGCTAGCTTCTATAGGAGATTCATCAAAAACTTTAGCACCCTAGCAGCCCCTCTAATGGAAGTAGTGAAGAAAAAAGGTAGGATTCAAGTGGGAGGAAGCCCAACAACAAGCCTTTCAAACCCGTAAGGATAAATTGAGCCAAGCTCCAATTCTTATTCTAACAAACTTCGAGAAAGCATTTGAGATAGAGTGTGATGCAAGTAGAGTGGGGATAGGTACGATTCTAACCCAAGATCGAAAACCCATTGCTTATTATAGTAAGAAATTGTTCAGGACAGTCACCAAATACTTAACCTATAACAAAGAACTTTTTGCCTTGGTGAGGACTATAGAATGTTAGCAACATTACCTATTACCAAGAGAGTTTGTTATCCACACCGACCATGAAACCCTTAAGCATCACAAAAGCCAACAAAACTTAAGTAAAAGGTATGCAAAGTGGATGGAGTTCATTAGGACATTTCTTTATGTCATTCAATATAAAAATGGTAAGGACGATGTGGTTGCAGACGCACTATCTCAAAAATATGCACTTTTAAACTCTTTAGATGGTAAAATTCTAGGTTTTGCGTTTATGAAGGAATTGTATGAAAAGGATGAGGAGTTTGGAAAAATCTTTCATGCTTGTGAAAAATGTGCATTTGCTAAATACTATAGGCATGAAGGATTTTTTTTTTTTTTTTTTTTTTAGAGAATCAAGACTTTGTGTACTAAAAAGGTCCATTAGGGAATTACTAGTCAATCAGGCCCATAGTGGGGGACTAATGGGATATTTTGGTGTTGCAAAAACCTTAGGCACACTTAAAGAACACCTCTTTCGGCCCAAAAAAAGAAGGGATGTAGAAAAATAATGTTCCTAATGCATAACATGTAGGTGAGCTAAATCTTAGTCATTTCCACATGGACTATAAACTCCTTTGCCCATTCTAAATGCCCCTTAGGTTGATATTTCTCTGGATTTTATTTTAGGGTTGCCTAGATGCAAAGGGGGCAAGGACTCCGTATTTATGGTTATTGATAGGTTTTCAAAAATGGCTCTTGTTGTAGTTTACTCCAAAACTAATAATGCTTCATATACTACAAATTTATTATTTAAGGAGGTGGTAAGGATGCATGGAATCCCAATGACTATTGTGTCTGATAGGAATACTAAATTTCTTAGCTATTTTTGGAGGGTCATATGGAATAAACTTGATACTAATCTTTTGTTTTTTATAGCTTGTCACCCCAAACGGATGGGTAAATGGAGGTGGTCAACCGGACACTCACCCAACTCTTAAGGACCACTATTAAGAAAAACTTAAAGAATTGGGAAGAGTGCTTACCCTATATTGAGTTTGCCTACAATCGGGCAATTCTTTCCACTACTTCTGATTCTCATTTTGAAGTTGTATATAGTTTAAATCCTCTAATGCATTTGGACTTTATTCGTTCACCTGTAGGAGCTCGCATGAATTTAGATGGGGCCAAGAAAGAAAAATTAGTGAAGGCACTCCATGAAAAAGTCAAGGCAGCAATCGCAAAGTGAAATGAAGATATTGTGTTTAAGCACAACTATGGGAGGAAACCGATTTCATTTAAGCCCGGCGATTGGGTTTGGGTTCACCTTCACAATGAGAGATTTCCTCCTGCAAGGAGGAACAAGTCTGACCCAAAAGGTGATTGACCATTTGAATGTTAGTGCATACAAAATTGACTAGCCTAATGACTATAGAGTCATTGCTACATTCAATGTTAGTGACTTAACTCCTTTTTTTGTAGGTGATGATTCGTCAAAGATTTAACTTCAAGAACGGGAAAATGGTAGGAATCAAGCAAACCAAGATGCTAAAACTCAAGAAAGGCGAGAGACAATGTAAGGGCCAATGATAACAATGCAAGGGCCAATGACAAGGGTAAGGATCAAGAGAATACAAGGCGATATCCAATCACTCCAATAACCATACATGATGATGGAAAGGATTTGGAATGAAGAAGGTAGAAGCGAACTCAATTTGATGAACATCCAAGAGGAATCCTAACAACAACACATGCCTACACCAACAGAGGGAGCGAAATATGGAGAAATACTGAATTCCAACTTCCAACTTCAACCTAGCACCGGCCCCCAGGCATACCTGGGGCCAGGTGTATTCTACCAGCTAACACACTGGAATTACAATGCTAATCGGACTCCAAGTCCAGAACTAACACTTGGGGCCGGGTCCAGTAGAACACAGGGTTGGAATTCCAGTGCTAACCTGGTGCCTAGTCCAACACAGTTTCTGGCGCCGGGTTTAGTTAGGCAAGACCCCTTGTTTTGCCAATTTTCACTGTTTTCTCTGCATTTCCTTTATTTTAAACACTTTATGACAACCATTTTGGCCCTTAGGTCTTGGGGCCTTAGTAGTTACTTAGCAAGGGTTAAGGTAGTTTAAATACATCTTTTATAATTTGACAATTCAATTGATTATACTTTATTTCAAACTGCAAAAAGAGAGCTTTAAGAGGTTTAACCTCTTTGTTCATCTTCTTCAAGACTTTGCTTAGGGCTTAGTCCTCCCTATATATGAGTTTTTAAAATCTGTGGATAATGCAATGTGGTTTCATTTGATTGGGGCTTAGTTGCTTTGTTCTTGTAATGTTTCATCTTGAATTCCATTTCTTGGGTTCCTATAGTTCTAATTCTCTTATTCTTGATTTCCTTAGTTATGTCAAGGTTGTTTTGGTGCATCTATAGTTGGTCTTGCTATATCTCTTTTAGGTTTTTGATGCATTGTTTCTAAATGGTTTGCTAGGGAATAGTTATGTAGTTTTATTTCTTTATTGCCACAAATTTTCACTATTTTGGTTACATTTATTTAGCCAAGGGTTTTACCCATTTGTTTGCTTTTGTTCCACAAATTTACTCCACAAGATCATATCAACTGGGTTCGAAGCTGAATATACACCCAGATGGAATAGCTTAGACTCAAGAAGACTCGGACGACTATCCTTCCCCAGTTTAGAGATTCTATTGCTGATATGTATATACTGTCAGGCCCCGTGTCCAAGGACCCGGGAGCCCGAATATTGGCCTGGAAGTACCCACGATTAACTTTGGGCCTGGAATACCTACGGTTAACTATTTAGCCGCCATCCTCGCTGGGCCAAAATAGATATCTCAAGTTGACAATAGGTACTTAGGCCCATCCTTATATACCATTCACACTTCTTATCCCAAACTTATGTGGGATTGGGGTATCACATTCACCCATCCTTTAGGCTCAAGTGTCCTCGCTGGGCCGATACTTTGAGGGGCTAAAACTCAGGACCAACCATGAGGCATAAGATTCTAGAGGTGGCTCACATCGCGCATGGTGTAGCACTTAGTTCCCATACTTGGGGCTGGGTACCTGCTCTAGTACTAAATGGCACGCCTTGTGTTCACGGACCCGGGATCGCGACTATAGACCTGGCTGTACCTACGGTCAACTATTTGGCCATCGTCCTCGCTGGGCCAAAATAGATATCCCAAGTTGACAATGGATACTCAAGTCAATCCTTATTTACCATTCACACTTCTTATCCCTTCTCATGTGGGATTGGGGTATCACATAGATAGCAGGATCCTCAGGATAGCATTTGACTTCATTGATGCAGCAGTTTCTTGGCCATGCTGCAGAAGCTTCTACAAGTCAAGCTAAGGGTAATGGTACAACTGAGGATGATGATGAGGAGGAGGAGGATGATTATTATGATAAGGAGGCTGATGATTATGATTCTCCTTTGATAGAATTTTACTTCTAGCATTGTTTTTATCTTTATATTTTCACAACTTTTCTCAAGATTTCTATTTTTCATTTTGTCTTGCTTTTATGTTCAGTTTCTTTTTCTAGTTTTTGTGTGTGTGTGTGTGTTTTTTTTTTTTTTTTGGTTTAGGTGAATAATCATTATCAAGAAACATGCTCGTTGGATGGACTTTAGCTCTTTTGTGGAAATTCATGAGTATGGAATGTATCCCTTTTTCTTATAGTCTTCCCTTTTAATTTTTTTAGTCTCTTGGTTAGTCTTTCTTGTTATACTTTGGGCCATTGAGGATAATGTCCAATTTAAGTGTGTGGGAGGAGTTCAATCCATTAAAACTTCTAAACATTTTGAATATTGAGGATACGTACAAATTTTTTTTTCGATTTTTGCATGAAATTAGCTTGGTTTGCTCATGATGAGAATATGATTTTCTTTTTCACTTTGGATAAGGATTTATCATTCAATTGGTTAGATTTTATCATAGTAAACCTGTGTATTAAGTTGAGTATTGCTAAATCTTGAAATTTAAGTTAACCATGGATATGTTTAGTTGTTGAATTTTATTCCATTTCTTAAGTTTGAGTATGATGATATGATGAAATTTGTGGAAAGTTTTTGATTAATTCTTATTTCATGGTGTTTAAATTTGCTTTAACCTTGAGCTGTGAATAAGAATAGTGAGAAAAAGCAAACGAGTCTAAATTACGAAAACTGAAAAAGAAAATTGAACATAATACCTATTGCTGAAGAGTATAAGTATGTCCTTTATGAAACTTATCCAGTGATTGGGGAGGATTCCACCGAGAAGGAGTAACAAGTTGAAAAAGCATGGAAGAAGGCTAACGAGATGGCTCATTAGTACATGTTAGCCTCCAGATAACATGGTATTAAATATTATAGGGAAAGAAAGAAAGATTTACATATGGTATTTGTTGACCTAAAGAAAGCTTATGACAAGCTGCCTAGAAAAGTAGTTTGGTGGGTGCTGACCAAGAAAGGTGTATAAATAAAGTATATTACTCTCTTTAAAGATATGTATGAGGGAGCATGTATAAGTGTAAGGACTTGTGCCGGAGTGACTACAGAGTTCCCTATTACTATCGGGGTGCATCAAGGATCAACGCTTAGCCATTTTCTCTTTGCAACCGTTATGGATGAGTTGACCTACACTATACAAGAGACAGTGCCATGGTGTATGTTGTTTGCGGATGATATTATATTGATTGATGAGACTAGAGTCAATGTAAATGCAAAATTGGAGTGGTGGTGGGAGACATTGGAATCCAAGGGCTTCAGAATTAGTAGTAGTAAAACAGAGTATGTGGAATGCAAGTTTAGTGGTAGCAGAAACATAGCACGGAGTGTAATTTTGGAAGGTAGAGATATACCATTCGCTAATTGTTTATGATATCTAGGATCTATTATTCAAAAAGACGGAGAGCTTCATAGCAACGTTGCACACCGAGTTAAGGCAGGTTGGTTGAAATGGAGGAGTGCGATTGGTATTCTTTGTGATTGTTATGTACCATTGAATCTAAAAGGAAAGTTTTACAGGACAGTCGTAGGACCTACTTTGTTATATGATACAAAATGTTGGGCAGCTAAAAGGTGTCATATTCAAAAAATGAAAATAGCTGAGATGCTTATATTACGGTGGATGTGTAGATATTCCAGAAAGGATAGAGTTAGAAATGAGATCATTAGGGAAAAGGTGGACATGGCATCTATTGAGGAAAAGTAAAAGAAAGTTGTCTGCGTTGGTTTGGACATGTTCACAGATGACCGAGGGATGCTTCTGTTAGGACAATGGAGAGAGTGAGGCAGGATTGGTTAGACAGAGGTAGAGGTAGGACTAAAACGACATGGATTGAGGTGATTAGGAGAGATATGTCTTTGTTAGATTTGGATGAGAGTAAGATGTTCGATAGAAGAAAGTGGCGAGAGAGGATTCATGTGGATGACCACAAATTGTCGGACGTTAGTTCATGTAGCCGACCCCAAGTTCCTAGGGATTAAGGCTTAGTTTGTTGTTGTTGTAGCCTTGAAGGAAATCTGGAAAATTTTCCAAATTTTTCTTACCAAAACATGAACAAGATGAAGATGGAGTTTAAAGGAATAGCTATGGTGTTTTTTTCTTGGAACCTCTACCTAATTCCCCTAATTTCTTTTAGCCATCTCTATCCCACAACAGTTGGGATTTTTGAATTCTAAGCTTAGGGAATTGTCTCAGAATTTTTATGATTAAAAATGGATTAAAGAATTAAGTGTAGTTTAAATTTCAAAGGTTTTAGGACAAGGCTAGCAAAATTGAAAGGGGACAAGAATTCTTTTTAGGACAATACCACATGGTCAAGATGTTACCATCATGTCTTCCTTAAGACAACATTCCTATCTTTAAGGAATGTAAGAAAAATGAAAATTCAAACATGGCTAAGATAAATATGAATAAAACTTAAGTGATGGAATTTGAACTCAAGACCTTAGAGATTAAATCACAAAACACTAACCACTTAACCACAACAACTCTTGTTCTTATTTTCTCACCCAAATATTCTTCTTATCTAAACCTCAAGCCATCATCCTATTTTGACCTCAAGCAAAATTACCGTTTTACCCTTTCTACCCAAGAAGCATAAATAAATCATTTAACCTATAAACCACAATTCTAAGGCATGAAAATTCATTCAAAAGGTATATAATTTATGTAAAATGACATGATATGCATCCCATCCCCCTTACTCTAGGGTTGGCTTTAGGTGGGGTTTCACAAAACATACTAGATATTAGTTTCTACTACTCACAGTTCCAATATCACATTCAGTATTATATGCATCACAATCTATATTTGTCTATTGAAATCGCATTTTCTCCAACCTAACAAAACTCATGACATTGAGAAACACTATGGCCATAGAAACTACGAATACAAAACAAGGTGAGATTTAGCACTTATATAGAAAATTGCATCATAATTTCATATTCCATTTCCTTCAGCTACATCTTATTCAGGAGACCTTGCTTTTCTTGTGCACTTGAGTTTTGCTATGTGATATATCCCATATATTCCCTATTGTCCTAATTATAAAAAAAAAACTTCACTTGGAATGTTATTACCTCTTTTCAATACAATTATAAGGTACATGACTATTATAAGTTTACAAAATCTAAAATCCCAAACTTAGAGAAAATATTAGTATGTTATTAATGAGATTAACCATCAACAAAGTGTCTTGTAAATATTTCTACAAACCAGTCAAAGTTACATGCCTAACTTATAAATATGTTATTCTACCAGTTGCATTAATCCAATTAATAATTCGTTGATGATGAACATCTGCACACAAGGGGCCATGAACAAATGCAAATGATTAAGAGACCTACGAATGAATCTTTGTTTGTAGGCTACTCCTTACCTTGATTATAACACAAATTACTACATTTAAAAGCCAAGCTATCCTAGTATTCTCCAATAGCCAAAGAAATATTTGAAGCCTTTATATATTCTTTGATATATCCACCAGCAAATCCTCTACCCAAAAAAAAAAAAAAAAAGATGTTCTAATTCTCCAATTGATTAGCACAAATCAAGATTTTGGAACGTTGTAGAGAATCATTGGCCACTGGAATTTAAAAAGACAATTAACAATTGAAAAGAAGAAAGTTCTCAATCAGTATGCTTAGTTAAGGTTATGAAATTTCCTTTTTGTATGCAAATGACTAAACCTATTTGGACCATATTCTTATAATCTTTAGCCAAATAATTTCAATGCTTAGTATATCGAACAATATCCCCCATATCCTTACCAAAGCAAAGATAACTACAACATCTATTGTATAATAACAAGTGCATGCCTAAAAAGTGAAAAAAAAAAAAACTAGCTTGTGACTTCTTATGCCGCTGTCTTAGAATTGGAAGTGTAAATTTCTAAACAACGTACACTTGTAGCTCTAATAAATGTCCTATGAATACTAGATAGCTTAAAACCTTCAAAGCATAGTCCATAAGAGTTCCTGTCACAAACATATTAGCCCTCAGAATGATCAATATTTGGAGCCACACGAAAGATGTCACCTGCATGCCCAAAAGCCCATGTAAGAGACAACACTAGTGCTTTCATTTTGAGTTACCAGTTCCGTATAAGTAGTGTGTACTTTTATGAAACAAAGCTATCATCCTTTAAGGAACATTATTTTAGAATATTCTTTAGCACTTAAAAGATTTGTGCCCAATATTAAAATCAAGATTGATGACATCCTTACATATTTTTATAGATTTTGCACAAATACATGTTTGATTGTTAGCTTACTTTACTTTTTTCATGATTAGGACAATAAGGAACATAAATATTATTCAGAAGTGGAATAGGTCTTAATCTCAATCGGGGTCATTTTCTTTTTTAGAATTAAAGATTGTCCATAAATATTATCCAAGACCATTTTCATAATCAAAATGGAAAAAAAAAAATCATAAGTATTTGGCAACAATCAATTAAATATCTTAATAACGCACCAATGCTATCCTTGCCAGATTCTATAATACATATGATTGGAGATTATTAACTAACAAGCAGCTCATTGAACTTATTGAACAAACAAAATGTACAATTACAGTATGGTCTTAAATAAGAGGAAAGACATATGGATATTCTTAAATCAGGAGGTCACCTGCTTATGAACACATCTGTGCTTCAATACAACATCTTCTAAGGTCTGTAAAATCATTTTGGAATATTGTTGAAACACATAATACAGAGCAAGTTTAGGAATCAATTGTCAAAAATAAAGTAACAACAAGGACATATAATTATTGCTGTAAAAGATCATTCATCTTCCAAGGAAATATTAGTGTGATGTAAATCAAGTCAATCAATGACCGATTTTCTAAATCTTCAAACTATTTTCCTTTTTTGTTGTCATTTTCATTATGTTTACCTTTACCTTTACATTTTCAATAGAGCAAAAGAGACAAGAAAGACCAAAATAAAATAAAAAAAATGAGAAATTAGATGGAAAAAAGAGATGTGTAAGTTGTAGATGGAAGTAAAAAAGAAATAGAAACTAGTTGGCCTTTGTCAAGCATCTGTTCGTATTTAGAAACATATTTAAAAGAAAAAAAGAAAAGTAATGCAAATTGCTCTTAAATTGACCACAAGTGTTTTAAACTCAGTTAATCAAAATGCATCTTAAAATCTAAATATGTAATATATCCAATGCAAACCAACTCTTCTTACTATCTCTACTCAACCCTCACACGAAAACTTCTGTCCTCATGGAATGGTCTATTCCATCAGGCAGTGAAGTGCATGATAAATATGTACTTGTGTATACTCCAACAAAGCCACTTAGAAGAGTCATGACCTGAATAGAACAATGGATGGTCACACAAACAAGCATAACCATTTAAAGAAAATAGATGAATTTCAAGAAAAGGTCAAATATGATGACCAAAAAAAAAAAAAAAAACCAATATACCTGAGCAAAAAACATTTATGAAATAACTGCAACCAACGAAATATTTTAGATTGAAAAATTGCAATCAATGCAAAGGAAGGAAACCAAAAAATAAATAAATAAATAAATAAAATAGTATGCCTATGGAGAGTGTAAAACACAATCTTCCAATTCCCTTAACTGGAGGTAGAACACATGGTAATGCTAAAGACCCTCAGCTAAAGAATGTTTCCCAGGAAAACACATGAAATGTGTTAAAAGAATGACTAGAAAGGCATGACAATTGCTAATTCCCATTGTGATCGAAAGGGTATGTGAATGGCTATAAAACACGAATCTGTGCAAAAGTAATTTTTGGAACTATAGACGATTAATTCTGTCCTTTTAAGAAGAACATATAGGATTAAAAATTGAATTAGCTTACTAAAATCATTGCCAAAACACATTCGGCCAGAAAAAGGTATGTTGGAATGTATGCCCTCTTAGACTATGTTTCTGATATAAATATATAATATTTTTAATAAAATAATTTATTTTTTGAAAATCATTTGTGAATTAATTTTCTTTATTTGTGTACATTTTCGTTTAGAAAAGACCCATTGTGTTTAAATAAGTTATCTATATAAATGATGGTCTTTCATAGTAAGGTATGGATCATGGGTTATTTAAACACATAAAGATTTGTTCCTAACAAATTGATGAGAATGAGAATCTCATCATGTTTAGGTTATTATGTTATGAATTCCAAATGGGGAATGGCTTACCTTTAGCCAGTGAGTAGTCCACTCATTTCATGACATAAGTGTATTTCAAATACATAGAACAAGACTTGTAGTAGTGGTTTCTAAAAGTACTATATGGTAGAAACATAGACTACTACTGCTACAGCGTGGACTAGTACTCTATGACTTGAGTATAAGTTGGTGGTCTGATGAAGTTGGAAGCATATACTTTGATATGCTATAGTTGAGGTTCTATCGTAGGGCCAATATACTTACATGTTGGGTATGTGTGACTAGTTAGTTAAGACAGACTTGTACAAGATAGTTTCTACACTATACCGCCCCTTGTGGTTGTCTGAATGATCTAAATATCCAGGGCCCTAGGAAACATGACTTGGATGTTTGCTTTAGGGTAGCTCCCTTGGAAAGAGAAAACACTCCAGGTAGTCATGGATCATTGGACTAGAAGCCTAAGGATGGTAGATGTCTTTTAGAGGGGTGTTAATACATTTCTTCCTCTATAAATGTACAATGATGTGTAGAGGGGTATTTTAGTCATTTCACCTGTAGGTCGAAAACTTTGCTAATACAGCATTGTCCTTGGGGTCAATATTTTCTTATGGTGATATTAGAAAATATTTAAAATGCAAAATACATCTATTTATATAGTAGGGGTATTTTGGTCATTTTAGTAGCAAGGCGATGTGTCTTTTTGGTCCTCGGAATAGCCCGTAAGTCCTAATTATTTTTAGGTTGAGAAATTGATCTCAGTTGAGAGGGTTATATTTTATTCAGGAAGTCTAATTTATTAGACTGGAATAAAATAAATTGAGAGAAATTTATTATCTGGTTTAATTGGTTAATTAATTATTCAGGACCGAGGTCTAGTTTGAATAATTAGAAAATTAACCGGGACTTAAACTAGAGGAAAATAATTAATACTTAATTATTTATTTGGTTATTTATTTTATTAATTCCAAGAAATAAATAATTAAAGTTTAATTATTTTTTGGTTTATTTGGGCACATTAATTATTTATTGGGTTATTCATTTAATCCCAAGGAAAATAATTAATGTTTATTATTTTGAGCTTTTCGGATCCAAGAAAAATAATAAATATTTTGTTAGCCCAATAGCCTGGACCATAAGATTTTTTCGGACACAGTTCAGAAGAGTTTAGGGAGAAGCCAAATTTTATTTTTTTAATAATATTCGGGTGTTTGAAATATAAATCCCAGGAAAATTATTTTTATCAAAATAATTATTTTTGGTTTCATGACTCTTGGCTTTTTGTGTGGAAAAGAAAATTAAAAAAATTAAATTCTCTCCCTCTCGTGTGTGTCTCTTGGTTTTCTGGCTTCTGGTTTTAGTTCATATCAGGGGAAAATCAAAAGCCAACTGAGAATGAGACAGAGTGTGTGGTTCTTGGTTTACTGGGTTTTGGTTTTGTTCTTGTTTATATAAGAAGCCAAGCCAAGGAAACCAACGGAGGAAATATATGAATCTGATCCTCCTCTCTTCTCAACCCAAGTTCAGTGCTTGCCAACTAAGATTAGGCTGGGGAATATTCTGAGAATTGAAAAGCGTGGCATTCATTCACCGGAGGTGAAGAAGTTGGCAACCGGAGCTTCAACCCACAAGAAGAAGAAAGCTGGTTTTGTGCTTCAATCAGCTCTCCTACAATTTTCAAGGTTTAAGGCACTAAGAGGTATGGTTTTAATCCCTCCATGCTGCTGCCATGCTCTGTTATGATTTTTCTCTCCATTTTTATTCCACCGTGCATGCTCTCTATTTGTTTTCAAATCCTTCAAGGTAATCATTGCTAATATCCCATTTTTGGCTAGTATCAAAATCATATGTTTAATGATCCGGTTTGGATAGATTTTGGAAGAGAAAAAAGAACTAAAATGAACAAGTAGATTTTCCAATCATATCTTACATAATAAAATAAAAGTTAAATAAAAAATGTGAGATACATAAAAAACCAAGACAAATAAAGCTAATTATGGATTCAAGATTTGATATAACATTTTTCCATCTTATACTCCTTGCAAAACAATAGTTAGATTTAGTTCTAAATTAGCAATAAGAGTATCTAAATAAAAAGATCATAGACAACATAAGATATGTTACTCTTGTGCTATTATCCCATCGGGCTAAGTGTGCCCTCATTTAATATCGAGATCTTATCCAGATATTTCTTGACAAAATTAATGAAAATCGGTTGGCCTCCATAGGATGAGTAATTGACTGAGCCTTTGATAAATGATCTGAAAATGCGACAACAATCAAGTACCATTGAAGAGAACAGAGTAATGTATGGGAAAGTTGGCATTATATCAGAGGTCTGAAGATGAAACAGTAAAACATCATCTTGTTACTTGGACTCTTTCTTCAATACCATCTATTCACATCTATCATTGGCAAGCACATATGGGATTTATTGCCTACACTATGTTAAAAGAATTTCACGATACTTTTGACGACTAGTGCTGAGAGTTTGGAGAATGGAGTCCACTTAATAACCATATTGTCTTAAGGTTGCACCCAGAAGAGTAACATAATATTTACAAAGAGAAGATGGATTGCACCATCCATATGAGCTAGATTTTCCTCATCCCTATGACGAGTTGATGAAGTATATCCTATTGCAGTTTGAGTAATATCCTTCACATTGCTCCTAATGTTAACTAGCCATTCATTAACTTCACCAGAAAACATCTTCCCAATATGAGATTTGATAAGCATTATTTGCTTCTCTATCACTGCTTTTAGTGCCTTCAATGGAATATTCTATAAATATTTTTTCTCAATCAGATCAACAGCTTTAAAAGTAGGTAAAATAAATAGACCTTCAGATTTGTGCTCATTACACTTCACGCAGGGAACTAACTCGTGAAGATAATTTTTGGACATCCTAATGGCTCTAGTAACATTCTTCTTAATCGAGTAAAATTTAAGAAGCTCTTCGAGTTTCAAAAGTAGGGCACTTTCTACATTTTGCAACCTAACATTATCACTAATAAGCTCACTCTTCAACTCCTCCATATCAACCAAGACACCATAGAGTTCATCAATACCACTAATGAACTCCTCATAATGAATTTTGCATAACTCCTCAACTTCAACTTCTTCATTTGTTGGACATCAGGCTTCCTCACTCAAAAGAATGCCTACCTATAGGACTTAAATCCTCCCCATTACTGCTCATAGTGGGAAGAATACAGTTCTCACCAGTATCTCCATTCTCAATTACATTCCTCCTCTTCGTTTTAGCATTTATGTTCTTCTAACAAACCAGAATAAAATTTTTTACAGAATAAAACTTGGTGCCAAAAAAAAGCCTCTATTTCTACTAATTAATTACATGTATAAATTGAAAGTTTAGAGAAACATAAAATGGAAGTTATTTCAATTATATGAATATAGCAAGGCCAAAAGAACAACCCCTTTTTAAGCGTGTAAACAAAAGATAACAAAGGGTTCCCGAAATGCTAGTAAACATTCCAAAAAAAAAAACTTGTAGACAAAGAAAACTAAGAAAACCGTATCTGCAAACCTATTGAGAGAAATTAACTAAATCCAGAATATCTTGAACGTCAAAAAGAACAATATCATGAAAAAAAATGAATAGTTTTCATTCATAATATTTATTATTCACTCAAATTGACCATGGGAGCTTGTTGGAAACCTCCAATTGAGTGCTCATCCCAATCTTGACCTTGTTGAACATTTAGTGGAAAAGTATGGGCATCATCTTCCATCATTCTAGGGCTAGGAGCATCAAACCATTCTTGTCCCCTTCATTGTGCCACGGTGGATGATTGACCCAAATATTGCCTCAATCCGGTAACCTCCCTTGTCATTTATTCAAATCTACTATGTATTGTCCTCATCATAGCACTTAAATCCTCTCGCAAAGCCCTAGCATCAAGTGGTTCTTCTTGTAGCCTGCTAGGACCACTTAGATTAGGCCTAGGAAGTTCTTGTTCTTGGGCCATGGTAATGAAATTACTCAATGAGTTATACCTACAAAAAAGATTAATAAAAAAGAAGTAGTTCTTCTCTTCACTCCTTTGTGTGCTTACTCTCAATGGCTTTCACTCTACACTCCCGTTTTCTCTCTTTGGCTCTTTTGATGTTAGTCTCTCCCTCTTGCCGTTTTCTCAATACTCAAACCTTCTCATTCAATCCAATTCTCCCCAATAGCCAAATATTTAGTCTAACCAAGTGAATCAACAAAATCAATGGATTTTCCAATTTGGGGGTCTTAAGGGAATTTCAACAAACACTTGTTGGGCACCTTAAACAAATAAGTTTTCCAGGTAAGAATTTTAAAGAACGAGGACTCACATAGTGCAGGAACAATAACTAAAACATAAGGAAGTAATTTAAAACAAGAAATGAACAAGAATTAGTAAGAAACAAGAAATAAGAACAACTAGTAGATTGGAATAGGAAGAACAGGACTACCACAAATGTGCCATAGCAAAGATGAGATTAATGAGCATGTATTTCAACAGTACAGTGATATATCAAGTCCCAACATCCCAATGAACGAAAATCAAAAGTTAAAATACATAACTATGGCTACAAACATCCTCATAGAACATTTAACTAACACCTTAGTTGCAATTCCATCACTTAAAAACAACTAATATTTTCACCTATATTCAAGCCCATTTTCAGCACAAACATAAGAGAAATTTGTTCCCAAGAAATATAATAACATCAAAGAGCAATTTTTTTTAAGGAAAAACTAAAAGATAGAAAATATTTCATGGCCTTTTCGGAGCATGTTTTTGAGTTATGGGTTTCTCCTATTTTTTTATTTTACTTGTAGGGCTCATTTTCTTGATGTCAATCTTTGATTGAGATTAAAGCTTTCCTTGCTCCGATACCAAACTTTTTGATATGATTATGTGTGGGAAAATTTGTGGGACAATGACAAACAAATGTGCAAAACCCTTGGCTCAACTGGTATAACCTAAACAGTGGAAACTTATGGCAAAATGAAGAAAGAATACTATCTAACTATTCTCTAGCAAACCTTTGAAGAACAAAGTATCAAAGACCCACAAGAAATATAGGAAGACCTACTATAAATTCACCCAAATATCCATGACACAATAAAGGAAATCAAGAATAAAAAAAGTAGAACTATAGGCACCCAAGTAATAGAATTCAAGATAAATCTTAGAAGAACAAAGTAACTATGACCCAATCAGGAGAAACCGCATTAGATTATCCAAAGGTTTTAGAGACTCATTCAAATGAAGAACTAAGCCCTCAGTAAGGTCTTGAACAAGATGAACAAGGAGTTAAAAACCTCTCAAAGCTCTCTTTCACAATTTGAATAAAGTAAGTTAAACGTCTTGTCGAATCACAAAAGATGTATTTATACTACCTTAGCCCTAGATAAGTGATTAGTAAGGCCCCAGGACAATTTAAGGGCTTAAAAGATCTTTATAATGTGTTTAAAATAGATGGAATACGGAGAAAATAGAAAAAATTGGTCAAACAAAGGTTGGGCCCCGACAGGGGCCGGCACCAATCAGCAAGAGGGAGAGATTAACATCAAAAGAGCCAAAGAGGGTAAACACGAGTGTAGAGTGAAAACTATTGAAAGTAAACATGCAAGGGAGTGAAGAGAGGACCTACTTCTTTTGTTTTTATTAATCTCTTTTGCATGTATAACTCCATGAGTGACTCCATTGCCATGGCCTTTGAATAAGAACTTCCTATACCTAATCTAATTGATCCTAGTAGACCACAAGAAGAACCACTTGATGCTAGCGGTTTGCGAGATGATTTGAAATCTATGATGAGAACTATGTAAAGTGAGTTTCAACACATGACAAGGGAGCTAACGGGGTTGAGGAATCAACTTGGTACCTCTTCTACCATTACACAAAGAAGAGGTTAAGAGAGGATTGAAGTTTCAAGCCCTAGAATGATGGATGGTAATTTCCACACTCATCCACTCAATGTTTAATAAAGTGAATATTGGGATGAGCACTTAATTGGAGGATTTCAACAAGCTCCCGTGAGAAGGGGTACCATGGTATGAGAGGAGGATGAGGTAGGGATGATGGAAGGAATGGGAGAAACAATCTAAGAGGGTTACAAAGAGAATTTGATGGAGTTGATGAATGGTATGGGAGAGAACATGGTGATGCATATGGGGAAACCAATAGAGGATGGGGTAATAGAGAAAGTAGGAGACAAGGAAATGATGAGGATAGGGAGTTGAACCATATCAAGTTGAAGCCACCAATATTCTATGGGAAGAGTGATCCCGAAGCCTATTTTTAATAGGAGAGCAAAATGGAGATTTACTTTTAATGCCATAACTATAGGGAAAGAACCAAGGTGAGGCTAGCTATCTTGGGGTTTTGCGGAGTGTGCTTTGGTTTGGTGGGAACAAGTTGGCAATTAAAGGTGGCAAATGAGAGTAGAAGACGTGGATAATTGTTAGTTGTTAAAAGATATGATGAGGGCTAGGTTTGTCCCATACCACTACTACCAAGACCTTTACTAAAGGATTCAATCCCTTAAGCCAGGTAATAAAGGGTTGGAGGACTACCATAAGGAAATGGAGACGATGTTGATGAGAGCTCAAATCTAAGAAGATCATAGGGCAACAAGGGCTAGATTTTTGGGTGGATTGAATAGAGAAATAACCAATTTGGTAGAGCTACACTCCTATGACAGAGTTTAGGACATAGTCTATGTTGGCGCCAAGATTGAAAAGCAACTAAAGAGGAAGACTTTTGCTAAGCCAACATTTCAAAGTCCAAACACCACTAGTAAGATGCCAGTGAAAAAGAATAATGCTCCTAGGCCTTTCTAAAGGGAGTACAACAAGCCAAGTGTAGGATGAAAACCTAGGGAATGGTGGAACAAGGATAAAGGAAAATCCATGGAAAGACCACCACGAAATAAAGATATCACGTGCTTCAAGTGTCTTGGCTATGGGCAAACTTCTCATGAGTGTCCAAGTAAAAGGGTTATGTACACTAACCCCTATGGATAAGTCATAACCGATGAGGAAAATGAGGAGGAATGATGCCAAGAAGGCCATGAAGAAAATATAGAAGAGGAAAGTGATAAAGATGAAATGATTCGCTAAGAGTATTCCTTAATTGAAGTCACGGGAAGATCATTGAACTCCCAAGCCATTAAAGACCAAGACCATCAACAAAGGGAGAACATATTCCACAAGATATATACGAATTTGGGTATAAAAAAATCATGTAAAAATAAGCACATTTCCAATCAAGTTTAAATTAAAACGTTAACCCCAAATTACACATATGAGTAAGTGTACTCATCATTAAGCATTGCACAGGGTTTAAAACGAGTATCGATCCTCAAGGAACAAGTATGCAGTAATCACTTTTCTTTCATTATTTAACCAACTCAATAAAGTGAAAAAGAATAAAAAGGAAAAAAAATAAAATAAAAGAATATATACATGTCAAGGATGGAGAATTATGTAACTCAAACCACTATTTTGACAAACATGACCTTAAAGTACCCAATCATTGTCATAAATAATCATTCTCTTGACATCATGAAGGATTAAGATAGATTCACTTCTTTTCCAATCTATGAAATCACTATCTTCTAGACAAATTAGCATCACATATCCTGTCTCAATTAATTCATCCAAAAGATGCATTAAACACAATCCTTGATTAAATCCCTATATCCTAACAAATTTAAAACATAAAATTAACTAATAAATCCATATCCTGGCAGACATCAATTAACCTTTAATTATCCAGTTCCTAGCAATTAACCCCTTTTTCAAGCAAGTTAATAGAAAACAAATATGAAATTAACGAATTGAGACCATCATCAACCCCTTTTTCCAAGCAAGTTAATAGAAAGAAACAATAAATTAATCTCGTAATCAGTATAAGTAATTAAATAACAAGAATAACAATCAATTAATCAAAAGATCAAAGTAACTATAAAAATCATGAATACCGAAAACAATGTCAAATTACAATAATACAATTAATACATTATTGTTCAAGAAAAGAAAACAAAGTTAAAAGAAAGCACTCATAGACAAGTCTCATTCTTTTTCCTTTGTAGACTCTCTTGTACAATCCTCCTTGATTTGATGAATTCATCCTTGATTTTGAGTGATCTTATATTTTGCTTCTCGAATTCCTTTGACTTATGTTTTTTCCCTCTATTTATAGTCTTTAGAAGTGTCTAAATTCACCCCTCTAGGGTTTCTGGCCGAATAGAAGTAGGAAAATACTAAAACTCTAAAAATTGCCAAAAATGCACACAAAAAATTGAGGCACCGCCTCTGCACCAGTGCACAGCAGGCGGTGCCTTTCCTACCTTGGGCCGATGCCGGTTGCATTCTGTCTCTCTGTTCGTTCACAAATTTTTCTCAATTTTCATGCCACTTCTTCCAGGTCGCAACCAGCTCTGCCTCTGGGCTTCCAACCGGTGTCGGCTGTGTTCTGTTTAGCTCTTATTCCACCAATTTTCATTATCTCGAAGTGCGTACCAGTAGCATGTGGCTGGCGCCCTCTCTCCTGTCTAGGTTGGCGCTGCCTCTACTCTATTTAGCGACAATTTCGCCTTATTTTATCCCTAAAATCTAAAATACTACACAAAACACATTTCCAATGGTAAAATTTCAAATGTGAAGGAATATGACTAGTTATTGCACAAAATGTATCACAAAATGACCTCAAATAACTAGGAAATTTATGACTAATTTAGGCTTTATCACATTCCCCCACAGTTAGCTCTTTGCTTGTCCTCAAGCAAAATATCAAAGACAAGTAGAAAAACACAAGTTTTCACAGAATCACGCAATCAATTTCGAAATAATATTTCCAATACTTTCTTTATTCAAGACAAGAAAATATATGCTACTATACCTTTCATAACAAATGCAAGACTTACGTAAATGAAGAACGACTAATAGAACCATCCCAACACTTAACATCATTCTCAAACCATTGGAAAGAATTTAGTTCAAAGAAAATATGCATTCCATAAGCTTACATTTTATACACTCTTTCCACTAATCCGAGACATATCATTATTCTACTTGGGTCAAGTAGGACTTTTAAGCTTGTAATGTAAGGTTAAAGGGTTTGTAATGTAGCTGCCAAATGAAGGATATAGGAAAAATCAAATATCAAAGAAGATGAGAGTTTGCAAGAAAAGGATAAACAAAATATACCAATAGATTCCAGACTTTTCTTGCTCTTCTATTACAAAACTAATCAAAACCCCATAACATTGTATCGCAATCATATTACTGTTCAAGCAAATCTTGCATTCGTTTCATCAATAGTTCTTCACCGAATCAATCATATTGCACAAGATCATCAAAATTTCAGCAATTCTTATCTCAACTCAACCAACATTCTTCTTGTGCTCTTCTTTTCTTTTTCTTTCAGCTTTTCTTTTCTTTTTCCCTTCTTTTCAAATGCTTCTTTTGTTTGTTTCTTTGTTTTTCTTTTTCAACATTTGCTAGCCGCTTTTTGTTTTTCTCAATCTTTCTTTTTCTTCCTCCTTTCTCCTTTCACAATTCCAACTCAACACATGATACATAACTGAAAGTAACAAGTCATGACATTCACAAAAGCATTCTCCCTCATAATTCTTGTACTTGTACTTTTATCCATCAATAGCAATCAAAGATTTGGAAGGTAAATCAAATTCTTAGAAAAAAGTAATGGACAAAGTATAATAATAGGTTTAAGAAAGAAAATAACAATTTAGGATCAAAATAGACACTAGGGATAATATCAAATACGTAGGCTTGAAAAGCTGAAACTATCCAAAGAAGGCCTATTACAGTCATTCCTAAGTTAAATCATGGATGCTTTTCTTATTTTGCCTTAATGAATTTTAGCAAAAAAAAAAAAAGATTTAAGAACAAAGTAAAGCATTTGATCAAGACCTACTTAGTCCAAGTGTGTGCAAAAAGTCATGCATAAGCTACAAATAATATAGAACATATGCTCTATGATCTAGCACAAAGACATACATTAAAAATACATCTTGAAAGCATAAAAAATAAAAAAAAATGAAAAATTTGCTCAAAAGGTTCAAAGAATTTCAAGAAGAATGAAGCATAGAAGAATTCCCATTCTAACCACTCCTCCATACATTAACTGGACTTGTGCTCAATAGCCAAACAAATCAAATAAGGAAATATTGCCATAGGACAAAAAATAAAGGGGAAAGAGAAGAAAGAAAATACTTCCATTGCATTATGAATTCTCCTACAAAAGAGTTGAATTCCAGTAGAAAGGAGCATTGTTGAAGTACCTAGAAAGGAAAATACATAAAAGAAACACACCAAAGAATAAAAACTAGAATATAAAAATAAGCAAAAAGTAAAGAAAATAGTACGAAAAGGAAAAGTACAAGAAATAACTAGAAAAGCCTTGAAAATATAAAGGAAAAAAGAGAGTGACAAGTAGAAACAAGTGCAGAAAAATCATCTCAATCCTCCCCATCATCATCATCATGTGCTAAAGTGCCATTACCACCATGCGGTCCCGAAAAACGCTGCATCCACTAAGCCCATTGTTGCTCCTAAATAGTTTGCCTCTGGGCAATGTTATCAATGGCATCTCGCATATGTAGCAACATCTCTGTCTGCTGAGCTAACTGTCCCATCACCATGGTCTTAAAGTCAATCCTTGGTTGGGACTGTGAACTACTAGCTCGTGCTTGCGATGGTGGTGGTGTGTGCTGCTCCTCTATAGGTGGTGGCCGAACATGTCCAAGATACTTCGCCTCATAAGGATTTAGCCATTTCTTCATCTCTTGGCTGTATTTGTACCTACAGCTCGTCAATGTTTACTCTGTGACCAAGTCATGCTCAGTGGTAGTCTCAGTCAATTCTCCCTCAGTACTAATACCAAAATCTCTCAGAATATTCATGATTACTAAAGGAAAGATGAAGGCTTTAGTCAAGAGACGATGATGAACCACATTCCTAAAAACTTGTAAGATCAATGGGGCAAGAGGGATAGGCTGAGTGGTCATCATCCTATGCAAGATGTACATATCAATAGTGCGTGTCTTATAGAATCCACTGGCTTGGGGTACGTTATTAAAAGCAAACATGTATACTAGAGCCTGAAAGTTGGCATCAAGATTATTTTTAGAGTAGAAGCTGTTGGCTTGGAAAACATATTTTCTTGCACAACCCTAGAATAGCTCTAGTTTCAATGGCATCCCAATTAAGGTCAAAAAGAATCTTTTGATAGTTGGTATCTATCCCTAGCCAAGAATCATCATCAAACACATGGAAAAGAGTGGCAAATGGTTTCTTGTGATGAAAATAGGGGTTCCCTTCACTCGTGTCTCAATGTGTGGAAGATGGTTATTGTTCTTTGCAACCATGTTAGTATAGAATTATTTTATGAGCTCTGGACAATAATCCTCCTTAAGCTGTAGTATAAGTCCCTACCCTAGTCTCCTAAACATCATTCCTAGTTTAAGGGCATAGTCTAGAGTAGGTGCAAAGATACGCTCCATAATTATCTTATTTGAGGACCTCCTATTGTACCACTCCTCATAGGATGGATCAATGAAATCTGCTGCCCTGAGAAAGAAGAAGCTCAAGCCCTTTTGGATTATTGGCCCTGTGCTCTAGACATATTAGGAAGGAGATAGTAGTGAAGATAGGAGTATAAGTACTAGGAAGCTCAAAGATTTCAGAAGAATATAATCTCCCCTTTACAACACAACACTCAACTTTCAACCAGCTCACACCACAATTCCCAAACTCCTTAATGTTTACCTTTCACCAACACAATAACCAATTCAACCTCCTCCAATCAATCCACCACAATTTTCACACAACCTGTAAGAATAAGCATAATATCTCACTGGAAAGTGTAAATGTGCTGAGCAAACCCAATGTATCTAGATGCTCATAACATGATCATGTGAATTATGGAATCATCATGGCATTATAGTGATCATGTGTAAGATAATTCAAGTCCAATGTGCAACTAGTTACTCAATCATCATAATAGTCATAATCATACCCTTAAGTGAATACACAAACTCCCTAATAATCATGTGAATGAATAAAGTTCTCAAGAATCATCAACTCATAATATATCCAATGTCGTGAAGCTTACAAATTGATTCACAATGCAAGAGAGCATTAAATATCCCAAATTTCGGCCAAAAATATACCTAAAATTAGAAAAATTTACCTGTAATATTTTAACGGTGGGAATTCAAGAAAAAACGTACCTTCATGTTCTCCTATGCATGGGCAAGCAAAATATGCATCCTTTTTCCAGAAATAAAAGATTTTTTAAGGTAGATTGAAGAATGGGTTTTTTTTTTGTGAAAAACGGAAGATTTAGAGAATTTTGATCTATAGAATCAATAAAAGAATGATAGATTAACACTCTAGAAGTGTTTGGAAGGTGAAAAATCAAATTTTGAAATGTGTAGGATGTGGAGCCGGAGCAGATTAGAGAGAATTTGAGAGGAAGTTGGAGAGTTTGAAAGAAAAAATGGCCAAATGGGCCTATTTTGAGGGCCTCCCACGACAGGAGCCAGCGCCGGTTCCGAGCCTGGCCGGTACCGGTTCTAGTTTGTCCTGGCTCTGATTTTTTTTTTTTTTGTGAAAAATGAAATAAAAATAATAAACACACAACAGTGATGAATAATGGAATTCAATTCATAAAGAAATAAATAAAAATGAAACAAAACAATGAAAATGAAATTTTGTTCCAAATCACAAAAACTTAAAGCAAGAAAGACTTCAATGCTTTCCATGGCTAACACCTTGAAAAGACAAGAAGAAAGTAAGATAACGGAATTCACAATTCAAACAAAATTAAAAGAACAAATTAGTTAATTAAACATCAGTCAAAGTTAGTAAAATAGATTACAAAGATACACAAGATACAAAAGATGGCACCTTTTTGTAACAAGAACAATTGTACAAATTTACATATTTACATATTTACATGGTAAAATCAACAAAATTCAAGATTTCATGATATTGTTCCCCGGCAACGGTGCCAAAAATTTTATATGTACGAATTTGGGTATAAAAAAATCATGTAAAAATAAGCACATTCCCAATCAAGTTTAATTTAAAACGTTAACCCCAAATTACACATATGAGCAAGTGTACTCATCATTAAACATTGCATAGGGTTTAAAACGAGTATCGATCCTCAAGGAACAAGTATGCAGTAATCACTTTTCTTTCATTGTTTAACCGACTCAATAAAGTGAAAAAGAATAAAAAGGAAAAAAATAAAATAAAAGAATATATACATGTCAAGGATGGAGAATTATGTAACTCAAACTACTATTTTGACAAACATGACCTTAAAGTACCCAATCATTGTCATAACTAATCATTCTCTTGGCATCCTGAAGGATTAAGATAAATTCACTTCTTTTCCAATCTATGAAATCACTATCTTCTAGACAAATTAGCATCACATATCCTGTCTCAACTAATTCACCCAAAAGATGCATTAAACACAATCATTGATTAAATTCTCATATCCTGACAAATTTAAAATATGAAATTAACCAATGAATCCATATCCTGGCAGACATCAATTAACCTTTAATTACCTAGTTCTAAGCAATTAGCCCCTTTTCCAAGCAAGTTAATAGACAACAAATATGAAATTAATGAATTAAGACCACCATCAACCCCTTTTCTAGGAAAGTTAATAGAAATAAATAATAAATTAATCTCGTAATCAGCATAAGTAATTAAATACCAAGAATAACAATCAATTAATCAAAAGATCGAACTAACTCTAAAAATCATGAATACCGAAAATAATGTTAAATTACAATAAAACAAATAATACATCATTGTTCAAGAAAAGAAAACAGAGTTAAAAGAAAGCACACATAGACAAGCCTCATTCTTCTTCTTTCGTAGACTCTCTTGTACAATCCTCTTTGATTTGATGAATTCCTCCTTAATTTTTAGTGTTCATATGTTTTGCTCCTCGAATTCCTTTGACTTGTGTTTTTCCTTCTATTTATAGGCTTTTGAAGTGCCTAAATTTGTACCTCAAGGGTTTCTGGCCGAATAAAAGTAGGAAAATACTAAAACTCTCAAAATGACCAAAAATTCACACGAAAATTGAGGCACCACCTCTACACCAGTGCATAGCCGGCGCCGCCTATCCAGCCTATTAGTGTTGTGCCCTAGAGGTAACCACTTGTACATTATATATGACACATATTATTTTAATAAAATGCATTATTTATCTTACAGTTTCTTTTGTTTACTCTAAGTAATATAATTGTTCGATAAAGTCCATAGTACAACACTGTGTTAAGGAAATCATGATACAGATCATGATATGAGATTCCAACTACACTGGATGGTGTAATATTCAAATAGTCCCTAGTCATAGTATTAATGAGACAGGACATCATTAATGCATGAAGACTAGCATGTGTTACACTTCTTAATTTGATCAGGTGGTGGTTCTCACAATTGTGAGTATTGAGATACTTAAACTTACCACATGAATGCTTGTTAATGGAACAAGTTCAATGGATGACCTAGCTTTGAGATAATCACATGGATAACTATTTAGTGCTAGTAATATAATCTCAATATAGCAAACGTGCAAGTAACCTTAGACTTGAGATCTCCAAGGTACTTTGTTTGCTGAGCATTGTACTTTGATTCCAATCTCCGGAGCTCGATCGAGGGCCGTCTATGGGATGGATATTTGGTACATTGTGAGGTAAACGAAAGTAGTTTAGATGGTTAATAAAAAATTCACCACTCCTAATAGTAAGGGTGAATATCTCACGGGCACTTGTAGGAATTACTACTCGAAAGTCCTTGGCCAAGGCTATTGTGTATTGGAAATAGTTCCAATTGATACACATCTAGAGTAGCGGGTTCCTAGTACAAGTACTATTATATCCGGGCCAAAATTAATTCTGAAGGGAGTTGGCGCTAATTCCTTACTCCAAATGAATGAGATATTGTATGGTGAAAAGAGTTAATTTGCACTGAAGTTTGTTATTGAAGGGTTCATGTCAAGCCACTTGACTTCCTAGACTCTTGGGTGGTCATGATGTATTGCAAGATACCGCTCATGATCAGGGAATATAGGTTTATTAATTGATGAATTAATAAATCAATCCTAATTAGAATTAATAGGATTAATTCTAATTAAATATGAACTATTAATCTCAAAGACGTTTGGATTAATTCATGTTCTCTACCAATTGACTGGGAAACCTAATAGGTCACACATAATAGAGGATTATATACTCAAGATGTTATTTGTTAACATAGTGGAGTTGATTGAGAGAAAGAGAAGTTGTTGTGGATAAATTATAATTAGTTATAATTTGCAGTCTAAGTTGTAATTGTGAGAACTGAAGGAATTGACGAAATCACAGAGCATGTTCACAGTGACGAAAATGGAAGAACATGAACAATATACAGAGTATGAGAGCATCATGGTGGGCTTGAAACATACCTGTTGTAGCCTTTAAAACTTGAAGAATATTGAAGAAAGCTTTGAACCTGGAAAAACAGCTTCTTTATCACCCGTCCATGAACATCCAGTGAAGCTTTAATGTTAGGCTTTTTAATTCACGGAATATTCCCAGCCTAATTTTCCAGTTGGTGAGCACACAAAGGGTTAAAAGGAAAAAAAAATAAAATAAACATACCATTCTTCCTCAGTTTTCTAGCTATCCATTTCCAGGCTCGGTTTCTTCAAATAAAACCAAAACTGGTGAGGAAAACCAAAAGCCAGGATAACAAATAGGCACGAGAGAGAGAGAGAGAGAGAGAGAGAGAGAGAGAAAGCCAAGAGACATTTATTTTATTTTTTTTCTTTTCTTTTATTTTATTTTTCCACACAGAAAGCCAAGAGTCAAGAAACCAAAAATAACTATTTTGATAAAAATAATATTTTTGGGATTTAATACCCGAATATTATTAACAAAATAAATCTTAGCTTCACCCTAAACTCTTTTAAACTGTGTCCGAAAAAATCCTATGGTCCATGCAATTAGGCCAAAATAATATTTATTATTTTTCTTGGATTCGAAAAGTCCAAAATAATAAACATTAATTATTTTCCATGGGATTAAATAAATAACCCAATAAATAATTAATGAACCCAAATGAACCAAAAAATAATTAAACTTTAATTATTTATTTCTTGGGATTTAAATAAATAAACAACCCAATAAATAATTAAGTAAAAAATATTTTCCTCTACTTTAAGTCCCGGTTAATTTTCTAATTATTCAAATTGGACCCAGGTCCTGAATAATTAATTAACCCATTAAACCAGATAATAAATTTCTCTCCATTTATTTTATTCCAGTCTAATAATAAATTAAACTTCCTGAATAAAATAAAACTCACTCAACTGAGATCATTTTCTCAACCCAAAAATTAATTAGGACTTACGGGCTATTTCAAGGACCAAAAAGACACATCGCATTGGCTATTAAAATAACCAAAATACCCCCTACTATATAAATAGATGTATTTTGCATTTTAAATATTTCTTAATATCACTATAATGAAATATTGACTCCAAGGACAATGCTGCATTAGCAGAGTCTTCGACCTACAAGTGAAATGACTAAAATACCCCTCTACACATCGCCGTACATTTAGAGAGGAAGAAATGTACTAACACCTCTCTAAATGACATCTACCATCCTTAGGCTTCTAGTCCAATGATCCACGACTTCTTGAAATGTTTCCGCTTTCCAAGGGAGCTACCCTAAAGCAAACATCCAAGTCATGTTTCCCAGAGCCCTAGATATTTAAATCATCCGAACAACCACAAGAGGCGATATAGTATAGAAACTATCTTGTATAAGTCTGTCTTAACTAACTAGTCACACATACCCAACATACAAGTATATTGGCCCTCCGATAGAATCTCAACTATAGTATATCAAAGCATATGCTTCCAGCTTCGCCAGACCACCAACTCATACTCAAGTCATAGAGTACTTGTTCACGTTGTAGCGGTAGTAGTCTAGGTTTCTACCATATAGTACTTTTTAGAAACCACTACTACAACTCCTGTTCTACATATTCGAAATATGCTTATGTCATGAAGTGAGTGGACTATTCACTGGCTAAAGGTAAACCATCCCCTATTTGGAATTCATAACATAATAACCTAAACATGATGAGATTCCCATTCTCATCAATCGGTTAAGAATAACTGTTTATGTGTTTAAATAACCCATGATCCATACCTTACTGTGAAAGACTTGCATTCATATGGATCACTTATTTACACACAATGGGTCTGTTCTAAACGAAAATGTACACAAATAAATAAAATTATTTCACAAACGATTTCTGCAAATAAATTCTTTTATTAACATATTCGATATTTTCATCCGAAAACTAGTCTATGAGGGCATATTACCAACAATCTCCCACTTGCACTCTAAGACTAGGTAAGTCCATAGGTGCTCACCCCAATGGCATCTATGTGTCTCTTGATGATCCTCTCAGCCAAGGGCTTGGTGAATGGATCTGCTAGATTGTTCTCGGAGGCAATCTGTACCACCACCACTTCCCATCTCTGGATGAAATCCCGGTTCAGGTGGTACTACCTTTCAATATGTTTCCCCTCCTTGTGGTTCTAAGGTTCCTTTGACGTACTTCTACTTTACAGCATGCCAACTAACCTCCCCAGGGTTTGACTAATATCTGCTAACTAAGTCTACGAAGAAGCAGATATCTGGCCTAGCACACAGCATGGCGTACATGAGACTTCCCACAACCGAAGCGTAGGGAATCCTACTCATTTTGTCCTTCTCTTCTTGAGACTACGGACAGTCCCTCAAAGAAATAGACAATCCATATCTGCAAGGGATTAGAGTACCCTTGCATAAGTCCATGTTGTACTTGGCCAGCATTTTGTCAATGTATGCGACAAGGGATAATCCTAAAATTCGATGCTTCCTATTTCTAAGAAGTCTAATCCTGAGAATATAGCTAGCTTCTCCCAAGTCCTTCATACTAAATTGACTGGATAGCCAAACCTTTATAGATAACAATGATCCTACATCATTTCCAATGAGTAAAATGTCATCCACACATATAAGACAAGAAAAACCACATTAAAACCCTCAAGATTCTCATACACGCATAGTTCATCCTCGTTTTGAATAAAACCATAAGACTCCGCTGTCTCGTCAAAATGAATGTTCCACGTTCTCGATGCTTGCTTAAGTCCATAGATGGACTTCCTAAGCTTGCAAACCAAATGTTCCTGGCCTTCAACAATAAAACCTTCCGGTTGGGACATATATGTCTTCACTAAGATGGCCATTAAAAATGCCATCTTGACATCCATTTTCCATATCTCGTAGTCATAGTAACATGCGATGGCAAGGAGGATACGAATAGATTTAAGTATGGCCACCGGGGAAAAGGTTTCCTCATAATCGATCCATTCTTTCTGAGTATACCCTTTTACCACAAGCCTAGCTATGAAGGTTTCCACCTTCCCATCCAATCCCCTCAACTTCTTGTACACCCATTTACACCCAATGGGTTTTATCCCTTCAGGTGAAGCTACAAGATCCCAAACCTTATTGAAATACATAGACTCAATCTCGGTTTTCATTGCTTCATGCCATAGATTTGCATCGGCATCAACAATTGCCTCCTCGTATCTAGTGGGGTCTTGTTCCTGATGGTCAGAGGCCAGCTCAAAAGCTTCTCCATACCATCTATCTGGAACCTAGACACTCTCCCACTATGACAAAGCACCATTTGTACAAGCTCTTGAGGCTGTGCCTCTTCTTGTTCCACAATCGAGTCAAAAAAAGTTGCTTCCGAAGATAATTTCTCCTCGAGTTTCAACCTAGTTGAACCTTTTTATGGAAGCACTTTGATCATCCTCTAAGTATCTAGCATTAGTACTAACCTGTACTTAGGATGATAAAAGTAACCACCATTTGTTCCTTTTGGATACCCAACAAAATAGCATAATTCTGATCTTGGTTCCAACTTGTCTTCCTTGATCAGTACATAAGCTGGACAACTCCATATCCTGAGATGATTCAGACTTGGCTTACACCTAGTCCATATCTCATAGGGAGTCCTAGGTACTGACTTGAAAAGCACCAAGTGCAGAATATATGCCACTGTTTCTAGGGCATATCCCCAAAAAGAAACTGGGAGAGTAGCATGAGACATCATGTTTCTGATCATTTCCATCAATATCCTATTCCTTCTCTCAGCTACTCCGTTCTGCTGGGGTGTCCCTGGCACAGCGAACTGGGATACTATCCCATGATGTACCATGTAGTCCTTTAATTCACCTAGGAGGTACTTTCCACCACGATCCAATCATAAGGTCTTGATTAATTTACCTGTCTGATGCTCCTCTTTAGCCTTAAACTCTTGGAACTTGTTAATAGAGTCAGACTTGCGTCTCATTAGGTAAACGTAACCAAACTTTGTACAATCATTTGTGAAAGTGATGAAGAACTTAAAACCTCCTCTAGCTGGTGTAGACAACGAACCATACACATCAGTGTAAACAAAACTCAATACCTCATTGGCCCTATCCGCCTTTGGGATAAAAGACCATTTGGTCATTTTTCCCATTAGGCTAGATTCACACTAAGGCCAATTCTCTAATCTCAATAAGCCCAAAGGCCCATCATGGATTAGCCTCTGAATCCTGGTTGAGTAGATGTGACCCAACCTCATATGCCAAAGATTTGAGTCAATGATATTGGTCTTTCTCTTCTTAATTAAAGGTTCGGATTGAGCGTTATTTGATTGATTATTAATAGGGTTTAAATAGAATAGATTTCCATACATGTGCCCAGTACATAATATTTCTCCATTTCTCCTGATAGAAATACCAGAATGGAAATATTCAGAATATCCTTAATTTATAAGTTTTGCAACTAAAATCAAATTCTTAAGAAAACTAGGTACATATAAAATATCTATTAAAACCACTTCATTATTACAATAAAAAATAAGATCCAGCTCTCCCACTGCATGGGCCCAGACTTGTGCTCTATTTCCCACGCGTAATCTATGTTCGCCCTTTTTGGGTCTACTTATCTTTCTAAACCCCCAAAAGGAGTTACAGATATGATCAGTGGCTCCTGAATCCACAATCGAACTATTAATAAAAAACTTTAGATAGGAAACATTACAAGTGGGGTTTTTCTTGGATTGAAGATCTGGACACTCATTTTCCCAGTGTCCCTTCTTCCCACATTTGAAGCACTTGCCATTTGGTTTGTCTTTGGACTAGGTCTTAGGCTGGGCTACTGCATTTCCCTTCTCCCTCTTGAACTTTTTAGGCTTAGACCCAGTTCTTGAGGAAGAAGCCTTAGCAATCATGGCCATTGAATGTGGCTTCATGACCATCTCTGCCATCTGGAGTTCGTTTATCAACTTAGTCAAACTCATGTTTAACTTGTTCATTAGTTTGCAGTAAGTCAAGGAACTGGATAGAGATTCAAGAACCAAGTTCACTTGGCTCTCGGGGTCAATGATAGCCCCTAAGATTTCCGCCTCCTCGAAAGCAACAATCATCTTGAGCATATGCTCCCTGACTGATGCTCCCTCAGCCATCTTAGAATTTATTATAGTTCGAAGAGCCTCCTACCTTGTGGGCCGGCTCTTATCCGCGAACATAGTGGCCAATGAATAACTAATGTCATATGCAGAAGCCATGTGCTCGTGTTTAGACTGGAGCATATTAGACATGGAGGCTAGCATATAGCAACGTGCCATTTCATTAGCCTTCTTCCATGCCTTCTCAGCCTCTCGCTCTTTCTCGGTGGAACCTTCCCTGATCACATGGTAGGTCTCGTAAAGGACATACTTATACTCCTCGGCTGTGAGTATTATGTCCAGGTTCCTCTTCTAGTCCACATAGATTAGTCCCGTTAACTTATTCTCACAGAGAATAACGGCCAAAGGACTAAAAGAACCTCCCACTATTTCTGAAAAATCGAATAATAAAAGAAAGGATTTAGTTGATGAAAATAAATTTGTACACAGAAATTAATTTGGCTCTTAGAAAAACTAACATAGCTTCTTTGGAAAATTAATAGTTCCCTAAGCTAAGTGTAATAACCACCACAAATTAATTTCCCTTCCAGGTAATGATCTAGAGAATAACTCCATCGTGGGATGGCTATTTCCTCTCATTTTCTATGGACATTCCTCGCACTATAACCTTCAATATGGGCTAGCCGATTATAGAACGTGTCCCAGGTTATTAATTACATCTTTCCATTAGATCTAGATCCTTGTGGTATCCCCATCCTATACGGGTTCACTCCCAGGGTGATGCGAGAGGACCCACGATCTCTAATGAGGACCGTGATGGAAGCCGTGGGGCCGTTGGAACCCCTTTCTCACTTAGTCTTTTAAAATAAAGTTTCTGGAAAAATATCCTTTTTGAAATTTCCATTAAGTTTTCCTTTAACTTAAAAATTAAACATCCAAGTCCATTAAAATCTCAATGCCAAGGATTATATCCTTAGAGAGAATTTATCCATGGACTAATTTTATTTAAGTTAAAACTTAATGATTTAAAAAATTTTCCAATTAAAACTTTTCCGAGACTTTGGTCTCAATTTTATTTAACAAAACAATTTTTTTGTGCAAAATAAAATAAAATGGCTTTCTATTTTAACTTACAAAAATATCTAAATCCAATATATTTTCTATGTCAAGGATTAAATCCTTTGAGAAAATATCCAAAGATTAATTTTTGTTCAAGTTAAAATAACCATTTAATTTTTTAAAGAAAAATATTTTCCTTGCATAAATATTCCCAAAGACTTTGGTCTTTGAGAAACCACACACATAGGTACACAAAATAAATAGCATGTCAGAAAACAGTAAATGTTTTCATGATTTTCTATTTTTAAACCTATGTACCCAAATAATAGAATTAAACACATTAATTAATTAATTATCTTGTTTAATCCTAAAATCATTTACTAATATTTTTCATGCAAATATATTCCAAGAATATAAACTATTGCAAAAATATTAACTTCGCCTGGTATGGGTCACAAATTAAAAAATATATTTTTTTTTACTGGTGGTCCACTACACCCGCCACAACGGATCCGGGCCCATTTGGCCTGCGGGCCACTACGGCCGCACCGGATCGTGCACCAGCCACGACCCGTGGAGTGACCCGCGCCCACTTGCCCTCTGCTGCCGACCCGCGCATGGACCCGGTTTTGTGTTCCCGACCCAACTGCAACCCGCGCAATTCAATTGCGATTTTCATTTTGAAAACAGCTTGAATTGCTACAGTAACGGCTCGGCTTAGCAGCTCCGTTGGCATGGCTTGTCTCACATGCACAGTTCGGCTCGGCTTAAACGGCTCAGCTCGGTCGTGGCTTAGGAATAGTTCTTCTTCTCTAGAATGAGGTTTCTACATATTGTCTTCTGCGTTTTCTTCTGCGGATGATTTCTATTGGCTTCTATGGACTATTTTCATTACAAAAACTCATCCAAACCAAAACAACAACCGCCTATACCCATTTAAATTGGGTTTACACAATCTAAACTCATCAAAGAAAAAAATTACAGAGAGTTTGTGAAATTCACAGAAGACATATCCCATACCATAAACAGCGAAGGATCACATATTTAAGCTCCAAACAATGTTCTTCTCCATTTCTATTAACTAACATTCTCCCTAAGTCAATCAAATTCATGCTCTGATACCACTTGAAGGAATTGACAAAATCACAGAGCATGTTCACAGTGACGAAAATGGAAGAACATGAATAATATACAGAGTATGAGAGCATCATGGTAGGCTTGAAACATACCTGTTGGAGCCTTTAAAACTTGAAGAATATTGAAGAAAGCTTTGAACCTGGATAAACAGCTTCTTCATCACCCGTCCATGAACATCTAGTGAAGCTTTAATGCTAGGCTTTTTAATTCACGGAATATTCCCAACCTAATTTTCCAGTTGGTGAGCACACAAAGGGTTGAAGGAAAAAAAAAAAAAGATCATTTTTCCTCAGTTTTCTAGCTATCCATTTCCAGGCTCGGTTTCTTCAAATAAAACCAAAACTGGTGAAGAAAACCAAAAGCTAGGATAACAAACAGGCACGAGAGAGAGAGAAAGCCAAGAGACATTTATTTTATTATTTTATTTTCTTTTCTTTTATTTTTCCACACAAAAAGCCAAGAGTCATGAAACCAAAAATAATTATTTTGATAAAAATAATATTCCCGAGATTTAATACCCGAATATTATTAACAAAATAAATTTTGGCTTCACCCTAAACTCTTCTAAACTGTGTCCAGAAAAATCCTATGGTCCAGGCTATTGGGCCAAAATAATATTTATTATTTTTCTTGGATCCGAAAAGTCCAAAATAATAAACATTAATTATTTTCTTTGCGATTAAATAAATAACCCAATAAATAATTAATGAACCCAAATGAACCAAAAAATAATTAAACTTTAATTATTTATTTCTTGGGATTTAAATAAATAAACAACCTAATAAATAATTAAGTAATAATTATTTTCATCTAGTTTAAGTCCCGGTTAATTTTCTAATTATTCAAACTAGACCCAGGTCCTGAATAATTAATTAACCCACTAAACTAGATAGTAAATTTCTCTCCATTTATTTTATTCTAGTCTAATAATAAATTAGACTTCCTGAATAAAATAAAACTCTCTCAAGTGAGACCATTTTCTCAACCCAAAAATTAATTAGGACTTACAGGCTATTCCGAGGACCAAAAGATACATCGTCTTGGCTACTAAAATGACCAAAACACCCGTACTATATAAATAGATGTATTTTGCATTTTAAATATTCCCTAATATCACTATAAGGAAATATTGACTCTAAGGACAATGCTGCATTAGCAGAGTCTTCGACCTACAAGTGAAATGACTAAAATACCCCTCTACATATCGCCGTACATTTAGAGATGAAGAAATGTACTATTACCTCTCTAAATGACATCTACCATCCTTAGGCTTCTAGTCCAATGATCCACGACTTCTTGGAATGTTTCCGCTTTCCAAGGGAGCTACCCTAAAGCAAACATCCAAGTCATGTTTCCCAGAGCCCTAGATATTTAGATCATCCAGACAACCACAAGGGGCGATATAGTATAGAAACTATCTTGTATAAGTCTATCTTAACTAACTAGTCACACATACCCAACATACATGTATATTGGCCCTCCAATAGAACCTCAACTATAGTATATCAATGCATATGCTTCCAACTTCGCCAGACCACCAACTCATACTCAAGTCATAGAGTAGTAGTCCACGTTGTAGCGGTAGTAGTCTAGGTTTCTACCATATAGTACTTTTTAGAAACCACTCCTACAACTCCTGTTCTACATATTCGAAATACACTTATGTTATGAAGTGAGTGGACTACCCACTGGCTAAAGGTAAGCCATCCCCTATTTGGAATTCATAACATAATAACCTAAATATGATGAGATTCACATTCTCATCAATCGGTTAAGAACAACTATTTATGTTTTTAAATAACCCATGATCCATACCTTACTGTGAAAGACCTCCATTCACATGGATCACTTATTTACACACCATGGGTCTGTTCCAAATGAAAATGTACACAAATAAAGAAAATTATTTCACAAACGATTTCCGCATATAAATTCTTTTATTAACATATTCGATATTTTTATCAGAAAACTAGTCTAAGAGGGCATATTCCCAACAAGAACTTCATGTTTCCAATTACAATTAGGGAATTCTAATTGGATTAGAACTCTAAGCTTTGGGGGGGGGAAATTTTGTGTAATATATAGTAGATATAAAACACGAAAACCCTAGCTGAAAACACACACGAAAAACCAAGAGCCACAAAGAACAGCTTCCTCTCTTCTCTCTCTCGATTTGATCTTGATCAAAGAACCCTAGCCGCCATCTTTTTCTACTAACACAAGAAATTTTGGTGCTTGAGTGTATCCTCTATATGGATTACTGTTAGTGGTTAGACGTTCAACTCATGTGGAGGTTGATCACGAGGATTGCTGGATCGCGCCTCAACTTGAAGAAAAAAATTTTTGTTTTTCGGACGATCACCCAAAGGTAAAAGATGTTACCTTTACTCTCTTTATGTCTTGTTTTCCATACATAGACGGGTCCTAGGAGGGTATCTCATTTTATTTTTCGCTACGCCATATACGATACAAGCCTGGGATACCCAACAGTGGTATCAGAGCCATGCTATGTGTGGTCTACGGACATTGTTTTGGCATGAAAAACTATTTTTGTGTTTGTCTTTATTTACTGTGAAAATCGGTTTCACTAAAGTTAAAATCGTTTTGATCATTATGGATTGGGTCCGTAGCACAATATGATTGTGTAAAAATCACAGCGTATTTCGAAAAGATGCTTTCTTTGGTGTTGAAAATTTCTGCAGGAAACATGGATGTTGCCCTCCGTTTCATCTTAATTTTCCATTTTTATTTTGTTTAAACTAACAAATTGGTTTTTGTTTAGAGCTTCAAAATAGAAAATACTACTGAGAATTGTTCTCGCTGAAAATTTGCAGAAGAAGAAACCACCAGAAATTGTTTCTGGAATTTTTTTTTTTTTTGAAAAATCACCGACATTGTTTTAGAACACAGGCGGCGCTGACTCTGGCCTCCAAGCTGGCACTGGTTCCATTTTGTTCGCGATGTCCAGAAATTGGTTTTGGAAAGGAATTTTTTTTTTTTTTTAAACCAGAACAGAGCCGGCGTTGGTTCAACTTCCAAACCGGCACTGGTTCTGCTCTGTTTGCGAGTTCCAGGTATTTTTTTTTAAAAAAAAAAAAAAAAATTGGAACAGAGTTTTGAAAGGGAAACTTCCCATTTGATGAGAAATGGGACTCATAAAGCATTTTCTCAAAATTAGTTTTGAGACAAATAATTTTGTTTTTCAAAATAATGATTTTGAAAATCTAAAATTAGTGTATCTTTCTAAAATGGTGGTTTTAGAATTTGTTTTGTCTTTCCAAAATAGTGATTTTGGAATGATAAAATTATATGTTTATTTTGTTTAAGCATAGTCAATGGCATGGTAGATGGTTATGGACTAAAACCAATTATATCTATTCATGCATTTTACAGTTTTGGTTTTTATGAAATTGGGCATACGTGTCCTGCCTTCTCTAGAATTCTTGTGTAATTCTCTTCACATCTAACTCTCCTCGAATGTAACTCGAGGTTTTTTCTCTTTAGAAAATTATGTAATTAGTTTACATAGGTTAGATAGGAGTAGAATTATTCTATTCTAGAGATGGCAACCAAAACAAGGCGAGAAGGTAAGACCTTCTACTTTATTCATGCATGAATACATATGGTTAATTATATTAATTTCTTTTATGGCTCGAAGAAATTAATTTAGGAAAAGTCTGTAACCATACTATGTAATCGCTTTATTACCATGATTATCAATTATGTGATTTATTGACTTTTATGCATGTCATTCAACGAAATAACTAAAAGGAACAAATCCCTCAATTAATATTAAACCTAATTCCTCCCGTTAATATAGTAAGAACGAGAGTCTTTTTTCGAGACCAGGTTGTTGGGCAAACCCAAGCCTACTTGATATTGGGCATGTTCAAGCTATGGAATTAAATTCTTTTGGAATTAAATTCCTAATTAATGGGTCGAGTTTAACTAAATTCATTATCCCAGTTTGGCAAACTCAATCATAAAGAAATTTAGAGGAAAAGTTGGGGTAGCCCAAAAGGCTTTAAGATTAAAAGTTGTTAATCACCGAATGATCCAATAGTTACATATGATGTAATTGGTATTGGGTACCTACCAATGAACTTAAGGGTGGCTTGTTGGGCAAAGCTAATGTTATTCTTGAGGAATTTGGATTCTAGTCCACTAGGAAAGCTTCCAACGGGCTTTCCCAAATCAGTAGTGGGGGCTATTGGTTTGAGTAAAATAGTGGAGTAAAAATGCGCTTAATTAAAGTCCTAATTATTTGCATATCATGTGCAAATACAAGTAGCTAATGCTCTTTATCTTTACATCTAGGTCACTTGCATCATGTCAACAAACCTAAATTTACGTAGCATCTTGGAAACCAACAAGTTAAAGAAATCAAACTATCTCGACTGGTATAGGAATTCGAGAATCATTTTCAAATCGAAAAAGTTGCTCTACGTGCTAGATGCTCTTATTCTACCACCACTAGCCCAAGATGCTTATGCTGATGAGCATGCTATCCACAAGAGGCACAAGGTGGATAGTGATATAGTATAACGTCTTATGCTAGCATCCATGACTCCTGAGTTGCAAAAACAGCACGAGCATATGGATGCTCAATCGATAATTTTACATCTTCGAGAGCTGTTTGATGCCCAAGCCAGAACTGAGAGATATGAGATCTCGAAACAACTATTTCATTGCAAAATGGCAGAGGGTTTTTCTGTGGCCACTCATGGGCTGAAGATGCTGGGCTTGATAGAGAAGCTTGGATCTCTCAGGTTTGCGATGGATCATGACTTAAGTGTTGACTTAATTCTTTAGTTATTACCCAATAGTTTTTCACAATTTGTGATTAACTATCAGATGAACAAGATTAAGTCCACCATTCCTGAATTGTTCAATCTTTTCAAAACTATAGAGTCCTCCATAAAGAAGGATTCCAATGCAGTTTTAATGGTAGAATCTTCCTCTTCTAAGAAGAAAGTTCAAAAAAAGAAGAAGAAGTCTCCTATGAAGCCCAAAGGTGGTGTGAACAAGAATGACACAGCTACTAAGGGCCCATGTTATTATTGTAGTAAGATGGGCCACTGGAGGCACAACTGCAAAGCCTACTTGGTCACCATTAAGGACAAGAAGCAGAAGGAGAAGCTTACAAGCACTTCTACTTCCACTCCGAGTATATTTATGATTGAGATAAATACTACCTTTAGAAATGAGATATGGGTATTAGATACCGGGTGTGGATCTTATTTATGCGATAACTTGCAAGGACTAAAGAGTAATAAAAGGCTAGAGAAATGTGATGTGGACCTACGTACCGCAAATGGGGCAAAGGTTGTTGCACTTGCTGTAAGGACAAATGAGCTGAACCTGCTTTCGGGATTAATTCTAGAACTGTAAAACTATTATTATGTACCAGTTTTAATGAAAAACATTATCTTAGTTGCGTGTATAGACTTATGTGGATTTCATTTGATATTTAAGAATAAATGTTGTTCTTTTTCATTGAATGATATTCATTATGGTTCAGTAACTCTGGTTAATGGTTTATATGTTCTAGACTTAGATAATCCAATTCTCAATATAAACAATAAGAAACCTAAAATGGATAACTCTAACACCTCTTACTTATGGCATTATCGTTTGGGCCATTTAAACGAAATTCATGTTTCTAAGTTATACAAGCTTGGTGACTTAGGGTCATTTGATTATGAATCATATGGCACATACGAGTCTTGTTTACTAGGTAAAATGACTAAAACTCATTTTCTAGGAAAAGGAGAACGGGCCAAGAAGTTATTAGAACTCATACATTCTGATGTATGTGGCCCAATGTCAATACAAGTAAGAGGAGGTTATAACTATTTCATAACATTTATCGATGATTTCTCACGATACGGATGTTTGTATTTAATGAAATACAAATCTGAGGCCTTTGAAAGGTTCAAAGACTTCAAGAATGACATAGAGAAACAACTTGGCAAAAGTATTAAGATTCTAAGATCCGTTCGAGGAGGAGAATACTTGTGCTAAGAGTTTCTGAGCTATCTTAGAAATCATGGGATATTATCTCAATAGACTCCACCACATACACCTCAACATAACGGTGTATTTGAGAGAAGCAATCGAACCCTTCTAGACATAGTACGGACCATGATGGCTTCTACAGACCTACCAAAATTGTTTTGGGGGCATGCACTAGAAACTTCTGTTTATATATTAAACAGAGTTCCAACAAAATCAGTTGATACTACCCTATTTGAGATGTTCTTTGGTAAGAGACCAAAGATATCTCACTTTTGAGTATGGGGTTGTCCTGCCTTTGTCAAAAGCCCACAGTTAGACAAACATAATATTAAGTCTGACAAGTGTTTGTTTGTTGGATATCCGAAAGCATCTTTCGGATATTACTTCTACCTACCCTTCGAAAACAAATTGTTTGTTTCGAAGTATCCCATCTTTTTAGAGAAGGAGCATATGCTCACAGGGAATAGTGGGAGTAAGATTGAACTTAGTGAAGTTCATGAAGACCAAATAAATGAGGATTAACCATCTAACCCAACATTTATTGAGAGAATAGATGTACCTTCAATACATAAGAACCTCGTAGATCTAGTAGGATACGTGTGGCGCTTGAGAGATATAGATTTCTCATTAGTGACAATAATAACGTGTTGCTCATAAATGAAGATGGGCCTACTACTTACAAGGATGTTCTGAATAGTTCAAAATCTGGCAAATGGCTTGAGGCCATGAAGTCAGAGATGGATTCCATGTACGATAACTAAGTATGGACTTTGGTTGATCCACCCAAAGGAATTAAACTTATTGGGTGCAAGTGGGTTTTCAAGAAGAAAACGGACATGGATGGTAACTTAGTTACCTATAAAGCATGACTAGTGGTAAAGGGTAATCGTCAACAACATAGTTTTGATTATGATGAAACTTTCTTGCCAGTGGCTATGTTGAAATCCATCAGGATACTCCCAGCCATTGCTGCTCATCTTGATTATGAGATTTGGCAAATGGATATGAAAATAACTTTTTTAAATAGAAATCTGACTGAGGAAGTGTATATGACACAACCTGGGGGTTTCACATCCAATGATAGCATAAAGGTGTGCAAACTACAAAGGTCCATTTATGAATTTAAGCAGGCTTCTAGGCATTGGAACATCCATTTTGATGAAACAATCAAAGAGTTTGGTTTCATTCAAAACATGGATGAGCCTTGTGTATATACAAGAAGGTTAGTGGGAGTGGAATCATTTTCTTACTACTTTATGTAGATGACATATTGCTAATAGGAAAAGATATACTTGTCTTGCAAATGGTTAAAATTTGGTTGTCCGAATAATTTTCCATGAAAAACCTTGGAGAAGCAACCTATATTCTTGGAATAAGGATCTACAGAGATAGATCGAAAAGGTTGCTTGGTTTTTCACAGTCTACATACATATATAAAGTGCTAAAGAGGTTTAGCATAGATTAATCTAAAAAGGGATTCTTACCCATATCACATGGTGTAAGCCTTTCAAAGTTGATGTCTCACAAGATACAAGATGAAATGGATCACATGAGTAAGATTCCATATACATTGGCAGTTGGATCTATCATGTATGTTATGATATATACTAGGCCCGATGTATCTTGTGCTCTCAGTTTGATGAGCAGATACCAATTTGACCTTGGTAAGGATCATTGGGCGGTTGTAAAGAATGTTCTAAAGTACTTACGAAGGACTAAGGATATGTTCTTAGAATATAGAGAAGGTGATTTGAAAATAAACGAGAATACTAATGCTAGTTTTCAATCTGACAAAGATGATTTCAAATCACAATCCAGCTAAGTGTTTACGTTGTGTGAAGGGGCAATAAGTTGGAAAAGTTCCAAACAAGAAACTATTGCCAACTCTACGACAGAAGCTGAGTACATAGCCACTTCTGAAACAGCAAAGGAAATAAAAATAGAGAGAGTTCCCATGGATGAGAACATAGCTGACCCGTTTACGAAAGCACTATCCTGAAAGAAACATGATTGTCATGTTGAGTCATTCGGTATTAGATACATGAATGATTGGCTATAGTGCAAGTGGGAGTTTGTTAGTATTATGCCCTAGAGGCAATCAGTTGTACATTGTATATGACACATTTTATTTTAATAAAAGGTATTATTTATCTTACAGTTTCTTTTGTTTACTTTCAGTAATATAACTATTCGATAAAGTCTATAGTACAACACTCTGTTAAGAAAACCAAGATAGAGATCATGATATGAGATTCCTACTACACTAGATGGTGTTAGTATTTAAATAGTCCATAGTCATAGTATTAATGAGACAGGAGATCATTACTGTGTTAGACTTCCAGATTTGATCAGGCGGTGGTTCTCATAACCGTAAGTATTGAGATACTCAAAGTTAACACATGGATACTTGTTAATGGAACAAGTTCATTGGATGACCTAGCTTTAAGATAATCACATGGATAACTATTTAGTGCCAGTGATATAATCTTAATATAACAAACGTGCAAGTATCCTTAGACTTGAGATCTCCAAAGTACTTTGTTTGTTGAGTATTGTACATTGATTCCAATCTCCAGAGCTCGATTGAGGGCCACCTATAGGATGGATATTGGGTACATTGTGAGGTAAATGAAAGTAGTTGAGAGGGTCAATAAAGGATTCACCACTCCTAATAGTAGGGGTGAATATCTCACGGCCACATATAGGAATTACTACTCGAAAGTCCTTGGCCAAGGCGATTGTGTATTAGAAATAGTTCCAATTGATACATATCTAAAGTAGTGGGTTCCTGGCACAAGTAATATTGTATTCGGGCCAGAATTAATTTTGGAGGGAGTTGGCACTAATTCCATACTTCAAACCGAATGCGTTATTGTATGGTGAAAGGAGTTAATTGCACTGGAATTTGTTATTGAAGGTCTCATGTCAAGCCACTTGACTTTCTGGACTCTTGGGTGGTCATGATGTGTTGCAAGATACCACTCATGAACAAGGAATATGGGTTTATTAATTGATGAATTAATAAACCAATCCTGATTAGAATTAATAGGATTAATTCTAATTAATTATGGATTATTAATCTCAAAGACGTTTGAATTAATTCCTGTTCTCTACCAATTAGTTGGGAAACCTAATAGGTCACACACAATAGAGGATTATTTACTCAAGATGTTACTTGATAACATAGTAGGGTTGATTGAGAGAAAGAGAAGTTGTTGTGGACAAATTATAATTAGTTATAATTTGTGGTCTATGTTGTAATTGTGAGAACATCATGTTTCCAATTACAATTAGAAAATTCTAATAGGATTAGAACTCTCAGTTTTGGGGGGAATTTCGTGTAATATATAGTAGATATAAAACACGAAAACCCTAGCTGAAAACATACACGAAAAACCAAGAGCCACGAAACAACAGCTTCCTCTCTTCTCTCTCTCGATTTGATCTTAATCAAAGAATCCTAGCCGCCATCTTTTTCTACTAGCTCAGGAAATTTTGATGCTTGAGTGTATCCTCTATGTGGATCACTATTAGAGATAATCACACACTGTGATTATAGTAGTTAGACGTTCAACTCACGTGGAGGTTGATCACGAGGATTGCTGGATCGCGCCTCAACTTGAAGGTGAAATTTTTTGTTCTTCGGACGATCACCCATCAGTAAAAGATGTTACCTTTACTCTCTTTATATCTTATTTTCCACACATAGACTGGTCCTGGGAGGGTATCTCATTTTATTTTTCGTTGCACCGTATACGATATGAGCCTGAGATACCCAACACTACCTAGGACTGGTGCTGATTGCATTCTGTCTCTCTGTCTGTTCGCCGATTTTACTCAATTTTCATGCCACTTCTTCTAGGTCGCAGTTGGCGCCGCCTCTGGGCTTCCAACCGGCGCTAGTTGTTTTCTGTTCAGCTCTTGTTTTTTATTTTTTATCGCCTCAAAGTGCATGGCAGTAGCTCGTGGCCGACGCCGTCTCTCCTATCTAGGCCGGTGTTACTTCTAGTCTGTTTGGTGATGATTTTGCCTTGTTTTACCCCTAAAATCTGAAATAATGCACAAAATACATTTCTAAGGGTAAAATCTCAAATATGAAGGAATATGACCAGTTATTGCACAAAATGTATCACAAAATTACCTCAAATAACTAGGTAATATTTGACTAATTTAGACCCTATCACTATACAAGGTGCCTAATCAACAGTACCCCTTGTAGTATTACTGTGGATAGTGGAAGTTGCACTAATATGATTAGTGCAAACTTGGTTGATGAGTTGGGAATAAAATGGATTAAACTTGCCAAAACCTACAAGCTACACTGGTTGAATGATAGTGGAGAATTGAGGGTCAACAAATAAGTTTTAGTGACTTTTGAGATGGGGAACTACAAAGATGATGTACTATGTGATGTAGTGCCTATGCAAGCGGGTCATTTGCTTTTAGGGAGACCTTAGAAATATGACAGAAATGTAAAACATGATGGGAGAAAGAACACCTACTTTATTATCAAGGAGGGATCCAAATTCACTCTTACCCTCATGCCCCTAAGTGAGGTGAATAAAAACCAAAAGATTATGAGGGAAAGAGAAAAGAAAAAGGGAGCATAAGATGCCAAGAAAAAACAAGAGTTAGAGAGAAAAGATCAAAAGAGGAAAGGGAAAGAGTTGAGGGAAAGAGTGGGAAAACAAGTGCCATGACCATCACGGATGAGAGTAAGGAAGGACAAGAGACAGGAGGTAAAAAATGAGTGAACTATTTCGCAAAAGGGAATAAGATCATAGAAGCAATAGAGGTTAAAGAACCGGTTATTCTTCTTATTTTCTAAGGATCTTATGTTACTACTAATGACTTTACTTTATCTTTGCCAAGTGAAATTGCAGTTATTCTCCAACAGTTTTATGATGTTTTCCCAAAGGAGGTACCCGAAGGATTGCCATCCATAAAAAGAATCGAGCACAAAATAGACTTCGTGCTCGTAGCCGTCATCCCCAACTGACCGGCATTTGGAGCCAATCCAGATGAGGCCAAAGAATTACAAAAGTAAGTTGAGGAGGTGCTTGAGAAAGGATATGTGAGAGAGAGCCTAAGCCATTGCGCGGTTCCGATTCTGTTGGTCCTTAAGAAGGATGGGACTTGGCGCATCTGTGTGGATTGTCGTGCCATCAATAACATCACAGTTAAGTATCGCTATCCCATTCCTAGGCTAGATAACTTACTTGATGAATTGTTTGGTGCAAACATTTTCTCCAAAATTGATTTGAAATCTAGCTATCACCAAATTAGTATTAGGGAGGGGATGAATGGAAAATGACTTTCAAAACTAAACATGGATTGTATGAGTGGCTTGTTATACAGTTTAGGTTGTCTACTACTCCTAGTACTTTCATGAGTTGAATGCATCATATTTTAAGAGAATTTGCTAGGAAATTTGTTGTTGTGTATTTTGATGACATTTTAATTTATAGCAAGTCATATGTAGATCTTTTAAATCATCTTCAATTTGTTGTTGTTGCTCTTACAAGGGAAAGATTGTATGCTAACTTGAAAAAATGCATTTTTTTCTTGGGAAGGATTATATTTCTTAGCTATGTTGTGAGTACAAAGGGGATTGAGGTTGGTGAGGAAAAACTGAAAGTCATCCAAGATTGCCCTACTCCTACCACTATTATCCAAGTTCGTAGCTTCCATGGGTTAGCTAGCTTCTATAGGAGATTCATAAAAAACTTTAGCACCCTAGTAGCCCCTCTAATGGAAGTAGTGAAGAAAAAAAGTTGAGATTCAAGTAGAAAGAAACCCAATAACAAGCCTTTCAAACCCTTAAAGACTAATTTAGCCAAGCCCCAATTCTCATCCTAAAAAAACTCTGAGAAAACATTTGAGATAAAGTGTGATGCAAGTGGGGTGGGGATAGGTGCGGTTCTAACATAAGATCAAAAACTCATTGCTTATTTTAGTGAGAATTTGTCTGGGGTAGCCACCAATTACTCTATCTATAACAAAGAACTTTTTGCCTTGGTGAGGACAATAGAATATTGGCAACATTGCCTATTTCCAAGAGAGTTTGTTATCCACACTGACCATGAAACCCTTAAGCACCTCAAAAGCCAATAAAAGGCATGCAAGGTGGATGGAGTTCATTTGGGACATTTCCTTATGTCCTTCAATATAAAAAGGGTAAGGATAATGTGGTTGCGGACGGACTATCTCGAAGATATGCACTTTTAAACTCTTTAAATGGTAAAATTCTAGGTTTTGAGCTTGTGAAGGGATTGTATGAAAATGATGAGGAGTTTGGGAAAATCTTTCATGCTTGTGAAAAATGTGCACTTGCTAAATACTATAGGCATGAAGGATTTTTGTTTAGAGAATCAAAACTTTGTGTGCCAAAAGGGTCCATTAGTGAATTGCTAGTTAAGGAGGCCCATAGTGGGGGACTAATGGGACATTTTGGTGCGGCAAAAACCTTAAGCACACTTAAAGAACACTTCTTTAGGCCCAAAGATGAGGAATTCGTCATTCAAGGAGCATTGTTTCACGAAAGTCTTCAAGGGACGAAGAAGATGGCTGGTCTATGAGTTCTTTGTAAGACTTTTGTCATCTTTTTCAATGAACAATGATGAGATTAATGTTTTTATTGCATTTAGATATTATTTTTTGATTTATGACGTTAAATTAATTTATCTTTGTTCAATTGATTACTGTTCTTGGTATTTAACTACATGTTTTTAGTAATGAATTGATGAGATTGGACCATGCATCTAATTAACTTCAGAAAGAGGTCAAGATATAGATTTAATTACTCAATTCTAATTTAATTTACTTAACTGACTCAAGAGAGGTTAAGTTAAGAATCTCAGTAATCAAATATTGTTGATTTCGCCTAGAAATAGGGGAATTAATGAATTTTATGTCATTATAACCTAGAGATAGAGATAATTATCAAGGACTTGTGTTCTATATATCTTTTAGTTGTGTTACTGAGATAGAGCTGTTCATTAAATTAACTAAGAGATAGTAAAACCATAACTCTAGAAAGAGTGAATTCTATATTACTCTTTCATGATTCCAAGATAATAATTAATTTTAATATTTGCTAAATGATTCAATGTCATATCATCAAGAATATCTATCCAATAACATGTTTACTCTCCTAGACTTGTCTATATTTTTATCTTTTATTTTTACCTTTATTCTTAATCACTTTATTTGGTCAGATAAATAATTAACAAAAATTAACTAAACGGTAGTTGTTCCTTGATGATCAATACTCGTTAATTCCCTATACTATGCTTAATGATGAGTATACTTGGTCATATGTGTGATTTGGGGATTAATATTTTAATTAAAAGTTTTTTAGGAATGGACTTAGAACTACATGATTTTCATTGTCCAAATCCAACGCATTAAACTTTCCTAGGCTGCCAACTTTATGGAAAATTGGCGAAATCTTGAGCAGTATCGGCGACCTAGGGATGTTGTACTTCCTTGGGCCACCAACTTCACCAGAGACCTTCTTTTTCTTCCATTTTCTTTTATTTTTTCATTTTTCCTTCTTTTCAAATTAAATTGCTATTCTTTTCATTTCCTAACAAAACACAAGACGAAAGGGTGTGGTGAGTAGAGAATTTCATAAGAATTTATCTCAATTAAAGCAGAAAAAACTAGAAAATGTATATATGATGAGGCCTCATCAATCCCTCCTGAGGTTGCGCCCATGGCCTTATACTTTTCCTTGAATAAGTTGCTAAGATGATGTTTAAATGAACTTGCGTAAGAATTTGTACAGTGTATTTTGTACATTGATTTAATAAATGCATTCTTTATCTTTCATTTTGTTTGTTTCATCTGTATATGTGTATAAAACTGATAGATAAGGTCCCAGCAGACTATACAGTGTTAAGAAAATAATAATAGAAATCATAATGTGAGATTTAAATTTTTATCATAGCGTGAGATTTAAAAATAAGTGAGAGGAATTTATCACATTTTTCTATTGAAAATAACTCATTAAGTCAGGTAGTTGAAAACTCGTCAATGGATATTCAAATATATATATATATATATATATTTGGAAAAGAATGTTTATTAAACATAGATGGCACATTTTCAAAGAAAGCTAGTACTTTTCTCAATAAAAGAATAACATGCACGAAATACTCACAAAGCTTAGCCTTCAGCTATTACGGTCCTATTGTACTAGATTTTACACTCTCTGTACCCAATCATATCACGTCGGGAACGGTAGAATTGTCATTACAATCTACCACAAAATACACTAATCCTTTTTACTTGCAGTAGTACAGGTCCCCACTCCCGTACTCCCCTCACAACGAGATTGGCAAGGGTTGATTACAGATTGGGTGTCCTGTCTAGAATTAACCAATTAGTGCAAAAAAACATCGGAGTACCTTGCCTAATCAAATTAGGTGCTTACGCCTTGGGACAATGCTAGACAAGGATTTGGTTAACTCTAATGTCCTGTCGCTCCGTTTGGAGTGTGATGAACCCCAGAAGTAGCTAGGTTACTTAGGGTCATCTATCTTTAACGTAAGCTAATACAATAGTTAAATCTCTTGCTGAGTACTCAACATCTTCACTAGTTTACAAGACCCGTCCAATATCACAACTTCCTAAAGGAATATTAAAAAAAAAAACATTTTATGGTGCCAAAATATTATTTTCCAAAAGTTTATCATTTCCCGAGTAGCCATTTCTGAAGCCCATAAAACATAAAAGGACACAAGTATTTCAATCATCACATAACATGCTTCAGAATTTAAATGAGAGAAAAAGCATTCACGCATTGTTGTAAGAATGTTTTCCTTTATCAATGCATATCATTTTCCAAAGTCTTAGCATAGAAGGATAAAATGTCCTTCTTGCGCTATAAAATATTCTTTGAGGGCATTTACGTAAATTATGCATACTTGAATCTAAAAGGAATTTTGTTTAACAAAATCCATAATTGTAAATACGAAAAAAGAAATAAACTCAAGGATTTCATAATCATCATGCATTAAAACTTTAGATATAATTTGTCATTTCATTTGAAGCTATGAAATCAGAAATTCATATGCTTTATCCTTTAACATGGAATGGTGAGTGTTTGTGCAAAGTAAAATGCTTTCCTCATATAATATGTGAGAAGGAAGATTTCAAATAAACACTTGCACATAGAAAATATTCATAATTCAAGAAAATCATAATTCTTTGTAGGAAAAACTACTTTCCAAAATATTCCATAATTTCCAATTCAGAGAAGCTAAAGTTTGTTCAGAAAAAGTGAAAGCATTATTATCCATATTATTATGCTTTAGAAAAAATAGTCCCCAATAATAAGTAATCATGTGCATGAAGACTTAAATTTTTCATTTAAAGCCTAGCATGGAACAAGATCATTTTTACATAAGGAAAACTATGCTTTTGTTCAGAGAAACCATAAGGATTTATAAAGTATATCTTAGTGTAATAAAATATCCACTAACAATGCCATTTTTAAAAATCTAAAGGACTCACATCCCCAATATTCATCAAAATACTCACATCCATGGTTCATAAGACCACTAAGTAAAATACTCAGGTTCCAATATTTTAGAAAAACGCCAACTAAGATGGTATTTATAGAACTGAGGGACTCACCTTATATAATGCTATCATTTTGTTGTACGTCGTCCTTAAAATTTCACAAAGTCCTTTGTAGTAGGCACACCTATTTCAAAGATCATTGTTAGGTATCTCAAGCTCGTATTCTATACGATACAGTGGAAGAATAAACGAGATACCATCCCAGGACTTGCCTATGTGTGGAAAACATGACATAAAGATAATAAAGGTAGCAGCTTTTTACCTTCGTTTGATCATCTGAAGAACAAAAATTTTTTCTTCAAGTTGAGGCGCGATCTAGCAATCCTCTTGATCAACCTCCACGTGAGTTCAACGTCTAACCACTATAATCACAGTGTGTGATTATCTCTAACAATAATCCATATAGAGGAATACACAAGCACTAAAATTTTCTATGCTAGCAGAAAAAGATGGTAGCTAGGGTTGTCTGCTTCAAGGGCAATGAGAGAGAGAGAGAAGATCGTGGCTATTGTTTTTCGTGTGTTAATCTTCTAGCTAGAGTTTCGTGTATCTCATCTATATGTTACACGAAAATCCCCTACCAAAACTGAGAATTTCAATCCTATTAAAATTCCCTAAATGTAATTGGAAACCTCAAATTCTCACAATTATAATTTGGACCATAAATTATAACTAATTATAATTTGTCCACAACAACTTCTCTTTCTCTCAATTAACCCCACTATTTTATCAAATAACACCTTGAGTATATAATCCTCTATTGTGTGTGACTTATTAGGTTTCCCAGTCAATTGGTAGAGAACATGAATTAATCTAAATGTCTTTGAGATTAATAATCCATAATTAATTAGAATTAATCCTATTAATTCTAATCAGGATTGGTTTATTAATTCATCAATTAATAAACCCATATTCCCAGATCATGAGTGGTATCTAACAACACATCATGACCACCAAAGAGTCCAGGAAGTCAAGTGGCTTGCATGAACCCTTCAATAACAGACTTAAAGTGCAATTAATTCCTTTCACCATACAATATCTCATTCGGTTTGGAGTACGGAATTAGTATCAACTCCCTCCAGAATTTATTCTGACCCAAATTCAATACTACTTGTACCAGAAACCCAGTACTCTAGATGTGTATCAATTGGAACTATTTCCAATATACAATCGCCTTGGCCAAGGACTTCTCGAGTAGTAATTCCTACAAGTGGCCGTGAGATATTCACTCCACTATAAGGAGTGGTGAATCCTTTATTGACCCTCTCAACTACTTTTATTTACCTCACAATGTACCCAATATCCATCTCATAGGTGGCCCTCGATCGAGCTCCAGAGATTAGAATCAAAGTACAATGCTCAGCAAACAAAGTACCTTGGAGATCTCAAGTCTAAGGATACTTGCACATTTACTATATTGAGATTATATCATTGGCACTAAATAGTTATCCATGTGATTATCTCAAAGCTAGGCCATCCAATGAATGAGTTACCCAATATCCATGTGTTAACTTTGAGTATCTCAATGCTTATGGATATGAGAAACACCGCTTGATTGAATTGGGAAGTCTAACACATGCTAGTCTTAAGGTATTAATGATGCCCTGTCTTATTAATACTATGACTAGGAACTATTTAAGTAGTAACATTATATAGTGTAGTAGGAATCTCATATTATGATCTCTATCATGATTTCCTTAACATAGTGTTGTACTAAGGATTTTATCGAACAGTTATATTACTTAAAAGTAAACAAAAGAAACTGTAAGATAAATAATGCCTTTTATTAAAATAAAATGTGTCATATACAATGTACAAGTGATTGCCTCTAGGGCACAACACCAACAATCATTCCATACTTCTCTTAGCATATAAGCCGCTAGAATAATATATTGCTAACAAAACGCATTAACAAGGAAATTACTAATTTCCTCAATTCTCAATTCTTAATAGAAATGGAAATGCATCACTTGAATTAGTCAAGGGAACATGTTCTTCTCCATACGTCCATTTCCTTATCCCTTAATCCACATGTTTGCATGATATTCACATAGCTTCTTAGACTTCTCACTTATCCATTAAGTCTAATGGAAACAATATATTAAGCTTTTCTTCCTTCTTCTTCCTCTCATTTTTCTTATGTTTTCTATTCTTCTTTTTTTTTTCTTTTCTTTTCTTTCCCTTCTTTTTCTTCTTCTTTTCAGGCCATTTTTATGTTCCAACCACCATTCTCCTTCTCCTTTCTTTTTTTCCTTAATTAAATCCTATGGTCAAAAAGAAGTCATGACAACTTGTTAGAAATTTGTGGAACTCTTTGGAAAGTTATGGAATCTCTTCGAAACTTGTAGAACATGGTGGAAGGTATTGAAAAGTCATGGAAGACTTTAGAAAGCTATAGAATTCCACCTAATCATGCATGAATTTTCTGTAACCAATGATTTAAGATCAATTGGCTTCCAAGCAACCAATCATAAAATCCATTTTATTTTTCTCTTAACCATAGTTAACCATATTTCAAAAAAGTATCCATAGTTAATATTACTATGCATTCTAGTTGGTAAAACTTTTTATTTTACCAATACGACCTACACATTAAACTGAGCATTTTGATGTCTCTTAGAATTTCCATAACCCTTCTTGATTTTTCTTAATTTGTAATCAAAAATTCATTCGACGTCTTTTAAAATTCTTATTGCTCCAAAATTTTCTTCTAATTACACTAATCATTTCTTATTTTGAGCCTTCATACATATACTTGCTCAATAGAAAGTAGTTGCGCATCAAAGTACATTAGAGAGGGATGTTACAAATCTAAGACCTAATTGGCCAAGCAAATTTTTGTGTAAACTAGCATATTAGGATAAAAATGACAAATGCCATTGAATTAGATTTAAATAAATTTATACTTATTCAACATGTTCCACCTTGTTTTGTAAGTCAAGAATATAAACTAAGTGATTCATATAAACAGGGAATAATGAGCAAACTTAAGTTCTTTGACAATACTACTGCAATCATATGTAGTAAACAAAGAATTAGTTAATATTCTCACTTTTGAACGGTAATCTAAATTCCTAGTACACATGAATAATTGAACATCTTCAGCTTTTGCATTACCCTTATTAAACTCTCATTTTCTTTTCCAGGTAAGGTAATGCAAAAGCCTAGTAAAGATATATGAATGATGATTTTTTTGCTTTTACTCTACCCTATTCTATTTTCTCATTTTCTTACTCCAATCTATATTTATTTATATGATGAGTTAGGTCTAGCTAGAAGATCATAGAATATAAATAAGCCAAAATTCTCAATTTATACTTTATCACAAGTTTCTCAGTGATTTTCAAGAGAAAAACTATCACAATGCTTACTAAAACATAAACAAGGTTAACACAAATTCTAAAGACTTAATTATTTCACACCTAGTATACAAGTTTACCTAAAAACAATCTAATCCAAAAAATGTATAACTAAATTCTCAAGGCAATTGAGACATAATAACAATATAAACCAAGCTAAACTGTTTCCAAAAATTGAAAAATTTTGTCCAATTTTTAGCTCAAGTTCAAGCTCAACAATTCATAATTAACTTGCAAAGAATATACCTTAAACACTCCCCCCCACTTAGAGTGGATAATGTTCTCATTGGCCAACAAATATATGCAAATGGAATAAATTTAATAGGACTGGAAAAAAGAAAAAGGGAAAAGTAAAATAGTACTCCCCAAGTGATTAGAAGCTCAAATTTGATTGTTCGAGGAAGAAGAGAAGATCAAATGTTTCTAGAATAATCAAAATAAAGTAAACTATTGAGTAGATGAAATAATACAAAATTTCAAATGTCATAACAAAAAACTAAATAAACAAAACATAAAAAGAAAAACAATTCCTATTGCTATCAATAGAAGAGAATAAACTAAACGAAAAACAAGTGAAGAAATGAGATTCTCCAAAGTAAATTGGATGGAGAAAACTCTTTCCAAATCTCCAAGATGCTCTCGAAAGGCTTCAACCGGTTGCCATTTACTTTAAATGTCCCTTCCTCTAGATGAGAAACTTCCGTGGCACCAAAAGGAAAGACTTTGTTTACCACAAATAGTCTGGACCATCATGATTTAAGCTTTCTATAGAACAATCTTTGTCTTGAATTGTACGGCAATACTTGATCACCCTCTTTGAATGCCCTGTTTCATAGGATATGCTTATGATGCCATTGTATGACTTTCCTTTTGTATACTTTGTGATTCTCATATGCTTCATTTCTCCATTCCTTAATTTCATTTTATTAAAGAGATCTTTTTTCACCTACATAATTAAGATCAATGTTTACAAGCTTGATTGTCCAGAATGTTTTATGTTTAATTTCTATAGGTAAATAGCAAGCTTTCCCATAAGATAATTGATTAGGAGTGGTAACTAACGTGGTCTTCTAAGTAGTCATGCATGCCCGAAGATCATTATCTAATTTTTTACTCCAATCTTCCTTGTGTGATTGATTTTCTTTTGGACAATTCTTTTTCGCTCTCTATTCACCACCTCCACTTGGCCACTGGTTTGAGGGTGATATGGGGTTGGAAGTTTATAGGTAGCACCTAGACGATTCAATACCTTACATGCTCAAAATTTATAAGGGCATCTAATAAGGTTTCAAATTATTACCCATTTTTTGGCACCTATCACATTTATTCACAAATCTGTGCTCAACTTTAAAGATTTAAGGCCAATAAAACCTATTTTCAAGGACTTTTCTTGTAGTTCCATTAACTTGGTAATGACACCTGGTTGATCTCTCATGGTATTAATACAGAATATCTTGAGTTGCATCTTCATGAACATATCTTCTAATAAAAGGATCTATACGGCAATAAGAGAGAAAAAGGTCCTTCCAAATGTAATACTTCGCATCTAAGAAAAATTTCTTTCTCTAGTGTGAAGTATATTCTTTTAGAACCCTACAACTAAATAGTAAGCAAAATTTTACAAACCAAGAAGAGGATGGAATTTTACTGTCAATCTATAAAAGTTGTGTTAGTATTATGCCCTAGAGGTAGTCATTTGTACAATGTATATGACACATTTTATTTTAATAAAAGGCATTATTTATCTTGCAGTATCTTTTGTTTACTTTTATTTAAAATAACCATTAGATAAAGTCCCTAGTACAACGCTGTATTTAGAAAATCATGATAGAGATTATGATATAAGATTTCTACTATGTTGTATAGTGTTAGTACTTAAATAGTCCCTAGTCGTAGTATTAATGAGATAGGATATCATTAATGCGTTAAAACTAGCATGTGTTAGACTTCCCAATTCAATCAAGCGGTGTTTCTCATATCCATAAGCATTGAGATACTCAAAGTTAACACACGGATGCTTATTAATAGAACAAGCACATTGGATGACCTAGCTATGGGATAATCATATGGATAACTATTTAGTGATAATGATATAATCTCAATATAGCAAATGTGCAAGTATCCTTAGATTTAAGATCTCCAAGGTACTTTGTTTGCTGAACATTGTACTTTGATTCCAATCTCTAGAGCCAAATCGAGGGCCGCCTATGGGATGGATATGGGGTACATTGTGAGGTACATAAAAGTAGTTGAGAGAGTCAATAAATGATTCACCACTCCTAATAGTAGGGGCGAATATCTCACGATCACTTGTAGGAATTACAACTTAAGAAGTCCTTAGCCAAGGTGACTGTTTATTGGAAATAGTTCCAATTGATACACATCTAGACTAATGGGTTCCTGGTACAAGTACTATTATATTTGGGCCAGAATTAATATATTTATTTTGGAGGAAATTGACACTAATTCTATACTGTAGACCAAATGAGATATTGTATGGTGAAAATAGTTAATTGCACTATAGTCTGTTATTAAAGGGTTCGTGTCAAGACACTAGAGTAGTGGGTTCCTGGTACAAGTACTATTGTATTCATGCCAGAATTAATTCTGGAAGGAGTTGGCACTAATTCCGTACTCTAAACCGAATGAGATATTATATGGTGAAAGGAGTTAATTGTACTGAAATTTGTTATTAAAGGGTTCATGTCAAGCCATTTGACTTCCTGGACTCTTGGGTGGTCATGATGTGTTGCTGGATACCGTTCATGATCTGGAAATATGGGTTTATTAATTAATGAATTAATAAACTAATCCTGATTAGAATTAATAGGATTAATTCTAATTAATTATGGATTATTAATCTCAAAGACATTTGGATTAATTCATATTCTCTACCAATTGATTGGGAAGCCTAATAGGTCATACACAATAGAGGATTATATACTCAAGATATTATTTGATAACATAGTGGGGTTAATTGAGAGAAAGAGAAGTTGTTGTGACCAAATTATAATTAGTTATAATTTATAGGCCAAATTGTAATTGTGAGAACTTGATGGTTCCAATTACAATTAGAGAATTCTAATTGTTTTAGAATTCTCAGACAGAGTGTTTTCAGTAGGCTTTCGTGATATATGTGAGATATATGCACGATACCTAATTAGATGAGCAACTCACGGCAAACAACATCCTCCAAAACCTTCTCTTCTTTCTCTCTCTCTCTCTCTCTCGTTGTTCTTCTGCAAACAAGAAAAATAATAAACCCTAGCCACCTTTTGGTTTCTGCTAGTACAGAAAATCTTGGTGCTTGAGAGTGATCCTCCGTGTGAATTTCTATTAGAGATAATCACACACTGTGATTGTAGTGGTTGGACATTCGACTCTTGCGGTGTTTCATCAAGAGGATTGCTGAATCGCGCCTCAGACGAGATAGGAAAATTTTAACAACAGGGACTCACTAGAAAGGTGATCTTCTTCTCTTTATATCTTATTTTCCACACGTATGTGGATACTGGAATGGTATCTTGTTCTTATTCTTTCTGTTGCACTATATATGATATGCATGAGATACCCTACAAGTTGCTCACCATAGAAGGTTTCATGATTTTTATCTTCCTTCAAGGTCTTTAAATAAATGTTATCTAATTTGGATAAATGATTTGCTACAAGATTTTTAGCTTTTTTTTTTTTTTTTTTTATCTATAATCTCCAAATCAAATTCCTAAAGAAGTAATGTCCATCATATTAGTGAAGGCTTAGAATCATACTTAGCAAGAAGACATTTTAAAGTAGAATGATCAGTTTATACAATCACTTTAGGCAAAACAAGATATGAATAGAATTTATCAAAAGAAAACATTATATCAAGAAGCTCTCTTTCTATGATGGTCTAGCTCTCCTGTGTATTAGTGAGAGTTTTGCTTGCATAGTATATAGGCTGAAAGTTCCTACCTCGCCTTTGCTCAAGAACTCTACCCACAACAAAGTCACTCACGTCATACATGATCTCAAAGGTAAAGACTAATCAGGGAAGATTCATTGAAACTTCAATTCAGTGAAAGCTCAAATACATTTTTCATTAAAGTTGAATTGGACATGATAGGAATCCATCTAAGTAATATGCCAAAACTAAAGAAGGGAGATGGAGATTCAAACCATATTCCATAAAGCCCTAGAAAATTTTAAGTTATGGAAGCTTTCAATAGAGAAATCAATCAAACCAAACACTCAAACTAATGATAAAGAGAGTTGTCAAGTATAGAGGATCAAAGAAGGACTAAGTGAAAATGGATGAGGGAAACAAATAGAGAAGAAATGCAGAGACATAAGTAAAAGAAGCAGTGAAAAATTAAAAAATAATACCTCTGTGTTTCGATATATGATTTGTCTGCTTAGGTTACATAATTGTGCTCAGTTGTTCAACCACTGGCGTAGCTTCGAATGTCTATTGTATGAATCCTACAATCCTATGACTTCTGTGCATGAATGCTAAGCTATAGAATCTCATAATATTAAAACTACAAAAAAAACAACTAGTGAAAGTAATACGGTTGGGAAAAATAGATCTTTCTTGACAGACTAATAGAACAACAACATCAAGAAGTGGGGGTTTTCTTTTTAACTTTGTACAAAAGAGAACGATTAACCTAAAAAGAAAAAGTATCCAACCGAGGGAGAAATTATGTGTATTTCAATATCATGTCTCTCTACAATATCTCATACTAACCTGATCATGTGTCTAGTATTCTATGATTTCAAACCCTAATAGAATACATATTAGCAGAGTCTATTCAAACACACAACTCAACTGTATAGTCCATGCCGAACTGGGCTTAGCCCTAGTTCATGGATCCCTTAGTCTAGTCTATTGTATCAACCACAAATTGTTTATTTATTCATGGACTAGTAACAACCTATAAATAAATTATTTAGTTAACCTAAATGGGCTAAAATAATTTCTCAAGCCTTTTCTAGTTCAGACCCAGACTAATCCTAATTATCCTAATTTATTCAATAAGTCCTGAATAAATTAATTAACATGCTAAACTAGAAAATTAATTTATCTCTCTGTTGGGCCTTTTTCTTATTTTATTGTAGCATAATATTAAATCAGGCCACTAGAATAAAATAAAACCCATATTTATCTAAGACCAATTCCTTAGCCTAAAAATAATTAGGACATACAGGCTATTTTGAGGAGCAAAAGACACATAATCCAAGGTTACTAAAATGAATAAAATACGCATGCTCTACAAATAGTTATGTTTTGTATTTTAAATATTTTCTATTTTAGGATGGTGTCCTAGAAACAATCATTTATACAATGTATTTTACATATTAAATCAATAAAAAGGTATTCCTTATCTTTCAGTTTCTTTATTTCATATGTTTATGCATATAAATGCTGTTAGATAAAATCTCAAGTACGACATTGTGTTAAGGAAATCATGGTAGAGATCGTTATGTGAGGTTCCTACTACACTAGAATGTGTTTGTTCTTAAATTATCTCTAGTTATAGTATTTGTGAAACCCCACCTAAAACTAACCCTAGAGTAAGGGGGTCGGGAATGAATATCATATTATTTTATATGAATATATATGTTTTTGAATGATTTTATGTGCTTTAGAATCGTAGATTATAGGTTTAAATGCTTAGTTATGCTTATTGAGTTGGAGGGGTAAAATGATAATTTTGCCTGAGGTCAGAATAGGGAGATAACTTGAGGAGTAGATAAGAAAAATATGTGGGTAAAGAAATAAGAACAAGAGTTAGTGTGGTTTAGTGGTTAGAGTTTGGTGAATTAATTTCTAAGGTCATGAGTTCGAATCCCATTATTTAAGTTTTATCATCATTATCTTCATTAAGTTTGAATTTTTGTTTTCTTGCATTCCATAAAAATAGGAATGTTGTCTTAGGGGAGACATGAAGAGAGTGTTCTAATCTTATCCTCGTATCCTAAAAAGAATTCTAGAGGAATTTTTGCCGTATTTATTACCTCTAGCTTGTCCTAACATCTTTATCCATTAAATCTCTTCTCTTGAATTCCAAAAAAATTCTGGGATAATTCCTCCTCCTTGAATTTCGAAAATCAGCTTTGGGGGTTAGGGAGTTGGCTGAAAATAGGAGGGTAGGTAGGAAGGGTTCCAAGAGAAAATCAATCACCATGAAAGGACCTTCAAATCTACCTTTATGTTGTTCATACTTTAGTGGAAAGAAATCTGAAAATTTTCCAGAATTGTTGCAGACCCTTTCTTCGAAAATTCAGGCCATAATTCCATTCATTTGCTGCCAAGAAAATGGTCATTTTATGTGGCTTGGAAGCTGGAAAAACTGTGCAAATTTGGGACTGCACAAAACAGCACCAAACCAGGAAAAAAACTGGGCATTTCGCAGCTTGCAATCAAGGAAATGAAGCTGTTTTTAATTCACCTTCAAGCCAGCAAATCTCTTCTATATTTGTCCAGAAATAAGGCTGAAAAACCAACCTTGGAAGACCCTCAAACACCCCAGAAGAACCTCTGAAAATCGAGCTAAGAGTGTGCAAAATTCCTCACCAAAAATTCTGTAATCTTCGTAAATTCTGAACAACTTGAAACCAGAATTTTCCAGCCTTGCTTCCTTCTAGCCTAAGGCCGAAAATCATCTTCAACCTCTGTAAAAATTGAACTTGCTCAGCTGTAGACTGAACACCATAAACCCCACTCTTACCTTGAGCATAAGGACTCCATAGCTGCACCACAAAACACTCCTAAGATCACTCCATTCAAACTCTTTTGAACTTCAAATAATTTCAGCATTTTACTCCATTAAAACCACTCTTGCATTAGGCTAATTAACCAGAATTTTCTCTGCCTTCATGGACTGAATTTTGGCCAGCCTTGAGCAACATTAACCTTCAATTATTTCAGGGAAAACTCCATGTTCAGCCGGCTCCATTGAAGACCATAGAAACCTCTCTTGATCAAAACACCATAGTTAACCTTTTACCTTAAACATCTCCACTATTTCCTCCATTGAAATTTCAAAAAAATCTGATCATCCTCTCTCTTTCTAGCTGAAAACCGAAACCCTCATTCATTCCATACCATTCGGCCAGCCTTCTACCAAAATTCGTGCAGCATTCTTCCAATTTCTCTCTATTTTCGCCTAGAACACCAAGAACACACACTAACCTTCTTCAAGCCTAACCCTACTCTAAACACCTCCAATCACTCTCAAACACTCCAAATCACTTGCATTTAATCCCTAAACCTCATTTCTATTATTTATAACACAAAACCTAGCAAAAAAAAAATTTCAAGTGGATTGAAATCAACCTTTTTCTTGAAGGTCACAAGAACATCAACAAGGTAAGTCAAGAACAACTTTCTTATTCATCTTCTTCCATTCGGTTATATCATTCTAATGATCTCTCTCTCTCTCTCTCTCTCTCTCTCTCTCTCTCTCTCTCTCTCTCTCTCTCTCTCTTCTAACCGAAATGGTTGATCAAACATCAACCATGATCGTTTGTTTCGTTGGACCATTCAAGACACTCCATCACGCGTGGACCTTCTTTTGTCTTCTTCAAAGTACTCGACAATCAAGTATTTATTCTTAAATCTCTCTTATTAAATTCTAAAATCATGTCTCTTAGGTGTTGATAGGGAGATGGAATATGATTGGGAGATTGAGTATATGCATAAAGGGATTGGGGTTAGGACATGATGATTGTTGTATATGACTAGGATATATGTATTTTCCTTTCGAATCATTGTATGTTCTTCATGCTTAATGAATTTTATGGATATTTGAAGCATGATTAGATATTATGACACCAAAGGTGATTAGGCTTTTATGTTCTTATTTTTCCATGGAAACCATGATTGATGATTATGCTTAGTAGGATTTTGGCCATGTGATGGTATGCGATAGTTCAAGTGTATGTTCATGAATGGAATGGTTTATTGTTTGATGATGGAGAATGTGATCATGAATCTTTTCTAGCACTAGGAAAATCATGATAAGAGATTATTTTCTTATTAATTCTAGGTTATATTCATTAACAAAATTTATTACAAAAAAATTAGAATTACTACTATATTTTCCCTCAAAATTCGAAACACTAGGGGATTTGGATTGGAATATTTAATTAGACCATCAATATTTTTATTAAACAAAAATTTAATAAAATTCATTTATTCTTAATTTTATTTATTAATTATTATCTATTAAAAAAGTTTATTAAATTAAAAATTATTTAATTTATTATTTATTTATAATAAAGCTATTTTTAAATTATCATTTATTAAAATTATTTAGGACTTAATATTATTTAAAATTCAAACCTTAGTTTATTTATTATTAATAACACTCAAGAGTTATTATTTGAGTCTATAATTTATTAGCAATTATTTTAGAACCCCTAGTTATTTTAACTTATCAAACTAGACTTATTTTATAAAATTCTTTAGCATCTAGCCTTAAAGCTTAGGACATTGAGGTCATGGTTAATCATGGTTGTAACTAGTTGAGCTAAGAATTATTTATGTAAGGCATGTATAGCTTGAATGTGACCTTATGTTTGGTGTTTACCCTAGGCGGGGTTAGGTCAGCCTTGGAAGACTTTTGGGTTTGAGCAAGCAAAGAAGTAGGTAAGCTCCTGCATGGAGTTTTGTGAAGACCAAAAGTTATTGTGGCAAGCAAATGCAATGTATATGGACATTTATTTGTAAAGGAAATTAAGGACTGTTTTCCTTTTTATTTCGGTCAAGCAAATCATTTGAAAATTGAACAAGCAGTTTTATACAAATCTAAACTTTTTCTAAAACCCAACTTGACTAGGCTTTTGGAAACCCTTAATTGCTATTTCCAAATAAAGCAAAGTTTGATCAATTTTCTCCGAAGTGGAGCAATCAACGTTGAGTACTCAAAAAGGCTAGGCCACCAGGACTAGTCTTTGAAGGGTTAGGGTAAGTCTCTCAGTAGGTGGCCACCTCTGAGGGGTGAGTCCTTCCTGGATAGGATGCCAGTCCGGTAGGTCAAACCAGTCCGAGCTAGCAAGTTTCAGTCATGTGGACTGTGTGTTCCGGAGTGGACAACCGGTAAGTTTGGGTGTAGAGATGGAGGAGTATCTCACCCGGTAGGCCGTACACCTACCTTTTGTCGGCTTGCACAAAGTGTGGCATTCTGACTATTATTTAGTCATGGGGCCCAACGTGTGGTAACCCATGGCTACCCATTTGAGTGGTTGTATTTATTGTGCACATGTATAGTTTGAAAAGCAAAACACCACTCTTTATTTTCAGCATTTATTTATTGCTTGCCAACACTTCTCCTTATGAAACTTTTACAACCTGCATGTATGAATTATTTTACCTGAAACACTCAAAGCACACACGGGCTTACTGAGATTTTTATCTCACCACCTTTTATGCCATATTTTCAGGAAGATCCTATTGTGGAGGTTATTAGCTAGATTGTTTCCTATGCTTGAAGACTCATGCTATTTACTTTAAGTGTTGTTTGAGAGATTGTTGCGAACAATTTATTTTGGATTTGTGCCAGTATTTATCTTTTGGGTTGTAATAAATTTAATTTTAAAGTCTTTTGTTTTATTTTATTTTCATGTAACCTAGTTATAAAGACCCATTGTCCTTTGGACGGGGCGACATCCCCAGCCCTGTTGGGCCTAGGTAGTGGGGTGTTACAGTGTTAATGAGACAGGACATCATTAATACGTTAAGATTAGTACGTGTTATACTTCTTGACTTGATCAAGTTATGGTTCTTACGTCCGTGAGTATTGTGATACTCATAGTTAACACGTGGATGCTTGTAACTTGAACAAGCACATTGGATAACCTAACTATGAGATAATTACATGGATAACTATTTAGTGCCAGTGATAGAATCTCGTTATAGCAAATGTGAGAACTCCAAGGAACTTTTTTGCTTAGCATTGTATTTTGATTCTAATCTCTAGAGTCTATACATGACCTCCTATGGGATGGATATTAGGTACAATATAAAGTAAACGAAAGTAATTAAGAGGCTCAATAAAGGATTCACAACTCCTAATAATAGGAGTGAATATCTCATGGCCACTTGTAGGAATCATTACTTAAGAAATCCTTGGCCAAGGCGACTATGTGTTGGAAATAGTTCCAATTGATACGCATGATGAGTAATGGATTCTGGGAACAAGTACTAAAATATTCGGGTCAGAATTAATTAATATTCTGGAGGGATTTGGCACTAATTCTATACTCTAAACCAAATGAGATATTGTATGGTGAAATGATTTTATTACACTGATGTTTCGCTATTGAAAGGTTCATGTCAAGCAACTTGACTTTCTGAATTTTTGGGTGGTCATGATGCATTGTTAGAAATTGCTCATTATCTACGAAATATGGATTTATTAATTAGACAATAAAAAATTTTAATCCTACTTAGAATTAACAAATTAATTCTAATTATTAAAATGATTATTAATTCTATTATGATAAAATTAATTTATATTAACTTCCAAATGACTAGAGAAAACATAATAGATCACATACAATACAGGAATTGGTACTCAAAACATTATTTGATAATATTATAGGTTAATTTGTGAGAGGAAATAATTATTATGGACTAATTATAAATTGTTATAATTATTTGGGGTTTAACTGTGATTATTAAATCCCTAAATTTGTTATAATTTATAGGGCCTAATTGCAATTCTTGAAAATTCTAATCCCATAATTGAAAAATAGGAACAATTTTTTGTTTCTTGAAAAGATTTAAGAAATATGTACGTGTATCTTTTTTGTCTTCTTGTGGAGGATGTTTTTGAAAAAAAAAAAAAGAAAATCAGTTCCCTATTAACAAATAGAGAATTTATTCTCTGTAACTAGAAGAAAATTGCCCCCCCCCCCCCAAAAGAAAAAAATATAGAATACACAACATAGAGTCTTTCTTTTTTTTTTTTTCTTCTTGAAGAAAAAGAAAACAATTTCTTCCCAATAAATTAATCATAAAGCTTCCAAGAATTATTATTTTAGCATGGATTTGGTTAGTTTTGAGTAGGTTCTTTGTGTGGATCAATATTAGAGAAATTCCTATCATTGGAATTTGCCAACTCAATTAGATCGACTCTTGAAGGTGATTCACATAGAAGAAAAAATTTTATAAGCTGTGCTTTTTAGGTAATTAATTTTTTTTCCTTCTAAAGATCCATTAATTACATACAAATGATCCTTTATATGGATTTCGTTTTATTTTTCTGCGGCGTATAAACTGGTTTGCATTTTTGAAATCCAGTAGTGGTATCAATGACATCTCATATGTGTTTTATGAATTTTATTATTATTTTGAAATTATACAAAATAAATTCAAAGTTATGAAATTGTTTCATAAATATTTTAAAATTTGAAATAGTTTCAAAATTATATTCGGGTCCACTAAAATTGTTTCATGTAAAATTTTATTTTTGGAAACTATTTGTTTTAGTGGGTTATATAAATATATGTATGTATGTATGTATGTATGTATGTATGTATGTATGTATGTATGTATGTATGTATGTATGTATGTATGTATGTATGTATGTATGTATGTATGTACGTATGTATGTAAGTACGTATGTACGTATGTATGTATTAATACCGAAATTGGTTTCAGTAAATTACAAAAATTATTTCCTTTATTTCACATAAATTGTTTCTGTGGGAATTGAAAAAATAAAGGTTTTGTTTCCTTAATTTTATTAAGGAAACTGAAGCCGGAAAAAGGAGAAAAACTTTTTTTGATTGTTTTTTTTTTTTTCATCCTTAGGAGGATGGTTAACAACATTGGAAGGCTTTTGTCATTGTTATATTTTAAAATGAATTTATGTTTTCCATATTCTATGTAATGTGTTTACTAGAATCCTGAATTGATTGCAATTCAAATTAGCTCCAATTGATTTTATTGGAAACTGTATCCACGTGAAAGCGTAAGTCTCAGATTGAATTATGCCTAATATGTTTTCTAATTAACTTTTTTAGGCCATACGCGGCTATGGCATAGATGTGCAAGGCTATGTTTGAAGTCCATCGATTATTGATTTGAAATTGTTTACAATCAACGAATCATTATAAAAAAAAAAATTAAATTATAGTTTTAATCTAAACATTTTGACCCATGTTTTACTAGTTTTTCTTCAACCACCCACTGAAATATTTTTATTCAAATAGGACCCCAAGATTTGTCCCAAAATTTGATTTTGGGATTAATTAACTAAATTTATAAAATAAGGATTTTACAATTTAAAATTTGATGCCTATTTATTTATTTATTTTTGCTTAATGTGTTTTAAGTATAATATTGGCATGTTGGCTTGGTTATGACTTAAACCAAATTAATTTGATTATTTTAAATTGTGGCATGCTTTTTCTCGCTTTGTTTTGAATAAATAGGGCCTACATGTCCTACCTTTCTTTGTAATTCTCATGTAATTTCCCTTCTTATCAAATTCTCCTCGAATATTCATTTCGAATTTATGTAATTAGATTATATAGGTTAAATAAGAGTAGAAATTGTTTTATGAATTTATGGAGACGGTGACCGAGGTGAAGCAAGAAGATGGTAAGACATTCTTTTCAAAACATGAATGAACACATAAGTTTTAACCATTTCCTTCTTGGCTCAAGGATATTAATCTAGAGAAGTCCTTAACCAAGCAATCTAATGGAGTGTATTAGTATTACGTCAAAGTGTTGATATTTTACCTGCCAAACGATGAGACTCTTCATTAAATAATAAAAATCCCTCAAACAATATTAAATCTAAGGCCTTCCTTTAATGTAACAAGAATAAGAGTTCTTTTTGGAGATTAGGTTGTTAAGCATACCCAAGCTTACTCAACATTGAGCATGTTTAAGTTATAGAATATGATTTCTAATTAATGGGTTGGATTTAACTAATATCTTTATTCTGGTTGGGCATACCCAAGCATAAAGAATATTAGAGGTTAAGTTGTGGTAGCACTAAGTGCTTTAAGATTAAAAGATGTTAATTGCCTAACGATCCTATAGTTACATTGATGTAATTGGTATTGATACCTACCATACAACTTAAGAGTGGTTTTTTGGCATACCCATGGTCATTCTTAAAGAATTTGGATACTGGACCACTAGGAAAGCTTTGAACGGGCTTTCCCGAGTCATTAGTGAGGGCTATTAAGTTGAACAAAATAATAGGTTAAATATGCATTTAATTAAAGACCTAATTAAATGCATCTCATGTGCATATGCATAGTCTAATGTCTCTTATCTTTCATCTAGGTCATTTACACCATGACAATAAATTTGAACTTACGTAACATTTTGGAAACAAAAAAGGCTCACCGAATCAAACTTCTTGGATTGGTACAGAAATTTGAGAATCGCTCTTAAATCAGAAAAGTTGCTCTATGTGTTAGATGTTCCAATTCCGCTAAAGAGGACAGTGACACAATATCTTGTATCATGCTGGCGTCAATGACTACTGAGCTTCAAAAATAGTATGAACATATGGATGCTCATACCATTGTCTTTCATCTAAGAGAGCTTTTTGATAAGCAAGCAAGGACGGAGAGTTATGAGATATCGAAGTAGTTTTTCTGTTCTAAGATGGTAGAAGGCACTTCGGTAGCCATTCATGGACTTAAGATGGTAGGGTTAATTGAGAAAGTTGGATCACTTAGGTTCACTAAAAATTACGAATTAAGTGTACACTTGATTCTTCAATCTTTGCCAATTAATTTTTCATAGTTCATGATAAACTACCAGATAAATAAGATTGAGATAATAATACATGAGTGGATCAACCTTCTTAAGACTATAGAGTGTTATATGAAGAAAGAAAATAATTCAGTCTTATTGGTTGATTCTTCTTTCTAAAATGAAAAATATTTCTAAAAAGAAGAAGAAGAATCCAATTAAATCTAAAGGTGGTGCAAATAAGAAAGAGACAGCTACCATAATGGATATCATTAAGGCTATCTGTTGTATCACAATTTCCCATCTTTGAATGCATTCCCGGATCAGGTGATACTTTTACTCGATATGCTTTCCCTTCTTGTGGTTTCTAAGTTTTTCTTGTTGTGAGACAACCCTTGAGTTGTCTCAATATAGTACTACTGGTTTGTCCATCTGTGGTATAACTCCAAGATTAAAAAAGAACTTCAAAAGCCAAACAGCCTCGTTGGATGTCTCTAAAGCTATCACATACTTAGCTTCTATAGTGGAGCCAGTAATACAAGATTACATGATACTACTCTATGAAATAGCTCTTCCAGATAAGGTAAATATATATCCACTGTTGGGTATCTCACATATATCATATATGGCACAGCGAAAAATAAAACGAGATACCATCCCAAGATCTGTATATGTGTGGAAAACAAGAGATAAAGAGATCATAGGTAACAACTTTTTACCTTTATTTGATCGTTTGAAGAACAAAAATTTTTCTTCTTCAAGTCGAGGCACAATCCAGCAATCCTCTTGATCAACCACCACGAGAGTTGAACGTTCAACTACTATAATCACAGTGTGTAATTATCTCTAATAGAAATCCACACAGAGGAATACTTAAGCACCAAGATTTCTGTGCTAGCAAAAACAACAATGGCGGCTAGTGTTATGATCAATATCAACGAGAAAGAGAAGAAAGAATGTTGTGAATTGCCCTAGGGTTTGGAGTTGTTTTGTGTGTCTTACACTACCCAAAAATTTCGTGCATATGTCCTCTATATATTACACAAAATCTGCTGGAAAAATATTCCAACTGAGAATTCTGAAACAGTTAGAATTCCCTAATTGTAATGAGAAACATCAAGTTCTCACAATTACAATTTGGCCCATAAATTATAACTACTTATAATTTTATCACGACAACTTCTCTATCTCGCAATTAACCTACTATGTTAACAAATAATATCTTGAGTATATAATCATCTATTGTGTGTGACCAATTAGGTTTTCCAGTCAATTGGTAACGAACATGAATTAATTTAAATGTCTTTGAGATTAATAATCCATAATTAATTAGAATTAATCATATTAATTCTAATCAAGATTAGTTTATTAATTTATCAATTAATAAACTCATATTCCCAGATCATGAGCAGTATCTAGCAATACATCATGACTACTCAAGAGTCCAGGAAGTCAAGTGGCTTGACATGAACCATTTAATAACAAATTACAGTGCAATTAACTCCTTTCACTATACAATATCTCATTCAGTTTGGAATACGGAATTAGTGTCAACTCCCTCCAGAATATATATGTATATATATATATATATATATATTAATTCTAGCCCGAATATAATAGTATTTGTACTAGGAACTCACTACTCTAGATGTGTATCAATTGAAACTGTTTCCAATACACAATTGTCTTGGCCACGGACATCTCGAGTAGTAATTTATACAAGTGGCCGTGAGATATTCGCCCCTACTATTAGGAGTAGTGAATCCTTTATTGACTTTCTCAACTACTTTCTGATGATACTCCACTTCATCATGGAAGTCAAGATTAAGGAGGGGGAAGTGTGACCATGCACGGACAAGGACCGATGATAAGAGCTAGGTCCAAAAAGCTTCAAGATAATTTTCAATTGATCATCAAATCATGCTTGAGGATGAAAGAGGATTGGAAGGTTGAGGAAGCTAGCCAAGAGTTTATGTTGATGACCATCGACGAAAGACCCCAACAAGAAATCAAGCCAGCAACAAAGGCGAACGAAACTTGACCAAGGAAGTCTTTCCAGCGGATAGCCAAACCGGCTCCAACAAGCTAAACCGGCGCCGGCTCCAATATGCTTTACAACCCCTTAATAGCAACTTGAACTAGCCCGAAGGCAATGCACAACCGGCGTTGGCTTCAAGGGACCTAGCCAGCTCTGGCTTCCCCCTGGGCAACCGACGACTGTTTTGTGTTTTTAATATTTTCTCCGATTTTCTTCAATTTTAATTACTTGTAAAGACTTATTATGACCCTAAACTACAATATAACCTCAGGGATTACCTTAGCTAGGATTAGGGTAGTATAAATAGCACCTTAAGTGATTTGACAACACAATTCACAGACTTTTAATTCAAATTTGAGAGAGAATCTTAAGAGGTCCTAGCCTCTTTGTTCATCTTGTTCAAGACCAAGCTTAAGGGTTAGTCCTCCTTATGACCGAGTCTATAAATCTTTTGGATAATCCAATATTATTTTCTTGAATTGGTCTTAATTGCTTTGTTCTTCTAATGTTTGTTTGAATTCTAATATTTGGGTGTCTATTTTCTCTATTCTAATTGTTCTTGTATGCCTTTATTGCTTCAAGGATATTGGGGTGAGATTATAGTAGAACTTTCTACTTTTCTTGAGGATCTTTGAAGCTTAGTTCTTCAAGGATTTGATAGAGTGTAGGTTGTTATTTTGTTTTCTCCCTTTTGTCACAAGAATCTCTATTTTAGTCTTATTGTTTGAACTGAACACTTAACCAACTATTCCACTCACAACACCAAGAAAAAGCCACATAAGATTTGTATCAAAGAGTTTGGTATCAGAGAAAGGAAAAGCTTGATTCCCATCAAAGCTTGAAAGCAAGAAAAGGAGCCCTACAAAGTTAAAGAAAAAGGAAAATCGGGAAATCCCGTAACTCAAAAATATGCTCCAAAAAGGTCATGAATTTTTTGTTATAAGTTGATTTTTCTTTGGGGAAATTGCTCCTTGATGTTATTATAATATTTGGGAACAAATTTATCTTGTGATTGTGTTGAAAATTAGATTGAATATGGGTGAAAATACTGGTTGTTCTTAAGTGACGAGGTTGCAGCCAAGGTGTTAGATAAATGTTCCATGAGAATATTTTTGGTCATAGTTGAAAACTTTGATTCTTGATTTTCATTCCTTGGAATTTTGGGACTTAGTATATCACTCTATTATTGAATTCTATGTTCATTGAACTCAAATTTTCTATTGCACATTTGTGATCATCTTGTTCTTCATAGTCTTAGTTCTAGTTGTTCTTGTTTCTTTCTTCTTGCTAATTTTTGTTTGTTTCTTACTTAGAAGTGTTTTTTTTTTTTTTTTTTTGTCTAATGCTTGTTCTTGTGCTGAATGAGTCCACTTTTCTTAAAATTCTTGTTTAAAACTTATTTCCTTGAGGTGCCGAACAAGTGTTTATTGAAATTCCCCTAAGACCCCTTTAATTGGAAAATTCTTTTAATTTGTGTGATTCACTAAGTTAGTCTAAAAATTTAGCCATTGGGGAGAATTGGGATTGAACAAGAAAGCTTAAGTGTTGAGAAAAAAGCAAGAGGGTGAGCCTATTATTAAAAGAGCCTAAGAGAGCAAAATACGAGTGTGGAGTGAACAACCTTGAGAAGCCAACACTCAAGGAAGTGAAGTGAGGATCGAATTTTCTTTCTAATCTCTTTATTTTGAAGGTATAGACAAGTAAATACTCTACCACCATAGCCCATAAACAAGAGATCCCTAGACCTAATCCAAGTGGACCTAGTAGACCTCAAGAAGAAAAAATTGATGCTAAGGGTTTGCGTGAAGACTTGCAAGCTATGATGAGGATTCTGCAAAGTGATTTCCAAAACATGACAAGGGAGTTGATAAATCATTTTGGACAGTCTTCTACCATTGCACAAAAGAGAGGCTAAGAGCGATTTGAAGTGCCTAGTCCTAGGGTAAGGGATGGTGATGCCCATACTCCTCCGTTAAATGCCCAACAAGGGGAAGAGTGGGATGAACACTCAATTGGGGGATTCCAACAAACTCCTATGAGATAGGGAAGACATGGCATAAGAGTAGGACAAGGTAAGGGCCAAGGAAGGAATGGCTGGAACAACATAAGGGGGCTAGAAAGAGAGTTTGAGGGAGTTGATGAATGGTACGAGGGGGAACGAGTTGAAGCCTTTAGGGAACATCATCGAGGATGGGGCAATAGAGGAGGTAGGAGGGAAGGAAATGATGAGGAGAAGGAGTTGAATCACATTAAATTGAAGGTGCCCACAAACAAACACTTGTCAGACTTACTATCAAGTTTGTCTGATTGTGGCCTTTTGACAAAGGCAGGACAACCCCGTACTCACAAGTGAGATAACTTTGGTTTCTTACCAAAAAACATCTCAAATGGGGTAGTATCAATCGATTTTGTCGAATTCTGTTTAGTATATAAACAGAAATCTCTAGTGCATACCCCCGAAACAATTTTAGTAGATCTGCAGAAGCTATCATGGTCTGTACTATGTCTAGAAGTGTTCAATTCCTTCTCTCAGATACACCGTTATGTTGAGGTGTATGTGGTAAAGTCCATTGAGATAATATCCCATTATCTTTAATATAACTCAGAAACTCTTGGCTTAAGTATTCTTCTCCTCGATCAGATCTTAGAGTCTTAATACTTTTGCTAAGTTGTTTCTCTATTTCGTTCTTAAAGCCTTTGAACTTTTCAAAGGCATTAGATTTGTATTTTATTAAATAAAAATTTTGAGAAAATGATTTTGGGTCCTGTCTCTACTAGTGATAATGTCTCTATTTGAGAACAAGGCGGCGATTTTTGAAATTTTTTCAGAAACAGTTTCTGGTGCCTTCTTCTTCTACAAAATTTTAGTGAGAATAATTCTCAGCAGTATTTTCTGTTTTGAAGCTCGAAACAACAACCAATTTGTTAGTTTATACAAAACCAAAATAGAAAACTAGGATGAAACGGAAAGCAACAACCATGTTAAAGAAAACGTTGTTTCTGTAAAAAAGAACTTGCAGAACATAAAGAAACCATTTTTCGAAATATACTCTAACTATTACACAATCATATTGTGCTACGGACCCAACCCACAAGGCTCAAAACGATTTCGACTTGAGTGAAAACAAATTTTCACAGTGAATAATGTCATACACGAGTACATGAAATAGCTATCACGCAAGAGACAATGTCTGTAAACCACACACGCAGTGAAAAATAAGACGAGATACTATCCTAGAATCTGCATATATATGGAAAACAAGACATAAAGAGATCAAATGTAACAGCTTTTTACCTTTCGTTGATCTTCTAAAGAACAAAAATTTTTCTTCTTCTAGTCGAGGCACGATCCAGCAATCCTCTTAATCAAACACCACGAGAGTTGAACGTCCAACCACTATAATCACAGTGTGTGATTATCTCTAACAGAAATCCACACGAAAGAACTATAACACCGCACGACTATGTACCCTAAAAGGGCGGGATGTCGCCCCGTCCCATAGGACAAGGGGTCTTTAGAACAAGGTATAAAATATAAAGGCAATCTCCAAAAGGATCAACTTAGATAAATAAAGAAATATTCTTATTACATCAGGCTCAACTTGGAGCAAAACGGAATAAAATAAAATATCGTTTAGAAGCATAAGCAATAAATGTCTCCTAGAACGGATAGAGAAAATAGCAAAAGCTTCAACTATTACATGCCCCGCTGACTCAGCACAGTCTATCCCCTGAAAACATGATGTAAAACGGTGTGAGAATAAATCTCAGTAAGTCCTATGTGTGCACATGGTGTTTTTAAATAGTTCGTGTATGCAAAGTGTAAAACATTCGAAGAAATAATTTGGCAAGTCATAAACAATCTTTTTTCGCAAGGAGTGGGTTTTTCTCAATGTCACACTTTGTACAAAATAAATCCTCCACTCGGACAAAAGTCATTTCACCACACGTCGGGCTCCATGAGAACAAATTGGCCAAGGCACCACACTTTGTGCACCTTGTCCGGACCAATTACCACACGTTAGGCGTTCTGATCAAGGTGAGTGTACAGCCCACCGGGTGAGATACTCCTCCATCTCTACACCCAATAAAACCATCCGGGTGTCCATGCCGGGAATATAAATAATACCTTTCAGGCATAATGCTAGCTCGGACTGGCCTGACCAACCAACACTGTCGCCTTTTCAAGCAGAGTTCATCTTCTTGAGGTGGCCTCCTGCCAGAAGACTTACGCTAGCCCTCCAAGACTAGTATTGTTAGCCTACCCTTATTGAGTACTCAACGAACATATCCGTCAATTCCTGATTCAAAATATTTTCAAACCTTGGCTTTGTAAAACGTGGTTTTCTTTAAAAGAGATTTCTAAAAAATTAAGGAAAAGAATAGTTTTCTTACTAAAAACCGTTAGTTTGACAAAACCGTTTAAAGAATAAATATCCACGTTTACAACCCAAGCAAACATAGTTTAACAATAGCTTTACAAAGCTTCACAACATTGACTCGCCATCACAACCTTTAACAAAACAGTTTATAAAAGGGCTTACCATCACAGCATTTAATAAAAGAGTTTATGCAAGGACTTACTTGATATACCTCAGATAAATGCGATAAATTCACAGCTGGCTTTCCTTAATTATCCTCCTGATCTAAACCATATAATATCATGATCAGGCTCTCAATCAATTCATTCATGCTCTAATCCCATTTATTTTCATAACAATTCGCAATCTCCAATTTAATTCCAAGTAAACTATTCAGTCCCCAAAGATCAAATACTATGACCACATGTTTATCTCGCTAATAAACACCATTAAACTTTACTTTTGGCATCTAGGGAGGGTATTCCCTTACCTTGCAACTACCGGGTAATGAGGTCTCGATGCTCCTATGGTGATCGTCCCGAGTTCGCTTGAGAAGAAGGGAGAAGCTACCTCCTTTGCTTCAGTTGACCGAAAATTTAAGAAGAAGAGGAAATCAGCCTCTTTAGGGCGTGATTTAAGGGTAGAAGAAAGAGAAAAGAATCATTAGAGAAAACGGCATCAAGATGTTGAAAGGATTTGTGCTTACCTTAAGGTGTGTTCGATTTTTGCTTGGAATAACTTTTGTGGTTTCAAAAATTTTGCAGAGAGATGTTGCTGAAATTTTCATGTAGAATGGAGAGGGTAAATGGTTGTTATGATTTAAAGTTGGAGAAGATTGGTTTAGGGTTAGATGGTGATGTTTAGATTGACTCCAAATGGCTTTAGGTTTCTTGGTCAGCAAAGGCAAAATTTCCAGCTTGCACGCGTCTCCTTGCTGCCGATTTTAGGTGAGTTTTATGGAGGAAAAGATTCTGCAATTTGCTCCACTATGCTGGCCGAAATACTGCTCAAAGGAAGGGCTGAATGTGTTCAGAATTTTGGGCCAAACAAGGAAGAGTTTGTGTGGATATTGATGACTGAAAAATCCTGTGCAAGCTGTGCGAAATCGCTGAACAAAAGGAGGAGAAATTCTGGATTGTTCAAGCTGTAATTCTGCCGAAATTTTCAGAGAAAATATGAGGGTTTTGGGCACTGAAATTGGTTTAATCAACAAGGAGTTTTGGTAGGTTTTGGAATGCAAAATTTCGTGTGTTTTGGAGTGCACAGCTGGACGAAAATTTTGTGCAAGCTGACCGAATTTTTCTGGTTTCCAAGCTGCCGAAAATCAGTAGTTTTTGGTGATAGAAATTCTGGTTTTATGCAGCTCAGGTAGTTGAATTATTAAGGAGTGTTCTAGGTGTTTTGAGCTAGGATTTTTAGAGTTGGATTGTAGCTAAAGATGGCTGGAATTTCGGACAGCTTGTGTTGATACAAAGCTGCCGAAATTCAGCTAGGAAAAGGAAGAAATCCTAGTTGAATTTGGATTGAAATAAAATCTGGTTTTACCAAGGATTTGGATAAGATTTCCTCTAGTCCTAGAAGAGTTTGGATTGAGCTAAAGGTGCTCCAAGGTGGCGGTCAAAATCTGGAAAAATTTCCAGAATATTTCCAGCTTATGGTTTCCGAAAATTCAAGGGAAAAAAAAGCTGAAAATAAAACAAATTTCATCCTTAGATAAAATCCTTGAACTTAGGAGTTAAATATAGAGTTTTACTCCTATGGAAGTGGCGTTTAAACCCAAAGAAAATATCTAAGACTTTAGTTAAAATATTTCTCTAAAACAATTAAATAAATAAAAGGATTATGGCTAGAATTCTTGAAGAGGTAAAATAAGATTTTTTCCTAATATATTCCTTAACTCTAATATTCATTAAGAATAGTTTTATACCACTTGAAATTCTTCAAAGTGGCTCCTAGCTAGGGGTTTTTTTCGAAAATCCTAAGGAACACAAGTTGAAAATTAAAGGTAAACTTTATTCACATCAAAGTCCTTGAATTTAGGAAATAAATATAGAGACTTATTTCCTTGGAGTAAAAATACTAAAATTTCTCTAGGATAGCTAGATTCTTTTTCGGCCAAGATAAGAAACGGTCTAAAGAAAAGAATTTCAAGAAGAGAAACTTACTTCACAAAAGGTAGGATTCGAACTCTGGTCACCAAAGGAAATTACCAACCTCCCCGCTATTCCAAAACAACTCCAATGCTAATTTTTCTACAAGAAGTTCTTACCACCCCAATACTCATCCTTCCAAATCTCCGACCAAACCTCCCTTAAACAAGTCTTTAACAACACAACTATTTCACATCAATTAATTCAAATGCAAGAGCAACGGAAAAATTCACATGCATCCATGCAAATAAAATTATTCTAGCTACCACATAAAATGCAAGATGCTATGCAATGCATGATTTTTTCCCATAGTCAAAGGTGGTTTTGGGCGGGGTATTACAGGAACACTCAAGCACCAAGATTTCTGTGCTAGCAGAAACAACAATGGCGGCTAGGGTTATGATCAATACCAATGAGAGAGAGAGAAGAAAGAATGTCGTGAGTTGCCCTAGAGTTTGGAGTTGTTTTTCGTGTCTTACACTACCCAGAAATTTCATGCATATGTCCTCTATATATTGCACGAAATCTACTAGAAAAATACTCCAACTGAGAATTCTAAAACAGTTAGAATTTCCTAATTGTAATTGGAAACATCAAGTTCTTACAATTACAAATTGGCCCAAAATTATAACTACTTATAATTTGGCCACAACAACTTCTCATTCTCAAAATTAACCGTACTATATTATCAAATAACATTTTGAGTATATAATCATCCATTGTGTGTGACCTATTAGGTTTCCCAGTCAATTGGTAGCGAACATAAATTAATCCAAACGTCTTTGAGATTAATAATCCTTAATTAATTAGAATTAATCAGATTAATTCTAATCAGGATTGGTTTATTAATTAATGAATTAATAAACCCATATTCACAGATCATGAGCAGTATCTAGCAACATATTATGACCACCCAAGAGTCTAGGAAGTCATGTGGCTTGACATGAACCCTTTAATAACAAACTAAGAGCAACTAACTCCTTTCACCATACAATATCTCATTCAGTTTGGAGCACAGAATTAGTGCCAACTCCCTCCAGAATATATATATTAATTCTGGCCTAAATATAATAATGCTTGTTTAAGGAACCCACTACTCTAGATGTGTATTAATTGAAACTATTTCCAATACACAATTTCCTTGGCCAAGAACTTCTCGAGTAGTAATTCCGACAAGTGGTCGTGAGATATTTACCCCTACTATTAGTAGTGGTGAATCATCTATTGACCCCCTTAACTACTTTCATTTATCTCATAATATACCCAATATCCATCCCATAGGCGGCCCTTGATCTGGCTCTAGAGATTGGAATCAAAGCACAATATTTAGCAAACAAAGTATTTTGGAGATCTCAAGTGTAAGGATACTTGCACGGTTGCTATATTGAGATTATGTCACTAGAACTAAATAGTTATCCATGTGATTATCTCATAGCTAGGTCATCTAATGTACTTGTTCCATTAACAAGCATCCATGTGTTAACTTTGAGTATCTCAATACTCACAGATATGAGAACCACCGCCTGATCAAATCAGGAAGTCTAACACATACTAGTCTTAACGAATTAATAATATCCTGTCTTATTAATACTACGACTAGGGACTATTTAAGTAATAACATAATACAGTGTAGTAGGAATCTCATATTACGATCTCTATCATGATTTCCTTAACACAATGTTATACTAGGGACTTTATCTAACAGTTATATTACATAAAAGTTAAGCAAAGAAGCTGTAAGATAAATAATGCCTTTTATTAATAGAAAATGTGTCATATACAACGTATAAGTGATTGCCTCTAGGGCATAACACTAACACCTACCAGTGGATTTTCTTTCATTTATATCTACTTGGAAGTCTAAGTTTGTGAATCTAGTTAGAAACAAATCATCAGCTCCATAAACCAACATATAATCTTTTGTTTTCTTAAGGTATTTGAGTATATATAATTACGGCATGCCAATAAACCTCTCTAGGATTTGACTGATATCTATTGATTATGCCTTCAACAAAACAGATATTTGGCCTAGTGCAATGCATGGAATGTTGGGTATCTCACATCCATATCGAATATGGGGCAGCAGAAAAATAAAATGAGATACCATCCCAGGACCCGCATATGTGTGAAAAAGAAGACATAAAGATAACAACGATAACAACTTTTACCTTTCTTTGATCGTCCAAAGAACAAAAATTTCTTCTTCAAGTCAATGCGTGATTCAGCAATCCTCTTGTGCAAACTCCACGAGAGTTGAACGTCTAACCACTAAAATCACAGTGTGTGATTATCTCTAACAATAATCCACACAGAGAATACACTCAAGCACAAAGTTTTCTGTTCTAGCTGAAACACTAAATGGCGGCTAGGGTTGTTTCTCAAGAACTATCGAGAGAGAGAGAAGAGAGAAAGATTTCGTGTGTTGGGTTTTGGTGTCACACCACACTAGGGTTTTCGTGTATCTCATCTATATGTAACACGAAAATCTCCTACCAAAACTGAGAATTCTAATCCTATTAGAATTCTCCAATTGTAATTGAAAACATCAAGTTCTCAAAATTACAATTTAGACCAAATTTATAACTAATTATAATTTGTCCACAATAAATTCTCTTTCTCACAATTAATCCCACTATGTTATCAAATAACATCTTGAGTATATAATCTTCTATTGTGTGTGACCTAATAGGTTTCCCAGCTAATTGGTAGCGAATATGATTTAATCCAAATGTCTTTGAGATTAATAATCCATAATTAATTAGAATTAATCCTATTAATTCTAATCAGGATTGGTTTATTAATTCATCAATTAATAAACCCATATTCCCAGATCATGAGCAGTATCTAGCAACACATCTTAACCATCCAAGAGTCCAAGAAGTCAAGTGGCTTGATATGAACCCTTCAATAACAAACTACAGTGTAAGTAACTCCTTTCACCATACAATATCTCATTCGGTTTGGGGTACGGAATTAATGCCAACTCCCTCCAGAATTAATTCTGGCCCGAATACAATAGGACATGTACCAGGAACCCACTACTCTAGATATGTATCAATTGGAACTATTTCCAATACATAATTACCTTGGCCAAGGACGTCTCTAGTAGTAATTCCTACAAGTGGCCATGAGATATTCCCTCCTACTATTAGGAGTAGTGAATCCTTTATTGACCTTCTCAACTACTTTCTTTTACCTCACAATGTACCTAATATCCATCCCATAGGCAGCCCTTAATCGTGCTCCAGAGATTGGAATCAAAGTACAATACTCAGCAAATAAAGTCCCTTGGAGATCTCAAGTCTAAGGATACTTGCACGTTTGCTATATTGAGATTATATCACTAGCACTAAATAGTTATTCGTGGGATTATCTCATAGCTAGGTCATCTAATTAACTTGTTCCATTAACAAGTATCCATGTGTTAACTTTGAGTATCCCAATACTCATGGATATGAGAACCACCGCCTGATCAAATCAGGAAGTCTAACACATACTAGTCTTAACGCATTAATGATGTCCTCTCTCATTACTACTATGACTATGGACTATTTAAGTACTAACACTGTACAGTGTAATAGGAATCTCATATCATGATCTCTATTATGATTTCCTTAACACAATGTTGTACCAAGGACATCATCGAACAGTTATATTACTTAAAAGTAAACAAAAGAAACTGTAAGATAAATAATACATTTTTATTAAAATAAAAAATATCATATGCAATGTACAAGTGATTTCCTCTAGGGCACAGCACTAACAAACTCCTACTTGCATTAGAGCCAATCATTCATGTATCTAATACTGAATGACTCAACATAACAGTCATGTTTCTTTTGGGATAGTGCTTTTGTAAGCGTGTCAGCTATGTTCTCATCCATAGGAACTCTCTCCATCTTTGTTTCCTTAGCTGCTGCGTAGCAGCCGTGTACTCAACTTCTGTCATAGAGTCGTCAATAATCTCTTGTTTGAAAATTTTCCAATTTATTGCCCTTCCGCACAATATAAACATGTAGCTGGATTGTAATTTGAAATCATCTTTGTCAGATTGAAAACTAATATCAGTATACCTGTTTATATTCAAATCACCTTCTCCATGTACTAAGAACATATCCTTAGCCCTTCGTAAGTACTTAAGAATGTTCTTTACAGTCGCCCAATGACCCTCACTAGGGTTAGATTAGTATCTGCTTGTCAAACTGAGAACACAAGATACATTAGGCCTTGTACATATCAAAACGTACTGATAGATCCAACTGCCGAAGCATATGGAATCTTACTCATGTGATCCTTTTCAACTTGTGTCTTAGGAGAATCGACTTTGAAAGGCTTACACTATGTGACATGTGTAAGAATTCCTTTTTGGATTGCACCATGCTAAACCTCTTTAGCACTTTGTCTATATATGTAGACTACGAAAGACCTAGCAACCATTTAGATCTATCTCTTTAGATCCTTATTCCGAGAATATAGGTTGCTTCTCCAAGGTCTTTCATGGAGAATTGATTGGACAACCAAACTTTAACCGTTTGCAAGACAGGTATATTGTTTCCTATTAGCAATATGTCATCTACATAAAGCAGTAAGAAAATGATTGTGCTTCTACTAACCTTCTTGTATACACAAGGCTCATTTATGTTTTGAATGAAACCAAACACTTTCATTATTTCATCAAAATAGATGTTCCAACTCCTAGAAGCTTGCTTAAGCCCATAAATGGACCTTTGTAGCTTGCACACCTTTGTGGTATCATTGGATGTGAAACCCTCAAGTTGTGTCATATACACTTCCTCAGTCAGATTTCCGTTTAGAAAAGCTGTTTTTACATCTATTTGCCAAATCTCATAATCATAATGAGTAGAAATGGCGAGGAGTATCCTAATGGATTTTAACATGGCTACTGGTGAAAAGGTTTCATCATAGTCAATATCATGTTGTTGACAATAACCTTTCGCCACTACACGTGTTTTATAGGTAACTAAGTTACCATCCATGTCCATTTTCTTTTTGAAAACCCAATTACATCCAATATGTTTAATTCATTTGGGTGGATCAATCAAAGTCCATACTTTGTTATCATACATGGAATCCATTTCTGACTTCATGGCTTCAAGCCATTTGTCAGATTCTGAACTGTTCAGAACATCTTTGTAGGTAGTGGGCTCATCTTCATCTATGAGCAATACGTCATTATGGTCACTAATGAGAAATCTATATCTTTCAGGTGCCACACGTATCCTAGTAGATCTACAAGGTTCTTGTGTATTAGAAGGTTCATCTATTCTCTCAATAGATATGGGGTTAGACGATTGATCCATGTTTGTTTGATCTTTATGAACTTTAGTAAGTTCAATCTTACTCCCACTGTCCCCTTTGAGCATATGCTCCTTCTCTAAGAAGACAGCATGCTTCGAAATAAATAATTTATTTTCAGAGGGTAGGTTGAAGTAATATCCGAAAGATTCTTTCGGATATCCCACAAACAAACACTTGTCAGACTTACTCTCAAATTTGTCGGACTGTGGCCTTTTAACAAAGGCAGGACAACCCCATACTCGCAAGTGAGATAACTTTGGTTTCTTACCGAAGAACATCTCCAATAGGGTAGTATCAACTGATTTTGCCAAAACTCTGTCTAGTATATAAACAAAAGTGTCTAGTGCATACCCCCAAAATGATTTTGGTAGGTTTGCAGAAGCCATCATGGTCTGTATCATGTCTAGAAGGGTTCGATTCCTTCTCTCAGATACACCGTTATGTTGAGGTGTACGTGGTGGAGTCTATTGAGATAATATCCCATTATCTCTAAGATAACTCAGAAACTCTTGGCTTAAGTATTCTCCTCCTCGGTCAAATCTAAGAGTCTTAATACTTTTGCCAAGTTGTTTCTCTATTTCATTCTTGTAGTCTTTGAACCTTTCAAAGGCCTCAGATTTGTATTTCATTAAATACAAATACCCGTATCGTGAGAAATCATCGATAAAGGTTATGAAATAGTTGTAACCTCCTCTTACTTGTATTGATATTAGGCCACATACATCAGAATGTATGAGTTCTAATAACTCCTTAGCCTATTCTCCTTTTCCTAGAAAAGGAGTTTTAGTCATTTTGCCTAGTAAACAAGATTCGCATATGCCATATGATTCATAATCAAATGACCCTAAGTCACCATGCTTGTGTAACTTAGAAACTCGATTTTCATTTACATAGCCCAAACAACAGTGCCATAAGTAAGAGGTGTTAGAGTTATCCATTTTAGGTTTCTTATTGTTTATATTGAGTACTGGATTATTCAAGTCTAGAATATATAAACTATTAACCAAAGTTGCTGAACCATAATGAATGTCATTCAATGAAAAAGAACAACATTTGTACTTAAATATCAAATGAAATCCATATAAGTCTAAACACACAACTGAGATAATGTTTTTCATTAAAACTAATACATAATAACAGTTTTGCAATTCTAGAATTAATCCCGAAGGCAAGTTCAGATTATATGTCCCCACAGCAAGTGCAGCAACGTTTGCCCCATTTGCAGTACGTAGGTCTACATCGCCTTTTCTCTAGCTTTCTACAGCCTTTTAGTCTCTACAAGTTATTACACAAATGAGATCCACATCCGGTATCTAATACCCATATCTCATTTCTTAAGGTAGTATTTACCTCAATCATAAACATAGCCGGAGTAGAAGTAGAAGTACTTGTAAGCTTCTTATTCTGCTTCTTGTCCTTAATGGTTTCCAAGTAGGCTTTGCAGTTGTGCCTCTAGCGGCCCATCTTCCCATAATGATGGCAGCCCTTGGTAGCTACATGCTTCTTTTTCACACCACATTTAGGCTTTATGGGAGCCTTCTTCTTCTTCTTTTGAACTTTCTTTTTAAAAGAGGAAGATTCTACCAATAAAACTGCATTGGAATCCTTCTTCATAGAGGACTCCATAGTTTTGAGAAGATTGATCAACTCAGGAATGGTGGATTCAATCTTGTTCATCTAATAGTTAATCACAAATTTTGAGAAACTATTAGGCAAAGATTGCAGAATTAAGTCAACACTTAAGTCATGATCCATTGCAAACTCGAGAGATCCAAGCTTCTCTATCAAGTCCAACATCTTCAGTTCATGAGTGGCCACAGAATAACCCTCTACCATTTTGCAATAGAATAGTTGCTTCGAGATCTTGTATCTCTCAGTTCTGGCTTAGGCATCAAACAACTCTTGAAGATGTAGTATAATCGATTGAGCATACATATGCTCATGCTGTTTTTGCAACTCGGGAGTCATAGATACCAGCATAATACATAATGCTATATCACTATCCTCCTTGTGCCTTCTGTGGTTAGCATGCTCATCAGCATGAGCATCTTGAGCTGGTAGTGGCGGAATAGGAGCATCTAGCATGTAGAGCAACTTTTTCGATTTGAGAATGATTCTCAAATTTCTATAGCAATCAAGATAGTTTGATTCGATTAACTTGTTGGTTTCCAAGATGCTACATAGGTTTAAGTTTGTAGACATGACGCAAGTAACCTAGATGTAAAGATAGAGAACATTAGCTACTTGTATATGCACACGATATGTAAATAATTAGAACTTTAATTAAACGCATTTTTACTCCACTATTTTACTCAAACCAATAGCCCCCACTTTTGATATAGGAAAGCTCGTTGGAAGCTTTCCTAGTGGACTAGTATCCAAATTTCTCGAGCATAACCTTGGATTTGTCCAACAAGCCACCCTTGAGTTCATTGGTAGGTATCTAATACCAATTACATCGTATGTAACTACTGGATCATTAAGTGATTAATAGCTTTTAATCTTAAAGCCTTTTGGGCTGCCCCAATCTTTCCTCTAAATTTCTTTATGCTTAATTTTGCCCAACCAGGATAAAGAATTTAGTTAAACCCGACCCATTAATTAGGAATTTAATTCCAAAGGAATTTAACTCCATAGCTTGAACATGCCCGATGTCAAGTAGGCTTAGGTTTGCCTAACAACCTGGTCTCGAAAAAGGACTCTTGTTCTTACTATATTAACTGGAGGAATTAGGTTTAATATTAATTGAGGGATTTGTTCCTTTTTTGTGATTTCATTGAATAATGCAAAAAAATTAATAAATCACATATTTGATAATCATGGTTATAAAGCGATTACGTGGTATGGTTCTAGACTTTACCCTAAATTAATTTCTTTGCGCCATAAAAGAAATTAATATAGTTAACCCTATGTGTTCATGCATGATTTAAGTAGAATGTCTTACCTTCTCGCCTTGTTTTGGTTGCCATTATAACACCCCACTACCTAGGCTTAACAGGGCCGGGGATGTCGCCCCGTCTAAAGGACAAGGGATCTTTATAACTAGGTCATACAATCAAAGTAATAGAACAAAAACAATACCTTAAACTTAAAACTTATTACAAACCAAAAATTCAAAACAAATCCAGAACAAAAATTATTCACTCTCAACTCCCCAAAGCATTACATAAAATAGATAAAAAAATCTCTTCCAAGGCAGACAACACTAGCTACTTATCCCCACAGTAGGATCGACTTGAAATCATGGTAAAAAGGGTGATGAGATAAAAATATCAGTAAGTCCGTGTGTGCTTTGAGTGTTTGGCAAAAAAAGTTCGTGAATGCAAAGTGTGAGAACTTCATAAGAGAAATACTGGCAATCAATAAAGAATAGTCAAAACCAAGAGTGGTGTTTTCCTATTTTCAAAACCAAAGAAGTGCACATTAAAATCAACCACTCAAAAGGGTGGTCATGGGTTACCACACGTTAGACCCCACAACCATTAACGGTCAGAATGCCACACTTTGTGCAGACTGACAAAAAAAATACTGACAAGCAATAAATGATGTTCAAAAGCAAGAGTGGCATTTTAGCTTTTTCAACCATACAGGTACAATAAAATCAACCACTCGAAAGGTGGCCATGGGTTACCACACGTTGGGCCCCACATCCATATGGTCAGTATGCCACACGTTGGGCATACTGTCGGTCAGACTGCCACACTTTGTGCAGACTGACAAAAGGTAGGTGATCAGCCTACCGGGTAAGATTCTCCTCATTCTCTACACCCAAACAAAACCAGTTGTCCACTCCGGCAACACACAGTCCATATGACTGAAAACTGCTAGCTCGGACCGACATGACTAAGTAGTACTGACGTTTTTCTAAGTTGAGTTTATCTTCTGGAGGTGGTCTCCTGCCAGAAAACTCACTCTTGCTCTTCAAAACTAGTATTACAAACCTACCCTTATTGAGTACTCAACGTAGTTCATCCCACTTAGGAGAAAATCGATAACATATAACTTTACTTGAAAATGGCAATCAAGGATTTCCAAAGTCTTTGTCAAAATCAGATTTAGAAACAATTTAGTGTTTGAACAAAGTTGCTTGTTGATTTTCAAATAGTTGGTTTGATAGAAATAATAAAGGAAACAGTCCATAATTACTTTTACCAAATTAGATTGTTTATTGCTTGCCAGTATTTCTCTTATGAAGTTCTCACACTTTGCATTCACGAACTGTTTTCGCCGAACACTCAAAGCACACACGAACTTACTAAGATTTTTATCTCATCGTCCTTTTTACCATGATTTCAGGTCGATCCTACTGTGGGGATGAGTAGCTAGTTATTGCCTGCTTGGAAGAGATTCCGCTAACTATTTTATGTAATGCTTTGGGGAGTTGAGAGTGAAGAATTTTTGTTCTAGATTTGTTTTGAATTCTTGGATTGTAATAAGTTTTAAGTTTAAGGTATTGTTTTTATTCTATTATTTTGATTGTGTGACCTAGTTATAAAGACCCCTTGTCCTTTGGACGGGACGACATCCTCGGTCCTGTTGGGCCTAGGTAGCGGGGTGTTACAGCCATCTCTAGAATAGAATAATTCTACTCCTACCTAACCCTATGTAAATAAATTACATAATTTCCTAAAGAGAGAAAACCTTGAGTTACATTCGAGGGGAGTCATATGAGAAGTGAATTACACAAGAATTCTAGAGAATGCAGGACACGCAAGCCCTATTTCATAAAAACCAAAACTATAAAATGCATGAATAGATATAATTGGTTTTAGTCCATAACCATCCACCATGCCATTAACTATGCTTAAACAAAATAAACATATACTTTTATTATTCCAAAATCACTATTTGGAAAAATAAAACAAATTCTAAAATTAATATTTTAGAAAAACACATTAATTTTAAATTTTTAAAGTCACTATTTTGAAAAATAAAATTGTTTGTCTCAAAACTAATTTTGAGAAAATGCTTTTGGGTCCCATCTCTGGTAGCAAAAATGGAGGTCCCCCTTGGAAAATTTTTTATTTTACCTCTCATCAAATGAGATTTTCCTTTGCAAAATTCTATTCCAAAAAAAAAAAAAAAATCATGCCAAAAAGAATATCCGTAAACCACACATATCATGGCTCTAATACCACTGTTGGGTATCTCACATCCATATCGAATATGGTGTAGCGGAAGAATAAAACGAGATACCATCCCTGGACCCACATATCTGTGGACAACATGACATAAAGATAACAAAGGTAACAGCTTTTACCTTTCTTTGATCGTCCAAAGAATAAAAATTTCTTATTCAAGTCGAGACGTGATCCAGAAATCCTCTTGTGCAAACTCCACGAGAGTTGAACATCTAACCACTATAATCACATTTTGTGAATATCTCTATTAGTAATCCACATAAAGGATACACTCAAGTCCAAAGTTTTCTGAGCTAGTAGAAACACTAAGTGCCGACTAGGGTTGTTTCTCAAGAACTATCGAGAAAGAGAGAAGAGAGAAGGATTTTGTGTGTTGGGTTTTGGTGTCACACCACACTAGGGTTTTCGTGTATCTCATCTATATGTTGCATGAAAATTCCCTACCAAAACTGAGAATTCTAATCCTATTAGAATTCCCCAATTGTAATTGGAAACATCAAGTTCTCACAATTACAATTTAGATCATAAATGATAACTAATTATAAGTTGTCACAACAACTTCTCTTTCTCGCAATTAACCCTATTATGTTATCAAATAACATCTTGAGTATATAATCCTCTATTGTGTGTGACCTATTAGGTTTCCAAGCCAATTGGTAGCGAATATGATTTAATCTAAACGTCTTTGAGATTAATAATCCATAATTAATTAGAATTAATCCTATTAATTCTAATCAAGATTGGTTTATTAATTCATCAATTAATAAACCCATATTCCCAGATCATGAGCAGTATCTAACAACACATCATGACCACCCAAGAGTCCAGGAAGTCATTTGGCTTGACATGAACCGTTCAATAATAAACTGCAGTGCAATTAACTCCATTCACCATACAATATCTCATTTAGTTTGGAGTATGGAAATAGTGTCAACTCCCTCCAGTATTAATTTCAGCCCAAATACTATAATACTTGTACCAGGAACCCACTACTCTAGATGTATATCAATTGGAATTGTTTTCAATACACAATCACCTTGGCCAAGGACTTCTCGACTAGTAATTCCTACAAGTGGCCATAAGATATTCGCCCCTACTACTAGGAGTGATGAATCCTTTATTGACCCTCTCAACTACTTTCGTTTACCTCACAATGTACCCAATATCCATCCTATAGGTGGCCCTCGATTGAGCTCTAGAGATTGGAATCAAAGTACAATACTCAGCAAATAAAGTACCTTGGAGATCTCAAGTCGAAGGATACTTGCACGTTTGCTATATAGAGATTGTATCACTGGCACTAAATAGTTATCCATGTGATTATCTCATAGCTAGGTCCTCCAATGAACTTGTTCCATTAACAAGCATCCATGTGTTAATTTTGAGTATCTCAATACTCACAGATATGAGAACCACTGCATGATCAAATCAGGAAGTCTAACACATGCTAGTCTTAACGCATTAATGATGTCCTATCTCATTAATACTATGACTAGGGACTATTTAAGTACTAACACTGTACAGTGTAATAGGAATCTCATATCATGGTCTCTATCATGATTTTCTTAACACAGTGTTGTATTAGGGACTTTATCTAATAGTTATATTACTTAAAAGTAAACAAAAAAAAAATTGTAAGATAAATAATGCCTTCTTATTAAAATAAAATGTGTCATATACAATGTACAAGTGATTGCCTCTAGGGCACAACACTAACATGGAATGCACGAGACTTCCCCACAACCATCGCATAAGGAATCTTACTCATCCTATCTTTTCTTTTCTTTTTTTTTTTCCTTATATCTTAGGACACTCTTTTGAATAGTTAGATGACTACAACAAATATGATACCCCGTGCATGAGTCCATGATAAACTTGGCCAACATCTTTTCAATTTATGTAGTTTTTAACATTCTCTACTTCCTATTTCTAAGAAGTTTAATCCCAAGAATGTAGCTAGCTTCCCCCAAGTCCTTCATAGAAAATTGACCAGAAAGCCAATCCTTTATCGATGACAATGTCCCTACATCACTACCAATAAGTAAAATATCATCTACATAGAACACAAGAAAAATCATATTAAAACTGTCTAGTTTTCTGTACAAGCATGATTCATCCTCATTTCAAATAAAGCCATAAGCCTTTGTAGTCTCATCAAAATAGATGTTCTATATTCTTAATGCCTACTTCAGTCTATAAATGGACTTTTTAAGCATGTAAACAATGTATTCTTGGCCTTTAGAAATAAAACCTTCCATCTAGGACATATAGATATCTTTACAAAGATGGACACTAAAAAATTCCATCATGACATCTATTTGCCATATCTTATAGTTATAATAACATGTGATAACAAGGAGGATACAAATAGATTTAAGCATAGCTATCAGGAAAAAAGTTTCCACATAATCGATGCCATTTTTTTTAGTTTACCCTTTTGCCACAAGCCTAACTTTGAAGGTTTCTACCTTCCTATATGCACCCTTCTTCCTCTTGTATACCCACTTACACCTAAAGGGTTTTGTCCCTTCAGGTGAAGCTACATGATCCTAAACGCGATTGAAGTATATTGACTGAATCTCAGTATTCATTGCTTCATGCCACATGTTTACATCATTATCAACCATAACCTTCTCATATTTAGTGGGATCTACTTCTTGATGGTCAAAGACCTCTCCTGTCCACGTTTTTTTACCCCTAGATACTATCTCCCTACAAGAAGATTCATTTTTTATATAAGATCCTAAGGTTGTGCCTCTTCCTATTCCACAATTGGGTCAGTAGAAGTTGATGTAGAAGATAAGTTCTCCATGAGTTCCATTTTGGTTGAACCTTTAGTAGGCATTCTTTGATCATCCTCTAAGCATCTAGAATTGTTGCTCACTACCACTTTGTATTACTTTAGATGATAAAAGTATCCACATTTTATTCCTTTTGGATACCCAACAAAGTAGCATAATTCTGATATTGCCTCTAAGTTGTCTCCCTTGATCAGTATATAAGTCAGACATCCCCATATCCTGAGTTGATGTAGACTCAGCTTTCGCCTAGTCCACATCTCATAGAGTGTTTTAGATACTAACTTGGAATGTACTAAGTTTAGAATATATGTCATTATTTCTGGGGCATATCCCCAAAAATAATTGGAAAAATTGCATGAGACGTTATGCTTCGAACCATTTCTATCAATGTTTTATTTTTTCTCTTAACTACTCTATTCTATTGGGGTATCCCAGGAGAACTAATATAAGATACCATCCTAGATGACCATGTAGTCCTTAAACTCACCTATAAGTACTCTCCATTATGATCTGATTGAAGGGTTTTGATCAGTTTACCTGTTCAACGTTCCACCTCAGCCTTATAATCTTTAAACTTGTCAAAAAAGTTAGACTTGTGCTTCAACAGGTAAATGTAACCGTACTTTGTACAATTTTCTTGAATGTGATGAAGAACTTAAATCCTTTTGGATAAAAGACCATACATATCACTATGAACTAAACTCAGTTTCTCCTTGGCTCTTTCTAGCTTTTGGGTAAAAGACCTTTTGGTCATCTTCCCTATTAGGTAAGATTCACATTGAGGCTAAATTTTCAATCTCAATTTGCCTATGAGCCTTGTAACACCCCACAACCTAGGCCCAGTAGGGCCGGAGATGTCGCCCCGTCCAAAGGACAAGGGGTCTTTATAACTAGGTCACACAACAAAATTAAAACAATACTTTGAAAATTAAAACTTATTACAACCCAAAAATTCAAGAATAAATCCAAAATAAATTGTTCACTCTCATCTCTCAAAACATTACATAAAATAAATAAAACAACATCTTCTAAGCAGGCAACAACTAGCTACTTATCCCCAGAGTAGGATCGACTTGAAATCATGGTAAAAAAAGTAATGAGATAAAAATCTCAGTAAGCTCGAGTGTGCTTTGAGTGTTTAGGTAAAACGGTTTATGTATGCAAGATTTAAGAACTTCATAAGAAAAAGTACTGGCAAGCATTAAACAATGTTAAAAATAAAGAGTGGCGTTTTGCTTTTCCAACCATACATGTGCACAATAAAATCAACCACTCAAAAGGGCGGCCATAAGTTACCACACGTTAGCCCCATAACCATACAATGGTCAGAATGCCACACTTTGTGTAAACTGACAAAAAGGTAGGTGTACGGCCTACCAAGTAAGATACTCCTCCTTCTCTACACCCAAACAAAATCGGTTGTCCACTCCGGCAACATACAGTCCACATGACTAAAACTTGCTAGTTCAGACCGACATGACTAAGTAGTACTGTTGCTTCTCCAAGTTGAGTTCATCTTCTAAAGGTGGCCTCCTGCCAGAAGACTCGCTCTTGCTCTTCAAAACTAGTACTAATAGCCTACCATTATTTAGTACTCAATATTGATTGTCCCACTTGGGAGAAAACTGATAAAACACAACTTTACTTGAAAATGGAAATTAAGATTTTCTAACGTTCGTGCCAAAATTAGTTCTAGAAAGAGTTTAGTGTTTGAAAAAAAACTGGTTATTGGTTTTCAAATAATTTGTGTGACTGAAATAAGAAAGGGAATAGTCCTCAATTGCCTTTACAAAAATGAGTGTTCACACACCTCACATTTGGCTTGCCATAGAGACCCTTTTATATTAAATAGGTTTTATGCAGGAGCTTACCTGATCCTTTGCTTGAGCTAATTCAAAGATCCTCAAAAGCTGACCTAACCCTACCTGGGGTAAACACAAACCATAATTAGACTCAAGCCAAATTTGCTTGCATAATAATCCTAGTTCAACTTACTACAATCATGACCCTAATGACCCAACCTAAACTTTAAGGCTAAATGATAAAAAGGATTTTATAAAATAAATCTAGCTTGATAATAAAATAGCTAGGGATTGTGAAATAATTACTAATAAGTTGTAGGTATAAATCATTGTTATTAATAAATAAACTAGGGTTTATTTGATGAGGGGTCCTAAGTCCTAGATGATAATATTAAAATAATAAATTATTACTATTCTCTTAATTAATAATTAATAGTTAGAAATTAATTGATAAATAAAATTAATAATAAGTAAATTTTAATATACTTTGATTAAAAGATAATAAATAAATTTTATTAGTATGTATGAATATATGACTTATAAGATTAATATTTTACGTATTATGATTATTCATATAAAAAGTTTTATTTAATATTATTATATTTAATATTTATATATTGTATTTTTAATAAAAGACATCATACATTTGGCTAAAATATCATTATTTCATATATCAATCTAATTCCAAATCTTCCTAGGGTTTTCGAAATCATTAGAAGAAAATATAGTATTAATTTTTATTAATGTAATAAATTTGGCTAACTTAATTAGTTTAGGATCAACAAGGTCATGATCATAATTCTCCTATTTCTAACCATAGTCATGAACATAAACTCTAACACCAATCAACAAACCATTCAATTCATGAATAAAAGCATAGATCTATATCTGCCATCACATGATCCAAACTTCACTAAATATAATCATATTCATGGCTTCAACAAGAATATTAGAATATAAAACCTTATTCACCAAATGTGACATAATATCTATCATGCTTAATCACTCATACTAAGTCATGACAAGAAGAGCATGCAACAAACCCCAGAATATCATAAAACTCAACCAAGACAAATCATCTTCATACTTCAATCCTAACTCCATCATATAAACACATACTCAATCTCCAATCATATTCCATCCTTTTCCAACAACATCTAAAAGACATGATTTTAGAATTAAGGAGAGGGTTAAAGAGGCATACTTGATTGATGACTACCTTGATGAAGTCTCAAGAAAGTCCAAACGCTTGAAAGGCTTTATCCAACCAAGAAGGAAGAAGAGAAAATGGCCATGGTTGAAACAACCATTTCAGCCCACGAGAGAGAGGGGGGGGGATGAGAGAGAGAAGGAGAAAGAGAGAGAGTATTAGTATATTTTGATAAAGATTGAAAAGGAAGGAAGATGAACACAATCGTTCATGATTACCTTGAGAGAGTTCTTGAGCCTTCAAGAAAATTTTGATTTTTGATCCAAAAGTAGAATCTGGTTTTCAGCATTTGATTTTATAAATTACAGAAATGGATTCTAGAGGGTGAGTAGACATGATCTGGAGTTTTTGGGAGAGATTGGACGTGTTTAGAGTGGTCTTAGGTTTGGAGACTGGTGGTGTGTGTTCTTAGTGTTCTTGGGAGAAATGGAAAGAATGGAGGGAAGGCTGGACGAAATCTGTTTAGTGGTGTTGGAGGAATGGATTGGAGAATCCTTGTGATTGAATTTCTAGATTAGGGAAAAGAAGGAAAGCTAGTTTTTTGAAATTCAAAAGAAGTAATTTAGGGAGTGGATTAAGGTAGAAAATATGGTAAGAATAGCTTGGTTAATGGAAGTCCTTGAAGCTGCTATGGCCGACTGGAATTAGCTGAGTTTTTGCTGAGATGAATAAGGTTGAAGAAGCTATAGGGTGGCCGAAATTCTGTGTGTTATGGTGGAGGAAATTTTTGGTTGGTTGAGACTTAAACCATGGAAGTTTCATGGAGTAATTTGCTGAATTTTTGAATTCCAATTGAATGCTTGATTGTAGTGATTGAAGGAGTGATTTAAGGAGTGGCTATGGAGCTCTTTTCGTGCAGATCAATGGAGGAGGTGATGAAGTTCAGTTCATGGCTGACTAAGGTTGGTTTTATAGAAAAATGGGAGTGAGTTTTGGATAGGGTTGAAGAGGGAACAAGGGTGGAATTTTTGGTTGTTCATTCAAGAGGTTCACTAGAATTTTTGTATAGATTTTCTGCAATGTTCCAGCCGACTTGCAGAAGGTTTGAAGGGGTATTGGGGGGTACTGTAAGGCTGGTTTCCAACCTTCTTTATGGAGGAAAGGCAAAGGTAAAATACTAGTTCGAAGGCTAGAAGGAATAGCTTGGTTTTTGGCCTACTAAGCTACGAAACTTATCCAGAAATTTTCCTGGTTTGTACAGCTTTTGTGCAGTCCGATTTTTGGCCAAAGATTTCAGCCTTCAAGCTGAAAATTTTTGCTATTTTTCTAGTAGCATTTGAGTGAGAAAAATGGCTAAAGTTTTTGAAAGTTGAGCTGACCAAGAAGCTAGAAAATTTTCCGGATTGCTACATGAAGAAGATGGATACTTATAGGGTGGAGTTTAAAAGTTCAACCATGGAGATTAATTTCCTTGGGAACCTTCCTTAACTTCTTCCCCATTTTCAATCAAAATTCCATCCTCCAAGAGGCATTTTTGAAACTCCAAAATCACAGAACCTTGCTGGAATTTTTCGAAAATAAAAATGGCTTGGATAAACTGAACAACTTAATTGATAAAGAATTAAGGTAAGTTAGAGAGCAAAAAGGGCATGAATCCCTTAAGAATTTTTATAGGGCATAAGAGTAGGATTATGACATTCCCTTCAAGCCTCCTTTAGGACAACACTCCTACTTCTACTCATGGCATACAAGTGCCGAAAATATCCCATCCCATAAAAATAAAATTTAATCATGATAAACTTAAATGGTGGAATTTGAACCCAAGACCGTAGAGATTAATTCCAAAGCTCTAACCACAACAACTCTTGTTCTTATTTTCTCTCCCAAATATTTTTTCTATTTAATCCTCAAGCTATCTCCCTATTTTCACTTCAAGCAAAATTACCATTTTGCCTTTCCTACTTAATAAGCACAATTGAGCCTTTTAGACTATAAATCACGAATCCAAAGAACATAAAATCATTCAAAAACATATTTATGCATGAAAGAAAATATGATATGCATTTCGACCCCCCTTACTCTAGGGTTGGTTTTAGATGGGGTTTCACAAGCTTATCAAGGATTAGCCTCCAAATCCTAGTTGAGTTAATATGACCCATTCTTAGATGCCAATTATATGAGTAATTGATATTGGTCATTTTCCTCTTATTAATAGGTTCACTTTCAGTGTTGTTTTACTTTATTATTAATAGGATTTATGAAGAATAAATTATATGTGCCCAGTGCATATCACTTCTCCATTTATACTGGTAGTAATACCATAGTGGAAAGAAACAAAATAACCATGATTTATATGCTTTTTTTACTGAAATCAAATTCTATCTAAAATCGAGTATATATAAGATATCCTACAATAAAATTGTTCTATTACAATCAAAGATGAGTTCCTATTCTCCCCCTACTAGAGCCCATACTTATGCTCTATTTCCTATGTAGAGACCATACTCGCCCTTCTGAAGTCTTTTTATCTTCCTAAACCCCTACATGGAGTTACATATATGATCAGTGGCTCTAGAATCAACAATCCAAGTAAAAGTTGATATAATCATAAATATAGACTCTAGAAAATAAGCACTGCGTGTAGGGGTTTTTTTTTTTTTTTTTGGCAAAACATCTTGAGACTTCTTTTTCCAGTGTCCCTTTTTGCCACATTTGAAGTATTTTCCTTTAGGGTGAGACTTAGGCTGGGACACTGGCTTTCCCTTCTTCTATTTTAAATTTTCAGGCCTGGGTTTAGTTCTAGAAGAAGGCGATTTAGAAACTAAGGCCTTCGATTGTGGTCATAACTTTGTATCCCATTAGGAAATCCTTCATCAATTTTGCAAAACTCATGTTTAACTTGTTCAATTAGTAATTCAATTTAAACACTGATTAGGAGTTTGACAAAGTCTCGAGAACTATATCCACCGAACCCTTGGAGTTAATGGCATCATCCAGGACTTCTGCTTCTTCGAAAACAGCAGTCAACTTAAGCATGTGCTCTCTGATTGATGCTCTCTCAACCATCTTGGTGTTCATTATTGGCCTAAGAGCCTCTTACCTTATGGGTCGTCTCTTGTCTATGAACATGGTGGTTAATAATGTGCTAATATTGATGAGAGTTCATCCAATACATATTTTTCTAGTGTTTATGCTTTAATTGTAATAAATTCTTATTTAAATCACGACTCACCACACCCTTTTCATCTTCTGTTTGCATGAAATAAAGAAAATACCAATTTGAGATGATAAAAATGAAAAGGAAGGGAAAAAGAGCAAAAGGGAAAAAAAATTGAAGAAGAGCAAAATAAGGCATGGCCTTGGGAAGTGAAGATGATAGTCGGAAGAGGTTCACCCTCTCTAGGATGCCTAAGAAGAACAAGATGGTGGCCAAGAGAGTAAATATAGTGGCCCAGAGAGTTTCTACATCCCCAAGTTACGTAGTACCTATTTTTGTACAAAACTAATAATGGCCAAGGGAAGTTGAACATCTTTAGGTCACCTAGGCCTTCTCAAAAATAGTGCACTAGGTAGAAACCTAACAGCCCAGGGAAGTACACTTGCTAAAAAAATGCGCGTATCTGTGTTTTTCTATGATTTTTTTTTTAATTTTCTTTCATTGTACAATATATTTATACACCATTATAAACCCTAGAAACATATCCTTGGTTGGCTAAAAACCAAGAGATCCCCTAGAAGGCCTACTTTTCACAAAAATGAAGAGAATGAGCAAGGGATTCAAGAAAGAGGAAGGGATGATTGCAATAGGCTTTGAAGGAAGATATGAAATTGCTTGTCTATAAGTGCTTTCTCACACTTCCCTTGTCATCTTACTTCTAAATTTTGGTCTAGGAATTAATTTTTCATTGTAATAATGGGTAGTGCCTATTTTTACACTTTCGGATAATATATCTTTTTGTAGATCTATAATTTTTACTTTATGGTGATTGCTTATTTGTGATGATTGGCTATCTTAGTTGAGTTTGGTCTTGATTAATTTGTTTCAATTAAATATTCTTCCTTAATGATTTCGAGACATAGGGTTAAGGTTAGGACAACCACTTGACTAATTTAACATTTGTCATTTTCATTTAACCCGAGAGGGTGGTTGTAAATTAAGGCTAGTAACCAATGGGTTCATAAGATTACCTAGAGATTGGGATTTTATAGCTTCCGGATGGTTTGGGATTATGAGTGATAGTTAATGCTATATTGGGTTTGGTTGATTATGTAGAGATACTGATTAATCAACTTAGGGATTAGGGATCTCATAACTCGTGAGAGAGTGAGAATGATTTGTGACTCACACCGGTCCCTAGAGTTAGAATTTATGGATCTAAGGGGTACTCATATTTAAGGTGTTTAATAGGGGAATTCTCTTTGTTGTGTGGCCTTTCTCTTTTTCTAATTCCTTGGTGAACTTGTGACTCTTCCTTGAGCAGGAACATGATGGGTATCCTAGTAGAGTGTAATTATTTGTAATTGACATATTTAATTGGCTAGACAATGAGATGAGAGCAAAGTAGTGGTAATTACTAATTTCCCATAGATTCGATACTTGCCATTCCCTATACCATGCGATGGGTATAATTGCCCATATATGTCGTTTTAGTGCTTAGCATTTTAATTGTAAAACTTGATTTTTGTGGATTGTTTGTACTTTCTCCAATGCACATGAAATATGCAACAAGTTTTTAGCATCGTTGTTGGGGATTTGCATTATCATGAAAAACTTAACTTTTTTTGATTTAGCTATGTATATATATGTAAATATTATTAATTCTTTTATGTAAATATTTATTTTTATATTTTGTATAATGCTAACCTTTACTTGTGTATAGACTTCTTTTTCATTTTTACAACTTGTTTGTATGTTGTTTCAATTCTTTAATCTTTGTCTTTGAGATAAATAATTTGTATTGGGTTCTAATATGTTATATCATTATGTTTGTTGTACTATTATTATTTTTTATATTGTTGTATGTTGCTATATTGCGAAATTTTATACATAGTAGATTCTTGGGATTTAAGTTTTGCTTTTGTATATGGCCTTGTTTTTGCACACTATTTTTGTTGATTGTTGAGGCATTTTGTAACTATTGTTGTGTTAGCATTTTTAGGATGAAAATGTTGTTGTGATTGTCTATTATTGTTGTTGTTGAGGAAATCTTGTTGTGTAGTAGTTATTGTGGCTGTTTATTGTATAATAAGATTTGGCACTTTATTATTGTAATAGTGTGGATTTTTTTAGGATTTGGTTGATGTTGGATATTTTATCGAGACATTATTATTGTTGTGGAGCCTCTTTTAGCTTTTTATTTTTGGTATTTTTGGTGCTGTTATTGTACTATAAGTGTGTGTGTGTGTGTGTGTGTGTGTGTGTGTGTGTGTGTGTGTGTGTGTGTGTGTTGGAGGTTGAAAATCTAATTGTAGTAGTAGTGAATAACTTGAGGAGATAGTTGATTTATATAGCTGATATGGTAATTTGCTGGATTATTGATTTTTGTTTAGAGATTTGGTTAACTCTTTGACACATTTTGTATTATAGCTATTAAAGTTGGGAATAATTTGTTAGTTATTTTGGAGATGCGTGTTTTTGGTTAGTATGGTATTCATAAATTGGTAGTTGTAGTTATGAAAATCTTTTGAAATTCTTTTAAATAAGACCACTAAGTCCTTGACCCTTTCACTACTCCTTGGATTTCATTGAGTTTATGGTGGGTGGGTGTGTGTGTGTGTTGTATCCTAGTTCTAGTGCATGTTATATTAGTGTTTTGTTATATATATATATATATATATATATATATATATATATATATAGGATAGTTATTGATGTTGAGGTATTGGCATATCTAAATTGGCTTAGTGTATCTTTAATGAAATGATTGGGTTGTTCATTTGTTTGGTGTCTTTGCTGTATCAGTATTAGTGTAGTTCATAGTATTAATGTATATTTTGATATTATTTGTAATAGTTTATTCTGTGGCTTGTTCATAATATTTGTGTATATATGAGTAAATGATTGTTTATTTGTTATTAGTATTGAGACTAATGCATTTTTGTACCAACTCCTTGTATCTCTCTCTTTTTTTTTTTATATTTTCTTTTGAATTATATTCTTTATCTATTATTCTGTTTGTATTCTTTTTCTCACTATCATTTTAGCCATGGTATATTGTTTGGATTTTTCTTTATTTTTGTAGGATGGAAGACTTTCTTTTGTTGGACAACAATTCACTTCCTTTCCCGTCTATGACACATTGAGTTTTAAGATGCTAGGGGAGTATTCATTTATCTTCTTCTCCCATTTATTTCTTTTTCTCTTATTGAAAATGCATATTTTGTTTGATTTGGGGCTAATGAGGACATTGCCCAATTTAAGTGTGCGGGAGAGGTTGAATGATATTTTTCTTTACAATTTTGTATTATTTGTTTTGGAATTTACTTATTTTTGGGCTAAATTTCCTTCATATTTTGGCTAAAGTTTTTTTGAAATTTTTTCGTTGGCGGAGATATTATTTATCTTTTTGCTTGGAATTCTACTTAAGACTTTTCTAGATTTTTTTTTTTTTTTATGTGTACTTATATATTGGGCATGAGATAGACTAAGTTTGGATAAGTGGGTTAATCTTATTTATGCCATTGAAAATATTGTGAAGCTTTATTCTTTGTGAATTGATAAAAATTTACAGATGAAATATATAGTGTGGGTCATTGGCTTATCTCTTGTTTTGTGGAAATTCCCATTTATTCATTCATTAATTTATGTTTTATGGTAGAAATCTTCAATTGTTTATTGAATTTTTTAATAAAAAGGCAAATAGGAGAAAGAGGTGGGTTGCTTAAAGTACCCATTGAAGTGAGAAGAAAAAAGGCTCTAGGAACGCAAAATGCATAACCTATGACGAAAAAACAATGTGTGATGAAAAAGATAAAGCAAGAAAAAGAAAAAGAAAGAAAAATAAAATTTTAAAAAAAAAGCAATTGATGCAAAAGAGCATTTAAGATAAAATCACTATAAATACATTCCTTTTGTGGAAAGAAAAATGATGAAAAATGAGAGGCTCCTACTTTGCCAATTCAATTTGAAATGTATTATTGTATTGTTGTACTAAAGTGTAAGGTATTATTATGGTGTGTTGTATCGTTTGTAATGTAGGTACTTAGGGAAAGATACAAGACTTGCGTTAGTTGTTTGATCATATCTCATATGAATTACTTTGTTTAAATTCTTGATTAGAGATGTTAAGTGGATTTTATTCGTTTGGCATAAGCATGTTTAATTTCACTTTGAGGTTTTTAGTTGTGTCTAGCTTAATATATCAGTATACATAGGATTTGTTAGTGTTGTGCCCTAGAGATAATCACTTGTACATTGTATATAACACATGTTATTTTAATAAAAGACATTATTTATCTTACAGTTTCTTTTGTTTAGTTTTAAATAGTATAATTGTTCGATAAAGTCCCTAGTACAACACTGTGTTAAGGAAATCATGATAGAGATCATGATATGAGATACCTACTACACTGTATAGTATTAGTACTTAAATAGTCGCTAGTCGTAGTATTAATAAGACAAGACACCATTAATGTGTTAAGAATAGCATGTGTTAGACTTCCTGATTTTATTAGGTGGTGGTTCTCATATCCATGAGTATTGAGATACTCAAAGTTAACACATGGATGCTTGTTAATAGAATAAGTTCATTGGATGACCTAACTTTGAGATAATCACATGTATAACTATTTAGTGCCAGTGATATAATCTCAATATAGCAAACATGCAAGTATCCTTAGACTTGAGATTTCCAAGGTACTTTGTTTGCTGAGTATTGTACTTTGATTCCAATCTCCGGAGCTCGATCGAGGGCCGCCTATGGGATGAATATTGGGTACATTGTGAGGTAAACGAAAGTAGTTGAAAGGGTCAATAAAGGATTCACCACTCCTAATAGTAGGGGTGAATATCTCATGGTCACTTGTAGGAATTACTACTCGAGAAGTCCTTGGCCAAGGCGCCTGTGTATTGGAAACAGTTCCAATTGATACACATCTAGAGTAGTGGGTTCCTAGTACAAGTACTATTGTATTCGAGCCAGAATTAATTCTTGAGGGAGTTGGCACTAATTCCGTACTCCAAACAGAATGAAATATTGTATGGTGAAAGGAGTTAATTGCACTGTAGTTTGTTATTGAGGGGTTCATGTCAAGCCACTTGACTTCCTAGACTCTTGGGTGGTCATGATGTGTTGCTAGATACCGCTCATGATCTGGGAATATGGGTTTGTTAATTGATGAATTAATAAACCAATCCTTATTAGAATCAATATGAATAATTCTAATTAATTATGAATTATTAATCTCAAAGACATTTGGATTAATTCATGTTCGCTACCAATTGACTTGGAAACCTAATAGGTCACACACAATAGAGGATTATATACTCACGATGTTATTTGATAACATAGTGGGATTAATTGTGAGAAAGAGAAATTGTTGCGGCCAAATTATAATTAGTTGTAATTAATGGTCCAAATTGTAATTGTAAGAACTTGATATTTCCAATTACAATTAGAGAATTTTAACTGTTTTAGAATTCTGAGATTGGAGTCTATTTTGAGCAGGATTTTTTGTGTGATATAAGGATAACACACGCAACCCTAGTAAGGTGTAAGATACGAAAAACTCTAATCCTAGCAACCTTCTCTTCTTCTGTCTCTCTCTCTCATTTTGCTAAAAATGTGAAGAACCCTAGCCGCCTTATTTTCCTACTAGCACAGAAATATTTTGGTGCTTGAGTGTATCCTCTGTGTGGATTACTGTTAGTGATAATAACACACTGTGATTATAGTGGTTGGACGTTCAACTCTCGTGGAGTTTGATCAAGATGATTGCCGGATCGCGCCTCGACTTGAAGAAGAAATTTTGGTTCTTCGGACAATCAAAGAAAGGTAAAAATTGTTACCTTTGTTATCTTTATATCTTGTTTTCCACACATATGCGGATCTTGGGATGGTATCTCGTTTTATTCTTCCGCTGCGCCTTATAGGATACGAGCCTGAGATACCCAATAGGATTTACTTGGATAGATTGGTGTTGAGATGAATTCTAACGCGGAGGAAGAAATAATATTTTTTTTCATTTCGACCTTATTGCATATTATGCTAAGTTATTCTTGATGATTCACCAAGATGCTATGTAAAATTCTTCATTGTAGTTGTAAATTAGTTATTCTTTATCTTTGTGAATAAATGTATATTTTTCTTGATTTGTACACTAGTTAACTTGTGAATAAATGCAGGGTACTAGATTTGTATATTAGTCAATTCTCCGTTTGTGAATAAGTGTGGTTTACATGAGAATAAGCAAAGGTTTAAGTGCGAGGGTCTATGATGAACGCTCATCATAAACATACTTTCTAGTGTTTTTGTGCTTTAATTGTGATAAATTTTTGTTTAAGTCATTACTCACCACATCCTTTTTTTTTTTTTTTTTTTTGGTACGAAATAAAGGAAATACCAATTAGAGAAGATAAAGATGAAAAGGAAGAAAAGTGGAGCAAAAGGGAGAAAAATTAAAGAAGAGCAAAGCAAGGCATGGACTTGGGAAGTAAAGATGGCAGTCAAGGGTGGTTCTACCTCCCTAGTCTGCCACAGAAGAACAAGATGGCAGCCAAGGGAGTAAAAATGGCCGCCCGGGGAGGTTCTACCTCCTAGGCTGCCTGGTAGCTGTTCTTGTACAGAAATAATAGCAGCTCAGGGAAGTTACGGAATGTTCCCTATGCCGTTTAGACCTTCTCAAAATAGTGCCCAGGTAGAAACCTGGCCGCTTGGTCTCTGGATAACATGGCCGCCTAGGAAAGTGGCTTCCTACTTGTTATAGAAATGTATGGATCCACATTTTTCTATGATTTTTCTGATTTTCTTTCATTGTACACTATCTATACCCCATTATAAATCCTGGAAACATATACTTGGTTGGCTAGCAACCAAGAGATCCCCTAGGAGGCTTAGTTTTTACAGAAATAAAGAGAATAAGCAAGGGATTTAAGGAAGAGGAGGAAACGATTGGCCAAGGAAGAGGAGGAAAGACTTGTCAATGAGTGCTTTCTCGCCCTTTTCTTGTTATCTTGTAATTTTTGTTCTATGAATTGATTTTTAATTATAATAAATGATTGTACCCTATTTTTACACCTTGGGATAATATATTTTTCTTAGATCTATGATTTTTACTTGATGGTGATTGGTTATTTATGCTTATTGGTTATCTTGGTTCGGTTAGGTCTTGACCGATCTATCTTAATTAAATGTTCCTTGTTGTTGATTTCAAGATATTGACTAATTTGACATTTACTATTTTCAATTAACCTAAAACGGAGGTTAGGAATTAGGGTTACTGTAACACCCCACTGCCTACGTACCTAGATAGGGCGGGATGTCACCCCAACCAGAGGACCAGGAGTCTTTATAATGAAGTGCTAATAATAACTAATAGGGAAAAAAAAACTCAACTAAATAAAATAACGAAATACTCTTAATTACATCTGAGGAAAATACTTATACAAATTCGAGAGATCAAAACTAGCAAACATCTTGTGAAAGAAATACAAGTTAAAAATAAAATAAACAAATGGCAATCATCGCTTATTCTTTCACCCTACTCAATACAAGTACTCCCCTGAAATCATTATATAAAAGGTGTGAGATTGACATCTCAGTAAGTCCCGTGTATGCAAGTGTCAATTATAACCATTTCGTGCATGCAGGTTTATCAAAATCACAAAATGGTATTTGAAAGTCAATTTCATCAATAACAGTTATACAAAGGAGCCTTGCTCAATGAATCCAAAATAGTTCATAATAAATCATCATTTCATCATATTCATAATTCATTAGGTAGGAATTAGCAAATGATCCAAACATAAGCATCATAATCCATATCATGGTTACCACCATAATAGTGTCCTAATATATTCTTTCAACAACGGGCAGGGGGGAATCCTCCCACTAGGTAAGATACTCATCTATCTCTACACCCAACACTTTGGTTGTCCAATTCGAATCAACAATGTCCACATGGACCAATAAGTTAGCTTAAACGGCTTGACTATGTAGTGTTGTCGCCTCTCCATGTTGAGTTCATCTTTTAGAGGTGGCCTCCAACTAAAAGACCCACTTTTACTCTTCAAAACTAGTACTACTAGCCTAGACCTACTAAGTACTCAACGCTCCCTATTTAGGGGTAGAATCATTTTTCCATTTTTCGAAAGTCTTTGATTAGCTTAATTGCAAATAGCATTATAAAAATTGCTTGCAAACATGTAACATTTATCAAAATGGTTATGCCAGGACTTGGATAAATCAACAACTAGACCCAATTCAATTGATGGCCCTCATTCCCACTCATTCCTTATCTAGAATGAATGATTCTATAAATAGTATTCAAATATTACATCCACTATTTCATGCAACATGAATTCCCATGATCTCATTAATCACCTAATTCATCCATCTTATCTAGGTACTTTAATTCATTAGATCACATACACAACTTCCTTTGTCATGCTATTGATCATAACCACGCATTCATCCAAATCAATTCACTACATGACAACGCTTACATTTAACTAGCATAAAATCATGATAATTAGCACCATCAATGTTAAAAGATCTCATCTTTGCCTACTTAGCATAGCTCTAGATTCATCATGACAAGATGCATCAATGTCCTATCTCATACGTGCTTTGTCTATGGCTTATATCAACATATTCGTCATTCTAGGTCATTCATGCTAAACTCCATATGCATTCATAAGTCAATACACTAAAGATTAATGCCATTTAAATCAGTAAATATTGGATCTTAATTACCTCTTAGTGATCTAGACTTAAAACACGACAATTCCTTGATGACTAGCTTGAGTTCAATCAATAATTGAAGAGATTTGTCTGCCTAGATGTCATTGATCGAGACACACCAAGAAAGACATAAAATCAGTCCCATATAGATGTGATTTAAGATAGAAAATAGGAAAAGAATGGAGTAAAAGATGAATAGAAGGGTTGAAGATCAATTACCTTATTGAGAGTTTCAGTTTTGGCTTTGTTCTAGGGATAGGCTTGCTGAATGTTTGTGCAGGTTGAATGCTAGTTTTTTCGTGAGTTTAAGGGGCTGTGAGGGTAGGGAATTTTGTGGTTTGCTGGATAGAAAAGTCTAGGGTTTGGTGTTTAGGTGTTTGGAGGAGTTCTACCTTGTGATGGACTCTTGATCATAGGAGAAAAGTTGGACAGATTTGGTCCTTCTATGGGTGCCGAAAATGGACAGTAGTTTAGGGGTTATTGTTGTTGTGTTTTTTATGATTATGATGGCCAGAAATCTGGATAGAATGAGAGAAGAAATCTGGTTGGTTTTGGTCTCCATATTGGTAAAAATAGGATAGGAAAAGTCAGCCATTGTGTAGCTGTATTTTGCACGATAACTAGAGAGGTTTTTGTACAAGTATTTGGCTGGAAATTTTGAGCATAATGGTGCTGATTGTGGCCGAAATTCTATAGGAATTGGAGAGGAAATTCTAGTAATTTTTTGGCTAAAACAAAGGTCTAGTTGATTAAGGTTTTCTTGGATAACCCTAACTAGGTTTTGGAGAGTTTTAGTTGAGCTACAATTGCTCTAGTATGTGTGGCGGTAGCTTTGAGGGAATTTTTCAGAAAAATATAAGAGGGAATTAGGTTATTTATTTAAGAAATAATTTGATTGATTCCCTATATTAATTTGAGTAATTTAAATGGCTATTACATAATTATTTTTACATGACAAAATTCTAGTTTCCTTTTCCCTTGAAGCAACTGAAATCCTTCTTTCTTTTTCCCCCAAATTTTTGAAAATCCCTATCCAGGAGAAAACTACTTCATTTAAAATCCAGCATTTATCCTTTTATTTCCTTTTTAAAATTTATTTTAAGAGATTTAAAATATGGAGACTTAACTCCTTAAGGTGTAGCTGCAACCACATTAAAATAAGATGTATATTCATATATTTTATCTGCTAATAAATTACGTAGATATAGCTTTTAAAAATCCAGATTAATAATATTTAAAAATTTATAAAAGATTAGGATAAGATATTAGAAATAAAATTTTAATTTATTTTCAAACATTTTATAAAATAATTCCCAAGATAAATCACACTCCTAAATTTTAGGAAATTAGCTCCAAGGTAGCGGCTACCTTAGGAGTATTTTGGACAAGGTTTAGAAAGAATTACAGAAGGAGAAAATAAAAGAAAATAGAAGATTTGAAGTAGTTAGGATTCTAACTCAAGCCCATCAAGCATTTAACACCAAGCTTTATCCACAATTCCACCACAATTCTTGTATAAAATTTTCCCTAATTAACTTCCCTTAATTCCTACTCACTTGCTTCATCCTCTTCCTAATGAATCCTCCTCCACAAAATAAAAAATCAACTAACTCAAATAACACAACCATTTCAAGAACAAATTAATCCATCAAACAACAGACTCGTGAAACTCATATTTTCATGAAAACATTTCAATTTACCAAATGCAAGATAAAAGAAATGCCATGACATGCATGACTTTCCCCACATACTAAAGGTGGCTTATTATGGGATATTACATCCTCTCCACCTTAAGAGAATTATTCCCCAAAATTTAGAGTGCGATTTCTCTAAAGCAAACTCGGATACTTCCTCCTCACTCAATCCTTAGTCTCCCACGTTGCGTCCTGAGAACCAAGATGCTCCCATAAAATCTTCGCCATTGGTATCTGCTTATTCCTCAGCATCTTGACACCAAGATTTGCAACTTTAATTGGTTTCTCCACTTAGCTCAAATCAAGCTGAAGAATCAACGGTTCCTCAGCTAATACATGCTCTAGATCAGTGTTGTACCTCTTTAATTAGGACACATGGAACACATCATGAATTCATGCTAACCCTTCGGCAGCTCCAACCGATATCCTACGGGTCCGATCCTTTCAATCACTGGAAAAGGTCCTAAATATCTAGGACTCAACTTCCTTCCTTTAGGATGCTTCAGAATCCCTCTACTTGGTGTTATCTTTAGAAAAGTCTGATCTCCCACTTGAAACTCCAACTCCCTTCTTCTATTGTCGACATAACTCTTCTATTGGCTTTTAGCGGCTTTCAGTCTCTCCCTTATTACCTTCATTTTGTCGGCCATTTCTTTAATATTCACTCCCCAGACTTGCTGATTTGACCATCCTCTAACCATCCCCAATACAATGGTACTTAACATTTTCACCCGTATAATGCTTCGTAGGGTGCCATTCCAATCAATGCCCGATGACTATTATTGTAGGCTAATTCGACATATGGTTTGCAATACAACCACTTATCCCTAAAGGCCAACACGCAAGCCCTAAGAATATCCTCCAATATCTGGATAACTCTTTCAGATTGTCCATCTATCTGCAGATGAGTAGACGTATTGAGCTTCAGAGTCCTTGCCATTGACTCTTGAAATTTAGTCCACAACCTAGATGTAAATCAAGGATCCCTATTGGATATAATACTTGATGGTACACAATGTAATCTAACCACTCCTTGGATACATGTCTTAGCTAATTTTTCCATAGAGCCCTTCACATTTATTGGAATGAAATGAGTTGTCTTAGTCAACCTGTCAACCATAACCCACATGGCATCCTTCATAGTCTTCGATATCGACAGCCCTGTAACACCCCACGACTACGTACCCTAAAAGGGCGGGGATGTCGTCCCATCCCGTAGGACAAGGGGTCTTTAGAACGAGGTATAAAATATAAAGGCAATCTCTACAGGAATCAACTTAGATAAATAAAGAAATACTCTTATTACATCCGGCTCAACTTGGAGCAAAACGAGATAAAACAAATATCGTTCAGAAGTATAAATAACAAAAGTCCTCTAGAACAGCATAGGAAAAATAGCCAAAGCCTCTACTATCAAGCCCCGCTGCCTCAACACAATCTATCTCCTAAAAACATGATGTAAAACGGTGTGAGAATAAATCTTAGTAATTCCTGTGTGTGCACATGGTGTTTTGAATAGTACGTGTATGCAAAGTGTAAAACATTTGTAAAAATAATTTGGCAAGTCAAAAACAATCTCTTTTCTCAAGGAGTGGGTTTTTCTCATTGTCACACTTTGTACAAAATAAATCCTCCACTTGAATAAACAGTCATGTCACCATATGTTGGGCTCCATGAGAACAAAATGGCCAAGGCACCACACTTTGTGCACCTTGTCCGGACCAAATTACCACACGTTGGGTGTTCTGATCAAGGTGAGTGTACAGCCCACCGGGTGAGATACTCCTCCATCTCTACACCCAACAAAACCATCCGGGTGTCTATGCCGGGAATATAAATAATATCATACCAGGTACACATGCTAGCTCGGACTGGCCTGACCAACCATCATTGTCGCCTCTTCAGGCAGAGTTTATCTTCTGGAGGTGGCATCCTGCCAGAAGACTTACGCTAGCCCTCCAAGACTAGTATTGTTAGCCTACCCTTATTGAGTACTCAACGAACATATCCGTCAATTCCTTATTCAAAATATTTCCAAACCTTGGTTTTGTACAACGTGATTTTCTTTAAAAGAGTTTTCTAAAAAATTTAGAATGAGTGAATAGTTTTCTTGATAAAATCATTAATTTGACAAAACCGTTTAAAGAATAAATATCCACGTTACAACCCAAGCAAACATAGTTTAACAATAGCTTTACAAAGCTTCACAACATGGACTTGCCATCACAACATTTAACAAAACAGTTTGTATAAGGACTTACCATCACAACATTTAATAAAAGAGTTTATGCAAGGATTTACTTCATGTACCTCTGTTAAATGCGATAAATTCACAGCTGACTTTCCTCAATTATCCTCCTGATCTAAACCATATAATATCATGATCAGGGTCTCAATTAATTCAAACATGCTCTAATCCCATTTATTTTCACAACAATTCGCAATCCCCTATTTAATTCCAAGTAAACTATTCAATCCCCAAAGATCATATACTACGACCACATGTTTATCTCGCTAATAAACACCATTAAGATTTACTTTCGATATCAAGGGAGGGTATTCCCTTACCTTGCAACTACCGGGTAATGAGGTCTCGATGCTCCTATGGTGATCGTCCCGAGTTCGCTTGAGAAGAAGAGAGAAGCTACCTCCTTTGCTCCTCTTGACCGAAAATTAAAGAAGAAGATGAAATCAGCCTCTATGGGCGTGATTTAAGGGAAGAAAAGGAGAAGAATAGATGAAAGAAAGGAATCAAGAAGTTGAGATGGTTTTTGCTTACCTTAGAGAGTGATCGGTTTTTTTGCTAGGTATGGCTCTTGATGTTTTCGAAAATTTGCAGAGAGAAGTTGCTGAAATTTTCGTGTAGAATGGAAAGGGTAGATGGTTGCTATGCTTTAGAGTTGGAGAAGATTGGTTTAGGGTTAGATGGTGATGTTTAGAAAGACTCCTAATGGCTTTAGGTTTCTTGGATAGCAAGGGCGAAATTTCAACTTGTTGTGCCCCCTCTTGCTACCGAATTTGGGAGGGTGTAGTGGAGGAAAATATTCTGCAATTTGCTCCTTTGTGCTGGCTGAAATACTACTCAAAAGAAGGCTGAATGTGTTCAGAATTTTGGGCCAAACAAGGAAGAGTTTGAGTAAGTTTTGGTGACTGAAAATTCTGTGCAAGTGCTGTGCGAAATTGCTGAACAAAAAGAGAAAAAATTCTGGACTGTTCAGGCTGTAATTCTGCCGAAATTTCTAGAGAAAATATGAGGGTTTTGGGCGCTGAAATTGGCTTGATCAGCTGGGGTTTTTTGGTGTGTTTTGTGTGCAAAATTTCAGTTGGATTAGGAGTACAAGGATGGCCGAAATTCCTGTGCAAGCTGACCGAAATTTCTGGTTTCCAAGCTGCCAAAAATCCGTAGTTTTATGGAGATAGAAATTCTAGTTTTGTGCAGCTAAGATAGTTGAATTGTTAAGGAGTGTTATAGGTGTTTTGAGCTAGGATTTACAGAATTGGATTGTAGCTAGAGAGGGCTGGAATTTCGGACAGCTTGTGTTGATACAAAGCTGCCAAAATTCTGCTAGGATAAGGAAGAAAATCCTAGATGAATTTGGATTGAAATAAAATCTGATTTTATCAAGGATTTGGATAGGATTTCCTCTAGTCCTAGAAGAGTTTGGATTGAGCTAAAAGTGCTCCAAGGTGGCGGACAAAATCTGGAAAAATTTCCAGAATTTTTCCAGCTTAAGGTTTTTGAAAATTCAAGAGAACAAAAGCTGAAAATAAAACAAACTTTATCCTTATCTAAAATCCTTGAACTTAGGAGTTAAATATAGAGTCTTATTCCTATAAAAGTGGCGTTTAAACCCAAAGAAGATATCTAAGACTTTAGTTAAAATATTTCTCTAAAACAATTAAATAAATAAAAGGATTATGGCTAAAATTCTTGAAGAGGTAAAATAAGATTTTTCCCTAATATATTCCCTATCTCTAATATACATCAAGAAGAGTTTTATACCACTTGAAATTCTTCAAAGTGGCACCTAACTAGGGGTTTTCGGCCAAGGCATGAAGAATACTAGAAAAGGAATTCAAAAGAAAGCTTAAAATTTTCAAGAGATAGGATTCGAACTCGGGTCACCAAAGGAAATCACCAACCTCTTCGCTATTCCAAAACAACTCCAATACTAATTTTTTTTTCCCACAATCAATTCTCACACCCTAATACTCATCCTTCCAAATCTTCGACCAAACCTCCCTTATCCAAATCTTTAACAATATAACTATTTCACATCAATTAATTCAAATGCAAGAGCAACGGAAAAGTTCACATGCATCCATGCAAATAAAATTATTCTAGCTACCACATAAAATGTAAGATGCTATGCAATGCATGACTTTTCCGCATAGTCAAATGTGGTTTTGGGCGGGTATTACAAGCCCTGTAACGAAATCCATCATTACATCTTGCCACTTCCACTCAGGAATAGGCAATGGTTGCAGCAATTAGGCTGCCTTCTTATGCTTCACTTTTACCTTCTGACACGTTAGGCAAGTAGGGACGTATTGCACCACATCGCTTTTCATTCCCGACCACCAGTGGGCATTTTTCAAATCTTGGAACATCTTTACTTCTCTCGGGTGAATCAAATACTTGCTCTTGTGAGCCTCCTCCATTATCTTTCTCTTCAATACAGGGTTGTCTGGTACACATAGCCATTCATGGATAGACATCACTCCTGCTTCATCAGTCCAAAACTCCTTCTTTCCTCTCTTTGCTTCCTTTGCCTTGAAGGCCTGAAACTCTTGGTTATTCCACTGAATCTCACTAATCTCTTGCCTCAACTCAGGCTTCAATTTCAGGTTGCCCAAACTAATTTTTCCTTCTCCCACCTCTATCTTTTGCCCCAAGATTTCTTGTATTTGAACGTCTTGCATCCTTAGGCTAGCCATCCTCACTTTTCGACTTAGCACATCAGCTACCACATTCGTTTTCCCCATATGGTAGTTAATTGGATACTTATATTCTTCCAAGAACTCTATCCACCTCCTCTACTAAGTTTAAGTCCTTTAGCATGAATATGTACTTTAAGCTCTTATGATCCATGAAGACTTCATATTCCACTCTATACAAATAGTGTTGTCATTTCTTCAAAGCAAACACTATCACTACCAACTCCAAGTCATGCGTCAGATAGTTTACCTCGTGCGGCTTCAACTTCCTCGATGCGTAGGTGATAACTTTTCTGGCCTGCATCAGCACTGCCCCTAGACCTTCCTTAGAAGTATCCGTATACAAGGAATAGGCCTTACCTTCTTCAAATAGGCTCAACACTGGTATTGTCATCAACCTTCTCTTAAGCTCTTGAGAGCTCTTCTCGCACTTATCATTCCAGATGAACAGAACATCCTTTCTTAGCAATTGGGTCATCGGCGTTGCCAGCGTAGAGAAGTTCTTAATAAAATGGCGGTAATATCCTTCCAATCTAAGGAAACTCCTAATCTCGGTTACACTCTCCAGTTGCTTCCAGTTTGAGACAACCTCGACCTTCGATGGGTCCATCTTGATTCCATCTTTAGATACCACGTGACCAAGAAAACCCACTGAATCCAACCAAAACTCGCATTTGCTAAACTTAGCATAGTGTTTATGCTCTCTTAATTTCTCCAGTACCAACCTTAGATGTTTCGCATGCTCCTCGGGACTTTTCGAATAGGTCAGAATATCATCTATGAACACCACTACGAACCTATCTAGGTATGGTTGAAAAATCTTGTGCATAAGATCTATGAAAATGGTGGGTGCATTAGTTACTATGAACAGCATTACTACGAACTCAAAGTGCCCATATCTAGTGTTGAATGTTGTTTTGGGAATATCCTCCTCTTTGATTCACACCTGATAATAACCTTGCCGGAGATCCAACTTGGAGAAGTACCAAGAGCCTTGCAACTGATCAAACAACTCATCAATTAAGGATAGGGGATACTTGTTCTTGATCATGAGGTTATTCAGCCCCCTATATTCTATGCACAACCTCAGTATCCCATCCTTCTTCTTTACAAATAACATCGGGGCTCCTCATGGCGATGTACTGGGTCTTATGCACCCTTGTTTAACTAGTTCTTCTAGCTGCTCCTTCAATTCTTTCAATTCTGCAAGCACCATCTAATAAGGAGTCTTTGATACCGGTTCAACTCTAGGAACTAGATAGATGGTAAACTTGACTTCTTGGGAAGGTGGAAAAGAAAAAAGTTCGGTTGGAAACATGTCTACAAAGTCCTTCACCACTTCGGTGCTCTCAAAAGTACACTGATCCTTAGGTTTATTGATTCGATAAGCCAAATATCCTACACAACCGTTCTTTAGCATTTTCAACGCCTTTGCTCCTGCTACTACGAATTTCAACTTCCTCACCTTTCTCCCACTAAACTCTAATACATCACATCCAAGTCTAACAAACTGCACTGACTTGGCCTTGCAATCCACTCTTACTCCATACTTTGCTAACCAGTCCATACCCAAAATCAGGTCATAGTTGTCAATGGTTAGGATTATGAGATCCGCCTTCAAAATCTTCTTTCCAACAATAACATCGCACCCTTGAACTACCTTACTCGCATCTCTTTGTCTCCCCAAATGTGTACTCACTAGCATAGTATAAGGTAACTTTACCTTATCCCAACCCAAATGGCATGTACACTTATCGTTCATATATGAATGAGTCGATCTAGGGTCTATTAAAATAGAAATAGAGACCTTAAATAGTAGTTCTATGCCTTGGTGCCATCTACTTACACCCAATACAAGACTTACTAAAGGAAAGTTCATGGCATGTAATCGATCAACTTATAGATTTGTAATATCTTGCAATGTATCAAAAAATAAATTTTACAATAATGCTCTAAGTAGAATAAAGAAATCAAATAAATCATATTTTTAATAACCAATTCTAAATTGGCACAAAATAAGGGAGTTCCCACTAGGTAACCCTTTTATTCTTGCTAAACAAAATTCGAAATAAAGAATAAATTATGAATTAAATAAATAAATAAACGTCTCAAAATAAAAAATTAGCACTAATGGTCCTAAAACTCTAAGCATCACTAGAGTCGCTGGAATCCTCGGAAGTCTCTGAAGGAGGTTCCACTAGCCATTCTGCACTGCTATTGTCGTGATCTATATTGCAATCTACATTGCAATTTCTTGCAAATCCAAAGGATCTATGATTCTTCCTAGCAGCCCCAGCATGAACTCTCCAGAGTCTCTACCCCTGAACTTAGCTCTCAACTCTGCTTCCCTCCGTTTCTCCATAACCAGTATCAGTGCACTCTTTGGTCTCCCAGACTCTGACTCATAGGACTCATTTTCAAAGTAACATTGGGATTCCTTCTTCTATAGATAGGGTCACAGGTGTATCTATTCTATCCTCATTCTGAATCATTTCTGCCCTAAGCTCTCCTATTTCTCCCTCAGCCCTAAGTCCTCCTAGCTCATCCTCACTCTCATCCTCAATCGCTCCTCCATCTCTGATCTCCCCCTCATCCTCACCTTCATACTCTGCTAAGTCCTCATTCCACTCAAGTGCAAGTATCTTAGGTGCTGGAACATTGGGTCCTTCTTTTATGCCTCAGTCTTCCATCATAGGCGGCTCATGGTTGATCTCATCCTAACTGGGGATCCATCCACCCTCAGGTTCCATCTCTAACTCAGATAATAAGGAATCTGGTATAGGTATAGCGCTAGATGCTCTACCACTTGCTGGACAACACCTAAATGGCCAGTCTTGGGTCATAGCTGCGGATCTTCTAGTTATCTTATAAAAGAAACATAAAGAAATCAGAACCTAATCTCACTCCCTAGAGTTCAAACACTATTCAATGAACCTTAATTCCTAAGGTTTAGGTACTACCCAATAATATCATTTGCCTAAACCTAAGCTCTGAACCACTTGTAACACCCCAATACCTAAGTACCTAGACAGCGCGGGATGTTGCCCTATCCAGAGGACTAGGGGTCTTTATAACAAGGTGCAAATAATAAATAATAAGAAAAAAAACTCAACTAAATAACATAACAAAATACTCTTAATTACATCTGAGGGAAATACTTATACAAATTCAAGAGATCAAAACTAGCAAATACCTCATGAAAGAAATACAAGTTAAAAATAAAATAAATAAATGGCAATCATCGTGTATTCCTTCACCCTACTCAGTATAAGTACTCACCTGAAATCATGATATAAAAAGTATGAGATTGGCATCTTAGTAAGTCTCGTGTGTCCAAGTGTCAATTATAACCATTTCCTGTATGCAAGTTTATCAAAATCACAAAACCGAATTTACAAGTCAATTTCAACAATAACAATTATATAAAGGAGCCTTGCTTAATGAATCTAAAATAGTTCACAATAAATCATCATTTCATCATATTCATAATTCATTAGGTAGGGATTATGGTTACCACTATGATAGCATCCCAATATATTTCTTTCAACAATGAGCAGTGGGGGATCCTCCCACTAGATGAGATACTTCTCCAACTCTACACCCAACACTCCAATTGTCCAATCTAGATCAACAATGTCCACATGGAATAATATGCTAGCTCAGACAGCTTGACTATGTAGTATTGTCGCCTCTCTAAGTTGAGTTCATCTTCTGGTGGTGGCCTCTAGCTGGAAAACTCACTCTTACTTTTCAAAACTAGTACTCCTAGCCTACCCCCACTGAGTATTCAATGCTCCCCATTTAGGGGTAGAATCATTTTTTCCTTTTTCGAAAGTCTTTGATTAGCTTGATTGCAAAAAGTTGTTTTTCGTAATAGCATTTCCAAATTATTTAGTGATAGTATAAGAAATCATTTTTTAGTTTGAATAGTTATAATTTGATAAACTCATTTAGAAAGCAAAACATCCACGTTTCCAACCAAATTATCAAAACACAGTGTAACTCATCATGTTTAGCCAACATTTCAATCCTCTTGTCAAAACATCATATTTACATCGATTCCAAATAACATTGTAAAAATTGCTTGCAAACATGTAACATTTATCCAAACGGTTATACCGGGACTTACTTAGATAAATCAATAGCTTGACCCAATTCAATTGATGGCCCTTACTTCCACTCCTTCCTTATCTAGAATAAATGATTTTATAATTAGTATCCAAATATTACATCCACTATTTCATGCCACATGAATTCTCATGATCGTATTAATCACCTAATTCATCCATGGTATCTAGATAATTTAATTCATTAGATCACATATACAACTTCCTTTGTCATGCTATTGATCATAACTATGCATTCATCCAAATCAATTCACTACATGACAACTCTTATATTCAACTAGCATAAAATCATCAGAATCATCATCATTTCCTACATAGCATAGCTCTAGATTCATCATAACAAGATGCATCAATGTCCTATCCCATACATGCTTTGTCTATGGCTTATATCAACATATTCATCATTCTAGTTCATTCATGCTTTCATGCTCGACTCCATAAGCATTCTTAAGTTAATAAACTAAAGATTAATGCCATTTAAAGTAGTAAGGATAGGATCTTGATTACCTCTTAGTGATCTAGACTTAAAACACGACAATTCCTTGATGACTAGCTTGAGTTAAATCAATAGTCGAAGAGATTGGTCCACCTAGATGTCCTTGATCGAGACTCACCAAGAAAGGAATAAAATAAGTCCCCTATGGACGTGATTTAAGAGAGAAAAGAGGGGGGAAAATGGAGTAAGAGATGCATAGAAGGGTTGAAGATCAATTACCTTGTAAAGAGTTTTGGTTTTAGCCTTGTTCTTGGGGTTGGCTGGCTGAATTTTTGTGCAGGTTGAATGCTGGTTTCTTTGTGAGTTTAAGGGGCTAAGAGGGTAGGTAATTTCATGGTTTTCTGGATAGAAATGTCTAGAGTTTGGTGTTTAGGTGTTTGGAAGAGTTCTACCTTGCTACGGACTCTTGATTACAAGAGAAAAGTTGGACAGCTTTGGTCCTTCTATCCGTGCCGAAACTAGATAGTAGTTAAGGGGTTTACTGCTGTGCTTTTTACGATTATGATGACCAAAAATCTTAACATAATAAGAGAAGAAATCTAGTTGGTTTTGGTCTCTATGGTTGCAAAAATAGAAAAGGAAAAGTCAGCCTTTGTGTAGCTATATTTTGCACGATAACTAGAGAGGTTTTTGTGCAAGTATTTGGCTGGAAATTTCGTGCAGAATGGTGCTGATTGTGGACAAAATTCTGAATGTATTGAGAAGGAAATTTTGGTATTTTTTAGTCTAAAACAAAATCCTAGTTGGTTAAGGTTTTCTTGGATAACCTCAGCTAGGTTTTGGAGAATTTTACTTGAGCTACAATTGCTCTAGTATGTGTGGCGGCCGCTTTGAGGGAATTTTCCAGAAAAATATAGGAGGGAATCGGTTAATTTATTCCCTATATTAATTTGAGTAATTTAAATGGCTATTAAATAATTATTTTTACATAATAAAATTCTGGTTTCCTTTTCCCTTGAAGCAACAGAAATCCTTCTTCCTTTTTCCCCCAAATTTTCGAAAATCCCTATCCAAGAGATAACTACTTCATTTAAAATTCATATTTTATCCTTTTGTTTCCTTTTCAAAATTTATTTGAAAAGAATTAAAATCTGGAGACTTATCTCCATAAGGTGTGGCTGCTACCACATTAAAACAAGATATATATTCATATATTTTATCTCCTAATAAATTACTTAGATAAAACTTTTAAAAATCCAGATTAATAATATTTAAAATTTTCTAAAAGATTAGGATAAGATATTAGAAATAAAATTTTAATTTATTTTTACATATTTTATAAAATAATTCCCAAGATAAACACAGTCCTAAATTTTAGGAAATTGGCTCCAAGGTGGCGGCTACCCTAGGAGTATTTCAGCCAAGGTTTTGAAAGAATTAGGGAAGGATAAAAGGAAAGAAAAGAGAATATTTGAAGTAGCTTGGATTTGAACTCAAGTCTATCAAGAATTTAACACCAAGCTTTATCCACTATTCCACCACAATTCTTATATAAATTTTTCCCTAATTAACTTCCCTTAATTCCTACTCACTTGCATCATCCTCTTCCTAATGAATTCTCCTCTAGAAAATAAAAACTCAACTAACTCAAATAACACAACCATTTCAAGAACAAATTAATCCATGAAACAACAAACTTGTGAAACTCATATTTTTATGAAAATAATTCAATTTACCAAATGCAAGATAAAAGAAATGCTATGACATGCATGACTTTCCCCACATACTAAAGATGGCTTCATATGGGGCATTACAGTGTATAACCAATGCGTTCATTAGATTGTCTAGAGATAGAGATTTTATGGCTTCTAGATGGTTTTAGATTGTGAGTGGTGGTTAATGCCTCCTTGGGTTTGGTTGATTAGGTAGAGTTACTAGTTAATCAACTTAGGGTTTAGAGATCTTGTAACTCGAGAGAGAGTGAGATTGATTTGTTACTCACACTGGTCTACCTAGAGTTAGAATTTGTCGATCTAAGAGGTACTCATCTTTGAGGCGTTTAAAAGGGGAATTCTCTTCTTACAGAGCCTTTCTCTTTTCTAATTCCTTGATGAACGTGCGACTCTTCCTTGAATAAGAACCTGATAGGTTTCCTAATGTACCGTAGTTATTTGTAATTCATATTTTAATTAGCTAGATAATGAGATGAGAGCCAAGAACTGGTAATTGCTATGTTCCCTTAGATTCGATACTCGCTATTCGCTATTTCATAGGATAGGTATACTTTCCCATATGTGTAGTTTTATTGCTTAGAATTTTAATTTCAGAACATATTTTTTTTGTATTTTTTATACTAATTCTAATGCCAGTAAAACAAGGATTAAATATCATACACAGTGGCCATGTGCTTGTGCTCAGACTGGAGCAAATTTGACATAGAGGCTAACATATAGCAAGGAGCCATCTCATCAATCATCTTCCATACTTTCTCAGCCTCTTTGTTTTCCTCATTGGAACTCTCGCCAATCCCAGGACAGGGATCAGTACAGGACATACGTATCATTTTTCGCTGTGTGTATTATGTCCAAGTTCCTTTTTTAGTCCATATAGTTTGGACCCATTAACTTATTCACATACTGAATAACAAACAAAAGACTAAAAGAACTGCTACTGACCATTTCTGAAATTCAAAAAATAAAAAACCTTCTCAATTTGTGCACTTTATCCTAATGTTAAAACTGATAGTAACTAACCATATTACTACTACCTATAACATGATTAATTTGGCTCATAGAAAAACTAACATAGCTTCGTGGGAAGGTTAACAGTTTTCTAAGCAAAGTGTTTTGACCATCACAAATTGACTAACCTTCTAGGTAATGATTTGAGGATAACTTCATCGAAGGGATAGACATTCTTTCTCATTTTCTATGGTTAATCCTCATACTATGACTTGTAACATGAGTTGGTTGATCACAGTATGTATCCCAGGCATCAATTCCATCCGTCTATTAGATCTAGATTCTTGTAGAATTTCCATCATATACGGGTTCCCCCTAGGATGACGTAAGAAGACCTATGTCTCTAATAATGACCATGAAGGAAGTCATGGAGTTATTCGAACCTCTCTTCTACTTAGTCTTTTAAAATAAGAGTTTTTAAGAAAATATGCTTTCAACAAAATATCATTAAGTTTCCTTTAACTTGTATACAATATCTAAACCTATAAAATATCTATGTCAATATTGCCACCCTTTGAGAGATTTACCATAGAGTAATTTTATTTGAGTTAAGATTTTAATTATTTCAAAAACTTTCCACTAAAACTTTTTTTTGAGACATTAGTCTCTAGTTTTATGGCAAAATAATGTTTTATATATTGGTTTTTCCATTAACTTACACAAAATATCTAAATCTAAAATATTCTCTATGTCTAGTATGAAAATCTTTGGGAGAAAAAACAAGAATTAATTTTGTTCATAAGTTAATAAACCTATTAATTAAAAAAAAAATTTCCTTGTCAAAATATTTTTCAAGAATTTGGCCTTGAAAAACATGCACTTAGTAATGTCCCAAAAAGGAAAAAGTATGCTAGAAAAACTGTAGGCATTTTTCATGGCTTTTCTATCCTTTAAAATACTTGGTGATCAAATAAATGGATTAAACACATTAATTTAATTTAATTAATGATCTTGTTTAATCATCATCCTTTTACCATTTTTTACATGCAATGTATTCCCAAAATATTGCATAAAGTAACCTTGTTTGATGTAGGAGCAACACTAAAATGAAATTACAACGAAAAAGGTTAAAACAACAATTCTTCTAAAGAACCGATTGCCGATTCGCATCTGAAGAATTACCTGAATCATGAAAACCATAGACCAAGATGGTCCATAGCTTGCTTTAAGTTGGTGACCACATTGTTTTTTGTCCCTCATAGCCGATCAATAGCTATGCCAAGCCATGGACCGGCTTGGTTCTGGCATTTTTATGCATAGCCGGTCCATGGCTATGCCAAGCCATTTATAGGTTTCCCTTTTTCCTTCTTGAAGCCGGCGACCTGCTTCCTCAAGCTATAGGTCAGATTGCTATTGAAGGCCTAGCTGGCCATTACTTGCATTCCAAGCCAGTCACCAATTAATCCTTAAAGTGAGTTCTGTGTAGTTTTCTTCCATCTTCCTCCTTCCATTCTTCTCCATATTCTTCATTTAGACACTTTGTAGACTCTTCATTAACTCACAAAAAAATAAAGAATTGAATTTTTCAGTGAACACAATCACCGACACCCTAAACTTTGGCTTTACACGATATCTATAAAGAACCACAAAGAACACAAAGCACTGGAAAAACTTTACAACAATCTTATGCCTCTACTCACAATGCTTATAGAGAGTTTACCCATATCATAAAGTCACGAGGAACCTCAGATTAAACCAACAAATATAGTTGCCAATTTAATTAGGCTAAGCATGCTAGCTACATTTGTTAAAAACCAATGCTCTGATACCACATGAAAGTGGATTGAGGAAAACAAATAGAGAATAAATACAAATACATAAGAAAAAGAATGCATCGGAAAGTCGAAAAAATAATACTCTGCATTTCGATATAAGTTTTATCTACTTAGGCTGTATAGACGTGCTTGGTTGTTCTACCACTAGCATAGGTTCAGAGGTCGCTGGTGTGAATCCCACAAGCCTATGGCTTCTGCGCATGAATGCTAAGCTATGGAATCTCAGAGTATCACCATTGCTTAAAATAAATGGTGAAAGTAATATGGCTATGAAAAACATATCTTTCTTGATAGTCTGCTAGAATAACAGTATGAAGAAGTGAGGATTTTCTTTTTAACTTTGTCCTAAAGAGAAAGATTAACCCATAGAGAAAAAGTATATGGCCGAGAGAGAAAGTCTATGTATTTCAATATCATGTCAATCCGCAATATCTCATACTACCATGATCACGTATCAATTATTCTAGAATTTCAAACCCTAGTAGAATATATATCAATGGAGTCTATCCACTCATATGACTCAACTGTCTAGTCCATACCGAACTGGGCTTGGGCCTAGTTTGTGGATCCTTTAGTCTAATCTATTGTGCCAACCTTAAATTATTTATTTATTCTTCAATTAATAACCATAAATAAATAATTTAATTAACCCAAATGTACTAAAATAATTTCTCAAGCCTTTTTCTAGTTCATACCCAGACTAATCCTAATTATTTAATCTGGGCTCAAGTTTTGATTAATTAATTAACCTGCTACAATGGATAATTAAATTTTCTCTCTTTTGGGCCTTTTTTCTTATTTTATTCTACCCAAATATTAAATAAGTCCACCTGAACAAAATAGAACCTATATTTATCTAGGAACAATTCCTTAGCCCAAATTTAATTAGGATTAACAGGCTATTTAGAGAACCAAAAGACACATCATCCTTAGTGACTAAAATAACCAAAATACTCTTGCTATATAAATAAATAAATATATATATATATATATATATACTAAATTTTAAATATTTCCTTCTATTATCATAACGAAATATTAACCCCAAGGACACTGCTGCGTGTAGCACTGTCTCTGAACAACATGTGTTACGACTAAAACACCCTTCTATGTAATACATTCATTGAGACAGGAGAAATGTACTAATAACTTTCTCAATAACTTTTACCATCCTTAGATATTTAGTCCGATAATCCATAACTTCTAGTATATACCCACTAATTTTTGGGAGCTACCTAAAAATGTAAAACACTAAGACACGTTCCTAAGGCCCTGGATTATATAGATTATCTTGGACAGTCACAAATATGAGATTCTCTATTTAGGAGTATAGAAATTTTCTTGTATGAGTTTATCTTAACTAACTAGTCACACATACCTAAAATACAAATATATTAGTCTTATAATAGAACCTCACCTATAGTACTTCAAATTACATACATCCAGCTTCACTATACCACCAAACCCATACTCAAGTCATAGGGTATAAGTCCATACTATAGCTGTAGTAGTATGGGATTTTATTATTTTAGTACTTTAAAAATCATTACTACGGATCCAGTTCCATATATTTCAAATACACTTATGCCATGAAGTGAGAGGACTAGTCGCTTGCTAAAGGTAAGTCATTTCTCATTTGGAATTCATATTACAATAACCTATTTCCTTATCAGATTCCCATTCTGATTAACAGGATAATAAATAAGTTTTTGTATTAACTAATCCATGATCCATACCTTACTATGAAAGATCTCCATTCACATGGATCACTTACTTAAACATAATGATTCTTTTCCAATAAAATTGTGCATAAAATAAAATTAAAGAAACACAAAAAAATTTGGGAATAAAACTATTATTTATTTCATCATCAAATTTATATTTGATACATTGTTTGAGGGCATACATTCAAACAGCCAGAAGATCAAGACTTGAACAACCACTTGTGTGTAAGCTGTTGACCAAAAAATAATGCAGGATGGCAAAAAAAAGCCAGCTCACATATGGAAACTGGTGCCAACTCATATAAAGAATGCAACACCAACACATTAGTGAAATCGAGTGGCATTTGGCTATAGAGCAATTGGTGCTAGTTGCTCAAGGCTAACAAACACCAGCTCATATCGGGGCAGACTTGCCCTCTTTTGGTAGAATTTTAATTTTGCCTTAATTTGTAATATTTTTAATTCCAACAAGTTTTACTTTGTAATAGGGTTGTTTTAGACTTTCTAAATACTTGAATAGTTGAGATTTTATCCTACTTTAGCTGGTTTAGATGCCTACATATACAGCATTATAACACTTATCATAACAAGTAGGATATTATATTAAGATTGAAAGACACTCTTGAGACAATTCTTTGTGGCTTCTTCCATGAACGCCAAGTCCAATCATAGAATTCCGTTCTTTACCTTTAGTTTGAGTCTATAAACCCAAAAGGATATATGATATTAGCTTATCAAAATAGAGTCTTAGTTTCTAGCTATTCTAAGGTTCTAAAGTAGAGGTTATGTAAGTTGCCTAAAATTCTTTTTTGAGTGTTCTTGGTTCCATGGTTGAATTAAAGGTCTTAGGTTGTGTTTTAGGATTTTGATTCTTATTTCTAGTATTCTAGGTTCTCTATTTGGCCTAGGATCCTAGTATTTGAATTTGGTATGTGAGTTCTTCACAAAATTCACTGTTTTCAGTCACTTATGGGTCCTATTTTTAGCCCCGAAATTTATTGAACAATCAACCCCAATGACCTCACGTCAAATTGGTATCAAAGTAAGAAAAGCTTTGATTCTTATAAAAGAAGTCCTCAAATTTTGAAGAACAACAATGGAAATCCCGTCATTCAAAAACCACCCACAAAATGTGAGGCGTTCTTTGAGTTTTTTTGAATTTCAATTGTGAAACTTCTTCCTTGTTGTAGTTTGATGTTTGACTAGATATTTGAGGCTAAAATTGCAAAAATCTTATGGTTATTTGGGTTTATTTACTCCACATTTGTTGAGCTCAAAAAGAAATCACGTAACTCTTTTTCATGCTAATTTTGTGAACTATAAAACTCAAGTTTTTTCCTTCTACTTGTTGAGTAATTGTTCCTTGATTTTTGTATAATCATTGGATATCAATTTTTCTTGTGATTCTTGAGTTTTTTGGTTGTTAAAAGTGTGAAATTTTGAAAAATTCTTAAGTTGCGAGGTTACATATTAAGTGTTTAATATTTTGCTTGAGTACATTTGTGACTTCGAATTGTGGTCCAATATTTTGTGAACACTTTCTAAAGTTATTTATCTCTTGAATACACATATTTTTGGGTAATTACATATTCAAATTGTGCCATCTTGGTAGTGAATTCTTGCTCTTCTCCATTAGAAATTCTATACAAGTCATGCCTTGTTCTTGAATGCTATGTTTTTTAAACTTCTAGTACTTCGTTAAATTAATCTTCTTAGTTATGTCTAGTTACCCCATCCCTTAGCCCAATTGAAGTTGTTGACCTCTCTTGAATTCATTGAATCATTTGAATAATATAAACTCCTTGAGACTAATTGTTGTTGTTCATCAAAATTCCATCTAAGTCTAATTAATTGTCCTTAGTGAGTTAGTATAGTTACCAAAGTTTGGATTAATTCCTAAGTAATTTGGGAGACTTTTATGTGAAGAACTTGTTAAGTATTTGAATGAATTGAAAAAGGCAAGAGGGTGAGCTTATTGCCATGAAAGACAGAGCAAGTTAAACATGAGGGTTAAGTGTATACGCATGAGGAAGTGCTTGTGAGGAACTTACTTCATCTATCCAAACCTTCCAAGTAAATATCCCACTTAAAATCCTAACAAAATATCCAAAGATTCTTTTGATATTAGATCTACCATTGATGCTCTCACTGCCAAAATGCATAAGATAAGAAAAGACATAACGGAGTTACAAACAAACCAAGGTCAAGCCTCAACCGTTGCACAAATGAGGGTATATAGAGAACAAGATAGCCCTAGGATGAGAAAATGGAATAATGCCCCACATCTTTTGTATGAACAACAATAGGAAGGTTGGGATAAATGTTCTTTAAGGGACTATCCCTCCACTCTAATGAGAGGAGGTAGGCAAGGGTTGAGAAAGGAAGAAGTAGAATATATGGGTAATATAAAGGACAAAATATAAGAGAGCTTGAGAGAAAATTTGAGAAGATGGGTGATTGGGATAAGGGAGATCATATAGAGGGCTATGGGATACAAAACTAAGGGAATGGAAATAGAGTCAGAAGAAAAGAAGTTATAGAGGAGATTAGAGAGAAATTGAGGCATGTGAAAATAAAAGTACTCTCTTTTTATGGGAAAAGTGATCCGGAGGCTTATTTTGAATGGAAAGGAAGGATTGAAACGTTATTCGAGTCCCATGAATATAGTGAATGAACCAAGGTTAAATTGGTTATTTCTAGTTGAAGGCTACCAAAGAAAGGCTTTTAAGTAGTTTGAATAGAGAGATAGCAAATGTGGCGGAGTTGCACTTTTATGAGACTTTAAAGGAAATGGTTCATATGGCCATTAAGATTGAAGGACAGCTCAAAAAGAAGTTATATCTTGAAGAAACCATATATACCAATCCCATTTTTAACCAAACATAAAATATGAGGGAAGAACTACTAAAACCACCAAGACCACGAAGAGAATCTTACAAGCTTAGAGTGGAGTGGGCAAAAGAAAAATCTATAGAAGAGTAAGCTAAGGCAAAGGACAAATGTGTTAAGAAACCTCTAAGAACTAGGGACATAAAATGCTTTAAATGCATAAATATAGGCACACATCGTATGAGTGGCCAACAAAGAAAACAATATTTACCAATGCCCATGGTGAGCTAACTCTTGGTGAAGAGGATTGTGGATGAGAACAAAAGGGGGAAGCATAATGGCGATAGTGATACTAGTGATGATGGAATTGTTGTGCCACTAATTTATCCATTGGTCAGTATTGCTATTAAAGAAATGTGTACTTGTAATGTAGAAGACGATTATGATGAAAAAGTGAAGGGACATTTACCAAAAAATAATAGGTTTTACTCCCATTACCTTATCAATCAAAAGCCATGCTTAGCTATCATTGATGAAAGGAGCTTTATAAATATGGTGATTGCTAGTCTTGTGGAAGAGTTGAGCTTATATATGCTGAAACACCTTAATCCCTATAGGCTACAATGGTTCCATAATAATGGAAAGTTAAGGGTGAACAAACAAGTACTTTAAACTATTGAGATGGAGAAGTATAAAGATGAAATTATTTAAGATATAGTCCCTATACATGATAGGCACTTAATTTTGGTAAGGCCATGGCAAATTGATCAGAGTGTATTTCATGATGGGAGGAGGAATTCTTATTCAATTATAAAATAGGACATACTACATACTTTTCTACCCCTACCCCAATTGTGGTGAGTGAAATGCAAAATAAAATGAGAGATAATGAGAAAAAGAAAAGTGTAGTAGGAGTCCTCCAAAAGAAAGAGAGTGAAAGGAATAATGAAAAGAGAAAAGAAAGAGAGCTAGGAGAGAGTGCAAAAAGAAAGAATAGAAAGAAGGAAGAAGATGGAGGTAAAATGAGGGGAAATCTATTATGGTTAAAAGAAGAAAATAAAAAGGGAGACACAACATAAAGTATGGATGAAGATGAAAATGAGTTTTGTATAGGAGAACATAGGCTTTCATTTTGTCTTCACAACTAAATTTCATTCTTGAAATCTTGTATAGGTGCTCATTCGAAGACGAACGCACATAAAGAAAGTGGAAATGTTAGGAATTCATCCAGGCAACATGCCAAAGCTAAAGAAAAGTTATAGAGATTCAAACTATATTCCATGAAACCATAGAAAAATTCAAGTTATGGAAGTTTTCAATGGAGAAATCAATCAAACCAAGGATGAAAAAGGCAGTCAAGGAATGGAAGATAAAAAAAGGACCAAGAAGATTAAGACTTGAACAACCATTTGTGTGAAAGGCCAAAAGAGCACAAGAGAAAGCTGATTACTAGAAAATCGTACAGGAAGGTATAAAAGAGCCAGCATAGACTCACACAAGAAAACTGGCACGAACCATTACTAAAAACAAGTCGCACTTGGCTAGAGAGCTATCGACGCCAACTACTCAAGGTCAACTGGTGTCGGCTCATGTGGACAGACTTACCTATTTTGCTTTAGTTCTAATTTTGCATTATTTTGTAATATTTTCAATTCTCATGACTTTTACTTTGTAATAGGGTTATTTAAACTTTCTAAACACTTGAATGGCCCAAATTTTGACTCACCTTAGCTAGGTTTAGATTCTTTTATATTTGGCATTATGACACATATTGTAACAAGTGGGATATTACATTGTGATTGAAAGACAATCTTTAGAGTGTTCTTTGTGGATTATTTCATCTATAAACCTAACAAGATAGATCAAATTAGGTTATCAAAATAGAGCATTAGTTTCTTGGTATTCTATTTGTGGGTCTTGTAATTTCTCCTATTTTTAGACATAAAATTCACTAAAAAATCAACCCCAGGGAGCTTATATCAAGGTTTTTTTTTTTTTTTTTTAAGTAGAGAATGAGAGATTTGGAGATTTTTTAAAAGTCCATTATAAACCTCCTGTGGAAACTTACATGGTCCAGAAAGCATCGTATTGCTTTCATAGAGGAAGGTGAAGAAAGTTTCTCAATGATTTTAATCTTGGCTCTGTCAACCTGTAAACCTTTACCTAAGATTTTATATCCTAACATAATGCTTTCCTTGACCATGAAATGGGTTTTGTCCCAATTCAATACAAATTAGTCTCTTCACATCAGTGGAGCACTCGTTCCAAAATTTTCAAACACAATTCAAATCAATCCCCAAAAAATAAAGAAGTCATCTATGAAACCTCTATTATGTCACCAGCCAATCCATCAAAAAATAGTTATCATGCACTTCTAAAATGTGGCTTGACCATTGTAAAGACCAAAAGGCATCATTCAATATGCAGAAGTGCCAAAAGGGAATGTAAATGTAGTCTTTTCTTTGTCTTCTAGAGCTATTGGAATTTGATAATACCTTGAGAATCTATCAAGAAAGCAATAATACCAATAATACAAGTGGCTAGCTAATCTCTCTAGTATTTGATCAGCAAAAGGAAAAATGAAGTGGTTTTTTTCTAGAGGCTTCAATTAGCTTCTTGTAGTCAATGTATATTATCCAACTTATTACCAATCTTGGGGAATTAGCTCATTTTTCTTGTTATGAAACATAGTCATACCTCATTTCCTGGGAACCACTTGGGTTAGGCTCATCCACATTCTATCTGATATAGGATAAGTGATTCCTGCATTAAGAAGCTTGAACATTTCATTCTTGATTACCTTCTTCATGTTTGGATTTAACCTTCTTTAATGTTGAACCGTAGGCTTTGTATCTTTCTCCAATAGGATTTAATGTTTGCAAAAAGAAGGGTTAGTCCATTTTATATATGTGAGCTTCCATGCTATAGTGTTCTTGTATTTTTGTAGAACGTGAATTTACTATAGCTTTTTCTATTCATTCAAATCTTTTTCAATAATCACTGGCAATTTGTTTCCTTGTGCAAAAAATGCATATTCTAAATGGGCAGGCAACTCTTTCAATTCCAACTCTGGTGTATACTCAATTGATGGTTTCATCCTCATAAGCCTTGACTTCTTAATAACTTCAAAATTTTCTAGTTCAAGATTATGCTCACAACTTTCTACTTGTGCAATAAATTCTTGTATAGAATACTTTTTTGCTTCAAATTCATCATTCCCTATTCATTTTGTATCCCATAATTTTTCAATGAAACTCTTCTACACAAAATCTCCAATGCAATCACCCAGAGTATTAGCCATAAAATAAGAATCATCTTACCTAGAGGAATTCTTTATACTCTAAGAAATTATAATGACAAATTATTCATCCTCCATTCTTGATGTTAGTTTTCCTCAATGAACATCTATAACGACTCTGGCAGTAGCAAGAAAATGATGTCCTAAAATTAAAGGAACTTTAGAATCATCATTCATGTTGAGAATAACAAAGTCTGCAGGAAAAATAAACTGTCCACTTTTATAAGTACATCTTCAATAATTCATCTACAATGCTTTATAGATGTATCTACCAATTAGATACTCATCCAAGTAGCTGTTGGTTCACCTAGGCCTAGTTTTTTAAAGATGGCATATGGTAACAAGTTTATGCTAGCTCTGAGATCAACCAACATAGTACAAAAGATGACAATCCCAATCATGTAATGGATATAAAAACTTATTGGATCCTTCAATTTCTTTTGTAGTATAAGTTTACATTGTAAAACAGCATAACACTCTTCATTTAAAGTCTCAAGTGATAAATCTTCAAGCTTTATTTTGTTTGACAAGACATCCTTGAAGAACTTAGCATAATTAGGTATTTGTACTAGAGCTTCAACTAATGGAATATTAAAAAACACTTGCTTAAACATTTCAAAAAATTTATGGAATTGTTCCTCATCCTTCTCCTTTTTATGTCCTCCTGGATAGAGGATAGAATGGGCTATTTATGGCACATTTTTGTTAGCTTTTTTTCTTCTTACTATTTGGATGGCTCCAGCTTTGTTACATTACATGACACTATCAACTCCCTGTATACTTCATTTTCTACTGCAACAGGCTACTTCTCCTCTGCTTGTGTATGCTTGATTGATGTTTTTTACTCCTTCCCACTAGGAAGTATAACTGCCCTGGCATGTTCGCTTGATTATTTTCTTTTTGTCTACCTCAAATTGTCTTTTCCAATTGTTCAAGTTGGTACTCCAATTTAACAAGTATATCTTTATATGTCCTAAGCAACTAATCCATTGTTTGAAAATTCTCATTTGCTGTAATGGCAAAGTCTACAAGCAAATCTTAATAGGGAGTTTCATCGAAGATTCTCTGTATTCTTTAAGATTGTGTGCCTAATCTTCTTGATAGGATTCCTAAGATATTTGTATCAAATTTCCTAAAAAAAAGTACTCCCCAAAAGAGAGATAACCTAATCAAGTTAATAAATGTTCTCCAAAACTCAAATGAATCCTAGAAAAATCAATAATTATGAACTAAACAAATATATCCTGAACTAAAACAAAGTTAGTGTTGGAATGTATGCCTAAAATGGCCTATGTACTTCTATATTTTGGAAATTAATAAATATTTCATTCATTAATAGTTATTTGTTTACATATGTTGCACATTAAGGTCTAAGTGTATTAGTAAATAATCTATGTGATTGGATTGTGCTTTCACAGTAAGGTATGGATTATAGGCTACTAACACATAAGAGGAAAAATTGTACTTCATCAATTGACGAAGTTGGGCACTTCGTCAAGGTTTAGATCATTATACTATGGTTTCTAAATGGAGAACAGTTTACCTTTAACCAGTGAGTAGTCCACTCACATTAATCGTGTAAGCGTATATAGAATTTGTGGAACTAGACCACGTGATAATAATCTTTAATAAAGTATTAAAATAAATAAAGATTGATTTATCACAACTACTGCATGGATGAGTACCCTTGAACTTGAGTGTATGTGGGTGGTCTGGTGAAAATAGACTTGTATACTTTGATGTATATTAGATGAGGTTTATCTCAAGGCTAATAACCTTGTATGTTGTGTGTCTGACATTAGTTAGTTAAGACGGACTTATACAATAGAGTTTCTATACTTCATTACGTGAAGAAATCGCCTCCTTGTGATTGTCTGGGATAATAAATAATCTAGGGCCCTAAGAAATTTGACTAAGTATGTATGCTTTATGGCAAGCTCCCTTAGATAAGTTGGTACATACTGGAATTCATGGATTATCGGACTAGCTATCAATGGATGGTTGACGTCACTGAGAAAGATGCTGGTACTATTTTCTTATCTCAACGGTGGGTATTACGTATAGGGGTATATTTGTCATTGCACCTATAAGTCGAAGACACTGCACTTGTAATATTATTCTCGGAGTCAATATTTTCATATGGTGATAAATGAAATATTTAATATGATTAAAATACTGCTATTTGTTAGCAGAGGTATTTTGTCATTTTAGTAGCTGAGAATAATATGTCTTTTAGTCTCCAGAGTAGGTCAAATAACCTTGGTAAATTTACTTACTATATGTGCTTATTGGGTGAATTTATTATTGAAAGAATTATTTTAGTAGTCCAATTAACTATTTATTTGGACTAGAGTAATTAATTGGGCCAATATAATTAATTAGTTTATTAATTAATTATCTTTGGTGATTTTATATTGGTCCCAAGTGATTTAATTAATTAATAAAGGATCTAACTTAATTAATTGGTTTAATTAATTATCTTGGGTAATTTTATATTGTGCCCAAGTAGATTAATTAATTAATATTTGAGCTATTTAATTAGTCATGAGCTAACTAATTGAAACCTTAGTCCACCAGGGTAAATTGAGCTGGCAAAGTTCCTTTAGGAAACATGGTAGCCACCTCAAAGAAAAAAAAAAGGGAAAGGAAATGAAATAAAAAAAAGAAAGAAAAACGCATGGAAGCTTCAGTTTTGGAAAAGGAAAATTAAGCTATTATATATATATATATATATATATATATATATATCTACACACACACACACACACATATATATATACACACACACACACATATATATATATATATATGCTTTTGTACTGTACAAAAGTTTGATTGATTTTCGTAAGAAAAAGGAGTTTCAGCTCTTTCCTTGAACAAAACGAAGTTATCGTTTTCACAAAGTTTTCTTGTTGTTTTTCCTTTAATGTTTAACTCTTCCATTTTTCTTCCAATCTTCTTCACCCTAATTCTACTTTCACAAGTAGAGGTCCATAGATGTTAGGGAACACTCTGGAAGGTCAGAAGCTAGCAAACGTGGTAAGTGTTTAATGCGAAGGAGCCGATGGTTAGCTGGTGTCTGCGCGAAACAAGTAGACGTTCCTGTTTAGGAAATGCTGTCAAATTCAAATCCAATTCCAGTTATTCAAATAAGACGCCCTAGAAGTAAGTACAACTAGACTTTTTCTTGGGAAAATTTTTAATTTGCTATCTTCCACTATGTATTTAATTTTCTCGTGATCCTTTAGTTAGCATCACAAATTTTCACAAGAGCCAAATAAAACCAAAGCGTAAAAATAAAAATATCTAAAATCAAAGTATCCTAAAAAATTAATATATTAACTACCTAAGAAAACTAAAACTAAAATAAAATATGTTAACAAACTAAACAATGATTGAATAAACAAAACTCAAGTGCTTTTAAAGCATTGACAACCGATCCCTGACAAAAGTGTCAAAATTTTGATGTACACGTTGTGTGTTATTACTAGTCTGTTATAAAAATATATTCAAAGCTCAATCAAATTTTAATTTAAAATACCAATCTAACTTATACACACATACACATCTAGACAAGTATACTCATCGTGTAGTATAGAGTCTAGTTGGTAAGTATCGAAGAATCCATAGGAACTGTATCAACTATCCCTACTTGAAATCTTGCTTCACTGTTCAATCAATTGAAATTAGAGAAAGAAGGGCATTAATTACTGCTAATTCTAATTAACTACTAATGAGCACAATAGGAATACATCACCCTAATTACAAGATAGAGTCTAGAATATCACAAGAGCAAGACACGGGTAAGAAAAAGATATTTACATGTAATCAAACTGATTTCCCCCAAATAATGATCGTGTATCAAATATCACTCAATCAATTGAATTCAAATTCAGGTATGGGAAAAGGTTCTCCAATATTGTAAAACTCACTTTTCTCAAATAATGAGTTCCCTATCCTTAAGGTCAACCCATAGATATCTCTGCTATACAAATCAAATTTAATGATACATATACGCCAAAGAACCATAATTATCAAGTCAAAAGGTACCAAAGCCCGTATCTTTAGGCGACCCAACAATCCTTTCTATTATAAAGTTCTTATCTCCAAAATACTTTCTCAAGTTTATTAAGGAAAAACAAATCTATTAAGTGAATACAAATATGCTCCCATCCCATACATCCTTTTTCAAATTCAATATAATAGAATATCCCAATTAATCAATCCAATCAATTAAATCCAAGTGATAGAACACTCAAATTGATTTCAATAAACCAAACAATATTCTAATACAAGATCAAATTAGTGTACAACTCTTCAAATACAATTAAATAAAAGTAATATTTGTTAGAGTTGTGCTCCAGAGCCAATCATTTCTATATTGCATTTTGCAAATTTATTAATAAAATGCATTCTTTATCTTTCAGTTTAATTACTCATTTCACATACATGTGTATAAAATTGTTAGATAAAGTCCCAAGCACATAGCATAGTATTATGAAAATTATGATAGATTATAATGTGATATTCATACTTTTGGAAAGTATGCCCGTTAAGATTGTTCTTCTTATGTAATTTCGATTAATTTAATAATAGTTTTATTCTCACAAATTGTTAGTGTTATTCCATTTTAATTTATGCACGATTTTGCTGGAAAAGATCCATAGTGTTTAAGTAAGTGATCTATGTGAATGGTGGTCTTTCACAGTAATGTATGGATTACAGGTTGCTTAACATATAAACTATTGTTCTTAATCAGATTATGTTAATGGGAATCTTATCATGATAAGGTTATTATGTTATGAATTCCAGGTAAGTAATGGCTTGCCTTTATCTAGCGAGTAATACTTTCACTTTAGAATGAAATTGCTATAGCGTGGACTTATATCCTACGGCTTGGTATAGATTGGTGGTCTGGTGAAGTTGAAAGCATATACTTTGGTATACTATAGGTGCAGTTCTATCGTAGGACTAATATACTTGTATGTTAGATATATATGACTAGTTAATCAAGACAAATTTGTACAAGCGAGCTTCTACACTATGTCGCTCCTTATGACTATTCGAATGCTCTAATAATCCAGGGCCCTAGGGAACATAGCTTGGATGTTTGCTTTAGGGTAGCTCTCTTGGAAAGAGAAAACACTCTAGGTAGTCGTGGATCATTGGACTAGAGGTCAAAGGATGGTAGATATCATTTACAAAGTCGTTAGTATACTCTTCCTCTTTGAATGTATGATGTTACTTAGAGGGGTGAATGTGTCATAACAGCTGTAGGTTGGAAACTTACGCAACATTGTCCTTGGGGTTAATATTTCTTTATTATGATAAAAGAAAATATTTAAAATGCAAAATATAACTATTTATATAGTATGATTATTTTGATCATTTTAGTAGTCAAGGTGATATGTCTTTAGGTCCTCGGAGTAGCCCATAAGTCCTAATTGTTTTTGAGCTGAGGAAATGGTCACGATTAAAGAATATTTTATTTTATTTAGGAAGTCTAATTTATTATTATGCTAGAATAAAATAAAAGGTCTGGATAGATTAAATTAATTACCTAGTATAATTGGTTAATTAATTATTTAGGGCCAAAGCCTAGATTGAACAATTGGAAAAGTTAAACGGGGCCTGAACAAGGTAAAAAGGCTTGAAAAATAATCTTAGACTATTTGGGTTCTTTGATTATTTACTAGGTTGTTTTTATTAGTTTAGAAAAAAAAATAATTGAGGTTCATTGTTTATGGGCTTATTAAGTCCAAGAGTTAATAATAATGCTTGGCCCAATAGAGTAGTCTAACTTTTCACCGAACAGAATGATGTTTAGTATTTTGCTCTAGCTAAACGTATTTTGTAGGAGCATAAGATGATAACATCCGGAGATAGGAAAAAAGGGAGTTATCCCGATAGTTTGTCATTATTGAAATAGTGTGAGAGAAGTTTAATCTCTGTAATTCTTTCACCATGAAAAATATAGCCTGATTTTCTCTCTTTAGTTTTTCATCCCTCTCTGAGTTAATATTTATCTAAGAAACAAGAATAGAGAAACTATTCTTCTTTATACTATTAGTTAGCAGAGAGTCAAGAAGAAAAAAAAAGAAGCCCATTTCTTTTCCCATAGCTATCACCGGCTTATTAGGTAGTGGACATATTTCGAATGTCCATAGGATTTGAGTTGATGCAGAGAATGAGTAAAAGGCCAGTAGGATGTTCGCCAGAGACTGCGATGCAAACACATGAGTAGAAGGCTAGTAGGATATTCACCAGAGACTGCAGTGCAAACACCAATGGACGAGCCATCTATCTAATCAACACAACCTAAGAACATTAAACACAGAGGTAAGCGAAAAATTTTAAGAGGTTCTGCTATTATTCTATGTTGCTTTTGCTTTCAGTATGCTTCTCCAGCCGCAATCCGCCTTTCAACTACTACACTATGTAGTACTTATGCTCAAATTATACTTAGTCATAGTATTAATGAAATGAGATATTATTAATGTGCAAAGATTAGCATGTATTATGCTTCTTGATTTGATCAAGCAGTGGTTCTCACATCCGTAAGTATTGTAATACTCAAAGTTAATGCATAGATACATGATAATTGAACAAGTTCATTGGATGATCTAACTGTGAGATAATCACATGTATAACTATTTAGTACCAATGATAAAATATCATAATAGCAAATGTGCAAATATCCTTAGAATTGAGATTTCAAAGGTTTTTTTCTTTTTTTTTTTTACTGAACATTGTATTTTGATTCTAATCTTTGGAGTTTGATCTGAGGCTATGTATAGGATGGATATTAGGGATAACGTAAAGTAAACAAAAGTAGTTGCGATGGTCAATAAAGTATTCATCACTCTTAATAGTTGGGGCGTATACTGCACGACCACTTGTATAGTATCATTACTCAAGAAGTCCTTGACCAAAGAAACTATGTGTTGGAAATAGTTCTAAATTGATACATAAGTCGAGGTCAGGAATTTGGATCAATAACTAATAAATTTGGACAAGAATTAATTATATTCTAATGACAATTGACACTAATTCCATATTTTAAATCGAATGAGATTTAATACAATGAAAGTAGTTTATGTCATTGATATTTTGCTATTAAAAGGTTTATGTCAATCCACTTAACTTTCTAAACTTTTAGGTGGTCATGATGCATTGCTAAATGGCACTCCTAATCTACAAAATATAGATTTATTAATTAGAGAATTAATAAATTGATCCTAATTAATTCTAAGTATTAAGGATTATTAATTCTATAGTGATTATAATTAATTTATCTTTTGCTACAAATGGACTAGAAAACCTAATAGAATACACACAAATGATGAATTAGTACTCAAGATATTATTTGATAATATTAGGGGTTAATTTGTGAGAAAAATAATTTTATGAGTAAATTACAAACAGTTATAATTTGTTGTGATAAAATTGTGATTACCAAAAATTTATTGGCCAAATTGCAATTAATAAAATTCAAGCCCATTACAATTACAGGAAAAAGTAATTGTTTCTTAATGGGATTAAGAAACAAAAAGGTTATGCGTGGTTCTTTCCAGATTCAAAGAATCGGTGGCCAGTATAAAAGGAAAAAATACGGGATGCCATCTTCGAGAGTTTTAGAGGAGAAAAACTAACTATAGCTTTTCTTCGAAAAGAAAAAAAAAAAAAAGACCTTTTCCTTATTCTTTTTTCAAAAAAATAAAATCCAGTTGCTACCAATAGAAATCTACTAGCATAGTTTTGTTGTGGTTTTCTTGAGTCATTCTTTGTGTGGATCAATACTGGAGAAATTTCTATACTTGTAATTTATTGGTTCAAATCTTGAACAAATATTCAGAAGAGTTCTGCACGTGAAGAAATTTTTAAAGGCCACATTTTTCAAGTAACAATTTTTTCTTGTCTCTCTTAACCCCGTCTAATACGCATGAATGATTTCTTTGAGTGAATTTTGTTTTATTTTTCACTGTTTATTAACTGTTATTGCATTATTGAAATCCAACAATGGTATCAGAGCCATTTTATATGTGTTTAATAGATTTAATATTTTGAAATTGTTTTATAAATAATTTTGGATCCGTGAAAATTGTTTTCACGAATTTTTGGTTTTGGAAATTTTGTTCAATGGGTTTGTTCTTTCTATGCGCAGGTTACCGAATTGTTTTCAGTAATAGATTCATGAAATCCGTGTGTACAGAGGAGTTTTTTTGTTACGTAAAAATTATCTTTTGGGATATATGAAAATTTGGATTTTTTTTTTTTATGTGATCAAAGTAAGTCATGAAATAATTTTTCTGAAATCTAAAATAAAAAAAGGATTTATGAAATCCTAAGGAAATTGTTTCAAATTAAGTAAAAAGAGCAAAAAAGAAACACTAACTTGCATGTCTCAGTTTTGCGGGAATTGAAACAGCCGAAAAGAACAAAAGTAAACCACCGAAATGAAAAAAAAAAAAAAAGAAAGAAAGAAAGAAATTGTTGAAAAAAAAATAGAAGCATGATTCGGTTTGGCCTCGTAAAGGAAATTTCTTGGAAAAGAAAAAAAAAAAAAAAGGAAATAACGAGCAAGGCACTGGCCTGTTTTGCGAGCAAACCAAAAGCATTGTTCTTTTTAATATTTAAAAATTTGATTTTTAGTATTATTTTTTCCCTTTTAACCCACAAGAGTTTTCTTTTTCAAAATTGAGCCAGAAGTTTCCAAAATAAGATTTTGGATCCCTTGTTTATTCTTTTTCAAAATTGTGATTCTGGATGTTTATTTTCTATTAATTTAATTACACTTGGAGCATGTTAATGGCATGTTGGCTTGGTTATAGATTTAGACCCATTAATTTAGCTTAATTATTTTATGTGTCATGCATATTTATCCCTTTGTTTTAAAGAAATAACACATGTGTGTCCTGCCTTCTCTATAATTCATGTGTAATTTCCTTTCTCATCTAATTTTCCTCATATGTAACTTGAGATTTCTTCGTTATGAATTAATGTAATTCAATACCATAGGTTAGATAGATTAGAAATTATATTTTCAAGGATTATGGAAATGGAGTTCAAGAACACAATTGAGAGGATGGTAAGACTTTCTTCTAAAATATGCACGAACACATATATTTGACCAAAATTAATTTCCTACTGGCTTAAGGAAATTAAACTATAAAAGTCCATAACTAAGCCATGTAATTGTGTCTATTACAATGTTGTTAATTTGTTGATATTTATTCATGCCAAATGATGAGACCACTAATAAATAATTAAATCCCTCAAACTATATTAAATCTAAAGCCTTCGATTAATATAGCAAGAACGGGGTTCTTTTTCGAGATTAGGTTTTTGGGCACACCCATGCTTACTTCATATAGAAATGTTCAAGCTATGGAATATGATTTTGGATTAATAGGTTAGATTTAAATAATATCATTATCATAGTTGGGCACACCCAATCATAAAGAACATTAGAAGCTAAGTTAGGGTAGCACTAAATGCATTAAGATTACAATATGTTAATCACCCAATGACCCGGTAGTTACGTTTTATATAATCGGTATTGGATAGCTACTATTAAACTTAAGAGTGGTTTATTGGGCACATCCAAGGTCATTCTTAAGGAATTTAAATACCGGTCTACTACGAAACCTTCCAATGTGCTTCTTATTGATTTGAGTAAAATAGTAGAACAAATGTGAATTTAATTAAAGATCTAATTAAATGTATTTCATGCGCATATACATAGTCTAATATCCCTTATCTGTTCGTCCAAGTCATCATGACAATAAACTTGAACTTACGTAGCATATTGGAAATGAACAAGCCTTTCGAGACCAATTTCTTGGACTGGTATAGAAACTTGATAGTTGTTCTAAAGTAAAAAAAGTAGCTCTACATGTTCGATGCTCCTATTCCGCCACCTCTAGCTATAGATACTCTTGCGGATGAGCATGAGGTTCACAAGAAGCACAAGGAGGACAATGATACAACATGAGTCACAACATCTTATGCTAGCATCATTGAACTCTTAGCTACAAAGGCATTATGAGCATATAGATGCTTACCCTATCATCTTCTGCCTAAGACAGTTGTTTGACCAATAAGCAATAATGGAGAGATATGAGATTTTTAAACAATTATTCTATTCTAAGATAGGAGAGGGTGCTTCAGTAAAGAAACATAGGCTGAAAATGTTAGGCTTAATTGGAAAGCTTGGATCTCTTAGTTTTGTACTAGATCATGAATTAAGTATTGACTTAATTCCAAAATCTTTGCTAAATAGTTTTTCACAATTTGTGATTAACTACCAGATGAACAAGATAGAAACCACATTACCTGAGTTGATAAACCTTTTCAAAACAATTGAATCTTCCATGAAGAAGGAGAACAATGTAGTTATGTTGGTGAATTCTTTGAATTTTAAGAAGAAAGTTCTTAAGAACAAAAAGAAGAATCCAACTAAGTCTAAAGGTAGTGTGAAGAAAAAGGAGACAGCAACTAAAGGCCTATGTCATAATTGTGGCAACATAAGGAAAAGAATAAGAAGCTTGCAAGCACTTCCATTTCTACTCTTAGTATATTTAGGATTAAAAACAATACTGCTTTTAATAATGAGATATGGGTATTAGATACCAGTATGGATCTCATTTGTGTAATAATTTGTATAGCTAAAGAGCAATAAGAAACTTTAGCGAGGTGATGTGGACCTACATGCTACAAATAGAGTAAAAGTTACTACACTTGCTGTGGGAACTTATTATTTACACCTGTTTTTCAAATTGATTCTAGAACTAGAAAACTGTTATTATGTACCAGTTTTATTTAAAAATATTATCTCAGTTACTTGTTTAGACTTACCTAGATTTCATTTAATTTTTAAGAATAAAAGTTGCTCATTTTTATTAAATGATATCCATTAAAGTATTACAACTTTGATCAATGGTTTGTATGTTTTAGGCAAGGATAATCAAGTTGTCAACATAAAACAATAGGAAATCAAGAAAAAATAACGCAAACCCATCTTACTTACGGTATTGTCATTTAGGCCATGTAAACGAGAATCACATTTCTAAGTTACACAATTGTAGTAGCTTATGCTCATTTGATTTTTGGTCATATGAAGTTTTGAATCTTGTTTACTAGCAAAAATGACTAAAACATTTTCTCCTAAGAAAAGGGAAAGAGCTAAGCAATTATTGAAACTAATACATACTAATATATGTGGACTAAGCAATTATTAAAACTAATACATACTAATATATGTGGACTAATAACATTGCAAGCAAGAGGGAGTTATCAATACTTTATTACCTTTATTGATGATTATTCTCGAAATAGGTATTTGTATTTAATAAAATACAAACTTGAAGCCTTTGACAAGTTCAAAGAATTCAAGAATTAAGTAGAGAAACAACTTAGTAGAAGTATTAAAACTCTAACATTTGATCTAGAAGATCAGTACATAAAGCCAAGATTTGAAAATTATCTTAGAGATAATGGGATATTATGTCAATGGACTACACCTCATACACCTCAACAAAATAAAGTATTAGAAAAAAGAAATCGAACTTTGTTACATATTGTTCGATCCGTGATGGTGTTTGCAGATCAACCAAAATTGTTTTAGGAATATGCACTAGAAACTACTGTATATATTCTAAATAGAGCTCCATAAAAAATAATTGACACTGCCCCATTTGAGCTATTTTATTGTCAAAGACAAAAGCTAACTCACTTGATAATTTTAGGACGTCCTACTTATGTGAAGGGGACAAAGTCAAACAAATTAAAGAATAAGTTTGACAAGTGTATGTTCGTTGGATATCTAAATGAATCACATGAATATTACTTATATCTCTCTTCTAAAAACAAAGTGTTTTTTTCAAATCATATTGTTTACTTAGAGAAGGAATTTATGCCTAAGGGAGATAGTGAGAGAAAAATTAAACTTAGTGAAGTTTAAAGAAGGAGAAACAAATAATGATCAACAAACTGAACCCAAGTCTATTGATAAAATAGATGAAATTTCTAATACATAAGAGCCTCGTAGGTCAAGTAGGATATGTATGGCACTTGAGTGACATAGATTTCTCATAAGTGATCACAAAGACATATTGTTCATGGAAGAGGATAAGCCTACTAGTTACAATAAAGTTCTTAAATGTTCAAAATTTGATAAATGGATTGAAGCCATAAAGTTAGAAATAGATTCCACATATGACAACCAATTTTGGACTTTGGTAAATCCACTAGAAAGGATAAAACCCATAAGGTGCAAAAGGGTTTCAAAAATAAAACGGACATAGATGGTAAAGTAATTATCTATAAGGTGTGACTGGTTGCAGAAGGTTATCGTCAATAACAAAGTATTGACTATAACAAAAAAATTTTATTGGTGGCTATACCGCAATTCATAGGAATATTTCTAGCACTTACTGCTTATTATGATTATGACATTTGACAAATAGATATGAAAATAACTTTCCTCAATAGAAATCTAACTGAGGAAGATTATATGGCACAATCTGAGGGTTTCACATATAATGATCACACTAAAGTGTATAAACTACAAAGGTCCATTTATGGACATAAGTAAGCTTCTAGGAGTTGGAACATCCGTTTTGATGAAATAATCAAAAAGTTTAGTTTTATACAAAGTATGAATGAACCTTGCGTAATCAAGAAGGTAAGTAGGAGTACAATTGTTTTCCTACTGCTATATGTAGATGACGTATTACTAATAGGGAATGACGTCTCTACTCTATAATTGGTCAAAATTTGGTTATCGAAGAAGTTTTCTATAGAGGATCTTGGAGAAGCAATATATTCTTTGAATAAGAATCTACAGAGAGAGATTAAAAATGTTGCTTGGTCTTTCACAGTCTACATATATAGATTAAGTGCTGAAGAGGTTTAGTATGGATCAATCCAAGAAAAGATTCTTACCTATGATGCATGGGATAAGTTTTTCAAAATCTATGTATCCTAAGACATGAGATGAAAAGGATCACATGAGTAAGACACTATATGCTTCGGTAATTAGTTCTATCATATATGGTATGATATATTCTAGGCCTGATGTATCTTGTGCTTTAAGTTTAATGATTATATACTAATCTAACCGTAAAGAAGGTCATTAGGTACTGTCAAGAATATTCTTAAGTACTTAAGAAGAACTAAGTATGTGTTCTTGGCATATGGGGATGGTGACTTACAAGTCAAAGGGTATACTAATGCTAGTTTCTAATTTGATATGGATGATTATAAAATTCAAATCTAGCTATATGTTCACTTTTTGCAGTAGGGCAGCTTGTTGGAAAAGTTCTAAACATGACACAAGTGTTGATTCAAGAACTACAACTGAGTATATAGTAGCTTCTGGAGCAACTAAAGAGGCGGTTTGGATTATGAAGTTCATTACGGAACTAGGAATGATACCTAGCATTGCTGATCTAATACCCTTGTGTTGTGATAACAATAGAGCTATTGCACATACAACAAAACCACGGTCTTATCAATGGTTTAGGCATGCATTTAGGTGCTATCATATGATTAGAGAAATCATTGATAGAAATGATGTAAAGACAAAGAGAGTTCCCACTGATCAGAACATAGTTTATCCATTAATTGAGGCATTACACCAGAAAGTAACATAATAGTCATGTTCAGTCATTCGATATTAGATACATGAATGATTGTGTCCAGTGGTAAGACATTGTAAGAGTTCTACTTTAGAGCCAATCATTTATACATGTGTTGTGGACATTTGTTAATGTTAGCCCTAAGGGCATTTTCTTGTGTTTTAACTTATAACAAACACTGATGAGGAATAACTTGTATGATTTACAAGTAAAAGGACGTGCTTAACCTTAGTTCTTACAAGGCATGCAAATAAGATTGGTAGACTACTCTCGAGCAATAGAATTCAAAAATGAGTGATCAAGTAGAAGACCACGCTTAAGAGATTGCATACTAAGAAGTCCTTATGGAAGAGCCTTAGACTAGAAATCGTTGTTAAGGTATTTTTGTTTAAATTCCTACGTCTTCTTTACTTTATGATTTAATTTATTTCTACCTTGAAGCACACAAACAAAAGATTTCAAAGTTTTAAATCTTTAGAATTTTGGATTGAGTAGTTTGGATGACTCTACATCTAAAATCTTCAATCAAAACTCTGTGAACAGTGTCAAATCAATTTTGCCTAAAAAAGTATCATTTTGGACTTACCTTTTCGATGTACCATCATTCGATCCTTGAGTCCAAAACTCTGACAAATACGACAACATAAAACTAGCTGTTTCTAGCCGTTGAAACTCCACTTTTTACTCTTATAAAACTCAATTTTAATGTAGATTTTTGTCCTATCTTTCTGTAAAATACTCTTACTCTCTAGAATACAAAAATCTTATTTTCATAGTGCTTCAAAGTGAAATCAAATTGATTCAAAAAGACAGTGGTTGTTTGAGCTCATTTGTTTGTATATCTGTTCAAAATAGTAAGTGATCTTTGTTTCATTCATATAATCCTCTTTATGTATCAAGGTTGTTGTGTAAAACCCATTTGGGGTAAACCTTGATTTATTTATTGATTGAGAGGTTTTGGTAAAACCAAATGTGATAATCCTCCTATGTAATTGGTGTAGATAAACACCATTGAATTGGGTGAATGAAATCTAGCTGAAAATTCTTAAGTATGATCTTAAGGTAATGGATGTAAATCTTGGTTGATTAAACCACTATAAATCTTGTGTTCCCTCTCTCTGCATTTGATTTCAGCCAGATGCAAACTTCCATGCTTAAAATTTCTCAAATCCTTTAAAAGAAATCTTTATGGTCCCCACTAACCCATTTTCACTCTTGTATTAATTACATCATGTCTTTAAGATATTTTGAAAGCTTTTCGTTGTATTAGTTGCAATCTTTTTTATCTAAAATACAAAGGAGTTCCTCAAACTTAAATTTTTGAAAAGCATTTTAAATTTGCCAAAAACCTTATCCACCCTCTTCTAAGGTTTTTCATTTGGTATTTGAGCTTTAATCTATTCTATTTTTGGTCTAGCAACCGTGTAGAAAAGATCCTTATGGCAAACTCATTTGCTCTTCCTTATGTTGAAGGATCCTCAACAAATCGACCTCCTTTTGTTCAATAAAAACAATTATACATTCTGATAAAATAGAATAAAGATTTATGTTTGTTCAATCGACTTTGAGATGCGGAATTTGATTGAGAATGGACCATGTGTCTCGTCAAAATTTGTTGATGGAAAACAAGTGCCTAAACAGAGTGACGAATATGATAGTGAAGATAATGCTAAAATAACATTGAATTTTCAAGTTATGAATATTCTGTATTGTGCCCTTAATGCTACTAAATATAACCGAGTTAGTGGCTGTGATTTAGCCCATGATATGTGGAGATTACTTGAAGTCACCCATGAGGGGACAAATCAAGTGAAGGAGTCTAGGTTGGGTCTTTTGATTCATGATTAAGAATTGTTCACTATGAAGCCAAATGAGAGTATAACTTATATGTTTACCAGATTCACAAACATTTCAAATGGAGTTAAAGCCTATGGGAAAATTTATTCCCTTGATAAACAAAATAAAAAAAATTTGGATGCTTTGCCTAGGAGGCAACTCAAAATTGTAGCTGTGGAAGAATCCAAAGATCTGAGAACCTTATTGACTGAAGAGTTAATTGGTTCTCTCCTAATGCATAAAATTAAAGTGAAAAGGTTTCAGGAATATAATTATCATGACAAAGGCAAAAGGGGAATAGCACTGAAAACTACTAATGAGGACACTAAATGTAGCTAATCTGATAGTGGTGATGAGACTGAAGTAGATACCGAAGAATTAGCCATGATTGCGAGGAAATTCAGAAGAATGTTCAACAAATAAAACATTAAAAGAGGAAAGAAGTTTGTAAAAAGAAAGGGACAGACTTCAACATTTAAGCCTCAATGCTATGAATGCAAGAGCACGGGAACATTTAATTGTTGACTACCTAATAGCTAAAGAAAAAGAAGGCAGAATGCTCAACCAAAAAAAAAAAAAAAGAAGGATCTAGAAACTAAGAATGGCAAAGGACTAATGGGAACTTGGGGCCAAAATGAGTTCGAATCTAAGGAAGATGGAGACTCTAAAAATGATACTGCCAACATATGCTTCATGGCAATGGAAAATAAGGTAAATTCCACTACCACTAATTCCATATCTAATTTACATAATTCTAATTATGAAAAGCATAATGATCCTAATGAATTGCTATTTGACATGTTTCTTGAATTGAAAATTTTGTCTAGAAGAAATAAAGAAATGAAGATGAAAATTGGCTATTTGTGAGATGAGAATGCAAAGTTGTTGAATGAGAACAAAGCCTCTCTTAAGTCACATATATGTGCAAATATTGAATAAGATATTATCATTACTTCCTTAAATTATGTGTCTTTAGAAAATAAATGCTAATGTGATAAAATTCGTTCTGTTGAGTTTATGGTTAGCAATTTTGATAATATAAAAAATAAAGTTGATGATCTTACACCCTGCATTGAAAAGTTTACAAATGGCAAACACAATTTGGAAAAATTGCTTGCTGCACAACACATAGCTGGAAACCGAAATGGCCTAGGTTATAGGCATAAGATCAAAACTAGAAATTACAAATCGTACTTTTTAAAAGCTGTCTTATCATATTTGACACACAATTGTTGCACATATTGTGAAAAATCTAGACACAAAGCATATAGGTGTCATGTTAAGAAGAAAGTGGAATCCGGCAAACACAGTTTGGAAAATTAGAGGAACCATTACTAACCTCCATGGACCCAAGAAAATATGGGTACCAAAAATTACTCTTCCATCTCATGTGTAGGTACATTCATTGGAGAAAATGAGCCTCACAAAGTGGTTCTTGGATAGTGGATGTTCAAGACACATAACCGAAAATGCAGCTATATTAGAAGATGTGCAAGCAACAAACGATGGCTTCGTTACCTGTGGAGACTAAAGAAACAAAAAATTATTGGCATATGCAGTATTGGTAAAGGATCTTCAACCATTATCAAACAAGTGCTATTAATTGATGATCTACAATACAACTTGCTTAGCATTAGTCAATTATGTGACAATGGTTACAAAGTCATTTTAGAGAAAGATTCTTGCTCTATTATGGACAGCTCATATAATGAAACAATCTTTCTTGCTAACCGTGTTGGGAATGTTTATGTATTCTATCCTGATGATCTTATAGCCTATGATATTAGATGTTTTTCTGTGCATGATAATTGTAACACCCCACACCCTAGGTACCTAGATAGGGTAGGATGTCGCACCGTCCAAAGGACTAGGGGTCTTTATAACGAGGTACAAAATAAACGAAAACTGCTAAATAAAATTAAAAGAATAATTCCATTACATCCGAAAGCAAAACTTATTCAAGTTTGGAAAATCAAAACTAACAAGCGTCTCTTGAAATAAAATTCAAAACACAACTAAAGAAATAAGTTGGTGCTCAACTCTAGCTTCTCTCAGCTCACTAAAAGCAATCCCCTGAAACCATGATATAAAAGTTGTGAGATTAACATCTCAGTAAGTCCCGTGTGTGCAAATATCAATTATAACCATTTCGTGTATACAGGTTTATCAAAATCACAAAATCGTGTTTGCAAGCCAATCTAATCAATAACAGTCATATAAAGGAGCCTTGCTCAATCAATCCAAAACAGTTCACAATAAATCACTATTTCATCACATTCACCATTTATTAAATAGGGATTAGCAAATGATTCAACAATATAGTAACACAATCCATATCATGGTTACCACCATGATAGCTTCCCAATGTATTCTTTCAACAAAGGGCAATGGGGGAATTCACCCACTAGGTGAGATACTCCTCCATCTCTACAGCCAACATTCTGGTTGTCCAATCCAGATCAACAATGTCCACATGGACCAATATGCTAGCTCGGACTGGCCTGACTAAGTAGTACTTTTGCCTCTCTAAGTTGAGTTTATTTTCTAGAGGTGGCCACCTGCCAGAAGACTCACTCTTACCTTTCAAAACTAGTACTACTAGCTTACTCCTACTGAGTACTCAATGCTCCCCGATTAGGGGCAGAATCATTTTCCCTTTTCTAAAAGTCTTTAATTAATTTGATTGTAAAACGTGATTTTTTATAATAGCGTTTTCAAATCGTTTGACAATGGTTTAAGAAATCATTTTCGAAGTTGAACAATTAAAATTTAGCAAATTTGTTTTGAAAATAAAATATTCACGTTTCCAATTCAAGTCTCACAACAATCCAGTATAACTCATCATTTTCAGTCAAGGCTCAATCCTTGTGTCAAAACATCATATTGACATCAATTCCAAATAACATTGTAAATATTTCTTGCAAACATATAACATTTATCAAAATGGTTATGCAGGGACTTACTTGAATATACCCAACAATTAACCACAGCAATGTTCGTCCTCTCTTTCACTTTCTTCCTTTCTAGAATCAATGATTCTATAATTATGACCCAAAAGTTATTCCACAATCATCATGCATCATGAATCTAAATGATCATATTAACCCTCTAAGTCATTTATGGCAACTAGATAGACTATTTCATTAAATCGTCACCATAGCTACCCATAGTCATGCATCTCATCAGTATGCATGCTTATAGACAAATCAAACCATCTACATAACGACTTCCATGCTCAACTATGATTAACTTCCTTTATGAACTCTAATTGCATCAAAAGATCTCATCTTTGTTCCACATACATGAGATCTAGACCATCATGACAATATTTATCCATGCTCAATGCTATATATGCCTAGTTCATCATATTGCACTATTAAACTCAGCAATCTAATCAAATCATGCTTCCATGCTAGGATTCATGCATATTATTCCCTCTATACATTCCATCCTAATCTAATTCAGAGGGGTTAAGCCTCAATTACCTCTTAGGCAGCACAACAAGAGCAAAGGTGGCGCCTTTGGTGCTTGCTTGGGTTCACTTGAGGGAGAGAGTCGATTGCTCCCCTTTTGGCTTCCTTGGTTCGAAGGTCACTAGAGATAGGGTAAATCAATCCCTTTTGATCGAGATTTAGGAGAAGAAGACGAGAAGAATTAAAGAGGAGTTGATGAGGAGTTGAGGAGTTGCTTACCTTAGAGTTGGTTTTCAGTTTTGATGGAGTTTTGGGTGTTGTTTTGACCTAGCTATGGAGGAGGGTTGGCGGCTGGAATTTCTGAGCAGATGAGGTGTTTAGGGTTTGTTCGAGTCTATTTAATGAAGGAGATAGGTTAGGCTGAGGTGCTTTATGGTTTAGGTGTTTGAAGAAGTTTTGGTCTTGCTAGGGTTCCTTGATCACAAGAAGAAATTGTTCAGCTTTGGTATTCCCTATGGCTGCCAAAATAAAGGAGGGGAATTAGGGTTGATTACTGCTATTTTTGAGAAGCTGAGGGTACCAAGATTCTGGACAAAAAAAGGAAGAAAAATCTAATTGGTTTTGGGTCCCTATAATAGCAAAAATAGGAAAGGAAGAATAGGCCTTTGTGTAGCTATTTTTCTTCTTGATAGCTAGGGAACTTTTGTGCAGATTTTGTGCTGGAATTTATGGGTGAATTAAGGCTGAAGGTGGCCAAAAATCTGGAGGAAAAGGAGAAGGAAAGATGCTGATTCTCTGGCTGCTTCTTGGACGAGATTAGGAAGGGAAAGATTAGGGTTTTGTGTAGCTATTTTTGCTGGGCTATTAGAGGGGTTTTTGGTGCAGGCTTTGGGCTGAAAATTTCATGAGTGTGCGTGTGAACAGTGACGAAATTCTGGAGGCAATGGAGCTGAAATTCTGATTTCCTTTTGGCTGAAATCAAGTTCTAATTGGTTAGGGTTTTCTTAGCCAATCCTAACTAGGTTTTGGGAGTGTTTTAGGGAAGTTGTCTTTACCCTAAGTGGCGGCTGCTAAGAGGGAGTTTTTCCAGAAAACCCTAAAAAGGAATTAGGTTATCTATTTAGGGAATAGATTAATTAATCCCCTACCTTAATTTGAGTACTTTTTAAACAGCCATTAAATAGCTATTTGGTAAGGAAATTTCTGGTTTCCTAATCCTTGAACTACTGAATTTTCCCCTTCCTTTTTCCCCTTCAATATTTCGAAACCATTGATTAATCCAAGGGCCAAACATCTCATTTAAATCAGCTCTTGGCCTTCTATTTTTCTATTAAAAAAAAAAGATTATGCTAGAATATTAGAATCAGAATTTTAATTTACTAATTTATAAAATAATTTTCAGGATAAAGCACACCCAACATTTTTAAAAAATTGGTTTCCAAAACCTTAAGAATTTCGTCCAAGGCTAGGGAAAATTAGGGTAGAAGGAAAATAAAAGAAAGGAAAGAATTTGAGATAGCTAGGATTCGAACTCAAGTCCACCAAAGAACACACACCAAGCTCTATCCACTAAACCACCTTAATTCTTGGCATATATTCTCTTAATAAATTCCTTTAATGCTTATTCACTTACTCCATCCCTTTTCCTAATAAATCCCCTCAATAAAATAGAACTCAACTACCTCCACAACCACAACCACTTTAAGAGTAAATTAATTCATACAACAACAAATTAATATTTTCATGAAAATAATTCAAATCATCAAATGTGGTATAATTCAATATGACATGCATGACTTTTCCCCACTTACTAAAGGCAATCTAACATAGGGTATTACATCCTCTCCCTCTTAAAAGAATTTTGCCCCGAAATTCAGAGTGCTATACCTTTAGAGTAAGTTCGGGTATTTCTTCCTCACCTAATATTTAGTTTCCCATGTTACATCTTGAGTACCATGATGGTCCCACACAACACCTTGACATTCCGATCCAAAACCTTTATTGGTTTCTCAACGTAGCTCAAATTAGGCTGTAGAATCAATGGTTCCTCGTTCAATACATGCTCCGAGTCAGGGTTGTATTTCTTCAACTGGGATACATGGAATACATTATGAATTCTTGCTAATCCTTCCGGCAACTCCAACTGATATGCTATAGGTCTAATCCGTTCGATCACGGGAAAAGGTCCTAGGTATCTAGGACTCAGCTTCCCTCCTTTAGGATGCTTCAGAAATCCTCTACTCGGCGTTATCTTTAGGAAAGTTTAGTCCCCCCCCCCCCCGAAACTCCAACTCCATTCTTCTATTGTCGGCATAACTCTTCTGTCGGCTTTGTGCGGTTTTCAATCTCTCCTTTATTATCTTCACCTTATCAGCCATTTCCTCAATATTCACTTCCCCAAACTTGCTGATTTGTCCATCCTCTGCCCATCCCCAATACAAGGGTACTTGACATTTTCGCCCATATAATGATTCGTAAGGTGTCTTCCCAACCAATGCCTGATGACTATTGTTGTATGCTAACTCAGTGTAGGGTATATAATCTATCCACTTATCTCTAAAATCCAACACACATGCCCTAAGCATGTCCTCCAATATTTAGATGACTCTCTCGAACTGTGCATCAGTTTGCGGATGAGCCGATGTGCTAAGCTTTAGAGTCGTCCCCATTGACGCTTGAAACTTTGTCCAAAACCTGGAAGTAAATCTGGAATCCTAGTCGGATACAATACTGGTTGGCACTCCATGCAACCTAACTACTTCGCGAATATATGTCTTGGCCAATTTTTCCATAAAGTCCCTCACATTCACCGGAATGAAATGAGTTGTCTTGGTCAATCTGTCAACCACGACCCACACAACATCCTTCATAGTCTTAGACATTGGTAATCCAGTAACGAAATCCATCGTCACATCTTGCCACTTCCACTTGGGTATAGGCAACGGTTGAGCAATCTGGCTGCCTTCTTGTGCTCCACTTTTACCTTCTGTCACGTCAAGCAAGTAGAGACGTATTGCGCCACGTTTCTTTTCATTCCCGGCCACCAATAGGCCTTTTTTGGATCTTGGTACATCTTAACTTCCCCCAGATTGATAGAATACTTGCTCTTGTGAGCCTCATCCATTATCTTTCTCTTTAATAGTGGGTCATCCGGTACACACAGTCGTTCTCAGAAATACGTCACTCCCGCTTCATCAGTTCGGAATTCCTTATTTCCTCTCTTCACTTCCTTTGCCTTGAAAATTTGAAACTCCTAGTTATTCCATTGAGCCTCACTAATCTCTTGCCTCAGCTCATGCTCTAATCTCAGTTTACTCAAGCTAATTTTCCCTTCTCCCACTTTCGTCTTTTTCCCCAAGATATCCTGTACTACTTGAATCTCTTGTACCCTTAAGCTAGCCATCCTTACTTTCCGACTCAGTGCATCAGCTACTACATTTGCTCTCCCCAGATGGTAGTTAATTGGACACTTGTATTCCTTCAAAAACACCATCCACCTTCTCTACCTTAAGTTTAAGTCCTTTTGTGTGAATATGTACTTCAAGCTCTTATGATCCGTGAAAACTTCATATTCTGCCCCATACAAATAGTATCGTCATTTCTTCAAAGCAAACACTATCGCTGCTAACTCCAGATCGTGCGTTGGATAGTTTACCTCGTGCGGCTTCAACTTCCTCGAGGCATAGGCGATAACTTTCTTGTCCTGCATCAGCACCGCCCCTAGACCTTCCTTAGATGCATCCGTTTATAAGGAGTAGGCCTTACCTTCCTCGGATAGGCTCAGTACTGGTGCCATCATCAATCTCCTCTTAAGTTCTTGGAAGCTTTTCTCACACTTATCATTCCAGACGTATGGCACGTCTTTCCTTAGCAATTGGGTCATTGGTGTCGCCAGCATAGTGAATTTCTTAATAAAACAGCGGTAATATCCCGCCAATCCAAGGAAACTCCTGACCTCGGTCACGCTCTCCGGTTGCTTCTAATTTGAAACCACCTCGACTTTCGATGGGTTCACCTTGATTCCATCTTTCAATATCACGTGACCAAGAAAAGCCATTGAATCCAACCAAAACTCACATTTGCTAAACTTAGCATAAAGCTTTTGCTCTCTTAATTTCTCCAGTACTAACTTTAAATGCTCTGCATGCTTCTCGGGACTTTTAGAGTAGATTAGAATATCATCTATGAATACTACCACAAATTTATCCAGGTACGACCAGAAAACCCTGTGCATAAGATCCATGAAAATGGCAGGTGCATTAGTTACTCCGAATGGTATCACCATAAACTCGTAGTGGCCATATCTCGTGTTGAAAGCCGTCTTGGGAATATCCTCCTCCTTGATTTGCACTTGGTAGTAACCTTGCCGGAGATCCAACTTAGAAAAGTAGCACGACCCTTGCAACTGATCGAACAACTCATCAATCAAAGGCAAAGGATACTTATTCTTGATTGTGAGGTTGTTCAGTCCTCTATAGTCTATACACAATCTCAATGTCCCGTCTTTCTTCTTTACGAACAACACTGGGACTCCCCATGGCGATGTATTAGGTCTTATGTACCCTTGCTTAACCAATTCTTCTAGTTGCTCCTTCAATTCTTTCAATTCTGCGGGTGCCATCCAATAAGGAGTCTTTGACACCGACTCCGCTCTCGAAACTAAATCGATGGTGAACTCGACTTCTCGGGAAGGTGGAAGAGAAGCAAGTTCGGCCAGAAATATGTCTGCAAAGTCCTTTACCACCTCGGTGCTCTCTAATGCACACTGATCCTTGGGCTTATTGATCAAATAAGCCAAGTATCCCACACAACTCTTCTTCAGCATTTTCCTCGCATTTGCGCCTGCTATCAAGAATTTCAACTCCCTCACCTTTCTCCAGTTAAACTCTAATACGTTGCATCCGGGTCTAACAAACTACACTGCTTTGGCCTTGCAATCCATTCTTGCTCTATGCTTTGCTAACCAGTCCATACCCAAAATCATATCGTAGTCATCGATGGGTAGGATTATGAGGTCCACTTTCAAAATCTCTTTTCCAACCACAACATCGCACCCTTGCACTACTTTACTCACACTTTTTTGCCGCCCTAAAGGTGTACTCACTAACAAGGTATAAGGTAACTCTATCCCGTCCCAACCCAAATGGTATGCACACTTATCATTCACATATGAATGAGTCGATCCGGGGTCTATTAAAGCAGAAATGGAGTGACCTTACACAGAAAGTGTACCTTTAACTACTGCTGAATTAGCTCCAACCTCCTCCCGGTTGAGTGCGAAGACCTTAGCTTTCACTTGAGACTTTTGGCCTCCTCCTCCATTCATCCCAATAGGGGCTTATCTGGCTTGAATTCTTAAAATTATTCAAGCGCGTCCAAAACTCTATTGGATGCAATCTAATTTCTATTAGCAGTGACAATGGTAGAGAATATTGCAACAATGAGTTTATACACCTTTTTTTTTTTTTGTTCAAAATGGAGTTTTTCACAACTTTTTAGTTGCCAAACCCCTCAATAGAATGGTGTTGTTGAGAGGAAAAATAGAATCTTGCAAGAAATGACTAGTTCTATGATTTGTGAAAACTCTTTTCCAAAATATTTTTGGGCTGAAGTTATAAATACAACCTATTATATTGTTAACCTAGTGATGTTGAGACCCTTTCTAAGAAAAACACCCTTTGAGCTTAAATTTGACAAAACTCTATCATTTCCTATTTTAAAGTATTTGGTAGTAAATGTTTTGTTCTTAATACTCGAGACAGTCTTGAAAATTTTGATAGCAAATCAATGAGGCTATATTCCTTGGATATTCTTCCAATAACAAGGCATATAGAGTGTACAATAAGAGAACTCTGTGTGTGGAAGAATCTGTACATATTACCTTTGATGAATCTAACATTTATATATCTAGAAAAGATGATGGTGATGTAGGAAGTTCAAAAGAAAAAGGGAAAGAACAACACAAAACACCACCGCTAGACATTCATGCTAAAGAAGAGAAATTGGAAGATCAACAAGTTGAACAAAGTAAGCAAGAAACTGAAGAGCTCACAGATCAAGGATTACCAAGAGATTGGAAGTACAAAATTGGTAATCCTAAAAAGCAAATCTGTGAAACCCCAACTAAAACCAACCCTAGAGTAAGGGGATCGGGATGCATATCATATTTTTTTTGCATGCATAAATATATTTTTGAATGATTTTATGTGTTTTGGAATTGTAATTTATAGTCTAGAAGTCTTAATTGTGCTTGTTGAGTAGGAAGGGCAAAATGGTAATTTTACTAGAGGTGGAAATAGGGAGATAGCTTAAGGTTTAAATAGAAAAAATATTTGGGAGAGAAAATAAGAACAAGAGTTGTTGTGGTTTAGTTGTTAGAGCTTTGGAATAAATCCTTGAGGTGTTGAGTTCAAATTCCATCATTTGAGTTTTAGCATAATTAAATTTTATTTTAGATAAGTAGACTATTTTTAGCCCTTACTTGCCATAGGAAGGAATAGGAGTGTTGTCCTAGGGGAGGCATGAAAGGAATGTCCTAATCTCACTCTTGTGCCCTACAAAAATTCTTAAGGGATTCATACCATTTTTGCTGTTTAGCTTACCTTAATTCTTGATCAATTAAGTTGCTCAATTTATCTAAGCCATTTTTATTTCAGAAAATTCCAGCAAGGTTCTGTGATTTTTGGAGCTTAAAAAATGCCACTTGGAGGAGGGAAATTTAATTGAAAATGGGGAAGGAGTTATGGAAGGTTCTCAAAAGAATTAACCTCTATGGTTGAATCTTCAACCTCCACCCTATGAGTGATCATCTTCTTTTTGTAGCAAACTGGAAATTTTTTTAGCTTCTTACTCAGTCCAGTTTTCAAAAACATCAGTCATCTTTCCCTCTCAAATGCTGCCAGAAAAATAGCCAATTTACTCAGCTTGAAGATTGAAAACTTTGGCCAAAAATCGAACTGCACAAAAGCTGTGCAAACCAGGAAAATTCTTGGGTAGTTTTTGCAGCTTGGTAGGCCAAGAACCAAGCAGTTTCTTCCACCTTTCCAACCAGTAATTCAACCCTATCTTTCCTCTATAAAGAAGGCTAGAAACCAATCTTAAAGAACCCTCCAATACCCCTTCAAACCTTCTGCAAGTTGGCTGGAATATGGCAGAAAAATCTGCACAAAAATTCCAGCAAACCTCTTAAATGAACAAATAGAATTTCCAGCCTTGTTTTTTTTCTTCAACCTTGTCCGAAACTCACTCCAATTTTCTGTGAAACCAACCTTAGTCAGCTATAAACTGAACTTCATCATCTCCTCCATTGGTTTGCTCGAATGAAGCTCCATGGCTACCCCTTAAATTACTCCATCAATCACTTTAATCAAACCTTCAATTGGAATCTAAAATTCCAACAAATTACTCCATGAAAACCTCCATGGATTCAGCTTCAAACAACCAAAAAAATCTTCCACACTTATCCTCTGAATTTTGGTTATTCTATAACCCATTCAAACATCATTCATCTCAGCAAAATCCCAACCAAACCAGTTGGCCATTGAAGCTCCCAAAGACCTCCATCAACCAGGGTATTCTTATTATATTTGCTTCCATAATTCACTCCCTAAATTACTCCTTTTGAAATTCAAACAACCAGCTTTCCTTCTTCTCCCAAATTTGAAAATTCAATCACCAGAATTTCCCTAGCCATTCGGCCAACATCATTCAGCAGAATTTCGTCCAGCTCTCCTCCATTCTCTCCAACCCTCCAAGAACACCAAGAACACATACTACCATTCTCCAAGCCTAAGACCTCTCTAAACACCTTTAATCTTCTCCAAAAACTCCAGATCATATCTACTCATTCTCTAGAATCCATTTCTGCAATTTATAACATCAAACACTGAAATCAAGGTTCCACTTTCGGATAAAAAAAATCAGAATTTTCTTGAAGACTTAAGAACACTCTCAAGGTAAGTATGAACGATTATGTTCAACTTCCTTCATCTTTGACATTTAATGGAATACACTAATAAACTCTCTCTCTCTCTCTCTCTCTCTCTCTCTCTCTCTCTCTCTCTCTCTCTCTCTCTCTCTCTCTCTCTCGGCTAAAATGGTTACTCCAACCATGGCCATTTTCCTTCTTCCTCCTTAGACAGATCAAGCCTTCCAAGCGAGAAGATCCTCTTAGGGCTTCTTCAAGGTAGTCACCATTCAAGTAAGCCTCTTCAATCTTCTCTTTAAATTCTAGATTCATGTCTTTTGGATGTTGTTGGAAAAAGATGGTTTATGGTTGGAGATTGAGCATGTGTTTATATGATGGAGTTGGGATTGAAGTATGAGGATAAATGTGTTTATGTGATGGAGTTGGGACTGATGCATGAGAATGATTTGTCTTGGTTGAGTTTTATGATGTTTTAGGGTTTGTTGCATGATCTTCATGTCGTGAGTTAGTGTGGATGATTAAGCATGATAAATATTATGTCACCTTTGGTGAATAGGGTTTTATGTTCTTGTATCCTTGTTGAAGCCATGAATATGATTATGTTTAGTGGAGTGTGGATCATGTGTTGGTAAATATGGATCTATGCTTTTATTCATGATTTGGATAGTTTGTTGATTGGTGTAGAGTGTATGTTCATGATTATGGTTAGCAATAGGAATTATGATCATGACCTTGTTGTTCCTAAGCTATTTATGTTAGCCAATTTTATTTCATTAACAAAAACTAATACTATATATTTTCTTCTAAAGATTTCGAAACCCTAGGAAGATTTGGAATTGGATTGATATATGAAATAATGATATTTTAGCCAAATTCTTGATGTCATTTATTACAAATAAAATATATAAATATTATATATAATAACAATATTAAATAAAGTCTTTTATATAAATAATCATGATAGGTAAAATATTAATCTTGTAAGTCATATATACATAAATACTAATAAAATTTATTTATTAATAAAAAACATATTAAAATTTACTTACTAATAATTTTATTTACCAATTATTTTCTAACCATTAATTATTAATAGATTATTATTTTTACATGTTATCATCTAGGACCTAGGACCCTTCATCAAATAAACCCTAGTTTATTTATAATAAGATTTAAACCTACGACTTATTAGTAACAATTTCACAAACCCTAGTTATTTTATTTTCAAGCTATATTTATTCTATAAAATTCTTTTTGGCATCTAGCCTTAAAGTTTAGGACACTAGGGTCATGATTGTAGTAAGTTGAGCTAAGACTATTTATGAAAGCAAATTTTGGCTTAAGTTTAATTATGGTTTGTGTTTACCCCAGGCGGAGTTAGGTCAGCTTTTGGGGATCTTTGATTTATCTCAAGCAAAGGATCAGGTAAGCTCCTGCATAAAACTTGTTTATTGTAAAAGGTTACTATGGCAAGCCAAATACGAAGTGTGTGGACACTCTTTTTTTTTTTTTTTCTTGTAAAGGCAATTGAGGACTGTTTCCTTTCTTATTTCAGTCAAACAAACTATTTGAAAATCAATAAGTAGTTTGTCTCAAACACTAAACTCTTTCTAAAACCAACTTTGACCTGGACTATAGAAACCCCTAATTGCCATTTCCAAGTAAAGAAATGTTTTATCAGTTTTCTCCCAACTGGGATAATCAACGTTGAGTACTCAATAAGGGTAGGCCAGTAGTACTAGTTTTGAACAGTAAGAGCGAGTCTTCTGACAGGTGGCCACCTCTAGAAGATGAACTCAACTTGGAGAAGTAATACTACTACTTAGTCATACTGATCCGAGCTAGTAAGTTTCAGTCATGTGTACTGTGTGTTGCCGAAGTGGACAACTGGTTTTGTTTGGGTGTAGAGAAGGATGAGTATCTTACCCGGTAGGCCAATCAGCTACCTCTTGTCAGTCTGCACAAAGTGTGACATTCTGACCGTTATACGGTCTTGGGGCCCAACGTGTGGTAACCCTTGGCCGCCCATTTGAGTGGTTGGTTTTATTGTGCACTTGTGTGGTTTGAAAGGAGGAAAACACCACTCTTTATTTTTATCATTGTTTCTTGCTTGCTAGCACTCTCTTATGAAATGTTTACAACTTGCATATACGAACTGTTTTACCTGAACACTCAAAGCATAGACAGACTTACTGAGATTTTTATCTCATCACCTTTTTTGCCATGATTTTAGGTCGATCCTACTCTGGGGATGAGTAGCTAGTTGTTGCCTACTTTGGAAGATATTATGTTATTTCTTTTATGTAATGCTTTGAGATATAAGAGTAAACAATTTATTTTGGATTCGTTCTTGAATTTTTGGGTTGTAATAAGTTTTAATTTCAATGTATTATTATATTTTTGCTGTGTGACCTAGTTATAAAGACTCCTTGTCCTTTGGATGGGGTGACTTCCCCGGCTCTGTTAGGCCTAGATTGTGGGGTGTTACAAAATCATTGGTGATCCTAGCTGTGGAGTTAAAACTAAACGGTATTTTATAGACAAATTTACTCTACTCTCTAGTATAGAACCTAACTATATTGATATGGCCTTGCATAATGATTTTTGGATAATAGCTATGCGAGAAGAGCTGAACTAATTTGAGAGAAATCAAGTTTGGAAACTTGTTCCTAGACCACTTGATCATCCGGTTTTTGGTACCAAGTGGATTTTTAGAAACAAACTTGATGAAAATGGAGTGGTGATTAGAAATAAAGCTAGACTTGTTGCCCAAGGATTCAATCAAGAAGAGGGCATTGATTATGATGAGACATTTTTTCCCGTTGCTATATTAGAGACCACTTTGCTTCTTTTAGAAATTTCATGATTTATCAAATTGATGTTAAAAGTGCATTTTTGAATGGTTTTATTGAAAGGATGTATATGTAGAAAAACCATCGGCTTTATTGATGGGCACTTTCGAAATCACATTTTTAAACTCTTAAAGAGTCTTTATGGTTTAAAACAAGCCCACAAGCTTGGTATGAAAGGCTTAGTGAATTCTTGCTCTCAAAAGGTTTTTCAAGACTTTTGATTGATATTGCACTATTTATTGAGTCGGAAAATTCTGATGATCTTCTTATTGTTCAAATTTATGTTGATCATATCATTTTGGTGCTACTAATGACTTCTTATGCAAGATGTTTGCTAAGACTATACAACAAGAATTTGAGATGAGCATGATGCGAGAACTCAACTTCTTTCTTGAGCTGCAAATCAAATAAACTTAGAATGAAATTTTCCTAAATCAAGCTAAGTACACTAAGACACTGCTCAAAATGTTTGGTATGAATGAAACCAATGAATTAGTACACCTATGAGCACTACTTTCAAGCTTGACAAGGATGAAAAGGGTAAGAGCGTAGACAAGTCAAAATAAAGAGGTATGATTGGAAGTTTACTATATCTTACTGGTAGCCATCCAGATATTATGTTTTCAGCTTGTCTTTGTGCCAGATTTCAATCATTCCCAAAGGAATCTTACTTATGTGTCATGAAACACATCCTTAGATATTTTGTTAGAACATATGATTACGGTTTATAATATCCTCGTACTAACATATTTGATCTTATAAGCTATACTAATGAGGACTATGCAGGCTGTAAAGTTGAACAAAAAAGCACTGGCAAACACTACCAATTTCTTGGACACTCTCTCGTGTTATGGCATATTAAAAAACAGGCCTATGTATCCTTATCCACAACTAAGGCTAAATACACCGTAGCAAGGAGTTGTTGTGCATAAATTCTGTGGATGAAAAATACACTGCTTGATTTTGGTCTCAATTTTGATTGCGTACCTATACTATGTGATAATACAAGTGCAATAAATTTAACTAAAAATCCTATTCAACGTTCTAGGACAAAGCATATTGAGGTTAAATATAATTTTATTAGGGATCATGTGCTCAAAGGTGATGTATGTGTTGAATATATTTCAACTGATGAATAGCTTGTGGATATTTTTACAAAACCTCTGACCAAAGAAAGGTTCAATAATCTGAGAAGATGTTTAGAAATTACGAAGATCATGTGACTGACATAAATGCCAAAACTTTGTTGTTTTATTTGCAGAACCATTGAAGACACAATTTTTGGACAATGATTTTGGACGCTGAATTTTGGAGTAAATCTAAAGCTCATTTTCCAAAACTCTCTCTTTAAGAAGTTCCTTTTTTTGGATGAATATTTAGGATGAAGCCTGAATCCAAAATGAAATCAACTTGATACTTTGTATATCCTTCAAGAATAACTGCTTCCAGATTTTTTTTTTTTTGAAATTCAAAATAGTAGAATTTTTCTCAAGACAGCTTTTGAAATCTCTGATGAAAATTCTTTTTCCCAATGTACTTGAGTGTACTTATTGTCACAATATCCTAGGAACTTATAAAAAGTTTTTCTCTTTCTCTTCTCTCCTAAATTTTGAAATCAACCAAACTCCATCTTTCTTCCCTCAGTTTTTTTCTACAATTTTCTTTGAACAACTGTAAGCCCAAGCCTTCACCCTTTGAATACAATGGAAAAATCATCAAAATCAACCAAACCCAAGTAAAAGAAAGTCCGAAAAATCACTCCGTCGATGAAGAAGAAATTGACTGCAACTGAAAAGGGAAAAGAAGTTATTCGTGAACTCTCGGCTACTCAGACTAACTTTTCTAAATCATCTCCAGAACAGGAAAGTTCTGAAACCCAGGTACCTCGCTTTTTAGATTATAAGAGTGAATCTGATTTTAATGAATAAGTTTTAAGAAATCAAACGGTGATTGTTGGCTATCGTGCAAATCCAGCATCTTTTCTGAATTTTTCAAATATGTTAAATATGATTGAGTCTGTTGGTTGGAGAACCATGTTATCTATTAATGAGAAATTATTTATTTCACTCGTATGGGAATTCTATTCTAACCTGAGAAAAGGCCGATTAGAGGAAATTGGAGGAGGGTTCATCGTCCAGTGGTACACCTCTACAGTTGGGGGTAAGAATCTTGAGTTTGATCACCACCGGTTGAACAGAATATATGAGGTAAGAGATGTCAGGATTTAGTATTTTTAACTGAACAAGTTCCTGGAAAGAACTGATCTGTTTGAGTTGGTAAAATTTGAAAGTACATTCATTGGCGGGAAGAGTTTTAAGAACTCGAGTGATAGGAACACGTAGTGGTTAAATAGAACGAGTAGGATTCTGCACCACATGGTTTCAACCATTGTGATTCCAAGTTTCAGACACAAAACTTCTATCAACATTATGCAAATGGTGATCATGTTGGCACTCTTTAAAAATAGTTTGGGTATCCTACTACCAAGTTGATTATGTAAACCAAGAATACCTCCAGCAAAGCCCTGTCTTACGGAAACTTATTGACTAAGGTGTTTAGACATTTTAGTGTTGATTTGAATTCTGTCACCCCTGCTCCATCAAAAATGAATTTGTACAACTTTGAGTCATTTGAAAGAATGGGATATGTGAGAATGGATAATGAGTGGAACCTGCTTCGAGATGTAGCTGAAGATAAGAAAGAAAAGCTGTGAAAGGTAAAGGCTAATGGCAAAAGAGCCTCATCTGCCGAAACAAATAGAAAGGTAGAGTTAGAAACTCAAAAAGAATCCTTTTCCAAAGACAAACAGAGAACTCATAACACAAGCATCAGTGAAAGCATTTTGGAAGCATTAAATTTGCTAGCTGTTAAGATGGACAACCTCAATTTAGAAATTCAGATTCTTAGAAACAGGCTAACTACAGTTCAACAGAAGGATAAAAACGATGAAACAATGCCTACTCTATCAGCACCATTCCCAGAAAAGGTACCTAAAAAACAATCTGCCACTAAGGACAAAGAAAAAGCTGTAAAAGTGCAGTCGGATGAGGAAATGACAACCCCTGAACAAGAAAGGCATACATCCCCATCTCAGGAAGAATCAGCACCCCCTGCCTCTACTGAAATCCCTATCTCATCTGGAAAAAGACAGAAGCATGTGGTCATTTAAGAGGAAGTCCAGTAGGATTGCTGAGCAGCATTCCAGAAAAAGTGTCGGGTCTAAGATCGAGACTTTTCACATTTCCTAAGTGATCGTTTTTGTGGATTGACACCCAAACTCCCTTTGCCAGAAACTCTTTACTGCTTTTTCATTGATAATTTTTATTTTTGCTCTAGTATTTGAACATTTTTCCTTTTGCTTTGTAGCTACTTTCTCTACTTAATATATAACCTTCTCCACATTCTAACCCCGATATTTACAAATTATTCTCCTTATTTTTTATTTTGAATGATGAAAAAGGGGGGAGAAAAATGGTAGTTGGGATTGTGATTGTGCTCTGATTGTGTGCACTTATTGTGCTAATATTGTGCTATGGATTGGAAATAGTTATTGTGCTTTGGACTGAAATATACTTGTATGTAGACTTTGAATATTCACTAATATCCGGTGAAGCAGTCTATGGAATTCATGTTGCGATTTGGGTTTTATCAAACCAGCATGCTGTGCAAATTTATCTTTGTATAAATTATTATTTATGATCACGTACTAGTTGTATATTGGTTTATGATAAGTATGATTTCTAATTTCTGATTGATTATGATCATTTAAGTGATTCAATGAAAACTACTTTGATATCATGTTTTGGTTAAACAAGTTTGAAGTGTGTACATAAAGTTATTATTGATATTAAGGTTGTTGAACAATCTGTTTTGAAAACTATTATGATATCTTTCCTTTCTCAAAACTTTCCTTGAGGTTTGAATTTTTTTTGGGAAAACTAGGCTAGATCAAAATTGCTAAAAACTGATTATTACCTGCACATAAACAGGGGGAGTTTTTTTTTTGGATTCTTATTTCTCGAATCCAAAAGTCTAGTCCAAAAATGGGTTTTAAAATGGGATAGCTTCTGTTTAACTTTACCCTATTTTGGACACATGTTTTGGACATCCAAAACCTAAAGTTTAAAAGTTCCATAGTCTTACTCCACCTAGTTTTGGATGCAACTTTTGGAAGTCCAAAGTTTGAATTCAATTTTCACTCAAATTGCACTTCGAAATCTCATATCCTACAAATATTCATGTATGCAATTATAAAGGGGGAGCATCTCATCTTATGATTCATATTATATACCTCTTTGTGTACATATCTATACATTTTCTTTTTGGCTATTCTCATAAGGATTAGTCGTGTTATGGAAGGATTGATGACATGGAGGTAAGTTGGTGTTGGGAATCTCAGGCTCGTATCCTATACGGCGTAGTGGAAAATAAAACGAGATACCATTCCAGGACCCGCATATGTGTGAAAAACAAGACATAAAGATAATAAAGGTAAAAGCTTTTTACCTTTGTTTGATCGTGCGAAGAACAAAAGTTTTCTTCTTCAAGTCGAAGCGCAATCCAGCAATCCTCTTGATCAAACTCCACAAGAGTTGAACGTCTAACCACGATAATCATAGTGTGTGATTATCTCTAATAGTAATCCACACAGAGGAATACTCAAGCACCAAAATTTCCTGTGCTAGCAGAAAAAGATGACGGCTAGGGTTCTTCATAAGAACAATCGAGAGAGAGAAAAGAAGAAGAGAAGGTTTTATGTTGCCTAGAATGTCCGTTTATCCAACCTCAGTTACGGTTTCGATTATATCATATATATAATCGAAAAATCCTGCTAAAACTAAAAATTCTAATCCTATTAGAATTCCCTAATTGTAATTAGAAGCATCAAGTTCTCACAATTATAGTTTGGACCGTAAATTATAACTAATTATAATTTGTCTACAACAACTTCTTTTTCTCCCAATTAACCCCACTATGTTATCAAATAACATCTTGAGTATATAATCCTCTATTGTGTGTGACCTATTAGGTTTCCCAGTCAATTGGTAGCAAACATGAATTAATCCAAACAACTCTGAGATTAATAATCCATAATTAATTAGAATTAATTCTATTAATTCTAATCAGGATTGGTTTATTAATTCATCAGCTAATAAACCCATATTCCCAGATCATGAACGGTATCTAGCAACACATCATGACCACCCAAGAGTTCAAGAAGTCAAGTGGCTTGACATGAACCATTCAATAACAAACTTCAATGCAACTACCTCCTTTCACCATACAATATCTCATTCGGTTTGGATTACAGAATTACTGCCAACTCCCTCTAGAAATAATTCTGGCCCGAATACAATAGTACTTGTACCAGGAACCCACTACTCTAGATGTGTATCAATTGGAACTATTTCCAATATACAATCGCCTTGGCCAAGGACTTTTCGAGTAGTAATTCCTACAAGTAGTCGTGAGATATTTGCCCCTACTATTAGGAGTGGTGAATCCTTTATTGACCCTCTCAACTACTTTTGTTTACCTCACAATGTACCCAATATCCATTCCATAGGCGACCCTTGATCGAGCTCTGGAGATTGGAATCAAAGTACAATGCTTAGCAAACAAAGTACCTTAGAGATCTCAAGTCTAAGGATACTTGCACGTTTTCTATATTGAGATTATATCACTAACACTAAATAGTTATGCATGTGAGTATCTCAAAGCTAGGTCATCTAATGAACTTTTTCCACAAACAAGCATCCATGTATTAACTTTGAGTATCTCAATACTCATACATATGAGAACCACCACCTGATCAAATCAGGAAGTCTAACACATTGCTAGTCTTAATGCATTAATGATGTCCTGTCTCATTAATACTATGACTAGGGACTATTTAAGTATTAACACTATACAGTGTAGTAGGAATCTCATATCATGATCTCTATCGTGATTTCCTTAACACAGTATTGTACTAGGGACTTTATCGAACAGTTATATTACTTAAAACTAAACAAAAGAAATTGCAAGATAAATAATGCCTTTTATTAAAGTAAAATGTGTCATATACACTATACAAGTGATTGCCTCTAGGGCACAACACTAACAGTTGGGCCACAAGCTCATTGAGCAATGTTTTATGAGTACATGCTTTAATTTTCTATCTTAATCTCATAAGGTCTCTTTAAGTCCTATGATGAGAGATTACATTTCAATGAGAAATATTCTTATTTGTCTCAGTCCAACATGTCCATACTGTACATATCATCATTTTTTTTTATCACAACCCCATTAAGTTTGTCATCACACAAAAAGGAGGAGATTGTTAGCCCTAAGGGTATTCTCTTGTATTTTGACTTATGATAAACATAGATGAGGACTAACTTGTTTGATTTATATATAATAGGATATGTTTGACCTCAATTCTTTCAAGGAATACAAATAAGATTTTTAAGAAACTCTTGAGCAACGGAAACCAAGAATGGATGATCAAGTAGAAGACCAAGCTTAAGAGATTTCATACCAAGAAGTCCTTATGGAAGAACCTTAGACTAGGAATCGTTGTTAAGGTATTTTGTATAAATTCTTATGTCTTCTTTACCTTACGATTCAATTTATTTCTACCTTGAAGCACATAAATAAAAGATTACAAAGTTTTAACTCTTCAGAATTTTGGATTGAGTAGTTTGGATTACTATACATCCAAAAGCTTCATCCAAAACTCAGTAAACAGAGTCAAATAGATTCTACCTAAAAAAGTTCCATTTTGGACGCACCATCGTCTGATCTTTAAGTCTAAAACTCTGGTAATATCTGACAGCGTGAAACTAACCATTTCTAGCCGTTGGAACTCCACTTTTTGCTCTTATAAATGGTTTTAAAACTAGATTTTAAAGTAGATTTTTATCTTATCTTTCTAAGAAGCACTTTTACTCTCTTGAATACAAAAATCTCCTTTTCATAGTGTTTTAAAGTGAAATCAAATTGATTAAAAAATGTAAAGGCTGTTTGAGCTCATTTGTTTGTGTATCTGCTCAAAAGAGTAAGTGATCTTTGTTTCATTCATATAATCCTCTTTGTGTATCAATGTTGTGATTTAAAACCCATTTTGGTTGAACCTTGATTTGTTGATTGATTAAGAGGTTTTGGTAAAACCAAGTGTAGTGATCCTCTTATATAATTGGTGTAGATGGAAACAATTGAGTTGGGTGATTGAAATCTGGTTGAAAATCTTTAAGTGTGAGCTTAAGATAGTGGATATAGATCTTGGTAAATCTAACCACTATAAATCTTGTGCTCTCTCTCTATGCATTTAATTTTGGCCAACTGCAAACTTTCTTGTGTAAAATTTTTCAAATATCTCAAAAGAAATCTTTATGGTTCTCACCAACCCATTTTCACTCTTATATTAATTGCATCGTGTGTCTTACCTCATTTAGATTGCAGTTGATCTTTAAGACATTTCGAAAGCTTCTTATTGTATTAGTTGCAATCTTTCTAATTGAAATACAAAGGAGTTTCTCAATATAGAATTTTTGAAAAGCATTTTAAATTTGCCAAAAACCTTATTCACCCCCTCTAAGGTTTTTCAATTAATAAAAGGCATTTTTTACCTTTCAATTTAATGAATCATTTTGCGTCTACATGTATAAAACTATTCGATAAAGTTTCAAGCACATAGTATAGTGTTAAAAAAAAAATAATAGAGATCATAATGTGAGATTCCACCTACACTATGTAGTACTTGTGCTTAACTTCACCCTAGTCATGAAATTAATGAGATATAACATTATTAATGCGCAAAGACTAGCACGTTTTATACTTCTTGAATTCATCAAGCAGTGATTCTCACATCTGTGAGTATTATGATACTTAAAGTTGACACATGGATGCTTGTTAATAAAAAAGGTTGTTGGATGACCTAGCTATAAGATAATCACATATATAACTATTTAGCGCCATTAATAGAATCTCACTATAGCAAATGCACAAGTATCCATTGACTTGAGACTTCTAAGGTACCATGTTTACTAAGTGTTGCACTTTGATTCAAATTTTTGGAGTCTTATCTAGAGCTGCTTATGAGATAGATATTATGTACAACAGAAAATAAATGAAAATAGTTGAAAGAGTCAATAAAGTATTCATCACTCCTAATAGCAGTGGCGTATAGTTCACAGCCACTTATATGGGATCATTACTTGAATAGTCCTTGGCCAAGACGATTACGTACTGGAAATAGTTCCAAATTGATACACATGTTGAGTAATAGACTTTTGATTAAGCACTAATAAATTCGGAATAGAATTAATTATATTTTAATAGGAGTTGTCACTAATTCCATACTCTAAACCAAATGAGATATAGAATGATGAAAGTAGTTTATTGCATAGATATTTTGCTAGTGAAATATTCAAGTCAAGCTACTAGACTTTTTGGACTTTTGGATGGTCATGATGCATTGCCAGTTGTCGCGCTTGATTTGCTAATTATGGATTTATTAATTAAAGAATTAATAAATTAATTCTAATTCGAATTAATAAATCAATTCTGATTATTAAGGATAATTAATTCTATAGCAATTAGAATTAATTCATATTTTACTTTCAATATACCTGAAATCTAATAGGTTCACATAATAGAGGAATTGGAATTCAAGATAATATTTAATAATATTATGGGGTTAATTTGTGAGAAGAAATAATTTTATAAGTAAATTATAAATAGTTATAATTGGTTGGGATCAAATTGTCTTTACCAAAAACTTATGGGCTAAATCACAGTTAATAAAATCTAAGCTCATTGCAATTACGAGAAAAAGGCAATTATTTTTTAATAGGATTGGGAAACAAAAAGGGTCTTTGTGGTTCTTTTCTAGATTCTTAGAGTCGGTAGCCAATATAAAAGGAAAAAATTCTGGACGCCGTCTTCGAGAGTTTTAGAGGAGAAAAACTAATTGTAGGTTTTCTTCGAAAAGGAAAAAAAAAATAAGAAACCTTTTCCTTATTCTTTCTTTGGAAAAATAAAACCCAGCCGCCACAAATATAAATCTATAAGTATAGATTTTTGGTGGTCTTCTTGAGTCATTCCCTGTGTGGATCAATATTGGAGAAATTCCTATGCTTGGAATTTAGTGGTTCAAGGCTTAAACAAATATTTCAAAGAGTTACAAGCGCAAACAAAATTTTAAAAGCCGCATTTTTTAGGTAACAAATTTTTCTTCCCTCCATTCACCCCATCTAATATATACGAGTGATTCCTTTCCGCAATTATGTGTAAATTTTGGGTGCATAAAAATCATCAAATTTAAATCCATCCCTTAGTCAATTTTTAATGAAAACATTAATTCCAAAAGACACATACGAGGATGTATACTCATTGCAATTATAGCACGGGGAATTAACGAGTATCAATCCTCAAAGGAACAAGTACACACTAATTACTTTTCATTCATTATTTAGCCGACCACATAAAGTCAAAAAATAATAAAAATAAAAATAAAAATATATATACAACTCAAGGATGTAGGAATATGCATTTTAGACAATTATCCTAGAAAACATGAGAATGAATCAACTAGCAATTCTCTAAACTAATTATCATGTTAGCATTATAAAGGAATACAAAGTAAAATTCAATTGTTTAACAAGTCATGAACATACTTACATAAATTCTACTTCGTTTGTCAATTCATGGAATTACTATATTTTGATTCATATTAACATATTTGTTAATCAAGCTAACATTGCCAACACATGCATTAAGCTCAATTCCTTACAAATATGAAATTAGCTAATAACCCTTTGGTCGACGTGAAATCAACTAATCTTTAATTACTTTAGTCCTATAATCTTAAATTCATCATTCAAGTCCATTAAGATTTAACAAAAATGAAATCAATACAATGAAACTCCAAACATCATTTTGTCGAGTCAATTAGAAGAACTCGCATCAATGACTAATGATAACAAATAATCAAACACCAAAGATGATAAAGAATTGATTAAATTACTAAATGAACACAAAATCAAGAATCTAAAATTATGTTAAACTATAATAAAAGCATTAAATGCATCATTATTTAAGGAAAAGAAAACATAGATAAAAGAAAGCACACATAGACAAGCCTTTTTCTTCTCCCTTCAAGACTCTCTTGAACAACCCTCCTTGATTTTGTGAATTCCTCCTTCAATGAGTGTTTTTAATTTTAGCTCTTGGATCCACCTCTCTATATATCCTTTCTCTTATGTCTTCTCTTGTTTTTATAGGCCTCTTGGATGCTAAATTCATGGCTTAGGAAGTCTTGGCTGAGTAGGATTCAGAAAATACCAAAATCATTGAAAAATTCCTAAATTTGTACACAGGATTTTCGCCTTCTAGAACGGGCCTAGCGCTGGGTCCAATCGACCCACCTGGTGCCAAGTGCAATTAGCTCTTACTTAGAATTTTTCTCAGTTTTCCAGTGGTCATCCAGAATGGACCTGGCACCGGGTCCAATCGACCAATCGGGCGGCAGGTCTGTTCTGTTTTCTTCTTGGAATTTGCTCTATTTCCTCTACTTGACTGGAATGGACCAGGTGCCTGGTCTCTTGGCTGGGCTTGGCACCATGTGCATTCTGGAATTTCTCCAATTTTACTCGAATTTAAAAATTAGCACAAATTTGTTAAAAACACTTTTTACAAGCAAAATGTCAAATATGAAGGAATATGCCTAGTTATTACAGCAAATGTGTCTTAAAACAACATCAAATAACTAGAAAAATAATGGTAATTTTAGCTCCTATCACATACCGCCACACTTGAACTTTTGCTTGTCCTCAAACAAAACATTTTATCCAAGAAAGTCATCATGAAAAAACAAGTTCTTACTTCTTCAAAAGTTTTGAATCATAACAAGGATTATAACTTTCCTTCAAACTTTAGATAATATTTTTGTCATTCACACCCTTTGAAAACAATTCAAACTTTGAAACATTTCACAACACATCACAAAACTCTTGAAGTCAAAATAATCAAGTTCATAACTTAGTCTAAGAAAATTCTTTCACTCTTCAAGTAAAAATATAGATAACATGAATCATATAAGTCAAGCAATCTACCAACTCAAGCATTATAAATCCCAAATTTTTCACAACTTAAGTCATGATGTAAGGAAAGCATTCCAATTTTTTTCTCTCTATTTTTTTCTAAGGACTTAGGGAATTGATAGCCTTAAGTACATAGATTTTTCTTCACACAACGTATTGGCCCCCTTTTAGTCATCACTCATCATTTTTCCTTTCTTTTGCTCTTTGGAATTTATACCCTCAAGAAAATGCATTTCTCTTCACTATCCCTATTAGCCACCATAAACAAGCAAAGTAATTTTTTTTAATTAAAGAGGCAACAATCAACTATTTCTCTCAATTTTCAACTCAAAAGAATATTCCACAATTCTCCACAATATTTCCTCTCAAGGATCTTTTATCAACTCACCTTCCTCATCACAACTTCAAGCTAAGCAAAATTTAAACTTATAATGCAAGAGTTACCCAATAAACTTCACCCATATTAATCATATTTTCCATATTTAAAGTAGATGAGTCAAATAACATTCAAACACCAATACATAAACAAGATTAATTAAAATTTTCAAGTCTTGACAATATCTTATCCAATAAATCAATTTCATAAAAATCCACCAAATGAATGACAAAGAATCATATCCAAGTAAGAAAAAGAATTACATCCCTGCTTATACAATGAAAACTACAAATTTTTGAAAATTTCTCACAAAAAATGATATATGTGGAAAATAGTTCTTCAACCTCCTCCCTCCCATACTTAAATTGGACATTGTCCTCAATGGCCAAAGATATACCGAAAAAATTACAGCAAAGAAGACTAGAATTAATAAAGAGGAAAGAGGAAGAGAAGAGAATAATTCCATTACATCGTAGGTGCCACCATGTTGAATCCACCACAAGGAGGAATCATTAGAAAAATCATAAGAATACCTAACTCAAAAGAAACAAAACAAAGAAAAGCATAAATCGAGAAAAAGAAAGAAAAATAAAATAAAATAAATGGAAAAGATAAGGAAAACGAAGTACAAAGGATCAATGGATAATCATGCCTCATAAAAGGTAACGTTGATGTAACACCTTACCTTTTTACTTTTGACTAGCTACTATTTGTAATAGGATGGAAATTTGTATTGATGTCCAGAACAAAAGTTGATCGCTGTAATGTGACGAATATTTTGGTATAATAATATTTTATCAGGACCTGGATGTAATTATTAGATTTGTTCTACTCGTATCCTAAATCTTAGGAAGGCTATTATTGGTAAAAAAAAAAAAAAAATTGAAGGTACACTAAACAGAGAAATTGATCAGTGCGATGAAATGCACGTTTTGGTGTGAATTATGCTACTCGGGGTATAGGGGGCATTTTCATCATTTTGACCACGCCTGCAACTTTGACCGCAAAATTGACCAAATAGAGAAGGAATTGAAGAATTTAAGTATTACCAAAGGATTCAGTAGAATTTTTGGAGTTGGATGGTGAAATAAAATATTTTTCCTTTACAAACCTGATTTTACTCATTTCTGAAGAAAATAGGAAATCGCGATTAAAACGGTGCGTGTGGCATTTGGTGATTGGTAGCCCATGGACATGTGTCAATTTAAGAGAGGGTGCATGAAGGATTCATGCAAGATAGATGGAATTAAAGGATGCAAAATAAATCAAGAATGATGTGTAATTTTGCAATTGCAACACATCACTTGTGGACCCGTTTGATTATGGTCTTGAGCAATGTAATTGGCTAATGTTTGGGCCAAGAGAACAAAAATGAATGGCTGAAAATTGGCCAAGAATTTTGACAGCCATGCAAGAAAAATTTGAAGGAATTTTTGTGGAGGAAAAAGGGTGGTTGGTGTGTAAAAATCTTATTGGAACACACCTATGTATATCTACCATTGAATTAAATCAAAACAAGAAATGAAGGGCCAAGATTTGATGATGAATGGTAGTTAGGAGGGGCTGATATACAGCCTCAAATTTGGCAGCTGTGAGGGAGAAAAACCAAGGGAAAAAGAAATCAATCAAGAGAGAAAAAAAAAGGCTAGCGTGTGTTCTTGTTGTGCTAGGTGAAGTCTTAAGTGTTCTTGGAGCAAAATCACCTTAAATAGCATCAAATACAAGGTAAAACCCTACCTTGCTTGAATTACAGTTGTTGTTGGGTGAATGATGATTATGTTGATATGAATTTTTACATGGAAACATAAATTTCATTTCTTGAATTTTGCTTAGAAAGTGGATGGACTTAAGAACGATTAATTGTGTGATCCTGGATGAAATAATTGGAAAATATAAAGTGAATCCCTGTATATGAAGGGAGAAGGGATGTGGAAAAAGGGAAAATGGAAGAATCGAAAAAATAACAAAAAAATGACACGAACAAAAATCGAACGTTTTCCTTAACCATTGGCTAACCGTCGGCTAAACATTAGTTGGACATCGGCGACCCATCGGGCACATCGGCTATTTTTCAGTCGAACATGAATTGACCCAAAAATAATATTTGGTGTAGGTTTATTGAAAAAAAGCCAACGGAACATTGGAAATGGTAGATACGAAGATTAAATGGTGTGAACGAAACAAGTTAATTAAGACACCAAGTGAGTCCCTTGGAATTCTACAACCCTTTTGAAAGCTAGTGTTCCTTCCCCCCCCCCCCATGAAATGCTACATTTTATGCCATTTTGGAAATCCCTAAATATGTTCAAGGTTTATCTGAGCAAAATTTGCTCTATGCCATTTTGGGCTTGAATGAACTTCATAATTGGCAAGGAAACTTTACAGGACGATTAAAGCATAAATTTGTGAATAGTTCTTTTTTGGGTTAAGTACTTTTGAATTTTGAAAAATGGTAAATTTTGGAATCGAATATTCATAAATTGACTGGAATGCCCTTATTGAAACATTTTATGGAAACGTGTTTGGAAACTTTGAATTTAATCTTCTCTTGGGATTAAAATCCTGGATTTCTTAAAATGAGTTCCTTTTGGAATTGGGTATTTGGAAAATGATTCAAATGTTCTTATGGGAATGTTTTATGAAAACCTTGGGAATCAGGTATTCAGTAAATGACCGAAATATTTTTACTGTAACTTTTGTGAACACTTTTGAAATAAGGTATTGGTAAAATGACCCAAATGCCTATGGAAGTAACTTTTGTGGTCAAATATGGGGAGAAATGACCTGAAAACATCTAGAAACTTTTTTTAGTGTGAGAAAGAACTCTTTAACCTATTTTGACATGGTTTTGGAAAATGATCTCTCTTGGTGAGATTGACATTTGGAAAATGACTTTTGATCTTTGAAATTGTTTTATTGGCATGATGCACATACAAAATGAATTGATTGGCCCTGTGGAGCTTATGTGAATAATGATCTGACTTATAAGTCAGTGGGATCAAACACTGCGAAGTGTTATTTGCCCAAAAAATGTTTTGATTGAAAATCGTACAGGTTCAAGTAATCCTCTGGCCTGATCAATCAGAATGGGTTGATAGTGATGACATTGAGTACTCAGCAAGGACTTTGATATTTGTACTAGCCTACATTAGAGTTACATGACCCTAGTAACCTGGTATAGTTCTAGGGATTGTCTTACTCTGAATGAGGTGACAGGACATTGAGACAAGTTATCATGGCTAGCCATCTTGAGCCTGGCAATTGTCATGCCTTGTGTGCACTTTGTAATTTGGAATGTTCACAGGATATGCTAGACACTTGGCGTTGTTTGATCCCCTTGCTGCCTCGATAGTAATTGACGAGAGTATTGGGACCCCTGGCTTACAGTAGCAAATAAAAGATTGTGTGTTGCGTGCACTGTTGATTATAGTATGATATGGTGTACTTATTCTAGCAACACACGAATTGAGTTCTGGGGCAGTGGTCTCAGTACAATGATACGTGGTGCCAAAGGCAAGGACTACGGGACTTGCATACATACCGACCTTCTGTGGGAGAAGTGCCTGTATTTTGGAAACTAGGGCAACAATTTGAAATTTGAAATACTATTTTCCAAAAATGATTGGGTTCTAGATAAACTCTTCTTCTTAGAGTATGTTGAAGACTATTTCCAGTACAAAAAGAACGATATGATATTTCACAAAACTTTTGTGTTCTCTGTTCTTTTGTAAAGCACTAGCACACACGGGACTCATTGGGTGATTCATCACTCACATACGTCTTTTATCTTACCTTTTTGTAGGATCCAGAGATGAGCAGACCTATGGATAGAAGGATGATACCACATAGTTAGCAGTATAGGTCTGGACGGCTTTTTTTTTTATCATATACTTTGTTCTATTATGAAAAGAGATGACATGTATGAGATCCTCTAATATATGTATATGTGTGACCAGCAGTATGGGATATTGTTGAGTCTACACCTTATACATATATATGTATATATATATATATATGTTGGGATGTATGCCCTCTTAAACTAGGTTTTTTATGTAAAAATCGAATGTTTTAATAAAAGAATTTATTTTCAGAAATTATTTGTGAATTTACAACTTTATTTGTGCATAATTACATTTGGAAAAGACCCATTGTGTTTAATTAAGTGGTCCATGTGGATGGAGGTCTTTCACAGTAAGGTATAGATCACGGGTTACTTAATACATAAACATTCCTTCTTAACCAATTGATGAGAATGAGAATCTCATCATGTTTAGGTTATTATGTTGTAAATTCTAAACGGGGAATAGCTTACCTTTAGTCAGTGAGTAGTCCACTCACTTCATGACATAAGCGCATTTCAAATACGTAGAATATGACCTATAGTAGTGGTTTCTAAAAGTACTATATGGTAGAATCCTAGACTACTACCGCTACAGCGTGGACTAGTACTCTACGACTTGAGTATGAGTTGATGGTCTGACGAAGCTGGAAGCATATACTTTGATATGCTATAGTTGAGGTTCTATCGTAGGGCCAATATACTTGCATGTTGGGTATGTGTGACTAGTTAGTTAAGACAGACTTTTACAAGATAGTTTCTACACTATATCGCCCCTTGTGGTTATCTGAATGATCTAAATATCCAAAGCCCTGGGAAACATGACTTAGATGTTTGCTTTAGGGTAGCTCCCTTGGAAAGCGAAAAAAATCTAAGAAGTCATAGATCATTAGACTAGAGGCCTAAGGATGGTAGATGTTATTTAGAGAGGTGTTAGTACACTTCTTCGATTATAAATATACGGCGATGTATAGAGGGGTATTTTAGTCATTACACCTGTAGGTCAGAGATTTTGCTAACGCAGCACTGTCCTTGAGGTCAATATTTCCTTATAGTGATATTAGGAAATATTTAAAATGCAAAATACAACTATTTATATGGCAAGCGTATTTTGGTAATTTTAGTAGCCAAGGCGGTGTGTCTTTTGGTCTCCAATATAGACCGTGAGTCCTAATTAAATGCGGGCTAAGGAATTGATTTTAAATTAAATAGAATTTATTTTATTTAAGTAGCCTAATTATTTGTTGGGCTAGAATAAAATAAAGGTCCATGGAGAGAGAATTAATTAAATTAGTTTAGTAGGTTAATTAATTATTCAGGACTTTGGCCCAGTTTGAATAATTAAAGATTAATATGGGACTAAACTAATATAGGCTTATTTATTAGATTAGTTTATTTGGGCTGGAAAATTAATTATTTGTTGGGCCATTAAGTTGGTTCTAACTAGAATAATTAATTAAGCCCAATAGGCTAAACTAAGAGTCCAATGGCCTAGTCCAGTTTAACCTAGGGTTTTATTTAGGTTAAACAGGAGGATTGGAAATATCGTTGTTGACAGAACACACATTCTCTGAGATGGCTTCTTCTCTATGGAAAAAGCCAGGCGTCTCTCTCTCTCTCTATCCAAAAAATTCCCTAGCCTATTAGTTGTTCACCAAACGGTAATTAGGCAGGTCATGTACCGAAAGACCGAGAGTTTGGCATTCACATACATGCAAAGATGGAGTAGGAGGTTTGCAGGAATCGCACCAGAGGCGTCTATCAACACACCTACACCGGTTAAGCACGTTTCGGTCCAGCCAACTCTTAGAACGAGGAAAAGAGGTAAAATTTTTAACCTTAGAATCTGGACAGAGCACAACCAGCACCGGCTCTGTCCTGGAGTTCCCTTATTCTTATTTTTTTCCAGTTTTTTTTATGTTCGCTTCTATTGCGTGCTCTGTGTTTTATGCTTTCTACGCCTTCAATATATATATATATATCTATATGTACTATATATATATATATATATATATATATTTACTCTATTATTTTCGTCAGAATGACCCCTTGTCCGAGAAACTAGATAGGGTGACACCCAGTGTTGATATACTTCAGTTGTTGTCTTTAGTAGGGGTGTTATAATTGGTATCAAAGTATAGTTTTATAGAACTGTGGTATCGCCATAGGAATTGATAGAACTTTCTTATTGTGTTGGTATACGGATTGGAGTGATAAAGGCTAGCACCTATTGGACAAGAGAAATGACGAAGGGAAGAAATAGTAGGTGAGAGCTCGAGTGTGAAGAAATCAAGAAAAATTAGGAAGATCTACCGAGCGAGTATGCCGGGATATTTTCTTGTGACAAGGCCTGGTCCTGGCCGCCGTCATGCACCCCATCTCATTGAGAGTAGGTTTGACCCATCGGTACCCGTCGTTACTCCGTTTGTGCGAGACCTTAGTATGGAGGGTACATCATCGCCACATGAGGAGGAGGGTGGTGATTCTGATGAGATTGATTGTGGTGTTGAGCTATGCTATCAAGATGATGATGATGAGGAGGCAGTATCCCCGATGGTGTGGTACTGTCTGAGGATGATGAAGAGGTATTCTGTGGGGACGTACCAGGCTTACTTAAGGAGGATATGCTGGATTTGGAGATTGTCGATGTAGGAGAGGATCAGGGGGTGCCTGTGTTGAGGAGCCTGAGGAGGATTTCAAGATAGACTCAGAGTCATTGGCTTAGTTGCACCTAGATGTGGATGGGGATGAAGAGGTTGAGGCAGTGGAGTCTTACACAGTTTCTACTGATTCAGGACCTCCCGTATCAGACAGTAATGATGATATGTAGGGTGATGAGACAAAGATATATATATATATATATATAGTATGATTTGTACAGTTTGGCTTGTGTATATAACTATGTGATAGACACACAAATTTTGTACTGACATTGTGATAAATCAGAATGACTATGTGTTATGTTTTGCTATATGCATTGTGCACATTTTTATGATTGCTTTTGAGTTGTGTTATATTGTTATATCGGTAAAATCTTATGAACTGTATAGATGCCCCCTAAACAAACCTCCAGATGATCATTGTGGGTTACTTGAAACAACTCTGAGCCAATGGTGGAGGAACCGCATGTGGAAGGTGCCCACCTTGCAACTTTGGACCCCCCTTTATTTCAGACTTTCCAAAAAACGGCTAATACTATCCAACAACTAATTGAGAATACCACTAAAGTAAACAAGAGTGCTAGGGTAAATGAGGGTATGAGTAGGAAAATTCAGCAAAGTGGTTGAATCGGATCGAGCCCTTGAGTACTTTTTGAAATTTCACGCTCCGCAATTCCAAGGGCGACCTAATTCAGAATAAGAGGTAGAAAGTTAGATTAGACAGATGGAAAATATTTTTACAGTCATGAATTATTTGGAGTAAAAGAAGGTACAACTTGCTACATTCCAGTTGAAAGGCCCTACCCATGATTGGTGGGCACGGGAATGGAATCAATGAGAATGGGAGTGGACAGATTTTAAGGCCAGTTTTAAGATGGAGTTTATTCCCATTTTGGTGACAGAAAGGAAAAAGGACGAATTTCAAGCCCTTCGGCAAGAAAGCCGTACAGTGGGACAATATGCTACTGAATTAACTAGACTATCAAAATATTGCCCACTTTTAGTCCTTTCAGAAGTAGATAGGGTTAGACATTTTGTGAAGGTTTTACTGTGAAACCCCACCTAAATCCAACCTAAGAGTGAGGGGGTTGGGATGCATATCATGTCATTCTATATAAAAATATATTTTTTAAGTGATTTTTGTGCTTTAGAATTGTGCCATAGAGGTTAAATGGCTTATTTATACTTATTGGGTAGGAAAGGTATAAAGGTAAATTTTGCTTGAGGTCAAAATAGGAAGATGGCTTGAGGTTTAGAAAAGAAGAATATTTTGGTGAGAAAATAAGAACAAGGGTTAGTGTGATTAAGTGGTTAGAGCTTTATGATTTAATTTCTAAGGTCATGAGTTCAAATCACATCAATTAAGTTTTATGCATGATTATCTTAGCTATGTTTGAATTTTTGTTTTTCTTACATTCATTAAATATAGGAATGTTGTCTTAAGGGAGACACGAAGATAATGTTTTGATCATATGATCATGTCCTAAAAAGAATTCTAGAGAAATTCTTGTCCCTTCATTATCTCTAGCCTTGTCCTAACCTTTTCATAATTTAAATAACCCAAAATCCATTAAATCTCTTCTTTTAATTCCAAAAATTCTATGATAATTCTTTGGCCTTGAATTTCAAAAATCAATCTTGAGGGATAGGGGAATGACCGAGAGTAGGAGAGGAATTAGGATAGGTTCCCAAGAGAAATAAATCACCTTGATTACACCTTCAATCCTACCTTCATGTTGTTCATGTTTTTAGTGAAGGAAAATCTGGAAATTTTCCAGAATTTTTGCAGAACAGCTTTCAAAAAATTCAGCCAATAATCCTACCCATTTGCTGCCAGAAAAATGGTCATTTTATGTGGCTTGAAGGCTGAAAATCCTGTGCATTTTTTGGACTGCACAAACTATGCAAATCCAGAAAAGAATCCTATAGAATTTGCAGCTTGGGAAGCTGGAATTGAAGCTGTATTTTTGTCATCTATTCCACTAGAACATCCTCTATTTTTCTCCAAAAAGAAGGCTGGAAAAAGACCCTCAAACACCCCAGAAAAATAGCTGCAAATCGAGTAAAGTAAATGCAGAAAATTCTGCATTAAAAGTCATCATCATTAGAAGCCTTGAACAAGTTAAAACCAGAAAAATTTCCAGTTTTGTTTCTCAATGCCAAGGCCGAAGAACACCCTTCAAACATCTGAAAATTGGACCTTGTTCAGCCATGGACTAAACATCATTGACCTCCACACTTACCTTGAGTGTTTGGACTCCATAATCACACCTCAAAAAGCTCCTAAGATCACTCTATCCAAAACTTATTTGAACTTCAAAATAATTCCAGAATTTTTACTTCATTAAAACACTCTTGTATCAAGTGAACAAACCAAAACTTTCTCTGCCATCAAAGACTAAATTTTGGCCAGCCATATAACCTGAATAGCTTCCATTCATTTCAGCAAGACTGGCATGTTCAGTCGACACCATTGAAGAGCGAAGAAAACTTCTATGAACAATCATCATTAGCTAATCTTCTACCTCAAACAACTCCTCATTTTTCTCCATTTTGAATTTCAAAAAAAATCTGAAAACCCTCTCTCCTTTTAGCTGAAAATCGAATCTCCTATCTACTCTAGACCATTCGGCCAACAACATTCCAGAATTTCGCAAGCTTCTTCTCTCAAACTCTCTCAAAACAGCAAGAACACTAAAAACACCAAGAACACACACAACAATTCTTCAAGCTTAAACCTATCCTAAACACCTCCAATCCCTCTCAAATACTCTAGATCACTCATATATAATCCCTAGACTTCATTTCTGGCCTTTATAACATAAAATCACACAAAAGAGAATTTTTGAACGGATCAAAATCAACTCTTTCCCTTGAAGGTCTCAAGAACATCAACAAGTTAAATCAAGAACAACCTTCTTGTTCTTCCTCTTCCATTCAATTTTCAATATTCCATTCTAATGCTCTCTCTCTCTCTCTCTTTCTCCCAAAATGGTTGATCAACCATGGCTATTTTTTCCTTTGGACCACTCAAGACTCTGAAATGTGTGGACCTTCTCTAGTCTTCATCAAGCGATCGTCTATCAAGTATTTCTTCTTAAAGCCTCTTTTTTTATTTCTAAATTCATATCTCTTAGATTCTAATAGGAAGATTGAATACGAATGGGGGATTGAGTGTATGCATGTGGATGAAGGGGATGAAGTTAGGATATGAGGATTGATATATATAATTCAGCTATATGGATTTTTCTTTCAAATCAATATATGTTCATCGTGTTTAATGAGATTTATGGATGTTTAAAGAATGTTAGATGTCATGACACCTATGGTGAATAGGCTTTTATGTTCTTAGTTTCAATGAAGCCATGATTGATGATTATGCCTAGTAGGAAGCAAGCCATGTGATAGTATGTGTTAATTCAGGCGTGTGTTCATGAATGGATTAGCCTATTAGTTTATGTTTGGAAATGTGTTCATGAATCATGTCTAGCAGTAGGAAAATCATGGTGAAAGATTATTTTCTAGTTAATCCTAGGTTATTTTTATTAACAAATTTTATTACTTTTACTACTATATTACTACTATATTTTTCTCTATGAAATTCGAAATTACTAGAAAGGTTTGGAGTAGAATATTAAATAAAATATTAATATTTTATTAGTCAAGTGAATAATATCTTTTATTAAAAATAATATATATATATATATATATATATACAATAATAAATAAAATCGTTTATATAAATAATATTAATAAATAAAATATTAGAATTCATTAATGACCTTGTAAACTATAGTTAAAACTTTTACCTATATCCATAAATATTATTTATATTAAAATTTATTTGTCATTTATTAATAAAAAATTTAATATAATTAATTTATTATTAATTTTATTATTTTTTACTGATTATTTATTATCTATTATTGTTATTTAAAAATTAAGTGTAATTTGTTATTTATTTATAAAAATATTATTTAATATTACCATTTACCAACATTATTTAGGACTTAGTATTATTCAATATTTAACACTAGTTTATTTATTAGCAATAATATACAAAATTTATTATTTGAAACTATAACTTACTAGTGATATTTTTAGAACCCTAGTTATTTTAGCTTATCAAACTAGGTTTATTTTCTAAAATACTTTATCAAACTAGCATTAAAGTTTAGGACATCATGCTCATGGTTGGTCATGGTTATAACTAGTTGAATTAGGAATTATTTATGTAAGGCAAATATAGTCTGAATGTTATCTTATGCCTTGTGTTTACCCTAGGCAGGGTTAGGTTGACCTTAGAAGATCTTTGAATCACAATAGAGCAAAGTATCAGGTAAGCTTCTACATGGAGTCATTTGAAGACCAAAATTATTGTGGCAAACCAAATTCAATGTGTATGAACATTCGTTTTGTAAAGGCAATTAAGGAGTTTCTCTTTTTTTTTTATTTCAGTCAAGCAAACCATTTGAAATTAAACAAGCAGTTTTACACAAAACGCTAAACTCTTTCTAAATCCCAACTTTGGCAAGAATTTTAGAAACCTTAATTGCTATTCCCAAGTAAAACATTATATGATCAATTATCTCCCAAGTGGGACAAGCAATATTGAGTACTCAATAAGGGTAAACTATTAGGACTAGTCTTTGAAGGGTTAGGGTAAGTCTCTCAGTAGGTGGCCACCTCTGAGTAGTGAGTCCTTCCGGATAGGATGCCAGTCCAGTAGGTTATTCCGATCCGAGCTATCAAGTTCAGCCAAGTAGACAGTGTGTTTCTTGAGTGGACAACTGGTAAGTTTGGGGTGTAGAGATGAAGGAATATCTCGCCCGGTAGGCCGTACACCTACCTATTGTTAGTATGCTCAATGTGTGGCATTCTAACCGTTATATTGCCACAGTGCCTAACGTGTGGTGCCATGGCTACCTCTTTGGGTGGTTGTATTTATTGTACACATGTATAATTTGGGAAAGCAAATGTCACTCTTTATTTACGACATTTATTTAATACTTATCAGCACTTTCTCTTATGAAACTTTTACAACTTGCATGCATGAACTATTTTACCTGAAACACTCAAAACACACACGGGCTTATTGAGATTTTTATCTCACCGCCTTTTATACCATGTTTTCAGGTCGATCCTGCTATGAAGGTCATTAGCTATATTGTTGCCTTTGTTTTTGAAGACTCTCTATTATTTTTGTTATGTATTGCTTTTGAGAGATTATAGCAGATAATTATTCTTGAATTTGTTCATGTATTGTTGGGTTGTAATAAATTTTAATTTTGAAGTATTTATTTTATTTTATTTTATGTGACCTAGTTATAATGACCCCTTGTCCTGTGGACGGGGCGACATCCCTGGCCCTAATGGGTCTAGATAGTGGGGTGTTATATTTACGATCAGAGTTGAAAAAAGTATTAGCAAGTATGTCTCCTACCAGTTCCAACGCCGCAGTAGAGATGGCCTATAGAACATAAATGGCTGATATTGAACAGGTAGGCGAGATAAAGCAACGTAGATTTTGGGGCATGAATCAGAAGAGACTTGGAGGGTCCCTATGGTAGAAGAAAGGGAAGATGCAAAGGAAGGGAGGCTCGACTGGCTCGATTAGAGGACCTCCGTCCTTTAAATGCTTCAATTTTGGGTAGGTAGAAGCATAAGACTTTAAATTGCCCTCACCCATGAAGGATAGGAGGATGGAGTCGACTTGGAGGCAATAGCCAAGTACAGAAGTCAGAATTTGGAAAGGGAAACCCAGGTCAAGCTTCTACTTCTAGAACTGGACCCCCCAAACTGCAAGTAAATTCTCGGGTGGTGGTATTAAAGAAGACAAACAATTAGGTTGCAGTGGTGGAAGGAACGCTCCTTTTTTTATTATTATTATTTATCATAATGCTACAGTATTGGTAGATCCCAGTTCCATGCATTCTTTTGTTACCAATTCATTTCTTGATTCTATGGGAATAAATAGAGAAGAAATTTCATATGAAATGATTATCAATTTCCCGTTTGGAAAACAAATTAATAGTGATAAAATACATAGGAATTGTAAGATCTTGGTAGGAGATGAAGTATTAGGGGGAGTTTTGATATGTTTACCCATAGAGGATTATGATGCTATCTTGGGCATGGAATAACTATCCCAGTATCATGCTCAAGTTGATTGTAGACATAAGGTAGTACATTTCCATTGGCTTCGAAAGCCTATATTGGAATTTGTTGGTGAGGTGGGAAGGAAAAATAATGTTTTTATATCAGGACTCAAGGCTCAGAAGATGATTAGAAAAGGGTGCACAGGATACTTGGCTTATGTAATTAATAAGCCAGGAGAGGTAAAGAAGCCCAAACATATGTCCTATTGTCAATGAGTATCTAGATGATTTTTCAGTAGAACTGAAGGAGTTACCGTCGGAAAGAGAAGTAGAGTTTTCCATTGATCTAATTCCATCGGCAGAGCCAGTTTCAAGGACCCCTTATAGAATGGCACCCACAGAATTGTAGGAGCTCAAGAAACAACTATAAGAATTGATGGAGCAAGGGTTTATTTGACCAAGTACTTTACCGTTGGGAGCACCTGTATTATTTGTTAAGAAGAAAGATGGGTCATTGCGGATGTGTACAAATTATCGACGGTTGAATACAATGACAATAAAGAATAAATATCCATTGCCAAAGGTTGATGAACTATTTGACCAGTTGCAAGGAGCCAGACGTTTTTCAAAATTAGACTTGAGGCAAGGATATTACTAAGTCTGGATTCAGGAACAAGATATACTGAAAATTGTATTTAACACTTGATACGAGCATTTTGAGTTTGTGGCAATGCCCTTTGGTGTTACTAATGCCCCTTTTGTATTTATAGACTCGATGCACTGGGCATTCCAGTCGTACTTAGATAACTTTGTGGGTATATTCATAGATGATATCCTGGTGTACTCTAAAGATCCTCAAGAACATGAACAACACATTCGAAAAGTACTGGGGAAGTTAAGATAGGCCATATTGTATGCAAAGTTCAGTAAATGTGAGTTTTGGCAACAAGAAGTAGCATTCTTGGGACATATGATATTTAAAGACTGGATTACTGTAGATCCTGCAAAAGTTGATGTGGTGACAAATTAGAAACATCCTATGACTTTGACTGAATTTTGAAGTTTCCTAAGATTAGCAAGGTATTATCAGAGATTTATCGAGGGATTCTCTAAGATAGCTTCACCTTTAACTCGGCTCACCTAAAGAAAGTTCCTTATATGTGGACCGAGAAGTGTGAGAAAAGTTTTCAGGAACTGAAGAAGAGGTTAAGCTCTATTCCTGTTTTGGCATTGCCATAGATGGACAAACCTTATGAGATGTATACAGATGCGTCAAATGAAGGATTGGGAGGAGTATTAATGCAGGAAAGAAAGGTGATAGGCTATATCTCTAGGAAATTGAAACCCTCATAAGGAGAATTATCCTACACATGACCTAGAGTTGGCAACTATTGTATTTGCTCTTAAGAAGTGGAGGCATTATTGGTATGGAGCTGAGTTTGAAGTTTTCACTAATCACAAAAGTTTGAGGTATGTTTTTACTCAGAAAGATTTGAATATGAGACAACGGTGGTGGATGGAATTTCTGGAAGAATTTCGGCGTCTAATTAAGTATTATCCTGGGAAGGCAAACACTATAACAGATACCCTTAGTAGGAAGGTAAATTTATCAGCTCTTCGGATGTTACAAATCTCATTATTGGAAACATTTGCTGTAAATAGAGAAATAAGGCTGAGTAATATTTTCATTCAACCTACTTTTCTGCAACGATTGAAGGATGAGTAAGATAAAGATGAAGAATTGCAAGGATTGGTGCAGAAGAAGGTAGATAAAGGAGGATATGAGTTTTAAAGGGACAATGATGGAATTATTTGTTACTAAGATCGGTATTGTATCCTGAAATAGTATGCGATAAGACATGATATTTTGACGGAGGCACATCGAGTAAGTACACCATCCATCCAGGAGCCGTAAAGATGTATCAGGACTAAAAATGGCATTATTGGTGGACTGGTATGAAGAAGAATATCTCAGATTTTGTAGCTCGATGCTTGACTTGCTAGGAAGTGAAAGCTGATCAGCAATGGCTTGGAGGGTTATTCAAGCCGTTACCAACTCCATCATGGAAATGGGATAAAATTACTATGAATTTCATTACAAGATTACCCATGGAAGTAGGATAGCGAGACACTATACGGGTAATAGTGGATCAACTGACTAAGTCCACTCATTTCATCCTTGTCAATCAACGGTATTCTTTAGAGAAGTTGAGTAAAATCTATATGGAGGAAGTAATCAAACTTCATGGAGTGCCCTCTAGTATTGTATTAGATCCAGACCCTAGATTTACTTCGAAGTTCTAGACTAAATTGTAGCAGAGATATGGGACAACATTAAAATTCAATACTGCAGCACACCTACAAATGGATGGACAGACTGAACGAGTGAATAGGGTTATGGAAGATATGCTGTGGAATTGTACTTTAGATTTTGGAACCAAGTGGATTGATAGTTTAGCGTATGCAGAATTTGCATACAACAATGGTTTTCAATCAACCATTGGAATAGCCCCATTTGAAGCTTTATAAGGAAGAAAATGTTAGTCTCCATTATATTGGGAAAGTTTAGGATGGAGAAAGGGTGAACGGGATGCTTTTGATCTCGAAAAGGTTCAATAGGTTGTAGAGATGATCAAAACTAAGTTGGAGATAGCACAAAGTAGACCAAAAAGTTATATGGATCGACGAAGGAGATATTTGGAATTTACTGAAGGGGATCATGTATTCTTGAAGTTAACTCCACAATGACAATTGGGAACCAAAGGACAATGGAAGAAATTGGCGCCTAGGTACGTAGGACCATTCCCTATTATCGAGAAGATTTGGAAAGTAGCTTACTAGTTGGAGTTACCTTTACAGCTTCAAGGGATTGATGACGTGTTTCATGTCTCCCAACTTCGGAAGTATGTGGCTGACCCTACCCACATTTTAAATGAAGAACCCAATGAGATGACTCTAAGCCTAAAGTATGAGGAGAAACCTATTAGGATCTTAGAGTATGCTGAAAAGGAATTGCGGAATAAGAAAATTTGAGTTGTAAAAGTGTTGTGGAATCAGCACCCAGTGCAAGATGCAACTTGGGAAACAGAGGCAAAGATGTTGAAAAAATACCCAGAACTATTCCAAGTGTAAGCCACTTTCGAGGACGAAATTTTTTGTAAGGAGGGGAGAATGTACCACCCCACATTTTTACTTTGGACTAGCTACTATTTAGGATGAGAATTTGTATCGATGTGCAGAACAAAAGTTTATAAGTGTAATGAAACAAATATTTTGGTATAATAATATTTTGTCGGGACCTGGATGTAATTATTGAATTTGTTCTACCCATACCCTAAATCTTCAGAAAGCTATTATTGATAACAAAATAATAATTTGAGGGTATACTAAAAATATAAATTGATCAGTGTCATGAAACACACGTTTTGGTGTGAATTATGCTACCCGGGGTATTGGTGGTATTTTTACCATTTTGATTGTGCCCGCGACTTTGACCATGAAATTGACCAAATAGAGAAGTAATTGAAAATTTTAAGTATTACCAATGGATTCAGTGAAATTTTTGGAGCTGGATGGTGAAATAAAAGATTTTTTCGTTACGAACCCGATTTTAGTCATTTATGAAGAAAATAGAAAATCATGGATAAAACGGTGCGTGTGGCATTTGGTATTTGGTAGCACATGGACATGTGTCAAATTAAGAGAGGGTGCATGAAGGATTCATGTAAGATATATGGAATTAAAGGATTGCAAAATAAATCAAGAATGATGTGTAATTTTGCAATTGGAACACAACACTTGTGTGCCCGTTTTATTAAGGTCTTGAGCAATGTAATTGGCTAATGTTTGGACCAAGAGAAGATGAAGAAAGGTTTAAAATTGGCCAATAATTTTAGCAGCCATGTAATAAAAAAATGAAGGAATTTTTATGGAGGAAAAAGGGTGGTTGGTGTGTAAAAATCTTATTGGAACACACTTAAGTATATCCAGCATTCAACTAAACCAAAACAAGAAATAAAGGGCCAAGATTTGATGATTAATGGTAACTAGGAGGGGCTGATATACAGCCTCAAATTTGGCAGCCATGAGGGATAAAAAAACAAGAGAAAAAGAAATCAAACAAGAGAGAGAAAAAAAAACTAGTGTTTGTTCTTGGTGTGCTAAGTGAAGTCTTAAGTGTCCTTGGAGAAAAATCACCTCAAATAGCCTCAAATACAAGGTAAAACCCTACCTTGCTTGAACTAAAGTTATTGTTGGGTGAATGTGTTGAGATTTTATCATGCTTATCAAATAAGAATGTAGTAGAAATAACCAGGAAATCCATGCCCAAGGATCACGTGTTTACAATTAAAATGGGAATAGAGGAAGGAAACAGAGATTACCTTTGTAGCAGAAAAATAAAAATTTCTTGTGCCAACCCAGGAACCAATTCCCTTTGTTTTGGTCGTCCAATTGCCCTACTACAATCCAGGAGTAGGAATGTCTCTAGCAGTAATCCATATGAGGTTAAATTGCTCACAAAGCCCGCTAAAACCCATGCTAGTAGAAGAGGAGCGGCTGGTTTTAATTGGAGAAAAATAAGGATAAAGAAGGAACGTCTGACTCAAGTTTGCAAAAGGGAACGATTCCCATATTTATAGTTTTTATGATTTATGTAAATTGCAATTAAGTCTTCCAAGATCTAATATCAACAATTGGGCCCTTGAAGTTTATATAATTTGTAACCAAGTCCCATGAATAATGACAAACTTATAATTCACCTATAAATATATATATATATATATATATATATATATATATTCTTCTCTTAATTAACCCCATAATATTATCAAATAATATATGTTGAGCATCCAAACCTTTATTATGTAGTGATGTGTATTTATTTGGGTATAAAAATCATATAAAAACTAAGCACATTCCCAATTAAGTTAAATTAAAACATTAACCCCAAATTACACATATGAGCAGACATAATGATCACTAACATAGCATAGGGTTCAAACGAGTGTTGATCCTCCAGGAACAAGTATGCATTAATCCATTTTCTTTCATTGTTTAATCGACTCAATAAAGTGAAAAAGAAATAAAAGAAAATAAAATAAAAGAATATATACATGTCAAGGATGGAGAAGTATGTAACTCAAACCACTATTTTGATAATCATGATCTTAAAGTACTCAATCATTATCATAATTAATTATTCCCTTGGCATCATGAAGGATTAAGATAGACTCACTTCTTTTTCATTCCATGAAATCACTACCTCCTAGATAAATTACAATCACTTGGTCTCATCTCAACTAATTCATCCAAAAGATGCATTAAACACAATCATTGATACAATTCCATTGGTCTCGGTGAATTCAAAACATGAAATTAACCAATGAATCCATGGTCTCGGCAAACATCAATTAACCTTTAATTACCTAATCCTCATCAATTAACCCCCTTGGTCTTGGCGAGTTAATAGACAACAAATATAGAATCAATAAATTGAAACCACCATCAACACCTTTGGTCTCAGCGAATTAATGGAAAGAACCAACAAATCAATCCCGTAATAAGCACAAGTAACTAAATACCAAGAAGAACAATCAATTAATCAAAAGATCAAATAACTCTAAATATCATGAATACCTAAAACAATGTCAAATTACAATAAAATAATTAATTCATCATACTAAAAAAAAAAAGAAAACAAAGTAAAAGAAAGCACTCATAGACAAGCCTCCTTCTTCTTTCTTTGAAGACCTCCATAAAGAACCCTTTTTGAATTGAAGAATTCCTCCTTTGATTGAGTGATTTTTTGTAATGATCAATGAATTCTCTCCCTTTTTCTCTTCCGTTTTCCATCTATTTATAGGCTTAGGAAGTTCCTAAACTCATTGGTGTAATGTTCTTGGCCGAGTAGAAGTAGGAAGATACTAAAATTCCACAGATTACCAAAAATCGCATAGAAAAATCAAGATCCCATTTTTTCCTCAGAGCGCAGCCGGCACCAATGCCAGTTGCATTTTGTTTCTTCCTTTGTTCGCCAATTTTTTCTTCATTTCAGCACTATGTTGTCCAAAGTGTAGCCGGCACCAGTTCCTCTGTCCTGACCGGCACCGCCTGTATTCTGTTTTGCAACGTTTTTGCTTCGTTTTACCCCTAAAATATGAAATAATGAACAAAATACCTTTCCAAGGGTAAAATCACAAATATGATGGAATATGGCTAGTTATTGAACATAATGTATCACAAAATACCCTCAAATAACTAGGAAAAACATGACTAATTTAGGCCCTATCATGTATGACCCATTATGTTTCCTGGTCTTATTGGTAGCATAATATGAATTAATTCTAACAAATTTAGAATTAATAATTGTAAATAAAATATAGGATTAATTTATTAATTTTTTTATTAATAAATTCATATTTAGCAGATCCAGAGCGACATCTATCTATGACTATTGATCACCCAAAAGTCCAGAAAGTTAAGTGACTTAACAGTAACCTTTCAATAGCAAATAACTAGTGTAATAAACTCCTTTCACCATACTATATCTCATTAGGTCTAGAGCATGGAATTAGTGCCAACTCCATCCAGAATATTATTAATTTTGGCCCGAATATTTTAGTACTTGTTTAGGAAATCCATTATTCAATATATGTATCAAATTTCAAACTATTTCCACCACATAATCACTTTGGCCAAAGACTTCACGAGTAATGATCTCTACAAGTGGCCTTGAGATATATTCTCATACTGTTTGGAGTGCTGAATCCTTTATTGACCATCTCAGTTTCTTTCGTTTACTTTACATTGTACTCAATATTCATGTCATAGGCAGTCCTTGTAAGACTCCAAAGATTAGAATCACAGTACAACTCTTGATAAAAAAAATACTTTGAAGATCTCAAGTCTAAATATACTTGCATACTTGCATTAATGAGATTCTATCACTAAAACTCAATAGCTTATCCAAGTGATTATCTTATAGCTAGGTCATTTGATGAACTTGTTCATATAACAAGCATCCACATTTTAATCCTGAGTATCACAATACTCATTGTTATGAGAAAACACTGCTTGATCCAATCAAGGGATATAACATGTGATAGTCTTGGCGTATTAATAATGTCCCATCTTATTAATACTATGACTAAGGATTATTCAAGCACAAATACTATATAGTGTAGTAGGAATCTCACATCATAATCTCTCTCATGATTTCCTTAACACTATGTTGTACTAGGAACTTTATCAAATAGTTTATACACGTATTAAGATATAACAATCAAATTAAAAGATAAAGAATGCTTTTAGGTCCCATCTTATTTTGAAAACAAAATTGTTTGCCTCAAAACTAATTTTGAGAAAATGCTTTTGGGTCCCGTTTCTCATCAAATGAGATTTTTCCTTCCAAAATTCTGTTCCAATTTTTTTTTTAAATACCTGGAAATTGCAAACAGAGCAAAATCGATGCCGGTTTGGAAGACGGAGCCGGCGCCGGCTCTGTTTTGGTTTCCAAAAAAAAAAATTCTCTTCCAAAAACGATTTTTGGACATCGCAAACAGAATGGAACCGGCGCCGGCTTGGAAGTCGGAGCTGGCACTGCCTGTGTTCTGCAACAATGGCAGCGATTTTTCAAAACCTTCCAGAAACAATTTCTGGTGCTTTCTTCTTCTGCAAATTTTCAGTGAGAACAATTCTCAGTTGTATTTTCTATTTTGAAGCTATAAACAACAACCAATTTGTTAGTTTAAACAAATTCAAAACGGAAAATTAAGATGAAACGGAGGACAACATCCATGTTGTAGAAAAACGTTTTTTCTGCAGAAATTTTCAGCACAAAAAAAGCATCTTTTTGAAATATGCTATGACTTTTACACAATCATATTGTGCTATGAACCTAACCCATAAAGATCGAAACAATTTCGACTCGAGTGAAAACAATTTTCACAGCAAACAAATACAAACATGAAAACAGTTTTTCATGCCAAAACAATGTCTGTAGACCACACATAGCATGTCTCTGATACCACTGTTAGGTATCTCGGGCTCATATCTTATACGGCGCAGTGGAAAATAAGACGAGATACCTACCCAAGACCGGTCTATGTGTGGAAAACAAGACAGAAAGAGAGTAAAGGTAACAGCTTTTTACCTTTGGGTGATCGTCCGAAGAATAAAATTTTCTTCTTCGAGTTGAGGCGCGATCCAGCAATCCTCGTGATCAACCTCCACGTGAGTTGAACGTCTAACCACTATAATCACAGTGTGTGATTATCTCTAACAGTAATCCACACAGAGGAATACTCAAGCACGAAGTTTTCTGTGCTAGCAGAAATTCTAAGTGGTGGCTAGGGTTCCTCTTCAAGATCAAATCGAGAGAAGAAGAAGAAGAAGAGAAGGTTTATGTGGCTGTAGTTTTTCTCACGTCAATCACCCTTAGGGTTTTCGGTTATATCATCAAAAAACCAATAATTCACTGAAAATCTAGAATTCTAAAACAATTAGAGTTCCCTAATTGTAATTGGAAACATCAAGTTCTCACAATTACAACTTGTACCTCAAATTATAACTAATTATAATTTGCCCACAACAACTTCTCTTTCTCTTAATTAACCTCACAATGTTATCAAATAACATCTTGAGTGTATAATCCTCTATTATGTGTAACCTATTAGGTTTCCCAGTCAACTGGTAGAGAACATGAATTAATCTAAACGTCTTTGAGATTAATAATCCATAATTAATTAGAATTAATCCTATTAATTCTAATTAGGATTGGTTTATTAATTCATCAAATAATAAACCTATATTCTCATATCAAGAGCGGTATCTAGTAACACATCATGACCACCCAAATGTCCAGGAAGTCAAGTGGCTTGACATGAACCCTTCAATAACAAACTTCAGTGCAATTAACTCCTTTCACCATATAATATCTTATTCGGTTCGGAGTACAGAATTAGTGCCAACTCCCTCCAGAAATAATTCTGGCCTGAATACAATAGTACTTGTACCAGGAACCTACTACTCTAGATGTGTATCAATTGAAACTATTTTCAATACACAGTTGCCTTAGCCAAGGACTTCTCGAGTAGGAATTCCTACAAGTTGCCGTGAGATATTCGCCCCTACTATTAGGAGTAGTAAATCCTTTATTGACCCTCTCAACTACTTTTGTTTACCTCACAATGTACCCAATATCCATCCCATAGGCAGCCCTCGATCGAGCTCCGGAGATTGGAATCAAAGCACAAGACTCAGCAAATAAAGTACCTTGGAGATCTCAAGTCTAAGGATACTTGCACATTTGCTGTACTGAGATTATATCACTGGCACTAAATAGTTATCCATATGATTATCTCAAAGCTAGGTCATCTAATAAACTTGTTCCATTAACAAGCATCTATGTGTTAACTTTGAGTATCTCAATACTCATGGTTATGAGAACTACCGCCTGATCAAATCAGGAAGTCTAACACATGCTAGTCTTAACGTATTAATTATGTCATGTCTCATTAATACTATGACTAGGGACTATTTAAGTACCAACACCATCTAGTGTAGTAGGAATCTCATATCATGATTTTCTTAATACAGTGTTGTACTAGGGATTTTATCGAACAGTTATAATACTTAATGTTAACAAAAGAATCTGTAAGATAAATAATGCATTTTATTAAAAGAAAATGTGTTATATACAATGTACAACTGATTGCCTCTGGGGCACAACACTAACATTAACAAACCCATATTCCCAGATCATGAGCGGTATCTAGCAACACATCATGACCACACAAATGTCCAAGAAGTCAAGTGGCTTGACATAAATCCTTTAATAACAAATTTCAGTACAATTAACTCCTTTCACCATACAATATCTCATTCAGTTTGGAGTACGGAATTAGTGCCAACTCCTTCCAGAATTAATTTTGGCCTGAATACAATAGTACTTGTACCAGGAACCCACTACTCTAGATATGTATCAATTGGAACTATTTACAATACATAATTGCCTTGGCCAAGGTCTTCTCGAGTAGTAATTCCTACAAGTGGCCGTGAGATATTCTCCCCTACTATTAGGAGTGGTGAATCCTTTATTGACCATCTCAACTACTCTCGTTTACCTCACAATGTACCCAATATCCATCCCATAGGAGGCCTTCGATCGAGCTTCGGAGATTAGAATCAAAGTACAAAGCTCAGCAAACAGAGTACCTTGGAGATCTCAAGCCTAAGGATACTTGCACGTTTGCTATATTGAGGCTCTTTGGTGTGAATTTGCTCCAAGATTCTCTCAAGAACACACACCTCACCAAGAACACACACTAGCACCTTTTCTTTCTCTTTCTTGTTAATTTCTTTTTCTCATGTTTTTCTTTCTTCAATGCTATCGAAAATATGGCTGTAAATCAGCCTCTTCACCGCCATTCTTTATCAGAAATTTGGCCAAGAAAATATTAATTTAATTACTTGTATGGTGGATAATATTTAGGTGTGTTGCAACTGAAAATTTACACACCGTTATCCTTAATTTTCCTCCTCAAAATGTCTTCTTTTTTTCTCTATTGAGGCTGCCAACTTCTTGCTAATTTTCAGCTATTCAACCACCTTTTCATGGTCCAAATATTGGCCAATTAAATTACACAAGACCTTAATTAAATGGCCCACAAATGATGTGTTCCAATCATAAAAATACACATCATTCTTCTATTTATTTTGTAATTCTTTAATTCCAACCATCTTGCATGAATTCTTCATGCAACCTCTTACAAATTAACACATGTCCAAGGTTACCAATAACAAAATGCCACACGCCCAAATTTTTTATCGCATTTTTAGTTTTTCTCAGAAATGACCAAAATCGGGTCTGAAATGGAAAAATATTTTACTTTATCATTCAACTCCAAAAATTTCACTAAATCCATTGGTAATAGTTAAAATTTTCAATTCCTTCTCAATTTGGTCAAATTCACTGTCAAAGTCACAAGTGCAGTTAAAATCACAAAAATGCCCCTGATAACCAGAATAACATAATTTACATCAAAATGTGCAATTTATCGCTCCAATAAATTTCTCTTCCTAGCGTACCTTCAAATTCTTATTTTATTAACAGTAGTAGTCTTCCGAAGATTTAGGGTACGGGTAGAACAAATCCAATAATTACATCCAAATCCCGACAAAATGCTATTATATCAAAATTTTTGTTTCATTACACCGATCATCTTTTGTTCTGGCCATTGATACAAATTCTTATCCTATTATAAGTAGTAGCCAATCGAAGGTTAAAATGTAGGATATTACATTCTCCCCTCTTTCCAAAAAATTTCGTCCTCGAAATTGGCTTACAGTTGAAATAATTCTGGATACTCTCTCAACATCTTCGCTTCCGTTTCCTAAGTCGTGTCTTGCACTGGATAATGATTCCACAAGTGGAATTTTCTTATTTCACAAATCCTTTTCAACATACTTCAAGATCTTAATAGGCTTTTCCTTATACTACAAGCTTAGAGTCATCTCAATAAGCACTTTATCAAAATTTATGCAGGATCAGCTATATACTTCCAAAGTTGGGAGACGTGAAACAAGTTGTGAATGCCTTAAGCTCTACTGGTAACTCTGATCAATAAGCTATCTTCCCAATCCTCTCAATAATAGGGAATAGTCCAATGTACCTAAGTATCAACTTCTTCTCTTGTCCTTTGATTCCCAATTGTCGTTGCACAATCAATATTAAAAAATACACGATCTCCTTCTACAAATTCTAAATCTCTCCTACGTTGATCTGCATAACTTTTCTGTTTACTCTGAGCTGCCTCCAACTTGAATTTGATGATTTCCACAACCTATCAAACTTTTCAAGATCGAAGGCATCCTATTCACCCATTCTCCATACAAAACTTTCCAAATACAACGGGGACTGACATTTCCTTCCATATAAAGCCTCAAGCAAGGTCTTTCCAATTATTAATTGATAAATATTATTATATATGAATTTTGCATACATCAAATTATCAATCCACATAGTTCCAAAATCCAAAGCGCAAGCCCACAACATGCTATCCAAAGTTCTATTCACTCATTCAGTTTGTCCATCCGTCTGTAGTTGCGTTGATGTGCTAAACTTTAATGTTATCCCATACCTCTACTATAGTTTAGTCCCAAATATCGAGATAAATCTGGGATCTTGGTCTGATATAATACCAAAGGGTACTCCACTCCATGAAGTCTAATTACTTCCTCCATATAGATTTTACTTAACTTCTCTAAAGAATCCCATTGGTTGGTGAGGATGAAAGAAGCAAACTTAATCAGTCAATCTACTATTATCCATATAGTATCTCGTTGTCTTACTGCCGTAGGTAATCCCGTAATGAAGTCCCTAGTAATTCTATCCTATTTCCACGATAGAGTAGGTAATGGCTGTAGTAACCCTCCAGGCTGTGCTAATCGGCTTTCACTCACTGACAAATTAAACATCGAGCTACAAAGTTTGAAATATCATTCTTCATACCAAAGCACCAATAATGTCATTTCAAGTCCTGATACCTTTACGGCTTCTGGATGGATGGTAAACTTACTTCGATGTGCTTCCTTTAAAATATCTTATCTTATTACAGATTGTTTCAGAATACAATATTGATCTCAGTAATAAATAATCCCATCATTGTCCTTTCAGAATTCATCTCCTCCCTTATCCACCTCCTTTTGCACCAACTTTTGCAACTTTTTATCTTTATCTTGCTCTCCCTTAAACTATTGTAGGAATATAGGTTAAATGGAGACATTACTTGTTCTTATTTCTGCGTCTACTCTAAATGCTTCCAATTCTAGAATTTGTAGCATCTGAAGAGCTGATAAATTCACCTTCCTACTAAGGGCATCTGATACTGTGTTTGCATTTCTAGGATGATATTTAATTGGACACCGAAATTCTTCCAAAAATTCCATCCACCAACGTTGCCTCATGTTCAATTCCTTTTGAGTAAAAAACATACTTCAAACTTTTATGGTCGGTAAAGACTTCAAACTCAGCTCCATACAAATAATATCTCCATTTCTTAAGGGCAAACACAATAGCTGCCAATTCCAAGTCATGTGTAGGGTAATTCTCCTCATGGGGTTTCAATTTCATAGAGATATAAGCTATCACCTTTCTCTCCTGCATTAATATTCCTCCCAATCCTTCATTTGACACATTCATGTACACCTCATAAGTTTTCTCCATCATCAGCAATACCAAAAAAGGAGCAGAACTTAACCTTTTATTTAGTTCCTGAAAATTTCTCTCACACTTCTCGATCCAAACATAAAGAACTTTCTTTTGCGTGAGTCGAGTCAAAAGTGAAGCTATCTTAGAAAGTTCCTCAATACATCTCCGATAATATCCTACTAATCTCAAAAAACTTCGTATTTTAGTTGGAGTCTCGGGACGTGTCCAATAAGTCCGCTTTAACTTTTGTAGGATCCACAATAATCCTGTCTTTAGATATCACATATCCTAAGAATGCTACTTCTTGTAGTCAAAACTCATTCTTACTATGTTTTGCATGCAATTTAGCTTCCCTTAACTTCCCAGTACTTTCCGAATGTGTTGTTCATGTTCTTGAGAATCTTTAGAATACACTGAGATATCATGTACAAATATAATAACAAAATTATCTAAGTAAGGCCGAAATGTTCAGTGCATCAGGTCGATGAAAACTATAGGGGCATTAGTAACACTAAAGGGCATTACTACAAATTCAAAATGTCCATATCGTGTGTTAAATGCAATTTTTGGTATATCCTCTTCCTGGATTCGAACTTGGTAGTATTCTTACCTCAAATCTAAGATTCGAAAAACATCATGCCCCCTGTAACTGGTCAAACAATTCATCAACAATGGGCAATGTATATTTATTCTTTACCATCACTGCATTCAACCCTCAATAATCCATACACATCTGTAGTGACCCATCTTTCTTCTTAACAAACAATACTAGTGCTCCCAAAGGTGAAGTATTTAGCCGAATGATCCATTACTCCATTAATTCCTGTAATTGTTTATTGAGTTCCTGTAATTCTGTAGGCGCCATTCTATAAGGAGTTCTTGAAATTAGTTCTACCGATGGCACTGAATCAATAGAAAACTCTACTTCTATCTCTCTCTCTTCTGTGGTAATTCCTTCAATTCTGCCGCAAAAAAAGAAAAATCTAAATACTCATTCACCATAGGGACATCTTCGAATTTCTTAACCTCTATTGACTTATTAATTACATATGCCAAGTATCCAGTACACCCTTTCTTAATCATTTCCTGGGCTTTGAGTCTTGATATAAAAGCATCACTTTTCCTTGCAGCCTTACCTACCAATTCTAATATAGGTTTTTTAGGCTGACAGAATTGTACCACCTTATGTCTGCAGCCAACTTGAGCATGATGTTGAGATAGCCAATCTATGCCTAAGATAACATCATAGTCCTCTATGGGTAGATATATCAAATCTCCTCCTAATATTTCATTTTCTACCCAGATCTTACAGCCTTTATATATTTTCTCACTATTCAATTATTTTCCCAATAGGTGCTGATAATCATTTCATATAAAGTTTCCTCCCCTTTAATTCCCATAGAATCAAGAAATGAATTGGCAACAAAGGAATGCATAGAACTAGGATCTACCAATTATTTAGTATTATGATAAAAAAATAAGGAGAGTACCTTCCACTACTGTAGCAAAATTATCTGTCCTTTCTAATGCAACCACTCAAGCATTCATTTGTGGTTTGGTATGTCTGATTCTAGTAGGTAGAAGTTCATTCTAGATTCCCTCTTCCTAGTCCTAACCTCTGCCCCTGATTATTTCTTCTCGGTCAACTCCATCTTCTTGTCCTTTGAGGGTGAAGGCAATTTAAAATCTTATGCCCTACTTTCCTATAATTGAAGCATTTAAAAGAGGGTGGTCCTCCAATCGGGCCTCCCCTCCTTTGCATTTTTCCTTTCTTCTGCCATCAGGGCCCTCTAGATTATTTCTAATTTATACCCAGAAATCCAGTTTGATTTCTCCTACTCATATTCTTATTTATTCTAGTATTCTTATTGGCTCTAGTGATAGTTCTAGTCAACTGTTGAATGGTATCAACCATTTTTTGGAAAGTTTGGAACATAGGATGATCCAAATTTAGAAAATGGGAACCTCCCACATGTGGTTCCTCTACCGTTGTCTTAAGGTGATTTTGAGTAGTTTGTGACGATAGTTCGAGAGTTCTTTTATGAGGCATCTGTACAGTTCATACGATTTTACTGGTAAAATAATATAACATAGCTCGAAAGCTGGCACATAAGTGGATACAGTGCGCATAGCAAGAACTTAATTTATATGCATTCACAAAGTCAGTACAAAATTTTATATGCTGAGCAGACCGTCATATACACTGGTCGAACTGTACATATCCTACTACATATATCTACATCTCATTCTCCTACTCATCATCTTACTATCTGAAACGGGAGGTCCTGAATCGGTAGAAACTGTGTAGAACCAGCTACATCAAATCCCTCATCTCTATCCACATCAGGGTGCAACCAAGGCAGTATCTCTATGTCTATCTCCAACTCCTCCTCAAGCTCCTCGACCACAGGTACCTCCACCTCGGGTACCTCTTGATCCTCTCCTGCCTCAGTAACCTCTAAACTCTTTATCTTCTCCTTCAATAGTCCCGGTACTTCCCCGCCAAATACCTCCTTATCATCCTCAGACAATACTGCACCATCGGGGATACTGTCCTCCTTATTATCATCCTAATAGTACAGCTCAATATCACCATTAATCTCATCGGAATTGCCACCTACCTCCTTATCTGGCGGCGATATCCTCTCGGGAATAGATGTCCCCTCCAGACTAAGGTCTCGCATAAATAGAGTAATGACAGGTACTATTGGGTTAAATATACTACCAGAGAGACAGGGTACATAACGGCGGCCAGGGCCGGATCCTGTCAAAATGACACGTCCTGCCACACTTACTCGGTAGACCGACCTAATCTTCTCAGGTCTCTATACACCCGAACTCTCACCTGTCTCTTTCTTCCCATCATCGCTGTGCTCATCCATTGGGCGCTTACCCTTATCACTCCTATTTGTCATACGCACAAAATGAAAGAATTCTATCCATTCCTATGACGATACCACAGTTATATAATACTATGCTCTAATACCAATTGTAACATCCCTACTAAAAGTAACATCGAAAGCATATCAAAATTGGGTATCGCCCCATCCAGTTACCCAAGTAAGGGGTCTTTATAACAAAGAACCAAAAGAGTATACAAGGTCTACACTCATACTAACATCATCACATAACAGAGAATTTGATACATGCAGTCTCCATACTACATCAGCAATAAAGTACATAATTCAAAGAGGAACGTCTAGACCTAGGTTGCTGTCACTGTGGTATCGTCCTTCTATCCATAAGTCCATTCAACACTAGATCCTAAAAATTGATAAGATAAAAAACACGTGTGAGTAACAAATCACCCAATGAGTCTTGTGTATGCTAGTACTTTAATAAGGAAACAGAGTACATAAAACCTTCATGGAAAAGTATAACATTTTCCATTGGAAATAATTTCAAACTCTTAAAAGAAGAGTTTGTTCTGAACTCAATCATTTTTGAAAAACTGTGTTTCAATTTCAAATCATTGCCCCAATTTTCAAATCACAGGTACTTCTCCAATAGAAGGTCGACCTGTATGTAAACCTTACAAAGCTTCACATTCGGCGTCACGTATCATTGTACTTAGACCGCAGCTTACAAGACTCAATCATGTGTTGCCAAAAGGGTAAGTACACCATAATGTACTACTAAGAATAAATAATAGGTATACCACAGTATACCAAGTACCCTACAGCGTGCTAAGAATAAATAATAAGTATACCGTAGCATACCGAGGGTACAGCAGCACACTCTTGCCACCATAAGCCAGGAGTCCCAATCCTAACGTCAATTACCATCGAGATGGCAAAGAGTCAAATGCACCAAGTGTCCCCGCTCGGCATTCAGCGAATGACTCAAAAATAAAATGCGCCTGCAGATGCGGCAATTGCCAGAAGCTAAACGACTAGCTAGAACGACTTATCTCAATGTTCTGTCGCCCTTTTTGCAGTAAGACAAACCTCAGAACTAGCTAGGTTACTTAGGGTCATCTATCTCTAACATGAACTAGCATAAATATCAAAGTCCTTGCGAGTACTCAACGCTACCAATACTAACCCCTACTAACTGATCAGGCTAGAGGGTTATTTGATCCCGTAGGATTTTCAAAAAAACATTTTTGAAGCAAAATATCATTTTTCAGAAATTGATCCTACTAACTTGCAAGTCAGATAATAAATTCCTTAGGCTCTGCAGGGCTAATCAATTCATTCCATAGGCACATTAGGCAAAAAAAGCCATTTTTGAGATCAAAATGTCATTTTTCAAAAGTCAATCTCATATAAAGAGATTATTTTCCAAAACTATGTCGAAACAGGGTAAAGAGTTCTTTTTGAACACTAAAATAATTTTCAAAAGTATTTGGGTCATTTTGCTTGTACCCAATCTCAAAAGTCATTTCAAGGGTATTCGGGTCATTTTACCCATACCCGATTCTAAAAGACTTTTCGAGTGTATTCGGGTCATTTTACCCTTACCCGATTTAAAAAGTGTTCACAAGAGTTCCAATAAGGATATTTTGGTCATTTACCGAATACCCGATTCCAAAAGTTTTCATAAAATATTCCAATAAGGGTATTTGAATCATTTTCCAAATTCTCGATTCCAAAAGGAATCCATTTCAAGAAATCCATAATTCTAATCCTAAAAGAGGATTAAATTCAAAGTTTCCAAACTTATTTCCATAAAATGTTCCAATAAGGGCATTCCAGTCTATTTGTGAATACCTGATTTCAAGAATTTTCATTTTCCAAAAATCCCAAGCGTTAAATTCAAAAAGGACTAAATTCACAAAATTCATACTTTAATCATCCATTTAGATTTCCAAGCCAAATATGAAGTTCATTTGAGCCCAAAATGGCATAAGAATAAATCTTGTTCAGATAACCTTAAATATATTCAGGGATTTCCATAACGGTATAATACATAGCATTTAATGGAAAAGTAAAGCACACTAGCTTTCAAAAGGTTTTAGAAATCAAAGGGACTCACCTCGTGTCCTAATGAACTTTTCCCGTTCACGGCCATCCAACCATCGTTTCCACCATTTTCAATATGTCATTGGCCATTTCCTGACAAACCTATATTAAACATCATTTTTAGGTTTAGTTGTGTTTGGTCGAAAAATAGTCGACGTACCCAATGGATAGTCGACACTAGCCGACGAGGTCGATGTCCAACCGATGTTTAGCCGACGGTTAAAGGAAAACATTCAACTTTTATTCATGTCATTTTTTTATCATTTGTTTATTTATTTCATTTTTCTTTTTCCAAAGGGATTAACTCCATGTTTCTCATTCATACCACCCGAAATCACAAAATTAATCATCCTTAAGTTCATGCATTTTCGAACTAATTTTTTGGAATTTCACTGATTGACACATGATTTTGTTTTGCTCATAACTTTCAATCCACAACTCTGATTTGTCTCTATGATATACCAAAATGACCGTAAGACTCTTAAATTTAATTATATATTGGTATTTTCCTGAGTTCAGGTTTCCGTGAAACAAAACAGAGCAAAAACCACCCCAGTAGTTTTGCTCCAATTTAACTATTCATGCTTTCCTTTAATTTCCTATACCCCTTTAACACCTTGAAAGCATGAATTCATTCAATTTTCCTTCAAATAACCTTTGATCCTTCAATTTTCAAATTCCAAAAACTCATAAAAGTCATGTTTATTCAACACAACTTTACTTCTTTCAATCAAAAGCTAGCATAATTCATTTTTCTAACTTATTAACTTCAATTTCAATTCTTCTTTGGTCATCATCTCATCAACCAAGATCAATCCTTCGAACTACCATGAATATTCAATTCTTCATCACACAAAACAATATCCATAAAACTTCTAGGAAGCCGACACACATAGACACATAGAAAGTTTATCAACAAAGTTTATAAAAAGTTTATAAACCCTAGCTTTTGATCTACAATCAAGAGATGAAAATCATATTTTCATGTTAAAATTGATATCAAAATGTTCACCATTCACCCAACAACAACTTTAATTCTAGCGGTGAGGTTTTACCTTGTATTTAGAGCTCTTTGGTGTGAATTTGCACCAAGATTCTCTCAAGAACACACACTAGCACCTTTTTTTTTTCTCTCTCTCTCTTTTAAGTTAATTTCTTTTTCTCATGTTTTTCTTTCTTCAATGCTGCCAAAAATATGGATGTAAATCAGCCTCTTCACCGCCATTCTTCATCAGAAATTTGGCAAAGAAAATATTAATTTAATTAATTGTATGGTGGATAATATTTAGGTGTGTTCCAATTGAAAATTTACACACCATAATCCTTAATTTTCCTCCTCAATATGTCTTCTTCTTTTCTCTATTGAGGCTGCCAACTTCTTAGCTAATTTTCAGCCATTCAACCACCTTTTTATGATCCAAATATTGGACAATTAAATTGCACAAGACCTTAATTAAATAGCCCACAAATGATGTGTTCCAATCATAAAAATACACATTATTTTTTTATTTATTTTGTAATTCTTTAATTTTATGCATCTTCCATGAATTCTTCATGCAACCTTCATAAATTGACACATGTCCAAGGCTACCAATCACAAAATGCTACACGCCTAAATTTTTTACTTCATTTTCAATTTTTCTCAGAAATGACCAAAATTGGGTCCGAAATGAAAAAATATTTTACTTTACAATTCAACTCCAAAAATTCTACTGAATCCATTGGTAATACTTAAATTCTTCAATTCCTTCTCAGTTTGGTCAAATTCACCGTCAAAGTCACAAGCACAGTCAAAATGATGAAAATGTCCCCGATAACCCGAATAACATAATTCACATCAAAACGTGTGTTGCATTGCACTGATCAATTTATCTTCTCAGCGTACCCTCAAATTCTTATTTTATTAACAATAGTAGCCTTCTGAAGATTTAGGGTACGGATAGAACAAATTCAATTATTACATCCATGTCCTGACAAAATACTATTATACCAAAATATTTATTTCATTACACCGATCATCTTTTGTTCTGGCCATTGATACAAATTCTCATCCTATTAATAGTAGTAACCAATCAACAGTTAAAATGCAGGGGTATTAAATGCAATGGCTCCATTGTTGTCACAATATAGAGATATTGGATCTATAATGCTAGGGACCACTCCAAGTTCTGTGACGAACTTCTTAATCCAAACTGCTTCTTTAGCTACTTTTGAAGTGGAAACGTACTCAGCTTCAGTCGTTGAGTCGGCAATAGTATCTTATTTGGAACTTTTCCAAGTCACTGGCCCTCCACACAACGTAAACACGTAACCAGATTGTGATTTAAAATCATCCTCATCGGATTGAAAACTGGCATATATATACCTATTTACTTTCAAATTACCTTCTCCATACACCAAGAATACATCCTTAGTCCTTCATAAGTATTTAAGGATATTCTTTACAGCCGCCCAGCCTAACATGCTTTTGCTGAAGAGCATGTTGTTCACAAAAAACACCAAGGAGACAGTGACACAACAACTTGTATTATGCTGGCATCAATGTCTCCTGAGCTACAAAAATAACATCAGCATATGGATGTTAAAACGATTATTCTCCATCTTAGAGAGTTGTTCAATCAACAATCAAGAACAGAGAGATATGGGATATCTAAAGAGCTGCTTCGATCGAATATTGTTGAAAGTGCTTCTGTGGCCACTCATAGGCTGAAGATGCCGGGTTTGATAGAGAAGCTTGCATCTCTTGGGTTTATAATAGACAATGAATTAAGTATTGACTTAATTCTGCAATTTTTGCCCAAACATTTTTCACAATTTGTGATCAACTATCAGATAAATAAGATTAAGTCTGTATTCCCAAGTTGATCAATCTTCTCAAAACTGCGTAGTCCTTCATGAAAAAGGAATCCAATGCTGTCTTGATAGTAGAATCTTCTTATTCTAAGAAGAAATTTCCTAAGAAGAAGAAGGAAGCTCCCACTAAGCCCAAAGGTGGTGTGAAGAAGAAGGACGAAGCCATGAAAGGCCCATGCCATTACTATGGCAAGATGGGCCATTAGAGACGCAACTGCAAGGCCTATTTGGAGACCCTAAAGGAGAGGAAGGAGAAGAAGAAGCTTACAAGTACTTCTACTTCTACTCCTGGTATGTTCAAGATTAAGATAAATACTTCCTTTAGAAATGAGATATCAGTATTAGATACTGAATGTGGATCTCATTTGTGCAATAATTTTTAGGAACTAAAGGACAGTAGAAGGCTTGAGAAGGGCGACATGGACCTACGTACTACAAATAGAGCAAAGGTTGCTGCACTTACTGTGGGGACTTACAAGCTACACCTACCTTCTACATTAGTTTTAGAACTTCAAAACTGTTATTATGTACTAATTTTATTGAAAAACATTATCTCAATTGCATGTTTAGATTTATATGGATTTCATTTAATTTTTAACAATAAATATTGTTCTTTTTCATTAAATGATATCCACTATGGTTCTGCAACTTTGGTTAACGGTTTATATGTTCTAGACATAGATAATCCAATTCTCAATATAAATAATAAGAAACTAAAGAAAAATAACACAACATCATATTATTTATGGCATTATCATTTCGGCCATATAAATGAGAATTGTGTTTCTAAGTTACATAAACTAGGTGATTTAGGGTCATTTGATATGAATCATATGGCACATACGAATCTTATTTACTCGGTAAAATGGCTAAAACTTATTTTTTTAGAAAAAAAGAAAGGGCAAAAGAGTTACTAGAACTCATACATATTGATGTATGTGGCCTAATATCTGTACAATCAACAGGAGGTTATTACTATTTCATAGCCTTTATCGATGATTTTTTGTGATATAGGTATTTGTATTTAATGAAATAAAAATTTGAGGCTTTTAACGAGTTCAAAGACTTCAAGAATAAAGTAGGAAAACAACTTGAGAAAAGTATTAAAACTCTAAGATCTGATCGAGGAGGCGAATACTTGAGCCAAGTGTTTCAAGGTTATCTTAGAGATAATGGAATATTATCTCAATGGACTCCACTATATACACCTCAACGTAACAGTTATCTGAGAGAAGGAATCAAACCCTTTTAAACATGGTACGGACCATGATAGCTTCTGCAGACCTACCAAAATCATTTTGGGGGTACGCACTGGAGACTTCTGTTTATATTCTAAATAGAGTTCTATCAAAAATGGTTGATACTACCCCATTTGAATTGTTCTTTGGTAAAAAACCAAAATTATCTCACTTGAAAGTATGGGTTGTCCTGTTTTTGTTAAAAGACCACAGTCAGACAAACTTAATAGTAAGTTTGACAGATGTTTATTTGTGGGATACCCGAAAGTATCTTATTGTTATTACTTCTACCTTTCTTCAGAAAATAAAGTTTGTTTCGAAACATGCGGTCTTTTTAGAGAAGGAGCACTTGCTCAGAGGGGACAGTGAGAGTAAAATTGAACTTAGTGAAATTCAAGAAGAACAAACAAATAAGGATCAACCATCTGATCCCGCATTTATTGATAGAATAGATGAACCTTCTACTACACAAGAACCTCGTAGGTCGAGTAGGATATGTGTGGCATCTGAGACATATGGATTTCTCATAATTAACCACAATGACGTATTGCTCATAGATAAGGATGAGCCTACTACCTACAAGGAAGTTCTGAATAGTTTAGAGTCTGAGAAATGGCTTGAAGCCAAGAAGTTTGAGATGGATTCTATATATGACAACCAAAACCAAGTATAGACTTTGGTTGATCCTCCTAAAGGGATCAAACCTATTGGGTGCAAATGGGTTTTCAGGAAGAAAACCAACATGGATGGTAACATAGTTACTTACAAAGCATGACTAGTGGCAAAGGGTTATCGTCAATAGCATGGTATTGACTATGACAAAACATTCTCGCCAGTAGCCATGCTAAAATCCATTAGAATACTCCTAGCCATTGCCGCTCATTTTAACTATGAGGCCTGGCAAATGGATGTGAAACCAGCTTTCTTAAATGGAAACCTAATTGAGGAAGTGTATATAAGAAGGTTAGCAGGAGTGTAGTCATTTTCTTGTTGCTTTGTGTAGATAACATATTGCTTATAGCAAATTATGTACCTATCCATCAATCAGTGAAAGTTTGGTTGTCCAAGAAATTCGTCATGAAAGACCTTGGATAAGTAACCTACATTCTTGGAATAAGGATCTATAGAGATAGATCGAAAAGGTTGTTAGGTCTTTCATAGTCTACATACATAGATAAAGTGCTAAAGATGTTTAGTATGGATCAATCCAAGAAGGGATTTTTACCCATGAAGCATGGGATAAGCCTTTCAAAATCGATGAGTCCTAAAATACAAGTTGAAAGGGATCACATGAGTAGAATACCTTATGCATTTGCAATTGGGTATGTCATGTATATTATGATATGTACTAGGTCCGATGTATCTTGTGCTCAAAGTTTTACGAATAGATACCAGTCAGATCTTAGAGAGGATAGGAGAATCTAGCATGTAGAGTAACTTTTTTGATTTGAGAACAATTCTCAAATTTAGATACTAGTCGAGATAGTTTGATTCTGTGAGTTTATTAGTTTCCAAGATGCTATGAAGGTTTAGGTTGGTTGACATGATGTAGATGACCTAAATGTAAAGATATAGAAGATTAGCTAATTGTGTATGCACATGTAATGCAAATAATTAGGCTTTTAATTAGGTGAATTATTATTTCACTATTTTACTCAAACCAATAGCTCCCACTATTGATTCAGGAAAGCCCATTAGAAGCTTTCCTAGTAGACCGATATTCTAATTTCTCAAGAATAACCTTAAGTTTGCCCAACAAGCTACCCTTGAGTTCAATGGTAAGTATCCAATACCAATTACATCCAATGTAATAACCAAATCATTGGGTGATTAACATCTTTCAATCTAAAATCTTTTAAGCTAACCTAATATTTCCTCTAATTTTCTTTATGCTTGAGTTAGCCCAATCGGGATAAAGAAATTTAGTTAAACCTGACTCATTAATCAGGAATTTAATTCCATAAGAATTTAATTTCATAGCTTAAACATGTCTGATGTTAAGTAGGCTTGGGTTAGCCCAACAACCTGGTCTTAAAATATGACTCTTATTCTTACTATATTAATGAAAGGCATTATGTTTCATATTATTTGAGTGATTTGTTCCTTTTAGTTGTCTGATCATTTGGCATGCATAAAATTTATTAATAAGGAGTATAAATTGAAAAACATTGCAATAAAAAATTACGTGGTATGGTTACTGACTTTTCTAAATTAATTTTCTTGAGCCATGAAGGAAATTAATATGGTCAACCCTATGTGTTCATGTATGATTTAAGTAGAAGGCCTTGCCCTCTTTCCTAGTTTTGGTCGCCATCTCCAAAATAAAATAATTCTATCTCTATCTAACCTATCTAACCTTGGCCAAGGATTTCTCAAGTTGTGATTCTACAAGTGGCCATAAGATATTCACCCCTACAGAAGTGGTGAATCCTTTATTAACCCTCTAAACTACTTTTTTTTTTTTTACTTCATATTTCACTCAACATCTATCTTATAGCCGGCCATCGATCTGACTCCAAAGATTGGAATCAAAGTATAATGCTCAGTAAACAAAGTATCTTGGAGATCTCAAGTCTAAGGATACTTGCATGTTTACTATAACGAGATTCTATCACTGGCACTAAACAGTTATCCATATGATTATCTTATATCTAGGTCATCCAATGTACTTGTTCTAGTAACAAGCATCCACGTGTTAACTTTGAGTATCACAATACTCACGGATGTGAGAATCACCGCTTGATCAAAACAGGAAGTCTAACATGTGCTAGTCTTAACGCATTAATAATATCCTATCTTATTAATACTATGACTGGGGATAATTTAAATACGAACACTATACAGTATTGTAGGAATCTCACATCATGATCTCTACCATGATTTCCTTGACGCGATGCTATACTTGGGACTTTATCTAACAGTTATATTTACACAAAATTAAAACAAACTGAAAGATAAATAATGCATTTTTATTATTACAAAAATGTGTCATATACAAAATACAAGTAATTGCCTCTAGGGCATAATACTAACAAGTCCTTAAAGAGTGTTAGCCAATAAAATCGGGACTCAAGCACCTTTCTTGCAGTGTTGTTAGCTTGGTAGTGGCCTTCTGTGGGTCCTTCATGACAATAGTTCAAGATGTTTGCACTTTTCGCGGAATCCACACATCTTCGAATGATTTGATCTGCACAACACCTAAACAAGTAAGAATCTTTCCTAAAGTAATGCTTTACTTCGGAGAGGAATTTCTTCTTTTGTTGCAACGTGAAATCCTTAGGAATAATTCTTACAACCAAATAATTAGCAAAATCCACAAACCAAGGTGCTTGAGAAATCTCACCATCAATAAGTAGAAGTTGTTCATCCAGGAAGGTGTCATTCATGTCCCCTTTAGCCAGTGGTTCTAAGTTAGGATTTTCCAACATAGATAAGTGTTCCCTAACCAAATTTTCTATTCCCTTTTTATCCCTAATATTCAAGTCAAGTTCCTGCAGTAATAAAACCCATCTTTATCAATTTTAGTTTGGAATCATGCTTGGTTAGTAGGTATTTAAGAGTGGAATGGTCCGTATACACAATGACTTTAGACAAAATAAGATGAGAACAAAATTTACCAAAAGTAAACTATTACAAACAATTCTTTCTCCATTGTGATGTAGTTCTCTTATACCACCGTAAGAGTTTTGCTTCCATAGTAGATTGGTTGAAAATATTTATTCCTGCTTTGTCCAAGCACCACGCTTACTGCATAATCACTTGTATCACACATTAATTCAAAAGGAAGAGACCAATCTGGTGCAATTAAAATAAAAGAATTGATCAATTTATTTTTAAGCATATTTAAAATATTAAGACATTTATCATCAAAATGAAAAACAACATATTTTTCAAGTAGAGAAGTAAGAGGTTTAAAAAATTTGGAGAAATCTAAGATAGATCTCCTATAAAAGCTTGCATGAGCAAAAATGCTTCGGTTTGCCTTCACTGAAATGGGAGGAGGAAGTTTCTCAATTGCCTCAATTTTTTCTTTGTCGACCTCAATACCTTTCCTTGAAATCTTGTGTCCTAACACAATACCTTCTTGCACCATAAAGTGACATTTTTCCAAATTAAGCATGAGGTTGGTCTCTTCACACCTTTCAAACACATTTTCTAAATTGGCCAAACATAGTCAAAAGAATCACAAAAAATAGAGAAATGATCCATAAATACCTCCATGATGTCTCCCACAAGACCTTCAAAGATAGCCATCATACATCTTCGAAAAGTTCCTAGACTATTGCAAAGACCAAAAGGCATACGACGATATGCAAAAGTACCAAAATGGCATGTAAATGTAATCTTCTCTTGATCCTCTAGTGTTATGGGAATTTGAAAGTAACCAGAAAAACCATCTAAAAAATAATAAAACTCATATCGGCTAATCTTTCTAACATTTGATCAATGAAAGAGAGAAGAAAATGGTCCTTCCTAATTGCTTCATTTAATTTCCTATAACCAATGCAAACCTTCCAACCGGTTACCAATCTTATTAGGATAAACTATTTTTTTTCATTCGGGCTCACCATCATTCCCCCCTTCTTTGGTACTACTTGTGTTGGGCTTACCCAAATACTATCAGAAATAGAGTAAATGATGCCTGAATCTAAGAGTTTAATCACCTCACCTTTTACCACATTGCTCATATTTGGGTTCAACCTACGTTGGGGTTACACTATGGGCTTTGCTTCATCTTCTAACAATATTTTGTGAGTGCAAAAGGAAGGACTAATTCCCTTAATGTCCGTGATATTCCATGCTATGACTCCCTTATATTTTCTCAATAAGCCTATTAATTTGGTCTTTTATTCCAAAGTAAGGTCTTTTGCAATAATCACTGATATTTTTTTTCCGTTAGCCAAAAAATGCGTATTCCAAAAGCTCGGGGAGGTCCTTCAAGTCCAATTCCCGCGGTTCCTCACTGGATGACTTCATCTTTCCTAAACAGCTTTTTTCAATTTCTTCAAACTCCCCCACCTCAAGAGTTTTATTTGACTCCTCCAAGAATGCAATAGATTGCTCCATCAATTCCATAAAGAAATTGCCCAATGATTCCTACATAAAATCAAAGATAGACTCTTCAAGAATATCACTCTTCAAGAATATCAATCCTTAAGCAAGAATCATCAGAAGATATAGGATGTTGCATGCTTTTGTAGATTTTAATAATGACTTCTTCATCCCCAACCCTAGGTATTAACTTTCCCCCATGAATGTCAATTAAAGTTTTTGTAGTACCTAGAATGGGTCGACCTAGGATTAAAGGAACTTTCGAATCTTCAACCATATCTAGAATAAGAAAATCCACAAGAAATATGAATATGTCCACTTTAACCAACACATCTTCGACTATACCCCTAGGATATTTACTAGATCTATCTTCAAGTTAAATACTCATCCTAGTGGGTTCGGCTTACCTAGGTGTAGCTTTTTAAAAGTTTTGTAAGGGAAAATATTAATGCTAGCACCTAACTGTAAAATGTAAGAGTACCAACAAGATAAGGAATAGAAAAACTATCTGGATCATTTTCTTTGCATGGCAAATTTCATTGGTCTTGCAAGATGGTATATCATTCTTCATTTAAAACCACAGTGGACAAGTCTTCTGATGCATAAATTTTGGGTATATAAAATCATCAATTTTAAATCCATCCCCTAATAAAGTTTTAATTAAAATATTAATCCCAAAATACACATGTGAGCAAGTATACTTATCGCAAGCATAGTATAGGGAATTAATGAGTATCAAACCTCAAAGGAACAAGACACACTAATCACTTTTTATTCATTGTTTAACCTATCAACTAAATTAATAAAGAAATGAAAATAAAATATGTACATACGTATATATATATATATATATATATATATATATATATATATAACTCACGAAGAGAAAAACCTATAATTAAATAGTTATTCTCAAAAGTATGTCACGAATCGTCTAATACCTATCATAACCAATTATTTTCTTGGCATCATGAAGGAATATAAAGATAAATTCCACTTCGTTTGTCAATCCATGGAATCCCATATTTTGATTCATATTAACAGATTTGTCAATCAAGCTAACATAACCAAAACATGCATTAAGCTCATCATTACATATTTTTATTCAATTAGCAGATTTGTTAATCAAGCCATCCTAACCAAAATATACACGAATCTCAATTCTTTAAAAATATAAAATTAGCTAATAATTCTATGTCAAGGTGAAATTAACTTAACATTTGATCACTTAGTTCTAAAATCCTAACTTCATCGTTCAAATCCATCAAGATTCAACAAATACGAAATCAATGTAATGAAACTTCTAACATCGTTGTGTCGAAGTCAATTAGAAGAACTCGCATCAATAACCAATAAAATTAAGTAATAAAATACCAAAAAAAAGTTAATTAATCAAAGAACTAAATTAACTCAAAATCATAAATCCAAGAATAGTATCTAAATACAATTAAAGAATTAAAATCATCATTGATCAAGAAAAAGAAAACAAAGGAAAGAGATAAATACTTATAGACAAGACTTTCAATTTCCAATGAAAACTCCTCTAAGAATCAATGTTGCTTAAGTAATTCCTCTAGAGAAAATATTGGTCATGCACTCTAAAAATATATTGAGCTCTACATTGTGCACCCCCCCTTTTCTAAGGTAATTGGCCTTTATTTATAGGCTTACAAAGTTCCTAAAAGAATTCTAAGTAAAGAAGAAGTATTTGCCTTAAAATTCAAAACCAAAAAAGAGTTGTAAAATTCTAAATAAAATTCTAAGAAAAACTAAGGAGTTCCACCGCCTTAATTGCAAAATTGAGAAGTTGAAGTCTTCATTGTCATTTTGTGCTGAAGACATTTTTTTCGTTGAATTGAAAATAGCTTCAATTTGAGCCATTCTTCTTTAATCTAGCCAATAAAATTGATTTCTTTCTTTTGCTGTTGCGTCGACTCAATTGAGCCTTACTTTCCTTGCATCGACTCAATTGAGCCGCAAACCATTCAGACCCACCGATTGCATTTCTCTTTTACTTTTGTCTCCTTAGCCCATGATTTCATTCCTTTCTTTATTATGCTTTTGTCTTTTCCTCTTTTGCTTTTCATCTTTGTTGCTTTTCTTCTTTGGCCCACCGAAATTTGTCTTTTGCTTTGTCTACTTAGCTGTAAACCACGTCGTGAGGTTCCTTGTCCTTTCCAATTTCTAATTGCAATTTTTCCTCTGTTCCATCAATTTCTTTCTGATTTTCTCTATTCTTCCAACATAGGACCAGTGCCAGGTCCACTTTCTTGGTTTGGTGCTAGGTCTGCACTGGAATTTATTCAATTAGCTCTAAATTTCACCTATTTTTGCATAAAATTTCAGAAAAGCATTTTTATAAATGAAATATCAAATAGGAAGGAATATGACTAGTTATTATATTAAAAGTGTCTCAAATTAATCTCAAATAACCAAGAAAATAACGATGATTTTACCCCCACACTTGAATCTTTACTTGTCCTCAAGTAAATACTCAAACAAAGCGCTCAAAACAATTTATTTCTTTTCATATTCATCCATAACAAAGCCATAATTTTTTTCCAACTTTAGATAAAAAAAAAATTGCCATTCATTCACCTTTGAAAACCTTTGTAAACTCTTGCATTAAATCAAATAATCCTAAGGCCATCAAAGTAAGTTAAACAAGCTTATATCTAGTACAAGAAAATTATTCCATTCTTCAAGCAAAAACATAGATAACATAAATCATACAAGTCAAGTCATTTAACCAATTCAAGCATTATAAACTCAAATTTACAAAACTCGAGTTAATGAAACAAGGAAAACACTCCTCTCTTCTCTTTTTTCTATGACTTTGGGAATTGATAGTCTCAAGTGAATGGATTTCTCTTCACGCACCGTATTGGCCCCCTTTATAGGAATCACTCATCATTTTTTTTTTTTTTTAGCAATTGTCATTCACACATTTTTTTTCTTAGCTCTTTTTTGCCTTTTTACCTTCAAGATAGCCTCTACAGAGTGCACCAAATTCATTTGCTACTTCTTTCCACATTAACCACCTTTTCAGCATTCAAAGATTAAAAATAAGAGCATTTTTTTTTTCCAACTCAAATCTTTTCCATCTCACAACAATGATTTTTTTTTCTCAGCTCAATTTTTTTCCTCACATTTTGTTTTTCAACATGATTTTTTTCTCACATTCCTTATTCAAAACTCAAAGTCAAGCAAATTTTAAATCCACCATACAAGAATTAATCAACAACTCTTCCCGTATTTCATCGTATAATCCATATTCAAACTCAAAGAATAAAACAAAACTCAAATAAAAAATATAATCAAGGTTAACTTAAATTCTCAAAACTTAGCAAAATCCAACTTAATACACAAGTTTACTTTTTAATAAAAATCCAACCTATTTGAATGACAAAATCAGATCCAAGGTGAAAGAGAAAATTATGACCTTATCATAGGCCAAAGACAAATTTCAAAACTTCAACAATTTCAACAATTTCAAAAATTCAAACATATATCATTGAAAATCCATTGAAAATCACAAAGATGCACTTGAGAAAATATTAAATCTCTCCCCCACACATAAATTGGACATTGTCCTTAATAGCCTAAGATATCACAATAAAGCATAACCAAGGGACCAAGATTGTAAAGAGGGAAAAGAAAATAATACTCCCCAAGGTAGATTAGCTGCAAGGAAAGAGAAGTTCATCCTTCAATGAGGTGGAAGAATTATTACCAGTGAAATTAAACCTACAAATAGAAAAACAAACACACAAGTAAAAGCCTAAAAAGGAATTGAAAGAAACAAAAATAAAAAATAAGGGAAAAGAAAAATAGAAAGTCAAAAGCCTTTAAGTCCCTTTCAAAGTAGAGCCTCTAAATGGGCCTCCAGACTATCCAAAAAAAACCACTAAATAGACCGCCATGACCTCCAAATGGATCACGAGGTCGTCCTTGTCTCAACCTTTGCACATGCTTCTCTTTTCAGTGAAGAACGTTTCCAAACTTTTGATGCTCAAGAAAACAAGGAGAATATCCAACGTAGATAGTAAAAGCACAATGTCAAACAACTTTAATCATCACAACAAAATATCACAAGGAGGCTAAGATTTCCATAGTTGCAAATATTTCAGAAAAATGCATAGCTAATGTTTGGAAGCAGTCGTAAGACTCACAATTCATTCTATACATTTTTCTATCACCAAATAAACTCAACAAAGATATGTTCATGTCCAGTAAATTTTTCCTCATAAATACACAATGCCAAGTAATTCAAGAGTGTAAAATCTACCTTAACATGAAGAGAGTTTTTCCATCAATGTATTCCCCAACGTATGAACTTTAAAATATTTAATTCATGGGGGATAATTCATAGAAGAAGAAGAACAAGGTGAAGGAGAAAGGAAGACGACAAATAAGAGAAACAAACAAACAGCGTTTCATGTCACAAACCAGAGAAACAAACAAGAAAACAAAAGAAAAAGGAAAAAAGAAAGAAAGAAAAGACAAAATAGGAAAATTTTGGGAAGAAAAGAAAAAGGGTAAGGGAACAATCGAAAAAATAAAATTTAATTTTGTTGCTGTTGAGCAGTACTGGATCGGTGCTAGGGCCATTTTCTGGCCTAACGCCAAGTCAGCTTTGGCCCCGATTTTTTTTTTTTTTATATAACTAAAAACTATGCTAATTGAATACATGACCACAGTACATTTAAACTAAAAATTCATAAATTAAATATCAAACTAAAATTATAAATTATAAACAATAAAATAATACAATAAAATAATACAATAAAATAAAATAAATTCAGTCCGTCTAAAATATGTCAGCAAAAGTCCAAACCTGACAAGAAAAAGAGTTAGTACACATATTTCACATTAACATTGGATTAGTAAAATTAAATAACTAAATAAACAATATATACAAACATACAAAAACAAGTTAGTAATTATTAACATGTATCTACCTATTTATATATTTACAACATATAATGAAATTAAAATACAATTATACAAATAACAAAATATGGCACTTATTCATACAAGGAACGTATATACATATTTACACATTTACATATAGACATATAAATAAATAAACATAGTTAAATCAACAAAATCCAAGATTTCATGATATTGTTCCCCGACAACGGCGCCAAAAACTTGATGCGTAAATTTTGGGTATATAAAATCATCAATTTTACATCCATCACTTAATCAAGTTTTAATTACAACATTAATCCCAAAATACACATGCGAGCAAGTATACTCATCGCAAGCAGAGTATAGGAAATTAACGAGTATTGATCCTTAAAGGAACAAGTACACACTAATCACTTTTCATTCATTGTTTAACCTATCAACTAAATTAATGAAGAAATAAAAATAAAACACACACACACACACACATATAACTCATGAGGAGAAAAATATGTAATTAAATAGTTATTCTCAAAAGTATGTCATAAATGATCTAATACTTATCATAACCAATTATTTTCTTGGCATCATGAAGGAATATAAAGATAAATTCTACTTCGTTTGTCAATCCATGGCATCCTATATTTTGATTCATATTAATAGATTTGTTAATCAAGCTAACATAACTAAAATATACATTAAGCTCATCATTATATATTTTGATTCAATTAGCAGACTTGTCAATCAAGCTATTCTAACCAAAATATACACTAATCTTAATTCCTTAAAAATATGAAATTAGCTAATAACCCTATGTCAAGGTGAAATTAACTTGACCTTTGATCACTTAGTTCTAAAATTCTAACTTCATCGTTCAAATCCATTAAGATTCAACAAATACGAAACCAATGCAATGAAACTCCTAACATCATTGTGTCGAAGTCAATTAGAAGGTCTTGCATCAATAACCAATGAAATCAAGTAATCAAACACCAAAGAAAATAGTTAATTAATCAAAGAACTAAATTAACTCAAAATCATAAATCCAAGAATAGTATCTAAATACAATTAAAGAATTAAAATCATCATTGATCAAGAAAAAGAAAACAAAGAAAAGAGATAAATACTCATAGACAAGCCTTTCAATGAAAACTCCTCCAAGAATCAATACTCCCTGAGTAATTCCTCTAGAGAAAATATTGGTAATGCATTCTAAATATTTATCATAGCTCTATATTGTGCACCCCCCCACCCCCCCCCACCCCCCGTAGAGTTTCTAAAAGAATTCTAAGCAAAGAATAAGTAGTTGCCTAAAAATTCAAAATAAAAAAGGAGTTATAAAATTCTAAATAAAATTCTGTATAAAACTAATAAGTTCCACCGCCTTAATTGCGAAATTGAGAAGTTGAAGTTTTCTTTGTCATTTTGTGCTGAAGACATTCTTTTCATTGAATTGAAATTGGCTTCAATTTGAGCCGTTCTTCTTCAATCGAGCCAATGAAATTGATTTCTTTCTTTTGCTGCTGTGTCAGCTCAATTAAGCCACACTTTCCTTGGATTAGCTCAATTGAGCCCCAAACCATCCGAACCTACCGATTGCATTTCTCTTTTTCTTTTGTCTCCTTGGCCCACGATTTCATTCCTTTCTTTGTTATGCTTTTGTCTTTTCCTCTTTTACTTTTTGTCTTTGTTGCTTTTCTTCTTTAGCCCATCAAAAATCATCTTTTGCTTTGTCTGCTTAGCCGTGAGCTGCAACGTGAGTTTCCTTATCCTTTCCAATTTCTAATTGCAATTGTTCCTCTGTTCCATCAATTTCTTTCCAATTTTCTCTGTCCTTCCAGCATAGGACCGACCCCAAGTCCACTTTCTTGGCCTGGTGCTAGGTCTATGCTGGAAATTTATTCAATTAGCTCTAAATTTAACCTATTTTTGCATAAAATTTTAGAAAGCATATTTATAAGTGAAATATCAAATATGAAGGAATATGACTAGTTATTGTATTAAAAGTATCTCAAATTAACCTCAAATAACTAGGAAAATAATGATGATTTTAACCACTATCATCTTCCAACCTCTTTTTATTGACAAGAATGCTTTTTAGAAGCTGTGCATATTTGGACATGTGTACCAAAGCCTCACTGAGTGGGATGTTTATGTGTAGGTGTTTGAAAACTTCTAGAAACTTATAAAATTGTGCATTCTTTCTCGCTTTTTGTGTTTGAGTAGGGTAAGGCACCGGTGACTGAAAATCTAGATCTTTAGCTTGCTTTTCAAGTGGCTCACTAAGAGGGGCTGGCACTGGCTCGGCTTTTTGAGCTGGTGCTATTTCCGTGCTAGAATCGGGTAGCACCTTACCGCAACATAATGTGATGGCAGCTGAATCTTTCATTTCCAACCCCAATGGTGACTTTATCACTAGATCCGTTAAAAACTAAATTTGCCTCTCCAAGTTTCGAATCATTTCCTCAAATTTAGCCAGTGTGTCATCTATTTCATGAAATCGTTTGGTCACATGGATGACAAATTTTCCCAATACCCCTTCTAGGGCAGTTGAGACTGATGGTCGAGGTATCATCTCTTGAGAAGTGTCAGTGTGCTGCCCTATATTCCAATTGGCCATGTTACCTGCATGCGGTAGCTTATTAGTATAGTATAATGTTGAATCAAGTTAGTTAGTTACGGTACATTTATATATACAACAAGATATGACACCTACTTATACATGGAACGCATATACATATTTACATATTTACATATAGACAAATAGACATTATTAAATCAACAAAATCCAAGCCTTCATTAAATTGTTTCCCAACAATAGCGCAAAAAACTTGCTGCGTAAATTTTGGGTGTATAAAAATCATTCAAATTTAAATCCATCCCTAGCCAAGTTTTAATTAAAACATTAATCCTAAATTATACATACGAGCAAGTATACTCATCGCAAGCATAGTATAGGGAATTAACAAGTATCGATTCTCAAGGAACAACTACCATTAGTTAATTTTCATTCATTGTTTAACTGACCCACTAAAGTGATAAGATGATAAAAAAGAAAATTAAAGAAATATATACAACTCAAGGATGTAAGAATATGCAATTTAGACAACTATTCTTGAAAACATGATAATGAATTACTTAGTAAATATCACAATTAATTATCATCTTGGTCTCATGTATGAATTATAATAGAATCCAATCGTTTCCTAAGTCATAGACTCACTATCTCATTATTAAATTAATAGATTTTCCAATCAAACTAACATAATCAAAAAGATGCATTAAACTTATCATTCAACTATCCCTATACTCTAGGTGATAATGAACATGAAATTAGCCAACAACCCTATACTTTTGGTGAAACTAACTAATCTTTGATTACCTTGGTTCTTCATCTTAACTTCGTTTCTCAAGTCCATTAAGAAATAACAAATATGTAATTAATAAAATTAAATCAACTCCTATAATCAAGATGCAAATCTTTTATAAACTAATTTCATAAATAGAACGCAATGGGGAAATATGGATTTGATTGTATTATCGATTGTACTAAAAAGAATAAAAACAGGAAATGGAAGATCACAATCTTTAAAAGAAAAGAAGTATTGAATCCACAGCACTGTCAAGGATGACGTTGGCCAAAAATGTGTTCCATATGCTGAAAAATATATGAATTTAACACTATTTTAAAAGACTATTTTAGAGAGACATTTAGGATTGGCCATTTGAAAAATACATGTCAATCTAGTTGATGGACAAAGTGGTAGAATATGCTTTCTTTTGGAATCCAAAAACATTTGTTCTGCTTTGTTCCATAAGTTATAGTTAGATGCATTATGAATAGCTGTAGTATAAGTATCATCATAGTTATCTGGAAGTGTAAATTTATGAGCATTAACCTACATATTGGTCACACAGTGTTCCAAAAATTAAAAAAAACATACGTATAGATCATTGTAGGTACCTTTACAGGCATATTACTCCATTCAACATACTTATTAGGTAATGTAGAACTCCAGTTAAAGGCAAACTGACAAAATGTTTAAGCATGAATAAACCTTTAGCAAAATTTGAAAACCATTCATGATGGGACATTTAAAGGTTAGATAAGAAAGTAATGCCTTAGACTAGCCTACATATGCTGGTTGCATTTTTGTATGTTTATGGTTCTTACAAGTTGTATCCTAAAGTCTCTCTTTACTTTGCTTGGTAGGTACCATGACTTATTTTAAAGGTTTGCTTGTTAATGAAGGGATTTCACTAATGCAATAGCATTTAGCGTAGTGGAAAAATAGAAATCCCATCATAGGATCACATGCATATGATTTAGATAGGCTAAAGAACAAGCACGAGTTTACTTCTATTGTTCAAAAAATTCCTTTATGTGTGAAGGCTGAGGCACGATCCAGCAAACCTCTTGATCAAACAGCAATAGGATGATGAGCAATTTGTCTAGCTTCTTCAATCTCAATGTGAGATTAACTTTAACAGTAATCCACATGACGTATGCTCTCAAGAATGCCAAAACATAGTCTTTGTGCTAGCAGAGAAAGAATGGTGACTAGGGTAAGATCACAAAGAAGAGAGTCGCGTGTGTGTTCTGTGTTTTTCCTAGTTTTCACTGAGAGAACAATTCTCTTTGCATATAAAAAAATATATCCATCCTGTGATATCCCAAAAAATTGCAGAAAACACTTTTATGTGAATTCTAATCAAATTAGAATTCACAAATTGCAATTGAAAACCATTAGTTTTAGCAATCACAATTTGGCCAAAACTATAACTAATTATAAGTTGGCCACAATTACTTCTATTTTACACAATTAACCCCATAAGGTTATCAAATAATAGATGGAGAACATAATCCTCTATTGGATTTGACCTATTAGGTTTCTCAGTCTATTGGTAGGAATATGAATTAATCCAAACGTCTTTGAGATTAATAATCCTTAATAATTTAGAATTAACTTATTAATTCTAATCAGGATTATTCAACAAATCATGAGCAATATCTAGCAACACATCATGATCACCTAAGAGTCCAGAAAGTCAAGTGGCTTGACATGAACCCTTCAATAACAAACTACAGTGCAATAAATTCCCTTCACCATATAATATCTCATTCGGTTTGGAATACGGAATTAGTGCCAACTCCCTCCAAAATATATATTAATTCTAGCCCGAATATATTAGTACTTGTACTAGGAATCCACTACTCTACATATGTATCAATTGGAACTGTTTTCAATACACAATCACCTTGGCCAAGGATTTCATGAGTAGTAATTCCAATAAGTGGCCGTGAGATATTCGCCCCCACTATTAGGAGTGGTGAATCTTTTATTGACCCTCTCAACTACTTTTATTTACCTCACATTGTATTCAATATCCATCCCAGAGGTGGGCCTCATCTGACACCAAAGATTGGAATCAAAGTACAACGCTCAGCAAACAAAATATTTTGGAGATCTTAAGTCTAAGAATACTTACACGTTTCCTATAGCAAAATTCTATCACTGGCACTACATAGTTATCCATGTAATTATCTCATAATCAGGTTATCCAAGTACTTGTTCTATTAGCAAGCATCCACGTGTTAACTTTGAGTGTCACAATACTCACGGATGTGAGAACCACTGCCTAATCAAATCAGGAAGTCTAACAGGTGCTAGTCTTAACGCATTAATGAAGTCATATCTCATTAGTACTACGACTAGGGATTTTTTATGTACTAACACTATAAAGTGTAGTAGGAATATCACATCATCATCTCTATCATGATTTTCTTAACATAGTGTTGTACTATGGACTTTATCTAGTAGTTATTTTGTATGAAAGTAAAGAAAATAAACTGAAAGATAAATAACGCCTTATATTATAAAACAAATATGCCATATACAAAGTATAAGTGATTACCTCTAAGGCACAACACTAACAAACTATCACTTGCACTAAAGCCAATCATTCATGTATCTAATACCGAATGACTCAACATGCCTGTCATGTTTCTTCTGGGATAGTGCTTTTGTAAGCGGGTCAGATATGTTCTCATCCATGGAAACTCTTTCTATCTTTACATCTTGTCTATTATGATCTTTCGGATCAGATGATAGCTTCGTAGCACGTGCTTGGATCATTGATGAGACTATGGTTCTTTTACTTGTGCAATCACTCTGTTGTTGTCACAATACAATGATATTGGACCAACAACGCTAAGGACCATACCCAGTTTCGTCACGAACTTCTTGATCAAAAGGCTTCCTTAGCTGCTTCAAAAGCTGCTATGTACTCAGCTTCTATCCTAGAGTCAATAATAGTTTCTTGTTTGAAACTCTTTCAACTTATTACTCCTCCACACAACGTAAACACATAGGCAGATTATGATTTGAAATCATCTTTGTTATATTGAAAACTGGCATCAGTATACTCATTTGCTTTCAAGTCACCTTCTCCATAAACCAAGAACACATCCTTAGGCATTTGAAAGTACTTAAGGATGTTCTTTAAAGCCGTCCAATGACCCTCACCAGGGTCAGATTGGTATCTACTCATCAAACTGAGAGCACAAGATACATCGGGCCTCGTACATATCATGGCGTACATGATAGATCCAACTGCCGAAGCATATGGAATCTTACTCATGTGATCTCTTTAACTTATGTCTTAGGAGACATCAATTTTGAAAGGCTTATCCTATGGGATATGGGTAAGAATCCCTTTTTGGATTGATCCATGTTAAACCTCTTTAGCACTTTATCTATGTATGTAGATTGTGAAAGACCTAGCAAACTTTTTGACCTACTCTATAGATCCTTATTCCAAGAATATTGGTTGCCTCTCTAAGGTCTTTCATGGAGAATGTTTTAGACAACCAAACTTTACCTAATTGAAGGACAGGTACATTATTTCTTATTAGCAATATGTCTTCTACATAAAGTAATAAGAAAATGATTGTGCTCCCACTAACATTCTTGTACCATATTTTGAATGAAACTAAACTCTTTGATTATTTTATCAAAATGGATGTTCCAACTCCTAGAAGCTTTCTTAAGTCCATAAAGGGACCTTTGCAGCTTGCACACTTTTGTGCTATCATTGGATGTGAAACCCTCAGGTTGTGTCATATACACTTCTTCAGTCAAATTTTCATTTAGGAAAACTGTGTTTACATCTATTTGCCAAATCTCATAATCATGATGAGTGGCAATGGCTAGGAGTATCCTGATGGATTTTAGCATTACTACAGGAGAGAAGGTTTTGTCAGAGTCAATACCGTATTGTTGACTATAACCCTTAGCCACTAGTCGTGCTTTATAGGTAACTACGTTACCATCTATGTCGGTTTTCTTTTTAAAAATCCATTTGCACTTAATAAGTTTTATTTCTTTAGGTGGATTAACCAAAGTCTATACTTGGTTGTCGTACATGGAATCCATCTTTGATTTCATGGCCTCAAGCCATTTGTCAGATTCTAAACTGTTTAGAACTTCACTGTAGGTTGTAGGCTCATTTTCATCTATGAGTAATACGTCATTGTGGTCACTTATGATAAATCCATATCTGTCAAGTGCCACACGTTTCCTACTCGACTTTCAAGAATCTTGTGTAGTAGAAGGTTCATCTATTCTCTTAATAGATATGGAATCAGACGATTGATCCTTGTTTGTTTGTTCTTCTTAAACTTCACTTTGTTGAATTTTACTCCCATTGTCCCCTTTAAGCATGTGCTCCTTTTCTAAGAAGACAGTATGCTTCAAAACAAACAATTTGTTTTCGAATGAGAGATAGAAGTAATACTCGAAAGATTCTTTCGGTTAACTCACAAGCAAATATTTGTCAGACTTACTTTCAAGTTTATCTGACTGTGGCCTTTTGACAAAGGCAGGACAACCCCATACTCTCAAATGAGATAACTTTGGCTTTTTGCCAAAGAACATCTGAAATGGAGTGGTATCAACCATGTTTTTATGGAACTCTATTTATAATATAAACAGAAGTCTATAGTACGTACTCCTAAAACGATTTTGGCAAGTCTGCAGAAGCTATCATGGTCCGTATCATGTCTAGAAAGGTTTGATTCCTTTTCTTAGATACACTGTTATATTGATGTGTATATGGTGTGACCTTAAGTTACCAAACCAGTGTAACTTAGAAACACGATTTTCGTTTACATGGCCTAAATGGCAATGCCATAAGTAATAGGTGTTTAGGTTATCAATCTTTGGTTTCTTATTGTTTATATTGAGAATTGAATTATCCATGTCTAGAACATATAAACCATTAACCAAAGTTGCAGAACCATAATGAATATCATTCAATGAAAAAATAATAATATTTATTCTTAAATATTCAAATGAAATCCATACAAGTCTATGCACGCAACTAAAATAATATTTTTCATTAAAACTGATACAAAATAATAGTTTTTTCAGTTCTAAAACTAATCCCGAATGCAGGTTCAGCTCGTATGTCCCCACAACAAGTGCAGCAACCTTTACTCCACTTGTAGTACGCAGGTCCACATCGCCTTTCTCTAGCCTTCACTGTACTTTAGTCCCTGCAATTTATTGCACAAATGAGATCCACATCCGATATCCAATGCCTATATCTCATTTCTAAAGGTAGTATTTATCTCAATCATAAATATACCAGGAGTAGAAGTAGAAGTGCCCGCAAGCTTCTCCTTCTATTTCTTTTCCTTGACAGTCTCCAAGTAGGCTTTACAGTTGTGCCTATAGTGGCCTATTTTGCCACAGTGATGGCATGGGGCTTTGGTGACTGCATCCTTCTTCTTTACACCACCTTTAGGCTGAGTAGGAGCCTTTTTCTTCTTCTTTTGAATTTTCTTCCTGGAAGAAAAAGATTCTACCAACAAGACTAAATTATAATCCTTCTTCATAGAGGACTTTACAGTCTGGAAAAGATTGATCAACTTAGGAATAGTCGACTCATTCTTGTTCATCAGATAGTTAATCAAAAATTGGGAAAAACTATTGGGTAAAGATTGTAGAATTAAGTCAACACTTAACTCATGGTCTATCACAAACCCAAGAGATCCAAGCTTCTCAATCAAGCCTAGCATCCTCAGCCCATGGTAGTCACAGAAGCACCCTCAGCCATTTTACAACAAAACAATTACTTTGAGATCTCATATATCGCTGTTCTGGCTTGGGCATTAAACAACTCTCGAAGATGAAGAATCATCGATTGAGCATCCATATACTCGTACTGTTTTTGTAGCTCAGGAGTCATTGATGCTAGAATGATACAAGATGCCGTGTCACTGTCCTCCTTGTGCTTCTTGTGGATAGCATGCTCATCAACATTAGTATCTTGAGCTAGTGGTGGTGAAATAGGAGCATCTAGCATATAGAGCAACTTTTCCAACTCGAGAACGATTCTAAAGTTTTCTATACCAGTCGAGATAGTTTGATTCAGTTAGTTTGTTAGTCTCCAAAATGCTACGTAAGTTTAGGTTGGTTGACATGATGCACGTGACATAGATGTAAAGATAGAAAACATTAGCTAGTTGTATATGCACATGAAATACAAATAATTAGGTCTTTAATTAATTGCATTGTTGCTCCACTCTTTTACTCAACCAATGGCCCTCCTTATTGATTCGAGAAAACCCATTGGAAGCTTTCTAAGTGGACCGGTAACCAAATTCTCATGAATAACCTTGGGTTTGCCCAAGAAACCACCCTTGAGTTCAATGGTAGGTATCCAATACCAATTACATCGTATATAATTAGCGGATCATTGGATGATTAACATCTTTTAATCTTAAAGCCTTTTAGGCTACCCTAATATTTCCTCTAAATTTTTTTATGCTTGAGTTAGTGTAACCGGGACAAAGAATTCAGTTATACTCGACCTATTAATCAGGAATTTAATTCTATAGCTTGAACATGCTCGATGTCGAGTAGGCTTAGGTTAGCCCAACAACCTAGTCTCAAAAAAGTACTTTCGTTCTTACTATCTTAACAGAAGGAATTAGATTTAATATTAATTAAGGGATTTATTCCTTTTAGTGATTTCATCAAATGACATGCATAAAATTATCAATAAATCACATAAATTGAAAATCATGGTAATAAGACAATTACGTGATATGGTTATGGACTTTCCCTAAATGAATTTCCTCAAGCCATAAAGGAAATTAACATGGTTAACCCTATGTGTTCATGCATGCTTTAAGTAGAAGGTCGTACCCTCTCTCCTTGTTTTGGTCGCCATCTCCAAAATTAAAATAATTTTATCCCTATCTAACTTATGTAATCTAATTACATAAATTTCCTAAATAGAGAAACTTCAAGTTACATTCAAGGGGAGATAGATGAGAATAGAATTACACAAGAATTTTAGAGAAGGTAGGACTCGTAGGTCTTATTTAATAAAAACCAAAACTGTAAAATGTATGAATAGATATAATTTGGTTTTAGTCCATAACCATCCACCATACCATTTATTATGCTTAAGCAAAATTAAACATATAGTTTAATTATTCCAAAATCTCTATTTTGGAAAAATAAAACAAATTTAGATTTAATTTCTAAAATCAAATTCTAGAAATTAAATTAAGAATAAATCTAAAATCAATATTTTAGATTTAATTTCTAAAATTAAATTCTAGAATTTAATTAGGATAAAATCTAAAATCAATATTTTAACAAATTTATTAATTAATAAAATCATATTTTAGGAATTAAATAATAATATATAACCTAAAATCAATATTTTACAAAATATATTAATTTTTAAAATATAATTTTATCCCAAATTATGGGTCTCAATTAAAAACTAATTATAATTAGATTTAATTCTCAAAGCAATAATTAATAATAATAAAAACTTATTTTATATATATATATATATATATACTAATTTCCAAAACCAATTTTAGAAACTAATATTGCTTAGTCCCAAAACATGAATCTTGGGAAGATTGGGGCACAAGTGGGAGAAAAAAACATTTCGTAGGCCACTAGGAAAAGGCAACCGAAATGGAGTAAAGGAATTTTTTTTTTTATTATTTTTTTATGAAACCCAAAAAAAGACAAAGTTTCATCCTAATCCACCCATGGTCACTTGAGGAAGACCTATGGAAGCCTAGCTTTGGGAAGCAAGTCCCGAGCAAGCCGCAGCTTGGCTCCCTGCGAGCCGCGACTTCGGCAGAATTTTTTTTATTTTTTTTTATGCCATTCTTCTTCGTCTTCCAGAAACAATTTCTGGGTAGAAAATTTCAAGTCTTTTGCAACTTCAAAGAACAATTCTCTATCTTTTCAGAGAAAATTTCAAGTCTTTTGCAATTAACCCCATAATGTTATCAAATAACATCTCGAGTACATAATCCTCTATTGTGTATGACCTATTAGGTTTTCTAGTCTATTGGTAGCGAATATGAATTAATTCAAATGTCTTTGAGATTAATAATCCTTAATGATTTAGAAATAACCTATTAATTCTAATCAACATTGGTTTATTAACTCATCAATTAATAAACTCATATTCAGCAGATCATAAGCGGTATCTAAAAATACACCATGGCCACCCAAGAGTCTAGGAAGTTAAGTGGTTTGACATGAACCCTTCAATAACAAACTACAGTGCAATAAATTCCATTCACCATACAATATCTCATTCGGTTTGGAGTACGAAATTAGTGCTAACTCCCTCCAGAATATATATTAATTCTGGCCCGAATATATTAGAACTTGTACCAAGAATCCACTACTCTACATGTGTATCAATTGAAATTGTTTCCAATACACAATCATCTTAGCCAAAGATTTTACGAGTAGTAATTCTAACAAGTGGCCATGAGATATTCGCCTCTATTATTAGGAGTGGTGAATCATTTATTGGCCCTCTCAACTACTTTCATTTACCTTACATTGTACCCAATATCCATCCTATATGTGGCCCTCAATCTGGCTTCAAAGATTGGAATCAAAGTAAAATGCTCAGCAAACAAAGTTCTTTAGAGATCTCATGTCTTAGGATACTTACACGTTTGCTATAGCGGGATTTTCTCACTGGAACTACATAGTTATCCATGTGATTATCTCATAGTTATGTAATCAAATGTACTTGTTCTATTAACAAGCATCCACGTGTTAACTTTGAGTATTACAATACTCAGGGATGTGAAAACCACCACCTGATCAAATTAGGAAGTTTAACACATGCTGGTTATAACACATTAATGAAGTCTTATCTCATTAATATTACTACTAGGGATTATTTAAGTACTAACACTATACAGTGTAGTAAAAATCTTACATCATGATTTTCTTAACACAGTGTTGTACTAGGGACTTTATCTAATAGTTATTTTAAATGAAAGTAAAGAAAATAAACTAAAAGATAAATAATGTCTTGTATTATAAAACAAATATGTTATATACAAAGTGCAAGTGAGTGTCTCTAGTGCACAACACTAACAGTTAATCAGCATAATAAGTTTTATAAGAGATGTTGAACAAATGCTGATGCCAAGAAAAAGTTAGGAAAATGGGAAAGAACAAAGATTTTGTCTGCTGGGAAACACATAATTTGTCTATCGGATGCTCAAATGGATTTCAACTCAAGTCTATGCATATTTCATTCATGTGAAATAGGAATCAATAGAACGCCAATTCCAACTCCAAGAACCTAACAGAATTCAAAAGAGATTTTAAGGTGATTTAAAGAAAAAATAAACCTTTTCATAAAGTTTCGGTGCTATGGACTTTGATCTTAGTTTATGGATATACTTTAGATTCCCTTGATTTTGTGAGTTGGTGGCAGATCTTCCCTGGATGACAAGTTAAGAAAAGCGAATTAGATGTATATAAAGACTACATATTCATCAAAGTAAAGGTAAATGTAACATGCCTTCCACTTTGGATCCTAAAAGATGTTCTCACATATCCAGTTCCAATCTTCCTAGCGTTCTTCAAATTCTTTTGGAGAATGTCCTTTACCCACAATGCCACCTTCCACCTTCTTGTAGTGTTGGTGACACTTATTTTGCAATTCCCATATATTCTCCCCATATCTGCCTTAACTATAGCTTTCATTGTAGGGTTCTCCATATCCAAATCAAATTTATCTTGAAAAAGAAATTCACAAAAAACTTCAACTGCTTCTCAACAATTCCAAAATTCCAACTCCAAAAACAAAGGGGAAATACCTTCACAAGTCTATAATGATGTCATTTCTCAAGTTTTGGGATGTACTTCCAGCTTTGCACTCTCACGGGTTCATCTTGTCTTAGTATAATGCCAAGTTCTGTCGCATAGTTTGAGCTCCAACCACCAACAACTCTATTCTCATCATCAGGAATGTCCATTTTAGGCTTTTTCTTATTTCTATGGATTTCTTTTTCAAGCCTAAAGTTCCTATTAGGACCACGCTTTCTGGAGACTTGAGCAGCTTCAAATACTAATCAATGCAAATGAAACAATCAAATTTATTTTGAGTCAAGAATCCATTTAGTAAATTTATTTCGATTCAAGATATAGGAATAACCAGCATTTTACCTTGATCATTGGCATTCCTAGTTGCCTCACTACTTCCTCCAGTCCCTACTTCAATAATATCGAAGAAACAATCAATTTCCAATCAAGTAAATAATTCCATTTTTATTTATTTATTTATTGAAAAATGGAATCATAATAAGAACACATAGATAGGAAAGTGCATTTTACCCTTAATACTGGCATGTCCACTGGTTGCTTCACTAACTCCTCCAGTCCTTATTTCAATAACACCAAAGAAACAACCAATGTATCATGTGAAGGCTACCTTTTTTATTTTGAATGGAAAGATTCAGGAATAAGTAGAGAAAAGTGCATTTTCCCTTGATTATTGGCATGTCCAATTGCTTCACTAATAGCCCTTGTCCTCTTACTTCAATAATACCGAAGAAAATATCATTTTTTTTCATCCTTTCTATTACTTTAGTGTTGAACCGTAAGATCTAGGAACAACCAATTATTGTTGTGCATTTTACCATGAGTATTACCATGTTTAGTTGTTTGGGTAAATGGTCCTGTTCCACCATCATTTATGATTGCTCACGTGGACGTTCAACTAGTGCATCTCGAGAAAATGATTGTCGGAAATAATATAGAGGATCTCCTGATAGTGACCTTGGACATTGATCATGCAAAAAATGTAAAGTCTACACTAGTGTAACTAGAGGCTCAGCCGTCATATTATGATGTCGAGCTTGTGCTAGTCACAATAAGAATTCAAATTTTCAGCATACCTAAATAATATCATACTTAAATTTAGATTCTAAAGAAAAATTAAATCATCCCACTGTTCTTTTCATTCCAAAATAACTTAAAACATTGTTATCATGTTTAGGATGATTAGAATAGAAGCTTGGTGCTTCTTGTACTTAAACTTTTGGCTGATATTTTTGTCCATTGCCAAGCATCTCGGTGAGAAAAAAATAAAAAAGGAAATTAGAAATACTAAATGACATTAATATCATAAGACCACATGATAATTTTAGCTTTAAACTGGCTAAGGTCCTTATGATTAGTTATGCCCCGACTAAAAAGAAATTGAATCCTAGTTAGGCTAAACTATGTAATGCCTGTGTGACAAATACATAAGCCTAAAACTTAATCCATCCACCAACCAAAGATCTATGGACAGAAACCATATCATGCACAAAAAGAAAATAACCACGCAAATAAAATTGTGACACACATTCTAAGAAAATTAAAGGAGGGAAAATCAATGCCAATGAAAAATCACTAGTTGAAAAATATGAAGTACATCATCTAAAGAACTATCAACAAATGTGAGACATCTTCACAAGACACTTCATATTATAAGAGATGCATAATAATGTGGATTGACATTAATTAGGAAGGTTACATTGCGGAAGAGTAGTGTGAATGGCAATGTATCAATTGACAATAATAATATACCAATATTGTTGCATTAGGCAAGTGCAAAACAATGTTTGATACATCACTCAAACAAGTGCAGTGACAACCTAAGTACATTCAACAACTACTCTTTGAATAGAAACTTGCACTTTCTTCACCCTCAGCCTCACTAGTTAAAAGTTCATCCTCAATTTCCTTATCATTTATAAAGTCTTTAGATTGATGGACTATGTCTCTAATACAATGTACTATTTGGGGTTCGATGTTAGTCCTATGGAGTAATTGTACTTCACATCCATCCACAACAACTGGGGCATCTGAACACTCAAATTGTTGGTATGTAAAGTTTGCATTGTCTACTAAGTCATCTAGTGAAGCTTCATTTCTGCATTCAAGTAGTGTTGGATCCCATAAATGTCGATAATTTGCTACCAGAGCTACATGCCAATCTCCCATTAGTTTAGTGTCATGAACATAAAATACTTGAGTTTCCTGAGATGCCAAAATGTAAGGCTCACTTTTATACCACTGATTCTTCAAATTAATGCTTGTGAAGTACACATCACAATGGACTCTTCTAGTCTCGAACCACTCACATTTGAATAACACCATATGATAATTTTCACTGTATGTTAACACCACAACAGAATTTAGTTTACCATAAAAGTCAACAAGTACTCCATTATGCTCCCCTTCTACTCAAACATAAGAATTTTGGGTCCTCTGGAATCCATCATGCTCTTTATCTAAGAATTCCACTCTATTAACAATACACCCTGCATATTCCATTACTCGCAAATCGGGCCCACATGATAATGCATATAACTCATCATTTACCTCCAAAGATCCTTGACTTTGCAATAGTTCAATCTAGAATTCCAAAAACTTAATCATTTGAACCATCAAAATCAAAATTTTAAAAGTGTAATAATTAGTATATTCATGAGAGTGATAAAGACTTACTTTTTTCTTGAACAAGACAACAAAAATATGCTTTTGTAACTCTATAAAATTATGGTGACCTTTATTCTTTAGCTCATTCTCATGTTCCCTAAAAATAAAATTTTAATAATAGTCATTATTTTGAGAGAAAAGTAGTAAAAAAGGAAAATATATCCATTCAAATGATTGGATAGATAACTTACACCAAATATGGTTCCACTTTTTCACAATAATTTAGAACATACCAATGAACGAGATCATGCTCATCTCGTGTCAATCTAACACATCCAAGGGAGCTAAACAGATGTACATTATCTAAGAAAATAGATAATCTAGTGCTTGATTCCTCTTCCTCATCACAATTATAAGATGTTAAATTAAATTTTGTCTCAACTCTATCAAGGTACATTGAATAAAATATTAAACTTTCATTGACTATATATACCTCTACAATTGACCCTTCCGGATGAGTTTTATTAGTCACTGTCCCTTTGAGACTTCCAAGGTATCTAATTCAAACAATAGGTATATTAGTATTCAAATTCAAATCAGTTTTATTACAAAAGGATAAGGGATTGAATAAGAAATTAATTAACCTTTCGAATGGATACATCCACCTATTGGACCTCCTAACTTCACTTCAAGAGGTAAGTGAATTGCCATATAGATCATGATATCAAAAAATGCTGGAGGAAAAATCATTTCTATCTTGCAAAGTATGACAACAATGTTCTCTTGGAGCTTCTCAATAATTTCTAACTTTAATGTTCTTGAACATAATTCTTGGAAGTATTTTCCCAACTCATACACTAGTGTATACAACTCTTTGTTCAAGAACCCACGCATTCCAACAGGAAGCATCTATTGTAGAAGAACATGGCAATCATGACTTTTTGACCCTAAAATACTACCATCTCTGATACTCACACATCTTGAAATTTTGTTGCATAACCATCTAGATATTTCACTACTTTCAAAAACTCACAAAATCCTTGCCTCTCATTTTGAGATAATGTATAACATGCTGGAGGCTTCACAAATTTACCACTCCTAACCTATAAGTGCAATTCATGTCTAATATTCATATTTGCCAAGTCAAAACGAGCTTTGTAAGTGTCTTTTGATTTTTTAAAGTTCATTAAAGTTCCCATGAAACAAGAAAATTTTCTCCAAATGCATTGGGTCAGTGTCATGCCGTAACTTATGTGTAACCCAATATGGCAATTTAATGAATATACTATTCTTAGACCAATTCCATTCTTCTGGGGTACGGCTTCTTTTCTTGATACTTGGATTTTTTTTCCTAATTTAACATTTATTCACCACCTCTAATTGTTCTAATATTGTAGATCCAGAGATTTCTCTTGGTTTTGGTCTCAACTTATGTTTACCATTAAACTTGCTGCCATTCTTATGCCATTTGTGATTTTGAGGCATAAGTCTATGGTAACTTAAATACCCAATTTAACTCCTTAATGAGCTTATTTCATCATTGCAATGTGGGCATGCTAACTTTCCTTTTGTAACCCAACCAAACAAGTCACCATAAGCAGGAAAATCACTTACTGTCCACAGTAGAGCAGTATACATTTGAAAGGATTTTTTTGTTATAGCATCAAAGGCTTGTACTCCGACCCTCCACAAATCCATCAACTCTTCTATTAGATGTTTAAGATATACATCAATGTCTTTTCCAGGAGACCATGGCCCAAGAATAAGTACTGATAATTGAAAATGTAACTCCCTCTTAAACTCCCAAAGTGGCATATTATATATTATCAATATAACGGGCCATATACTATACAAAGTGCTCATAATGTTGAAAGGATTGAAACCATCACTTGACAACGCAAGATAAACACTACAAGAGTCATAAGAAATCTAGGGATAATTTTATCAAACTCCTTCCAAGCTTCTCCATCTGCAAGATGCCTAAGAATCCAAGGTTCTTCAACATGCTTTTCCTTATGCCACCTCATATGTGAAGCAGCTTTTCTAGACATGAACAACCTTTGCAAACTAGGTGTAAGTGGAAAATGCCAAAGGATCTTATGGGGAATTTTTTTTTTCCTTTTTCGTCATCAATCTTATACTTCTACTCTTAGCATTCTAGGCATTTATCACATTTGTCATACTCCTTGCTAAAAAGAATACAGTCATTCTTACATGCATAGATCGATTCACAGCTTAAACCAATTTCTTTTAGAAACTTCCTTGCCTCATAGTAAGAAGATGGAACTAAATTACCATCAGGAAAAGCATCTGACAATAGTTCAAGTAGCATGGAGAATGATTTATTACTGCATCAATTCAACACCTTGACGTGCAACAATTTTACTATCAAAAGTAAAATAGAATATTTTTTGCATCATGGATACAACTTTTGGGTTGCAATCTTTAACAATAAACTAAATTGTTCCGATCCATTTCCTATGTTTTCATGATTACTAAAGCACTGGCTATTTGTTCCCCCACTGAAATCTTCTTGCATGAAAGTCCCCATCTGAATATCTTCTAGGATTTCAAGCACTTCATCATCACTATATTCGATGTATAATGTATAAATTTTGGGTGTAAAAAAATCATTGAATTTAAATAAATCCCTTAGTCAAGTTTTAATTAAGACATTAATTCCAAATTATACATACGAGTAAGTATACTCATCACAAGCAAAGTATACATATCACAATCAATTATCATCTTGGTTTCATTAAGGATTTAATATATACCTACTTCGTTTGCAATCCACAGAATCACTATCTTCTAGCTAAATTAGTAAACATATTATGTCTCAACCAATTTACCCAAAAGATGCACTAAAATTAATCCTCATATAAAACCCTATATTCTAGGTGATTTAAAGCATGGAATTAGTCAATGAATCCATATTATAGCAATCATCAACTAACCTTTAATTACCCAAGTTCTTAACAATTAACCCCCTTTTCAAGCAAGTTAAGAGATAACAACTATAAAATTAATTAATTGAAGTTATTATCAACCCTTTTTTCAAGTAAGTTAATAACAAAATTCAACCAACTAAATTCGTAATAAAAATAAATAATCAAATCTCAAGATAAATAATTAATTGATCAAAAGTCTAAATTAATTCAAAATCATAAATCCTCAAAATAATGTCAAATTACGATGAAAACATTAATTGCATCATTATTCTAGAAAAAGAAAACAAAGTCAAAAGAAAAAAACTCATAGATAAGCCCTCCTTCTTCTGTTTGGAAACTTTCTTGAATAATTCTCTTTTAATGATGAATATCTCATTCTTTGATTGATTGGAAATTTAGATCCTTAGATTCCCCCATTTCTCTTGTGTTTTTCTTGTCTTTATAAGCTTCTTTGATGCCAAAATTCGTTTCTTGAGGAGTCTTGGCTGAGTTGGATTCAGAAAATACTAAAATCCTTCGGAAAATAGCAAATTCCTGCACAAAATCGTGTGTGTCTAGACCAGACTAGGAGTCGGGGACCTTCGACACACCTGGCGCCAGGTGAATTCTATTTTTCTCCTAGACATTGCTCTGTTTTCTCTGTTTTTCCAAATTAGATCGGGCGCTGGGTGCAGTTGCTAGACCTGGCGCCAGGTACATGCTGCAATTTTTCTCTTTTTGCTCGAAACCTACTTAATTTTACACATATTCATCAAAAATACTTTCCACAAGCAAAATTTCATATAGGAAGGAATATACCTAGTTATTACATCAAAAGTATCTCAAATTGACCTCAAATAACTAAGAAAATAGTGATAGTTTTAGCCCCTACAAATCCCCCACACTTGAACCTTTGCTTGTCCTCAAGCAGAACACTTAAGTCATGAAAATCATCAAGAAAACACAAACTTTTGGTCATTCCAAAATTTTGAATCTTAACAAGGCTTATAACTTCTCTTCACACTTTATATAAAATTTTTGCCATTCATCCAACCCTTTGAAAACAATTGAAACTTGAAGCACTTGAAAAGACATCACAAAACTTTAGATGTTAAATTAATCAGGTTTACATTCTCTTCATGTCTCCCCTAGGACAACACTCATACTTCTACTTATGGCATGCAAGGGACGAAAAATTCTACCTTAAATAAAATAAAAATAATCATGATAAAACTTAAAGGGTGAGGTTTGAACTCAAGACCTTAGAGATTAATTCCAAAGCTCTAACCACTAAACCACAACAACTCTTGTTCTTACTTTCTCTCCCAAATATTCTTCCTATTTAATCCTCAAGTTATCTTCCTATTTTGACCTCACGTAAAATTATCATTTTACCCTTCCTACTTAATAAGCATAATTAAGCCTTCTAGACTATAAATCGTAATTCTAAAGTACATAAAATCATTCAAAAGTATATTTATTCATGCAAGAAAATATGATATGCATCCCGACCCCCCTTACTCTAGGGTTTGCTTTAGGTGGGGTTTCACAGTATTAGTCATTTATGTGACAATGGTTGCAAGATTAATTTTAAAAAGATTCATGCACTATCATGATAATTCTAATAATAAAATCATTTTTGCTACCAACTGCATTGGTAATGTCTCTACATTATATCCCGATGATCCTATTGCTCATAATCTATGGTGCCTCTCCATAAATGATGATAATGGCTATCTTTGTTATAGAAGGTTAGGCTATGTTTCTATTAATTTACTAAATAGACTGCCCAAAATTATATTTGACAAAAACCAATTGTGTGATGCTTGCCAATTTGAAAATCAAATCGAGACATTTTTTAAACCCAAAAAAATGATTTCAATATCAAAACCTCTCGAGCTAAAACATATGGGTTTGTTTGGACCTATAAGGACCACTAGCCTAGGTGTTAAGGGATATGCTTATGTATTAGTTGATGATTTTTCGAGATTTACTTAGACCTTATCTTTTGTACAAAACGATGACGATGATGTAAGTAGCTCAAAGGAAAATGGCATTGAACATCATGAAGCTCCATCACTTGACAACCATGCTAAAGAAGAAGAACTAGGGGAACAACATGCCGAACAAAATGAATAAAGAAGTATCAAGCACTGATGAGACTCTGCCAAAAAATTGGAAGGACAAAACTATCCATCCAAAAGAGCATATCAGTGGCAACCCTAGCTACGGAGTTAAAATTAGACTATATTTTTTGATAATTTTGCTTTACTTTCAAGCATTAAACCTAATTGCATTGATGTGGCTTTGAATGACAATTTTTGGATTATGGCCATGCAAGAAGATTCAAATCAATTTGATAGAAATCAAGTTTGGAGGGCTTGATTATGATGAAGCTTTTGCTCCCGTTGAATCCACTAGAATGTTGCTTGCTTTTTCATCCTTCAAAGGTTTTATACTCTACTAAATGGATGTCAAAAGTGCCTTCATAAATGGTTTTATTGAAGAAGAAGTATGTTGCACACAACATCTCGGTTTTCCTTAAGAACATTTTCCAAACCATGTTTTTAAACTCTCCAAAGCCCTTTATGGTTTAAAACAACCTCTAAGAGCATGATATGAAAGGCTTAGTGGTTTTCTTTTCTCAAATTTTTTTTTAAGAGGCTTAGTTAACACCATATTATTTATCAAATCTGAAAATTTTGATGATATTATTTTTAGAGCTACTATTGATTCCTTATGTAAAAAATTTGCCAAGACAATACAACAAGAGTTTGAAATGAGCATGATGGGAGAACTTAATTTCTTCCTCAATCATCAAATCAAGCAAATTAAAGATGAAATCTTCTCAAATCAAGCCAAAGTATGTTAAGGAACTGCTCAAAAGGTTTAGTATGAATGAAGCAAAAAAATAAAAAAATAAAAAAATAAGTACACATATGAGCACATTGTTAAAGCTTGATAAAGATGAAAAGAATTCCTGAAGATTTTTTAAGTTTGGATGCAGTATTTGGACTGTATTTTAATTCGAAAGTCATAGTATCTTTTAACCAAGTGTAACACACCTTTTGGACAGGGAAATCGGATGGACAATCTGTGTCCAAATGTTCAAATCTTTTAAATTCTAAATGTTTGCACCTTTTTTATTCTAGCCGCAACACTCTCTCTCTTCTTATCAAAATATCTTTACATATTTTCAAAAATCACCTTTCTTAAATATACTAAATTGTACTTATACTCTTCAATACCTCGTAATCCCCCAAAAAGAATTCAAATCTATATGAATCTTCTTCTAAAGACCCCTTGTCTAGATAACTAGATGGGGTGATACCCGATTTTAGTATGCTTTCGCTATTACTTTTAATAGGGGTGTTACAATTGGTATCAGAGCATAATTATCATAGAATTGTGGTATCGTCATAAGAATTGATAGAACCTTTTTATCTTGTAGGTATGATGGATGAGAACGATAAAGGCAAGCGCCCAATGGATGATCTTAATAATAATGGGAATAAGGAGACATGTGAGAGTTTAGGCATGAAGAAACCTTAGAAGATTAGGACGGTCTACCGAAGGGGTGTGCTGTGACATTTTATTTTAACAGGACCAGGCCCTAGCTGCCATCATACACCCTGCTCACTGAGAGCGTGTTTGACCCGACACTACCTGTTGTTAAGCCATTTGTGCAAGACCTCATTCTGGAGAGGACACCTACTCCTGAGAGTACACTATCGTCACTTAGCCAGGCAGGGGAGGTAGACGGAGATTCTGACGATGCTGATGGCGATGTTGAGCCACAACATTAGGATGATGACGAGGAGGACAGTATCCCCAACGATATAGTGTTGCTCGGGGATGATAATGAGATATTTAGTGGGAATGTTCTGGGAGTTTTAGAGGAGAAGATGCCAGTGTTAGAGGTTGTTGAGGCAGGAGAGGATTAGAAGGTACCTGAGGTGGAGATGCCTATGGTCGAGGAGCACGAGGGGTAGCTAGATATAGACCTAAAGATGGAGGCTTGGTTGTTGAAGACGCAGAGGATATCATGGCTCCGGATGTTTAGATTGACCTTGATATGGATGGAGATGAGGGACTTGACTCAGTCGAGTCCTACACAGTTTCTGTCAACTCAATACCTCCTGTTTCAGATAGCGATGATGATGAGTAGGAGTTTGAAATGTAGATATATGTAGTAGGACATGTACAATTCGTCCAGTGTATATTAGATATGATAGTGTGCTCGACACACAAATTTTGTACTAACTTCTTGTTTTGATGAGAATGAATATATGTTATGTTTCTTGCTATATGCACTATGTCCACTCTTGTGCTTACTTTTCAGCTATGTTACATTATTTTACCAACAAAACCTTATGAACTCTATAGATGTCCCCTAAACGAACCCCTAGACAATCGTCACGAACTACCCGAAATTACCTTGAGCGAATGGTGAAGGAACTGCATGTGGAAGGCTCCCACTTTGCAACTTTGGACCATCTATGTTTCAAACTTTTCAAAAAATAGCTGACACTATTCAACAATTGACTGATACTGCCACCACAGTAAATGAGAATGCTAGAATGAATGAGAATATGAGCAGGGAAAGTCAAAGAAGTGAATTTGAATTTGATCAAGCTCTTGAGCTTTTTTTAAAATTTCACCCTCAGCAATTTCAAGGGTAACCTGATTTGAAACAAGAGGCTAGAAACTGGATTGAACAAGTGGAGATGATTTTTATAGCTCTGAATTACTCAAAGCAGAGAAAAGTACGACTTACCACATTTCAGTTAAAAGGACCTGCCTAAGATTAGTGGACAAGAGAAATGGATCAATAGGAGTGGGAGTGGATGGATTTCAAAGCCAATTTCAAGAAGAAGTTTATTCCCAGTTGGGTAGTGAAAAAAAAGGATGATGAATTTCAAGCTTTTTGATAGGGAGGTCATACTTTGGGTCAGTATGTCATTGAATTCACTAGACTGTCAAAATATTGTCCACTTCTGGTACATTCAGAGGCAGATAGGATTAGATGTTTCGTGAAAGGCCTATGGCCAGAGTTAAAAAAAGTACTGGTGAGCATGGCTCCCACCAGTTATAATACTGTAGTAGAGATGGCTTCTAGGACAGAAATGGCTGCCATTGAATAGGAGGGTGAGAGAAATCGAAGTAGATTTTAGGGTATGAATCAAAAACGATTTGGAGGGCCCCGATGGTAGAAGAAAGGAAAAATATAGAGAAAGAGAGGCCCAACTAGAGGACAATCCTCTTTTAGATGCTACAACTATAGGGAGGTAGGGTATAAGATTTTCAATTGCCCTTACTCTCGAAGGACAAGAGGATGGAGTCGACTAGAAGGAAACAATCAAGGACAGAGGCTAGGACTAGGAAGAAGGAATCCAAGATAGACTTCTACCTCTAGACCTAGACCTGCCAAATCCCAAGTGAATGCTCGAGTGGTTACAATGGAAAAGACAGATAATCATGCCACAATAGTGGAATGTATGCTCCTTATTTTTTATCATGATGCTAAAGTATTGAAAGATCCCGACTCTACGCATTCCTTATTGCCAATTCATTTCTTTATACTATAGGGGTTAAAAGGGAAGAAACTTCATATGAAATGATTGTTAGTACCCTATTAGGAAATAAATGAATAGTGAGAAAATACATAAGGGATGTAAGATTTTGGTAAAGAATGAAATATTGGGAGGAGATTTGATATGTTTGCCCATAGAGGACTACGATGCTATCTTGGGTATAGACTAGCTATCTCAACATAATACTCAAATTGACTGTAGAATAAGGTAGTACAATTCTATCGGTCTAGGAAACCTATATTAGAATTTGTAGGCGAGACTAGAAGGAAAAGCAATGCTTTTATATCGGGACTCAAGGCCCAAAAGATGATTAGAAAAGGGTGTACTAGATACTTAGCTTATATGATTAATAAGTCAGGAGAGATTAAGAACCTCGAAGATGTCACTGTGGTAAACAAGTATTTGGATGTTTTTTTGGCAGAATTGAAGGAATTGCCACCAGAGAGAGAAGTAGAGTTTTCTATTGATTTAGTGCCAACAGTAGAACAAGTTTCAAGAACTCCTTATGGAATGGCACGTACAGAATTATAGAAGCTTAAGAAACAATTACAGGAATTAATGGAGCAATGATTCATTCGGCCTAGTACTTCATCTTAGGGAGCACCTGTATTGTTTGTTAAGAAGAAAGATAGGTCACTGCGGATGTATAGATTATCGACGGTTGAATGCAGTGATGATGAAGAATAAATATCCATTGCCCATAGTGGATGAATTATTTGACCAGTTACAAAGAGCAGGATATTTTTTGAAGTTAGACTTGAGGAGGGATATTACCAAGTTTAGATTTTGGAGGAGGATATGTCAAAAATTGCATTTAACACATGATATGGATATTTTGAGTTTGTAGTGATGCCCTTTGGTGTTACCAATGCACCTATTGTTTTCATGGACTTGATGCACCAGACATTTTAGTCTTACTTAGACAGTTTTGTTGTTATGTTCATAGATGATATCCTGGTGTACTCTAAGGATCCTCAAGAACATGAACAACACCTTTAGCAAGTATTGGGGAAGTTACGGGAGGCTAAATTATATGCAAAATCTAGTAAGTGTGAGCTTTGGCTGCAAGAAGTAGCATTCTTGGGATATATGGTATCCAAAGACGGGATTATGGGGGATCCTGCAAAAGTCAAAGCGGAAACTAATTGGAAACGTCCCGAGACGCCAATAGAAATACAAAATTTTCTGGGATTAGCAGTATATTACTAGAGGTTTATTGAGGGATTTTCTAATATAGCTTCACCTTTGACTCGACTCACTCAAAAGAAAGTTCCTTATATTTGGACCGAGAAGTGTGAGAAAAGTTTCCAGGAATAAAAGAAAATGTTAAGTTCTGCTCTTGTTTTGGCATTGCCAATGATGGACGAACCTTATGAGGTGTACACGGATGCATCAAAAGAAGGATTAGAGGAGTATTAGTGCCAAAAAAAAAAAAAAAGGTGATAGCTTATATCTCTAAGAAATTGAAACCCCATGAGGAAAAATACCCCACACATAACTTGGAGTTAGCAACTATTATGTTTACTCTTAAGAAATGGAGACATTATTTGTATGGAGTTGAGTTTGAAGTTATCACCGACCATAAGAGTTTGAAATATATTTTTACTCAAAAGGATTTGAACATGAGGCAACATAGGTGGATGGAATTTTTGGAAGAATTCTGGTGTCCAATTAAATATCATCCTAGAAAAGTAAATAAAGTAGCAAATGGCCTCAGTAGGAAGGCGAATTTATTAGCTCTTCAGACGCTACAAATTCCAGAATTGGAAGCATTTTCAGTAAACGGAGAAATAAGAATGAGTAATATCTCCGTTCAACTTGCTTTTTGAAGGGAGAGAAAGATAAAGATGCAAGTTGCAAAAGTTGGTGCAAGAGAAGTTAAGTAAGGGAGGAGGTGAATTTCGAAAAGACAATGATGGGATTATTTGTTACCGAGAACGATATTGTATTCCAAAACAATCTATAATGAGACAAGATATTTTAACAGAGGCACATCGAAGTAAATATACCATCCATCCAAGAACAGTAAAGATGTATCAGGACTTGAAACGGCCTTATTGGTGGATTGGTATAAAGAAGGATATTTTGGACTTTATGGCTCGATGTTTAATTTGTCAACAGGTGAAAGCCAATCAACAACAACCTGGAGGGTTATTACAGCCATTACTTACTCCATTGTGAAAATGGGATGAAACTGCCATGGATTTCATTACAGGATTACCCATGGCAATAGGACAGCGAGATACTATATGGGTGATAGTGGATCGATTGACTAAGTTAGCTCATTTCATTTCCCATCAACTAGCAGGATTCTTTAGAGAAGTTAGGTAAAATTTTTGTGAAGGAAGTAATTAGACTACATGGAGTACCTTCTAGTATTGTGTCAGATCGAGATCCTAGATTTACCTCGAAATTTTGGACAAAATTCCAGTAGAGATATGGGACAGCATTCAAGTTCAGCACAACAGCGCACCCACAGATGGACGGACAAACCGAATGAGTGAATAGAGTTTTGGAAGACATGTTGCAGGCTCGCGCTTTAGATTTTGAACTAAGTAGATTGATAATTTGACGTATGTAGAATTCGCATATAAGAATAGTTATGAATCAACAATTGGAATGGCCACATTTGAAGCCTTATGTGGAAGGAAATGTCAGTCCCCATTGTATTGGGAAAGTTTAGGATAAAGAATGGGTGAACAGGATGCTTTTGATCTTAAAAACGTCCGATAGGTTGTGGAAATGATCAAAGTTAAGTTGGAGGCAGGTCAGAGTAGACAGAAAAGCTATGTGGATCGACGCATGAGAGATTTGGAGTTTGTAGAAGGAGATTATGTATTCTTGAAGTTGGCTCCACAACGACAATTGGAAACCAAAGGACAAAGGAAGAACTTGGCACCTAGGTATGTTGGACCATTTCCTATTGTCTAGAGGATTGGGAAGATGGCTTATCGAATGGAGTTACCAGTAGAGCTTCAAAGCATTCACAACATATTTCATGTCTCCTAACTTTGGAAGTATGTAGCTGATCCTGCACATTTTTTGAATGAAGAGCCTATTAAGAAGACTCAAAGCTTGAAGTATGAGGAAAAGCCTATTAAGATCTTGGAGTATGCTAAGAAGGAATTACGGAATAAGAAAATCCCACCTCTAAAAATGTTATGGAATCATCATCTAGTGCAAGACGCAACCTAGGAAATGAAAGTGAAGTTGTTGCAGAAGTATCTAGAATTTTTCCAAGTGTAAGCCAATTTAGAGGACGAAATTTTTGTAAAGAGGTGAGATTGTAATACATTATAGTTTAACCTTCGATTGGCTACTACTTGTAATAGGATGAGAATTTGTATCGATGGCCAGAACAAAAGATGATCAATATAATGGAACAAATATTTTGGTATAATGACATTTTGTCGAGACCTCGATATAATTATTGAATTTGTTCTACTTGTACCCTAAATCTTTAGAAGTCTACTACTGTTCATAAAATAAGAATTTGAAGGTACGCTGAGAATAGAAATTGATCGGTGCGATGAAACACACGTTTTGGTGTGAAGTGAGTTATTCGGGTTATCGGGGGTATTTTAGTCATTTTGACCACACCGGTGATTTTGACAGCGATTTTGACCAAAGTAAGAAAGAATTGAAGAATTTAAGTATCACTAATAGATTCAATGGAATTTTTGGAGTTGAATAGTAAAATAAAATATTTTCCTATTTTAGACCCAAATTTTGATTATTTCAGATAAAAAGTAAAATCACGGTTTAAAAAAATGATACATATGGCGTTTTATGATTGGTAGCCATGAACATGTGTCAACTTATGAGAGGTTGCATGAAAAATTCATGCAAGACATGGAATTAAGGAATTACAAAATAAATAAAAGAACGATGTGTTTAATTGTGTTCGAGACAAATCACTTGTGGAGCTATTTAATTTATGTCTTGCACAATTTAATTGGCCAATATTTTGACATTGAAGAGGCGGTGGAATGGCTGAAAAATAGCCAGAAATTTGGCAGCCACAAGAATGAAGACAAGAGGAAAATATACGGAGGAAAATTAAGGGAAATGATGTGTATTTTCATGCTTGGAACACACCTACATGTAAACCACCACACAATTAATAGAATTAGAAATTAATTGGCCCCCAAAAAAATTTGATGATGTGTGGTGGTGGGAAGGCTATTTTACAGCCAGAAATTTGGCAACTTGAAAGGGTAAAATAAGACAAAAACAAATCAAAAGAAATTAGCAAAAGAGAGAGTGAAAAGGTGAATAGTGTATGTTCTTGGTTCAAGTGTGTGTTCTTGAGAGTTTCTTGGAGAAAATCACACCATAGAGCTCTATACATAAAGTAAAACCTTAACTTGCTAGAATTAAAGTTGTTGGGTGAATGGTGATTATTTTGATGTTAATTTTAACATCAAAACATGATTTTCATGTCTTGATTTTAGATCAAAAGCTAGAATATATAAACTTTGTGTGTGATTATGTGTGCTGCCTAAGGGATTTATGGATAACGTTTTGTGTGATGAAGGAATGAATTTTCATGCTAGTTCAAATGGTTGATCTTGGTTGATGAGAAAATGATCAAAGTGGAATGAAAATGGGAGTTAATTGGTTAGAAGGATGAATTATGCTAACTTTTGATTGAAGGAAGTGAATTTGTATTGAATAAACATGACTTTTATGAGTTGTTGGAATCTGAATATTGAAGGATCAAAGATGATTTGAAGGAAAAATTCAATGAATTTAGTGTTCCCAAGGTGTTAAAAATTAAAGGAAATCAAAGGATAACATGAATGGTTGAGTTAGGGCAAACTACTGTGACTGTTTTGCCTCTGCACTATGTCATAGAAATCAAAACTCAGAAAAAGGCTTATAAAAAATTAAAGTTAAGAGTCTTACGATCATTTTGATATATCATCTTCATGAAATAAATAAGAAACATGAAGATAATTCATTGTTCACGAAGAAAGGAAGGATATGGGAAAAGAAAAATGGAAGAATTAAACAAACAACAAAACAAACGACATGAACAATTATTGAGCGTTTTCTTAACCGTCGGCTAAACGTTGGCTAACCATCAAGCACGTTGACTAAATGTCGGGCACGTCAGCTTACTGTCACCACTTTTTGACCAAACATGACTAAACATAAAAACATTGATGTAGGTTTACCGATAAATGGCCAACGACATGTTGGAAACAGTGAAAACGATAGTCGAACGGCACATGAATGATAAAAGCTTATTAGGACACGAGGTAAGTCTCTTTGACTTCTAAAACCTTTTGAAAGCTAGTGTGCTTTATTTTTCCATGAAATGCTACGTCTTACACCGTTGGAAATCCCTGAATATATTTAAGGTTTATCTGAGCAAGATTTATTTTTATGCCATCGTAGACTTGAATGAACATCATAATTCGCTTAGAAACCTTAACAGATGATTAAAGCATGAATTTTGTGAATTTAGTCCTTTTTGGATTAAATACTTGGGATTTTTAAAAAATAACAATTTTAGAATTGGATATTCATGAATTGACTAGAATGCCTTTATTGGGACATTTTATGGAAACATGATTGGAAACTTTGAATTTAATCCTTTTTTAGGATTAGAATTTTGGATTTCTTGAAATAAATTCGTTTTGAAATCGAGTATTTGAAAAATGATCCAATTGCCCTTATTAGAATATTTTATGGAAACTTTTGAAATCGAGTTTTCGGTAAATGACCGAAATATATTTATTAGAACTTTTATGAACACTTTTCAAATCGGATAAGAGTAAAATGACCCGAATATCCTCGAGAAGCCTTTTTGGAATTGAGTATGGGCAAAATGACCCGAATATCCTTGGAGATGACTTTGAGATTGGGTACGAGCAAAATGGCCTGAATACTCTTGGAAACTTGTTTTAATGTGCAAAAAGAACTTTTTACCCTATTTCGACACGGTTTTGGAAAATGATCTCTCGGTATGAGATTGACTTTTGAAAAATGGCATTTTAATCCTGGAAACTACTTTATTAGACTAGTGTGCCTATGGAATGAACTAATTGGCCCTGCAGAACCTATGGGAATAATTATCTGACTTGTGAGTCAGTGGGATCAATTTCTAAAAAATGATATTCTAGCCCCAAAAATGTTTAATTTGGAAATCTTGCGGGAACAAATAACCACCTGGCTCGATCAGTCAATAGAGATTGGTATTGGAACGTTGAGTACTCAGCAAGCACTTTGATCTTTGTACTAGCCTACGTTAGAGTTAGACGACCCTAGTAACCTGGCCTAGGTAACTTTGATCTTTGTGAGAATTATCTTTAACATTTTCATAAAGATAATTCTCACACAAATCTCAGTGGCTCACTCACAAAAAACTTCAAATCTGAAGCTAAAAAATCTCAATACCACTCTCCTACTCTTAAGATCACCTCATTCACTGAAATGTATGGAAAAAATAGATGACACTGTTGTTTGGAAAACAAAATACTACTGCTACTCAAATATATTCCAAATCCATCGAATTTCTCATAGAAATCTCACCTGCTAAGTTACAAAAAACTTCAAATCAGAAGCTAAAAAGTCTCAACAACACTCTCCTACTCTTAAGATCACCACATTCGCTGAAACGTATGGAAAACACTAGAAGACACTGTTGTTTGGAAAAAAAAATATTCCTGCTACTCAAATATAATCCAAATACATCGCATTTCTCACAGAAATCTCGCCTGCTCACTTGCAAAAAACTTCAGATTTGGTGCTAAATAGTCTGCCAGGTTGCTATGGTTTTGGTTGTGAGAGATGGAGGCTAGAAATGGTGAAGGTCAGGGCATACTGCTAGGGTAAATGGAGGTTGCATAGTGCTCGGTTGATTGGGTTTAGGTGAAAAAGATGGTGATAGAAACAGTAGCAGTAGCAATGGTAGCAGATATAAGATATCTCACGGCTGAGAAGTTGCAAAAGGGTGAAGAAGTGTGGTGGTGTTTGGTCCCTAGAAAAATTTGGACCTCAGACGATTCTTCACAACTTATGAAAGTGGACTTCAAAATGGCATCAAAACTAATTAATTGAAGTATCTGACATAAAGATAATGAATTCTTTCAATCACATGAAAGGTGGAAACAAATATATTCACTTAACAATTGAAATTTATATATTTACATTAAAAATAGACACATAAATCAAAATAATTAAATTTGAAAAAAAAAACAGAATAATATACAACATAAAATTCATGAGTGATTCACGTATGGCAAAATTAGATACAACTTTTAAATATTCAGGAAATTCAATTACTTTTCAATTATTCATTATTAATTTCTACAACTAAATAAATTTTATGATTAAATAATAAAATGAAACAAAATGAAATATTATAATTTTAACAAATTGTTTTTAATTTTTTTTTAAAAATCTAACAAAATATAGCTGACGCGAGCTGGCTCCTTATCCGGTTGCTACATAAAACCGGAATCCCAATTTAGTATAGTTGAATTAGACCTCCACCATTATTATCCCTGATCAAATGGATATGCAGAGAAAATTATACATCCAAAAAAAAAAAATTTATTTTCCATAAACAAAACCTAGCCTTTTTTAATCCACAAAAAAAAAAAAAATGTTTACAATCTCCTTTCCTTGGGCTTTCTATATATGAAGCCCAAAAGAAGATGGACTTCAAAATGTGTTTGCAGATTGCAAGTTGGCATATTTAAACAATATTGAGAAAGTATTTTAAAAAATTATAAATATATATATATTATTATAAACAAATCAACTTTTGAGATTTAAAAAATTATAGAAAACTAAAAAAATAATACTTAACAAAAAACGTTACTAATCCCAAGCAACACTCGGGCCTCCAACCTAGTACATATATACATACCAAATACACACACACACACACACACACACACAGATATATACATCAAATACACACACACACACACACCAAACACACACACACACACACACATACACACATATGTAGATATACATATTTTCTATATACACACATATACATACACATACCAAATACATATATATAGATACACACATATATATACATATATATAAATACCACATACATTCATATATATATATATATATATATATATGTCTATATATGTGTCTATATGTATGTGTGTGTATATGTACACACACACACACACACACACATATATATATTAATATACTTTTTAATATATTAATAAATATATATATACACATATATATTAAAATACATATATATGTTGATGATATTCTAATTATTTCTCTTACATTAGAATCTCATGTTAAACATTTAAATATATTTAGTGACTTATGCATAAAACATGGATTAGCATTATCAGAGAAAAAACAAAAATAATGAAAGAACAAATAGAATTTTTAGGAATGATGATAGATAGTAAAAGAATAAAATTAAAACCTCATATTTTGAAAATTTAAATATTTTTCCTAATAAACTTATTGACAAAAAACAAGTTCAAAGTTTTTTAGGAGTATTAAATTATGCCTTAGATTTTATAGAAAATCTTGCTAGTATGAGTACGAAACAAACTTTACAAAATCTATTAAAACAAAATAAAATATTTAGTTTGATCCTATGTTAGAACAACATGGCAATAAAATAAAACAAATATGTTCTAGATTACCAAAATTACAATCACCATCTAAAAAGGATGATTTAATATTAGAAATTGATGCTTCTGATAATTATTAGATTGGAATTTTAAAAACGAAGGATGAAGGAAATGAACTTTTAACAGTATATCAAATATTATTTCAAGAACAACTGAAGTTTTAAAACTAGAATTTTTAGGAGAAGGAAATTTCTTTAAAGATCTTGAAACTACACAAAATATTTAATAGCACTATTAAGGTAACAATTATGTGACATGTGTGAAATTGATAGATATATATGTGTTTTTCAAGATTATTATTATCACATATACAAACAAGTACCTAATACTAGTAGCTATTCACCTTTATTTTGATAAAGATACCTGACCCTTGGGGACAAAAATTAATGGATACATATAAACCAAGAGATAATGATACTTTAGGAAAAAGAATAGTTCATTGTAGAAACAAATTAAGTGAATGGTGTGGAGATGTCATTTTAGCAAAATTAACTAGAGGATTAAGAAAAAAGATATCTTTCTGTTGTTATAAGCCAAGATTACCTTTAATCATAGGATGTGATAGTTCTTATTGTTATTATGAAGTTAAAAGAAAATATAAGAAATGTAGAGAATATAAGAAAATATATTTTAAGAAAAGAAAAACAAGATATTATAAAAAGAAAAAAAAAATATAAAAAACCCCAAGAAGCCAATGTTTAAAAGAAGAAAGAAACATATTAGAGAATGGCAATGTTATTACTGTAAAGAATTAGGACATTATGCTAACAAATGCCCCAAGAAATTTGATAAAAATAAAAATAAAATTGAACTAGATGAAGATATCCAAAGATTGATTGAAGATGGAGAATTTGTACAAATTGATAATTTTGAAGAATTAAGTACAGGTGAAAGTATATTTATTTTAACTAATACTAAGTATATAGATACAGAAACATCAGAAGATGAATAATACTGAAATTGTTGAAGTAAATCCTATAGTAGATAATGAAGAAGAATCCTCATAAGAATACAATAAAGAAATAATAATTGAAAAAAGAAAATTAAAACCAATACAAAAAGAAAATTTTTCATTAACAAATTATTCAGTTTTAACATTAATACTTTAGAAAAACTTGGTATGAAACCTAGAAAACATAATCTTTTTTATGGATTAAATATCCAAGAAAGAGCTTTCGAATTTTTTTTTAACAAATAATAAAGTTATAATACCTTTATTGACTAGGAAGAATATTGAAGATAAAATAAAAAATTAAAACCAAATATTAGAAATAATCTTAGGTAGATACACATAGGTTACAAAGAAAGGTTAAATACACCCATAGATTTAGCAATAATGGATAATAGAATTCAAAGTAGAGAAGAAACATGCCTAGGAATTTTTAAGAGAAAATATTTAATATGGAAAATTAAATTTTAATATTTATCCAAGAATAGCATATAATATTAAAGATAAATATTTTGACAAAATATTAAGTTTAATACAAAATTTTAAAAGAAAAGATTTCTTTCATAAAAATAATAAACCTTATTCTATTACTTATGCTATCTCTTGTGCTATTTCTAATACACATCATTCTAATTTTTTTAGCATAAAAGATATAATAGATTAACCTTATTTATTTAATGATATATGCCAAGTGCAAGTTCCCAATTTACCTATTATCGAAGAAATAAATTCAACTCCTTTAAATTTAGATTTATAGGAAAAACTTTTAATAACAGGGAATTATTTATCCCCTAGATTATCTTTTAATAATACTCATGTTACAAGTAATCCTTTAATTAGGACAAATAATGGAATTATTATTCCTTGTAATTATGATTTAAGTAATTATAAAATAAAAGGATTATATGTCTAATGATGGAATATTTTGATGGAATACACTTTAAACCTGTTAATATATTAATATATATAGAAGCAAATGGAAATTATATTAGTCATAAACTTTGTCGAAATTTACAAAAATTTCAATTAGATAATCCACATCAATATACTAATTTTAATGAAGAAGTAGATGAAATAATAGAAATAGTATTAAAATTTGGAACAGAAATTATTAATATTAGATTACTCATTGAAAATAAAGGAATGAATGATACTTTAGAGATTATGTTAGGAAATACTTCTCTTGAAGATAGTGGAAATGGATCATGTTTATGCAAAGCAAATTGTTTTCCTAAAGAATACCATCAAACTTTAAAACCTATAAAAGGAAAAAATATATCTAATAATCTTATTGAAATTTCATCTAGAATAAAATAATCTATAATTCTGTTAGGTTCTTTTCTCAATAAAATGTCCATCATTTTATTTCTACAATACTATGTTAGATATTTTACTTGGAAATAATTTTTTACAATTATTTACTAAAGTTATGTTTGACACTTTAGCCTATCAGATTCATTTTAAAACTCATTGTCATCATTTGTGTAACACCCCTACTAAAAGTAACAGTGGAAGCATACTAACCGGGTGTTGCCTTGTCCAGTTACCCAGACAAGGGTCTTTATAATGAAAAATCAAAGAGAGTATACAAGGTCCAGACTCATACAAACATCTCATACTAATGGTCACACACACACACACACACACACACACACACACACAAAACAGAGAATCTCATATATGTATTCTCCATACTACATCAACAAAAGTGCATAATCAAAAGAGAAAGTGTCCTGACCTAGGCTGCTATCACTGTGGTATCATTCTTCTATCCGTAGGACTGCACAACTCTGGATCGTACAAAAGAGTAAGATAAAAGACATGTGTGAGTAAAAAATCACTCAGTGAGTCCCGTGTGTGCTAGTGCTTTATTCAAGAAACCGAGTATATAAAACCTTCATGGAAAAGCATTTCATTTTCATACTAGAAACAACTCTGAAACTCTCTAACGAAGAGTTTATTCAAAACTCAATGATTTTTGAAAAACTGTGTTTCAATTTCAAATCACTGCCCCAATTTTCAAATCACAGACACTTCTTCAATAGAAGGTCAGCCTGTATGCAAAGCTCACAAGGTTTCGCCTTCGGTCCACGTATCATTGTACTTAGACTGCAGCCTATAGCACTCAACCGTACATCACCGGAAGATAAGTACACCACAGCGTACTACTAAGAATAAATAATAGGTATACCGTAGCATACCAAGGGTACCACAACACACTTTTGCCACCATAAACTAAGAGTCTCAATCCTGACATTAATCACCATCGAAGTGGCAAGAAGTCAAACGCTACCGAGTGCCCCCACCCGACATTCAACAAATGACTCAAAAATAAGGTGAGCCCGCAGACACGGCAATTGCCAGGTGCTAAACAGCTAACCAGGATGACCCATCTCAATATCCTGTTTTGTTTGGAGTAAGACAATCCCCAAAACTGATCGGGATACTTGGGGTCATTTACCTCTAACATGAGCTAGTACAAATATCAAAATCTTTACTAAGTACTCAACGTCAGCAAATACCAACCCCTACTGACTGATCAGGCCAAAGGGTTATTTATTCCTGCAGAATTTTCAAAACAAACATTTTTAGGGCGAAATATCATTTTTCAGAGATTGATCCCAAGTCAGATAATAAATTCCATAGGCTTTGCAGGGCCAATTAATTCATTCCATAGGTATATCAGACCAATAAAATAATTTCCAAGATCAAAATGTCGTTTTACAAAAGTCAATCTCATACCAAGAGAACATTTTCCAAAACTGTGTCAAAATAGGATAAATAGTTCTTTTCATACATTAAAACAAGTTTTCAAGAGTATTCGAATCATTTTGCCTATACCTGATCTCAAAAGTCATTTCCAAGAGCATTCGGGTCATGTTACCCATACCCGATTTCAAAAGACTTTTGGAGGGTATTTGGGTCATTTTACCCTTACCTGATCTGAACAGTGTTCACAAAAGTTCTAATAATGATATTTCGGTCATTTATCAAATACTTGATTCCAAAGGTTTCCAAAAAACATTCCAATAAGAATATTTGGATCATTTTCCAAATACTCGATTTTAAAAGGAACTTATTTCAAAAAATCCAGAATTCTAATCCTAAAAGAGGATTAAATTCAAAGTTTTAAACCATATTTCCATAAAATGTTCCAATAAGGGCATTCTAGTCAATTTATGAATACCCAGTTCCAAAATTGTCATTTTTCAAAAATTCCAAATATTTAATCCAAAAAGGACTAAATTTACAAAATTCGTGCTTTAATCATCCATTAAGGTTTCCAAGCGAGTTATGACGTTCATTTGAGTCCAAAATGGCAGAAAAATTAATTTTGCTTAGATAAACCTTAAAAATATTCTAGAATTTTCAAAATGGTATAAAACGTAGCATTTCATGGAAAAATAAAGCATACTAGCTTTCAAAAAGTTTTAGAAGTCAAAGGGACTCACCTCATGTCCTAATTAAACTTTTCCCTTCACGGTCGTTCGACCACCGTTTTCATCATTTTCAACGTATTGTTGGTCGTTTACTGACAAACTTACATCAAACATTGTTTTTAGATTTAGTCGTGTTTGGTTGAAAAATAGCCGATGTGCCCGACGATCAGTCATCGTTCAAGAAAACGCACGATGGTCGTTCGCATTGTTTTTCCATCATTTGTTGAATTTGTTGAATTTTCTTTTTCCATATCCTTTCTCTGTTCACGAACAAGGAATTATGTTCATGTTTCCCATTCATTTTATCCAAAAATCACATAATTAATCATTCTTAAGTTCATCCATTTTCAAACTAATTTCTGGAATTTCACTGCTTGACACATAATTTTGTTTTGCACATAACTTTCAATCCACAACTCCAATTGAGTTCTATGATATATCAAAATGACCGTAAGACTCTTAAATTTAGTTATGTATAATCCATTTCCTGAGTTCAGGTGTTTGTCATACAGTACAGAGGCAAAAACAGCCCCAGTAGTTTGCCTAATCTCAACCATTCATGTTATCTTTTGCTATCCTTTAACCTTCAACACCTTCAGAGCATTAAATTCAGTCATTTTTCCCTTCAAATAATCTTTGATCCTTCAATTTTTAGATTCCAACAACTCATAAAAGTCATATTTATTCAACACAACTTTACTTCTTTCAATCAAAAGCTCACATAATTAATACTTCTAACCAATTAACAATCATTTTCATTCCACTTTGATCCTTATTTCATCAACCAAGATCAACCTTGTAGGCTACCATGAAAACCCATTCCTTCATCACACAAAACAACATCCATAAATCTTCTAGGAAGCCGACACATATAGACACACAAAAAGTTCATCAACAAAGTTTATAAACCTTATCTTTTGATCCAAAATCAAGACATGAAAAATCAAGTTTTCATGTTAAAATTGATACCATAATGATCACCATTCACCCAACAACAACTTTAATTCAAGCAAGGTATGGTTTTACCTTGTATATAAAGCTCTTTGATGTGATTTGCTCCAAGATTCTCTCAAGAACACACCACCACACCAAGAACACACACTTGCGTCGTTTTCTCTTTGTTGTTAATTTCTTTTTCTCTTGTTTTTCTTTCTTCAAGGCTGCCAAAATTCTTGGATGTATAACAGCCTTCTCACTGCTATTCTTCATCAAATTTTGGCCAAGAAAATTTTAATTCAATTAAGTATATGATGGAATTCATGTAGGTGTGTTCCAATCATAATTTAACACACCATTTCCCTTGATTTTTCTCCCTTAATTTTTCTCTTCTTTCACCCTTGTGTCTGCTGATTTTCTGGCCAATTTTCAACCATTCCACTGCCATCTCCATGTCAAAATATTAGCCAAATGAATTGCTCAAGGTGTTAATTGAGGGGCTCCACAAGTAATGTGTTCCAATCATAATTAAACACATCATTCTTCAATTTATTTTATAATTCTTTAATTCCATGCATCTTGCATGAATTATTCATGCAACCTATCATAATCTGACACATGTTCAAGGCTACTAATCACAAAATGCCACACATCCAAATTTTGCTATCGCATTTTCAATTTTTCCTCAAAAATGACCAAAATCATGTCCAAAATAGAAAAATATTTTACTTTACCATTCAACTCCAAAATTTTCACTAAATCCATTGGTAATACTCAAATTATTCAATTCTTTCTCAATTTGGTCAGAATAGTGGTCAAAATCGTAGGCGCAGTCAAAATGACAAAAATGCCCCCGATAACCCGAATAACACGATTCACACCAAAACGTGTGTTTCATCGCATTGTTTAATTTTCCTTCTCAGTGTACCTCCAAATTCTTATTTTATTAACAATAGTAGCCTTCCGAATATTTAGAGTACTGGTAGAACAAATCCAATAATTATATCCAGATCTCGACAAAATATTATTATACCAAAATATTCGCTTCATTATACTGATCATCTTTTGTTCTGGTCATTGATATAAATTCTCATCATATTATAAGTAGTAGCCAATCAAGGTTTAGAATACAGGGTATTACATTCTCGCCTCCTAACAAAAAATTTTGTCCTCGAAATTGGCTTATACTTGGAATAATTCTGGATACTCTTTCAACATCTTTGCTTCTGTTTCCCAAGTCGTGTCTTGCACCGGATGATGATTCCATAATACTTTCACAAATGGAATTTTCTTATTCCGCAATTCGTTTTCAGCATACTCCAAGATCTTAATATACTTTTCCTTATACTTCAAGCTTGGAGTCATCTTAATAGGCTCTTCATTCAAAATGTGTTCAGGATCAGCTACATACTTCTGAAGTTAGGACATATGAAACACGTTGTGAATACCTTGAAGCTCTACTGGTAACTCCAATCGATAAGCCACCTTCCCAATCCTCTCAACAATAAGGAATGGTCCAATGTACCTAGGTGCCAACTTCTTATTTTATTAATACCCTATATTTTAAACCTTGATTGGCTACTACTTGTAATCGGATGAGAATTTGTATAAATGGCCAGAACAAAAGATTATCAGTATAATGAAGCGAATATTTTGGTATAATAATATTTTGTCAGGACCTAAATGTAATTATTGAATTTGTTATACCCGTATCCTAAATCTTTGAAAGGCTACTATTGTTAATAAAATAAGAATTTAGGGGCGACACCCTATTGGTATGCTTCCTCTGTTACTTTTAGTAAGGATGTTACAATTGGTATCAGAGCCTAATACTATAGAACTGTGGTATCATTATAGGACCTGATAGAACTCTTTCATTGTGTACGTATGACAGATAAGAATGATAAGGGCAAGATGCCTCCTAAAAGAACTCCCAAATGATCGTCATGAATTACTCAGAATCACCCTGAGCTAACGGTGGAGAAACTGCATGTGGACAGTTTCCCACCTTACAACTTTGGACAACTCTATGCTCCTTTACAGAAAATGACTGATACCATTCAATAGTTGACTGAGACTGCCACTAGAGCAAATGAGAATACTAGAATAAATGAGAGTACGAGTAGGGAAAGTCAACAAACTGAATTTGAATCGGACCAGGCTCTTGAGTGCTTTTTGAAATTTCACCCTCTGCAATTACAAAGGCAACCTAATTTAGAACAAAAGGTCAAAAATTAGATCGAACAAATGGAGAAGATTTTTGCAGCTATGTATTATTCAGAGTAGAGGAAAGTACAAATTGCTACATTTCAGTTAAAAGGACTTGCCCAAGATTGGTGAGCAAGAGAAATGAACCAATGAGAGTGGGAGTGGACGAATTTCAAGAATAGTTTTAAGAAGGAGTTTATCCCTAGTTAGGAGTAGAAAGGAAAGAGAACAGGTTTCAGGCTTTTCGACAAGGAGGTCGTACTATGGGGTATTATGCCGCTGAATTCACTAGACTGTCGAAATATTGCTCACTTCTAGTCCATTCAGAGGTAGACAGGATTAGATGCTTCGTGAAAGGTCTACGGCCAGAATTAAAAAGAATACTGGCAAGCATAGCTGCCACTAGTTATAATACTGCAATAGAGATGGCTTCCAGTATAGAGATGGCTAACATTAAATAGGCGGGTGAGAGGAATCGAAGTGGATTTTGAGGTATTTGTCAGAAATGATTTGGATAACCCTGATAGTAGAAAAAAGGAAAAATGCAGAGGAAGGGAGGTCCGACTGGAGGACAACCCTCTTTTAGATGCTTTAACTGTAGAGAAGTAGGACATACGAGTTTCAATTGCCCTCACCCTCGAAGGATAGAGGGAGGATGAAGTCGACCTGGGGGAAACAATTAGGAGCAAAGGCCAGGACTAGGAAGAGGGAACCCAGGACAAGCTTCTACCTCTAGACCTGGACCGGCTAGACCCGGACCTGCTAGACTCAGACCTACCAAACCACAAGTGAATGCTCGAGTGGTTATATTGGAAAAGACAGATAATCATGCCACAGTAGTGGAAGGTATGCTTCTTATTTTTTTTTATCATGATGCTAAAATATTGGTAGATCCCGGTTCTACGTATTCTTTTGTTGCCAATTCATTTCCTGAGGCTATGGTGATTAAAGGGTAAGAAACTTCATATGAAATGATTATCAGTACCCTATTAGGAAAGCAAATGAACAGTGAGAAAATACATAAGGGCTGTAAGATTTTAGTAGAGAATGAAATTCTAGGAGGAGATTTGATATGTTTACCCATAGGGGACTATGATGCTATCTTGGGCATGGACTGGCTATCATAGTATTATGCTCAAGTTGACTGTAGACATAAGGTGGTACAATTCTATCAGCCTAGGAAAACTATATTAGAACTTGTAGGCAAGGCTGGAAGATAGAGTAATGCTTTTGTATCAAGACTCAAGGCCCGGAAGATGATTAGGAAAGGGTATACTGAATACTTGGCTTATGTGATTAATAAGACAGGAGAGGTTAAGAAATCTGAAGATGTCCTTGTAGTGAATAAGTATTTAGATATTTTTTTGGCAGAATTGAAAGAGTTACCACCGGAGAGAGAAGTAGAGTTTTCTATTGATTTAGTGCCATCGACAGAACCAGTTTCGAGAACTCTTTATAGAATGGCACCTACAGAATTGCAGGAGCTCAAGAAATAATTACAGGAATTAATAGAGCAAGGATTCATTTGGCCTAGTACTTCACCTTAGGGAGCACCTGTATTGTTTGTTAAGAAGAAAGATAGGTCACTTCAGATGTGTATGGATTATCGAGGGTTGAATGCAATGACGGTAAAGATTAAATATCCATTGCCTATGGTTGATGAATTGTTTGATCAATTACAAGGAGCAGGATGTTTTTTGAAGTTAGACTTAAGGTAAGGATCTTACTAAGTTCGAATTCAAGAAGAGGATATACCAAAAACTGTATTTAACACACGATATAGACATTTTGAGTTCATAGTGATGCCCTTTGGTATTACCAAAGCACCTGCTGTTTTCATAGATTTGATACACCGAACCTTTTAGCCTTACTTAGATAGTTTTGTGGTTATATTCATAGATGATAACCTGGTGTATTCTAAGGATCCTCAAGAATATGAACAACACCTTTAAAAAGTATTGGAGAAGTTAAGAGAGGCTAAATTATATGCAAAATTCAGTAAGTGTGAGTTTTGACTACAAGAAGTAGCATTCTTGGGACACATGATATCTAAAGATAGGATTACAGTAGATCCTGCAAAAGTTGAAGCGGTAACCAAGAAATGTCTCGAGACTTCAACTGAAATACGAAGCTTTCTGGGATTAGTAGGATATTACTAGAGGTTCATTGAAGGATTTTTTAAGATAGCTCACCTTTGACTCGACTCACCTAAAAGAAAGTTCCTTATATTTAGACCGAAAAGTGTGAGAGAAGTTTTTTGGAACTAAAGAAAAGGTTAAGTTCTGCTCCTGTTTTGGCATTGCCAATAATGGACAAACCTTACGAGATGTACATAGATGCATCGAAGGAATGATTGGGAGGAGTATTGATGTAAGAGAGAAAGGTGATAGGTTATATCTCTAGGGAAATTGAAACCCCATAAGGAGAATTACCCTACGCATGACTTGGGAGACATTACTTTTGTGGAGTTAAGTTTGAAGTCTTCACTGACTATAAAAGTTTAAAATGTGTTTTTACTCAAAAAATTTTGAACATGAGGCAATGAAGGTGGATAGAATTTTTGGAAGAATTCCGGTGTCCAATTAGATATTATCATGGAAAAGCAAACACAATAGTAGATGCCCTTAGTGGGAAGGTAAATTTGTTAGCTCTTAGGATGCTATGAATTCTAGAATTGGAAGCCTTTGCAGTAGACGAAGAAATAAGAATGAGTAATATCTTCATTCAACCTGCTTTCTTACAACAGTTGAAGGGAAATCAAGATAAAGATGAAGAGTTGTAAAAGTTGGTACAAAAGAAGGCAATAAGGGAGGAGGTGAATTTTGAAAGGACAATGATGGAATTATTTGTTACGAGGATTGATATTATATTCCAAAATAGTCTGCAATGAGACAAGATATTTTAACAGAAGCACATCGAAATAAGTATACCATCTATCTAGGAGCCGTAAATATGTATCTGGAATTGAATCAACATTATTGGTGGATTGGATAAAGAAGAATATTTCAAACCTTGTAGCTTGATGTTTAAATTGTTAGCAGGTGAAAGTTGACCAGTAATGACCTGGAGGGTTATTACAGTCATTACCTATTCCATCGTAGAAATGAGGTGAAATTACTATAGATTTCATTACAGGATTACCCATGGCAGTTGGATAGTGAGATACTATGTGGGTAATAGTGAATCGACTAACTAAGTCCACTTATTTCATTCCCATTAACCAACGGGATCCTTTGGAGAAGTTAAGTAAGATTTATGTGGAGAAAGTAATCAAACTACGTGGAATACCCTCTAGTATTGTGTCAGATCAATATCCCTGATTTACTTCAAAGTTTTAGACTAAACTGCAACAGAGGTATGGGACAACATTGAAGTTTAGCACAACAGTGCACCCACAAATGGATGGATAGACTGAATAAGTGAATAGAGTTTTGGAAGACATGTTACGGGCTTGCACTTTGGATTTTGGAACTAAGTGGATTAATAATTTGGCATATGCAGAATCCGCATATAATAATAGTTATCAATCAACAATTGGAATGGCTCTGTTTGAAGCTTTACATGAAAGGAAATGTCAGTCCCCGTTGTATTGGGAAAGTTTAGATTAGAAAATGAGTGAACAAGATGCTTTTGATCTTAAAAAAGTTCGACAGGCTGTGGAGATGATCAAAACCAAGTTAGAGGCAGCTCAGAGTAGATGGAAAAGTTATGTGGATCGACGTAGGAGAGATTTAGAATTTGTAGAAGGATATTGTGTATTCTTGAAGTTGGCTCCACAACGACAATTGGAAACCAAAGGACAAAGGAAGAACTTGGCACCTAGGTATGTTGGACCATTCCTTATTGTCGAGAGGATTGGGAAGGTAGCTTATTGATTGGAGTTACCAGTAGAGCTTCAAGGTATTCAGAACATGTTTCATGTCTCCCAACTTCGGAAGTATGTAGCTGATCCTGCCCACATTTTGAATGAAGAGCCTATTGAAATGACTCCAAGCTCGAAGGATAAGGAAAAGCCTATTAAAATCTTGGAGTATGCTGTAAAGGAACTGCAGAATAAGAAAATTCCGCTTGTGAAAGTATTATGGCATCATCATCTGGTGCAAGATGCGACTTGGGAAATGAAAGCAAAGATGTTGAAAGAGTATCCAGAATTATTCAAGGTATAAGTCAATTTCAAGGATGAAATTTTTTATAAGGAATGGAGAGTGTAATACCCTGTATTTTAAACCTTGATTGGCTACTACTTGTAATAAGATGAGAATTTGTATCAATAGCCAAAACAAAAGATAATCAGTATAATGAAACGAATATTTTGGTATAATAATATTTTTGTCGGGACCTGGATGTAATTATTGGATTTGTTCTACCCATACTTTAAATCTTCGGAAGGCTACTATTGTTAATAAAATAAGAATTTGGGAGTGACACCCAGTTGGTATGCTTCCACTGTTACTTTTAGCAGGGGTGTTACAAATTGATAGTTGTAAAATGACTCAAAAAAGTCTATGCTAAACCTTTTCCTATTTCTTTCACTCCCAGCACAGCTAAACATGGTGATATTTGTTATACCAAAAAATCAATTTTTCCAAAAGGAACACCTTTATTAGAATATCGAATTGAGTCAAGACAATTAGATTTAGATATAGAACAAATAAAGAAAAAAATTAAAATAATGTTATACAGATACTCCTTTACAATTTGGGGATAAAAATAAGATTAGAAATAAAAGATAAAAATAAAATCATTAGGGTAAAACAAATAAGATATAATGAAGAAGATAAGAAAAAATTTAATACACAATTAAAAGAATTGTTAGATGCAAACTTAATACATGCTAGAAATTCTCCTCATAGTTTTCCAAGATTTATTGTTAGAAAACATGCAAAAATAGTAAGAGGAAAAGCTAGGATGGTTATCAATTATAAAATTTAAATGATAATACTATATTTGATGGTTATTTTTTACCTTATAAATAAAGTCTAATAAATTGGACAAGAAATAAAATGATATTCTCTAAATTTGATTGTAAAAGTGGATTTTGGCAAATAAAAATGGATCCTGATAGAATTAAATGTACTTCATTTTCTAAATCGTAAGGATATATATGAATGGTTAGTAATGCCTTTTAGACAAAAAATTGCTCGTCATATATTTCAAAGAAAAATGTATAATATATTTAAAAACTATGATTTTATAATTGTTTATATTGATGATATTTTAATTGTTTCTCATACATTCGAATCTTATGTTAAACATTTAAATATATTCAGTGGATTATGCATAAAACATGGATTAGCATTATCAGAGAAAAAACCAAAAATAATGCAAGAACAAATAGAATTTTTAGGAATCATGATAGATAATAAAGGAATAGAATTACAACCTCATATTTTAGAAAAATTAAATAGTTTTCCTGATAAAATTATTGACAAAAAAATAAGTTCAAAGGTTTTTAGAAGTATTAAATTATACCTCTGATCTTATAGAAAATCTTGTTGGTTTGAAACAACCTTTACAAAATCTATTAAAACAAAATAAAATATTTAGTTTTAATCCTATGTTAGAACAACATGTCAATAAAATAAAACAAATATGTTATACTTTACCAAAATTACAATTACCATCTGAAAAGGACGATTTAATATTAGAAACTAATGCTTCTAATAATTATTGGAGTGGAATTTTAAAAAAGAAAGATGAAGGAAAAAACTTGTTTGTAGATATTATCTTGTTTTAATTTATTATTTATATCTTTTATAATGTCTAATTTAGACTTATCTACTTGAAGCTCTCCTTTTTGATAATTTTAAAGTTTTGTTTTCATATAAAATTAGTTTAAAAATAGGGTTTGTATCTATAGCTTGTTTATGATCATACTGCTTTAATCTAGGTGTTTCTCTAATAGTGGATTTATTATCTAATTGTTCTACTTTGTTTGCCATAGTGATTAGTATTTGATTGGTATAACTATTTTGTTGAATAACTTTATTTGAATCTTTATTGATTACATCACCCTGTTTATCTAAATTCTCTATTTTAAAAGGAGAGGCAGTAACTACATGTCCTTTGACAAGCATTTTAATTTCTTCAAGACGAGGGATTATGGATTCTTTAACTTCTTTTTTAGATACTTTTTTTTTTTTTTTTGCAATCATGTTTTTTTTATTCTCATTAATTATATTTTCATGAGTATTCACACCAATAAAAAAAAATCCAAATGTTTTCTAAATTTCTTTAAGTCAAAATAGTAATTATCTCTAAGTTTAAGTCTTTCTTTAGATTTTACTATATCAAAGTACCAATCAATTTTGTGTTTATTACATGGTCTATTCCATAATTGTTTTAAATAGGTTTTAGCTAATTCGAATTCATCATCTGAAGAAATTGTCATTAAAGTATCCGGCATTTGCTAATTTTATATGACAATAAAACTTTAAAATTATCAAAAGGAGAGCTTCAAGTATATGAGTCTAAATTAGATATGATAAAAGATATAAATAATAAATTAAAAAAATTAAACACTAAAAATATTCCTGAAACATCCTTTAAAGCTCCTGTCTAAACAGTTAATGATGTAAAAAACCTTGTTGCAAAACAGATTTTTGACAAATGGCAAGTTTGCAATCAATACAAAGAAGAAATTTTTTATTTACTAAATCATCTTGAAATTTAGAATGCATAAAACAATAGCAAGAATTTCTTTGTTGATGGTGTTGTAACTCTTTTGACTGGATAGCCAAATACCTTAATGATGTCTAACTAATTGTTCACTAGAAGAATCTAATTTCTTTTGTTTGAGAATTCCTCCATAACTAAGTTCTGAGGTATCTGTTTCAACAATCATAAAAGCATTAGGGTCTAGAATTTCAAGACAAGGAAGCTTCTTGACAAGTGTCTCTATTTTCTAAACAATTTGGGTCTTTATAACCTCTTTTTCCACAAAAAATAACATTTTATACGATCTTTATCTTTTTCTTCTTTTGCGCATTCTTTACACTTAAAAGCATTAGAGGATTTGGAGGTTTTATCTCTAGAATATTTACTAGAAGGTTTTCATTTAGATTTAAATCTTTTCTTTAGTTCTTTAGAGGGAAGTTTTATAGGTGCATTCTCAAATATTTCACAAAAATTACCTAATTCTTTTTTAGAATTTTCATGATAATGTTCCATTTGAGCCTTAAGTTTTTAAATTAGTGCAAAGGTTTGCTCCTACTTGGTTTACACAACTAATTAATATACCATAAGAGAGGGTTTCATAGGGTATAACATTTCCTGGAACACCCTGCTACCTAGGCCCAACAGGGCCAGGGATGTCGCCCCGTCCAAAGGACAAGGGGTCTTTATAACTAGGTCACACAATCAAAATAATAGAATAAAAACAATACTTTAAACTTAAAACTTATTACAATCCAAGAATTAAAAAAAAAATGCAAAATAAAAATTGTTCACTCTCAACTCCCAAAGCATTATACAAAATAAATATCAGAAAATCTTCCAAGGCAGGCAACAACTAGCTACTCATCCCCACAGCAGGATCGACCTAAAATCATGGTAAAAAGGGGTGATGAGATAAAAATCTTAGTAAGTCCATGTGTGCTTTGAGTGTCCAGTAAAAACAGTTTGTGAATGCAAAGTGTAAAATCTTCATAAGAGAAATACTTGCAAGCAATAAACAATAGTAAAAAAATCAAAAGTGGTGTTTTGGCTTTTCCAACCATACAGGTACAATAAAATCAACCACTCAAAAAGGTGATCATGGGTTACCGCATGTTGGGCCCCATAACCATACAATGGTCAGAATGCCACACTTTGTGCAGACTAACAAAGGATAGGTGATCGGCCTACCGAGTAAGATACTTCTCATTCTCTATACCCAAACAAAACCGGTTGTCTATTCTGGCAACATACAGTCCATTTGACTGAAAACTGCAAGCTCGGACCGGTACGACTTGCTGGACTAACATCTTATCCGGAAATGACTCACCCCTCAAAGGTGGCCACCTACTGAGCGACTTACCATATCCCTTCAAAGACTAGTCCTAATAGTCCACCTTTATTGAGTATTCAACGTAATATATATCCCACTTGGGAAAATAAATAAAACATAGTTCCACTTGAAAATGGCAATTAAGGATTTCCAAAGTTTGGGGCAAAATTAGTTTTAGAAAGAGCTTTAGGGTTTGAGTAAAACTGCCCATTTGATTTTCAAATAATATGTTTGCCTGAGATGAGAAAGGAAATGATCCTCAATTGCCTTTACAGAAGTGAGTGTCCATGCACTCTATATTTCGCTTGCCATAATAATCATTTTGCATCAAACAGGTTTTATGTAGGAGATTACTTGATCCTTGCTCAAAATAAAGGTCTCCAACAGCTGACCTATCCCCGCCTGGGGTAAACATAAACCATAACTAAACTCGAGCAAAAATTTGCTCTCACAAATAAAACTAGCTCAACTTACTTCAACCATGACCCTAGTTTCCCAAGCTCTAAGGCCAGCCAATAAATAAAAGGGTTTATAAAATAAATATAGCTTTTTATTAAAATAACTAGAGTTTGGGAAAATAGGTACAATAAGTTGAAAGTTTAAATCTTGCTAAAAGTAAATTAGAGTTTTTTTTATGAAGGGGTCCTAAGTGGTTTTATGTAAAATTATAATCTATTAATAATTAATTGTTAGAAAATAATTGGTAACTAAATTAGTTGTAAGTAAATTTTAATAGGTTTTGATTAAAAGACAATAAATAAATTTTAAGAGTATTTATGAATATAAGACTTACGAAATTAATATTTTACCTATTATGATTATTTATGGGAAAAGCATTATTTGATATCCTTATTTTATATAATATCTATATATTTTATTTCTTAAATAAAAGCTATTATTTATTTGACTAAAATATCATTATTTTATATAAAGACTAAATCCACATTTCCCTAGGGTTTTTGAAATTCTCTAGAAGAAGATATAGCGATAATCATTTTATTGATGAAATAAAATTAGCTTAGGAACAATAAGGTCATGATCATATTTCTATTGCTAACCATAATAATGAACATACACTCCACACCAATTACCAAGGCATGATCCAAACTCTACTAACATAAACATATTTATGGCTTTAACAAAAATACATGAACATAACCCTATTCACCGAAGGTGACATAATCTCTAGCATGCTTGATCACATAAATCACTCACGACATGAAGAGCATGTAACAAAACCCTAAAATGCCATACAATCATCCAAGACAATCAACTCATGCTTCAATTCCCATCTCTATCACATACACTCATTTATTCATGCTTCAATCTCAACTTCTTCACAACAACACATGCTCAAACCCTAATCATAATCCATCTCCTTCCAATATCATCCTAGAGACATGAGTCTAGAATTTAAAGAGGAGTTCGAAGATGCTTACCTGATTGATGACTACCTTGGAGTAGTTTCGAAGGGATCCTAACTCTTAGGAGACTTGATCTGCCCAAGAGAGAAGAAGAAAATATGGCCATGGTTGAAGTAACCATTCGGCAGAGAGAGAGAGAGAGCATTCGACCAAGAGAGAGAGAGAGAGAGAGAGAGAGAGAGAGAGAGAGAGAGAGAGAGAGAGAGAAAAGAGAGTTCATTAGTATGTTTATATATACATATATTCACTAGAAGTTGAAGATGAGTGAAGATGGAAGCGACGGATCATGCCTACCTTGAAGGTGTTCTTGGCCTTCTCGAAAATAATGGTTTTTTTTATCCAAATGAGAGGGCTTGATCTCTGAGTTTGATGTTAAAAGTGGTAGGAATGGATTCACAGAAGTGAGTAGGTACAATCTGAAATTTTTTTGAAGAAGATTGAAGTGGTTTTGGTGGCCTTAGGCGAGAGAAGGTTAGTAGGTGTTCTTGGTGTTCTTGAAGGTTGAAGAGAATGAAGAGGATTGAGGGAGAGCTGGCCAAAATTCTGTGGAAGAGAGTGGCCGAATTGCTTGAGGGGTTTTGGCAACTAAATATTCTGGTTTGAAAGGAAAAGGAAAGCTGGTTGTTTGAAATTCCAAAAGAATATTTTAGAGGATCAATTTTGGAAACAAAATATGGTAAGAAGATCTTGGTCAATGGAGAGCTTTTGGAAGCTCCAATGGCCGGTTGTTTGACTGTGATTTTTGTTGGAATGAAAGCTGTGTGTGGGAGTTAATGGTGGCCGAAAATATGGAGTACAAAGGTGAAGGGATTTCTGGTTGTTTGAGGAATGATTTAGGGTAGTTTACTAAATATGTTTGCTGGAATTTTGGTCTTCAATCAATGGCTTGATTGGAGTAATTGATGGAGACATTTCAGGAGTAGCTATGGACTGGTTTTCGAGTAGAATGTTGGGGAAGATGATGAAGCTCAGTTCATGGCTGTTTAAGGGGAGTTTGTACAAAAAAAATGGTGGAGGTTTCGGACATGACTGAAGAAGGAACAAAGCTGAAAAATTCTGTTCAGCTTTTTCGTAGGTTTGCTGGAATTCCTGGGCAGATTTTTCTGCCATTTTCCAATCAACTTGCAGAAGATTTGAAGGGATATTCAGAGGTCTTTCAAGGCTGGTTTCCAACCTTCTTTATGGAGGAAAAATGTGGATAAGGTGCAGGGTGAAAAACTGGAAGAAACAGCTTGGTTTAGGCTCACCAAAGCTGTGAAAGTTGCCCAGAAAATTTTCATGTTTGCACAGTTTTTATGCAGCTCGATTTTGGCTGTGATTTTCAGTCCTCAAGCTGAGTCAATTGATCATTGTTCTGGCAGAATTTGACCGGTAAAGGTGGCTGAAAATTTCAACACTTGGACTGGACAAGAAGCTGGAAAATTTTCAGTTTACAACATAAAGAAAATGCACACAGTTAAGTTGGAGTTTTGAATGTTCAACCATGGAGATTAATTCTCTTGGGAACCTTCCAAAACTCCTCCCCATTTTCGGCTAACAAGATGACTCATATGGACATTTTCGAAATCTTCAAAGCCACATCACTTTGCTAGAATTTTTCTGGAATAAAATTGGCTTGAATAAATCAAACAACTTATTTGTCTAAGAATTAAAGAAAGTTAGAGATTAAAAAGGGTATAAATCCATTAGAAGCTTTTGGTAGGGCACAAGAGTAGGATTAGGGCATTCCTATCATGTCTCTCCTAGGACAACACTCCTACTCTTCCCTAAAGCATGCAAAGGCCGAAACCTAGCCTTCCCAAACAAAAATAAAACTTAATCATGCTAAAACTCCAATGATGGAATTTGAACTCAGGACCTCAAGAATTAATTCCAATGCTCTAACCACTAAAACACAACAACTCTTATTCTTATTTTCTCTCCCAAATATTTCTCCTATTTAATCCTCAAGCTATCTCCCTATTTTCACCTCAAGCAAAAATTATCATTTTGCCCTTCTTACTAAAAAAACTCATTTAAGCCTTCTAGACTATAAATCACATATCTAAAGCACATAAAGTCATATAAAAATTATATTTATGCATGCAATAAAATATGATATGCATCCTAACCCCCTTACTCTAATGTTGGATTCAACTGGGGTTTCACATTTCCCCAACTAGGTTTTTGTCTAACCTTTTCAGCAAATAATGGAGGTAAACTAGAAATAAATCAGTTGTCTATGTAGGGTAGGGTTATGACATGTTTTTTCCTATTCCAAAAGGTAGTAGATATCTCAGAACAGATATGGCTTTCAATCTCTTTTTGTACAGATTCTATCTTATCTTTGAACTTCACATGATTCTAGCTGTTCATGGATTCTTTTATATTTGACATCTTCATTTAAAAAGTTGAATTGATTTTGTTGGAGAATTATCTTTCTTTGGAGTAGACTACCAGATGCTTAATACAATTTTGTAGTGATTTTCTCATAATATTTGTTAGGAATTAAACCTTCTTGGATATAATTTTGATCTGCACCAAAATCTAATAAAGCTACTGTTTTGATAACAAAATCTTTTATTTTACGAATAACAGCAATATACTATTTTTGAAAAGTAATTCTTGAAATTGCGGAAATTAATTCTTCTCATTTATTCTCTTCGATTAACTGATTAGTATCTTTGTATCATCTAATAGTGGTTTTTCCATTTTCATATGTAAATGACCAATATTAATGTTATTAATATATGTGATTCTTTGTTCATTTTGGTCTTTTAAATGTTTAATTTCTTGTTTTAGGCTATTAATTTTGGTATATAAATCTTGTGAAGAAATCGCTACTTCTTCTTTATCTTTCCTTTTGAATTAGTTAAATACTCCTTTAAAATCATAAGGTTCTACTTGTTGTTTGGAATTTAAAATCATTTATTTTACCTTAAGAAAATATTCTATTTTAATTGTTTCATCTTAAATATGATCTCAAAGTTCAAAAAATAATTATTTATTGGCTTTAGTAATAACATTAATTTTAGTTAAACTAATCATATTAATTTCTCCTAGCGTACAAGTGCAAATACCAATACAAGCACAAGAAGAGGTATCACTGAAAGATTCATTATTAGTATCATTCCCTTGAATTTCAAAGATTTCTTCTAAATTCTCTTCTGAGTCACTACCTATAACGTCAGATTCATCAAGGGTAGCCTGTATTTGATCTAAAGTTTCTTTATCTAAAGCGAGTTCATTTACTTTCTTTTTCTTTTTCAATCTTTGTTTGCATTCATCATCTTTATGGCCTCTTTTTCCACAAAAATAGCATTTTATATGATTTTTATATTTTTCTTCTTTTGTGTTTTTTATGCTTAAAAGCATAGGAGGATTTGGAGGTTTTGTCTCAAAAACACTTACTAGAAGTTTTTTGTTTAGATTTAAATCTTTTCTTTAGTTCTTTAGAGGGAGGTTTTATAGGTGTATCCCAAATATTTCACAAAAAATTACCTAATTCTTTTTTAGAATTTTTATGATAATGTTCTATTTGAGCCTTCAGTTTTAAATCAATGCAAAAGATCTGCTCTTACTTGGTTTACATAACTAATTAATATACTATAAGAGAGGGTTTCATAATGTACATAATTTCCTTAGTATATTTTAAGTTTTTGTCTAATCTTTTCAACAAATAATAGAGGTAAACTAGAAATAAATAAGTTCTCAATGTAAGGTAGGCTTATGACATACTTTTTCCTATTCCAAAAAGTAGTAGGTATCTTAGAACAAATATGGCTTTCAATCTCTTGTCATACAGATTCTACCTTATCCTGAATTTCACATGATTCTAACTATTCTTGGATTCTTTTATATTTGGCATCTTCCTTTAAAAAGTTGATTTGATTTTGTCGGAGAATTATCTTTCTTTCTAAAGTATTGATGTCTTTACTTTGTGGACTTAGCAAAAAAGGAAATGTCACTCGGATGGATCCTATGCTAGTGAGGACTCCATGTTGATCTACTTCAAAAGGATATATCTGAGTTAAGAATGGAGTTCCTATTATAATTTCTTCATTTAAATCTATAATTAAAATAAAAGAATTCATAATGCAAAATTAATTATTACAAATATGAGCATTAGTGATTTTATAGTTAATTTTGAGTTTACCAAATGCCAAATACAATTTTGTAGTGGTTTTCTCATAATATTTGGTAAGAATTAAACCTTCTTGAATACAATTTTGATCTGCCCAGAATCTAATAAAGCTGCTATTTTGATAACATATTCTTATTATCTCCTTGTTTGATTAAGGTTGGATTGATGTAGGGAGTTACAAAAGAGAAAGTTGGTTACTGTGAATGGTTCCTCCGCAAGAACAACCTTCAAGTCAGTGACATGGTTCAAATTAGAAAGCAACCCAACTCTTACAAACTATTATAAAAATCCCTAAGGTGCTATAGTTGGCTCAAAATGTGATAGTGACCGAAATGGATATATTTTGGTTAGGATGTATGGAGTTCGTAAAGACTATACATCTATATCAAATAGTAATGTTAGGTCTCAATTATTGACCTAGATTATTTATGAAGAATTTCAACAATTTAGTTTGTAGTTGATTTTTACTCATTTTTCTTCTTTTTAATCGCTTTTGGGAAAATTAAGCAATGTATGTAAATTTGAAGTCTTTAATTATTATGATTTTTTCATTTTTAAATTTTAAATATAATGGAAATTCCAAATCATTTTATGAAGGGTTGGCATGCATACCATGGCAAGAGCTGTATATTGAAACTCAGAGATAAATTTGGTGTAATTAATATATATTTATAGAATTGATCAAATTTAAAAATTTATATAATTATATTTAATCATTGGGCAAAATCTCTGCATGTATTGCTTAGTCGCCCACTAGTACTCAAAGTCAACGCTAAGAGTTTACTACATATTTGATAAAGTTAAAGTTTGAATACTGAAATTTGAATATTTAAATATTAAATTGTGAAGTTTGAATTCTAAATCTATATACTTAATTAGTTATAATTCATTTTCCAATTTGAATTAAATAGAAAATAACAATAGATAAGGATAATATATCCAAATTTCAATGTTAAATAACTCTCATTTTACTTTAAAAATTTATGACAAAATTATTTTCACATTATTTTAATAAAAAAGTAATAACAATAATGTGTTATTAAATACAATGAAGTAATTAACCATTTAAGAGTATTTGTCATTAACAAGTTTAATTATATTGTGTGCACTTTATATGGCTGGCGGAGGTGGGAACTGATTGTTGGTCAATTAACAAAAAGGTAAAAAATTGATTATTTCAAAAGTTTGAGGGAAGATTGAATGAGTTTGATAGTTAAGGACAATCAGTAAATTTTTTAGTACTTTGAGGATCAATAAAGTATTTTACTTCTAAAAAGGATATATTATCATACAAATGATACATTTTTATAGAAGTATTTACGCTCCAAAGTATTGGGAAACTTTGATTGAAAAGCGAACAGATTTGATAGCAATTGAGGAATATAGATATGCAAAAAATCTAAAAATCTAAGCATCTTGCAAAAGAGATTCTTTGCAAAGATACGTAGAAGGATGTGTTTCACCTTTCGTAAAAAATTTCAAAATTTTTGGAGATCCAAAAACATATTTTTATTCTTATATAAGAATTATATTTTTGTAACAACTTTATATCTACTCTATACATTATAAATTTTAAAGACAAGTATAGTTATTACTCTTGTAATATAATATAGTAAATAAGAGTATTATTTTCTCGAAAACTACAACTACTAGTATTAACTTCTTATTATCTAACTAACAAGATAAAATGATAAAATTAATAAAAACTACTTAACTAAATTAAAAGTAGAAAGTTAACTAATAACCAACTCAACAACAAAAATATGAACAAATAATAAAAATTCAAGATTTAGATGTACAATCTCCCTAAACTGTTATATGTTAAGACTGAATCTTGACTCAATGATTAATCTAATATTTTGGACAAGTAAGAATTCCAAAAATTAAATTATATAGTTTTTTAAATTATATAATTTCTATACTTAGTTGATTGAATAGAATCTCTTTTTAGACACACATCACCCTCCAAAATATATTAATCACTCAATAAATTCTCTTGACAGGTTTGACCCTAATCTAGAAGATTCATGTAATCCTACCTCTAAGTATCTATACAACTCTTATTATTCATGAGTAATTTGTATATATAATTGATTTCTCAATATCATATATGAAACCAGAATATTGAATCAAAACGTTAGCAAAATTGAACTCACACACAAATGTGAATCTCGAATAATTCTCAACATACAGATCTTTAATCAAATCATTTAATCAATTTAACAAATCAAATTTAGGGTGCATCCCATCTAGAAAAAAAAAAAAAGTTCATCTCACAAAACGAAAACTAAAAATGAACAAAAAGAAAACATGAATATAAAGAACTCCTTCTAAAAAATTCGTGAATTCTTTGAATTCTTCAATTTAGAATTGTCAAAAATTAGGGTTTCAAATCTCATTTTTTATTGGACACGACAACTATACATCTGTGTCCTTGGTTGTGTACTGTTCAATAATTTGTAACTAGAAAAATCTTGAACTGCCCCAACACACAATTGTGTGGTCAACCATACACACCTCAGTTTAATTCTTCTGTTCTTGTTCAACTCAATGCAATCTTTTCTCAAACATAAGCACCTACTCGGTTGTGTATGCCTTCTAACTTTAATATTTGTAGTTTGCTTTGCTCAAATAAGTTTGAACTTGCCCAAAACTCTTCTCTAATCATCTAGAACCCAAAATAAGCTATGAAAATGAAATATAAATACTTTTAAGAAGAAGAACATACAAGAAATAAAAAAAAAAAGAAAACAAAATATCTTTAAAAGTATGTTCTAATTAACATTTATTTTGACCTAATGCTACAACCAACATTTGTTAACTATTGCTTAAGTGTGTGACATGTAACAATAAATGATGGTTGTCCAGTTTATATTATCTGGCACAACTTGGCCTATGTGAAGAAATTTTAATGACATATTTTTTGTTAGTAATTTCTTTTATTAATTTATCTTTAGAGAATTAAGAATAGGGGGCACTTCAACAAAACAAGTTATTTCCTATCAAAAGTTTCCTACCAAAGCTAGATTGTAGAAAATCAACTATCAATTTCCAACCAAAGAAGTAGATGGTAGGGGGTTTCCGACCACACTCATGTTGGTAGGAAATGTGGTTGGAAATTTCCGTCCAACAAATATATCTACATTTCCGTCCAACATACATTTTGGTAGGAAAATATAGTTACATTTTAGTCCAAAAGTTTGTGGGTAGGAAGACTATTAAAAACTTTCCTACCAAATTTAGATTTAGTGGGAAAATAATAAATTATTTCCAACCAATGCTATTTTGGTAGGAAATTTAAAATACATTTCTAATGAAATGAAAACGAAAAATTTAAATTATTAATTTTTTTCTTCAGAAAAATGTTTGTTTCTGGTCAAAAGTAATATTGGTAGGAGTTTAAATTTTGTTTTTCCGACCATTCTAAAATTTGGTAGGAAAAATGAATTAGTTCTCCAACAAATTATTTTATTTCTCATATATGGAAATTATTATATTTTTCTCATATAAGTTAGTTTTTTTTTTTTTTTACCAAAAGTTTTCTACCAAAGCTAAATGGCAGCAAAATAGCTATCCATTTTTGACCAAAGAAGTAGCTAGTAGGGGGTTTCCAATGACACTCATGTTGGTAGGAAACGGGGTTGGAAATTTCCATCCAACATACATTTTGGTAGGTAAATATAGCTACATTTCTATTTAGATGGTATGATATGTCATTACAAAAAGTAATGCTTAGACCTGATTGTCATCATACCTTTTGGAAAGAAAGATTTATTTCTAGTTTACCTCCATTATTTGCTAAAAATGTTAGACAAAAACATAAAGTAGATTGAGGAAATTTTGTACCCTATGAAACCCTCTCTTATGGTATATTAATCAGTTTTGTAAACAAAGTAGGAGCAAACCTTTGTAGTAATTTAAAACTCAAGGCTTAAATGGAACATTATCATAAAAATTCTAAAAAAGAATTAGGTAATTTTTGTGAAATATTTGGGTATACACCTATAAAACCTCCTTCTAAAGAACTAAAGAAAAGATTTAAATCTAAACTAAAAACTTCTAGTAAATGTTCTAGAGGCCAAACCTCCAAATCCTCCTACGTTTTAAATGTAAAAACGCATAAAGGAAGAAAAAGATAAAGATCATATAAAATGCTATTTTTGCGGAAAAAGACGTCATAAAGCTGATGAATGCAAACAAGGATTGAAAAAGAAAAAGAAAGTAAATGAACTCTCTTTAGATAAAGAAACTTTAGATCAAATACAAGCTATCCTTGATGAATCTGATGTTATAGGAAGTGATTCAGAAGAGAATTTAGAAGAAATTTTTGAAATTCAAGAGAATGATACTGATAGTGAATCTTTCAGTGATACCTCTTCTTGTGGTTGTATTGGTATTTGCACCTATACGCAAGGAGAAATTAATATGATTTGTTCAAGTAAAATTAATGTTATTACTAAAGCCAATAAGGAATTATTTTTTGAACTCTTAGATCATATTCAAGATGAAAAGATAAAAGAGAATATTTACTTAAGGTAAAAGAAATAATCTTAAATCAACAACAAGTAGAACCTTATGACCTTAAAGAAGTATTTAATCGATTCAAAAGGAAAGATAAAGAAAAAGTAGTGATTTCTTTATAAGATTTATATACTAAAATTAATACCCTAAAATAAGAAATTAAACATTTAAAAGACCAAATAAACAAAGAATCACAGATATTAATAACATTAATATTGATATTTTACATACAAAAATGGAAAACCCACTCTTAGATGATACAATTCTTGATACTAGTCAATCAATCGAAGAAAATCAAAGAGAAGAATATATTTCCACAATTTCAAGAACTATTTTTCAAAAATGGTATATTCTTGTTATTCTTAAAATGGAAGATTTTGTTATCAAAATAGCAGCTTTATTAGATTTTTGTGCAGATCAAAATTGTATTCAAGAAGATTTAATTGCTACCAAGCATTATGAGAAAACAGTTACAAAATCATATTCAGCATATGGTAGTCAACTCCAAATTAACTATAAACTCTCTAATACTCATATTTGTAATAATCAATTTTGCATTATTAATTCTTTTATTATAATTAGAGATTTGAATGAAAAAATTATATTAGGAACTCTTTTTTTTAACTCAGATATATCCTTTTAAAGCAGATCAACATGGAGTCCACACTAACATAGGATCCATCTAAGTGACTTTTACCTTTCTGCTAAGTCCACAAAGTAAATATATCAATACTTTAAAAAGAAAGATAATTCTTCGACAAAATCAAATCTACTTCTTAAAAGAAGATGTCAAATATAAAAGAATTTAAGAATAGCTGGAATAACGTGAAGTTCAGGATAAGGTAGAATCTGTACAAAAAGAGATTGAAAGTCATATCTGCTCTGAGATACCTACTACCTTTTTGGTATTGGAAAAAGCATGTCGTAAGCCTATCCTATGTAGACAACTTTAATGAAAGCATGATAGCTACAAAAGCAAGACCTATTCAAATGAATCAAGAACTCCTTGAATATTGTAAACAAGAAATCTAAGGATTATTAAGTAAAGGTATCATTCGTGAATCCAGATCTCCTTGGTCCTATTTAGCCTTTTATGTTAATAATAACGCAGAGAAAAAACGTGGTGCTCCTCAATTAGTCATTAACTATAAACTCTTAAACAAAGTTTTGAAATGGATAAGATACCTAATTCCTAACAAAAGAGATTTATAAAAACGAACTTACAAAAAAATTATCTATTACTTTTGGAAAATCCAAATCAAAGAAGAAAATAGACATAAAATAGCTTTTAATGTCCCTTTTGGTCAATATGAATGGAATGCTATGCCTTTTCATCTTAAGAATGCCTCTAGTGAATTTCAAAAGGTAATGAATGATATTTTTCACCTTATTCCCATTTTACCATTGTCTGTATTAATGATGTCCTCGTTTTTAGTTAATCCCTCGACCAACACTTTAAACATCTTTTTCTTTTTCATGAAACTATCATGAAAATGGACTAGTTGTGAGTGCTAAGAAACTCAAACCTTGTCAAACCCAGATCCGCTTTTTAGGTCATGAACTTCATTATGGGATATAAAAACCCATTTGTAGAGCAATATAATTTGTAGATAAATTCCCAGACAAAATTAAGGAAAAAAAACTATGTTACAAAGGCTTTTAGGATGTCTTAATTACATATCTGATTTCATTCCAAATCTGAGACAGATCTGTGAACTACTATATCAACGCCTTCTCAAAAATCCAATTGCTTAGGGTACAGAATAGGCCCAAACTATTCAGAAAATAAAGACACTTGTCAAGAAGGTTCCTTGTCTTGGAATTCCATATCCTAGTGCTTTTATGATTGTTGAAACAGATGCATCTGAGCTTGGTTATGGAGGTATTCTCAAACAAAAGAAATCGTATTCTTCTAATGAATAATTAGTCAGATATCATTCAAGTATTTGGCTATCCAATCAAAAGAATTACAGCACCATCAAAAAAGAAATTCTTGCTATTGTTTTATGCATTTCTAAATGATTTAGTAAATAAAAAGTTTCTTCTTCATATTGATTGCAAAGCTACAAAACATGTTTTACAAAAAGATGTAAAAAACCTTGTTCTAAACAGATTTTCACCAAATGGTAGGCTTTACTTTTTAGCTTTGATTTTGACATTGAATTTATCAAGGGAGAATCTAATTCTCTTCTTGACTTCTTAATAAGAGAATTTTTGCAATGACAAACAAGATAAGATTTCGATAAGATTTCTTATCTTCATTAAAGGTGAGTTTCGGAGTATAAATATTGAGTGAAGCAACATGTAAGAAGAATTAATGCTGCACAACAATATCCGACCTAAAGGTAATACAACAACAAATAGATTTGCAGTTCTTTCTTCCTATCCTCCTTTACCAAGCCGTTCTCTATCAAGACTACCATTAACCATGAGTCTTTTGAACCCAGCTTCTTTACCCCAAAAATCTACCGAAACACAAAAAATAGATACCTCCCTCTATGCTATAGCAGATCCTTCTTCTTTCAAAGAAGCAGTTATTCCAACCACACCTCAAACTTTGCCAAACCAGAATCGTCTACTAGAAATGAAATTTTTAAGTTTGTGATAAAATCCTTAATACCTTTGCTAGCTATTCTAAAAGAGTTAACCAGTAAACTAGAAAGAGAAATTGTTAACTTGCTTCATCTAGAAGATTACAATCAATCTAGACATATGTTTGAAGCCAATCCTTTGAAAACCAGACTTTTTTATGAACATATCTTATTTGCCACTGGTTCGATAGAATTCGATCATGAACGTAATGCTCATAGAGATAACAAAGGCATCACCTACTCTCAATGCCGAATCATCAAAATTCTAGACCTGAACACTTAGCCTGTATCAAGAATATACATCCCTATCCAGTTCAAAAGCCCTTCAAAACCATTAAATTACTGTGTCATGGACTATTTGAATACCTTTCATAATTTCTTATTCCTCTGATAGCTTACACATACTTAGTTTATCAAGTATAGGAAATGAATCATTAATCCCATTCCCATATGGTTCTACCAATGGTGGAAGACATTTGGCGGCAATCAAGAGTCTCTTTCAAAACAGCATTAACTCCAGTTTACACAATATCTCACCGAAAACCAACTTTCTCATTTTCCTAATCATATTCAATACTACAAATTCTTTCTTGAAAAGAAAATTTGTTTTATGCTTGGTTGGAACTACAAATCAGAAAGTATTGAATCCATTAGACATTTGTGTCACGAAATTAAAATCAAAAGATGGACACCTAAGCCACTAGCACCAGCAATTCCAACAACTAAAACAAAAAAAGAGCAAGATGCTAGTTCTTCTTCCAACAAAAAAGAATCAAGAATCTCCAAAGCAGATCTTCAACCCCAACTTTAAATCCTGCAGAATCAGATCTAGCTAGTAGAAGACAATGATGATGAAACCCAGCTAGATTTTAGTTGAAGGTTAAATATCGCAAACATGAACACAAAAGCAGTAAAAACGCATGCACAGCAGAAGAGGTTATACTTCTGCATTTATGAAAAACTGTCTGTTTTGGCTTATTAGGCACCGATGGAACCGTTAGATTAGTCCGTGATGCCTCTGGTTCTCTTGTCAATGCCTTCGATTGTAATCTAGCCAACCTGCGATACAATGCTACACTCTTGGGCTTTCAGAATATTTCTCCACTTGAAGGCTTGGTGAAAGCTAGAAAAGAAGAAGTACTGGCCTTTTACTGTCCCTTGACTATCTGCTAAAGAGAAGTATCAAGATGAACGATTCCCTATTTCTATATCAAAACTAAGGATTGATACACAGGGAAAAAAAAAATAGAGAGAATCAAGAATAGTAGAAAAAAAGTTTGTGGTTTTTTCTACAATCTGTGAATTACACGCCGCTCACTATTACTAAACCCGATAGCCTTCAAGAGTTTGTCTCAATCCAAACTCTAACTTCTAGCTATCATCCAAGAGATTGAATTTTTTGAACCAACGTATTTCACTCAACCTTCTGCTAAATCGGATAGCCCTAAGCTGCATAAGCTTGGGCCGAGCCTACTAGACCATTGGTCTAAGCTATTGGGGCAAATTAATTATATTAACTAGGACCAAATAAATAACCAAATAATTAATTATACAACCCAAATATACGAGTCCAATAATGTAGACTATATTAGTTTATGCTAAGGTTAATTTTAATTATTCAAACCGGGCTCAAATCATGAACCATTAATTTACCCACTAAACTAATTAATTAATTTCTCTTTTTGGACCTTTTATTTTATTCTAACCCAATAAATAAACTAGGCTACTTGAATAAAATAAAATCTATTTTATTTAAGACCATTTCTTCTATTCAAATCTATCAGGACTTATAGGCTATTCGAGGACCAAAAGACATATAGCCTTGGCTGCTAAAGTGACCAAATATCCCTACTTTAGAAATAGTTGTATTTTGCATTTTAAATATTTTCTAATATCACTATAAGAAAATATTGACCTCAAGGGCAATGTTGCATTAGCAAAGTCTCCGATCTACAGCTGTAATAACAAATATACCCCTCTACGTAACGCCGTACATTCAGAAAGGAAAAATGTACTAACACCTCTCTAAATGACATTTATCATCCTTTGACCTCTAGTCCAATGATCCATGATTTTCTGTAATGTTCCCACTTTCTAAAGGAGCTAGCCTGAAGCAAACATCCAAATCATGTTTTCGAAGGCCCAGGATATTTAGATCATTTGAATAGTCAAAAGGGGCAATATAACGTAGAAGTTATCTTGTATAAGTCTATCTTAACTAACTAGTCACATATACCCAACGTACGAGTACATCGGTCCTATGATAGAACCTTAACTATAGTATATCAAAGCATACGCTTCCAACTTCTCCAGACCAACAACTCATATTCAAGCTATAGGGTATAAGTCCACACTGTAGCAGTAGTAGTCTGGGTTTCTACTAAATAATACATTTAAAAACTACTACTATATGTCCAGTTCTATGTATTCGAAATATACTTATGTTATGAAGTGAGAGGACTACTCACTAGCTAAAGGTAAGTCATTCCCCATTTAAAATTTATAACACAATAACCTTAGTATGATGAGATTCCCATTCTCATCATCTGGTTAAGAACAATAGTTTATGTGTTACCAATAATCCATACCTTATAGTGAAAGACCTCCATTCATATGAACCATTTACTTAAACATAATGGGTCTTTTCCAATAAAATTGTGCACAAAATAAATGTGAAAACATAAATAATTAATAAGAATAGAACTTTTATTAATTTAATCGAAATTACATTAGAAATACAGTTTTAGTGTGCATACAATTTTACAATCTCCCACTTGCACTCTAAGACTATGTAAGTCCATAGGTGCCCACCCCAATGGTATCTAAGTATCTTTTGAAGACTCTCTCAGCCAATGACTTGATGAATGAATCATCTAGATTGTTCTTCGAGGTAATTGTTCCACCATAACTTTCTGTCTCTAAATAAATTCCCGGATCATGTGGTACTTCATCTCTATATGCTTCTTCTTCTTGTGGTTCCTAGGTTCTTTAGACTGTGAGACTACATCTGCATTGTCACAATATAATGCAATCGATTTATCCATCTGTGGCACGACTCCAAGTTCTGTGAGGCACTTTCAGAGCTAGACTACTTTTTTGGATGCCTCTGAAGCTGCCACATATTCGGTTTCCATAGTTGAGTCAGTAATATAAGATTGCTTAATACTCCTCCATAAAATAGCTCCTCAAAATAAGGTGAAGACATATCCACTAGTAGATTTTCTTTCATCCTTATTCGCTTGGAAGTCTGAGTTTGTGTATTATGTAGGAATCAAGTTATTAGCCTCATAAACCAACATATAATCTCTTGTTCCCTTGAGGTACTTGATGATATGCTTTATAGCTTGCTAATGGACCTCCCCGGTGTTTGACTGACATCTGCTGACTAAGCCAATAACAAAGTAAATATCTGGCCTAGTACATAGCATAGCATACATGAGACTTCCCACAACCGAAGCGTAGGGAATCCTACTCATCTTGTCTTTTTCTTCTTGAGACTTAGGACAGCCTTTTGAAAAAAAAGGTAACCCATGTCTGCAAGATTAGAGATCCCTTGCATGAGTCCATGCTGAACTTAGCTAATATCTTGTCAATGTATGTGACTTGGAATAAACCTAATATTTTCTACTTCCTATTTCTAAAAAGCTTAATATCGAGAATGTAACTGGTTTCTCCCAAGTCCTTCATACTGAATTAACTTGATAGCCAAATCTTAGTATATGATAATGTCCCTATATTATTCCCAATGAGTAGAATGCCATTCACATAAAGTACAAGAAAAAATTACATTTATGCTATCCAATTTCTTGTACACACATGGTTCATCCTCATTTTGATTGAAACCGTAAGACTTTACAATCTCATCAAAATGAATATTCCATACTCTTGATGCTTGCTTAAATCCATAGATAGACTTCTTAAGCTTACAAACTATATGTTCCTGGCCTTCAGCAATAAAGCCCTCCGGTTGGGACATATCGATGTCTTAGGTAAGATGGCCATTAAAAAAGGTTGTCTTGGCATCTATTTGTCATATCTCATAGTCTTAATGGCATGCGATGACAAAGAGGATACGGATGAACTTAAACATTGCTATTAGGGAAAAAGTTTCCTCATAGTCGATTCTCTCTTTCTGAGTATACTCTTTCACCACAAGCCTAGCTTTGAAGGTTTTTACCTTCCCATTTGTATCTCTCTTCCTTTTGTATACCCACTTACACCTAATGGGTTTTATCCCTTTAGGTAAAGCTACAAGATCCTAAACCTGATTGAAGTACATAGACTCAATCTCAACTTTCATTGCTTCATGCCATACGATTTCATTGTCATCAGCAATAGCCTTCTCGTATCTAGTGGGATCTTATTCCTCTTGATCGGAAACTAAGTTAAAGACCTCTCCAATCCACCTTTCTAGAACCCTAAATACCCTATTGCTACAAAGAGGCTCCCTTTGTACAGGTTCCTGAGGTTGTGTCTCTTTTTGTTCAATAATCGGGTTAAAAGAAGTTGATTCAGAAGAAGACTTCTCCTCGAGTTCCAACCTAGTTGAACTTTTTGTGGATGTATTTTGATCATCTTCCAAGTATCTAGTATTAGTACTTACCAGTACTTTATACTTTTTGGGATAATAAAAGTAACCACCCTTAGTTCCTTTTAGATACCCAGCAAAGTAGCATAATCTGATATTAGTTCTAACTTGTCTCCCTTGTTCAGTACATAAGTTGGATAACTCCATATCATGAGATGATTTAGACATGGTTTATACCTAGTCCACATCTCATAGGGCATCTTAGGTACTAACTTGGAAGGCACCAAGTTCAAAATGTATACTGCTGTTTCCAAGGTATATCCCAAAAAAAAAAAAAAAACTGGAAGAGTAGCATGATCCATCATACTCCAGACCATTTCCATTAACATCTTATTCCTTCCCTCAGCTACTCCTTTCTACTGGGGTGTCCCGGTATAGAGTGTTGGGAAACTATCCCATGATGTACTATGTAGTCCTTAAATTCACCGAGGAGATACTCTCCACCACAATCCGATCAAAGATTTTGATCAGTTTACCTGTTGGACACTCCACTTCTGCTTTAAACTCTTTGAACTTGTCAAATGAGTCAGACTTGTGCTCATTAGGTAAACATAACCATACATAGTACAATTATTCGTGAAGGTGATGAAGTACTCAAACCCTCCTCTTGCTAGTGTAGACAAGGGACCACACACATCATATGAACAAGACTCAATATCTCCTTGGCTCAATCTGCCTTTTAGGTAAAAAAATCTTTTAGTTATCTTTCCCATTAGGTAGGATTCATAGTGAGACCAATTTTTCAATTTCAATAAGACCAAAGACTCATTATGGATTAACCTCTGAATCCTAGTTGAGTTAATGTGACCCAACTATAGATGCTAAAGATATGAATAATTGACATTAGTCTTTCTCTTCTTACTTATAGGTTCATTTTGAGTGTTGTTTATTTGATTGTTTATGAAGAACAAATTGCCGTACATGTGCCTAGTACATAAAACTTCTCCATTTCTACTGATAATAATACCAAAATGGCAAGAAACAGAATAACCATGATTTATTAGTTTTGCAATCGAAATCATATTCTATCTAAACCTAAGTAAATGTAAAATATCTTCAAAACAACTATTCTATTACAACTAAAAAGAAGTTCAGTTCTCCCACTGATTGGGCCCATACTTGTGCTCTATTTCTCACTCAAAGTCTATTTCACACTTCTGGAGTCTTCTTATCTTTCTAAACCCCTGCAAGAAGTTACAAATATGATCAGTGGTTCCTAAATCAACAATCTACGTAGAATTTGATCTAATTATTAATATAGACTCTAGATAGTAAACATTACCTATAGGGTTTTTATTGGCCTGAAGATCTGAACACTCATTTTTTCAGTGTCCCTTCTTCCCACATTTAAAGAATTTTCCCTTGGGTTTGTCCTTAGGTTGGGACTTGGGCTAGGCATCTACATTACCCTTCTTCTTCTTGAACTTTTTGGGCTTGGGCCCAGTTCTTGAAGAAGAAGCCTTAGCTATCATAGCCATTGACTGTGGCTTCATGACATTCTCTACCACCTAGAACTCTTTTATTAACTCCATTAAACTCATGTTTAACTTTTTCATGTTCTAGTTCAACTTGAACTAAGTAAAAGAGCTTGGCAGGGATTCGAGAACTATATCCACTTAGTTCTCAGGGCCAATCACAGCCCCTAAGACTTCTACTTCCTCAAAAGCAGCAATCATAGTAAGTATGTGCTCTCTGACTGGTGCTCCTTTAGCCATCTTGGCATTGATGATCGTTCTAAGAGCCTCCTGACTTGCAGGCCGGCTCTTGTCAGTGAATATCATCACTAATGACATGCTATTATTATAAGCAGTGGACATGTGCTCATATTTGGACTGAAGCACATTAGACATGGAGGCCAACATGTAGCAACGAGTTATCTCGTCGGCCATCTTCCATATCTTTTTAGCCTCTCACTCCTTACTCAACCCTTCTTGATAACAGGTAGGTTTCGTATAAGACATACTTATACTCCTCTGCAGTGACTATTGGATCTAGGTTCCTTTTCCAATCAATATAGTTTGGTCCTATTAGCTTATTCTCACAGAGAATAACGGACAAATGACTGAAAGAACATGCACCAACCATTTCTGAAAATGAAAAATAAAAAAAAAATTCTCAATTTGTGAAAAATAAAGAATTTGTACACTTTATCCTCATATTAAATCTAATAATAGCTAACACTATCACTATTATCTTTAATATGATCAATTTAGCTCTTAAAAAAAATGGCATAGCTTCTTGGGAAGATTAACAGTTTCCTAAGTTAAGTGTGTTGACCACCACTAATCGACTATCGTTCTAGGTCATGATCCAGAAAATAACTCCATCGAGGGAATGGTTGTTTCTTCTCATTTTCTATGGACAATCCTCATACTATGACCTCTAACATGGGCTAGCCAATCATAGTATGTGTCTCGAGTATCAACTATATCCATTCATTAGATCTAGATCATTGTGGTATCCCCATCCTATATGAGTTCACTCCCAGGATGACACGAGGGAATCCACGATCTCTAATGAGGTTCGTGATAGAAGCAATGGAGCCGTTGGAACCCCTTTTCCACTTAGTCTTTTAAAATAGTGTTTTCAAGAAAATATCCTTTTGAAATTTTCCCATTAAGTATCCTCTCTTTGTAAAATATTCAAATCCATAAATCTCTATGATAAGGTAAAGTCCTTTAAGAGATTTTCTATCGATTAGTTTTACCTAGTTAAGTACTTAATGGTTTCAAAAATTTCCTTCTAGAACTTTAAAGAGACTTTGGTCTCAAGTTTTAATTGATAGAAAATAATTTTCTTGTAAAAAGAATTAAAATGATTATTCCTTTTAACTTACAAAAATATCTAAATCTAAAATATTCTTTATGTCAAGGATAAAATCTTTTAAGAGAATAACCAATGATTAATTTTTGTCTTTCAATTAAAATAACCATTTAATTAAAGAAAAATATTTTTCCTTGTAAAAAAATTCCTACGACTTGGTCTTGAGAAAATGTGCACATAGGTTACTAAAAAAAATAGCATGCTAAAAAATTGTGAACATTTTCATATTTTTCTATTCTTTTAACCTAGGTGTCTAAATAAAGATTTAAAAACATTAATCAAGTAATTATCTTGTTTAATCCTAAAATCGTCACTATTATTTTTCATGCAAAATATTCCAAGAATATTAACTATACAAAAAACAATAACTTCGTCTGGTATAGGACTCAAAATAGAAAAAAAAATTGCATGAAAAATACAAGAATAAATCAAAATTTTCTTCTGTGGTTTTCATGCACCCGTTGCACTGGACTAGTAGCTACAAACCGGACCCACAAACTGCACCAATCCATGACCCAAAAAAACGAAATTGGATTAGCCGTGGCTCGACACTAAAAGTGCCTTAAGCCACGGCACTATCCGACCACGGCTCGGCACTTTGTGCCTAGAGCTGCGGCTCCATTCGGTCACGACTCATCATCCTCACCAACCGCAGATGGCTTCCTTTGAGACCTTTTGCTCTGAATTTATGGCCGATGCTATGCATCCCAACGTGGCTTCTTCTTCTTCTCTATTTTTTCTACTGGGTTTTCTTCTGGATTTCTCCATCCAAATGAATTCACAAGCATAGAAAAATTGACCGAAATTACATAATCTAATCTCTCTCTATAAAACAACATCCGCCTATGCCTACAAACATCGGACTACACGATTCATCTACAAAAATAGAAAATTACAAGAGCACCTATAACTTGACGGTAAGACGTACAGAAAACTCTACCCCTACTAGAAACACGAAGGGTCGCAACAAAAAACATCAACCAAAACTCTAGCCAGTTTTATTTACTAACATGCTTCCTACGTTTGCCATTAAACCGACATGCTCTGATACCAATTAAAGGTTAAAAATCGCAAACATGAACACAAAAGCAGTAAAAAAGCCGCATAGCAGAAGAGGTTATACCTCTGCGTTTACAATAAACTGTCTGTTTTGGCTGATTAGGCTCCGATAGAACCATCGGATTAGTCTGTGATGACTCTAGTTCTCTTGTCAATGCCTCCGGTTGTAGCCCAGCCAATCTACGACTGCATCGCATGAACGCTACACTCTTGGGTTTTTAGAATATTCTTCCACCTGAAGGCGTGGTGAAAGCCAGAAAAGAAAAAGTACTGGCCTTTTACTGTCCCTTGACTATATGCTAAAGAGTAGTATCAAGATGAACAATTCCCTGTTTTTGTATCAAAACTAAGGATTGATACACAAAGAAAAAAACAGAGAGAATTAGGAATAACAGAGAAAAAGTTTGTGGTTTTTTTCTACAGTATGTGAATCACACATCGTTCACCATTACTAAACCCGATAGCCTTCAAGAGTTCATCTCAATCTAAACTCTGACTTCTAGCTATCATCTTTGAACCAACGTACTTCACTCAACCTTTTTCTAAACTGGTTAACCCTAAGCTGCATGAGCTTGGCCCTAACCTACTGGACCATTGGTTTAAGCTATTCGGGCAAATTAATTATATTAACTAGGACCAAATAAATAGCCCAATTATTAATTCTACAGCCCAAATAAACCAGTCCAATACTGTAGACTATATTAGTTTAGGACAAGGTTAATTTTAATTATTCAAAGCAGACTAAAAACCTTGGACAATTAATTAACCCACTAAACTAATTAATTATTTTCTCTCTTTGGATCTTTTATTTTATTCTAGCCCATTAAATAAACTAGGATACTTGAATAAAATAAAATCTATTTTATTTAAGACCATTTCCTCTATTCAAATCCATCAGGACTTATGCGCTATTCTGAGGACCAAAAGATACCTCGCCTTGCTACTAAAATGACTAAAATACCCCAACTATATAATTAGCCATATTTTGCATTTTAAATATTTTCTAATATTACCATAAGGAAATATTAACCCCCAAGAACAATACTGCATTAGCAAAGTCTCCGATCTACCAGTGTAATGACAAATATACTCCTCTACGTAATGCTAACGCCGTACATTTAGAGAGAAAAATTGTACTAACATCTCTCTAAATGACATCTACTATCCTTAGACCTCTAGTCTAATGATCCATGACTTTTTGTAATGTTTTCACTTTCCAAATGAGCTACTCTAAAGTAAACATCCAAGTCCTGTTTCGCAGGGCCTTGGATATTTAGATTATTCAAACAGTCATAAGGGGCGATATAGCGTAGAAGTTATCTTGTATAAGTCTATCTTAACTAACTAGTCATATATACCCTACATACAAGCATAGTGGTCCTACGATAGAACCTCAACTATATTATATCAAAGTTTACACTTCCAACTTCACTAAACCACCAACCTATAATCAAGCTGTAGGATATAAGTCCACAATGTAGTAGTAGTAGTCTGGGTTTCTACCAAATAGTACTTTTAGAAACCACTACTATAGGTCCAATTCTATACATTTGAAATACGCCTATATTATGAAGTAAAAGGACTATTCGCTGGCTAAAGGTAAGTCTTTCCCTATTTGGAATTTATAACACAATACCAACTTCACTAGACCACCAACCCATAATCAAGCTGTAGGGTATAAGTCCACTGTAGTAGTAGTAGTCTGGGTTTCTACTAAATAGTACTTTTAGAAACCACTACTATAGGTCCAATTCTATGTATTTGAAATACGCCTATGTTATGAAGTAAAAGTGCTATTCTCTGGCTAAAGGTAAGTCTTTCCCTATTTGGAATTTATAACACAATAACCTTAGCATGATGAGATTCCATTCTCATCATCTAGTTAAGAACAACAGTTTATGTGTTAAATAACCCGTGATCCATACCTTACTATGAAAGACCTCCATTCACATGAACTACTTACTTAAACACAATGGGTCTTTTTCAGCAAAATCACACAAAAAAAAAATGAAAAAATATAAACAATTAATAAGAACAGAACTTTTATTAATTTAATTAAAATTACATCAAAAATATAGTTTTAGTGGGCATACAATCCAACATTAGTTTCTTTGACCATTGCGACATGGACAATCCTTCGAGTATTGCAGTAGCGTACCTTTGCCAAAATCTATAGTGGTAGAACTCCATTCAAAGAGAAAAAGAGAACTTAGACAAATCCAGTTGGAAAAGATGTCAAGACAGCTGTCAATAATCACGGAATTCTATGCAAAATAATCCACTACAACGACAAAAGCAGTGGACCTCTCCAATTAAAATGAATCTTTGAACAATTCCTACTTGTGGCCGACAACTTGATTCCCTCTTCACATGGTCTGTACCACACCACAATAATACAAAATGTTATCAGAGAAAACTATGAAACCTCTGCCTATTTAAGATTCCAATTCCTCGAAGAAATGTAAAGTGAGTTTGCATGTCCGTCAAATTAGAATTCCTTGTATGCTGAGATAGATTACTTTTTATTTCGGTTTCAAAATTTTGTATTTTAAAATTCTTCTTTTGTATCAGTTTCAAATCAAAATATCTATGAATCGGTGAATACTTTGAAGTAATCCTGGGTGCACTCTCATTTGGTATCAAAGGCCTATGCATATACTCTATCATGTTTTATCTAATCGTGTCCGAGTAAACTCCTTACTTTCTCTTTCTATTCATGCATGATATAGTCCTTAATCTTTCTACTTTCTTATTCTCTCTCTTTGTTTTCTTCCAATATGTGATTGAGTAATAACTGTAAGAGCTACTTATACAATGGTCAGCCCACTACTGATTGGATTAGGCTATTTTTATCCTAGGAATAGTGTATTGGCCCAGACCCCAGGTGGCCCTGTACCTCTCAACCAATGCATATTGACTATATCGGTCCTAGGAAGATAAGGATAAAAATAATCATAGAGAATAATCAAGTAGAAACCTTTAAGACTATTGATTGTATAGGTTAAAAAGAGAATGTACCCTCTCAACCATGGACTCTAGTTCAAACCTTTCTGATATGATATTAAAACTATTAATGATCTTGAAATCAGCTCCCAATTAGATAAAACTGAATCTAGATTGATGAATTGGAAAATACTAATAGAAAAGTTTGATAAAATATACGAAAAATAAAAAATTTTTATTTAGTTCAAAATTAAAATATCAAAACCACTGAGAAAACAGTTTCTATCAACAAGCCCTATGGTACTCTTCATCTGATGAATCCAAAAACCCCAGAATTGCATTGAAAGAACAAATACAGATATTTGCATATAGGATTAGTATAAGTATCTGTAAAACTCCTATACAGATTAGGAATTAATTCTCCCATCAGTCTTTTGCTATGAAACAGTCGACATCTTGATTTTAATAATAGCCTATTAGCTGTAGCACCCCACAACATATATGCCTAAAGAGGGCGGGGATGTTGACCTATCTAAAGGACCAGAGGTCTTTATTACTAGGCAAAGAAATAACAAAAGAGGAAATAACTCAAAACCTTATTATAAAGGAAAACAATGTCTACAAGTCTCTCAAATTACATAAAATGAAACAATCCTCAACCAAGAACAAAATTAAAGAATTAAAGATAACTATTTTCTAATAGTGCGCAACCTTACTAAAGCTAGTAGTTCTTGAAACATGACGTCAAAGAAGTGTGGGAAATACATCTTAGTAAGCCCTATATGTGCTCATGATTGAATCAAAATAAATTTCATGAATGCATATTGAAATCATTTATTGAAGGTGGATTGCAAGTCAAACAATTTTGTATCAAGGTGAGCGGTATTCATCTCAACAAAAAAAAAAAAAAAAAATTCACAAAGATATGTATTATACAAAAACCACTCAAGATAAACAACTATGAAACCTTGCATAATAGCCTTGTCATGAAACCTTGCATCATGACAAACACTGTGAAACCTTACATCACAGTGTAGTAGGCGTACAACCCACTGGGTAAGATACTCCTCCATCTCTTACCCTAACTTATTGGATGTCCACCTCGGAATATCAGGCCACTTGGACGGAGGTGCTAGCTCAGACTAGCCTAACCTACTAGGACTATCACCTTTTCCAAATAGAGTTTACCTCTCAAAGGTGGCCTTCTACTGAAAGACTTATCCTACTCTTCAAAGGTTAGTCCTAGAGGCCTACCTTTATTGAGCACTCAACGTTTTAATACATCTATTAGAATCCAATCTCAATGAAAACATTTTCAACATACTTTGGTCATGCAAGCATGATTTCCAAATGATTAGCTATAAAATCATTTTACAACTAAAAGATGATTTTCTAATAAAATCTTTGTTTGAAGGAAAAATTTTATTGAGAAATAGTCATTCACGTCGTTGAGATAACAAACATTTTCCAACTGATTTGCAATTCAGAGTTTTTATATCAAATATTTAATGCAAGGACTTACTTGATTCCTCTATCTCACAGATAAAAGATTATTCCGATTACGCGTTCAAATGAATGTAGTCCCGTCTAAAGAAAATATAAAGATCGTGTTACAAATAGTTCAGACCATCTAATTTTTTCACCTCAAATATAGCATGCTAACTATGAAATAATTCACGCTAACTATTCAATGTAGACTAGGACAATTTAATAAACAACAAGCCCCAAAATTAACAAACGAGTTAATAATTGTGTTAATAAACAAATGTATAAATATTTAATTAGTTAATTAAAATAAAATTTGCTCATCAAGGAAAATAAATAAATAAATACTTTTAATTTTAAATTTAATTTCTTTTTTTGAATAAATAAATGACTAAGTAAGTTAATAAGTAAATAATAAATAATTGAAGTTCTAAGTAAATAAATAAATAAGTAAATTAATATGTATAAAATAATTAAGGGACTAACTAATTAAATGTTTGGACTTATAGATGGATTAATAGATAGTAATTTATTAAATAATAAATTTTAAATATTAATTAATAGCGAATAGGCGACAAAATAATTAATAAACTGTTAGTTTTAAGTAATGACTAATAAATAAAATATAAATAATAAATATTTATTTAGTTTCAAAAGATAACTAGTTTTAAATCATTAGCTTTGATAAAACCTTAACTATTAGAACCAAAGCAATAACAGTCATATTTGTTATATAAGAACATACTAAATCATAACTTAAGTTTTACATAACACTATTCATATTTTTCCCAAGTAACCCAAGAAGACCTCAGTATCATACTAACTAAAATAATCCAGAAGAAGCCATTTCAACAATTTGTTTTGCCCTTACTGATTGCATGCTTTATTTCCCAAAAGAAAACACAGATCATTAAATAATAAATCACATACTCATGCTCCAGCAGTATATTATAGTAATATTTCGTATACCAAGTTAGGGTGGGTCATTGTTATCAAATCCTTATACTAAAGTTATAAACCATGAAAAAGTAATGCAGAAGATCCAACCCCTTGACTCAGTGCTGTAGAAAACAATTAACGACCAAAACTCATAACTAACCGCTTACAGTTTAGCAAAACATAGTGTTGATCTAGGAAAAAAAATAGGATGAATTCATATATTTATTTGTAGAGAGGAGTCCTCTGGTCTTGAAGGTTCGATGATCATAAGCCAAGAATAGGAAGAAAACCGCGAGCCTCAGAAGCCTGGTTGTATAGAGTGAAAAACCTTAGAGGGGGGGTGAATAAGGTTTTTGGCAAGCAAAAAAAAATAATTTTTCTAGTTTGTCTAAAACGCTGAATAGTGATGATCACCAAGATGCTTGGACTGACTTTATAGATGCATAGAAAATTATCCAAGCACTTGTAAATGTATATCTAGATTTAGACAAAAAAAAAAAAAGAACATAAAAAAAGTACAAAGCTCAGCAAACACAGTACCTTGGAGATCACAAGTCTACGGATACTTGCAGCTTTGCTATATTGAGATTATATCACAGGCACTAAATAGTTATCCATATGATTATCTCAAAGCTAGATCATCCAATGAACTTGTTCCATTAACAAGCATCCATGTGTTAACTTTGAGTATCTCAATACTCACGGTTATGAGAATTACTGCCTGATCAAATCAGGAAGTCTAACACATGCTAGTCTTAATGCATTAATGATGTCTTGTCTCATTAATACTATGACTAGGGACTATTTAAGTACTAACACCATCCAGTGTAGTAGGAATCTCATACCATGATCCCTATCATGATTTTCCTTAACACAGTGTTGTACTAGGGACTTTATTGAATAGTTATATTAATTAAAGTAAACAAAAAGAAACTGTAAAATAAATAATGCCTTTTATTAAAATAAAATGTGTCATATACAATGTATAAGTAATTGCCTCTAGGGAACAACATTAACAAACTCCCACTTGCACTAGAGCTAATCACTCATGTATCTAATACCGAATAACTCAATATGACAATCATGTTTCTTTTGGAATAGTGCTTTCGTAAGTGGGTCAGCTAAGTTCTCAACCATGGAAACTCTCTCTATCTTGATTTCCTTATCTACTTCAGAAGCGGCTATATACTCAGCTTCTGTCGTAGAGTTGGCAATAATCTCTTGTTTAGAACCTTTCCAACTTATTGCCCCTCCGCACAACATAAACACATAGCCGGATTGTGATTTGAAATTGTCTTTGCCAGATTGAAAACTGGCATCAGTATACCCGTTTATTTTCAAAACACCTTCTCCATATACTAAGAACATATCATTTGTCCTTCGTAAGTACTTAAGGAAATTCCTTACAGCTGCCCAATGACCCACACCAGGGTCGGATTGGTATCTACTTGTCAAACTGAGAGCATAAGATACATCGGGCCTAATACATATCATAGCATACATGATAGATCCAACTGCCAAGGCATATGGAATCTTACTCATGTGATCCCTTTCAACTTGTGTCTTGGGAGACATCGACTTTGAAAGGCTTACACCATGTGACATGGGTAAGAATCCCTTTTAGATTGATCCATGTTAAACCTCTTTAACACTTTATCTATGTATGTAGACTGTGAAAGACCAAGCAACCTTTTGGATCTATCTCTATAGATCTTTATTCCAAGAATATAGGTTTCTTCTCCAAGATCTTTCATGGAGAATTATTTGGACAACCAAATTTTAACTGTTTGCAAGACAGGTATATCGTTTCCTATTAGCAGTATGTCATCTACATAAAGCAGTAAGAAAACGATTGCACTCCCACTAACCTTCTTGTATACACAAGGCTCATCCATATTTTGAATGAAACCAAACTCTTTGATTGTTTCATCAAAACAGATATTCCAACTCCTAGAAACTTGTTTAAGTCCATAAATAGATCTTTGCAGCTTACACACCTTTATGCTATCACTGGATGTGAAATCCTCAGGTTGTGTCATATACACTTCCTCGGTTAGATTTCCATTTAGGAAAGCTATATTTACATCCATTTGCCAAATCTCATAATCATAAGGAGTAGCAATGGCTAGGAGTATCCTAATGGATTTCAACATGGCTACTGGCGAGAAGGTTTCATCATAGTCAATACCATGTTGTTGACGATAATCCTTCACCACTAGTCGTGCTTTATAGGTAACTAAGTTACCATCCACGTCCGTTTTCTTCTTGAAAACCCACTTGCACCCAATAGGTTTAATTCCTTTGGGTGGATCAACCAAAGTCCATACTTGGTTGTCGTACATGGAATCCATCTCTGACTTAATGGCCTCAAGTCATTGTGGTCACTAATGAGAAATCCATATCTCTCAGGTGCCATAGGTATCCTACTAGATCTACAAAGTTTTTGTGTATTAAAAGGTTCATCTATTCTCTCAATAGATGTGGGGTTAGACGGTTGGCCCTCGTTTGTTTGATCTTCATAAACTTCACTAAGTTGAATCTTACTCCTACTGTCCCTTTTGAGCATATGCTCCTTTTTTAAGAAGACGGCATGCTTCGAAACAAATAGTTTGTTTTCGGAGGGTAGATAGAAGTAATATCCGAAAGATTCTTTCAGATATCCCACAAACAAACACTTGTCAGACTTACTTTCAAGTTTATCTGATTGTAGCCTTTTGACAAAGGCAGGACAACCCCATACTCGCAAATGAGTTAACTTTGATCTCTTACCAAAGAACATCTCAAATGGGGTAGTATCAACCAATTTTGTCAGAACTCTATTTAGTATATAAACAAAAGTCTCTAGTGCATACCCCTAAAAACAATTTTGGTAGGTCTGCAGAAGCCATCATGGTTCGTACCATGTCTAGAAGGGTTCGATTCCTTCTCTCAAATACACCGTTATGTTGAGGTGTATGTGGCGGAGTCCATTGAGATAATATCCCATTATCTCTAAGATAACTCAGAAACTCTTAGCTCAAGTATTCTTCTCCTCGATTAGATCTTAGAGTCTTAATACTTTTGCCAAGTTGTTTCTCTATTTCATTCTTGAAGTCTTTGAATCTTTCAAAAGCCTCAGATTTGTATTTCATTAAATACAAATACCCGTATCGTGAGAAAACATCAATAAAGGTTATGAAATAGTTATAACCTCCTCTTACTTGTATTGATATTTGACCACATACATCAGAATGTATGAGTTCTAATAACTCCTTGGCCCATTCTCCTTTTCCTAGAAAAGGAGTTCTAGTCATTTTACATAGTAAACAAGACTCGCATGTGCCATATGATTCATAATCAAATGACCCTAAGTCACCAAACTTGTGTAATTTAGAAACACAATTTTCATTTACATGGCCCAAACGACAATGCCATAAGTAAGAGGTGTTAGAGTTATCCATTTTAGGTTTCTTATTATTTATATTGAGAACTAGATTATCCAAGTCTAGAACATATAAACCATTAACCAAAGTTGCTGAACCATAATGAATATCATTCAATGAAAAAGAACACCATTTATCCTTAAATATTAAATAAAATCCACATAAGTCTAAACATGCAACTAATATAATGTTTTTCATTAAAACGGTTACATAATAACTATTTTCTAGTTCTAGAATCAATCCCGAAGGCGAGTTCAGCTCGTATGTCCCCACAACAAGTACAGCAACCTTTACCCCATTTGCAGTACGTAGGTCCACGTCGCCTTTCTTTAGCCTTCTACTGCTCTTTAGCCCCTGTAAGTTATTGCACAAATGAGATCCACATCTGGTATCTAATACCCATATCTCATTTCTAAAGTCAGTATTTATCTCAATCATAAGCATACCTGGAGAAGAAGTAGAAGTGCTTGTAAGCTTCTCCTTCTACTTCTTGTTCTTGATGGTCTCCAAGTAGGCTTTGCAGTTGTGCCCCCAATGGCCCATCTTCCCACAATGATGGCAAGGGCCATTGGTAGCTACGTCCTTCTTGTTCACATCAGCTTTGGGCTTCATGGCAGCCTTCTTCTTTTTCTTTTGAACTTTCTTCCTAGAAGAGGAAGATTCTACCATTAAAACTGCATTGGAACCCTTCTTCATGGAACCTTCGTATTTTTGAGAAGATTGATCAATTCAGGAATGGTGGACTCAATCTTGTTCATCTGATAGTTAATCACAAATTATGAGAAACTATTAGGCAAATATTGTAGAATTAAGTCAACACTTAAGTCATGATCCATTGCAAACTCGAGAGATCCAAGCCTCTCTATCAAGCCCAGCATCTTCAGCCCATGAGTGGCCACAGAAGAACCCTCTGCCATTTTACAATGAAATAGTTACTTCAAGATCTCATATCTTTCAGTTCTAGCTTGGGAAGATGTAAAATGATCAATTGAGCATCCATATGCTCGTGCTATTTTTGTAACTCAGGAGTCATGTATGCCAGCATAATACATGATGCTGTATCGCTATCCTCCTTGTGCTTCTTGTGGACAGTATGCTCATCAACATGAGCATCTTAGGTTGGTGGTGGTGGAATAGGAGCATCTAGCACGTAGAGCAACTTTTCCGATTTGAGAACGATTCTCAAATTTCTATACCAGTCGAGATAGTTTGATCGGTTAACTTGTTGGTTTCCAAAATGCTACGTAAGTTCAAGTTCATTGACATGATGCAAATGACCTAGATGTAAAGATAGAGAGCATTAGCTACTTGTATATGCAAATGATATGCAAATAATTAGAACTTTAATTAAACGCACTTTTACTCCACTATTTTACTCAAACCAATAGCCCCTACTACTGATTCGGGAAAGCCCGTTGGAAGCTTTCCTAGTGAACTGGTATCCAAATTCCTCAAGAATAACCTTGGGTTTGCCCAACAAGCCACCCTTGAGTTCATTGGTAGGTATCCAATACCAATTACATCGTATGTAACTACTGGATCATTGAGTGATTAACAGCTTTTAATCTTAAAGCCTTTTGGGCTACCCCAACTTTTTCTCTAAATTTCTTCATGCTTGAATTTACCCAACCAGAATAAAGAATTTAATTAAACCCGACCCATTAATCATGAATTTAATTCCAAAGGAATTTAATTCCATAGCTTAAACATGCCCAATGTCAAGTAGGCTTGGGTTTGCCCAACAACCTGGTCTCGAAAAAGGACTCTCGTTCTTACTATATTAACGGAAGGAATTAGGTTTAACATTAATTGAGGGATTTGTTCATTTTAGTGAATTCGTTGAATGATATGCATAATAATCAATAAATCACATAATTGATAATCATGGTAATAAAGCGATTACGTGGTATGGTTATGGACTTTTCCTAAATTAATTTCTTTAAACCATAAAAAAAATTAATATAGTTAACCTTATGTGTTCATGCACTCGCCTTGTTTTGGTTGTCATCTCCAGAATAAAATAATTCTACTCCTATCTAACATATGTAAACTAATTACATAATTTCCTAAAGAGAGAAAACCTCGAGTTACATTCGAGGGGAGTTAGATGAGAAGAGAATTACACAAGAATTCTAGAGAAGGCAGGACACGCAGGCCCTATTTCATAAAAACCAAAACTGTAAAATGCATAAACAGATATAATTGGTTTTAGTCTATAACCATCCATCATGCCATTGACTATACTTAAACAAAATAAACATATACTTTTATTATTCCAAAATCACTATTTTGGAAAAATAAAACAAATTCTAAAATCACCATTTTAGAGAATACATCAATTTTAGATTTTCAAAATCATTATTTTGAAGAACAAAATTAATTGTCTCAAAACTAATTTTGAGAAAATGCTTTTGGGTCCCATCTCTCATCAAATGAGATTTTTTCCCTTTCAAAATTCTATTCCGAATTTTTTTTAAGTACTAGAGGTTGCAAACAGAGCAAAACCGGCGCCGATTTAGAAGCCAGAGTCGGCGCCGGTTCTGTTCTGGTTTCCAAAAATTTTTCTCTTCGAAAAATGATTTTCGGACATCGCGAACAGAATGGAACTGGCGCCGGCTTGGAGGCCGGAGCTGACGCCGCCTGTGTTCTGCAACAATGGCGGTGATTTTTAAAAAATTCCAAAAACAATTTCTGGTGCTTTCTTCTTCTGCAAATTTTCAGTGAGAACAATTCTCAACAATATTTTCTGATTTGAAGCTCTAAACAACAACCAATTTGTTAGTTTAAACAAAATCAAAATAGAAAATTAAGATGAAACGGAGGGCAACATCCATGTTGCAAGAAAACGTTTTTCCTGCAGAAATTTTCAGCACCAAAGAAAGCATCTTTTCGAAATACGCTGTGACTTTTACACAATCATATTGTTCTACGGACCTAACACATAAAGATCGAAATGATTTCGACTCGAGTGAAAACGATTTTCACAGCAAACAAAGACAAACACGAAAAAAGTTTTTTATGCCAAAACAATGTCTGTAGACCACACATAACATGTCTCTGATACCACTGCTGGGTATCTCGGGCTCGTATCCTATACAGCGCAGCGGAAAATAAAACAAGATACCCTACCAGGACCCGTCTATGTGTGGAAAACAAGACATAACGACAATAAAGGTAATAGCTTTTACCTTTGGGTGATCATGCGAAGAACAAAATTTTCTTCTTCAAGTTGAGGCGCAATCCAGCAATCCTCGTGATCAACCTCCACATGAATTGAATGTCTACCCACTATAATCACAATGTGTGATTATCTCTAATAGTAATCCACACAGAGGAATACTCAAGCATGCAGCTTTCTGTGCTAGCAGAAATTCTAAGTGGCGGCTAGGGTTCCTCCTCAAGATCAAATCGGGAGAGAAGAAGAAGAAGAAGAGAAGATTTCGGTGGCTGCTATTTTTCTCACGTGAATCACCCTTAGGGTTTTTTGGTTATATCATCATAAAATCGAAAAATCACTGAAAATTTGGAATTCTAAAACAATTAGAGTTCCCTAATTGTAATTGGAAACATCATGTTCTCACAATTACAACTTGTAGCACAAATTATAACTAATTATAATTTGTCCACAACAACTTCTCTTTCTCTCAATTAACCCCACAATGTTATCAAATAACATCTTGAGTATATAATCCTCTATTGTGTGTGACCTACTAGATTTCCCAGTCAATTGGTAGAGAATATGAATTAATCCAAACGTCTTTGAGATTAGTAATCCATAATTAATTAGAATTAATCCTATTAATTCAAATCAGGATTGGTTTATTAATTCATTAATTAATAAACCCATATTCCCATATCATGAGCGGTATCTAGCAACACATCATGACCACCCAAGAGTCCAGGAAGTCAAGTGGCTTGACATGAACCCTTCAATAACAAACTTCAGTGCAATTAACTCCTTTCACCATACAATATCTCATTCGGTTTGAAGTACGGAATTAGTACCAACTCCCTCCAGAATTAATTCTGACCCGAATACAATAGCACTTCTACCAGGAACCCACTACTCTAGATATGTATCAATTGGAACTGTTTCCAATACACAATCGCCTTGGCCAAGGACTTTTCGAGTAGTAATTCCTACAAGTGGCCGTGAGATATTCGCCCCTACTATTAGGAATGGTGAATCCTTTATTAACCCTCTCAACTATTTTCGTTTACCTCACAATGTACCCAATATCCATCCCATAGGCGGCCCTCGATCGAGCTCCAGAGATTAGAATCAAAGTACAAAGCTCAGCAAACAAAGTACATTGGAGATCTCAAGTCTAAGGATACTTGCACGTTTGCTATATTGAGATTATATCACAGGCACTAAATAGCTATCCATATGATTATCTCAAAGCAAGGTCATCTAATGAACTTATTCTATTAACAAGCATCCATGTGTTAACTTTGAGTATCTCAATACTCACGGTTATGAGAACCACTGCCTGATCAAATCAGGAAGTCTAACACATGCTAGTATTAACGCATTAATGATGTCCTGTCTCATTAATACTATGACTAGGGACTATTTAAGTACTAACACCATCCAGTGTAGTAGGAATCTCATATCATGATCTCTATCATGATTTCCTTAACACAGTGTTGTACTAGGGACTTTATCAAACAGTTATATTACTTAAAGTAAACAAAAAGAAACTGTAAGATAAATAATACCTTTTATTAAAATAAAATGTGTTATATACAATGTACAAGTGATTACCTCTAGGGCACAACACTAACACCATCATCAGTCCAATTTCTGAACATAAGTCATTCCCAAAATTTAGTTCATACATATAACATCAATCATATAGAATCCATATTAGATTATTATGCAGAAACCATAAATTTTTCTCCCCATATCAACATGTAGATCGTCAGTTATATGCAGACCTAACATTTTCTCCTTATCAGTAAATGCATGCCAATAATAACATTTTCTTTCTCCCTAGTGAATGCATACAACAGTCATGCGAATAACATTTGCAGATGATAAGGGCTAAATTAGTTATATTTTTTCTAGTTATTTGAGGTTCTTTTGTGATATATTTTATTCAATAACTAGTCATATTCCTTCATATTTGAGATTTTACCCTTGGAAAGGTATTTTGTTCATTATTTTAGATTTTTGGGGTAAAACGAAGCAAAAACGTCGCGAAATAAAATAGAGGCGGCGCCAGCTAGGACAGAGGAACTGGCGCTAGCCATGCACTGGTGGCACGAACTTTGAAGCGATGAAAAAATTGGTGAAATAGAGCGGAACAGAGTGGAACTGGCGTCGGCTCCAGTAGCCAAGGCGGCGTTGGTTGCATTCTAGAATACATTATGCGGAATTCAAGAAAAAAATCGGCGAACAAGTGGATAACCAGAACATAACCGGCACTAACTCCGAGAGCCAAGGCGGTGCCGGCTGTGCCCTAAAGTTAAGGTGGTGCTTTGATTTTTCGATGCAGTTTTTGGTAATTTGTGGAGTTTTAGTATCTTCCAACTTCTACTCGACTAAGAACATTATACCAACGAGTTTAGGCACCTTCTAAGCCTATAAATAGAAGGAAAACACAAAAGAAGGGGGGAGAATTCATTGATCAACATAGAAAATCACTCAATTAAAGGAGGAATTCTTCAACTCAAGGAGGGTTGTGCAAGAACGTCTTCAAAGGAAGAAGAAGGAGGCTTGTTTATGAATGTTTTCTTTTACTTTGTTTTCTTTTTCTTGACAATGATATATTAATTATTTTATTGTAATTTGACATTGTTTTAGATAGTCATGATTTTTTGAGTTATTTGATCTTTTGATTAATTGATTGTTATTCTTGGTATTTGATTACTTGTACTTATTACGAGATTAATTGGTTGGGTCTTTCCATTAACTGGCTTGGACAAAGGGGTTGATGGCGGTTTCAATTCATTAGTTTCATATTTGTTAGCTTTTAACTTGCTTGGACAAAGGGGTTAAGAGTAGGGACAAAGTAATTCAAGGTTAATTAATGTCTGTCAGGATATAGATTTGTTGGTTAATTTCATGGGTAATTTACCAGGAATGGGAATTAAGTCAAGGACTATAGTTAATGCATCTTTTGAGTAAGACTGGTTGAGATAGGATATGTGATGCTAAGTTACCTAGAAGATAGGGATTCATGGATTGGATAAAGAAGTGAATCTATATTATCCTTTATGATGGCAAGAGAATAATTGGTTATGATAATGATTAAGTACTTTAGGACCATGTTTGTTAAAGCAATGGTTTAAGTTACATACTTCTCCATTCTTGACTTGTATATATTTTTATTTTCTTGTATTTTCCTTTTTATTTATTTTTCGCTTTATGGAGTCGGTTAAACAATGAAAGAAAGGTAATTAGAGTATACTTGTTCCTGGAGGATCGACACTCGTTTGTGAAGATAAAATTGCAAGTGAAACATAGCCAAAAAGACAGCCAAGGAACAACAAAAAATGCATCACTCCTGCGTGAAGAAGAAAAAGGGAAAAAAAAATATGTTCTCATTACCTCTTCTTCTTGTTCTCAAAATCGGCTGAACTAGAATTTGCGGAACTGGGGTAGGCACGCTTGTGGAAACTTCTGGTGCAATTCTTGCAAGCCTTCTTCTTCGTCTTTGCATGTAGATGAACGCCTAGCTTTCGATCTTCCAGTATATGGCCTGCCTAATATCGTTTTGGTGAAACAGCCGAGGGGCCAAAGAATATTTTCTAGAGAGGGAGAGGAAAAAACGTCTGGTATTTTTCACAGAGAGGAAGCACTGGAAAAAACAACGTTATTTACTTTTCTCCTGTTTAACCTAAATAAAACCCTAGGTTAAACTGGATTGGGCGATTGAACTCTTAGTTTAACATTTTTGGGCTTAATTAATTATTCTAACTAAAACAAAAAAATGGCCCAATTAATAAATAAATAATTTTCCATCCACCAGTCCAATTAATTAAGCCTATATTAGTTTAGTCCCAGGTTAATCTTTAATTATTCAAACTGGGCCAAAGCCCTGAATAATTAATTAACCCACCAAACTAATTTAATTAATTCTCTTTCTCCATGGATCTTTATTTTATTCTAGCCCAATAATTAAATCAGGCTACTTAAATAAAATAAATTCCATTTAATTTAAAATTAATTCTTTAGCCCGTATTTAATTAGGACTCATGGTCTATATTGGGGACCAAAAGACACACCGCCTTGGCTACTAAAATGACCAAAATGCCATTGCCATAAAAATAGCTGTATTTTGCATTTTAAATATTTCCTAATATCACCATAAGGAAATATTGACCCCAAGGACAATGTTGCGTTAGCAAAGTCTCCGACCTATAGGTGAAATGACTAAAATACCCCTCTACACATCGCCGTACATTTAGAGAGGAAGAAGTGTACTAACACCCGTCTAAATGACATCTACCATCCTTAGGCTTCTAGTACAATGATCCACGACTTCCTGGAGTGTTTCCGCTTTCCAAGGGAGCTACCCTAAAGCAAATATCCGAGTCATGTTTCCCAGGGCCCTGGACATTTTAGACCATTCGGACAACTACAAGGGGCGATATAGTGCAGAAACTATCTTGTATAAGTCTGTCTTAACTAACTAGTCACACATACCTAACATGCAAGTATATTGGCTCTACGATAGAACCTCAACTATAGCAAATCAAAGTATATGCTTCCAGCTTCGCCAGACCACCGACTCATACTCAAGTCGTAGAGTACTAGTCCACGCTGTAGCGGTAGTAGTCTAGGTTTCTATCATATAGTACTTTTAGAAACCACTACTACAGGTCATGTCCTACGTATTCGAAATACGCTTATGTCATGAAGTGAGTGGACTACTCACTGGCTAAAGGTAAGCTATTCCCCATTTGGAATTCATAACATAATAACCTAAACATGATGAGATTCCCAGTCTCATCAATAGGTTAAGAACAAAAGTTTATGTGTTAAATAACCCGTAATCCATACCTTACTGTGAAAGACTACCATTCACATAGACCACTTATTTAAACACAATGGGTCTGTTCCAAACGAAAATTGTGCACAAACAAAAAGTAAATTCACAAACAATTTCTGAAAATAAATTTTTTTATTAAAATATTCGATTTTACATCAGAAACCTAGTCTAAGAGGGCATACAATCCAACAGTTTGAACCTTATGCTATGTTAATGATGAGTACGCTTGCTCATACGTGTAATTTGAGGTTAACGTTTTAATTTAAACTTGATTGGGAATGAGCTTAGGTTTTATATGATTTTTATACCCAAATCCATATGCATCAACAGACCTAACATTTTCTCCTTATCAGTTAATGCATGCCGATAATAACATTTTCTTTCATATTTTCAACTAAAACTCTATCCTCTAAGAGTCATTTTCGAAATTCCAAGATCAATAGACCTTGCTGAATTTTCTGAAATTAAAACATGGATTTGGATAAATTGAATAAGCTTAATTGGTAAAGAATTTAAGGTAAGCTTGGGAACAAAAGGGTATGAATCCCTTAAGAATTCTTGTAGGGTATGAGAATAGGATTAGGACATTGTTAGTATTGTGCCCTAGAGGCAATCACTTTTACATTGTGTATGATCACTTTTACATTGTGTATGACACATTTTATTTTAATAAAAGACATTATTTATCTTACAGTTTCTTTTGTTCACTTTAAGTAATATAACTGTTTGATAAAGTACCTAGGAAAACACTGTGTTAAGGAAATCATGATAGAGGTCATGATATGAGATTCCTACTACACTGAATGCTGTTAGTACTTAAATAGTCCCTAGTCATAGTATTAATGAGTCAGGATATCATTAATACGTTAAGACTAGAATGTGTTAGACTTCCTAATTCGATCAGGCGGTGGTTCTCATAACCATAAGTATTGAGATACTCAAAGTTAACACGTGGATGCTTGTTAATAGAACAAGTTCATTAGATGACTTAGCTTTGAGATAATCACATGGATAACTATTTAGTGCCAGTGATAAAATCTCAATATAGCAAACGTGCAAGTATTCTTACACTTGAGATCTCCAAGGTACTTTATTTGCTGAGCCTTGTGCCTTGATTCCAATCTCCGGAGCTCGATCGAGGGCTGCTTATAAGATAGATATTGGGTACATTGTGAGGTAAACGAAAGTAGTTGAGAGGGTCAATAAAGGATTCACCATTCCTAATAGTAGGGGCAAATATCTCACAGCCACTTGTAGGAATTACTACTCATAAGTCCTTAGCCAAGGTGTATGTGTATTGGAAAATGTTCAAATTGAGACACATTGAGAGTAGTGGGTTCCTTGTACAAGTATAATGATATTCGGGCTAGAATTAATATATATTGTGGAGGGAGTTGGCACTAATTTCGTACTCCAAACCGAATGAGATATTTTATAGTGAAAGGAGTTAATTGCACTGTAGGTTGTTATTGAAGGGTTCATGTCAAGCCACTTAACTTCCTAAACTTCTGGGTGGTCATGATGTATTGCTAGATACCGCTCATGATCTGGGAATATGGGTTTATTAATTGATGAATTAATAAACCAATCTTGATTAGAATTAATAGGATTAATTCTAATTAATTAAGGATTATTAATTTCAAAGATGTTTGGATTAATTCATGTTTGCTACTAATTAACCGGGAAACCTAATAGGTCACACATAAAAGAGGAATATATACTCAAGATGTTATTTGATAACATATTGGGGTTTATTACAAGACAGAGAGGTTGATGTGGTCAAATTATAATTAGTTATAATTGATGGGCCAATTTATAATTCTGAGAACTTGATGGGTTCCAATTGCAATTGGAGAATTGTTTGGAATTCTTAGATGTGGTTTTTGTAGAGGCTTTTGGTTATATGAGATATAATCAAAGTGGTTTTATTATTGAGCAAGAAGTCATACAAAACAAACAAAAGGGCACACATGAAGGAATGGGTGCCAATACTCCTTTTTATCAACACACATGAAATAATGTGTGTGGGGCCATCCTCTCAAGAGAATAATAGAGATATGATCTGCATGTTCTCTTATACATCTCTCTCTCGTGTGACTTCTTCAAAGAGGGAATCCAAGACTCTTCTTCTTCTTCTTCTTCTTTTCTCTGGTTTTGCTTATGAAGTAGAACAAGAAAGAAAACCCCAACCACCATTGTAGTTTTCAGCTAACACAGAAAATCTTAGTGCTTGTGTGAGATCCTCTATGTGGATTTTTGTTAGAGATAATCACACACTGTGATTATATTAGTTGGACATACAACTCTTGTGGTGATTCTTCAAGAGGATTGCTGGATCGCGCCACAACTATCTTACTCGAAGAAGGAAAATTTTATTTTCTACAAAAACAAAGAAAGGTAAAAATTGTTATCTTTGTTTCTTTGTTATATATATATATATATATATATATATATATATGTCTTGTTTTCCACACATATGCGGATCCTGGATGGTATCTTGTTTTTATTTTTCCGCTACGCTGTATATGATACGCATGAGATACCTAATAGACATTCCCTTCATGTCTCCCTTAGGACAACACTCCTAGTTCTACTTATGGAATAAAAAGGCCGAAAAGTCCAACCTTAAACAAAACAAAATTAATCATGCTAAAACTTAAATGATGGGATTTGAACTCTAGACCTTAGAAATAAATTCCAAAGCTCTAACCACTAAACCACAACAACTCTTATTCTTATTTTCTGTCTAAAATATTCTTCCTATTTAATCCTCAAGCTATCTCCCTATTTTGACCTCAAACAAAATTACCATTCTACCTTTCCTACTCAATAAGCACAACTAAGATTTCTAGACTATAAATTATAATTCTAAAGCACATAAAATCATTCAAAAATATATTTATACATGCAAGAAAATATGATATGCATTCCAACCCCCTTACTCTAGGGTTGGCTTTAGTTGGGGTTTCACATTCCAGTGAACAGTTTTTCAAAATTTTTTAGATAAAAAATTTGTTCATCTCAAAGTACTGAAATCCGACATCTCTAACACCACATATTCTATTAAACAGCCTATGATCAAATTCTATTTCTTTGCCTTTTACTCTTGACACATACCATCTAATCATAAAACTGCCCTTAGTTTCTTCCAGTTTCCCTTTTCTCAAGTTAGCGTAAAATTCCCAAACCAGAGGAGTATATATCTTCTCATCAGCAGACAATAAACTTCCCCACCTAATGTGATCAAACATATCCAAAATATTAGACAAGTTCAGAAAGGTAGAATGGTTAACTCGATAGCCAGAGATAACAATTCGATTTCTTGAAACCCAATCATTGTATTCAGTCTCACATTTTGAATCAAGAAATCAAGGTACCTAATTTGCAAAACCCACTTGTTTTGAAGAAGATTTTGATGTATCGTAGTGGGAAGCAGAGAAGTGTAGTTGAGGAGAAGCTTCATTTGTTTTTGCCTTGGTTGAACCCGAAGCCTTTTTCTTTATCACAAGAGATGATTTTTGCTCCTTCTTTAGTTTTGGAATGGTAGATTTAGTGTTAGCCATAAAAAAATTGAGACATTTTCTGGGCTTTTTGGTTTTTTTTTTTTTTTTTAAGAACAACACAGAAGATTTTTGGAAGAAGAACAGTTTCAAGGGTTTCAAAGGAGAGAAAAACCAGGTAGCTTTGAATGTCTAGAGTAATGTGAGAATAAAGTGCCTTGAAAACATAAGTTTTTTTTAGAAGTTTGGAAAAAATGCGCAAACCAATATTTTGAAATTCAAAATTCGGAATAAGAAAAATATTAGTGATGGATTTTGGAACTAGACCTGATGTGTCCAGACTTGGGTATAAAAATCATACAAAAACTAAGTACATTCCCAATCAAATTTAAATTAAAATGTTAAACCCAAATCACACATATGAGCAAGCGTACTCATCATTAACTGAGCATAGGGTTCAAACGAGTGTCGATCCTCAAGGAACAAGTAGACATTAATTACCTTTCTTTCATTGTTTAACTGACTCGATAAAACAAAACCGAAATAAAATAAAACAAAAATATATACATGTCAAGGATGTAGATTTATGTAATTTAAACCATTGATTAGACAATCATGATCTTAAGGTACCCAACCTCTATCATAACTAATTATTCTCTTGGCATCATGAAGATTTAAAATAGACTCACTTTTTTCTCAATCCATGAATCCCTATCTTCTAGGTAACTTAGTATCACATACTCTATCTCAACCAGCCTTACCCAAAAGATGCATTAAACACAATTCTTTGATTAAGTCCCATTCTCAGGTAAATTTAACCCATGAAATTAACCAATTGAATCCATATTCTGGTAGACATCAATTAACCTTTAATTACTCTATTCTTCTGTTCTTTCAATTAACCCAGTTTTCAAGTAAGTTAAAAGGCAACAAATATGAAATCAATCAATTTAAACCATCAACCCTATTCTCAAGCAAGTTAATGGCACAATCAATTAATCTCGCAATCAACCCAAGTAATTAAATACCAAGAATAACAATAATTAATCAAAAGATCAAATAACTCTAAATACCATGAACGTCTAAACCAATGTCAAATTACAATAAAATAATTAAAACAACATTGTCAAGAAAAGAAAACAAAGTAAAAGAAAGTACTCATAGACAAGCCTCATTCTTCTTCCATTGAAGACCTTCTTGTACAACCCTCATTGAATTGAAGAATTCCTCCTTGGATTGAGTGATTTTCTATAATAAATAATGAATTCTCCCTTTTTTCCCTTGTGTTTTTCATCTATTTATAGGCTTAAGAAGTACCTAAACTCATAGGTATAAAGTTCTTGGCTGAGTAGAAGTTGGAAGATACTAAAACTCCTTAGGTTTCCAAAAATGCGTAGAAAAATCGCAGCACCGCCTCAAGGACAGAACACAGCCGGCGCCGCCTTGGTCCTTCGGAGCCGGCGCCACCTGTGTTCTACTTCTCCACTTGTTCGTCGATTTTTCTCCAAATTTTGCACATAAGTTCTAGAATTCAGCCGGCGTCGCCTCTGCTCTATTTCGCGACGGTTTTGCTTCGTTTTACCCAAAAATCTGAAATAATGAACAAAATACATTTCCAAGGGTAAAATCTCAAATATAAAAGAATATGATTAGTTATTGCACAAAATGTCTTATAAAAGAGCCTCAAATAACTAAGCAAAGTATGATTAATTTAGCCCCTATCAAGACCAGATCCAAAATCATCATCCAAAAGAGTGTTTTCCCAAAATGCATTTTGGATGTAGGAATTTGATTCTAACATTGTGTCGAAAATAAAAGACGAGGTATTTTGGATGTAGAACTTTATTTCCAAAATATTTTTCTTCACAAATCCTGCACAAGGAAGACTTATACCACATGGTTACTTATTAAATTCTTGTAATTCCCAAACATCTTCTTAAATTGTTTAATCTATCCTCAGCTAGAGGTTTAGTGAAGATATCTACAAGTTGTTCATCCGTTGAAATATATTCAACACACACATCGCCTTTGAGTACATGGTCTTGGATGAAGTGATGTTTAACTTCAATGTGCTTTGTCCTCGAATGCTGCACTAGAATTTTTGTTAGATTGATAGCACTTGTATTATCACATAATATAGGTACACAATTAAAATTAAGATTAAAATCTAGCAATGTATTCTTCATCCATAAAATTTGAGCACAACAACTCCCAGCTGCAATATATTCAGCCTTAGTGGTGGATAAGGATACATAAGCCTGCTTTTGATTGTGCCATGACACAAGAGAATGTCCAAGAAATTGACAATGGCCACTAGTACTTTTTCTTTCAACTTTACACCCTGCATAATCTGCATTAGTATATCCTCTACGATCAAGAGTATTAGTACGTGGATACCATAATCCATAATCATATGTGCCAATCAAATATCGAAGTATGCGTTTAATTGCACATAAATATGATTCATTTGGACAAGATTGAAATAGAACACAAAGACATACTAAAAACATGATGTCTGGTTGGCTAGCAGTAAGATAGAGTAGACTCCCAATCATACCTCTATACTTATACTTATCTACTTTCTTACCTTTTTCATCACGATCAAGTTTAATGGATGTACTCATAGGTGTGCTGATTTCTTTTGCTTCATTCCTTCCAAATCTTTTGAGCAACTCCTTGGCATACTTAGCTTGATTTATAAAGATACCATCCTTCATTTGCTTAATTTGCAGTTCGAGGAAGAAATTTAGTTCTCCCATCATACTCATCTCAAATTCTCGCTGCATAGTCTTAGCAAACATCTTGCACAAAGATTCATTAGTATCACCAAAAATAATATCATCAACATAGATTTGAACAATCGGTAAATTATCAGGGATATCAGATTTGATAAACAAGGTATTGTCAATCAAGCCTCTAGAAAATCCTTTCAAGATCAAGAATCCACTAAGTCTCTCATACCAAGCTCTTGGAGCTTTCTTTAATCCATAAAGAGCTTTAGAAAGTTTGAAAACGTGATTTGAAAAGTGCTCATGAATAAAACCTGGAGGTTGTTCAACATACACTTCCTCCTCAATAAAGCCATTTAGAAATGCACTTTTGACATCCATTTGATAAAGTATGAAATTTTTGAAGGATGCAAAAGCAAGCAACATTCGTATGGATTCCAGTCTGGCAACAGGTGCAAATGTTTCATCATAGTCAATGCCTTATTCTTGATTAAATCCTTGGGCAACCAACCTAGCTTTATTTCCGATAACAACCCCATTTTCATCAAGCTTATTTCTAAAAACCCATTTTGTACCAATAATAGGTCAATCATGAGGTCTAGGGACGAGTTTCCAAACTTGATTTCTTTCAAATTGATTAAGCTCTTCTTGCATGGCAATAATCCAAAATTCATCATGTAAAGCAATATCAATACAGCTTGGTTCAATATTTGAAAGAAGAGCAAAATTGTCAATGAAATACCGTCTAGTTTTAACTCCATGGTTTAGATCTCCAATAATTTGTTCCCTTGGATGACCTGATTTGTATTTCCAATCCTTTGGAAATTGATGATTTGCAGAATCTTCAGTTTGTTCTTTCTCTTGTTCAATCTGCAATTCTTCAATCGCTTCTTCTTTTGCATGAGTATCTAATGGTGGAGCTTTAACATGATCTAACTTAACTTCATTTGAATTCCCTACATCATCGTCGTCTCTTTTTGAAGTATAAATGTTAGATTCATCAAATACAACACGCACAGATTCTTCCACACAAAGTGTTCTTTTATTGTATACTTTATAAGCCTTTTTGTTGGAAGAATATCTAAGAAGTATGGCCTCATCGGACTTGCTATCAAATTTTCCAAGATTATCTCTTGTATTTAGAATAAAACATTTACATCCAAATACTTTAAAATAAGAGATAGAAGGAATTTTATCAAACATAAGTATGAACAGAGTTTTTCTAAAAAATAGTCTTAACATAACTCGATTTATTGTATAGCACGCTATGTTAATAGCTTCCGCCCAAAAGTATTTTGGAAGAGCATTTTTCACAAAGCATTGATCTAGCCATTTCTTGCAAAGTCTAATTTTTCCTTTCAACAAGTTGAGGAGTTTTGGCTGCTAAAAAATTATGAAAGACTCCATTTTCATCACAGAAGTGAGTAAATTCACTGTTACAAAATTCCTTGCCATTATCACTTCTAATAGAAACCAGTTTGCATCCAATCGAGTTTTGGACGTGCTTTATCAGTTTTGAAAATTTAGAAAAAGCTTCATCCTTTTGTCCAAGAAATAAGGTCCAGGTAAATCTAAAGAAATCATCAACAAGTACATATGCATATTTCTTACCTCCAAGACTAGCAGTCCTCATGGGTCCAAACAAATCCATATGAACTAATTTGAGTGGTTTTGAGGTAGAAATCATTTTCTTTGGTTTAAAAGAGGTTTTGATTTGCTTCCCAAATTGACATGTATCACAAATTTTATGTTTATCAAATTTCATTTTTGGAAATCCCCTAACAAGTTCTTTTGATGACAATTTGTTTAACAAATCAAAGGATACATGACCTAATCTTCTATGCCAAAAATAACCATCATTGTCATGAACGGATAGGCATCTAATTCTATTAGCTACAAGGTCATTAAGATAAAACACATATACATTTCCCATGCGTTTGGCAGGAAAGACGATTTCGAGATTTTCACTATCAAGTATAGAGTAAGAATTTTTTTCAAAAATGACTTTGCAACCGTTGTCCCAAAATTCGCTAATGCTGAGTAGGTTATATTTCAAATCATCAATAAGTAAAACTTGCTTTATAATTGTTAAGGAACCTTTACCAATATTACCAATGCCGAGAATCTTCCCTTTCTTCTTGTCTCCAAATGTAACAAATCCTTTATTTATAGTCTAAATATCTTCTAACAAAGCTGCATTTCCAGTCATGTGTCTTGAACAACCACTGTCCAAGAACCACTTAGTGAAGCTTAAAGACCGTGCCTATACATGAGAAGAAGGGATGATTTTTGGTACCTACATTTTCTTGGGTCCATGAAGGTTAGTAACATTTTCCTTGATTTTTCAGAATGTAACTTTACCGATTTCAACTTTTCTTTTGATAAGGCATCTTGAAACTCTATGTCCCGGTTTTTCACAGTATGTGCATGATTTGTATGTGCTGTGAGAAGAAGCAGGTTTAACATATTGAGACTTGTTCTTTTTATTGTTATTCTTATGTTCATATCCTAAGCCACTTTGATTACTCACTAAAATAAATCCAGGCTTGCAAATTTTATCTTTATCCTTGTGTCTATATCCTAAGCCACTTCGGTTACCAATTTGATGATGAGTTCCAAGTAACTTTTCCAGATTATTTTTACCATTTGTGAATTTTTCAATGCAACTGGTAAGATCATTTACTCTGATCTTCATATTATCAAAGGCGCTAACCATGCATTCAAGAGTTTGAATGTTATCACATAAATTTTTGTTTTCCAGAGATGCCTGTCCAAGACAGTCATGATCACATCTTTTTCAATTATAGCACACGCATATGTTTCAAGAGACATTTTGTAGTCATTTAACAAGGCTTCATTTTTTTCCATCAGACATTTAACCTTTAACTTTAAGTCTTTATTTTTTTTGGACAGTTTTTTTAATTCATGAAACATATCACATAAGAACTCATTAGGATCAACATGCTTTTCAGTCATAGATATAAGAGAATTAGACATGCAATCTGATGTTGAAAGGTTTACCTCATTTTCTAAAGCCATGAAGCAAATGTTGGCAGTTTCTTCCTCAGATTCCTTATCTTCAGACTCAGCTTCATTTAAGTCCTAAGCTCCTATCAATCGTTTATCTTTCTTTACCTTCAGGTCTTTCTTTTTCTTAAGCATTTTTCCTTCCTTGCCTTTTGCAACTAGACAATCTGCAATGAAGTGATCGGTGCTTTTACATTCAAAGCATTGAGGTTTGAAGTCAGAGGTTTGTCTTTTCTTTCTTATAAGATTTCTTCCTCGTTTGTTATTTCCTTTGTTGAACATCCTTCTTAATTTATTTGCTATCATTGCCAAGTCATCATTGTCCATTTCCATGCCTTCACTGCTTTTCGAAAGGCTTGTTTCTCAATCTTCATTTTCAGCTTTTAGCGCAATCCCTTTTCTGCCTCTATTATGATCATCAGATTCATGAAATCTTTTAAACTTCATCTCATGAGTTAAAAGAGATCCAATCAACTCTTCAGTAGGTAAGGATTTTAAGTTCTTGGATTCTTCTACAACAAGAGTTTTAGGCTGCCAGCTTTTTGGTAAGGCATCAAGAATTTTCCGGTTTTGTTCCCCAAGGGAATAAACCTTTCCGTAAGCTTTCAGACCATTTGAGATATTAGTAAATCTTGTGAATATGTCAGTGATGTTTTCATTTAGCCTCATAGTATATTATTCATAATCATGAATAAGAATCCCCAGTTTTGATTCTTTGACTTAGTTAGTCCCCTAATGGGTGACTTCAAGCAATCTCCACATATCTGGGCTGAATCACAACCACTAACATGGTTGTATTCAGTCGCATCTAGTCCACAACACAAAATATTCATAGCTTGAAAATTTAGAGTCATTTTCGCATTGTCTTCGACACTATACTCATAATTCTGTTTAGGTATTTTTATGCCATCAATCATCTTTGATGGAATAAAAGGACCATTCTCTATTAAACTCCATAACTCGAAGTTAATAGAACACACATACATTTTCATTCTATTTTTCCAGAAAATATAGTTGCTTCCATTAAATAAAGGAGGACAATTTGTTGAAGACCTTTCAACATATGGAAAAGAGGATGAGTTCTATAAGGTTGTTAAACCAAGAATATGTAGACCTTGCTCTGATACAAAATGAAAAACCTTAGAGGGGAGTGAATAAGGTTTTTGGCAAGTAAAAAAATTAATTTTTCCAATTTGTCTAAAACGCTGAATAGTGATGATCACCAAGATGCTTGGATTGACTTTATAGATACACAAAAAGTTATCCAAGCACTCGTAGATGTATATCCTGATTTAGACAGAAAAAGAACATAAAAAAAAGGTACCTGAACCACCGAATAAAATGAGATAGGAGATGTATAGTGGTTCAATCAACAATGATCTACGTCCACTACTTTAAGCACCACACTTAAGGATTTTCAACCTTATTTTATTAACCTCACTTAATGAAACATTTCACATACAAGAGTGGATCACCACACTAGGTTTTTCACAACCTCTCAGTCAAGCAAACACATCAAGGATCGCCTCACTAGGTTTTACTCCACAACCTTGACACAAACACAAAACAAGGATCACCCCAATGGGTTTTACCATACAATCTTGAACATAAATCAACACAAGGCTCACCCCTATGCGTTTTACACAACAACCTTGCACTACAACAAAGATTTGAATATCAATAGAAAAGAGATAAGCTCACTTACTTGGGCAGATGTTCTCTCGGATACAAACTACAAAATATTTTTATCTTTGATACACAATAAACTCACTTTAGAGCTAGATAAAAGGAGATTTTTGAAAATGTTGAGCAATAATGTTTCTAAGATAGATGTTTCAAAAATCTTGTCTCTAATCTTGCTTTAAGGGCTATTTATAGAGCCAAAAAGTGGAGTGCCAACGATAATAAAGAAATGGCTATAAATTTTCTGTTTAAACACATCTGTGTTTTGGACTCGGATTTTGGACGAAGATGCATCCGAAAGGTAGTCCAAAATGGTACGACCCAGACAAAAACTTTTCAACCCAGTTTACAGAATTTTGGATGAACCTTTTGGATTATTCACTTAGCATCATGAAGGGCTAATATAGATTCATTTCTTTGTCCAATCTATGAAATCCCTATCTTCTAGACAAACGAGCATCACATATCCTGTCTCAACTAATTCACCTAAAAGATACATTAACCACAATCCTTAATTAAATTTCCATATCCTGGCAACTTTGAAACATGAAATTAACCAATGAATCCATATCCTGGCAGACATCAATTAACCTTTAATTACTTTGTTCCTAACAATTAACCCTTTTGTCCAAGCAAGTTAAAAGACAACAAATATGAAACTTACGAATTGAGACCACCATCAACCCCTTTGTGCAAGCAAGTTAATAGAAAGAAATAATCAATTAATCTCGTAATTAGCACAAGTAATTAAACACCAAGAATAACAATCAATTAATCAAAAGATCAAATAACTCTCCAAATCATGAATATCTAAAAACAATGTCAAATTACAATAAAATAATTAATATATCATTATTCAAGAAAAAGAAAACAAAGTAAAAGAAAGAACTTATAGACAAGCCTCATTCTTCTTCCTTTGAAAACCTTCTTGTACGACCCTCCTTAATTTGAAGAATTCCTCTTTTGATTTGAGTGATTTTCTGTTATGATCTCCGAATTCTCTCCTTTTCTCTTGTGTTCTCCATCTATTTATAGGCTTAGGAAGTGCCTAAACTCGTTGGTACAAGGTTCTTAGCTGAGTTGAAGTAGGAAGATACTAAAATTTTGCAGATTACTAAAAACTGCGTGGAAAAATCAAGATTCCGTCTTATCCTCAGGGCACAACTGGCACCGTCTTGGCTGCTAGAGCCGGTGCCGGTTGTGTTCTGTTTCTTCAATTGTTCACCGATCTTTTCTTGATTTCAGCACAATGTTGTCCAGAGTACAGCCGGTGATGGTTTGGTTCTGTTTCGGTCCTGTTTCAACAATTTTTTTATCATCTCGAAGTGCGTGCAAGCAACAAGTGGTCGGCACCGCTTCCTCTGTTCTGTAGGCGCAACCTCTATTCTGTTTTACGACGTTTTTGATTTATTTTACCCCTAAAATCTGAAATAATGCACAAAATACCTTTCCAAGGGTAAAATCTTAAATATGATGGAATATAACTAGTTATTGAACAAAATGTATCACAAAAGAGCCTCAACTAACCAGGAAAAATATGACTAATTGAGGCTCTATCACCATGATTAGGCAATTTGCGATAGCAACCGAATTCCTTTTGTTTCTGGAGTCCCAGAAGCTTTGGAAATCAAATTTTGATTGAATTAGAGTCCTAATGGCTTTTAGAGATGAATTCTTTTGCGAATGAGCTAAAGAGGAAGAAGTACCGAGGAGGGAAAATCAGTAGAGCTTGTCAAGCGTAGCTTAGGGCTGTGCCTAGCTATGCACAAGGCATAACCGGGCATAGCCTGTGCATAACAGCGCCTGGCTATGCTCATGGCATAGCCGGGCATGGCCTAAGCATAGTCTTGCCTAGCTATACTTTCACCATAGCTGGCCTTGGCATGCACAAAGCCAGCTGCGGCTTTGCAAGGAAAAAAAATGTTTTTTTTTTTAAATAAATGAATTTAAAACCTTTTTGTTGGTAAAATAAAACCTGGTAAACAATTTGACTAATTTCAAAGGGATTAATCCTTAAATAATTCAAATAATACTAATCTATCTAACTAATACATTACCATAAAGATAATTCTCAAATATAGCTTTTAGCTATATAATTCATATAGGTTAGAGTAAATATGAATTTAAAGACTACTTCAAAATATAGATGATATATTCATTTTAAACTTCAAGGCAAAAACCCTTCAAAACCCAAATTCAGTGAATGTAATTTTTCTACTTAAAATTTTAGTCAACAAGATGTGTGTAAGAAATGTTTTATAAACTAAATTTCAAAAAGTATTATCTAAATAAATCTTTTGGAGAAAAGACAAGGGAAATAATTTTGGAAAATTCTTGAAAAATAGAAATTAAATTACATTCACAAGCAAAAGAGAAATAATTAAGAGGAATTTATCCCATCAAAAAATATTGCCCTTAGGCCAAAGAAGTCAGAGGGAAAATAATAGGAATCAATTTTGGAGGAGTTAGGATTCAAACTCAAGTCTTCAAGGAATAAACACCAAACAATAACCACTAGACAACAATACTTCTTGTGTTCATATTTCCTAACTAAATTACCTTCTCTCCCTTACCCAAGCATCTCATGTGTTACTAAACACTCCAAACTCAGCATAGCTCTAATCATTCAAACAAAAGGCATCAATAGATCACCAAACGAACTCAAACTCACATAAACATAAGAATAAATATGCACATATATATGCACGCATCCATCAAATAATTATATAAAGGTACTATAAGCACTACAAAAAAAGCCTCTATATACGACACTTTTTTTTGTAGTGATCCGATGGCCGTCGCTAATACCCATTATAAACGACAAGCCATCGCATTTAACAACTAAATACGATAGTAGACAAGACCATTGTAATTAGTGTTTTATTTGTGACGAGCCATCATTTATAACTGGTTAAATACGGCGGTGTGTCTTAACAAAATACTAAACACGATAGATCCCAGAAAATCATCGTTTAAAATATTATATACGGTAGTTTAAAGACCGTCGTATAAAGTGTGACGTATGCGATGGTCATTTAGATATTTATGGTGGTTTTGGACCGTCACAAATATTCAATATATACAACGGTACAGTTACGGTGGTTTTGTAGCCGCGGCAAAAGAAAAGCTTATATGCGACGGTCCAAGAACTATCGTATTTAGGAAAGAATATTTTTTCTCTTTTATTTGAAATGGCTTTTATGCATCAAAAATACTACAAGAAAAAAGGTCTTTAGTAACAAAACAATTTCCTAGCTAAAGGCCTTTTAGTGAGGAAAAATCTTCCTCGAGGCTTTCTCACTGAAACATCCTGCTTCTTGTCACCAAAGGGTCCGCTTTAGCGAGGAATATTATTTCCTCACTAAATCCATTAGTTTTAGTGAGGAAACAGTTTCTCGCTAAAACTAAGTAAATTTGTTGCCAATGATGATACCAACAGCTTTAAAACATTTTGTATCTAAAATTTCATCACCAAAGCTATAATTTTGTTTAACAAATTAAATTCCATGGTGAAAATTATTTTTTGTCACCAATACAAAAAAAAAAAAAATTCGTCACCATTGATGCTCTTTGAAGAGGAATTTTTTCCTCGTCAATGCAAAAATATTTTGTTACCAAAAGTGGTCAACGGCGACAAAATTCTTTGGCATTAGCAAGAAAATATTTCAATTTTGTTTTTTAAAAATTTTAAATACTCTTTGATGAGGAAAATTTTCTTGTCAACAAAATATTTTGTTGTACATATATGCATATAAGCATTAGGTTTGGTAGTTAATTTGATGTTATAATTAAATTTCATAGTAAGTTGACTCCACCTTAAAATTCTAATTTGTTTCTATTTTTGGCACGAATTGGTATGCATAGCTTATTCAACTTATTTGTTAAATCTAACTGTTGGATTTTGAATTTGGGAGCCAGAATTAGAAATATTGATTAGGTTTTTAGTTCTCATAGTTATAAGAATAAGAATAGTGTAAAAGTTATTTGATAAGCAATCGAACTAGATCCGATTGCGTTCATATTTGGTTTTCATGTATTTTTATTGGCCTTTAATAGACCACATGGTTAGATCATTAATATGTTATCTAGAATATATACTTCATATGTAATGTACAATGTAATAAGCTATGCATACATGCATACTCCATATATACGAATGTATATATTTATAATAATATGTATAGAATATGAAGACTGTCATATTAGTTTTTTTTTTCCCTTCCATTTGCCATATAAGATATATATTTATTTAAATATGTATATATTTAATTTTTTGTGTTTAATTAATTAGCGATAAATAAATATAATATACTATATTTATATAAATATAAATAAAAAAGCTTTACACTTATTCAGACGGTTTTGGGAGGGAAAACTCAACTTAGGAGGGAAAAAAAGGTAATATGTACACTTATGCATTTTGTTCTCACTCGACTGATAGTCACCCTTCAATACCCACTCCGACTGTCTCTTCTGCAACCCGAATCTTCAACACCTTCATCAGCACCCTTATCGTGTTTACAACCCGACCTTCCACCACCTACATTGAAAATGTTGGAATGTTTGCTCTCGTAGACTAGGTTTTGATGTAATTTTAACTTGTATTAATAGAAGTATTTTTCTCAGAATTTATTTGTGAAATCTTCTTTATATTTGTGCATGATTTTATTAGAAAAGACCCATTATATTTAAGTAAATGGTTCATGTAAATGGAGGTCTTTCACAGTAAGGTATGAATCATGGGATACTTAACACATAAACTACTGTTCTTAATCGGATGATGAGAATGGGAATCTCATAATGGCAAGGTTTTTGTGTTATGAATTATAAATAGGGAATGGTTTACCTTTAACCAATAAGTAGTCTTCTCATTTTATAATATAAGCGTATTTTGAATACGTAGAACAGGACCTATAGTAGTAGTTTCTAAAAGTCCTATTTGATAGAAATCTAGACTACTACTGCTACAGTGTGGACTTGTACTCTACAGCTTGAGTATAAGTTGGTGGTCTGACAAAAGTGAAAGTATATGCTTTGATATACTATAGTTGAGGTTCTTTAGAAGGACCAGTGTACTTGTATGTTAGGTATATGTAACTAGTTAATCAAGACAGACTTATACGAGATAGTGTCTATACTATATCGCCCCCTGTGGTTGTCCGCATGATCTAATTTTCTAGGGTCTTGGGGAACATGACTTGGATATTGGCTTTAGGGTAACTCCCTTGGAAAGCAAAAATATTCCAAGAAGTCGCAGATTATTGGATTAGAAGCCTAAGGATGGTAGATGTCTTTTAGAGAGGTGTTAGTACACTCTTTCCTCTCTAAATGCATGGCAATGTGTAGAGGGGTATTTTAGTCATTTCACCTGTAGGTCGAAGACATAGCTAATGCAGCATTGTCCTTGGGGTCAATCTTTCCTTATGGTGATATTAAGAAATATTTAAAATGCAAAATACAGCTATTTATATAACAAGAGTATTTTGGTCATTTTAGTAGCCAAGGCGATGTGTCTTTTTGGTCCTCGGAATAGCCCATAAGTCCTAATTAATTTTAGGCCGATAAAATGGTCTCAATTAAAAAATATTTTATTTTATTTAGAAAGTCTAATTTATTTTTGGACTGGAATAAAATAGAGGAACAAGAGAAATTAATTTTATTATCTAGTTTAATTAGTTAATTAATTATTCAGGGCCTAAGCCCAGATTGAATAATTAGAAAAATTAACCTGGGCTTAAACTAGTTAATAAAAGGCTTAAATAATTATTTTAGTTCATTTGGGTCATTAATTCTTTATTGGGTTATTTTAACAGGTCCAAGAAAAAAATAATTAATGATTATTATTTTTCGGGCTCATTGGGTCTAAGGAAAATAATAAATTATTTTTAGTCCAATAGGCTGGACTAAAGCTTTTTTTTTTAAATTCATGAAACAAAGAGTTAAGGTTGAGCCAAACCTCTTCTGTTGATAGCCACTGGATGTTTTGAAATATTAAAACATCGGGGTTTTGGTTATCAGGATTAGTGAACAGTCGTGTATTGGGTGTTAGAAGATTTTCCCACAGAACACAAGACACAAAGAAGAAAAAAACTACAGAGCCTTTTTCTTCTCTTTTCTCTAGTTCGATTTTCTTTTCTTCTCTTTCATCTTCTTGATTTTGCTAATCAATAGCAAAGGATCAAGAAGGGCCATTCCTTGCCTAAGTTGTTTCACCAACATAGATTGGGTAGTGGAATATTCTAAGAAGCGAAGAGCTTCGCGTTCATGGCCTAGAGGAGTAGACGTATCACCGAATTTAGTCCAAAGATATCTTCCAGTCAATAGAAAATAACCCCGACAGTTCTATCGTCCATTCCGGCACCCAAGATAGTGTTAAAACGCAAAGGAATTGTGTTTTTTTGCCTTCTGTTGCACCGTGTCTAGTGCTTTTTCTAGTTCTATTTATAGCATGCATGGCTTTTGTTAAATATTCAGAGCATCAAGTGGTATCAGACCGAGATGCTTTGAATGGCGTAGGATTAATGCATGCTAGATAATAAAATTAGCAAGACTAATTTGATGGATATAATGAGACCCTTCGCTGTTTTGGTATGGGTAGATCATCTATACACCTCGCCGTTAAGGTTTAGGAGGCTCTGTAAATTTTTGTTTTAATGCTTTGCTTAGCTTTCGTGTAAACCTGATTTGAAAGGGTATAAGTGGATGTGATGATTTTTGTTGAAAAAATGTAACAAGAAACTACCTTGGATGATCACAAAGCATTGCAAAGAAGTCTGGAGAAAAATCGCAGACGAAACAGGGAAAAAAAAGACTCGATGAGAAGATGAGCCGAGCCGCCAAGCCCAGCAGTTGAGCCAAGCCTAGCCGAGCCACGGCTTGGTTTGCCTGGAGCTGAGGTAGCGCCAAGGCAAGCCGTAGCCAAGCCCAAGCGTACCTCGGCTCGGCCACACTGGACTGGGATGGAAAGCGCATACTGGCTAAGATGCTTCCCGAGTCAGGACGACAAAGGACAGGGATCATGGGAACCCGCCTGATCCAGTGTGGCGGGTGCACTGGACCGAGAAGAATTTTTTTTTTTTTTTTTGCTCCCATACTATGCGAAGTTAATATTTTTGCAATATTTAATATTCTTTGAATATTTTCCATGAAAAATAATAGTAAAGGATTTTGGGATTAAACAAGATCACTAATTAATTTAATTAATATGTTTAATTCTTTTATTTGGGCACTTAGAATTAAAAATTGAAAAGCATGAAAATGTTTACAGTTTTCTAGCATATTAATTATTTTAAGTCCTATATGCACGTTTTCTCAAAGTCCAAAGTCTTCAGAAAATTTTATTTGACAAGAAAAATATTTTTCTTTAATTAAATGATTATTTTAATTTAAACAAAAATTAATCTTGGTTATTTTCTTAAAGGTTTTTTATCCTTAATATAGAAAATATTTTGGATTTAGAAATTTTTGTAAGTAAAAAATGGAAATCCATTTTAATTCATTTTAGCAAAGAAAAAATTATTTTTGTCAAATAAAACCTTGAGATCAAAATCTCTAGGAATTTTAAATGGAAAATTTTTTAAATTATTAAGTTTTTAACTTAAGTAAAATTAATCCATGAAGGAAAATTTCTCACAGAATATAAACCTTAACATATAAATTTTTATGGGTTTAGATATTTTATTTTAAGTTGGAGAACTTAATTGAAAATTTTCAAATGATATTTTTTCAAGAAAATCCTTATTTAAAAACTAAGTGGGGGAGGGGTTCCAATGGCCCTACGGCTTCCATCACGATCCTCATTAGAGATCGTGGGTCTCCTCTTGTAGAACTAATGGAAGGATATAATTAATAACTCGGGACACGTACTATGATCGACCAGCCCACGTTGGAGGTTATAGTACGAGGTTTGTCCATAGGAAATGAAAAGAAATGGCCATTCCTTCAATGGAGTTATCTTCTAGATCATTACCTAGAAGGGAAATTAATTTGTGGTGGTTAATACACTTAGCTTAAGTAAATGTTAATCTTCCCAAGAAGCTATGTCAGTTTACCTAAGAGAAAAATTAATCATGTTAAAGATAATAGTAATGGGGTTAGCTATTATCAGTTTAATATGAGAATAAAGTGCACAAAATTATTTTGTTTTACAATACTGAGAATTTCTTTTATTTTTTTAAAATTTCAAAAATGGTTGGTGGAGGTTCTTTCAGTCCCTTAGCCATTATTCTCCGTGAGAATAAGCTAATTGGTCCAAACTATGTGGATTGGAAAAGGAAACTAGACATAATACTTACAGTTGAGGAGTATAAGTATGTCTTTTATGATACCTGCCCAGTAATTAGGGAAGGTTCCACTACTGAGGAGCGAAAGGATAAAAAGGTACGGAAGAAGGCTGACGAGATGGCCCGATGTTATATGTTAGCCTCCATGTCAAATGTGTTCCAATCCAAACATGAGCACATGGCAACTACATAAGATATAAGCACATCACTAGCCACAATGTTCGGGGATAAGAGCCGGCCCGCAAGGCAAGAGGCTCTTTGAACAATTAAGAACACCAAGATGGCTGAGGGAGCATCAGTCAGAGAGCATATGCTCAAGATGATTGCTGCTTTCAAGGAAGCAGAAGTCTTGGGGGCTATCATTGACCCCAAGAGCCAAGTGGACATGCTTCTCAAATCTTTGCCAGGTTCCTTCACTCAGTTCAAATTGAATTACAACATGAACAAGTTAAACATGAGTTTAACAGAGTTGATAAAGGAGCTCCAGGTGGTAGAGAAGGTCATAAAGCCACAAGTTAGGGCTATGATGGCTTCTTCTTCAAGAACTGGGCCCAAGTCCAGAAAGTTCAAGAAGAAAAAGGGAAATGCAGTGCACTAGCCCAAGTCCCAACCCAAAGACAAACCCAAGAGCAAATACTTCAAATGTGGGAAGAAGGGACGCTGGAAAAAGGAGTATCCAGATCTTCAGGCCAAAAAAACCCCACAGGTAATATTTTCTATCTAAAGTCTATATCAATGGTTGGATCAATTTCCACTTGGATTATTGATTCAGGAGACGCTAATTATATTTATAACTCCTTGCATGGGTTTAGGAATATTAGAAAACTCCAGAATAATGAACACAGACTATGCATGGGAAATGGAGCACAAATTTGGACCCTTGTTATGGGAGAACTGGAACTTATGATTGTAATAGAATAGTTGTTTTGAATGATATTTTATTTGTTCTTGGTTTTAGATAGAATTTGGTTTCAGTTACAAAACTTATAAATCAAGGATATTATGTTTCTTTCCATTCTGGTATTATTATCAGTAGAAATGGAGAAGTTATATGTATTAGGCACATGTATAGAAATCTATTCTTCATTAATCCTATTAACAATCAATTGAATAACACTCAATTAGAACCTTTAAATAGGAAGAGAAAGACCAATGTCAATGACTCATATCTTTGGCATCTTAGGTTGGGTCACATTGACTCAACCAGGATTCAGAGGTTAATCCATGATGGGCCTTTAGGCTCATTGAGATTAGAAAGTTAGCCTCAATGTGAATCCTGGCTTATGAAAAAAATAACCAAAAGGTCCTTTACCCAAAAAGCAGAAAGTGATAAAGATGCATAGAGTCTTGTTCACACTGATTTATGTAGTCCTTTGTCTACACCAGCAAGAGGGGGATTAGAGTACTTCATCACTTTCACAGATGATTGTACAAGGTATGCTTATGTTTATATGATGAGACACAAGTCTGACTTTTTTGACAAGTTCAAAGAAATTGGCTAAAGTGGAGTATCGGACAAGTAAACTAATCAAGACCCTATGATCGGATCATGGTGGAAAATACTTCCTTGGTGAATTCAAGGACTACATGGTACATCATGGGATAGTATCCTAGCTCTCTGCGCCAAGAAGTAGAATGGAGTAGCTGAGAGAAGGAAAGGATATTGATGGAAATGGTCTGAAGCATGATGTCTCATGCCACTCTTCCAATGTCTTTTTGGGGATATGCCCTAGAAATAGCAATATATATCCTAAACTTAGTGCCTTCCAAGTCAGTATCTAAGACACCTTATGAGATGTGGATTGGGCATAAGCCAAGTTTAAATCATCTCAAGATATAGGGTTATCCAACTTATGTACTGATCAAAGGAAATAAGTTAGAACCAAGATCAGAATTACTCTATTTTATTGGGTATCTAAAAGGTACAAAAGGTAGTTACTTTTATCATCCAAAGGAGTAAAAAGTACTTATGAATACTAATGCTAGATACTTAGAGGATGAACAAAGTACATCTACTAAAGGTTCAACAAGGTTAGAACTCGAAGAGAAATTATCTTCTAAATCAACTTCTCCTAACCCGATTATAGAATAAGAAGAGGCACAGCCTCAGGAACCTGTCCAAATGGAGCCTCGTCATAATAAGAGGATATCTAGAGTTCCAGAAAGATGGACTAGAGAGGCTTTTGAACTAATCTCCAACCATCAGGGACAAGATCCCACTAGATACGAAGAGGCTATTGCTGATGCCGATGCAGCTGCAGACCTATGGTATGAAGCAATAAAAACAGAGATTGAGTCTATGTACTTCAATCAGGTTTAGGTTCTTGTAACTTCACCTGAAGGGATAAAACCCATTATGTGTAAGTAGGTGTACAAAAGGAAGAGAAGAGTGGATGGGAAGGTGGAAACCTTCAAAGCTAGGCTTGTGGCAAAAAGGGTATACTCAAAAAGAAGGGATTGATTATGGGGAAACCTTTTCCCCATGCTTAAGTCCATCCATATCCTCCTTATCATCGCATGTCATTATGACTATGAGATATGTCAAATGGATATCAAGACGGTATTTTTAAATTGCCATTTTAGTGAAGACATTTATATATCCCAACTAGAAAGTTTTATTGCTGAAGACCAAGAACATATGGTTTGTAAGCTTAAGAAATCCATTTATGGACTTAAGCAGGCATCCAGAGTATGGAACATTCGCTTCGATGAAACAGTAAAGTCTTACGGTTTCATTCAATACGAGGATGAACCATATGTGTATAGGAAATTGAAAGGCATAAATGTGGTTTTTCTTGTACTATATGTAGATGACATTCTACTCATTGAAAATGATGTAGCGATACTGTCATCTACTAAGGTTTGGCTATCTAGTCAATTTAGTATGAAGGACTTGGGTAAAGCCAGTTACATTCTTGGAATAAAGATTTTTAGAAATAAGAAGTAGAGAATGTTAGATTTATCCCAAACTACATACATTGATAAGATGCTGGCCAAGTTCAGCACGGACTCATGCAAAGGGGCGTTGATCCCTTACAGGCATGGGTTATTTTTTTTCTTCAAAGGACTGTCTAAAGTCTCAAAAAGAAATAGATGGAATGAGTAGGATTCCCAATGCTTCAGCTATGGGAAGTCTCATGTATGCCATACTGTGTACTAGACTTGATATTTGCTTTGTCGTAGGCTTACTTAGCAGATATTAGTCAAATCCCGAGAAGGTTTATTGGTAGGCTGTAAAGCATATTCTCAAGTATCGTAAAGGTATGAGAGATTATATACTGGTTTACTGGGTGAAAAATTAAAACACTGGGGTTTTGGTTATCAGGATTAGTGAATAGTCGTGTATTACGTGTTAGAGGATTTTCCCACAGAACACACGACACAAAGAAGAAAAAAACTACAAAGTCTTTTTCTTCTCTTTTCTTTGCTTTGGTTTTATTTTCTTCTTTTTCATCTTCTTGATTTTGCTAATCAATAGCAAAGGATCAAGAAGGGCCATTCCTCGCCTGAGTTGTTTCACCAACATAGATGGAGCGGTGGAATATTCTAAGAAGCGAAGAGCTTCGCGTTCATGCCTCGGATGAGTAGACGTATCATAGGATTTAGTCTAAAGACATCTTCCAGTCGACAGGAAGGAGCCCCAGTAGTTCTATCTGTTGGATTGTATGCCCTCTTAGACTAGGTTTCTGATGTAAAATTGAATATTTTAATTAAAAAATTTATTTTCAGAAATTGTTTGTGAATTTACTTTTTGTTTGTGCACAATTTTTCGTTTGGAACAGACCCATTGTGTTTAAATAAGGGGTCCATGTGAATGGTGGTCTTTCACAGTAAGGTATTAATCATAGGTTATTTAACACATAAACATTTGTTCTTAACCTATTGATGAGACTAGGAATCTCATCATGTTTAGGTTATTATGTTATGAATTCCAAATTGGGAATGGCTTACCTTTAGCCAGTGAGTAGTCCACTCACTTCATGACATAAGCGTATTTCGAATACGTAGGACATGACCTGTAGTAGTGGTTTCTAAAAGTACTATATGATAGAAACCTAGACTACTACCGCTACAGCGTGGACTAGTACTCTACGACTTGAGTATGAGTCGGTGGTTTGGCGAAGCTGGAAGCATATACTTTGATTTGCTGTAGTTGAGGTTCTATCGTAGGGCCAATATACTTGCAGGTTGGGTATGTGTGACTAGTTAGTTAAGACAGACTTGTACAAGATAGTTTCTGCACTATATCGCCCCTTGTGGTTGTCCAAATGGTCTAAAATGTCCACGGCCCTGGGAAACATGACTTGGATGTTTGCTTTAGGGTAGCTACCTTGGAAAGCGGAAACACTCCAGGAAGTCGTGAATCATTGGACTAGAAGCCTAAGGATGGTAGATGTCATTTAGAGGGGTGTTAGTACACTTCTTCCTCTCTAAATGTACGGCGATGTGTAGAGAGGTATTTTAGTCATTTTACCTGTAAGTTGGAGACTTTGCTAATGCAACATTGTCCTTGGGGTCAATATTTCCTTATGGTGATATTAGGAAATATTTAAAATGCAAAATACAGCTATTTATATAGCAGGGGTATTTTGGTCATTTTAGCAGCCAAGGCGATGTGTCTTTTTGGTCCTCGGAATAGCCCGTAAGTCCTAACTAATTTTGGATTGAGGAATTGTTCTCGGTTCAAGGGGATTTTATTTTACTTTATTTTATTCAAGAAGTCTAATTTATTATTAGACTAGAATAAAATAAATAAATAAATAAAATTAGGAGATGAGAGAAATTAATTATCTGGTTTAATTGGTTAATTAATTATTCAGGGCCTAGGTCCAGTATGAATAATTAGAAAATTAACCTAGGCTTAAAGTAGGAGAAATAATTAATGTTTAATTATTTATTGGGTTATTTATATAGGCCCGAGAAATAAATAATTAAAGATTAATTGTTATGGTTCATTTGGGCTCATTAATTATTTATTGGGTTGTTTATATAAGCCCAGAAAATAAATAATTAATGTTTATTATTTTGAGCCTTTTTGGGTCCAAGAAAAATAATAAAATTTATTTTGGCCCAATAGCTTGGACCTTAGGGTTTTTTCCAGATACGATTAAGAAGAGTTTAGGGTTAAGCCAAACTGATTCTCAGGATAACATCCGGGTGTTTGAAATATGATATCCCGGGGATATGTTTATCAGATAATGAGAGACCTAGTTTTGGCTGACCAATAAAACAAGTCTCTGGGAAAAAGAAAACCCTAATCTCCTAAGCCTAAGAAACTCATGTAGCTCCCTCTTTCTCAGACGTCTCCTTCTATTCTCTGTCTTCTTGTTGTTTCTTTGCTAATCAATAGCAAGAGAACCAAGGAGAATTGAGACTATTCCTCTTCACCATTGTGTTCACCGACTAGAGGTTGGGCAGAGGAATATTCCGAGAGCTGGAAAGCTTGGCGTTCATGCAAACAAGGCGAAGTAGAAGGCTAGCGGGTTTTCAATCGGAAGCTTCTTCAAGTGGGCAAGGCGAAGCGATTCTTATCGTTCAATCTACTTCTACTCAACCTAGAAGGCTTAAGGAGTGCAAATGTATGATCTTCACGCTTCCGTGTGGCCTTTAAGGCTTGCGTTTTTTTCCCCTCTGTTTTTCCCGTAACTGCATGATGCTCTCTGTTTTTCGTCCCTCAATGTGGTATCGAGCCTATGGTTCTATGATCAATATAGGGAGCATGGTAGTTAATAAAAATGAAGAAGATGATTATACCTGTGATCCTTCGCTGTTTTGGTATGGGATAGCATCTCTGTAAGCTTCACCGTTGAAGCATAGGCCTCTGTAAATTTTTTAATTTTTTTTTTTGCTTCGATGTTTTAATCGTGTAAACCCAATTTAAATGGGTATAGGCGATTATGGTTTTGTTTTGGATGAGTTTTTGTAAGTAAAAATGTCCAAAGAAGCCAAAGAAATAAGCAAAAGTCGAAGAAAATATGCTTTGCAAATTTTGCGCGCGGAAAGAAGAAAAAACGAAGAAGAAAGGCACTATTCATAAGCTGCCAGTCGTGCCAAGCCGAGCCGAGCCGCCACCTGAAATCTGTGAGAGGAGCCGTGTCTGATGATCTAAGAAGCCGAGCCGAATTGCGTGCGAATTGGAGCCAATCGCATGAATTTGCAATTAGCGCGCGGGTCTTCAGCGGGGCACTGGGCAAGAAGTGGGTAAAAGTGCGGGTCAACACGCGGGTCGACAGCTGAGGAGAAACGGTAGTGGGTCACGGGCGCGCGGCGGATCCATGGGCTGCGGCTGAGGGCGATCCGGTGCGGCACGGTGGGCCACAGGCCATGCGGGCGCAGATCCGGTGCAGTGGACCGCCAATTTTTTTTTTTTGCATTTTTTTTATTTTTTTTCCTTTTTCTGTTTTGGGGTCCCATACCAGGCAAAGTTAATATTTTTGCAATATTTATATTCTTGGAATATATTTGCATGAAAAATATTAGTAAGGGATTTTAGGATTAAACAAGATAATTAATTAATTAATGTGTTTAATTCTATTATTTGAACACTTAGGTTTAAAAAATAGAAAAGCATGAAAACGTTTATTGTTTTAAGCATGCTATTTTTTTATGTGCCTATGTGTACTTTTTTCTCAAAGACCAAAGTCTTTGGGAACATCTTTTGACAAGAAAAATATTTTTCTTCAAAAATTAAATGGTTATTTTAATTTGTACAAAAATTAATCCTTGAATATTTTCTCAAATGATTTAATCCTTGACATAGAAAATATATTGGATTTAGATATTTTTATAAATTAAAATGGAGAGCCATTTTTGTTTTGTTTTGGACTAGAAAAAATGATTTTGTCAAATAAACTTGAGACCAAAGTCTCTAGAAAGTTTTAATTGGAAAAGTTTTTAAATAATTAAGTTTTAACTTAAATAAAATTAGTCCATGGAGAAATCTCTCAAAGGATATAAGCCTTGACATAGAGATTTTAATGGACTTAGATATTTTATTTTTAAGTTAAGGAAAGACTTAATGGAAATTTCAAAAGGATATTTTTCCAGAAAAACCCTTATTTTAAAAGACTAAGTGGGAGAGGGTTTCCAACGGCCCCACGGCTTCCATCACGGTCCTCATTAGAGATCGTAGGTCCCCTCGTGTCACCCTGGGAGTGAATCCGTATAGGATGGGGGTACCACAAGGATCTAGATCTAATGGAAGGATGTAATTTATAACCCGGGGCACGTACTATGATCGGCCAACCTACGTTGGAGGTCATAATACGAGGTATGTCCATAGGAAATGAGAGGAAACGACCATCCCACGATGGAGTTATCCTCTCGATCATTACCTAGAAGGAAAATTAATTTGTGGTGGTTAATACACTTAGCTTAGGGAACTGTTAATCTTCCCAAGAAGCTATGTCAGTTTTCTTAAGAGCCAAATTATTTTTAGTGCACAAATTTTAATTTTGTTTTCACAAACTAAATTCTTTCTTTTATTTTTCGATTTTCAGAAATGGTGGGAGGTTCTTTTAGTCCATTGGCCGTTATTCTCAGGGAGAATAAGTTAACGGGTCCAAACTATGTGGACTAGAAAAGGAACCTGGACATAATACTCACAGCTGAGGAGTATAAGTATGTCCTTTATGAGACCTGACCTGTTATTGGGGAAGGTTCCACCGCCAAAGAGCGAGAGGCTGAGAAGGCGTGGAAGAAGGCTGATAAAATGGCACGTTACTATATGTTAGCCTCCATGTCTAATGTGCTCCAGTCAAAACATGAGCACATGGCTTCTGTATATGACATTAGTCAATCATTGGCTACTATGTTCGCGGACAAGAGCTGGCCCTCAAGGCAGGAGGCTCTTCGAACTATTGTAAACACTAAGATGGCTGAGGGAGCATCAATCCAAGAGTATATGCTCAAGATGATTGCTGCTTTTGAGGAGGCAGAAATTTTAGGGGCTGTCATTGACCCCGAGAGCCACGTGGACATGGTTCTCGAATCTCTACCGGGCTCCTTCACTCAGTTCAAGTTAAACTATAACATGAACAAGTTGAACATGAGTTTAACTGAACTGATGAAGGAGCTCCAGATGGTGGAGAAGGTCATGAAGCCGCAGTCAAAGGCCATGATTGCTAAGGCTTCTTCCTCAAGAATTGGGCCTTAACCCAAAAAGTTCAAGAGGAAGAAGGGGAATGCAGCAGCCCAGCCCAAGAACCAGCTTAAGGACAAACCAAAGGGCAAGTGCTTCAAATATGGGAAGAAGGGACACTGGAAAAAGGAGTGTCCAGATCTTCAAACCAAGAAAAACCCCACAGGTAATATTTTCTATCTAGAGTCCATATCAATGGTAGGATCAACTTCCACTTAGATTGTTGATTCAGGAGCCACTGATCATATCTGTAACTCCTTGCAGGGGTTTAGAAAGATAAGAAGACTCAAGAAGGGTGAACATGGGCTTCGAGAGGGTAATGGAGCACAAGTCTGGGCCTTTGCAGTGGGAGAGCTGAATCTTATTTTTGATTGTAATAAGATAGTTGTTTTAAAAGATATTTTATATGTACCTGGTTTTTGTCAGAATTTGATTTCAGTTGCAAAACTTATTAATCAAGAATATTCTGTATCTTTCCATTCTGGTATTTCTATCAGTAGAGATGGAGAAATTTTATGTATTGGGCACATGTATGGAAATCTGTTCTTTTTAAACCCTATTAACAACCAATTAAATAACGCTCTGTTTGAACCTTTAACTAAGAAGAGAAAGACCAATATCAATGATTCATACCTTTGGCATCTAAGGTTACGTCATATTAACTCAACCAAGATTCAGAGGCTAATCCATGATGGGCCTTTGGGCTCATTGAGATTGGAAAGTTGGCCTCAGTGTGAATCCTGCCTGATGGGAAAGATGACCAAAAGGTCATTTACACCAAAGGCGGATAGAGCCAAGGAGGTGTTAAGTCTTGTTCACACTGATGTGTGTGGTCCGTTATCTACACCAGCTAGAAGAGGTTTTGAGTACTTCATCACTTTCACGGATGATTGTACGAGGTATGGTTACATTTACATGATGAGACGCAAGTCTGACTCTTTTGATAAGTTCAAGGAGTTTAAGGCTGAAGTGGAGCATTGGACAGGTAAATTAATCAAAACCTTATGATTGGATCGTGGTGGAGAGTATCTCCTAAGTGAATTCAAGGACTACATAGTACATCATGGGATAGTATCCCAGCTCTCTGTGCCGGGAACATCCTAGCAGAACGGAGTAGCTGAGAAAAGGAATAGGACATTAATGGAAATGGTCCAAAGCATGATGTCTTATGCTACTCTTTCAGTGTCCTTTTGGGGATATGCCATGGAGACAACGGCATATATTCTGAACTTGGTACCTTCCAAGTCAGTACCTAGGATTCCCCATGAGATGTGGACTAGGCGTAAGCCAAGTCTGAATCATCTCAGGATTTGGAGTTGTCCAGTTTATGTACTGGTCAAGGGAGATAAGTTGGAACCAAGATCAGAATTATGCTATTTTGTTTGCTATCCAAAAGGGACAAAGGAATGTTACTTTTATCATCCTAAGGAGCAGAAGGTGTTAGTCAGTACCAATGCAAGATACTTGGAAGATGATCAAAGTACTTCCACTAAAGGTTCTACGAGGTTGGAACTTGAGCAGAAGTTATCTACGGAATCAACTTCTTCTGACCCGATTGTGGAACAAGAAGAGGCACAACCTCAAGATCCTGTGCAGGTGGAGCCTCGTCGTAGTGGGAGAGTGTCTAGGGTTCTGGATAGATGGACTGGAGAAGCCTTTGAGCTGGTCTCTGACCATCAGGAACAAGACCCCACTAGATTCGAGGAGGCTATTGCTGATACCGATACAAATCTTTGGCATGAAGCAAAGAGAGCCGAGATTGAGTCTATGTACCTCAATCAGGTTTGGGATCTTGTAGCTTCACTTGAAGGAATAAAACCCATTGGGTGCAAGTGAGTGTACAAGAGAAAGAGGGGAGCGGATGGGAAGGTGGAAACCTTCAAAGTTAGGCTTATGGCGAAAAGGTATACTCAGAAAGAGGGAATCGACTATGAGGAAACATTTTCCCCGGTAGCCATGCTTAAATCCATCCGCATCCTCCTTACCATCGCATGTCACTATGACTACGAGATATAGCAAATGGATGTCAAGACGGTATTCTTAAATGGCCATCTTAGCGAAGACATCTATATGTCCCAACCAGAAGACTTCATTGCTAAAAGTTAGGAACATATGGTTTGCAAGCTTAAGAAGTCCATTTATGGACTTAAGTAGGCATCGAGAGCATGGAACATTCGTTTTGATGAGACTGTAAAGTCTTATGGTTTTATTCAAAACGAAGATGAACCATGCGTGTACAGGAAACTTGAAGGCATTAATGTGGTTTTTCTTGTCCTGTATGTGGATGACATTCTACTCATTGGAAATGATGTAGGGACATTTTCATCTACAAAGGTTTAGCTGTCTAGTTAATTCAGTATGAAGGACTTGGGAAAAGCCAGCTACATTCTCGGGATTAGGCTTCTTAGAAATAGAAAGCAGAGAATGTTAGGGTTATCCCAAGCAACATACATTGACAAGATGCTGGCCAAGTACAGCATGGACTCATGCAAGGGAGCTCTAATCCCTTGCAGACATGGGTTGTCATTTTCTTCGAAGGACTGTCCTGAGTCTCAAAAAGAAAAGGACAGAATGAGTTGGATTCCCTACGCTTCGGCTATGGGAAGTCTCATGTACGCCATGCTGTGTACTAGGCCAGATATCTGTTTTGTCGTGGGCTAAGTTAGCAGATATCAGTCAAACCCAGGGAAGGTTCATTAGCAAGCTGTAAAGCATATTCTCAAGTACCTCAAGGGAACGAGAGATTATATGCTGGTTTACAGGGCTGATGATTTGGTTCCTACAAGATACACAGACTCAGACTTCTAGGCGAATAAGGATGAGAGAAAATTCACTAGTGGATATGTCTTCACCTTGTCTGGAGGAGCAATTTCATGGAGGAGTATCAAGCAGTCTTGTATTGCTGACTCAACCATGGAAGCTGAGTATGTGGCAACTTCGGAGGCGTCCAAGGAAGCAGTTTGGCTCCAAAAGTTCCTTTCAGAACTTGGAGTCGTACCACAAATGGACTGGCCGATTAGGATGTATTGCGACAACACTGGAGTAGTATCGCAATCTAAGGAACCTCGGAACCACAAGAAGGGGAAACACATCGAGAGGAAGTACCACTTGATCCGGGATTTCATCCAGAGACGGGAAGTCGTGGTGGAACATATTACCTCAGAAAACAATCTAGCAAATCCATTCACCAAGCCTTTGGCTGAGAGAGTCTTCAAGAGACACTTAGATGCCATAGGGGTAGGTATCTATGGACTTACCTAGTCTTAGAATGCAAGTGGGAGATTGTTGGATTGTATGCCCTTTTAGACTAGGTTTCTGATGTAAAATTGAATATTTTTATAAAAGCATTTATTTTCAGAAATTGTTTGTGAATTCACTTTTTGTTTGTGCACAATTTTTCGTTTGGAACAGACCCATTGTGTTTAAATAAGTGGTCCATGTGAATGGTGGTCTTTTACAGTAAGGTATGGATCACGGGTTATTTAACACATAAACATTTGTTCTTAACCTATTGATGAGACTGGGAATCTCATCATGTTTAGGTTATTATGTTATGAATTCCAAATTGGGAATGGCTTACCTTTAGCCAATGAGTAGTCCACTCACTTCATGACCTAAGCGTATTTCGAATACGTAGGACAGGACCTATAGTAGTGGTTTCTAAAAGTAATATATGATAGAAACCTAGACTACTACAGATACAGCGTGGACTAGTACTCTACGACTTGAGTATGAGTCGGTGGTCTAGCGAAGCTGGAAGCATATACTTTGATTTGCTATAGTTGAGGTTCTATCGTAGGGCCAATATACTTGCATGTTGGGTATGTGTGACTAATTAGTTAAGACAAACTTGTACAAGATAGTTTCTACACTATATCGCCCATTGTGGTTGTTCGAATGGTCTAAAATAATGAACAGGAGTCGAGTGGTCAAAAGCTTCAAACTTCAGGTAATTTATTTAAGCTTCAAACTTTTGGCAAGGGTTGTTTAGTTTTGTGTTTATTCTTTTGCCTACGAGGTTGACACAACTGCTTTACATAGTAATTAAATGAGGTTTTTTCCTTACATTAAAATTCTTATTAGGGTTAGAAATCCCCATCTATGGAGGAGAGGCATTCTCTGTAACATAAATAAACGAGTTCTAACCTCGTAGTGTGGCAAATAATAAAATTTTAGGTATACACTAGCCTCGGAACAGTATGTCTACCGTACTGCAAAGTGATTATGGTTCCATTTAATTTGAAAATTTTTCTGATGCCTTCCTTTGGATTTTCTTTATTTTTCCCTTTGTTCTTTATTAAATCTAGATGGAAACATAAGTTGAGAATTTTGAGTGAAAAAAAAAATATTATTTGTACTTAATAAATTTTACTTTGTGTTGTAGCTTTCTTAATTTCAAGGTGCACCTAATCTGTTGTTGGAATTTGGATAATCTTTTTCAAAACTGTGATGTACTAAGAGCTGAATGCTGATCACCTTAATATATATATTTTGGGAAATATCGAAATCAATTTTTTTTGTGGAATTGATGCACTTCTATCACATTCACTTTATTAAATATTTGTTCTGTTGATTTACATGCTGTGATTTTTTGACCTATTACTAACTTTAAATTGTGTCACTGCATATTCATAAAATGCACACTACTATGTATATAAATTGTTCCTTTTCATAATCCTCTAATGATGTAATGGTGTAGGATGGTCAATGTTATTTTATCGACCATGTTAAAACTGTTTAGATGATTTTCTCACTAGCCATATCAATCAAATTAGATATGGCCAAAATTGTTTGATACCCTATCTTGCTCTTTTTTTTATACCAGTTTTTATAGAGGTTTTTATTACTAGTTCAACATTCTTCTTTAATATAGATAACACACATTTTAGATGAAGTAAATAAGTTTGTAATGTAATTGATTATGTGTGACTAGTATACTTCTTTGATGTGTTTGTTTTACAGTAATAAGTGGCATTTTTTTTTCTAGCTACATTACTTCAATCAGGGATTATGGATAGGACATGGATTAATTTATCTGATTATCTATCTAAGGAATATGATGATGGATTGAATATCTTTCTTGAGTATGCATATAAAGATAAACCTAGTGGAACAAAGATACCTTGTCCGTGTAATCGGTGCCAAAACCGTTACTATGTGAACCTAGTAGAAATAAAGCAGCATTGTAGGATGTGGGGCTTCCTCAAGCGGTATAAGAATTGGGATTGTCATGGGGAAGAATATGTTTCAATACATAAAGATACGCACATTCCTTCTCCTGTAGAGGTTTTGAATATAGATGACATGGTTGGCATGGTCAATAATGCAGCTGGATTTAATGAGACAAATAATTCTAGTGAGCCATCAAAAGATGTAAAACATATTCTTAGGATATTAGAAGATTCCGTTGATTTTGTATCCCAATTGTAAAAAATTTTCGTCCCTTTCATTCCTCATGCGTTTGTTACACATAAAAGTTCTAAACAGGTGGTCCAATAAATACTAAATTCACACACACAAATGAACTAAATGCAAATGCATTTTACCCAATGAGGTTTAGTGAATCTAGCCTACTTTAAAACATATAAATACCCTAATCTATCAAGAGCTTAAAACAAAAAGATGGTATTTGAAGGCACCTAAAACTCAACTTATCAAGAATACTAGAGAAATACTAGCACCCAAGAATAGAGAAAGAGATTTAGATTATCCCTTTGAAGTTTAGTAACATGGAATTAAATGTAGGACTAAGCCCTTTGATTTGGTCTTGAAATGGAAATCACCCCTTACACACTCTCCTCTAGAGAGAATTTGGTTTCTCTACCAAAAATATTCTAAGTCTAAAAAAATCTTCCTATTACAAGAATAAGGAGGCATATATAAAGATAACAAACTAAACCTAGCAAATGGGAGATGTAATCTTAGCCATTCATCTCCTAAGTAAGTCTAAAATATACCTATTATAAGTCAAAAGTGTTGGGTATCTTACGCATATCATATATGGCGTAACAGAAAATTAAAACGAAATACCAACCTGGGATCCACATATGTGTGGAAAACAAGACATAAAGAGAACAAAGGTAACGGCTTTTACCTTTCTTTGAGCATCTGAAAAACAAAATTTTTCTTTTTCAAGTCAAGGCGTGATCCAGTAATCCTCTTGATCAAACACCACGAGAGTTGAATATCCAACCACTATAATCACAGTGTGTGATTATCTCTAACAGAAATCTACATGGAGGATCACACTCAAGAACCAAGATATTTATGTGCTAGCATAAACCAAAGTGGTGGCTAGGGTTCTTCTTGTTTTTCAGGAAAAACGAGATAGAGGGAAGAGACAATCGTGAGTCTTCTAGGGTTTTGGAGTTCTTCCTGTTAATCCTCTAGCAAGTAGGAATCGTGCATATATCTTATATATCGCGAAAAAAATCCTGCTAAAAATACTCCATCAAAGAATTTTAAAATGGTTACAATTTCCTAATTGTAATTGGAAATATTAAGTTCTTACATTACAATTTGGACCATAAATTATAACTAATTATAATTTGGCCACAACAACTTCTCTTTCTTTCTATGAACCCCACTATGTTATCAAATAACATCTTAAGTATAAAATCTTCTATTATGTGTGACCTATTAGGTTTTCCAGTCAATTGGTAGTGAATATGAATCAATCCAAACGTCTTTGAGATTAATAATCCATAATTAATTAGAATTAATCATATCAATTCTAATCAGGATTAGTTTATTAATTGATGAATTAATAAACCCACATTCCCAGATCATGAGCGGTATCTAGCAACACATCATGACCACCCAAGAGTCCAGGAAGTCAAGTGCCTTAACATGAACCCTTCAATAAAAAACTACAATGTAATTAACTCATTTAACCATACAATATCTGATTCGGTTTGGAGTACGAAATTAGTGCCAACTCCCTTCAGAATAAATATTAATTCTGGCCTGAATATAATAGTACTTGTACCAGGAACCCACTACTCTAGATATGTGTCAATTGGAACTATTTCCAATACACAGTCGCCTTGGCCAAGGACTTCTCAAGTAGTAATTCCTACAAGTGGCCGTGAGATATTCGTCCCTACTATTAGGAGTAGTGAATCCTTTATTGACCCTCTCACCTACTTTCGTTTACCTCACAATGTACCAAATATCCATCCTATAGGCGGCCCTCGATCTGGCTCCAGAGATTGGAATCAAAGCACAATACTCAGCAAACAAAGTACCTTATAGATCTCAAGTCTAAGGATACTTGCACGTTTGCTATATTGAGATTATATCACTGGCACTAAATAGTTATCCATTTAATTATCTCATAGTTAGGTCATCTAATAAACTTGTTCCATTAACAAGCATCTACGTGTTAACTTTGAGTATCTCAATACTCACGGATATGAGAACCACCGCCTGATCAAATCAGGAAGTCTAACACATTTCTAGTCTTAATGCATTAATGATGTCTAGTCTCATTAATACTACGACTAGAGACTATTTAAGTACTAACACTATACAGTGTAGTAGGAATCTCATATCATGATCTCTATCATGATTTCCTTAACACAGTGTTGTACTAGGGACTTTATCTAACAGTTATATTATATAAAAGTAAACAAAAGAAACTGTAAGATAAATAATGTCTTTTATTAAAATAAAATGTGTCATATACAACATACAAGTGATTGCCTATAGGGCAAAACACTAACAAAAAGTCGTGAAAATTAAATTAGAAATAAAAATAAAATAAAACAAGAAAAATCAGCAAAATAGGGCTTTGCCTGAAGTGAGTCAGCGCCGGTTGTATTCTGGAAACGAAATAATTTTGTTCTAGTGATGGATATACATCACACAATACTTCATCATGGGATATACATGGCCAACATGCATGGGATATACATCACACAATACTTCATCGTGGTATCCCCCCATGTTAAATTTAACCTTAGCTTACTTGTTCACTTTTACTTCTCCACAATTGTTCAACCAATAGAGCTTGTAGGGGTTAGGGTGTTTAAAGGTTTCTAGCTCCAATTCCTCCACCAATGTAGCACTAATCAATTTTTTACAACTTCCCGCATCAATAAGCATACTACATAGTCTTTTCTTGATAAAACACCTTGAAAAGAAAATATTTTCCATTTGCATCTCATCTCTTTCTTTACCCTCACAAACATCTCCATCTCTTCTTGCTACTCGAATCAATGGACAAATTGGCTCAATCACCATTCCTCTTTTACTACCTATTCCAACCTCTCTAAGTTTTTCTTTTTCCACATCTCTTGATTGATTAAGTAGAGGGTTGGCATAAGTGGTTTGCTTTGGGTCTACTCTCCTTTGGGGTTGTTTCCAACATTCACATATTTTTCTTTACGACCTTATACCCCAAAAAATCTCTTATATGCCATCTTGTTAGGATAACTAACTTTGGTGTGTCTATAGTTGCTATTTCCTCCATTGTGGCTCATTAAGGTAATTGTAAAAGAAATGGCCACTTTCCCAACAATTAGAGCAATCATATTTCTTCTTCTTTTGCACAAACTCTCACTTATTTTGTACTCCAATATTTGAAAATTTTTTCAATCTACCTTTTGCTCTCTTTGGAGGTCCTCCCACAAGAATTCGATCACTCTCATATTTTATATGCCTAATTCTTCCCTTTTCATATCCACCATTCGTACCTCCACTAATGCTTTGCTCTTCACAACAATCATACAACAATTCACAATTATCTTCACATTATTCATAGTCCTATTCTTCCTCATTATAGCCATCACATTCTCCTTTACTTGAGCAAGACTTTTCATAGAAATCACTTACTTCATCTTGAGTACTCATAGAAGATGAACTATATGAACTCTCATAAGTCATTTTTTTTTTTAAAGAGAAATTTTGAGTAGAAAAACACACAAGAAAAGTTCCTCACTTCACTTTCTCACATGTTTAGCATTCAATCAATGTCATTCAAGTCTTGTGTTTACACTCTTCTTTGGCTTTTACAACAATGAGCTCACCCTCTTACCCTTTTTTCAATCTACTCAAGTGCTTCCCAAGCTCAAGACTAACTCAAAGAGAAACAAACTTTCTAGTGGCTACAAGAAAGATTTACCTCACTAAGAACAATCTACTATGCTATGAGACAATGTAGTTAATGAATAGAAGTTTGAGATAGTCATGTATGAGCAATCATAAGTAACTGATGCAATATATCAAACACTTTAGGTGCAACCTCATAACTTAGGGGTTTCCAAATTTTTACACTTGTAACAACTCAAAAAGTTATGAATCACAAGAAAAACCAATCTCTAATAATTATACTAATATCAAGGAATAATTCTCAGTAGGTAGAAGTAAAAAACATAAGTTTTATAGCTCATAAATTTAGCATGAAAATAAGTTACAAGATTCTTTTTTAGAAGAATTTTGTTTAGCCAATAAACTCAAATAACTTCAAATTTTCAACAATTTTAATCCTCAAATAGCTACACAATCATAAACTAAACATGTATGTTCAATTTCATATCAAGTTCATGGCACAATATTAAGTTCTAAGCATTCAAAAATAGCACCAAAATAAGGGACGAAAATCTAAAAATTTTAACAAGTTCTTGAAGAAAATTATACCTTTCTCAAAAAAAGTTGTATTGATTAAAATCAACACAATCAAGCACTGATACCACTTTTATACGATACGCGGAAGCCTCTTGATTTTTGAAGAGCAAGAACCCTAGAGTTGGTCACCCACCTCCCTATCAAATTCACACACACAAATGAACTAAATGCAAATGCAATTAACCTAAAGAGATTTGGTGAATCTAACCTATTTCAAAACACCTAAAATACCCTAATCTATAAAGAGATTAGAACAAAAAGATGGGATTTAAAGGTATCCAAAACTCAACCTATTAAAAACACTAGAAAAATACTAGCACCTAAGAATAGAGAAATAGATTTAGATTATCCCTTTGGAGTTTGGAGACATGGAATCAAATGTGGGACTAAGTCCTTTGATTTAGTCTTGAAATGAGAATTATCCCTTACACACACATCTCTAGAGAGAATTTGGTTTCTCTACTAAAAATATTATAAGTCTCAAAAAATCTTCCTATTACAAGAGTAAAGAGTTATATATAAAGATAACATACTAAACCTAACAAATGGGAAATGTAATTTCAGCCATTCATCTCCTAAGTAAGTCTAAAATATACCTATTACAAGTCAAAAATTGTAGGAATTAAATTAGAAACAAAAATAAAATAAAATAAGAAAAATTAGCAAAACAGGGCTATGACTGATGTGAGTTGGCACCAGTTGTGTTCTGGAAACAGAACAATTTTGTTCCAGTGACGAGCCGGTACCAAGTGTGTTCTGGTCTCTACACAGCCTACTTTTCTCGTCCTTTCAGCCCCCTCTTGTGCTCATTTGGCCCTCTATACTAATTTTTGTCCAAGATTTAATCTTCTTAGCCCTTCTTTAATCCTCCATTGCTTGACGACCTTCTTCATTCTTAGCTTGCAATTTTGAAATGCACCTTAAAGTCTCTTAAAAATGAGCTTCATGGAGCCATGTATTGTGTCTTTATCTTTCTTCCCCCTTCTTTAGAATGGCTTTCATACTTGGGACGATTCCTCTCAGATTCTTAGGCTTATTTATCAAATAAGCTAAATATCCCGTGCATCCCTTCTTCAACATCTTCCTAGCTTTTGTCCCCGCTTTTAGAAATTTCAACTCCTTCACACGATTCCCATTAAATTCTATTACGTCACAACCAGGTCTAATGAATTGAACGATTTTAATCTTATAGTCTACCATTACTCTATGCCTAGCAGCCAATCTATATCCAACATTAGGTCATAATCCTCAATAGGTAAAACTATGAGATCTGCCTTAAGGATTTCTTTCCCTACTTTTATCTCACATTCTTGCATCAATTTCCTCGCTTCCACTATCTTTCCTAAAAGGGTACTCACCAATAGGGTATTGGGAACTCCTTCCCACCTCATCCTAAATGCAGTGAACAACTTTTATTTACGTATAAATGCATAGATCCAAGATCAATTAATACATTTACATCATATTCTTGAATAGATAGTTTACCTTTCATCACTGTCGGATCCATCCCAACTTCCTCTCAACTCAAAGCAAAAACCTTCGCCTTCTCCTATGGCTTCTGTCCACTACTTCCAAAGGCCCCAACGGTCATACCTTTGTTTATGCTAGTGGGTGGCATCAAGGCTCCTTGTCCAATTCACAATAGCTTTTGGCAATTTTTCATTAGGTGGTTTAGGTCCCCCCAATTATAACACTTTCTGGCCACCCCTTTTGACCAATAGTCTCTCTCTACGTGACCCCGCTTTCCGCAGTAATGGCATGTGAACAAGTCGGTGGTTGAGACTACTGGTGCAATCTGTGCTTGCTTGCTCTTATTTTCCCACTGTTGTCCAGCAAGTTATTTATGAAACTACGGCTTCATCGGCTGTCTCGTTTATGGGTATAGCTTGGGTGCCACTCGTTGCTTGTCCTTATTCTCGGTTTGGGTAGTAGCGTCTACAGTAGCTGTTAGGATTCGTGGACTCATAAACGCGGAAAACATCTACGAATCCCTTTCGAAGATCCAAGTAAACGATTAAGAAGATCTAAGGTTTACAGAATTACCTTTTTTTGTTTAGCGTAATCGAGATCCTTCGATTCTCATTATGCTGTTGTACGTGCAACCCGAACGATTACTAGATGCTGCAGTGTGCAAACGTCCTCTATCAGATACACACAGCGAACTGACTCGTTACCCCTAGAGTACTAGCGCCTAGAGTTTGAGAGGGTTTTTTTTTCTTGGTGAATGGAGGCACGAATATTTTCAACAGAACATGACTCTTGAGAAGACAACTAATGTTTTCTTAAAAATCCCTGAACCTCTTAGAATTCAATTCTGATAATATCTTATCATATTTTAATTTAAATTCAAATTAAATTAAAACTGATATGATAAGATTCTGTTATTGTCTCGGTAATTTAACTCATTAATTTACCAAGCTAGATTCTTATAATCTGGACATTATCCAGATACACCGAATGTAGACATATTTCCAAATTCATTATATCTGGTAAATTTTCTAAGTTCGATTAACGTAGACATATTTCCAGATTCATCGAATCTGGTTACCAGAAAAATAACCTAACAAGTTCGCTTATTGTATGACCATATAGGTTCATTTAACACTGGCAGTGTGCCTAAATCTTATTTAAATGGCCCACAAGTTATAAGCGATTTCTAGCAAAATATTATAACTATCTAGGTTAAATAAAGATCAATGATCTTTTTGAACCAAACCACAATTTTATATTTAGTCCTTTTGTCACACGATATCCAGATTAAGCATAAGGTATAGAGCATGTCATCCTTATTAAGCTTAATCAATTATTTCTTGATTTCATAGTAGACTGTTCAAATAAATAATATCAATATATTAGATTGATATATTTGAGCATGGCCATGCATTTTAACAGTCTAACTTATAAGGGGCCCATGGATATCTCTCCCATAATTGAGAGGGACAAATTCCTTCACTATCAATCATATTCCTCTCATTGATTTATTCTATATCCAATAGTAGTCTAATTTATTATCTGGTTAAAGAGAACTTTAAACAACGTCAAAATATAGAACTTACCAAGTAGAAAACTATGATGAATTTAGACCGAAGGACTTTTAATATCATTATGGCTAGAAAGTACTTATAACATATTCCATGAAGTACTCTCACAGTGGGTCATGTCCAACACAATATTCTCTAACATTTATTTATGTTTTGACTTGATATCACAAATATCCATGACCAGTAAAACATAGCCATCAAGTCACAAATATACTAATCTTAATTTATTATTGTTCTAATAATAGTAATCGATCAGGGACAGTTTTAGAATAGTCATTATATTCATTGCTGGGTTTTACTATCAAGTTACGTACTTGATAACCATAAAACAAAATGTACTATTCATGGAAGGAAAACCTCATATTATTATATAAAACATAACGACAATAGTATAAGTACAAATTGACTCTAGGGCATATCCCTAATAGTAGTCGCATACGTTGCTAGTAGAGATAGTGCCAAAGCCCTCCTCAAATCTTATCTTAGCCCCTTAATGAATTACCTTATATGCTTCTGTTCTGTATCCACTAGACATTTACAGTATTTTGACAGCTAAGTGAATTGGGTAGCATACTGTGCCACTGTCATGCTTCTCTATTTCAAGCCTTGGAACTTATCCTCCCTCTTCTCCATGATACATTGAGGAATGTATTTTGCCCTGAATGCCTCATGTCCACTCTCAATCGACCCTTTTCCACTCTTCCTAGACAAGTTGCCATCATAGCCTAGCTAGCCCACGCAACCTAAAAGCTATGAACTTGGCCATCCTTTCCTCACTGTATCACAGAGTGGAAAAGATCTTTTCTATCTACTCAACCCATTGTTCCATCTTCTCATCTTGCTTTGCCTCTCCATAAAATGTGTGTGGCTGGAACTTTAGAAATTACTCCAAAGCTGAGTTATCTTTCTCAGCCATCTTCTTGTCAACATTCTCTGATAGAGAATCAAGAATCTCTATCATCTTGTGGAAAGCTTGACCAACGGTCACTTCCTAGGATCCCTCGAGTGCTTCCTCATATTCCTATCCATCATCCCCTCTTATTTTAGGGGTAGAATACTGTATTGGAGCATAAAACAAAGTCGATAATGCACTCTCTTGAGTGGTTTTACTACGGTCGGTGACTTTTTGCCTAGGTGCCACCATAAGTCATATAACATTACCAAGAGGCCGATAAGTATACATGTAAGCCATGATTATAAATCGTACAAACAAGTTATGAACATCTCACAGTGTAAAAATGTTAAGCTCAACCTATGCAAAATAGTAAACTAAATAAGATTAATATTTGAAAAAGATGAACTTGCTTTTACTTAAATTGCATAACGTCAACAAAAAAGAAGGCATGCATAGCATCCTTATTGTACATAAATAAAAGTTCTAAAGTATCACATGATAAGGAACACCTCTTTATTAAACAAAAAGAAGAAATGGGATTTCCTAAACTTCACCACTAAGTTAGCTCAACCTCCTTACTCACCCTTTTCTCCCTTGGGATCCCTAGAATCGAGTTCATTAAGCCAACCCCTGGTGTTTTTGGAAATGTCTATTATTTTTCCATCTACGAAGCCTAAAATCCAAGGCTTTTTAGTGACCCCACCAAAACTTTCTACAGCCTCAATGGGTCTCCTAGAACTCTCCGCCTCTATGAGTTCTACTCTTAGCCTTGCTTTCCTAACCTGCTCACGACATTGTTCCATAAACTCTTCATATTTACTTCTAGATGTCTTAAATTCTAGGTCTCCCGGATCATCACGATCTGGCGTCAAGTCCTTTTCCTGAATAGATAAGTCAGGGTCATCCACCTCTACCTCTTCTTCCTCACGCTCCTGTTCCAGTTTTTCCGACTAGGACTCAGACTCAAACTTAAATAGGGGAAAGGGTACTGGTGGTGGTAGTGCATTGGGTCTACACATAAAAGGCCAGTCTCTTGCCACATGTGCGAATCTTCTATCCATCCTAGTCACACACCTAAGGTTAGTAGAAGATTTAAGCACTTAAAATAAATCTCGACAATCATACGCGTATTACCTAACCCTATGCTCTGATACCACTTGTAAAACTCCACAACACATGTGTCCAAAGAGGGCAGGGATGTCGTGCCATCTAAAGGACTAGGGGACTTTATAACTATGTAAAGAAATAACAAAAGCGGAAATAATTCAAAATCTTATTACAAAGGAAAATAATGTCTACAAGTCTCTTAAATTATAAAAAATGAAACAATTCTCAACCAGGACGAAAATTAAAGAATTAAAGATAACTATCTTCTAATAGAGTGTAACCTTGCTAAAGCTAGCAATTCCTAAAACATGACATCAAATGAATGTGAGAAATACATTATAATAAGCCCTGTGTGTGCTTATGATTAAATCAAAATAAATTTCATGAATGCACTTTGAAATCATTTATCAAAAGTGGATTGCAAGTCAAACATTTCCAAATCAAGATAAGTGGTATTCAATACAACAAAACAAAATCACAAATATATGTATTAAACAAAAACCACTCAAAATAAATGGTTATGAAATCCTGCATCATAGTCTTGTCATGAAACCCTACATCATGACAAACATTGTGAAAACCTGCATCACAGTATAGTGGGTGTATGGCTCACTAGGTAAGATACTCCTACATCTCTTACTCTAACTTACTTGATGTCCACTCCGAAATATCAACCCACTTTGACTAAGGTGCTAGCTTAGACCGGCCTGACCTACTACGACTGTCACCTTTTCAAATATAGTTTACCTCTTAGAGGTGGCCTCCAGCTGAGAGACTTACCCTACTCTTCAAAGGTTAGTCCTAGAGTCCTACTCTTATTGAGTACTCAACGTTTAATACATTGACCAGAATCCAATCTCAATGAAAACATTTTCAACATATTTTGGCCATGCAAGCATAATTTACATATGATTAGCTATAAAATCATTTTACAATTAAAATATGATTTTCCAATAATATCTTTGTTTGAAGGAACACTTTTATTGAGAAACAGTCAAGCTTGCATTCCAATTAATCACATCATTGAGATAGAAAACACTTTCCAACTGACTTGCAATTCAGAGCTTTTATATCAAACATTTAATGCAAAAACTTACTTGATTCCTCTATTTCACTGATAAAAGATTCTTCCAATGACCCATTCAAATGAACCTAGTCTCGTCTTAAAAAAATATAAAGATCATGTCACAAATAGTTTCAAGGAAAATAATTGAATAAATAAATACTTTTAATTTTAATTTCTTTTTTCTTGAATAAATAAATGACTAAGTAAATAATAAATAATTGAAGTTCTAAGTAAATTAATATGTATTAAATAATTTAGGGACTAATTAATTAAATATTTAAACTTATAGATGGATTAATAGATAGCAATTTATTAAATAATAAATGTTGAATATTAATTAATAATGAATAGACCACAAAATAATTAATAAACCTTTAGTTTTAAGTAATGACTAACAAATAATATATAAATAACAAATATTTAGTTAGTTTCAAAAGATAGTTAGTTTTAAACCATTAGCTTTGAAAAAACCTTAACTATTAGAACCAGAGCAATAATAGTTGTTCTTGTTATATAAGAACATACTAAATAGTAACTTTGGTAACAACATCATAATTAGACAAATAAATTTAGTACATAAATAGCTAATTAATTTCATAACTATTGATGCATATGGATTTGGGTATAAAAATCATATAAAAACTAAGCACATTCCCAATCAAATTTACATTAAAACGTTAAACCCAAATTACACATATGAGCAAGCGTACTCATCATTAACATAGCATAGGGTTCAAACGAGTATCGATCCTCAAGGAACAAGTATACACTAATCACCATTTTTTCATTGTTTAACCGACTCGATAAAGTAAAAAATAAATAAAATAAAATAAAAATATATACATATCAAGGATGGAGAAATATGTAACTTAAACCATTGTTTTGACAAATATGACCTTAAAGTACCTAATCATTATCATAACTAATCATTCTCTTGGCATCATGAAGGATTAAAGTAGATTCACTTCTTTTCCAATCCATGAATCCCTATCTTCTAGATAGTTTAACATCATATTCCTGTCTCAACCAGTCTTACCCAAAATATGCATTAAACACAATCCTTTGATTAAATTTTCATTCTTGGAAAACTTAAAACATGAAATTAACCAATGAATCCATTCCTGACAGACATTAATTAACCTTTAATTACCTTGTTTTTAGCAATTAACCCCTTTTCCAAGTAAGTTAAGAGACAACATATATGAAATCAATGAATTGAAACTACCATCAACCTCTTTTCCAAGCAAGTTAATGGGAAGAAACAACCAATTAATCTCGTAATAGGCACAAGTAATTAAATACCAAGAAAATAATCAATTAATCAAAAGATCAAATTAACTCTAAAAACCATGAATATCTACAACAATGTCAAATTACAATAAAACAATTAATATATCATTGTTCAAGAAAAAGAAAACAAAGTAAAAGAAAGCACTCATAGGCAAGTCTCCTTCTTCTTCCTTTGAAGACCTTCTTGCACAACCCTCCTTGAATTGAAGAATTCCTCATTTGATTTGAGTGATTTTCTGTGATGATCAATGAATTCTCCCCTTCTTCCTTGTGTTTTCCATCTATTTATAGGCTTGAAAAGTGCCTAAACTCATTGGTGTAATGTTCTTAGCCGAGTAGAAGTTGGAAAGTACTAAAACTCCACAGATTACCAAAAACCGCGTAGAAAAATCAAAGCACCGCCTTAACTTCAAGGCATAGCTGGCGCCGCCTAGGCTGCCGGTGCCGACGCCGATTGTGTTCTGTTTCTCTAATTGTTCGCCAATTTTTTCTTCATTTCAGCACCACGCAGTCCAGAGTACAGCCGGCACTGCCTTGGCTACTAGAGCCGACGCTGGTTCCATTCTATTCCGCTCTGTTTTGACAATTTTTCATCACTTCGAAATTCGTGTAAACAGTGCATGGCCGACGCCGCCTTTATTCTATTTTGCAATGTTTTTGCTTCATTTTACTCCAAAAATCTGAAATATTTTCAAAATACCTTTCCAATGGTAAAATCTCAAATATGAAGGAATATGATTAGTTATTGAACAAAATGTATCATAAAAGAGCCTCAAATAAACTAAGAAAAATATGACTAATTTAACCTTTATCAACTATCAGCTACTATGACCACTAAGTTTTACATAACACTATTTATATTTTTCCCAAGTAACCCAAGAAGACCTCAGTATAATACTATTACTAAAATAATCCAGAAGAAGCCATCTCAACAATTTGTTTCCCCCTACTGACCGCATGCTTTAATTCCCAAAAGAAAACACAGATCATTAAATAATAAACCATATACTATGATCATGCTCTAGCAATGTATTACAGTAATATTCGTATACCAAGTTGGGGTGGGTCATTGTTATGAAATCCTTATACTAAGGTTATAAACCATAAAAGAATGATGCAGAAGATCCAACCCCTTAACTCAGTGCACCAGAAAAGAATCAACGACTAAAACTCATAACAACCCACTCACAGTTTGGCAAACACAACAGTGTTGATCTAGGAAAAGAAATTAGATGAGTTCACAGATTTACTTGTAGAGAGGAGTCCTTTAGTCTTAAAGGTTCAACGATCGTAAGCCAAGAACAAGAAGCAAATCACAAGCCTCTGAAGCCTAGTTGTTTAGATGAAAATGCAGTAAAGCTTGGATGTGCGGGTTTTTGGTTTGGCAAAGGTTGAAGAAAATCAAGAGGGTGACAATGGGATGTCTGCGAAGTATTCTATAGGTGCCCTAGGATTTCTCTGTGCTTGGCCACGATTAGAAGAGTTAGGATAGCTACCAAATTCCTTTTGTTTCCAAAGTCCTAGGAGCTTTGGAAATCAAATTTAGGTTGAGTTAGAGTCCTAATGGCTTTCAGAGATAACTCCTTGTGTGAAAAAGCCAAAGAAGAAGAAGTACAGAGGAGGAAAAATCAGCAGAGCTGGACAGGCGTGGCTCAAGGTCGTGCCTAGTGCATAGCTAGGCATGGCCTATGCATAGCAGCGCCAAAAGCATAGTTGGTCGTGGCATGCACAAAGCTTGTAGTAGCTTTGGAAGGGAAAAAATGTTTTTTTTATAGAATAAATGAATTTAAAACATGTTTGTTGGTAAAATAAAACCTAGTAAACAATTTAACTAATTTCAATGGGCTTTATCCTTAAATAATTCAAATAATACTAATTTATCTAACTAATACATTATCATAAAGATAATTCTCAAATATAGTTTTTAGCTATATAATTCATATCGGTTAGAGTAAATATGAATTTAAAGAGTAGTTCAAAATATAGATGATAGAGTTGTTTTAAACTTCAAGGCAAAATCCCTTCAAAACTCAAATTATGTGAATGCAATTTTTCCACTTAAAATTTCGGTCAACAAGATGAGTGTAAGATATGTTTTATAAACTAAATTTCAAAAAGTATTATCTAAATAAATCTTTTGGGGAAAAGATAAAGCAAATAATTTTGGAAAATGTTGAAAAATAAAAATTAAATTACAAGTACAAGCAAAAGAGAAATAATTAAGAGGAATTTATCCCCTAAAAAAAGGCTACCCTTAGGCCAAAGAAGTTAGGGGAAAAGAATAGGAATCAATTTTGGAGTAGTTAGGATTTGAACTCGAGTCTCCATGGAATAAACACTAAACTATAACCACTAGACTACAAAAACTCTTGTGTTCATATTCCCTAACTAAATTACCTTCTCTCCCATGCCTAAGCATCTCATATGCTATTAAACACTCCAAACCCTATGTAGCTTTGATTATTCAAACAAAAGGCCTCACTAGATCACCAAATGAACTCAAACTCGCATAAACATAAGAACAAATATGCACATACATATGCATGCATCCATCAAATAATTATATAAAGGTACTATCAGTTCAGATGTACATGCGAGATGCCATGCTAAGCCCATATTTCTCATGTACTAGGGGTAGGGTTAGACAGGGTTTCACATCTAGCAGTACTTGAATCAAATATAGCAAATGACCCATTTATTTCAACCACTATCCTAATTTCACTATAGATCTAATAGATCAACATATTCTTAAAACCTTAAATTTTAATGTTCAAACTAAGAATTTAGATTTTGAAGTTGGATCTAAATCTCTTGGATTAATTTATCATGAAAACTACCATAAATACAAAGTAATTATCTATAGTAAATTTTATATGAAATCAAGCTTTTGGCTAATCCAAATCAAAGAAGTAGATAGATATAAAATAGCTTTTAATGCCCCTATAGACAAAGAATTTTGGGACAAAATATATTTTATGTAATCAAGATTAAAAGAAAATTACATATTTTAGTCTTGATTAATTAAAATTAATTCGTGAATAAATATAATTATTCTTGGATTAATATAATTGGGCCACCATTAAAAAATCATTAAATCCAATGGATTATGAAGTTGGACTATTAAAATTGGGCTGTTGTTAATGGTCTATGTTACATTGAATCCAATATATTATGGATTAAATAGAATTGGACTAGGCCCTAAAGTTGGACTTTTTGAAAATCTCATAACCCAAATATAATGTGGGTTAACTGAGGCTGAGCTAAAACATAAATTAAGCCCAGATCATCTTAAACCCAAGTCCATTAGGGTTTGTTGGAAGACTTCTTCAAAATCCCACATCGACTATTTATACTAAAGTCAAGGGATTTTTGGCTTATAAATAGGGCCTTCCCTCAATGGTTCCAGACAATCCCCCGGATCCTCAAGCTTCAACAAACAAGAGGCATCTTAAGTTTCGACAAGCTCAAGCATTCAAGCTTCATCAAATTCAAGCTTCAGAATCGTCATCAAATTAAGGTTCAGAATCTTCATCAAATTTCAAGGCATTCATCTTGCTCTATATCAAACAAGTCTCGAAGGCTTGGCAATCAAGTGTTCATCATCAAATTCCGTTCAATCCAAGATCAAGCTCTTCAGCCCTCGAATCAACGTTTTTAAAAAAGAGAAGAATCGGAGGAATTATCCTGCAATTTAGAACTTCTTCAGAGATTTGTAACCACTTTTCATATTTACTAAATATTTTGTAAATTTTGATATTTTTCTTGTCTTATTTGCAGACTTGAAATTTGCTGTCTATAAATTTCTGGCACGCCCAGTTGGATAATCTCTGCCTCCCATCTCTTCTCTTCAATTTTTAAATCAATCCCAAGTTCAAGTACAAACACAAATCAACTCAATGGCCCCAAAGAACAGTAAAACTACATCTACTTGTTCAGAGGTTGCTGATATCATGGAGGCCGCTACAACTGTTGGCAAGGCTCCACAAGCTTCAAGCCAAGGCATGCTAACAAGAAGTAAGGCTTGAGCTCTTTCACAAAGTGAGGCTCAAAACTTCAGCGTTGTTTCATCGCCTGCAACTGCAAAGTTGAAGCAAAATGTTGTTTCTACAATGCGCAAGATGTCACCTTCGTTAGAGAAAACCAACATCTCCAAGCAAGTTGACCAAGGTTCAAGTGCTGACTCTTCGCCTCAATTCCCCCATGGGGACCTCAAATCCAAAGCTTCATTCAATGAAGATTCTACTGCTTCTTCTGTGGCACCGGTTATGATGACGGGCACATAAAATCTAGAAGAACAACTCGTGCACCTCGCAAAATTGGTGGAGAGACTCACCAAACGCTCCCAAGAGCAAAATCTCACCATCGTGCATCTTATCAATTACTTTGAGAAGACTGGAAAAACAAGTCAAGCTCCTCTAAAGAGATCTGAAGTATAAGAGGAAGTGGAAACGTCCAACAATTTGAAATCACAGGATATTCAGATATCCTCCGAAGGTATGATTCCTGTGGAACAGCTCAAAGACTTTATCATGGGTACGATTAAGGAAAAGTATGAAGGAGGTAGCAAATCCACCTTCACATATGCAAAGCCTTATTCGAAAAGAATTGATGATATGAGAATGCCAGCTGGATATTTGCCGCCAAAGTTTCAACAATTTGATGCAAAGGAAATCCCAAGTAGCACGTGGCTCACTTCATCGAGACGTGCAATAATGCTGGAACTTATGGGGATCTACTAGTGAAGTAGTTTGTACAATCCCTCAAAGGAAATGCATTTGACTGGTACACCGATCTGGCACCTGGTTCCATTAACAGTTGGGAGCAACTTGAACAAGAATTTCTCAACAAATTCTATAGCACTCGAAGAATTGTCAGCATGGTAGAACTCACCAACTCTCGTCAATGGAAAGACGAACCAGTGGTGGACTGATATGATCTTGAGTGGACTTTTTCTTGGTGTTGTGGGTGGTTTAGTTGATTATGAGTTCAGCTCTTCCCACGGGACCAAAATAGTGAATTTATTTAGATAAAAATGATAAATTAAATTAACAATCTACCCTCTATCAAACCCTTGAAGAACTAGGCTTCAAAGACCTTCAAGAATAATAGAAAGTTCTACTATATTCTTACCCCAATATCCTTGAAGCAACAAAGGCAAACAAGAACAAAAGAATAGAGAAAATAGGTACCCAAATAATGGAATTCAAACAAATCTTAGAAGAACAAAGCAACTAAGACCCATTGAAAGAAACCACATTGGATTATCCAAAAGATTTTATAGACTCATTCATAAGGAGGACTAAGCCTTAAGCATGGTCTTGAATAAGATGAATAAGGAGGCTAGGGCCTCTCAAGATTCTGTCTTCAAATTTGAATAAAGTGTGTGAATTGTGTTGTCAAATCACTAAAGTTGTATTTATACTACCCTAACCCTAGCTAAGTAATCCCTGAGGTTCTAATACAATTTAAGGCCTTAATAGCTCTTTACAAAATATTTAAAATGGAAAAAAATTAGAGAAAATATAAAAAACATGGGGCAGCCAGGCTGGAGCCGGTGCCAGCTAGGGCTCTTGAGCCGGCGCCGGTTGTGCGCCATGTTTGGGTCGTCGTTGTGCAAGTTGAATCCGGCGCCGATTCGGCTACTTGGGTCGGCACCAGCTGTCCACTGGAAGGCCACCTTTTCGTTAAATTTCATCCATCTTTGTTGTCGGCTTGAGTTCTTGTTGAGGTTCTTCTTGGATAATCATCAAAATAAACTCTTGGCTAGCTTCCTCAACCTTCCAACCCTCTTCCATCCTCAAGCATGGTTTTATGAGCAATTAAAAATCATATTAAAGCTTCTTGGTCCTAGATCTTGTCATCAATCTCTGTCCTTGCACGGTCACGCCTCCCCCTCCTTGATCTCGACCTCTATGATGAAGTGGAGTCTCATCATCTCCCCTCCTTGGAAAAGATTCATCTCCGATTATTGCCATCATCTACATCAAAGGGAGAGAGGTCACTAACATTAAAAGTAGTGCTAACATGATACTCACCATGCAAATCTATCGTATAAGCATTATCTCCAACTTTGGCAAGAACTTGAAATAGACCATCCCCCTTTAGATCTAGTTTGCTTCGTCGTTGCATGAGAAATCTCTCCTTGCGAAAGTGCACCCTTACCCAATCACTCGGCTCAAATGACACCTTTTTTCTTTATTGATTACGCTTATGGGTGATCTCTTCATTTCGTTTTGCAATGTTTGCTTTCACCTTCTTATGAAGTGCCTTCACCATTTCCGCCTTCTTAGCTCCATCGAGGTTCATCCATTCACCTATAGGCAAATGAACCAAATCTAAAAGAGTTAGAGGATTAAAACTATACACAATTTCAAAAGGAGAATAAGAAGTGATAGAGTGAATAGCCCTATTGTAGGTAAACTCAATGTGTGGCAAGCATTCCTCCCAATTTTTTAAGTTCTTCTTTATTATGGTCTACAAGAGTTGGGTGAGTGTTCGGTTGACCACCTCCGTTTGAGGACGACAAGCTATGGAAAACAAGAAATTAGTACCAAGTTTGTCCCATAATACTCTCCAAAAGTGGCTAAAGAATTTAGTATCCCTATCCGAGACAATAGTCCTTAGGATCCCATACATTCTCACCACTTCCTTAAAGAATAAATCTGCAATATAAGACGCATCATTAGTTTTAGAACAAGCCACAAAATAAGCCATTTTGGAGAATCGATGAACAATCACAAATATGGAGTCCTTACCCCCCTTGGACCTAGGCAATCCTAAGACGAAGTCCATTAAATTATCAACCCAAGGCACATTAGGTGTAGGCAAAGGAGTATAAAACCATGTGGAAAAGATCTAGACTTAGCTCGCCTATAAATAATGCATTAAGAACAATGTTTCTCTACATCCTTTCTCATTTTTGGCTAAAAAAAATTATCCTTAAGGATGCCTAAGGTCTTTGCAACACCAAAATACCCCATTAGTCCCCCACTATGAGCCTTCTTAACTAGCAACCCCCTAATAGAACCCTTTGGCACACAAAGCCTTGCCTTCCTAAACAAGAAACTATCATTCCTATAATATTTAGCAAATACACATTTTTCACAAGCATGGAAAATATCCCCAACCTCCTCATCATCAACATACAATTCCTTCACAAGTTCAAAATCAAGAAGTTTAGCATCTAAAAAGTTTAGTAGTGCATACCTTCAAGATAGTGCATCCGCTACCACATTTTCCTTACCCTTCTTGTGTTGAATAACATAAGGAAATGTTACAATAAACTCCATCCACCTTGCATGTTTCTTGTTCAAATTTTGTTAGCTTTTGAGGTGTTTAAGGGTCTCATGATCAGTATGAATGACAAACTCTCTTGGTAAAAGGTAGTGTTGCCAATATTCTAGGGTCCTCACCAAGGCAAAAAGCACTTTGTCATAGGTAGAGTAATTGAGGGCTGCCACGGACAATTTCTCACTAAAGTATGCAATGGGTTTTCTATCTTGGGTCAAGACCGTACCTATTCCCATCCCACTTGCATCACACTCTATCTCGAATGCCTTCTCAAAGTTAGGAAGAATAAGAATTGGATCTTGGCTCAATTTGTCTTTGAGAGTTTAAAAGGCTTATTGTTGGGCTTCCTCCCACCTAAATCCCACCTTTTTCTTTACCACTTTGGTTAGAGGGGTTGCTATGGTACTAAAATTTTGGATGAACCTCCTATAGAAGCTAGCTAGCCCATGAAAACTACGGACTTGGGTAATGGTGGTAGGGGTGGGCCAATCTTGGATGGATTTTACTTTTCCCTCATTATCTTCAATCCCTTTGACACTCACAACATACCCAAGGAATGTATTCCTCTCCAAACAAAAAGAGCATTTCTCAAGGTTAGCATACAATCTCTCTCTTCAGGGGCAACAAGCACACTTTGAATATGATTCAAATGATCTACATATGATTTGCTATAAATTAATATATCATCAAAGTACATAACAACAAATTTTCCATTGAATTCCCTCAAAACATAGTGCATTAATTGCATGAAAGTACTAGGATCATTAGACAACTCAAATGGCATGACAAGCCACTTATACAACCCTTGTTTGGTTTTAAAAGACGTTTTCCATTCATCCCCTTCTCTTATTCTAATTTTGTGGTAACCAGATTTCAAATAAATTTTAGAGAAAATGCATGCACAAAATAGCTCATCAAGCAAGTCATCTAGCCTAGGAATGGGATAGCTGTACTTTACCGTGATGTTGTTGATAGCGCGACAATCCACGCACATACGCCATGTCCTATCCTTTTTGGGCACCAAGAGAACCGAAACCACACATGGGCTTAGGCTCTCTCTTACATGTCCCTTCTCAAGTAATGCCTCTATTTACTTTTGCAATTCCTTGGACTTCTTTGGGTTGCTTCTATATGCCGGTCGGTTAAGGATGATGGCTTCGGGCACAAAGTCGATTTGATGCTCAATCCCTCTTATGGGTGGTAGTCCTCCGGGCACCACCTTTAAAAAAACGTCTTCAAATTCTTGAAGAATAGCTGCAATTTCATTAGGCAAAGACAATGTAGAATCGTTAGTAGTAACATAAGAACCTTTGCATAAAAGAAGAATAACCGATTTCTTAGCTTCTATAGCCTCTATGACCTCACTTTCTTTTGCAAAGTAATTCTCTCTTCTTTTACCTCCCCTCTCTTGTCCTTGCTCACTCCTATTCTTGATCATCAAAGGTACTTGTTTGTCCATTCTCTCTCTCAACTCTTTTTCTTTCCTCTCTTGTTCTTTCCTCTCAATTTCTTATTTTTGTTTGACATCTTGCGCTCCCTTCTTCTTTTCTTTCTCCTTCATGATTCTTTGATCTTTGTTCACCTCACTAGGGGCCATGAGGGTAACGGTAAACTTAGTTCCCTCCATGAGTAGGGAATACGTATTCTTCCTCCCATAATGCTTTACATGCCTATCATATTGCCAAGACTTCCGTAGGAGCAAGTGACCCGCTTGCATGGGTATCACATCACACAGCATGCCATCCTTGTACTTTCCTATTTCAAAAGACACCAAAACTTATTTGTTTACTCTCAATTCCCCACTATCGTTCAACCATTGCAATTTGTAGGGCTTGGGGTGTTTAATCTAGCTCATGTCCAATTTTTCAACTAAGTTTGTACTAATCACGTTAGTGCAACTCCCACTATCCACAATGACACTACAAAGGGTCTTATTGATTAGGCATCTAGTGTAGAAAATATTTTCTCTTTGTTGGTGATCTTGATCTTTAATGGCTTGTGAATTCAAAAACCTTCTTGTGACTCCCACCAAAGAGTATTCTTGACCAACAACTTTCCCTTCATCACTTTCCTCTTCCCCATTTCCCTCTTGGTCTAATTGGTACCTTTCTCCCCCTTCTTCTTCGTCAGTAGAAACCTCACCGTAGGGATTAGTATACATAGTTCTCTTGCTTGAACACTCATGGGAAGTATGTCCATATCCAAGACACTTAAAACACTTGATATCCATATTCCTTTGTGGCCTCTCCATGGCTTTTCCCTTGTCCTTGTTCCAACCTTCTCTAGGTTTCCAATCCTCCCTAGACCTCCAATCCTTTTTAAGTTTGTTAAAGTCCCTTTAGAATGGCTTAGGGGCTTCATTCTTCTTAATTAGCATCTTGCTAGTAGTGTTGGGGTTTGGAAGTGGTGGTCTAGTAAATGCCCTCCTCTTTAATTGCCTCTCAATCTTCATAGTGGCATGTACCATATCCTCCAATCATTCATAAGGGTGCAATTCTACCAAATTAGCAACTTTCCTATTTAAGCCTCCCAAGAACCTTGCCATTGTTGCCCTATGATCCTCATTGATTTGAGCTCTCATCAACATTACTTCTATCTCTTTATGTTAATCTTCTACACTGTTGTTCCCTTACTTAAGTGATTGGAGCATTTAGTAAAGATCATTGTAGTAATAGTGTGGTATAAACTTAGCCCTCATCATATCTTTCAACAAATTCTAACTAGCCATGGTTTCCACTCCCATTTGTCTCATTTGTGCACTAACTTGCTCCTACCAAACTAAAGCATACTCCAAAATTCCCAAGATAGCCAACCTCACCTTTTACCTCTCACTATAAGTATAACTTTTTAGGAAGATCTCTATCTTGCTCTCCCACTCGAAATATGCTTTAGGGTCACTCTTGCCATAGAATATGGGCACTTTTAATTTAATGTGGTTCAACTCCCTTGCCTCATCATTTCCTTCTCTCCTACCTCCTCTATTGCCCCATACTCTATTGTGTTCCCCAAAGGCTTCAACTTGTTCCCCTTCATGCCATTCATCAACTCCCTCAAACTCTCTTTCTAACCCCCTTAGGTTGTTCCTACCATTTTTTCCTTGACCCCTACCTCATCCTCCTCTCATACCATGTCTTCCCCCTCTCATAGGAGCTTGTTGGAATCCCCTAATAGAGTGCTCATCCCACTCTTTCCCTTGCTGGGCATTTAACGGAGGGGTATGGGTATCACCATCCCTCATCCTTGGGCTAAGTATTTCAAATAGCTCTTGGCCTCTCCTTTGTGCGACGGTAGAAGATGGTCCAAGATGATTTATCAATTCCCTTGTCATGTTTTGAAACTCACTTTGCGTAATCCTTATCATAATTTGCAAATCATCACGTAAAACCCTAGCATCAATTTGTTCTTCTTAAGGTCTACTAGGTCTACTAAGTCCACTTGGGTTAGGCCTAAAGATTTCTTGATCATGGGCCATGGTGGTGGAATATTTACTTATTTATACCTACAAAACAAAAGAAATTAGAAAGAAAAATAGAACCTCACTTTGCTTCCTTTCATGTTGGCTCTCAAAGGTTGGTCATTCCACGCTTGTGTTTGCTCTCTTAGGCTCTTTTAGTAATAGTCTCACCCTTTTACCTTTTTCTCAATACTCAAGCCTTCTTATTCCATCCTAATTCTCTCTAATAGCTAAAGATTTAGTCTAACTTAGTGAATCACACAAATCAATGGATTTTTCCAATTAGGGGGTCTTGAGGGAATTTCAACAAACACTTGTTGGGTATTTCAAGTAAACAAGTTTTCAATCAAGAATTTCAAAAAATATGGACTCAATCAAAACAATAACAAACACTAGATGCATAAAAAAACACTTTTAAACAAGAAACAAACAAGAGTTAGCAAGAACAAGGAAACAAGAACAACTAGAACTAGGATTATGAAGAACAAGATGATCACAAGTGTGCACTAGTAAAGTTGAGTTCAATGAGTATGGAATTCAACAATAGAGTGATATACTAAGTCCTAAAATCCCAAGGAAAGAAAATTAAGAATCAAAGTTCCCAACTATAGCCAAAAGCATTCTCTCCTAGAACATTTATCAAACACCTTGGTTGCAATCTCGTCACTCAAAACTAACCAATATTTTCACTCAAATTCAAGCTCATTTTCACCACAATCACAAGATAAATTTATTTCCAAGAAATATAATAACTTCAAGGAGCAATTTTCCCAAGGAAAAATGAAGAAATAGCAAAGATAACATGACCTTTTTGTAGATTTTTTCAAGTTACGAGATTTCTCTTGTTTTTTTTTTTCTTCAACCATGTAGGGCTCCTTTTCTTGCTTCCAAGCTTTGATTGGAATCAAAGCTTTCCTCTCTCTGATATCAAACTCTTTGATATGATATTGAATGGGCTTTTACTTGGTGTTGTGGGTGGTTTAGTTGATTATGAGTTCAGCTCTTCTCACGAGACCAAAATAGTGAATTTATTGAGATAAAAAGGAGAAATTAAACTAACAACCTACCCTCTATCAAACCCTTGGAGAATTAGACTTCAAAGACCTTCAAGAATAGTATAAAGTTCTATTATATTCTCACCCTAATATCCTTGAAGCAACAAAGGCAAACAAGAACAAAAGAATAGAGAAAATAGGCACCAAAGTAATGGAATTCAAACAAACCTTAGAAGAACAAAGCAACTAAGACCCATTGAAAGAAACCACATTGGATTATCCAAAAGATTTTATAGACTCATTCATAAGAAGAACTAAGCCTTAAGCATGGTTTTGAATAAGATAAACAAGGAGGCTAGGGCCTCTCAAGATTCTCTCTTCAAATTTGAATAAAGTGTGTGAATTGTGTTGTCAAATTACTAAAAGTTGTATTTATACTACCCTAACCCTAGCTAAGTAATTCCTGAGGTTCTAATACAATTTAGGGCCTTAATGGGTCTTTACAAAATATTTAAAATGGAAGAAAATTAGAGAAAACATAAAAAACATGGGGCAGCCGTCAGCTGCCCAGGCTGGAGTCGGTGCCGGCTAGGGCTCTTGAGCCGGCGTCGATTGTGCACTGTGTTCGGGCCATCGTTATGCAGGTTGAAGCCAGCGCCGATTTAGCTGCTTGGGCCGGCACTGACTGTTCACTGGAAGGCCACCTTTTGATCAAATTTCGTTCGTCTTTGTTGCCGGCTTGATTTCTTCTTGAGGTCCTTAGATAGTCATCAAAATGAACTCTTAGCTAGCTTTCTCAACCTTCCAACCCTCTTCCATCCTCAAGTATAGTTTTATGAGCAATTGAAAATTATCTTGAAGCTTCTTAGTCCTAGATCTTGTCATTGGTCCTTATCCTTGCACGGTCACACCTCCCCCTCCTTGATCTTGACCTCCATGATGAAGTGGAGTCTCATCATGGACTATATCAATAGATGGAGGAATTTGAACCTCAATTGTAGAGATCGTCTAAATGAATCATCTGCAATTGAGATGTGCATTCAAGGCATGCAATGGGGACTCCAATATATCCTTAAAAGGATCAAGCCAAAGACTTTTGAAGAATTTGCAACCCGTGCTCATGATATGGGATTAAGCATTGTCACATATGGGGGTAAGGCACCTGTTCAAGACCCCAACAAAGGCAAAGAAAAATAAGATTTTAGAAAAAGGAGCAAATCTTTTTCTAAAACTGAAGTAAATGAGTCCATGGCCCCAGTCGCAACTTTAATAGAGATTTCTTCAAAAATGACTCAGAAAGTGACCCAGAAAAAAGGTAACCTTAGACAAAAGACAGTCGAAGGAATATCCTTTCCTCAACTCCAATATTTCTTCAATGTTTCATGAATTATTAGCTGCTAAAGCTCTAGAGTTGCCAGAAGCAAAGCGTCCGAATGAAGTTGGACGAATAAATGATCTTAACTACTGCAAGTACCATCGGCTGATTGGTCATCTCATTGAGAAATATTTTGTATTTAAGGACAAGATCATGCAGTTGGCCCGTGAAGGACATGTAGTCCTTGAAGAAGACAAAGCATCTGTAAATTTGACAACTGTTGTCATCCCTTCCGTTGAACCCGTTATTTTGGAGGTTAAGTTTGGAAGTTTTAATCCTGTCAAGGTTGAAGTTGATAGACAAGTCCTTCCTACCAAAGGATATCAATAAGAAGGTGAAGAACTTTCTATCCATGGCAAAGATGAAGGTCGGACGCTTGTGACAAGAAGAAAAAAATGCACTAAAGCCTCAAGAGGTGGAACTTCACTGGTAAGAAGCAAATTCACAAAGAAAAATATGAGGAAGGTCAAAAGTAAGAAGACCAAATCTGCATCAATAGTAGATGATTCTTTTTGAAAGGAATCTTCGGTACCTCTCACGCTAAAAGATTTCATACCAAGGGAACTGGCTGAAAAGTTTAACATTGTTTCATGCTATGCCATACATAATGAGGAAAGTAAAGAAGATAATGATGAGTGTATAAATGAAGGAAACATGGAGAGAATTGCGTCTTCAGCAAACTTTAGTGTCTACATGGCTGATATCACATTCAATGACGATGATTTGTTACTTGGCTCAACACCTCACAACAGACCATTATTTGTGGTTGGCTATGTGTAAGAATAGAGAGTGAATAGGATACTGTTAGACAAAGGATCAGCGATAAACATCTTACTTCTGTGAATGTTAAGACAATTGGGCATTTCTATGGATAAGTTATCCCAAAGTCGCCTTATGATACAAGGCTTCAATTAAGGAAGGCAACGAGCTAATGGTACTTTCCGATAGGACATATTAATTGAAGATATTCTTTCAATTACTCTTTTTCATGTTATTGATGCTAAAACCTACTACAATATTTTGCTAGGAAGACCATAGCTCTCTGATAATGGTGTGGTGCCATCAACCCTGCATCAATGTTTCAAATTCCGTCGAAATGGCACGGTAAAGAAAATATATGCTAATGATAAACCATTCACTGAAACTGAGATGGATATTGCTAATGCTAAGTACTATATTAAAAAAGATGGTGAATCAAATAAGATCAAGTTATCAAGAGAGAAGGAAGATAAAAAGGTTACTTTCTCCAAAGACGTCAAAGCTACAATAGGTGCAAAAAGCTCTACCAAGCAACATGCACATAATAAGCCATTAGGAGGGCTCACCTTGTCCCTTACAAAGGTTGACTTAGTTAATTCACTAAATACTCCTATAAAAGGATTTGTTCAACCAAAGAAAAAAACAAAAGTAGAGCATGGTGAATTAACGACCTCGCGTACGAAGGAAGGATTCGGCCCAAATGCTTATAAACTCCTAGCAAATGATGGATATAATTCATAAAGTCAACATTTGTTAGGAAAGTTTCATGCTGATATTAACAAGGAAAAGGGTCAAAGCTCGAGATCTACCCAAAGCATGCCAATAAGAAAAGAGCGTGCTGGCCTGGGTTACAAACAAGCATCACCCATCCGACTCAAGAGTAAAAGGGCCAACGTACAGTATATTACTGTAGAAGATGAAGTGATGTCAAAACCGTGATTTGTTTTTGGTGGGATAGGAGATACAAATTCACGTCCATCTGTCTTCACTAGGTTAGGCCCAAAGAAAAGAAGAAAATCTGTTTTCAAGAGGCTTGGAGTCATAGTCACTTCAAAAGCAATATATTCTGGCAAAGTCTCCTCTAAGGCAAGAACGGTGGTGAATTGCCATGGAATCTTAAAAATAATAACACAAGTGAAACCTAATGTACATTGTGATGAAGAAAGTGTAGCCTCTTGTAATCACATCACCATCTATGATGAAGAGTGTACCGAGAAAGAAGATGCTTAGCATGCTCTAGCAGAACTTGAAGAAGGCATAAAAGCCACAGTTGATGAACTCAAAGAAATAAATTTGGACATTATTGAAGATCTTCGCCCAATTTACATAAATGCATTCTTATCACCAGAAGAAGAAAAGGCCTATATCGACCTATTGAAGGAATTTAGAGACGTCTTTGCTTGGACATACAAAGAAATACCTGGCTTAGACATAAAAATTACTGTCCACCATTTAGTAGTAAATGATAGGGCAACACCAGTAAAGCAAGCCCAATGGCGTTTTCAACCTGAGCTAATTCCATTAATTGAAGTAGATGTGAACAAACTGATCGAAGCCAAATTTATTCGAGAGGTCAAGTATCCAACTTGGATTGCAAATATTATCCCTGTAAGGAAGAAAAATGGACAAATTCGAATTTGTGTACATTTTAGGAATCTAAGTGATGCCTACCCAAAAGATGAATTTTCACTGCCTATTCCTGAACTGATGGTAGATGCAACCACTAGCCATGAAGTGCTATCTTTCATGGATAGATTTTCTGGGTATAACTAAATCAAAATGGCACTAGAAGATGAGGAGCTTACTGCCTTTCGTACTCCAAAAGAAATCTATTGCTATATAGTGATGTCTTTTGGTCTGAAGAATGCTGGAGCCACATATTAAAGAGCAATGCAAAAGATCTTTGATGACATGCTAGACAAGATCGTGGAATGCTATGTGGATGATTTGGTGGTCAAGTCACGTAAATGAGCTGATCATCTTCAAGATTTAAGAAAGACTTTCGAGCGACTCCAAAAATATCAATTGAAGATGAATCCTCTTAAATGTGCTTTTGGTGTCACCTCTGGAAAATTCTTGGGTTTTATCATTCGTCATCGAGGTATTAAAATAGACCAATCAAATATCAATACGACTATGAAGATGCCTGAGTTGAGAAATATCCATGAATTAAAGAGTTTATAAGGAAAGTTAGCTTACCTCTGAAGGTTCATCTCAAATCTTGCCGGACGCTGTCAACCGTTCAGTCATCTAATAAAGAAGGGTGTACCATTTGAGTGGGATGAAGCGTGTCACAATGCATTTAAAAGCATTAAATCTTAATTAATGAAGCCTCTTATGCTTACTGCACCTATTCAGGATAAGCCATTGATTTTATACATTGCTCTGCAAGAACGCTCAATGGGGGCATTGCTTGCTTAATAAAATGACAATGGCAAAGAAAATGCATTCTAATATTTAAGTCAGATGATGACACCAAATGAGTTGAATTATTCACCAATTGAGAAGCTTTGCCTAATTTTGATATTTGCAATTCAAAAATTGAAGCACTACTTTCAAGCGCATTCTGTACGCCTTATTTCCAAGGCTAATCCTATAAAGTATATTATGACAAAGCCTGTGCTATCTGATCGTTTAGGAAGGTGGTACTTTCAACTCCAACAATTCAATATTGTCTTCATCCAACAGAAAGCTATCAAAGGGCAACTGCTGGCAGATGGCTAATCATCCTATCCTTGCTGAGTGGGAACTAAGTGATGAGTTACCTGATGAAGATATTCTTATTATTGAGATTCTCCCACCATGGAGGATGTACTTTAACAGTGCGGCACATCATGAAGGTGCTGGAGCTAGTGTAGTATCCATTACCCCTGAAGGAGATGTATTACCATACTCTTTCACCTTGACTAAAAGATGCTTAAATAATGTGGCTGAATACCAAGCCCTTATACTTGGATTAGAGTTGGTTGTTGATATGAAGCAATTGCATCTCGGAGTATATGGAGATTCTAAATTGATTGTTAATCAATTACATGGTGAGTATGATGTTAAGAAACCTGAGTTGATCCCGTATCATAATTGTGCGAGACGACTTATGGGATATTTGGGTGATGTAACAATCGAGCATGTATTAAGAAGCAAAAATAAGCAAGCTAATACGCTGGCAAAATTGGCTTCTACTTTATGTCTGCATGATCAAGAAATTCAAATTCCTATATGTCAAACATGGGTCATACCACCTCTTTTTGAAGATGAAGATGATGAAGGGCATGAAATCCATTCTATCTTTGTCTATGAAATTAATGAAGAAGATTGGAGACAACCTTTTGTAGACTATCTCAAAAATGGAAAGCTTTCAGATGATCTACGAAGACGGAGTGATATTTGCCGGCGTGCCACCCGCTTCTTTTGCTATAAGGATATGCTCTTTCGACGTTCATTTGAAGGTGTCTTCTTAAAATGTTTAGGTCAAGAAGAAGCTGTGCAAGTAATGGAAGAAGCTTATTCTGGCATATATGGAGCCCATCAATCTGGTCCGAAGCTTCATTTTTTTATCAAGAGGATGGGATATTATTTGCCTACTATGGTGAAAGACTGCTTAGATTATGCATGAAGATGTTAAGCTTGTCAATTCAATGCCAATTATCTACATCAACCTCGTGAGCCATTGTACACAACAGTTACTTTATGGCCATTTGATGCATGGGGATTGGATATTATTGGACCACTACCAAAGTCTTCTGGGGGCATATTTATATCTTGGTTGCAATAGATTACTTCTCTAAGTGGGCAGAAGTTGTAGTATTAAAAGAAGAAAAAATGGAAAATGTCATTGATTTTATATGTGTAAACATTATCTATCAATATGGCATTCCTCGATATGTTATCACAGATAACGGCAAGCCATTCTATAATAGTTTGATGGACAAGTTGTGCGAGAAGTTTAAATTCAAGCAATACAAATCTTCTATGTACTATGCCCAGGCTAATGGACTTGCTGAAGCTTTTAATAAGACTTTAAGTAATTTGCAGAAAAAAGTGGTTACTAAGTCAAAAAGGGATTGGCATATTCATATTGGAGAGGCACTTTAGACATATAGGACCACTTACCGTACTCCAACCCAAGCTACCCCATATGCGTTGGTATATGGTGTGGAAGCTGTCCTTCCACTAGAGCAACAAATTCCTTCCTTGAAAATCGCTATTCAAGAAGGTCTCACCAAGAAAGATAATGTCTGTCTCAGACTTGAGGAGTTAGAAGCACTTGATGAAAAGAGGTTAGTGTAACACCCCACTACCTAGGCCCAACAGGTCTGGGGATGTCGCCCGTCCAAAGGACAAGGAGTCTTTATAACTAGATCACACAAAAGAAAATAAAAGTAATACTTTAAAATTGAACTTATTACAACCTAAAAATACAGGAACAAACCCAAAATAAATTGATTACTACAATCTCTCAAAACATCACATAAGATAAATAACATAAAGTCTTCAAAGCATAGGTAACAAATCTAGCTATTCATCTCTACAGCAGGATCGACCTGAAAACATTGCAAAAAGGGTGATGAGATGAAATCTCAGTAAACGCGTGTGTGCTTTGAGTATTTCAGGTAAAATAGTTCGTGAATGCAAGTTGGGGAAATTTTCATAAGAGAAAGTGCTGGCAAGCGGTAAATAAATGTTGAAAATAAAGAGTGGTATTTTGCTTTTCAAAACCACACATGTGCACAATAAATACAACCACTCAAATGGGTAGCCATAGGTTACCACGTTTAGTGTTGTGCCCTAGAGGCAATCACTTGTACATTGTATATGACACATTTTATTTTAATAGAAGACATTATTTATCCTACAGTTTCTTTTGTTTACTTTAAGTAATATAACTGTTCGACAAAGTCACTAGTACAACACCGTGTTAAGGAAATCATGATAGAGACCATGATATGAAATTCCTACAACACTGGATGGTGTTAGTACTTAAATAATCCCTATTCATAGTATTAATGAGATAAAACATCATTAATGCATTAAGACTAGCATGTGTTAGACTTCCTAATTTGATCAGGCGGTGGTTCTTATATCCGTGAGTATTGAGATACTCAATGTTAATACATGGATGCTTGTTAATGGAACAAGTTCATTGGATGACCTAGCTTTGAGATAATCACACGGATAACTATTTACTGCGAATGATATAATTCAATATAGTAGTTGTGCAAGTATCCTTAAACTTGAGGTCTCCAAGGTACTTTGTTTGCTGAGCTTTGTACTTTGATTCCAATCTCCGGAGCTCGATCGAGGGCCGCTTATGGGATGGATATTGGGTACATTGTGAGATAAACGAAAGTAGTTGAGAGGGTCAATAAAGGATTCACCACTCCTAATAGTAGGGGTGAATATCTCACGGCCACTTGTAGGAATTACTGCTCGGAAAGTCCTTGGCCAAGGCGATTGTATATTGGAAACAGTTCCAATTGATACACATCTAGAGTAGTGGGTTCCTGGTACAAGTACTATTGTATTTGGGTCAGGATTAATTCTGGAGGGAGTTGACACTAATTCCGTACTCCAAACCGAATGATATATTGTATGGTGAAATAAGTTAATTGCACTGAAGTTTGTTTTTAAAGGGTTCATGTCAAGCCACTTGACTTCCTAGACTCTTGGGTGGTCATGATGTGTTGCTAGATACCACTCATGATATGGAAATATAGGTTTATTAATTGATGAATTAATAAACAAATCCTAATTAGAATTAATATGATTAATTCTAATTAATTATGGATTATTAATCTCAAAGACATTTGGATTAATTCATGTTCACTACCAATTAACTGGGAAACCTAATAGGTCACATATAATAGATGATTATATACTCAAGATGTTATTTGATAACATAGTAGGGTTAATTGAGAGAAAGAGAAGTTATTGTGAACAAATTATAATTAGTTATAATTTGTAGTCCAAGTTGTAATTGTGAGAACATGATATTTCCAATTACAATTAGGGAATTCTAATAGGGTTAGAATTCTCAATTTTGGGAAGGGAAATTTTGTGTGACATATTAACAAGACACACAAAACCCTTGCTAAAGGACACATGAAAAACCACTAACACTTGATCTTCTCTTCTCTCTATCTCACTCGATTGTCTTGAGAAATAACCCTAGCCGCCATCTTGTTTCTGCTAGCACAGGAAAGTTTGGTGCTTAAGCATTCCTCTGTGTGGATTACTGTTAGAGATAATCACACACTGTGATTATAGTGGTTAGACGTTCAACTCAGGTGGAGGTTGATCACGAGGATTGCTGGATTGTGCCTCGACTTGAAGAAGAAATTTTGTTCTTCGGACGATCAAACAAAGGTAAAAAACTGCTACCTTTATTATCTTTATGTCTTGTTTTCCACTCATAGGTGGGTCCTGGGAGGGTATCTCATTTTATTTTCCGCTGCACCGTATACGATACAAGCCTGATATACCCAACGTGGTATCAAAGCCATGCTATGTGTGGTCTACAGATATTGTTTTGGCCTGAAAAACTGTTTCCATGTATTCGTGCTTGTCTTTGTTCGCTGTGAAAATCGTTTTTACTCGAGTCGAAATCGTTTTGAGCGTTATGGGTTAGGTCCATAGCACAATATGGTTGTGTTAAAGTCACAGCGTATTTCGAAAGATGCATTCTTTAGGTGCTGAGAATTTTCTGTAGAAAAACGTTTTCAAGAGCATGGTTGTTACCTTCCGTTTCATCTTAATTTTCTATTTTTGTTTTGTTTAAACTAACAAATTGGTTGTTGTTTTGAGCTTTAAAACAGAAAATACTGATGAGAATCATTCTCACTAAAAAATTGCAAAAGAAGAAAGCACCCGAAATTGTTTTTGGAAATTTTTGAAAATCGTCGCCATTGTTCTAGACCACAGCCGGCGCTAGTTGCGTGCTGTTTCGCGAACATCCAGAAATCATTTCTAGAAAATTTTTCCTAAAAAAATTAGAACACAGGAGGTGCCGGCTCTGGCGTTCAAACCAATGCCGGTTTAGCACTGTTTTATAAAAAAAAAAAAAAAAAACAAAGGGGCGCTGCCCCCTTGACCCTCGCCCACTGACCGGCCAGTGGGACCACCGTTATCGTTGCAAGACGGGACCCAAAAGCATTTTCTCAAAATTAGTTTTGAGAGAAACAATTTTATTTTTCAAAATGGTGATTTTGAAAATTTAAAATTAATGTATTTTTCTAAAATAGAGTTTTTAGAATTTGTTTTATTTTTCCAAAATAGTGATTTTGGAATAATAAAAGTATATGTTTATTTTGTTTAAGCATAGTCAATGGCATGGTGGATGGTTATAGACTAAAACTTAATATATCTGTTAATACATTTTACAGTTTTGGTTTTTATGAAATAGGGCCTGTGTGTCCTGCCTTCTCTAAAATTCTTGTTTAATTCTCTTCTCATCTAACTCCCCTCAAATGTAACTCGAGGTTTTCTCTCTTTAGGAAATTATGTAATTAGTTTACATAGGTTAGATAGGAGTAGAATTATTTTTAATTTTGGAGATGGCAACCAAAACAAGGTGAGAAGGTAAGACCTTCTACTTGAATCATGCATGAACACATAGGGTTAACTATATTAATTTCTTTTATGGCTCAAATAAATTAATTTAAAGTAAAGTTTATAACCATACCATGTAATCGCTTTATTACCATGATTATCAATTATGTGATTTATTGATTTTTATGCATGTTATTCAATGAAATCACTAAAAGGAATAAATCCCTCAATTAATATTAAACTTAATTCCTTCTGTTAATATAGTAAGAACGAGAGTCCTTTTTCGAGACCAGGTTGTTGGGCAAACCCAAGCCTACTTGACATCAGGCATGTTCAAGCTATGGAATTAAATTCCTGATTAATGGGTCGCGTTTAACTAAATTATTTATCCCAGCTGGGCAAACTCAAGCATAAAGAAATTTAGAGAAAAAGTTGGGATAGCCCAAAAGGCTTTAAGATTAAAAGCTGTTAATCACCCAATGATCCGGTAGTTACATAAGATGTAATTGGTATTGGATACCTACCAATGAACTTAAGGGTGGCTTGTTGGGCAAACACAAGGTTATTCTTGAGGAATTTGGATACCGGTCCACTAGGAAAGCTTCCAACAGGCTTTCCTGAATCAACTGTTGGGGATATGCCCTAGAGTCAATTTGTACTTATACAATTGTCATTATGTTTTATATAATAATATGAGGCTTTCCTTTCCATGAATAGTGAGTTTTGTTTTGTTGGTCATCAAGTACGTGACTTGATAGTAAAACCCTACAATGAATACAATGACTATTCTAAAGCTGTCCCTGATCGATTATTATTATTGGAATAATAATAAATTAAGATTAGTATGTTTGTGACTTGATGGCTATGTTTTACTGGCCATGGATATTTGTGATATCGAGTCAAGACATAAATAAATGTTAGAGAACATTGTATTGGACATGACCCACTGTGAGAGTACTTCATGGAATATGTCATAAGTACTTTCTAGCCATAATAATATTGAAAGTCCTTCGACCTAAATTCATCATAGTTTCTTACTTGATAAATTCTATATTTTGACATTGTCTAAAGTTGTCTTTAACCGAGATAATAAATTAGACTACTCGTTGGATATAAAATAAATCAAGGAGAGGAATATGATTGATTGTGAAGGAATTTGTCCCTCTCAATTATGGGAGAGATATCCATGGGCCCCTTGATAAGTTAGACTGTTAAAAAAATGCATGGCCGTGCTCAAATATATCAATCTAAGATATTGATATCATTTGTTTGAACAGATCTACTATGAAATCAAGAAATAATTGATTAAGCTTAATAAGGATGACATGCTCCGTGCCTTATGCTTAATCTGGATATCGTGTGACAAAGGGACTAAATATAAAATTATGGTTTGGTTCAAAGAGATCACCGATCTTCATTTAACCTGGATAGTTATAATGTTTTGCTAGAAACCGCTTATAACTTGTGGCCATTTAAATACGATTTAGGCACGCTGCCGTGTTAAATGAACCTATAGGGTCACACAATAAGCGAACTTGTTAGGTTATTTTTTACGGTGACCGAGGTTCGATGAATCGGATGATATCCAGATTATAAGAATCGACTCGGTAAAATAATTAGTTAAATTACCGAGATAATGGCAGAATCTTATCATATCAGTTTTAATTTAATTTGAATTTAAATTAGAATATGATAAGATATGATTAGGGTTGGACTCTAAGAGGTTCGAGGGTTTTTTAAGAAAACCCTAGCCGTCTTTCGATAGTCCAATTTTTTCGGTTGAGAACATTCGTGCCATTCTCTACCAGAGAAAGAAAAAAGAAAAACCTCTCAAACCCTAGGCGCTAGCAGTCCCCGGGTATCGAGTGAGTTCGCGGTGTGTATCCGTAGAGGACGTTCGCATACTGCAGCGTCTGGTGATTGTTCGGGCCGAACGTACAACAGCGCAACCAGAATCGAAGGATTTCGATTACAGCAACCAGAGGTAACTCTTAAAGCTTAGATCTTCTTAATCGTTTACTTGGGTCCTCGGGAGGGATTCGTAGATGTTTTCCACGTTTAGGAGTCCACGAATCCCAACAATAGTGGGGGCTATTAGTTTGTGTAAAATAGTGGAGTAATAATGCGTTTAATTAAAGTCCTTATTATTTGCATATCATGTGAATATACAAGTAGCTAATGTTCTCTATCTTTACATCTAGGTCACTTGTATCATGTTAACAAACCTAAACTTATGTAGCATCTTGGAAACCAACAAGTTAACCGAATCAAACTATCTCGACTAGTACAGAAATTTGAGAATCGTTCTCAAATCGAAAAAGTTGCTCTACGTGCTAGATGTTCCTATTCCACCACCACCAGCCCAAGATGCTCATACTGATGAGCATGCTATCCACAAGAGTCACAAGGAGGATAGTGATACAGCATTATGTATTATGCTAGCATCGATGACTCCCGAGTTGCAAAAACAGCACGAGCATATGGATGCTCAATCGATTATACTACATCTTCGAGAGCTGTTTGATGCCCAAGACAGAACTAAGAGATATAAGATCTCGAAGCAACTATTTCGTTGTAAAATGGCAGAGGGTTCTTCTGTGGCCACTCATGGGCTAAAGATGCTAGGCTAAATAAAGAAGCTTAGATCTCTCGAGTTTGCAATGGATCATGACTTAAGTATTGACTTAATTCTACAATCTTTGCCTAATAGTTTCTCACAATTTGTGATTAGCTATCAGATAAACAAGATTGAATCCACCATTCCTGAGTTGATCAATCTTTTTAAAACTACGGAGTCCTCCGTGAAGAAGGATTCTAATGCAATTTTAATGGTAGAATCTTCCTCTTCTTAGAAGAAAGTTCAAAAGAAGAAGAAGAAGGCTCCCATGAAGCCCAAATGTGGTGTGAACAAGAAGGATGCAGCCACCAAGGGCCCATGCCATTATTGTGGGAAGATGGGCCACTGGAGGCTCAACTGCAAAGTCTTCTTGGAGACCATTAAGGACAAGAAGCAGAAGGAGAAGCTTACAAGCACTTCTACTTCTACTCTGGGTATGTTTATGATTGAGATAAATACTGCCTTTAAAAATGAGATATAGGTATTGGATACCGGATGTGGATCTCATTTGTGCAAAACTTGTAGTGACTAAAGAGTAGTAGAAGGCTAGAGAAAGGCGATGTAGACCTACGTACTGCAAATGGGGCAAAGGTTGCTGCACTTGCTGTGGAGACATACAAGCTGAATCTGCCTTCCTAGAACTAGAAAATTGTTATTATGTACCAGTTTTAATGAAAAACATTATCTCAGTTGTGCGTTTAGACTTATGTGGATTTCATTTAATATTTAAGAATAAATATTGTTCTTTTTCTTTAAATGATATTCACTATGGTTCAGCAATTTTGGTTAATGGTTTATATGTTCTAGACTTGGATAATCCAATTCTCAATATAAATAATAAAAAACCTAAAATGAATAACTCTAACACCTCTTACTTATGGCATTGTCGCTTGGGTCATGTAAACGAAAATTGTGTTTCTAAGTTACACAAGCTTGGTGACTTAGGGTAATTTGATTATGAATCATACAGCATATGCAAATTTTGTTTACTCTGTAAAATGAATAAAACTCCCTTTTCAGGAAAAGGAGAATGGGCTAAGGAGTTATTGGAACTCATACATTCTGATGTATGTGGCCCAATGTCAATATAAATAAGAGGAGGTTATAACTATTTCATCGATGATTTCTCACGATACGGGTATTTGTATTTAATGAAATATAAATCTGAGGCCTTTGAAAAGTTCAAAGACTTCAAGAATGAAATAGAGAAATAACTTGGTAAAAGTATAAAAACTCTAAGATCTGATCGAGGAGGAGAATACCTAAGCTAAGAGTTATCCGAGTTATCTGAGAGATAATGGGATATTATCTCAATGGACTCCACCACAGACATGGTACAGACCATGATGGCTTCTGCAGAGCTACTAAAATTGTTTTGGGAGTATACACTAGAGACTTTGTTTATATACTAAATAGAGTTCCGACAAAATCGGTTGATACTACCCCATTTGAGATGTTCTTTGATAAGAGACCAAAGTTATCTCACTTGTGAGTATGGGGTTATCCTGCCTTTGTCAAAAGGCCACAGTCAGACAAACTTGATAGTAAGTCTGACAAGTGTTTGTTTGTGGGATATCCGAATGAATCTTTCGGATATTACTTTTACCTACCCTCCGAAAACAAACTGTTTGTTTCGAAGCATGTCGTCTTCTTAGAGAAGGAGCACATGCTCAGAGGGGACAGTGGCAGTAAGATTGAACTTAGTGAAGTTCATGAAGATCAAACAAACAAGGATCAACCGTCTAACCCCACATCTATTGAGAGAATAGATTAACCTTCTAATACACAAGAACCTTGTAGATCTAGTAGGATACGTGTGGCACCTGAGAGATATAGATTTCTCATTAGTGACCATAATGACGTATTGCTCATAGATGAAGATGAGCCTACTACTAATAAGGATGTTCTAAATAGTTCAAAATCTGGCAAATGGCTTGAGGCCATGAAGTCAGAGATGGATTCTATGTACGACAACCAAGTATGGACTTTGGTTGATCCACCCAAAAGAATTAAACCTATTAGGTGCAAGTGGGTTTTCAAGAAGAAAACGGACATGGATGGTAACTTAGTTACCTATAAAGCACGACTAGTGGCGAAGGATTATCGTCAACAACATGGTATTGACTATGATGAAACCTTCTCGCCAGTAGACATATTGAAATCCATCAAGATACTCCTAGCCATTGCTACTCATCATAATTATGTGATGTGGCAAAGGGATGTGAACACAGCTTTTCTAAACAGAAATTTGACTAAGGAAGTGTATATGACACAACCTGAGGGTTTCACATCCAATGATAGAACAAAGATGTGCAAGCTGCAAAGGTCCATTTATGGACTTAAGCAAGCTTTTAGGAGTTGGAATATCCATTTTGATGAAACAATCAAAGAGTTTAGTTTCATTCAAAATATGGATGAGCCTTGTGTATACAAGAAGGTTAGTGGGAGTGCAATCATTTTCTTATTACTTTATGTAGATGACATATTACTAATAGAAAACGATATACCTGTCTTGCAATCGGTTAAAGTTTGGTTGTCCAAACAATTCTCCATGAAAGACCTCGGAGAAGCAACCTATATTCTTGGAATAAGGATCTATAGAGATAGATCCGAAAGGTTGCTAGGTTTTTCACAATCTACATACATAGATAAAGTGCTAAAGAGGTTTAGCATGGATCAATCTAAAAAGCTTAGCCTACTATGGTGAAAGACTGCCTAGATTATGCTTGAAGTTGTTAAGCATGTCAATTCAATGCTAATTATCTACATCAACCTCCTGAGCCATTGTACCCAACAGTTGCTTCATGGCCATTTGATGCATGGGGATTGGATATTGTTGGACCACTACCAAAGTCTTCTGCTGGGCATCTTTATATCTTGGCTGTAACAGATTACTTCTCTAAGTAGGTAGAAGCTGTAGCATTAAAAGAAGCAAAAAAGGAAAATGTCATTGATTTTATATGTGTAAACATTATCTGTTAATATGGCATTCCTCGATATATTATCACAGATAACGGCAAGCCATTCTACAATAGTTTGATGGATAAGTTGTGTGAGAAGTTTAAATTCAAGCAGTACAAATCTTCTATGTACTATGCCCAGGCTAATGGACTCGCTGAAGCTTTCAATAAGACATTATGTAATTTGTTGCAAAAAGTGGTTATTAAGTTAAAAAGGGATTGGCATATTCATATTGGAGTGGCACTTTTGGCATATAGGACCACTTACCGTATTCCAACCTAAGCTACCCCATATGCGTTGGTATATGGTGTGGAAGCTGTCCTTCCACTAAAGCAACAAATTCCTTCCTTGAGAATCACTATTCAAGAAGGTCTTAGTAATACTTTAATGTCCGTCTCAGACTTGAAGAGTTAGAAGCACTTGATGAAAAGAGGTTAGTATAACACCCCACTACCTAGGCCCAATAGGGCCGGGGATGTCACCCGTCCAAAAGACAAGGGATCTTTATAACTAGGTCACACAAAAGAAAATAAAAGTAATACTTTAAAATTGAACTTATTACAACCCAAAAATATAGGAACAAATCCAAAATAAATTGATTACTACTATCTCTCAAAACATCACATAAGATAAATAACATAAAGTCTTCAAAGCATAGGTAACAAATCTAGCTATTTATATCCACAGCAGGATCAACCTGAAAACATGGCATAAAAAAGTGATGAGATGAAATCTCAATAAGCCTATGTGTGCTTTGAGTATTTCAGGTAAAACAATTTATGTATGCAAGTTGGGAAAAATTTCATAATAGAAAATGCTGGCAAGCGATAAATAAATGTTGAAAATAAAGAGTGGTGTTTTGCTTTTCAAAACTATACATGTGCACAATAAATACAACCACTCAAATGGATAGCCATAGGTTACCACTGTTAGTGTTGTGCCCTAGAAGCAATTACTTGTACATTGTATATGACACATTTTATTTTAATAAAAGGCATTATTTATCTTACTGTTTCTTTTGTTTACTTTAAATAATATAACTGTTCGATAAAGTCCCTAGTATAACACTGTGTTAAGGAAATCATGATAAAGACCATGATATGAGATTCCTACTACACTGGATGGTGCTAGTACTTAAATAATCCCTAGTCATAGTATTAATGAGACAGGTCATCATTAATGCGTTAAGACTAGTATGTGTTAGACTTCCTGATTTGATCAGGCGGTGGTTCTCATATCCGTGAGTATTGAAATACTTAATGTTAACACATAGGTACTTGTTAATGGATCAAGTTCATTGGATGGCCTAGCTTTTAGATAATCACATGGATAACTATTTAGTGCTAGTGATATAATCTCAATATAGCAAACGTGCAAATATCCTTAAACTTGAGATCTCCAAGGTACTTTGTTTGCTGAGTTTTATACTTTGATTCCAATCTCCGGAGCTCTATCGAGGGCCGCTTATGAGATGGATATTGGGTACATTGTGAGGTAAAGGAAAGTAGTTGAAAGGGTCAATAAAGGATTCACCACTCCTAATAGTAGGGGCAAATATCTCACGGCCACATATTTTATAAAATAACATATGAAGCAGAGTACACAAAACTTTTATGAAATGACATATCATTTGTTCATTAGAAATGAATGCAAAACTCTTTAATGAAGAGTGTATTTAGAACTCAATAATTTTTTGGAAAACAGTATTTCATCTTTCAAATCATTGCCCTATTTTTTTTTTCCAATCACAGGCACTTCTCCAACAAAAGGTCGGCCTGTATGCAAGTCCCACATGTTAGGGATATACCCTAGAGTTAATTTGTACTTATACTATTGTCGTTATGTTTTATATAATAATATGAGGCTTTTCTTTCCATGAATAGTGCATTTTGTTTTGTGGTCATCAAATACGTGACTTGATAGTAAAACCCAACAATGAATACAATGACTATTCTAAATTTGTCCCTGATCGTTTATTATTATTGGAACAATAATAAATTAAGATTAGTATGTTTGTGACTAGATGGCTATGTTTTACTGATCATGGATATTTGTGATATCAAATCAAAACATAAATAAATGTTAGAGAACATTGTATTGGACATGACCCACTATGAGAGTACTTCATGGAACATGTCATAAGTACTTTCTAGCTATAATAATATTAAAAGTCCTTCGACCTAAATTCATCATAGTTTCCTACTTGATAAATTCTGTATTTTGACGTTGTCTAAAGTTGTTTTTAACCAGATAATAAATTAGACTACTGTTGGATATAGAATAAATCAATGAGAGGAACATAATTGATAGGGAATGAATTTGTCCCTCTCAATTATGGGAGAGATATCCATGGGCCCTTTGATAAGTTAGACTGTTAAAATGCATTGTCGTGCTCAAATATATCAATCTAAGATATTGATATCATTTATTTGAACAGTCTACTATGAAATCAAGAAATAATTGATTAAGCTTAATAATGATGACATGCTCCGTGCCTTATGCATAATCTAGATATCGTGTGATAAAAGGACTAAATGTAAAATTATGGTTTGGTTCAAAGAGATCACCGATCTTCATTTAACCTGGATAGTTATAATATTTTACTAGAAATCGCTTATAACTTGTGGGCCATTTAAATATGATTTAGGCACGCTGCTAGTGTTAAATGAACCTATAGGGTCATACAATATGCGAACATTTGTAAGGTTATTTTTCTGGTGACCAGATTTGATGAATTTGGAAATATGTCTAAGTTAATAGGACTTAGAAAATGTATCAGATACAATGAATTTGGAAATATGTACACATTCAATGTATTTGGATGATGTCCAGATTATAAGAATCTGTCTCGGTAAATTAATTAGCTAAATTACCGAGATAATAGCAGAATCTTATCATATCAGTTTTAATTTAATTTGAATTTAAATTAAAATACGATAAGATATTATTGGGGTTGGACTCTAAGACGTTAGGAGTGGGTTTTTAAGAAAACCCTAGCCGTCTTCTTGGGGGTGCCAATTTCTATTGAGAATATTCGTGCCTCCATTGATCAGAAAAAAAACCTCTCAAACCCTAGACACCAGCACTCCCCGGGTAACGAGTGAGTTTGCGGTGTGTGTCTGATAGAGGATGTTCGCACACTGCAGCGTCTGGTGATCGTTCGGGTTGCACGTAGAGTGACAAAATCGGAATCGAAGGATATCGATTACACCAAACAGAGGTAATTCTACAAACCTACGATCTTCTTAATCGTTTACTTGGATCCTCGGAAGGGATTCGTGGATGTTTTCCGCGTTTAGGAGTCCACGAATCCTAACACCGCAGTCCTTGCCTTCGACTACACAGTCTTTTGTGCCAGGGACTGCGCTTTACATTACGTCACCCATGTTATGCTGGAACGGTGAGCAGCGTACAAATGTACCTCTTCTTGCACTTAAGGATCTTTTACTTGCCACCATAAGCCAATGGTCCCAATCCTGACGTCAATCACCATCGAGGTGGCAAGGGATTGAACACACCGAGTGTACCCGCCCGGTATCATGTGAACAATCCACCATCATAATCAATAATAGGCAATTGCCAGGCTCAAAATAGCTAGCTAAGATGACTCATCTCAATGTCCTGTCGCCCTATTTGGAGTAAGACAATCATGATGAAACAACATTTTTCCAAAATCATGATGAAACCAGATAAAGGGTTCAATTCACACATCAAAATGTATTTCTACGAGTAATCGGGTCATTTTTCCGTACTCGATCACAAAAGTTATTTCCAAGGGTATTTAGGTAATTTACCAATACCCGATTCCAAAAGACTTTCTGAGGGTATTCGGGTCATTTTACCCTTACCCGATTTGAAAAATATTCACAAAAGTTCCAAAAAGGATATTTCGGTCATTTACCGAATACCCGAGTTCCAAAGGTTTTCACAAAATATTCCAATAAGGACATTTGGAACATTTTCCAAATACCCGATTCCAAAAAGGAATTCATTTAAAGAAATCCAGAATTCTAATTCTAAAAAAGGATTAAATTTAATGTTTCCAAACATATTTTCATAAATGTCCCAAACGGTATATAATATAGCATTTCATGAAAAACCAAAGCACACTAACTTTAGAAAGAGTTTTAGAAATCCAAATGACTCACCTCGTGTCCTATGCAATCATTTCTAGGCATGGCCGTTTAACCTTTGTTTCTACCGTTTTCGATGTTCCATTGACCATTTATCGCTAAACCTACATCAAACATCGTTTTTGAGTCAATTCGTGTTTGGCTGAAAAATAGCCGATAGGTAGCTGACGTCTGGCCCACATGCCCGACGGTTAGCCGATGTTCAACCGTCGTTTAGCCGATGGGGCCAACGGTTAGCCGATGAGGCCGATGGTTAGCCGTCAGTCAAGGAAAACGTTTAACTTTCGTTCGCTTTGTTTTTCTGTCGTTTGATCAATTCTTTCATTTTTCCTTTTTCCACATCCTTCCTCCCTTCATAAACAAGAGATTCACTTCATGTTTCCCCAATTAATTTATCCAAAATCACATAAGTAGTCCCCCTTAAGTCCATTCATTTTCGGACTACTTTCTAGAATTTCACTGGTTTGACAGACCATTTTGTTTTACACATAACTTTCAATTTACAGCTCCGATTTGGCTCCATGATATACCAAAATGACCGTAAGACTCTTAAATTTAAATTAGTATAGGCAGTTTTTAGATTTCTAGTTCTAGTATCACGGTACTGGGCAAAAACAGCCTCAGTAGTTTTGACTTAGTTTCACTATTCATTCTTTCCTTAACATTCTGCAATTTTCCAGTTTGACACCCTAACTTGTTTTGCCCATAACTTTTAATCCACAAATCCAAATGATGTCAAACCAATTGTAAAGTATCCTTAAGACATTCCTCTACAAGTTCCAATTCATGTAGTACCAATTCTATTGTCCATTTTGTTCAGTTTTGAACACAAAGATCCAGTAGTAAAATCCCGTTACTGATTTGGCACCTTTTACTATTTCCACCATAACTTTTTATCCGTAAATCCGATTAACCTCAAACTTGTTCTAAAATGTCTATATGATCCTTAGCTACAAAGATATATCCCTTCTTTGTTCAAATCCAGAAAATTTAAAGATTTACTGAACAATAAAACTCCCAGAATTTTCTGCACACTAGGACAGCTTTCACACAACTTCACCTAACTAGTTTCCATACTTCACACATAAACTTCTCACAATATATATACCAAAATGATCTCCATGCTCTATATAATAACTTTACTTCAAGTAAGGTAGATCTTTACCTTTTCTTTGCAACGTTTGGAGGCTGAACAGGCCAAGCATCTTCTTGCTTTTCTCTCTCTCTTTCTCTCCTCTCTATTTCTGGTTTCTCTCTCTCTTTCTTCTCTATTTCCTTTTCTTTTCTCTTCTCTCTTTTCTCTGTTTTTTTCTCTGAAATTCTGGCTATCTAAATCCATTTCAGCCGGCCCTCATGGCCTATATATAGAGAAATGTGGTCTTCAAGTCAAAGGTTCATTAAATGGTCTCAAACATTTAGGTGTCATTTAGAATACTCAAGAATTCTATGGTTATTTGGCAACTCTAGAAGCCCTTAGATCTTTATAGAATTCAAAAGAAAATTGTAGAATATCCTAGAAGGTCTTGGATTTATTTAGAACCTACAAGAGCATTGGTGACGCTTGTAGAAATCCCTAGAATTCTCAAGAACCATTAGATTTTTTTTCTAATCTTGCATGGCCATGCATAATCAACCATGGTTAACTTGCTCAAATCAAGATTAGCTTAATTAAGCTTGGTCAAATGAAGTCAAAAGGCAGTCCAACTTGGTCAAGATTGTCATGCTTGTGGGCCATCCTTATTTATTTCTTTTGGGCCCCCTAAATTATCTCAACTTATCACAACTAATCAAATAGAAGCACTTGACCTCATTAACTAATCACTAAACGATACTTATTTTCATCCACCAATCATAAGAAGCCACATGTCCCATTTCCAACCGCAATTTCTATTTTCTTCAGAAATGACCAAAATCAGATCCGTAATGGAAAAATATTTTATTTCACTATCCAACTCCAAAAATTCCACTGAATCCATTGGTAACACTTAAATTCTTCAATTCCCTCTCTACTTGGTCAAATTCGCGATCGAAGTCACGAACGCAGTCAAAATGACGAAAATGCTCCCCGATACCTCTGGTGGCACAATTCTCACCAAAACGTGCATCTCATTGCACTGATCAATTTTTCTTTCTAGAGTACCCTAAAATTCTTATTTTGTTGATCTTAATAGTCTTCCAAAAATTTAGGGTACGGGTAGAACAAATCTAATAATTACATCTAGGTCCTGACAAAACTTTACTTCACCAAAGTATTCGTTTCAATACACCGATCAACTTTTGTTCTGACCGTTGATAAAAATTCTCATCCCATTACAGGTAGTAACAAATCGGAAGTAAAAAGGTGGGATGTTACATATCTCGTTTTATTTTTCGTTGCGTCGTATACGATACGAGCATGAGATACCCAACAACCACATGTTGGGCCCCATGACCATATAACGGTCAGAATGCCTCGCTTTGTGCAGACTGACAAAAGGTAGGTGTACAGCCTACCAGGTGAGATACTCTTCCATCTCTACACCCAAACTTATCGGTTGTCCACTCCGGAAACACACAGTCCATATAACTAAAACTTGCTAACTCGGACCAGCATGACCTACCGGACTGGCATCCTGTAACACCCCACTACCTAGGCCCGATAAGGCCAGGGATGTCGTCCCGTCCAAAGGACAAGGGGTCTTTATAACTAGGTCACATAATCAAAATAATAGAATAAAAATAATACTTTAAACTTAAAATTTATTACAAAATAAGAATTCAAAATACATCCATAAACAAAATTATCCACTCTCAACTCCCAAAGCATTACACAAAATAAATATTAGAAAAATCTTCCAAAGCAAGCTACAACTAGCTACTCATCCCCACAGCAGGATCGAGCTGAAATCATGGTAAAAAGAGTGATGAGATAAAAATCTCCGTAAGCCCCGTGTGTGAGTTGGGCTAAAAAGTCGAAACACTTTTCATGATGCATGCACTAACAGTATATCAAAAGCTTGGTCATGCCTTCTTTACAAATTTAACTCTCACTTCTTGAAAGATAGTAGTGAGAAGTCATGAAGCAAAATGCTCTTAAAATATTCTATTTGGAAAGATATGAATAATTAAAAGATATTGAGCTTCGAATAAAATTCCAATGACACTTTAGAACAGTTCCACAAAAATAGCTCATCAATTTAAGCAACCAAGTTAATGTGACAAGGCACAGCGGTGGCTCTCACACCAGGTGAAGCACATGACCCCCGTCAACTGGTGAAAGGGCACAGAGGTGGCTCTCACTTCTGTGAAGCACTTGACCCCCAACACCTGGTAGGTGTACATCCTACTGAGTGAGATTCTCCTCCCTCTCTCACTCAAACCAATCCGGTTGTCCCACTTCCGACCGTCGGTTCTACTAGAACCCTGTCACTAGCTGAGGATAGCTCAACCTTCTATATTGATGCCTTGATCGAAAAGAGTCAACCTCTCGGAGGTGGTCACCTACCGAGAGATATCCCTAGACCAACCAAAGGCTAGTATAAAGGTCTAGCCCCCATTGAGTACTCAACGTTATTCAATCTTCACAATTCTTAAGGCTCCAAAGTGGAACCTACGAAATTAGCTCGATACAATTCCAAACAACATTTTTCAACTCGTGCAAAAATTTTAGAAGGCATGGTTTTAAGTCAATAATTTATTCCACAAATTCATAGTGGAGGAGCCACATGCTCAAATAAGTCATGCTATGATTTTCGAAAAGTATATGCATGATCAAGAATTCATCTCTTGAATACTCAAAACAAATCAAAATGTTTGATGCTTGGCTCCTAGGTCATTCTTGACACATTTTAAAAATTTATAAATCTAGAAGTTTCTAAAATTAGAAGTTTTCCAAATATAGAAAGTTTCCAAATATAGAAGTTTTCAAAAATTATCTATGGTGCTAATATTTCGTGTTTGCAAGAGATACTCACCAACATTTCTTTCAAACCAAGATAATAAAATAAAATCAATTTCATGAATATAAGGGAACTTACTTTATCCTTGCCCAAAAGAAAGGTCTCCAATAGCTGACCTAACCCCGCCTGGGGTAAGTATATATCACAATCAAACCCAAGCCGAAGATTCACTTCCACAATTAAAACTAACTCAACTTATTACCATCATGTCCCTAGTGTCCCAAGCTTTAAGGCTAGGTAACAAATAAAAGGGTTTATAAAATAATTTTAGCTTGATATTAAAATAACTAGGGTTTGAAAAATAGGTACTATAAGTTGAAGGTTTAAATCTTGCTAAAATAAATTAGATTTTATTTGATAAAGGGTCCTAGGTGGTACTAGGTAAAATAATAATGTATTATTAATTATTTGCTAGAAAATAATTGGTAACTAAATCAGTTGTAAGTAAATTTTAATAGATTTTGATTGAAAGATAATAAATGAACTTGAATAGTATTTATGAATATAGGACTTACAAAATTAATATTTTACTTATTATGATTATTTACATAAAAGGCTTTATTTGATATTATTATTTTATACAATATCTATATATTTTATTTCTTTAACAAAAGCTATCATTTATTTGACTAAAATAACCTTATTATATATATAATAGTCCAAATCCACCTTTTCTAGGGTTTTTGAAATTTACTAGAATAATCATAGCATTAAACAATTTTATTGGTAAAATAAAATTAGCTTAGAGACAACTAAGTCATGATCGTATTTCTATTGCCAACGACAATCATGAACATATATTCCACTCCAATTCATCAAATCATCCAAATCATGAATAAAAGCATAGATCTAAATTTATCAAGGCATGATCCAACCTCTACTAGCATAAACATAATCATGGCTTCAATAATTATACATGAATATAAATCTTATTCATCATAGATGACATAATCTCTAGCATACTTGATCACAAATACTACTTATGACATGGAGATATGCATTAAACCCTAAAAACACCATACAATCAACCAAGACAATCAACTCATGCATCAATCCCATCTCCATCATACACATATTTATTCATGCTTCAATCTCAACTCATCACAACAATACATGCTCAAACCCTATTCATAATCCATCTCCTACCAATATTATCCTAGAGACATGAATCTAGAATTTAAAAGGAGGGTTGGAAAGGCTTACTTGATTGGTGAATACCTTGAAGGAGTTTTGAATGGATCTCAACTCCTAGATGTCTAAATCCGTCCAAGGAAGATGAAGAAAGCATGGCCATTGGTGAAGAAGCCATTCGGCCAAGAAGGAGAGGGCATTCGGCCAAGAGAGAGAGAGAGAGAGAGAGAGAGAGAGAGAAAAGAGAAGAAGAGAGTCCATTTTCATGCTTATTCATATATATATTCATATTAAAGATTAGTGAAGATGAAGTTGATTGAACAAACCTACCTTGAAGGTGTTATTGAGCCTTCACAAAAATTCTAATTTTTTATCCAAAAGTGCAAGTTAGATTTTGGGGTTTGATGTTAAAAATGGTATGGATGGACTCACGGCAGTGAGTAGATAAAATCTGGAATTTTTGGAAGAAGTTTGAAGTGGTTTGGAGAGGTATTAGGCGAAAGAAATGAGTAGGTGTTCTTGGTGTTCTATGTGTGCTTGAAGGTTGAAGAGAATGGAGGGAGTTTTGGTTGAAACTGCCGAAACTCTTAGGGATTAGGGTTGGCCAAACTCTTTAAGGAGTTTTGGCAATTAAATTTTCTGGTTTGATAGGAAAAGGACAGGCTGGTTGTTGAAATCCTAAAAGAATAATTTGGTGAATCAAATTTGGAAACAAAATATATTAAGAATATCTTGATCAATGGAGAGCTTTTGGGAGCTGTGATGGCCGGCTGTTTGATCAGTGTTTTTGGCTGGATGAAGGCTGATTGGAAGAGCTTAATGGTGGCCAAAAAGAAGGAGTGTAATGGTGAAGGAATGGTCGGTTGTTTGAGGTTTAATTTACGGAAGGTTGCTAAAATAGATTGTTGAAATTTTGGTCTTCAATCAATGGTTTGATTGGAGTGATTATTGGAGATATTTTAGGGGCAACCATTACTGATTTTTCGAGCAAAATACTGAAGAAGACAATGGGGTTCAGTTCATGTCTGTTCAAGGGAAGTTTGTACAAAAAAATAATGAAGATTTCGGATAAGGCTAAAGAAGCACAAAGCTGGAAAATTCCTAAACATGTTTTCGCAGTTTGAAGGAAAAATCTGGGCATATTTTTCTACCATTGTTCAGTCAATTTGCAGAGGGTTTGAAGGGACATTCAAAGGTCTTTCAAGGTTGATTTTCATCCTTCTTTATGGAGGAAAAATGTGGCTAAGGAGCTGGAGAAAAACTGGAAGAAAATAGCTTGGTTTAAACTCACCTATGTTGCGATTTTGCCCAGAAAATTTTTTGGTTTTGCACAGCATTTGTGCAGTCCGAAATTGCCAAGAAAATTTCAGATTCCAAGCTGGTCAAAAGGGCCATTTTCTGGCAGCATTTGGGAGGGAATAATAGCTAAGAATTTTGACACCTTGAAGGCACAAGAAGGTTCACTAGGGGAATTAATTCTCTTGGAATCCTTCCCCATCTCTTCCACATTTTCGGTCCATAAGATGTCTTTCACTAAGATATTTTGAACCTTCAAAGCCACAGCACTTTACTAAAATTTCTGGAATGAAATTGGCTAGAACAAATTGACCAACCTAATGAATTGAGAAGTAGGAAAAACTAAGGATCAAGAAGGGTATGAATTCCCTTAGAAATTTTTGTAGGGCACAAGAGTAGGATTAGGATACTCCTATCATGTCTCCCTTACGACAACACTCCTACTCTTCCCTAAATCAAGCTAAGACCGAAATATAGCCTACTTCACCAAAAATAAAATATAACCTTGCTAAAACTCCAGTGATGGAATTTGAACCCAAGACCTCAAGAATTAATTCCTTAACTCTAACCACCAAGCCACAACAACTCTTGTTCTTATTTTCTCTCCAAAATATTTCTCCTATTTAATCCTCAAGCTATCTCCCTATTTTCACCTCAAACAAAAATTACCATTTTACCCTTCTTACTCAATAATCACAATTAAGCCTTCTAGGCTACAAAACACAAATCCAGAGCACATAAAATCATATAAAAATATATTTAAACATGCAATAAAATATGATATCCATCCCAACCCCCTTACTCTAAGGTTGGTTTCGACTAGGGTTTCACACATCCTATCCAGGAAGGACTCACCCCTCAGAGGTGGTCACCTACTGAGAGACTTACCCTAACCCTTTCAAAGACTAGCCCTAGTAGTCTACCCTTATTGAGTACTCAACGTTGATTGTCCCACTTGGGAGAAAACTGATAAAGCATTCATTTACTTAGCAATAGCAATTAAGAGCTTCTAAAATTCTTGTCAATGTTGGATTTTAGAAAGAGTTTAGTATTTGTGCAAAACTAATTGTTTAATTTTCAAATGATTTTCTTGACTGAAATAAAAGGAAAAACAGTTCTTAATTGCCTTTACAAAATGAGTGTCCATACACATCGCATTTGGCTTGCTATAGTAATCTTTTGTCTTCAAATAAGTTCATGCAGGAGCTTACATGATCCTTTGCTTGCTCAAATTCAAAAATCTTCCAAGGCTGACCTAACCCCACCTGGGGTAAACACAAGACATAAGGTTATACTCAAGCTATATTCTCTTACATAAATAATCCTAGTTCAACTTATTACAATCATGACCCTAATGTCCTAAGCTTTAAGGCTAGATGATAAAGGATTTTATAAAATAAGTCTAGCTTGATAAATTAAAATAACTCGGGATTGTAAAATAATTACTAACATGTTATAGGTTCAAATAATAAATCCTGAGTACTATTGCTAATATATAAACTTGGGTTTAATAATTGAAGAATCCTAAGTCCTAGATGATATTAATAAATGGTAATTCTTAAATAGTGTTATTAAAATAAATAATAAATTATTACTAATCTCTTAATTAATACTTAATACATAATAAAATTAATAATAAATAAATTTTATTAAATTTTGATTAATAGATAACAAATGAATATATGGACTACAAGGTCATTAATATTTTAGTTATTATTATTATTTATAAAAAAAGGTTTTATTATTATTATTATTATACACATATACTATTTCTTAATAAAATATATCATTTATTTGGCTAATAAAATATCACTATCTCATTTAATATTCCAATTCCAAAACTTCCTAGGAATTTTGAAATCTTTGGAGGAAAAATATAGTAATAATTTTAATTAGGGTAATAAAATTTGCTAATTAAAATAGCCTAGGATCAACAAAGTCATGAACATAATTTTCCTATTGCTAACAAGATTCATGAACATATACTTCAATATCAATCAACAACCTATTCTATTCATGAACATAGGCTTAATCCATACCTATTATCACACGGCAAAATCTCTACTAAGCATAATCATACTCACAGTTTCAATGAAAATAAGAACATAAAATTGTATTCATCAAAGGCGGCATAACATTAGATGCTTAAACATTCATAATTTCTTAAGACATGATGAACATACATCGATTCTCAAAGAGATTCATATAGCTTAATCATGATCATCCATTCTCATGCTCCAATGTCAACCCCTTCCTACATATACATATACTCAATCCCCCATTCATATTCTATCCTCTCTATCAACATCTAAGAGACATGAATTCAGAATTAAAAAGAAAGGTTAAGGAGAAATACTTGGTTGATGATTATCTCGATGAAGATTTAAGAAGGTCCACGCGCTTGAGAGTCTTGAATTGTCCAAGAGAGGAGAAAGAAAACAGCCATGGTTGTAACAACCATTTCAGCCAAGAGAGAGAGAGAAAGAGAGAGAGCATTAGCATGAAATGTTAAAGGTTGAAGGGAAGAAGATGAACAAAAGAGTTGTTCTTGGTTACCTTGATGATGTTCTTGAGACTTCAAGGTAAAATTTGGTTTTAATCAGAATGCCAATTTTTGTTTTCGAGATTTGATGTTATAAATTCTAGAAATGAACTCTAGGGAGTATGTAGAAGTATTTTGGAGTTTTTGAGAGGGATTGGAGGTGTTTAGAATGGTCTTTGGCTTGAAGAAAGGTAGTGTGTGTTCTTGGTATTCTTGGTGTTCTTGGTGCAAATGGAGAAAATTAGAGGGAAAATGTTGGACGAATTTCTGGAGAGTGCTGGCCAAATGATTGAGGGAGTTCAGGGATTTCGGTTTTTAGTTTAGGGGGGGAAGAGGAAATCTGGTTCTTTGAAATTCAAATGGAGAAATTTGAGGAGTGTTTTAAGGCAGAAGATATAGTAATGGTGTTTGATTGATGGAGGTTTCTTGGAGCTGTAATGGAGCCGACTGGACTGCTGTGTTTTACTGAAATGAATGAGGTTTGATGGAGCTTTAAGGCTGGCCGAATTTCTGAGTTCAATGGCAGAAGAATTTCTGGTTATGAAGCCTAATCCAAGGGTATTTTCAAGGAGCAAATTCTGGAAATTTTGAAATTCAAATGGAAGTTTGATTGGAGTGATTATAGGAGAAATTTGAGGTGTGGTTATGGAGTCCAGTTGTGCAAGGTCAGTAGAAGGGGTAATGGTGTTCAATTCATGGCTAAACAAGGGTTAACTTACAGAGGTTTGAGGGTCATTTTCCGCCAAGGCTTTAAGGGGACAAGGTTGGAATTTTTCTGGTTATGACTCGAATGATTTGCTAAAATTTTTTGTGTAGTTTTTTGCAATCTTCTAGCCTGACCTGCAAGGGTTCTTGAGATGTGTTTAAGGGTCCTTTAAGGCTGGTTTCCAGCCTTTTTTATGGAGGAAAAGCAAAGGTATTTTACTGGTTTGAAGTCACAAGAAACAGCTTCGATTTTAGGCTGATGTGCAGCGAAACTGCCCAGATTTTTTTCCTGGTTTGTGTAGTTTTGAGCAGTCCGATTTTTGCACAAGAATTTCGATCTTCAAGCTGAATAGATTGGCCATTTTTCTGGCAGAAATTGAGTAGGAAAGAGGACTGAGATTTTCGAAAGGTGGGCTGCTCAAAAATCTGGAAATTTTCCAGATTTCTTCCATGGAGAATATAAATACTATTGAGTGAAGTTTGAAGGTTCAACCATGGAAATTAATTTCTCTTGGGAACCTTCCTTAACTTCTCTCCTATTTTCAGTAAATTCTCCAACCTCTAAGATTCATTTTTTAAATTCAAAGACCAAGAATCCTTGCTGAATTTTCTGGAATTAAAAAACATGCATTTGGATAAATTTTGAACAAATTTAATTAGTGAAGAGGTTAGGACAAGCTAGAGGTAATAAAAGGACAAGAATTCTTCTAGAATTCTTTTTAGGACATAAGGATAGGATTAGGAAATTCCCTTCATATCTCCCCTAGAACAACACTCCTATTTTTATGGAATGCACAAAAACTAAAAATTCAAACTTAATTAAGATAATCATGATAAAAACTTAAATGATGGGATTTGAACTCATGACCTTAGAGATTAATTCCAAAGTTCTAACCACTTAACCACACTAACTCTTGTTCTTATTTTCTCACCCAAATATTCTTCTTATTTAACCCCCAGGCTATCTTCCTATTCTGACCTCAAGAAAAATTACCATTTTACCCTTCCTACTCAATAAGCATAACTAAGCCTTTTAACCCATAAATCATAATTCTAAAGCACATAAAATCATTCAAATATATATATATATATATATATATATATATTCATGCAAGAAAATATGATATGCATCCCGACCCCCTTTACTTTAAGGTTAGTTTTAGGTGGGGTTTCACATCCTCCCCTCCTTAGGAGAATTTCATCCCGAAATTCAAGCATACCTCTATCTCAGATCGAGATACTTCCATTTTACCTACTCTTCTATTTCCCATGTGGCATCTCGCATGCCATGATGCTCCCATTGCACCTTTACCATCGGGATTGCTTGTTCTGGAGAGTCTTGGTACTTCGGCCAATATTTTCACGGGATTCTCCACATAGCTCAGGTCGGGTTGCAACACTAACGGATCTTCATTCAAAACATGCTCGGGATCGGCATTGTACCTCTTTAGCTGAGACACATGGAATACGCCGTGAATTCTTGTCAATCTATCCGGCAAATCCAATTGATACGCCACCGGCCTAATTCTCTCAGTAGGTGGCCACCTCTGAGGGGTGTGTCCTTCCTGGATAGGATACCAGTCCGGTAGATCATGTCGGTCTGAGCTAGCAAGTTTCAGTCATGTGGACTGTGTGTTTCCGGAGTGGATAACTGGTAAGTTTGGGTGTAGAGATGGAAGAGTATCTCACCCGGTAGGCCGTACACCTACCTTTTGTCAGTCTGCACAAAGTGTGGCATTCTGACCGTTATATGGTTATGGGGCCCAACCTGTGGTAACCCATGGCTACCCATTTGACTGGTTGAATTTATTGTATACATGCATGGTTTGAAAAGCAAAACACCACTCTTTATTTTCAAAATTTATTTACTGCTTACCAGTACTTTCTCTTATGAAATTTCCCCAACTTGCATACATGAACTGTTTTACCTAAAACACTCAAAGCACACACGTGTTTACTGAGATTTTTATCTCATCACCTTTTATGCCATGTTTTCAGGTCAATCCTGCTGTGGAGATGAATAGCTAGATTTGTTGCCTATGCTTTGAAGACTTTATATTATTCATCTTATGTGATCTTTTGAGAGATAGTAGTAATCAATTTATTTTGGATTTGTTCCTGTATTTTTGGGTTGTAATAAGTTTAATTTTAAAGTATTGCTTTTATTTTCTTTTGTGTGACCTAGTTATAAAAACCCTTTATCCTTTGGACGGGGCGACATCCCCGGCCCTGTTGGGCCTAGGTAGTAGGGTGTTATAGTTAGAGGTATAATAAAGGTTAGAATGCTACCATGCTCATGTTTCCAAAGCCTTTAACAAAAAAGTGCATCTTCGTTCCTTTCAAGTTGGTGATTTAGTGCTCGCTGTGAAAAGACCAATCATCGTTGGACATAAACCAAAGAAGTTAGCATCAAAGTGGGATAGCCCAGATGTTGTTCAAGAGGTCTACTCAAATGGATCTTACAAGATAGTTGCTGAAGATGGGATGAGAATTGGACCGATCAACGGCAAATATTTGAAGCGATACTATGCATAAATGAAGGCTCCTCAACTGCACGAGCTTAAACTGTAAGTTGCTCCTTAACTGCATGAGCTTAAACTACAAGTTACTCCTGCCCCGCATGAGTTTAAACTGTGTAAAGGTAACACCAATAGTGTAGTACGTGGTTAAACTACTGAAACACTCCATCAAGTTCAAGTTGGTAAATAAATGGATACCCTTGGCCCGCATGAGTTTAAACTATGTAAAGGTAACCACTAATGGTGTAGTATGTGGTTAAACTGCTAAAACACTCCATCAAGTCTAAGTTGGTAAATAAATAGATACTCCTGGCCCGCACGAGTCAAAACTGTGAACGCCCCTCCCCCCCTCCCCCCCCCCCTCTCCTAAAACTATATCCATCCATTTTGAACTACGTTTGACTTGATTCTTAAGTTATTTTTAAGATACGTAGGCAACTAGAAAATTTCTAAGTTCAGTCACATCCTTTCATCATTCTCCATCTTTCTCATTTGTTGCAATCAAGTGATGATTTATTGTGAAATCGACGTTTGCAATAAGTAAAAAAAAAAAAAAAACATATGTGCAAGAAAAGGTTGAGACAATATGAAAGAAGTATATTATTGATGCTAGTAACGAAGCAATCTTATTTTACAAAGAAGGGAAAAAAATAACTGCTTAATGAAAATATGAAGTGCTAAAAGAGATCAAGTAAAAAACTTGAAATTTTCCAAGTCTTGTTGAAGTGCCACCAAGTGTTCTCTTATATTCTTCAGGTTCACTTCATCCTCTTCGTTTACTTTAGGGGTATTTTAGAGTAAAATAAGTTCTTCTTTGAGGGACAAATAAATGGACTCTACTTGTAAAAGCTGCCTAATCTTTTCCTCAAAAGCAGTTACATGTTTTCTGTCCTCTTTCTTTAAGCGTTTGAGCTTTCTTTTGAGAGCAGTAATATTAGCTTTAACTTGTTATGAGTTGGCCTTACTTTCTTCAACTTGACTTATGAGGTCACACTTTTTAGCTTTAACATCACCCAAATGTTGGCTAGCAGTAGAAAGTAATTGGGCATGAGACTTTCTCCGAAGAGGTGGATCTAGCATTGTCAAATTCACGTACTTTAGCAAAGAAAGACCTCGAGATATTATCCAATAGTGACAAGTCAACAATAGTATCCTTGTTCAATTCTTTAAGGATATAGCAAGCTTGATCCTCAAGTGAAGAGACCTGCTCGATAGGCATTTGTTAAATCCTTTGATAAAATTGCTTCCATACTTCCATGACAAACTTCTTTTTACAACTTGACATTAAGGACTCTCCTGAGAAGGTAGAGATGGATGAACAATATTGATGAGCTACTACCTTAGATGTCAAATTCTCATGTTGAGAATAAGAGATGTCCTTGCAACCATCTTGCTTTGAGTAGTACGAATCATTGATTGAGCCTTGAGAATAAGCATCCTCATCAAGGGCTACAACATTATCCACCTAATGAAGAAGAATAGCAAAGAAGTTGAATCAAAAGAAAAAAAATAAAAAAAGAGGAATAAAAATAAAAAACAAAAAGGAAAACCCAGTTTTACCTTGTCCTTGAAGGTCTCTTGACCCTTGGACTCTTAATTTAAAGTTGTAGTTCTGCTTTCGTTCTCTTCCAACAACAGTCTCTACTACTAGAACTAGCTTCTTCAATTCGATTCAACTTCTTTCGTTTTGATGATGATGATCCAAAGAAGAATGTCTATCATGTCTTGAAGAATTTTCTAACCCCTTTGAAGCATTGAGAGTGGTAGTATCTTGATGAAGTTTCTTCTTAGAGTAAGGCAAGTTCTCTACTTTTTTAAATGCAGGTTTTTGGGAATTCAACATCGAAATGTGATCTTCAAGAAAGGTTCCATGCACTTGTTCCCACCATGCTTTATACTCTAGAGTATAGTATTTCTTTATGCTATAAGGAGTGGTTGGAAATGTTACCTTGGTCATTGTTCCGCGAAGCGTGTATCTTACCCAAAGACGTAAGCCATCTATTAAGGTGGCCTTACGGGTGGAAATCTCAAATTAGCCTGGGATATCTTGCAACAATCCAAATTAGCGACTAAAGCGATGTGAGCTATAAGGCTCAATGATGAAGTGATCATCCTTCCGCAAGGTAAGAAGACTTGAACAAAGGCTCAAGAAGTAAAGTTATTCCTCTAAAGGGGCTACCTCATTATTAACAAAGTCATGTTTTTTATGCTTGGTAAGGATGTTCGTAGTCCAAACAATGATCTTACCTCTATAAATTTGCTTGCAAGTTTCATCTTCACTAAAGTACTTTCTGCTACTTTCACTAGAATAACTCGCCATTGGAGAGCTGTTTAGGCCTTGAGAGACTTCATAGTGAGTTTTGAAGTAGTGTACAAACCATCTATATATATAATGAGTTGGGAAGATAGATTTCTCCTCACTGGAACATTGAGAGTTGGAAATACGATTCAATCCTCTATAAATGCTGGTCAAGATGGGAATAGCCAAACTAACTCATTCTCTGTACGCCATCAAACTTGCCATTTTGAAGGTACTTGGACAAATGATGTCTACTTCTTCATTAGGTAAGATAAAGATGCAAAGCCAACATGATAAAAACGCTGCAAAGAATGTTTGATCTCTGTTGTGGCTTTTAATGCCCAACTTTGAAAATAAAACTTCTTCTTTAGATGTCCATGCAGTATAAGGTGGGACACATGGATTGTCAGTAAACTTAGGGCGTGATCTCCTTTCTTTCCTTAAAGGAGGCGCGGTATACTTTATTGCTCTTTTGAACCAGAAGTCGAGCCACTTATTGATAGAGACACCAGAGTTGTTGCTGTCCTTTTTGATCAAGTGGTATGCATGGAGGAGATGTTCGCAACTCCTTGGAAGGAATCACTTGCCATCATGGTCCACACCTGTAAGTTCCATAGCATGAGGAATAACTTCATCATAATGAGTTCCAAGTATTGGTAAGCCTCTAAGTTTGTGCAAGTCCCAAAGTAAAATGGACACCTCGCCAGTTGATGTTAAAAGTGTGTTGGTGAGAGGACACTTAGCTTTTCCAAAGGCTTTAAGAACATTGGGGTTGCAATCATACATAAAAAGCGATGCATAGACAACCTCATAGATCTTTGCAAATCTTAAGTGTCCTTCGCAATGACTCAAAACGCCGTGTGCCCACTCCCAATATCTCTCCCTAAAGTGAAACACGCCCAAGAAGTTGAGTGGTGAGGTCTATTGAGTCTTTTTTTGAATCATTTGACATCCAAATGAATGTAACACACTGGGATGGGTTTAAGGTTGATGGTTTGAGGAAAGAAGAATCCATGCCTTTGGGGAACGAGTGCCTTTGAGGTTGACTTTCGTTGACCATTCCTTCACAAGATGTTGGAGTGTCGCCTTTGGAAGGGGCCCCACATACTTGCCAGACTTTGCCTCATAAACCATCAAAGTCATCCTTGCTTCAGTTGAATCATTCTCGTGGTCGTGAATGACTAGTAGTTGTTAGCCCGAACAAGATTGCAAATTTGAGAAGTACACCATAATTGGACCTAGTTTAAAAAAAAAAAAGGGGTCCCAAAAAAAAAAAAGTTAGTTTCACAAAAAAAAAAAAAAAGTTTTTTGAGTTTACGAAGGAAAAAGGTTGGGGAAAAAAAAGCTAGTGCATAAACAAAAAAAAAATGGAGTTTATGAAAAAATAAAAAAAAGGGACAAATAGTTGGCTTTAAACCAAAAAAAAAAAAAAAAAAGTCAGCTTCAAAACAAAAAGGAAACAATGGTTAGTCTTGTTTTTGTTATAAAAAAAAATCCTATGAATGACTTCAATGTCGTGTCCTTTGGTGTCCATGTTGTGCGTGAAAAACCAGATATGATGGTATGTGGTCATGTGAACAAGAAAACGAAAACTACAAGAAACAAAACAAGAAACTTTTGCATGGAAAACATATAATATACATGGGGGCATATTCCTAAATTGTGTAGATATCATGTAGCCAACCATGCTTGCTACAAAAAAAAAAAAAAAAAGACGACAAAAGACGTGTGCATGAGCAGAAGGCAACTAACATGGATTAGGGCTTGCACAGAAATGGCGTGCAAATGGTCAGAAGAATAACAAACATAAAACAAAGGAAAAAAAAAAAAGACAAGAAGCTTACTGAGACAAAACAACAACAATCTCAAATTATGCCAAGTCATGAGATTCAAAGTCAAATGCCGAAGGCCGACCAATTGATGAAATCCTCTTAAAGTTGTGTGGAAAAATTGTGAAGATACAAACCTTTTTATAGGCACTATGGGATGTCTCAATTAAATCCTATAAGAATTCTAATTCTTGGTTAAATTATTTTAATTGGGATTTAAATTCAAATTCAAGAAATTCGATTGGTGGATTCAAGAAATATGATTCGTTCTTAGAATTGGATTTCAAATCTTTTCATTAATTCCTTATAGAAATAGAAAAAGAATTCTATTTTATTAAGGAGTTGAAAAAAGATTTTATATTAATTTCTAATTAAATTGAGAAATTAATATTTTAACTACTTCAAGCCTTGTTTCCAAATTTTTTTGACAAAATATTTTTTCTCAAGTCTTGAAATGGGGGCATTTGTAGATAAAGAATTTTGGGATAAAATATATTTTATGTAATCGAGATTAAAAGAAAATTACATATTTTAGTCTTGGTTAATTAAAATTAATCCAAGAATAATTATTCTTGGATAAATATAATTATAAAGAATAATTAATCCGTGAATAAATATAATTATTCTTAGATTAATATAATTGAGTCATCATTAAAAACCCATTAAATCCAATGGATTATGAAGTTGGACTATTAAAATTAGGCTATTGTTAATGGTCCATGTTACATTAATTCCAATATATTATAGATTAAATAGAATTGGACTAGGCCCTAAAGTTGGACTTTTTGAAAACTCATAACCCAAATATAATGTGGGTTAACTGAGACTAGGCTAAAACATAAATTAAGCCCAAGTCATCTTAAACCCAAGTCCATTAAGGTTTGTTGGGAGACTTCTTCAAAATCCCACATTGACTATTTATACTAAAGTCAAGGGATTTTTGGCCTATAAATAGGGCCTTCCCTCAATGGTTTAAGACAACCCCCCGGATCTTCAAGCTTCAACAAACAAGAGGCATCTTAAGTTTTAGCAAGCTCAAGCATTCAAGTTTCATCAAATTCAAGCTTCAGAATCGTCATCAAATCATGGTTCAGAATCTTCATCAAATTTCAAGACGTTCATCTTACTTTGCATCATACAAGTCTCGAAGGCTTGGCAGTCAAGTGTCCGTCATCAAATTCCGTTCGATCCGAGATCAAGCTCTTCAACCCTCGAATCAATGTTTTTCAAAAAGAGAAGGATCGGAGGATTTATCCTACAATTTAGGACTTCTACGGAGATTTGTAACCACTTTTCATATTTACTAAATATTTTGTAAATTTCAATATTTTACTTATCTTATTTGCAAACTTGAAATTTATCGTCTACAGCTCCTTTTGGTTAATATGAATGGAATGTTATGCCTTTTTGCATTAAGAATGCCCCTAGTGAATTTCAAAAGGTAATGAATGATATTTTTACATCTTATACCCATTTTACCATTGTCTATATTGATGAACACTTTAAATATCTTTCTCTCTTTTGGTGAAATTATCACAAAAACTGGGCTAGTAGTGAGTGCTACCGAAGAAGATTCTACAATTCAATTGATTCTATTGGATTCATAATGTCTTTTTGTATTAACTATGTGTCCAAGTTTCATTTTGTATCATGAAGAACATCATCCCATTTAAGGAATCGAGGAACAAAAGTATTAGATCTTTCAAAATTAGTTTCTAATAAGTAGGTTTCTCTAGGATTTCCTAAATGAGCTTTGGCTTTGGGATTTATAGTGGTTAATTTTCATGATTTTGTAATAGAAACAATCTATTAATCCAATTCACAATTCCAAGATGTTGGTTTTTAGAGAGATTATTGTGCCACCACCCATGAAGGATTCCAGTAAAACCAGTAGTTAAGAGATGGAGAATGGAAACATCAGAAAGGGAGGTATAATGACATTTCATAGCCGTAACGGCCATAGCCATTTCTTGGATAACATTGAGTATGTGATTTTTATACATACCATCTATATTCCATTCAGTAATATCTTGACCACTAAAAGTGGCACGGGTGTCCAAATGACGTTCTTCAATTTGGGCATTCGAGAAAGAAGGACGAGAGTACTAATTTCGAATATGAGGATTTGCAAACCGTTTAGGTATTGGTGCTTTTGTTTTGGATGTGACTTTAATAAGATTAAAATGATCAATTTCATTAACTGTTTGGACATGAGCTTTAGAGGATGTTTTCAAGAATATCTTTAATGTTTAATTGTTTTAATTTATTATTCATATCTTTTACCATATCTAATTTAAACTCATCTACTTGAAGCTCTCCTTTTGATAAGTTTAAAGTTTTGTTTTCATATAAAATTGGCTTTAAAATAGGGTTCGTATCTATAGCTTGTTTGGGATCATACTTCTTTAATCTAGGTGTTTCTCTAACAGTGGATTTATTATCTAATTGTTCTACATTGTTTGCCATAGTGATTTGTATTTGATTGGTATATATATATATATTTTTTGTTGAATAACTTTATTTAAATCCTTATTACATACATCATCTTGTTTATCTAAATTCTCTATTTTAAATGGAGAGACAGTAACTACATGTCCATCGACACGGATTGTAATTTCTTCCTTCATTTTTAGAACTGTATCATTTTTTTGCAATCATATTTATTAATTCTAATTAATTATATTTTCCTAAGTATTCATACCAATCAAAAAAATCTAAATGTTTTCTAAATTTCTTTAAGTCGGAATAGTATTTAACTCTAAGTTTAAGTCTTTCTTTAGATTTTACTGTATCAAAGTACCAATCGATTTTTTGTTTATTACATGGTCTATTCCATAATTGTTTTAAATAGGTTTTATCTAATTCGAATTCATCATCAGAAGAAATTATTATTAAAGTATCCGACATTTGCATTTCTGTTTTAGGAGAACTTGAAGATTTAACACTTATATCATCTTCATAATGTGCTTTAGGAATTTCACCAAAAAAATCAATACTACTAAGTTTTCGAGTACTCTGACTTCAGAAAAGAGATTTTGAGCTGGAAGAGGAAGGAGCTACAGAAAAGGACTTTCAACTAAAGTCAAGTTCAATATTACCTTAAGAAGATTCTACAATTCGATCGATCCTGTTAGATTCATAATATCTTTTTGGATTAATTATGTGTTCAAAGTTTCATTTTGTATCATGAAGAACATCATCCTATTTAAGGAATCGATGAACAAAAGTATTAGATCTTTTAAATTAGTTTCTAATAAGCAAGTTTCTCTAGGATTTCCTAAATGAGTTTTGGCTTTGGAATTTATGGTGGTTTTCATAACTTTGTAATAGACACAATAAATTAATCCAAGAGATTTAGATCTAAGTTTAAAATCTAAATTCTTAGTTTGAATATTTAAAGTTAAAGTTTTAAGGATATGTGGATTTGTTAGATCTACAGTGAAATTAGAATAGTGGTTGAAATAAATGGGTCCATTTGTTGTATTCGATTTAAGTACTGCTAATATGCTATTATTAAAATCAAGATGTCGACTATCTCTTAGCAAAAGACAAATGGAAGAATTAGTTCCTAATATGTATAGGGGTTTTACAGCTACTTGTACTAATCCTATATGCATATATATCTTTATTTTTTTTCTTTCGATGCAATTCTAAGGTTTTTGGATTCAACAGATGAATAGTACCATAGGGCTTGTTGATAGAAATTGTTTTCCCTTGTAATTTTAAACTAAATAAAAAATTCCTTTTCCGTAAATTTTATCAAACTTTTTCTATTGGCATTTTCCAATTTATCAATCTAGATTTAGTTCTAATTGGGAGCTGATTTCAAGATCATTAATAGTTTCAATATCAACATCAGAAAGATTTGAACTAGAGGCCATGGTTAAGAGGGCACTCTCTCTTTCTAACCTATACAATCAATAGTCTTAAGGGTTTCTACTTGATTATTCTCGATGATTATTTTCTTCCTTATCTTCCTAGGACCAACCTAGTCACTATGCATTAGTTGAGAGCTACAGGACCACCCTGGGGTTTGGGCCAATACGCCATTCCTAGGCTAAAAACGGTCAAATCCAATCCGTTCTAGGCAGACCAATGTATAAGCTGCTCTCAAGTTACTACTCAATCACATAGTTATAGGAATATTGAAAGGAAATAAAGAGAGAGAATAAGAAAGCAAAAAGAATAAAGACTTCATTTTGAGAAGAAATTATGCCAGTGTACAGCTTATGTTGTTGTCGCAATGAGTGAATTAATTATTTTTGAGAATGAGAATTAATATCCTCATTGTAAAACCTACACTTGTCATTTAGCAATTTAAAATTTCTACTCAAAGCATCAAAATATTTACAAAAGTATTGGAATTTCCTAATAAAATAGAAGATACAAAATAATGCAACAATTTTTAGGAGTACTAAATTATACAAGACCATTTATTAAAGATCTAAGTAAAATAATAGGACTGTTATATAGTAAAACTAGTCATAAATGACAAAAATATTTTAATAAAGAAGATGTAGAATTAGTAAAACAAATAAAAGAGAAAGTAGAAAATTTACTAGATTTAAGGTTACCTTTGGAGAGTGATTATTTAACCATAGAAACAGATGGATGTGACAAAGGATGGGGAGTTATTTGGAAATCTAAACCTCATAAATATAGAAATAAATTAGAAGAACGAATTTGTAGATATGGTAGTAGTAAATACAGAGAAAAATGAATTATTAGTAGCATTGAAGTAGAACTATTAGTAATTTGTTAGGCTTTAGCTAGTTTTAGATTATTCATTCTAAATATACAAGAATTTACACTTAGACCTGATTGTGAAGCAATAGTAAAATTTATTAACAAGAAAAATGAAAAATGTATCTATCAAAAAAGATGGTTGAATTTGTTAGATAGAATTACTAATGATGGATATAAAATAAATTTTAAACATATTAAAGGACATGATAATAAAATTGTAGATCATTTGTCACGACTACTAACACCTCTAGTATGACTTCACATATGGATCTCAGCAAAAACACTGTAAAGATTATCTAATGGGAACTCACCAAATATCCCAAAGAAATAAATCTCCATTTTAGAACTTCAATAGAAAGAACTTAGAAGATATCCACCAAATATTTTTAGACAATCTTTGAATGCACAAAATGCAAGCCAAAAGATAAAATGTTTACATACTTTAGCATTTTACTTTAGTAACTTACCAAAATAGAGTTATTCCTACTACGTAATAACACAAGGTCACCAACCAAGTGTTTACTCGAAATGAACCTTTATGATGTAATATGTTAATTATTTTAAAAACCCTTTGTATAAAGGTTTTAGAAACATTTATGAAGCATTAGAATTTGCTAGAAATAGAATTGTTATTAATTTCTTCATTGACCCAGACTATAGAAATGATATGAATAAACCCACTTTACAGATCACAGACATACCTGCCACTAGTAATTCATAAAACTTAGAATTTTGTAAACATTGTGATGCTTTGAGTAGAAATTTTAAATTGTTAAATGACAAGTGTAGGTCCTACAATGAGGATATTAATTCTCAAAAAGAATTAATTCACTCATTGTGATAACAGCATAAAATGTACACTGGCATAATTTCTTCTCAAAATGAAGATATTGTGCGATTGATAGCTCAGCTGGAAGATTTTCAAAACCAAGAGCCAGAAGTTGTTTTTATTCTAGAAAACCCAAAAGAATCCAGACCTTTCGAGTTACTAAAACCTCGAATGTTTTTTCAAGCTCAGCGTCTTTTAGCAAAATTTTCTAATTCTATTATAAAAGTAATTTCTAAAAAATCCAAGAAAAATTTCTAGAAAATTTTACTATTTTACAAGAATGGCTTAGAACTGTGACAAAACCCCATCTAACCCTTCATTCTGTATATTGTAAACATCTTACAAAGATGTGTAAGCCTGACACTTATAAACTTTGTCAACCTGATTGTGCAGTATACACTTTTGATTTTATCACTTGTGACTACCAATTAGAATATTTACTATTAATAGCTAATATCAACTTAGCATATTTTAAAAATTTTAAGTTAACATTGCAAATTGGAGAAGTGTTTTCGATCACACTGCAGACTCTTTTGGACTATGGTTGCCTCAACCATGTTATCTTTACTACTCTAGAACAAATAGATATTGTTGGAAGATAGTTAGCCTTTGCAATTTTGAAAGAATTTGAAATAGCAGGACCTATTTTAAAAGCAGAAATTAGCTCAGTTCCACCAAAATAGGATGGCCTTAAAATTATTCCAGCAATCCATCATATCTGGATTACTTCTACAAAAGATTTACCAATTAATGTTGAATCCATATTTATTAGAAATAGGATTTGCTCCGAAAGTATTGCAAGACAACTCGGACATTGGAGATTGAAAACTTCAAGCATGACAAAATCATGAAGAAAGGATAGAGATTTCATCTATTTGTAGAAAACCAAATCCAAAAAATATATGTTCAACATCAATATTTTTTTGTTGAAGTAAAGTTTGAAACCAAGATAAAATTTTCAGATTTTTGGCAGTATTATCTTTATCTTTATAAAAAGAAACTACAGGAAGAAGAAGAAGGATCTGGAACTGAAACACGTAGAAATGAAACTGATGAGGATATAATGGAAGATTGAACACTGATCAAAATAATTCTCTTTAAGGACCTAAGTCAATTTTCTCCTATAGTATTACATCGTGACAATCAAGACTTTCAAAAAAGATCATATCAACAAAAGTACCTAACAAACTTAGCTTTATGGTCCATGCTTCTTCAACAATCCATATGAAGACAAAGGACCCGCAACAATGTAGATAAATAACTCACACAAAATGTTCAATCCCGTGGCTCTTTCCTTTTTACCTGGCAAAGCTACACTTACTTTATTGTATAGGATAGCATAGGTTTCCTTCAGTATAAAAGCATGAGTCTTAGACTTGTTGAGAACTACGACTAAGAAGAACGCACAAGAACCACTACAAAAAAATCACAAGAACAAACCACAATCTCGAGAACCACAAAATAGTTTAGTATTTGAAAAACCTTTCAATGAATAACCCTCACTATTGTGAATAAAATGTCTCTTTGCAAATACCTATTCTAGTAGCAATGTTTAGTTTCTAAATTTCCAACAACTAAGGGTAAGAAAAAATGTAAGAAGAACCTCTAAAGATATTCACTATACATCCTTAGTAGCCATAGGTTAAAGAGCCAAAATACCCGTTCATCTGCGAAGCTATCGAAGAGGCGTGAAAGGCATAACAGGGGAAAAGGTGTAACCCATTTCGATGAATGAATGGATTAGTGAATACACTATTTGGTTGGCCTACAAACTCTTTTCTTATTCCTTAGTAATCCTATATGATTTCAAAATTCATTCGGTATTCCCTTACTTTACGAGACGTACTCAATTTTGACACTTACCATTACTTTCAAAGAACTGTAGACTCTTTAGAAATGATAGAATAGTGCGAAGCATATCTTGATATTGTTGAAGGCATAGAAAATGGAAAACACAAGGCACGCAGCAGGAGCAAAGATAAAAAACTGGAAAAACTAAAAAAAAAGGGAAGCCCGATTAGAGCCGGTGTCGGCTCCGGCAGCCTTACTCGGCACCAGTTGTGCTCTGGCGGGACTTCGAGATTAAAATTTTTTTTATCACTTTTCCTCATTCTAAGAGTTGGCTGGACTGAAATGTGTGTTACTAGGGTTGGTACGCTAGTGGAAGCCTCTGGTGAGATTCCTGCAAGCCTCCTACTCTGTCTTTGCATGTAGGTGAACGCTAAACTCTTGGTCTTTCAATATATGGCCTGCTTAATTCCATTTGGTGAACAACTCACAAACTAAGGAACTTTTTTGGAGAGAGAGAGAGAAAGACGTCTGGCTATTTGCATAGAGAAGAAGCTGTCTCAGAGAATAACGTTCTGTTAACAACGTTGTTTTCAATCCTCCTGTTTAACCTAAATAAAACCCTAGGTTGAACTGGACTGGGCCATTGGACTCTTAGTTTAACCTTTTAGGCTTAATTAATTTTCTAATTAGAACCAACCTAATGGCCCAATTAATAATTAATTTTCCAACCCAAATAAACTAATCCAATTAATAAGTCTATATTAGTTTAGTCACAGGTTATTCTTTAATTATTCAAACTGGGCCAAAGCCCTGAATAATTAATTAACCCACTAAACTAATTTAATTAGTTATCTCTCCATGGACCTTTATTTTATTCTAGCCCAATAATTAAATCAGGCTACTTAAATAAAATAAATTCCAGTTAATTTAAGATTAATTCCTTAGCCCGTATTTAATTAGAACTCACGGTCTATACTGGGAATCAAAAGACACACCGCCTTGGCTACTAAAATGACCAAAATATCGTTACCATATAAAGAGCTGTATTTTGCATTTTAAATATTTCATAATATCACCATAAGAAATATTGACCCCAAGGACAATGCTGCGTTAGCAAAGTCTCCGACCTATAGGTGTAATGACTAAAATACCCCTTTATACATCGCAGTACATTCAGAGAGGAAGAAGTGTACTAACACCTCTCTAAATGACATCTACTATCCTTAGACCTCTAGTTCAATGATCCACGACCTCTTGGATTATTTCTGCTTTCCAAGGAAGCTACCTTAAAGCAAACATCCAAGTTATGTATTCCTAGAGCCTTGGATATTTAGATCATTCAGACAACCACAAGGGGCGATATAGTATAGAAACTATTTTGTACAAGTCTATCTTAACTAACTAGTCACACATACCCAACATACAAGTATATTGGCCCTACAATAGAACATCAACTATAACATATCAAAGTATATGCTTCCAGCTTTGTTAGACCACCAACTCATACTCAAGTCATAGAGTACTAGTCCACGCTGTAGCGATAGTAGTCTAGGTTTCTACCATATAGTACTTTTAGAAATCACTACTACAGGTCTTATTCTACGAATTCAAAATACGCTTATGTCATGAAGTGAGTGGACTACTCACTAGCTAAAGTAAGACATTCTCCATTTAGAATTCACAACATAATAACCTAGATATGATGAGATTCTCATTCTCATCAATCAGTTAAGAACAAATGTTTATGTGTTAAGTAACTCGTGATCCATACCTTACTGTGAAAGACCTCCATTCATATGGATCACTTACTTAAACACAATGGGTCTTTTCCAAACGTAATTGTGCACAAATAAAATTTTAAATTCATAAACAATTTCTAAAAATAAATTATTTTATTAAAACATTCGATATTTACATCAGAAACCTAGTCTAAGAGGGTATATTTCCCAACAATCTCCCACTTGCACTCTTGACTAATTAAGTTCATAGGTGCCCATCTCTATGGCATCTAAGTGTCTCTTGAAGACTCTCTCAGCCAAATGCTTGGTGAATGGATCTACAAGATTATTCTCGGAGGGAATCTGTTCCACCACGACTTCCCGTCTCTGGATGAAATCCCGGATCAAGTGGTACTTCCTCTCGATGTACTTCCCCTTCTTATGGTTCCTGGGATCTTTTGATTGTGATACTGCTCCAGTGTTGTCGCAATACATCACAATCGGCCTGTCCATGTGTAACACGACTCCAAGTTCTGAAAGGAACTTTCGGAGCCAGACTACTTCCTTAGATGCCTCTGAAGCTGCCACATACTCAGCTTCCATGGTTGAGTCAGCAATGCAAGATTGCTTAATACTTCTCCATGAAATGGCTCCTCCAGACAAGGTAAAGATATATCCACTAGTAGATTTTCTCTCATCCTTATCCGCCAGAAGTCTGAGTTTATGTATCCTATAAGAACCAAGTCATCAGCCCTGTAAACTAGCATATAATCTCTCGTTCCCTTGAGGTATGATAGAGGCAAAATTAGTCATATTTTTTTAAATTATTTGAGATTCTTTTGTGATATATTTTGTCCAATAACTAGTCATATTCCTTTATATTTGAGATTTACCCTTGAAAAAAGGTATTTTGTTCATTATTTCAAATTTTAGGGGTAAAATGAAGTAAAAACATCTCAAAACAAAATAGAGGCGGCGCCGGCCAGGATAGTGGAACCAGCGTCGGCCATGTGCTGATGACACGAACTTCGAGACGATAAAAAATTATTGAAACAGGGCAGAACATAATCGAACCATCACCGGCTCCAGTATCTAATGCGGCGGCGGCTGCACTCTTGACAACAGTGCATGGAAATCAAGAAAAAATCGACGAACAAAGGAAGAAACAGAACACAACCGGCACTGACTCCAGCGACCAAGGCAGTGCTAGCTGTGCCCTGAGGAAAAGACGGGATCTTGATTTTTGGATGCAATTTTTGGTAATTTGTGGAGTTTTAGTACTTTCCTACTTCTACTCGGCCAAGAACATTACACCAACAAGTTTAGACACTTCATAAGCCTATAAATAGATGGAAAGCACAAGAGAAAATGGGGAGAATTCATTGATCATCATAAAAAATCACTCAAATCAAATGAGAAATTCTTCAATTCAATGAGGGTTGTACAAGAAGCTCTTCAAAGGAAGAAGAATGAGGCTTGTCTATGAGTGCTTTCTTTTACTTTGTTTTCTTTTTCTTGACAATGATGTATTAATTGTTTTATTGTAATTTGACATTATTTTAGATATTCATGATTTTTAGAGTTGCTTGATCTTTTGATTAATTGATTTTTATTCTTGGTATTTGATTACTTGTGCTTATTACGAGATTAATTAGTTAGTTCTTTCCATTAGCTTGCTTAGATAAAGAGGTTGATGGTGGTTTCAATTCGTTAGTTTCATATTTGTTGGCTCTTAACTTGCTTGGACAAAGAGGTTAAGAGTAGGGACAAAGTAGTTCAAGGTTAATTGATGTCTACCAGGATATGGATTCATTGATTAATTTCATGTGTAATTTACCAGGAATGGGAATTAAATCAAGGACTGTGGTTAATACATCTTTTAGGTAAATTAGTTGAGACATGATATGTGATGCTAATTTATCTAGAAGATAGGGATTCATGGATTGGACAAAGAAGTGAATCTACCTTAATCCTTCATGATACCAAGAGAATAATTAGTTATGATAATGGTTAGGTACTTTAAGATCATGATTGTCAAAATAATGGTTTGAGTTACATACTTCTCCATCCTTGACATGTATATATTTTTATTTTATTTTATTTTTCTTTTTATTTATTTTTACTTTATTAAGTCGATTAAACAATGAAAGAAATGTGACTAATGCATACTTGTTCTTGGAGGATCAACACTCATTTGAACCCTATACTATGTTAATGGTGAGTACACTTGCTCTTATGTGTAATTTGGAATTAACGTTTTAATTTAAACTTGATTGGGAATATGCTTATTTTTATATGATTTTTTATACCCAAATTCAGACACATCAAGGTACTTGAGTATATGCTTTATAGCTTGCCAATGAACCTCCCCACGGTTTGACTGATATCTACTAACCAAGCCTACGACAAAGTAGATATCTGGCCTAGTACACAATATGGCGTACATGAGACTTCCCACAGCCAAAGCATAGGGAATCCTACTCATTCTGTCCTTTTCTTCTTGAGACCTAGAATAGTCCCTTGAAGAAAATGACAACCCATGTCTGTAAGGAATTAAAGCTCCCTTGCATGAGTCCATGCTATACCTAGCCAACATCTTGTTAATGTATGCTACTTGGGATAATCCTAACATTCTCTAATTCCTATTTCTAAGAAGTCTAATTTCGAGAATGTAGCTGGCTTCTCCTAAGTCCTTCATACTAAATTGACTAGACAGCCAAGCCTTTGTAGATGACAATGACCCTACATCATTTCCAATGAGTAGAATGTCATCTACATACAAGATAAGAAAAACTACATTAATACCTTCAAGTTTCTTGTATACGCATGGTTCATCCTTGTTTTGAACAAAACCATAAGACTTTATAGTCTCATTAAAATGAATGTTCCATGCCCTTGATGCCTGCTTAAGTCCATAAATGGACTTCTTAAACTTGCAAACCATATGCTCTTGGCCTTTAGTAACAAAGCCTTCCGGTTGAGACATATAGATGTCTTCACTAACATGGCCATTTAAAAATGCAGTCTTGACATCCATTTGCCATATCTCATAGTCATAATAACATGCGATGGCAAGAAGGATATAGATGGACTTAAGCATGGCTACCGGGGAAAAGGTTTCCTCATAGTTGATTTCCTCTTTCTGAGTATACCCTTTCGCTACAAGCCTAGCTTTGAAGGTTTCCATCTTCCCATCTACTCCCATCTTTCTCTTGTATACCCACTTACACCCTATGGGTTTTATCCCTTCAAGTGAAGCTACAAGATCCCAAACCTGATTAAGATACATAGACTCAATATCGGCTTTCATTACTTCATGCCACAAATTTGCATCGGCATTAGCAATAGCCTCCTCGTATCTAGTGGGGTCTTGTTCCTGATGGTCGGAGATTAGCTCGAAAGCTTCTCTAGTCCATCTTTCCGGAACCCTAGACACTCTTCCACTACGACGAGGCTCTAATTGTACAGGCTCTTAAGGTTGTGCCTCTTCTTATTCCACAATCGGGTCAGAAGAAGTTGCTTCTGAAGATAACTTCTCCTCCAATTCCAATCTAGTTGAACCTTTCGTGGAACTACTTTGATCATCCTCTAAGTATCTAGCATTGGTACAAACCAGTACTTTCTGCTCCTTAGGATGATAAAAATAACCACCCTTTCCCTTTTGGATACCCAACAAAACAGCATAATTCTGATCTTGGTTCCAACTTGTCTCCCTTGACCAGTACATAAGCTGGACAACCCCATATCCTGAGATGATTTAGACTTGGCTTACGCCCAGTCCACATCTCATAGAGAGTCCTAGGTATTGATTTGGAAGGCACCAAGTTCAAAATGTATGACGCTATTTCTAGGGCATATCCCCAAAAAGACACTGGAAGAGTAGCATGAGACATCATACTTCAGACTATTTTCATTAATGTCATGTTTCTTCTCTCAGCTACTCCATTCTGCTAGGGTCTCCCCGGCGCAGAGAGCTGGGATACTATCCATTGATGTACTATATAGTCCTTAAATTCACCAATGAGGTACTCTCCACCATGATCCGATCGTAAAGTCTTGATCAATTTACCTGTCCGACACTCCACTTCAGCCTTAAACTCTTTGAACTTATTAAAAGAGTCAGACTTGCATCTCATCAGGTAAACGTAACCAAACCTTGTACAATCATCCGTGAAAGTGATGAAGTACTCAAAACCTCCTCTAGTTGGTATAGATAAGGGATCACACACATCAGTGTGAACAAGACTCAATACCTCCTTGGCTCTATCCGCCTTAGGGGCAAATGACCTTTTGGTCATCTTTCCCATCAGGCAGGACTCATACTGAGTCCAATTTTACAATCTCAATGAGCCAAGGGCCTATCATGGATCAACCTCCTTGGCTCTATCCGCCTTAGGGGCAAATGACCTTTTGGTCATCTTTCCCATCAGGCAAGACTCATACTGAGTCCAATTTTACAATCTCAATGAGCCTAAGGGCCCATCATGGATCAACCTCTGAATCCTAGTTGAGTTGATATAACCAACCTTAGATGCCAATGATAAAAGTTATTGACATTGGTCTTTCTCTTCCTTGTTAAAGGTTCAAACTGAGAGTTATTTAATTAATTGTTAATAGGGTTTAAGAAAAATAGATTCACATACATGTGCCCAATACATAAAATTTCTCCATTTCTACTAATAGAAATACTAGAATAGAAAGATACAAAATATCCTTGATTTATTAGTTTTGCAACTGAAATAAAATTCAATCGAAATCCAGGTACAGATAAAGTATCTTTCAAAACCACTATTCTATTACAATAAAAAACAAGATCCAGCTCTCCAATTGCAAGGGCCGAAACTTGTGTTCCATTTCCCACACGTAATCCATGTTCACCCTTCTAGAGTCTTCTAATCTTTCTAAACCCCTGTAAGGAGTTACAGATATAATCATTGGCTCCTGAGTCAACAATCCAAGTGGAAGTTGATCCAACCATTGATATAAACTCTAGATAGAAAACATTACCTGTGGGGTTTTTCTTGGCTTGAAGATCTGGACACTCCTTTTTCCAGTGTTCCTTCAGTCTACATTTGAAGCACTTGCCCTTGGGTTTGTCTTTGGGCTTGGTCTTGGGCTGGCCCGCTGCGTTCCCCTTCTTCTTCTTGAACTTTCTGGGCTTGGGCCCAGTTCTAGAAGATGAAGCCTTAACAATCATAGCCTTTGATTGTGGCTTCATGACCTTCTCCGCCATCTGGAGTTCTTTCATCAACTTAGTTAAATCTATGTTCAACTTATTCATGTTATAATTCAACTTGAACTGAGTAAAGGAACCCAGCAGAGATTCGAGAACCATGTCCACTTGGCTCTCAGGATCAATGACAGCCCCTAAGATTTCTGCCTCCTCGAAATCAGGAATCATCTTAAGCATATGCTATCTGACTGATGCTCTCTCAGCTATCTTAGTGTTAATGATAGTTCGAAAAGCCTCCTGCCTTGCAGGCCAACTTTTATCCGTGAATATCGTGGCTAATGATTGAGTTATGTCATATACAGTAGTCATGTGCTCATGTTTGGACTGGAGCACATTAGACATGGAGGCCAACATGTAACAACGAGCCATCTCGTCGGCCTTTTTCCATACCTTCTCAGCCTCACGCTTCTCGACAGTGGAACCTTCCCCGATTACAGGGCAGGTTTTGTAAATGACATACTTATACTCTTTCGCTATGAGTATTATGTCTAGGTTCCTCTTTCAGTCCACATAGTTTGGTCTCGTTAGCTTATTCTCTCGGAGAATAACGGCCAATGGACTAAAAGAACCTCCCACCATTTCTGAAAAATCGAAAAATAAAAGAAAAAGATTCAGTTTATGAAAATAAAATAAATATGTGCACTTTATCCTTATTATCAAAACTGATAATAATCAATTTGGCTCTTAGAAAAACTGACATAGCTTCATGGGAAGATTAATAGTTTCCTAAACTAAGTGTGTTAACCACCACAAATTAATTTCCTTTCTAGGTAATGATCTAGAAGATAACTCCATCGAGGGGATAGCCATTTTCTCTCATTTTCTATGGACATACCTCATACTATGACCTCCAACGAGGGGTTGACCGATCATAGTACGTGTCCCGGGTTATTAATTACATCCCACCATTAAATCTAGATCCTTGTGGTATTCCCATCCTATACGGGTTCACTCCCAGGGTGACGCGAGGGGACCCACGATCTCTAATGAGGATCGTAATGGAAGCCGTGGGGCTGTTGGAACCCCTCTCCCACTTAGTTTTTTAAAAAACAAGGGTTTTCTGAAAAATATCCTTTTGAAAATTTCCATTAAGTTTTCCCTTAACTCAAAAATAAAATGTCTAAGTCCATAAAAATCTCTATGTCAAGGTTTATATCATTTGAGAGTTTTTCCCATGGACTAATTTTGTTTAAGCTAAAAACTTAATGATTTCAAAAATTTTCCAATTAAAACTTTCTAGAGACTTTGTTCTCAAGTCTATTTGACACAAATTAAAACAAAATGGCATTCTATTTTAACCTTACAAAAATATCTAAATCCAATATATTTTCTATGTCAAGAATTAAATCCTTTGAGAAAATATCTAAGGATTAATTTTTGTTCAAGCTAAAATAACCATTTAATTTGTAGAAAAAAAATGTTTTCCTTGTAAAAAACATTCCCAAAGACTTTGGTCTTTGGGAAAACGTGCACATAGGTACAAAAATAAATAGCATGCTAGAAAATAGTAGACATTTTCATGCTCTTCTATTTTTTAAACCTAAGTGTCTAGATAATAGAATTAAACACATTAATTAATTAATGGTCTTGTTTAATCCTAAAATTCCTTATTAATATTTTTCATGAAAAAATATTCCTTGAATATTAACTATTGCAAAATATTAACTTTACCTGGTATGGACCCAAAAACAAAAAGAAAATGCAAGAAAAATTACAAGGAAAAAATTATAAAAAAAAAAAAAAATTCCTTGGTCCACTGCACCCGCCACACTGGATCATGCACCCATTTGCACTATGGTCCACTGCACCCGCTACACAGAACCAAAACCTACAAGAAACCAGTGCGCGGACCGGCCTTCTAGACCCAAGCCGGTGCCAGTTCCAACACCCCCAAGCCGGCACCGGTTGTAATCTGATCGGCTCTTCCTGTAGTTTTTTTCTACGAATTTCCCCTATTTTTCTGCACAACTTCTGGCTTCGATGGATCCCCAATTTCAAATCAAATACAATGAAATCAACCAAAACCAACAATCGCCAATACGTATAAACATTGGGTTTACAAAATTTGCTAAGAAAAATAGAAAAATAGAAAATTACAAATTCCCTATACCTCCACTCGCGAGATTTAACAGAGAATCTATCCATACCAAAAACAGTGAAGGATCACAATTTTAATCACACATATGTGTCCAGTTTTATTCATCTAGATGCATGCTCCCTATATTTTTACAAAACCTTCATGCTCTGATACCAATTGAAGGCATAGAAAATGGAAAACACAGGGAACGCAGTGGAAGCAAAGATAAAAAACTGGAAAAACTAAAAAATAAGGGAATCCTGATCAGAGCCGGTACCAGTGCCGGTTGTGCTCTGGCAGGACTCCGAGGTTAAAAATTGTTTACCTCTTTTCCTCGTTCTAAGAGTTGGCTGGACCGGAATGTGTGCTACCGGGGTAGGTATGCTGGTTGAAGCCTCTGGTGCGATTCCTGCAAGCCTCATACTCCGTCTTTGCTTGTAGGTGAATGCCAAACTCTCAGTCTTCCAGTATATGGCCTGCCTAATTTCGTTTGGTGAACAATTCACAGACTAAGGAACTTTTTGGAGAGAGAGAGAGAGAGAGACGTCTGGCTATTTTCATAGAGAAGAAGCCGTCTTAGAGAATAATGTTCTATTAACAACGTTATTTCCAATCCTCGTATTTAACCTAAATAAAACCCTAGGTTAAACTGGACTGGGCCATTGGACTCTTAGTTTAAGCTTTTGGGCTTAATTAATTATTCTAATTAGAACCAACCTAATGACCCAATTAATAATTAATTTTTCAGCCCAAATAAACTAGTCCAATTAATAAGTCTATATTAGTTAAGTTCTAGGTTAATCTTTAATTATTCAAACTGAGCCAAAGTCACGAATAATTAATTAAACCACAAAACCAATTTAATTAATTATCTCTCCATGGACCTTTATTTTATTCTAGCCCAATAATTAAATCAGGCTACTTAAATAAAATAAATTCCATTTAATTTAAGATCAATTCCTTAGCCCGTATTTAATTAGGACTCATGGTCTATACTAGAGACCAAAAGACACACCGCCTTTGTGAATCCCCATCTAAAGCCAACCCTAGATTAAGAGGGTTGGGATGCATATCATATTATTTTGCATGAATATATATGTTTTGAATAATTTTATGGGCTCTAGAATTGTGGATTATATGTTAAAATGTTTAGTTATGCTTATTGAGTAGGAGGGGTAAAATGGTAATTTTGCTTGAGGTCAAAATAGGAAGATAGCTTGAGGATTTCATAAGAAGAATATGTGGTTGAGAAAATAGGAACAAGAGTTAGTGTGGTTTAGTGGTTAGAGCTTGGTGAATTAATTTCTAAGGTCATGAGTTCAAATCCCATCATTTAAGCTTTTGTCATGATTATCTTAACTAAGTTTGAATTTTTGTTTTCTTGCATTCCATGAAAATAGGAATGTTGTCTTAGGGGAGACATGAAGAGAATATCCTAATCTTATCCTCATGTCCTAAAAAGAATTCTAGAGGAATTCTTATCCTTTTTATTACCTCTAGCTTGTCCTAACATCTTTATAATTTGAATTAATTAAATCTCTTCTTTTGAACTCCAAAATTCTGTGATATTCCTTCACCTTGAATTTCGAAAATCAGCTTTGGAGGATGGGGAGTTGGCCAAAAATAGGAGAGGAAATAGGAAGGGGTTCCAAGAGAAATCAAACACCATGAAAGAACCTTCAAAAAATTCACCTTCATGTTATTCATGTTTTAGTGTAGGGAATTCTGGAAAATTTTCAAGAATTTTTGCAGACCATCATTTCAAAAATTCAGCCAGTAAACCACTTCATTTGCTGCCAAGAAAATGGTCATTTCATGTGGCTTGAAGGCTGGAAAATCTGTGCAATTTTCAGACTGTACAAACTGTGCAAAACCAGAAAAAAAAATTCTAGACATTTCGCAGCTTTCAACCAAGGAAATGAAGCTATTTTAGTCCATCTTCAAGCCAGCAAAACTCCTATGTATTTCTCCAGAAAGAAGGCTGGAAAACCACCTTTGGAAGACCTTCAAACCCCCTCAAGAATCAGATGCAAATCGGGTTGAAGGAGTGCAGAAATTCTGCACTAACCTTCGAAACATGGGACAGCTTGAAACCAGAATTTCCCAGCTTTACTCCTTCAAGCCTAGGCCGAAAACCACCCTTCAACTTCTGCAACATTGATCCTTGATCAGCCATGGACTGAACACCATTAACCCCACACTTACCTTGAACTCATGGACTCCATAACTACACCTCAAAACACTCCTAAGATCACTCCATTCAAACTCTTTTTGAACTTCAAAACAATTCCAGCGTTTCACTCCATTAAACCACTCTTGCATTAGGCTAACTAACCAGAATTTTCTCTGCCTTCATAGACTGAATTTCGGTCAGCTCTATAGACTGAACAAGCTCCATTCATTCCATCAAAACCACCTTGTTTAGCCGGCACCATTGAAGAGTGAAGAAACCTTCCTTGATCAAACACCATAGCTAGCCACCTATCTTAACCAACTCCACAACTTTCTCCATTGGAATTTCAAATAAAATCTGATCATTCTCTCTCCTTCTTGCTGGAAACTGAAACTCCCATTCACCCTAGACCATTCGGCTAGCTCTCTACCAGATTTCGTGCAGCTTTCTCCCACACTCTCTCCATTTTCACCAAGAACACACACTAAACTTCTTCAAGCCTAACCCTACTCTAAACACCTCCAATCACTCTCAAATACTCCAGATCACTTGTACTTAATCCCTAGACTTCAATTCTGGTATTTATAACGCAAAACCTCGCAAACAAGAATTTGCAAACGGATCAAAATTAGCCTTTTCCCTTGAAGGTCTCAAGAACATCAACAAGGTAAATCAAGAACAACCTTCTTGTTCATCTTTTTCCATTCAATTCTTAATATACCCTTCTAATTCTCTCTCTCTCTCTCTCTCTCTCTCTCTCTCTCTCTCTCTCTCTCTCTCTCTCTCTCTCTCTCTCTCTCTCTCTCTCTCTCTCTCTCTCTCTACCTTGTAGACCTTAGCTCAAACTTTTACCTATATTCCTAAATATTATTTATATTAAAATCTATTTGTTATTTATTAATTAAAATTTTAAATTAATTCATTTATTATTAATTTTATTTATTACTAATTATTTTTTATCTATTAAAAAATTTAATTAAAAATTTATTTGTAATTTATTATTTACTTATAATAAAGCTATTTTTAAATTACCATTTATTAATATTATTAGGACTTAATCCTATTTAAAATTCAAACCTTCTTTTATTTATTAATAAAAGCACTCAAGAATTATTAATTGAGTCTATAATTTATTAGCAATTATTTTAGAACCACAAGTTATTTTAACTTATCAAACTAGACTTATTTTATGAAATTCATTTTTTTAGCTAGCCTTAAAGCTTAGAACATTAGGGTTGTGATGGTAATGGGTTGAACTAGGATTATTTTGTGTAAGTGAGTTTAGCTTGAATGTAACCTTATGTTTTGTGTTTACCCCAGGCGGGGTTGGGTCAGCCTTGGAAGACTTCTGAGTTTGAGCAAGCAAAGAATCATGTAAGCTCCTGCATGGAATTTTGTGAAGACTAAAATTACTGTGGCAAGCCAAATGCGATTTGTATGGACATTTATTTTGTGAAGCTAATTAAGGACTGTTTTTCCTTTTTTATTCCGGACAAACAAATCATTTGAAAAATTAAACAAGCAGTTTTACACAAAATGCTAAACTCTTTCTAGAACCCAACTTTGACAAGACTTTTAGAAACCCTTAATTGCTATTTCCAAATAAAGCAGATTATGATCAATTTTCTCCCAAGTGGGATAATCAATGTTGAGTATTCAATAAGGGTAGACCACCAGGACTAGTCTTTGAAGGGTTAGGGTAAGACTCTCAATAGGTGGCCACCTCTGAGGGGTGAGTCTTCCCTGGATAGGATGCCAGTCCGGTAGGTCATGCCGGTCCGAGCTAGCAAGTTTCAGTCCTATGGACTATGTGTTCCGGAGTGGACAACTAGTAAGTTTGGGTGTAGAGATGGAGGAGTATCTCACCCGGTAGGCCGTACACCTACCTTTTTGTCAGCTTGCACAAAGTGTGGCATTCTGACCGTTATTTAGTTATGGGGCCCAACGTGTGGTAACCCATGGCTACCCATTTGAGTGGTTGTATTTATTGTGCACATGTATGATTTGAAAAGCGAAACGCCACTCTTTATTTTCAACATTTATTTAATGCTTGCCAGCACTTTTCCTTATGAAACTTTTGCAACTTGCATACATGAATTGTTTTACCTGAAACACTCAAAGCACACACGGGCTTGCTGAGATTTTTATCTCACCACCTTTTATACAATGTTTCTAGGGAGATCCTGCTGTGGAGGTCATTAGCTAGATTGTTGCCTATGCTTTGAGGACTCATGTTATTTTCTTTATGTTATGTATTGAGAGATTGTTGCAAACAATGTATTTTTGGATTTATTCCAGTATTCATCCTTTGGGTTGTAATAAGTTTAATTTTAAAGTCTTTATCTTATTTTATTCTGTGTAACCTAGTTATAAAGACCCCTTGTCCTCTGGACGGGGCGACATCCCCGGCCCTGATGGGCCTAGGTGGTGGGGATTTACTAGTGGTATCAAAGAGTAGGTTTAGGCAAGTATTGATGGTATATGTTTTGATTTATTAAGTTCAAACTGTTTGTCTGACCTGTCTTGTTTGTGTTGTAGGATGGTTAGAATGATTAGAACCGCAAGGAAATGGCAGCAATGGCACTCTCCCATTCCTATCTACCCGGAGGACTTACCAGTGTCTCAGCATGCATCTCAGCCTGCACCACAGCCAATCATTACCCTGGATGATAGTAGTGACGATGAGGTCCAAATTATTGAGCCACCTCCAATACCCGTGATCGACCTGGTTACTGACAGTGAAGACGAGGAGATAGACAATGAATATGTTCCCCTCCCTCCTAGTCCCATAGTTTACTTGGCAGCTGACAGTGATGACCCAGGGGAGATAGATTATGAATCTCCACCTAGACCTTTCTTTGTAACCCCACCCAATGAGGTTGAAACCGGGGAGAGTTCTAGGAGACTTGGGAAGGAGCCAATGGATGGGTTTGCCAATGGGTCTGGGAGAGACTTCACTAGGAATTCTGGGGGGTGGTTATATGAGGCTGACTTTGAAGATTCTGATGAGGACTAGAAAGGCTAAGTGCTGCTACAAGTGGGATATTTTATTTATTGCTTTTCATAAATTCCTATGCTAAGGATTTTCTTCTCTTTTCTCATATTTACTGCTTTAATTTCGAATTTATGCAAATAAGAATGCCTAGAGTACTATAGATCTTGAGGAAAATTTATATGCAATTCTTTATACAAAATTTGCATCTAATTTTCTTCCGCTTAACGTTGAATATGAATGCATGCTCAATTTGGATATTATTAACTTTGATGCATAAACTCATTATCTAGGGAATGGTTTAGAATGGCACCCAGATGTCGTACAGCCACATCCAGCAGAAGGGTTCCTGAGGCAGAGCCCGTGACACCAGAGTTTGATACAACTCAAATGCCATCACCAAACCAGGGGGATGAGAACGAAATGGGACCAGAGATGGGATCGAAAGAGCCAGTTAGCGTAACTATGACACAAGCATTCCACAAGGTGACTGAGATTCTGCAAACCTTGACAGAGCGAAGAAATTCGAAAGGGGAAGACGAGGCATTGGAGCGGTTTTTGAAATTTCAACCACCTATCTTTTTAGGGGAGGCCGAACAAGACCAGAAAGCCGAACAATGGGTGGAACAAATGGAGGATATCTTTGCTACGCTCCAGTACACGAAGAAGCGAATGGTGAAGTTTGCTGCGTTCCGGTTGAGGTGTCTAGCTCGGGCATGGTGGCAAAGGGTTAGGACGACTGGGAGATGATTGACCAAGACTGGACATGGGCTAATTTTGAAGAAGCATTCCAGGCAAAATATATCCCTCAGTGGATAGTTGAGAAACGGGAAAATGAGTTCCAGAATCTAAAGTAGGGAAGCCTAACGGTAGCCCAATACGCAGCCCAGTTCACGCAACTGTCAAAGTACTGCAAGAGGCTGGTGGATACTGAACAGAACAGAACGAGGCAGTTTTTTAAGGGATTAAGGCAAGAGTTAAGAAGGGCGTTAGCACCCTCTCCACCGACGACTTACTCGGGGGCTATGGCGCAGCCACCCGTACTGAGAATGAGGATCGCAACCGATTGGCTCCACGACCGTTCGTACCGTCAAGACAGTCGCCGAGACCTTTTCAGAGGCAGCAACCTAACAAGGGCCCTGCCAACCAGCAATGGCAGAATCGGGGAAAGCAAGCCCGAATAGCACCGGTTGGTCCTGCACAAAATCTTCCATTATGCCGGCACTGTGGAAAAATGGGCCATATTGAGAAAAATTGTTGGTCCCGAAGAGGTGAGCGGTAGTCCTACCACTGCGGAGACCCGAATCATTTGCGGAACACCTGCCCTAAACTTCTTCGGATCGGACAAGGGAACCCAGCTCAGAACCTGGGGCCCAATCGAGCCAATACCTCGGAAGCTTCCGGGAGTGGAACGCAGAAGCCGCAAGTGAAAGCAAAAGTTTTCGCTCTCAACCGGGAGGAGGTTAGAGCTGATGCAGCAGTAGTGGAAAGTACGTTTACTATCCAAGGTTGTTCCGTTAATGCATTGATAGACCCTGGATCTATCCACTCCTATTTAAATAAGAATTGTGCATATCAATTGGGTTGGGATGGAGTAGAACTACCTTTTACCTTATTAGTAAGTACACCTTTAGGGAAAATGGTGCAAGCGGATCGGTATGTGCAGAATTGTAAAGTTGAAGTAGGGAGAGAAAGCTTGGAGGGAGATCTAATAGTCTTAGCTACTGATGATTATGATTTAATACTGGGAATGGATTAGCTAGCGAAGCATGGTGCTAGAGTACACTGTAAGAATAAGTCAGTTCAGTTCATTAGACCAGGATGTGATGTGTTCAATGGCAAGAAAGTAAAAGAATTGAAGTTTTTGATAGCTGGGGCTAAAGCCCAGAAATCATTGAGGCAAGGATGTCAAGGATATCTGGCCTATGTGATAAACAAGCTAAAGGACCAGTGCACCCTGGAGGCTACTGAGGTGGTAAAGGATTTTCCCGATGTGTTCCTTGCGGAACTCACTTCTCTACCTCCCAATCGAGAAGTTGAGTTCACCATTGATCTAGTCCCAGGAGCGGAACCGGTGTCTCGAACTCCGTATCGGATGGCACCGGCGGAGTTGAAAGAATTAAAGGAGCAGCTAGAAGAGTTGGTGAGGAAAGGCTATATCAAACCTAGCACGTCACCCTGGGGAGCACCTGTGCTATTTGTAAAGAAAAAGGACGGGACTCTAAGGTTGTGTATTGACTACGAGGCTTGAACAACCTGACCATCAAGAATAAATATCCTCTGCCATTAATTGACGAACTATTCAACCAGTTGCAAGGATCCAGTTGTTACTCCAAACTGGATTTGAGGCAAGGCTACTATCAAGTGAGGATAAAAGAGGAAGATATTCCTAAGACGGCCTTCAATACAGGATATGGTCACTATGAGTGTGGTGATGCCTTTCGGGGTAACCAACGCACCCGCAATATTTATGGATCTGATGCATCGAGTGTTCTAGCCCTACTTGAATAAGTTCGTGGTGGTCTTCATCAACGACATACTTATATACTCCAAGAGCCGAAGGACCATGCAGAACATTTGAAGTTAGTACTAGAAAAGCTAAGGGAGCACAAGCTTTACGCCAAGTTTAGCAAGTGCGAGTTTTGGCTGGATAGTGTGGCATTTCTTGGTCACGTGGTGACCAAGGAGGGGATCAAAGTAGACCCAGCAAAGGTTGAAGCCGTTTCAAACTGGAAGCAATCAGAGAACATCACGGAGATTCGAAGCTTCTTGGGATTGGCTGGCTACTACCAGAGGTTTATTAAGGGGTTTTCAACGCTAGCATCTCCTATGACTTGGCTGCTGAGAAAGGACGTACCCTTTGTTTGGAATGAAAAATGCGAAAAGAGTTTTCAAGAGTTGAAGCGGAGGATAATGACAGCGCCTGTGTTGAGTCTACCGGAGGCAGATAAACCTTACGCTCTATATACGGATGCTTCGAAGGAAGGCTTGGGAGCAGTTTTGATGCAAGATAGGAAGGTGATCGCCTATGCTTCTTGAAAATTGAAGCGCATGAAGCTAATTATCCCACGCATGATCTGGAGCTGGCTGCCATTGTGTTCGCATTAAAGAAGTGGCGACACTATTTGTATGGAGCGGAATATGAGGTGTTCACTGACACAAATGCCTGAAGTACATCTTCACCCAGAAAGACTTGAATTTGAGGCAGCGAAGATGGATGGAATTTCTGGAAGAGTACCGTTGTCCTATCAACTACCACCCTAGGAAAGCCAACGTCGTTGCTGATGCCCTGAGTCGGAAAGTCAGAATGGCCAGGCTAAGGGTACAGGAGGTCTAGGTAGTTCAGGATGTGTTGGATAGAAGAGTAGAAGTGCAAGAAGAGAAGATTATTATTAATAACCTGAGGTTGATACCAAATCTAAGACAGGAGATTATTGAGGCCCAGCAGAGTAATGCGGAATTTCAGCTTTTCAAGGACAAAGAGCTTAAACGGCAAGGCAGTGAATTCCGACAGGACGGAGCGGGAGTGTTGTACTTCCGAGATCGTTTGTGTGTACCCGAGGAGCACCAATTGAGGGACAGAATTTTAGAAGAAGCGCACATGAGCAAGTACGCCATTCATCCGGGAGAGGTCAAGATGTATCAAGACCTGAAAAAGTCTTATTGGTGGCCCGGGATGAAGCGGAACATGGTTAAGTATATCTCAACGTGTTTAACCTGTCAGAAGGTCAAAGTGGAGCACAAAAAGGTGGTAGGATTATTACAACCGTTGCCAGTACCGGAATGGAAATGGGAAGAGGTGACCATGGACTTTGTTACCGGACTCCCTATGGCAAGGAACCAAAAGGACGCCATATGAGTGGTGGTAGATCGATTGACCAAGTCGGCACATTTCATACCCGTGAATATAAGGGATTCAATGGAAAAATTGGCTCAGACCTACGTGCGGGAAATAGTCAGATTACACGGAGTGCCTTCAAGTATTGTGTCCGACCATGATCTGAGATTTACATCCTGATTCTGGGGTGAGTTTCAAGAATCGATGGGTTCTAGTCTGAAGTTCAGTACGACGACGCATCCGCAGACCGATGGCCAGTCAAAAAGGGTTATTCAGATATTGGAGGATATGTTGAGAGCCTGTGTATTGGATTTCCGGGATAAGTGGATCGAAAGTGTGTCGTATGCCGAGTTGTCATACAATAACAGTTATCAAGCTTCAATTGGAATGGCTCCGTATGAAGCTCTATATGGTCGTAAGTGTCAAGTACCGTTATACTGGAGCTGGTAAGAGGATGGACACATAAGCAAATCGGGAGAAGTCTATGTTCAAGAAATGTTGGATAAGGTCAAGTTAATTAGGGAAAGGTTGAAAGCAGCCCAAAGCCGACAAAAGAGTTATGCAGACAATAGGCGAAGGGAGTTAGAATTTCAGGAGGGAGACAGCGTATTCCTAAAACTGACACCAAATAGGGGAATCCTGAAACATCCGAAAGGGGGAAAGCTGAATCCGAGATACTTGGGACCGTTTCCAATAAAGGAGAGAATTGGGCCGGTGTGTGTATCGATTGGATTTGCCAGATGGGTTGACGAGAATTCACGACGTATTCCATGTTTCGCAACTGAGGAAGTACAACGCCAATCCCAGACATGTTTTGAATATGAGCCGTTAGTGCTACAACCCGACCTGAGCTATGAGGAGAAACCCGTAAAGATATTGGACCGAAGTATTAAGACTCTCCGGAACAAGCAGACTCCGATGGTAAAAGTGCAGTGGGAGCATCATGGCACGCAAGATGCCACATGGGAAACAGAAGAATGGGTAAAGCAAAAGTATCCCGATCTGAGATAAAGGTGCGTCTGAATTTCGGGACGAAATTCTCCTAAAGAGGGGAGGATGTGAAACCCCATCTAAAGCCAACCCTAGAGTAAGGGGGTTGGGATGCATATCATATTATTTTGCATGAATATATATGTTTTGAATAATTTTATGTGCTTTAGAATTATGGATTATAGGTTAAAATGCTTAGTTATGCTTATTGAGTAGGAGGGATAAAATGGTAATTTTGCTTGAGGTCAAAATAGGAAGATAGCTTGAGGATTTCATAAGAAGAATATGTGGTTGAGAAAATAGGAACAAGAATTAGTGTGGTTTAGTGGTTAGAGCTTGGTGAATTAATTTCTAAAGTCATGAGTTCAAATCCCATCATTTAAGCTTTTGCCATGATTATCTTAACTAAATTTGAATTTTTGTTTTCTTCCATTCCATGAAAATAGGAATGTTGTCTTAGGGGAGACATGAAGAGAATGTCCTAATCTTATCCTCATGTCCTAAAAAGAATTCTAGAGGAATTCTTGTCCTTTTTATTACCTCTAGCTTGTTCTAACATCTTTATAATTTGAATTCATTAAATCTCTTCTTTTGAACTCCAAAATTCTGTGATATTCCTTCACCTTGAATTTAGAAAATCAGCTTTGGAGGATGAGCAGTTGGCCGAAACTAGGAGGGGAAATAGGAAGGGGTTCCAAGAGAAATCAAACACCATGAAAGAACCTTCAAAAAATTCACCTTCATGTTATTCATGTTTTAGTGTAGGGAATTCTGGAAAATTTTCAAGAATTTTTGCAGACCATCTCTTCGAAAATTCAGCCAGTAAACCTCTTCATTTGCTGCCAAGAAAATGGTCATTTCATGTGGCTTGAAGGCTGGAAAATATGTGCAATTTTCGGACTGCACAAACTGTGCAAAACCAGAAAAAAAATTCTAGACATTTTGCAGCTTTCAACCAAGGAAATGAAGCTATTTTAGTCCATCTTCAAGCCAGCAAAACTCCTATGTATTTCTCCAGAAAGAAGGCTGGAAAACCACCTTTGGAAGACCTTCAAACCCCCTCAAGAATCAGATGCAAATCGGGTTGAAGGAGTGCAGAAATTCTGCACAGAAATTCTGCACTAACCTTCGAAACATGGGACAGCTTGAAACCAGAATTTCCCAGCTTTGCTCCTTCAAGCCTAGGCCGAAAACCACCCTTCAACTTCTGCAACATTGATCCTTGATCAGCCATGGACTGAACACCATTAACCCCACACTTACCTTGAACTCATGGACTCCATAACTACACCTCAAAACACTCCTAAGATCACTCCATTCAAACTCTTTTTGAACTTCAAAACAATTCCAGCATTTCACTCCATTAAACCACTCTTGCATTAGGCTAACTAACCAGAATTTCCTCTGCCTTCATAGACTTAATTTCGGTCAGCTCTATAGACTGAACAAGCTCCATTAATTCCATCAAAACCACCTTGTTTAGCCGGCACCATTGAAGAGTGAAGAAACCTTCCTTGATCAAACACCATAGCTAGCCACCTACCTTAACCAACTCCACAACTTTCTCCATTGGAATTTCAAATAAAATCTGATCATTCTCTCTCCTTCTTGCTGGAAACTGAAACTCCCATTCACCCTAGACCATTCGGCCAGCTCTCTACCAGATTTCGTGCAGCTTTCTCCCACACTCTCTCCATTTTCACCAAGAACACACACTAAACTTCTTCAAGCCTAACCCTACTCTAAACACCTCCAATCACTCTCAAATACTCCAGATCACTTGTACTTAATCCCTAGACTTCAATTCTGGTATTTATAACGCAAAACCTCGCAAACAAGAATTTGCAAACGGATCAAAATTAGCCTTTTCCCTTGAAGGTCTCAAGAACATCAACAAGGTAAATCAAGAACAACCTTCTTGTTCATCTTTTTCCATTCAATTCTTAATATACCCTTCTAATTCTCTCTCTCTCTCTCTCTCTCTCTCTCTCTACCGAAATGGTTGATCAACCATCAACCATGGCTATTTTTCCCGATGGATCACTCAAGACTCTCTATCGTGCGTGGACCTTCTCTTGTCTTCATCAAAGCAATTGACAATTAAGTATCCATTCTTGAATCCTTTCTTTTTTAAATTCTGAAATCATGTCTCCTAGGTGTTGATAGGGAGATAGAGTATGAATGGAGATTGAGTATATGCATGTGGATTAAGGGGATGGAGTTAAGACATGATGATTGTTGTATATGGCTAAGTTGTATGTGTTTTCTTTTTGAATCATTGTATGTTCTTCGTGCTTAACGAATTTTATGGATGTTTGAAGCATGTTAGAGATCATGACACCAAAGGTGATTAGGCTCTTATGTTTCTATTTTCCATTGAAGCCATTTATGATGATTATGCCTAGAAGGAAGTTAGCTTTGTGATAGTGTGTTAAGTCAAGCATTTGTTCATGAATGGATTGGTTTATTATTTGATGTTGGAGAATGTGTTTATGAATCTTTTCTAGCAATAGGAAAATCATAGTGAAAGAGTATTTCCTTGTTAAGTCTGGGTTATTTTTATCAACAAAATTTTATAGAATTACTACTATATTTTTCTCTATAAATTTCGAAACTCTAAGAAGATTTTGAGTGGTTTATTAATTAAAATATTAATATTTTCTTTATCAAATAAATGAGATCTTTTGTTAAAAATAATATATATATATATAGTAATAAATCTTTTATAATAAATAAAATATTAGAATTAATAGATGACCTTGTAGACCTTAGCTCAAACTTTTACCTATATTCCTAAATATTATTTATATTAAAATCTATTTGTTATTTATTAATTAAAATTTTAAAATAATTCATTTATTATTAATTTTATTTATTACTAATTATTTTTTATCTATTAAAAAATTTAATTAAAAATTTATTTGTAATTTATTATTTACTTATAATAAAGCTATTTTTAAATTACCATTTATTAATATTATTAGGACTTAATACTATTTAAAATTCAAACCTTCTTTTATTTATTAATAATAGCACTCAAGAATTATTAATTGAGTCTATAATTTATTAGCAATTATTTTAGAACCCCAAGTTATTTTAACTTATCAAACTAGACTTATTTTATAAAATTCATTTTTTTAGCTAGCCTTAAAGCTTAGAACATTAGGGTCGTGATGGTAATGGGTTGAACTAGAATTATTTTGTGTAAGTGAGTTTAGCTTGAATGTAACCTTATGTTTTGTGTTTACCACAGAGGGGGTTGGGTCAGCCTTGGAAGACTTCTGAGTTTGAGCAAGCAAAGAATCAGGTAAGCTCCTGCATGGAATTTTGTGAAGACCAAAATTACTGTGGCAAGCTAAATGCGATGTGTATGGACATTTATTTTGTGAAGGTAAATAAGGACTGTTTTTCCTTTTTTATTCCGGACAAACAAATCATTTGAAAAATTAAACAAGCAGTTTTACACAAAATGCTAAACTCTTTCTAGAACCCAACTTTGACAAGACTTTTAGAAACCCTTAATTGCTATTTCCAAATAAAGCAGATTATGATCAATTTTCTCCCAAGTGGGACAATCAATGTTGAGTATTCAATAAGGGTAGACCACCAGGACTAGTCTTTGATGGGTTAGGGTAAGACTCTCAGTAGGTGGCCACCTCTGAGGGGTGAGTCCTCCCTGGATAGGATGCCAGTCCGGTAGGTCATGTCGGTCCGAGCTAGCAAGTTTCAGTCCTATGGACTATGTGTTCCGGAGTGGACAACTAGTAAGTTTGGGTGTAGAGATGGAGGAGTATCTCACCCGGTAGGCCTTAAACCTACCCTTTTGTCAGCTTGCACAAAGTGTGGCATTCTGACCGTTATTTAGTCATGGGGCCCAACGTGTTGTAACCCATGGCTACCCATTTGAGTGGTTGTATTTATTGTGCACATGTATGATTTGAAAAGCGAAACGCCACTCTTTATTTTCAACACTTATTTAATGCTTGCCAGCACTTTTCCTTATGAAACTTTTGCAACTTGCATACATGAATTGTTTTACCTGAAACACTCAAAGCACACACGGGCTTGCTGAGATTTTTATCTCACCACCTTTTATACCATGTTTCCAGGGAGATCCTGCTGTGGAGGTCATTAGCTAGATTGTTGCCTATGCTTTGAGGACTCATGTTATTTTCTTTATGTTATGTATTGAGAGATTGTTGCAAAAAATGTATTTTGGATTTGTTCAAGTATTCGTCCTTTGGGTTGTAATAAGTTTAATTTTAAAGTCTTTATCTTATTTTATTCTGTATAACCTAGTTATAAAGATCCCTTGTCCTCTGGACGGGTCGACATCCCCAGCCCTGATGGGCCTAGGTGGTGGGGTGTTACAGCCTTGGTTACTAAAATGACCAAAATACCCTTGCCATATAAATAGCTATATTTTGCATTTTAAATATTTCCTACTATCACCATAAAGAAATATTGACCCCAAGGACAGTGCTGCGTTAGCAAAGTCTCCGACGTACAGGTGTAATGACTAAAATACCCCTCTATACATTGTCGTATATTCAGAGAGGAAGAAGTGTACTAACACGTCTCTAAATGACATCTATCATCCTTAGGCCTCTAGTCCAATAATCTATGACCTCCTGAATTATTTCCTTTTTCCAAGGGAGCTACCCTAAAGCAAACATCCAAGTCATGTTTCCCAGGGCCCTGGATTTTTAGATCATTCAGACAACCATAAGGGGCGATATAATATAGAAACTATCTTGTATAAGTCTATCTTAACTAACTAGTCACACATACCCAACATGCTAGTATATTGGCCCTACGATAGAACCTCAACTATAGCATATCAAAGTATATGCTTCCAGCTTCGTCAGACCACCAACTCATACTCAAGTCGTAGAGTACTAGTCTACGTTGTAGCGATAGTAGTCTAGGTTTCTACCATATAGTACTTTTAGATACCACTACTATAGGTCCTATTCTACGTATTCGAAATACGCTTATGTCATGAAATAAGTGGACTACTCACTGGCTAAAAGTAAGCCATTCCCTATTTAGAATTCACAACATAATAACCTAGACATGATGAGATTCCCATTCTCATCAATCGGTTAAGAACAAATGTTTATGTATTAAGTAACCCATGACCCATACCTTACTGTGAAAGACCTCCATTCACATGGACCACATTACTTAAACACAATAGGTCTTTTCTAAACGTAATTGTGCACAAATAAAATTGTAAATTCACAAACAATTTTTGAAAATAAATTTTTTTATTAAAACATTCGATATTTACATCAGAAACCTAGTCTAAGAGGGCATATTTTCCAACAATTGTAAAATACGATATTTAACAAATCTTGTGTTATAGACCTTGGTCGTATTTATTAGATATTAACCAAGCTAAAAAGGATCTCATCTGGCAAAAAATGTTTGAACTTTAAACAAATATTTAATTTAGAACCCTTTTGGACATATCTATAAGAAAAAAATAAAAAGAGGGGTTCGTGTGACCCATGTTAATTGGTTTTATTCTTCCTTACTATATAACTCTTCTTTCTTTTGCTATATTCCCGTATGCTTATATTTTTATGCTATGCTTATATTTTAATATAAAACTTGTGTAAAAATTTTATACTCTCTGTTTTGTCACTTTTATAACATCTTTTGTTTTTGTTCTTTTACTTTCTTACTTTTATGCTTTTATAGTTCTTTGCTCCCCTTAAGAGGTTCTTGCTTCATAGAATAGAAACATAGCATAAAAATAGAATTCTATATAGCTATATACAAATAGGTTATATATATATGTAACACCCCACTACCTAGGCCCAACAGGGCCAGGGATGTCGTCCTGTCCAAAGGACAAGGGGTCTTTATAACTAGGACACACAAACGAAAATAAAAAAATACTTTAAAATTAAAACTTATTACAATCCAAAAATTTAAGAACAAATCCAAAATAAATTATTCACTATCAGCTCTCAAAGCAACATATAAAATAAACAACAAGAGTCTTCAAGCAAGCAACATTCAAGCTACTCATCCCCACAGTAGAATCGACCTGAAACATGGCATAAAAGGTGATGAGATAAAAATCTCAGCAAGTCCGTGTGTGCTTTAAGAGTTCAGGTAAAATAGTTCATGTATGCAAGTTGTAAAAACTTCATAAGAAAAAGTACTGACAAGCATGAAAAAATGTTAAAAAATAATGAGTGGCGTTTTGCTTTTCCAACCATACATGTGCATAATAAAATCAACCACTCAAAAAGGCGACCATAGGTTACCACACATTGGTCCCCATGACCATGCAATGGTCAGAATGCCACACTTTGTACAGACTGACAAAAGGTAGGTGAATGGCCTACCGGGTAAGATACTCCTCCTTCTCAACACCTAAACATACCGGTTCTCCACTCCGGAAACACACAGTCCACGTGACTGAAACTTGCCAGCTCGGACCAGCATGACTAAGTAGTACTGTCGCTTTTCCAAGTTGAGTTCATCTTCTGCAGGTGGCCTCCTGCCAGAAGACTCGTTCTTACCTTCAAAACTAGTACTACTAGCCTACACTTATTGAGTACTCAACGTTGATTGTCCTACTTGGGAGAAAATTGATAAAATATTGCTTCATTTGGAAATAGCAATTAAGGGTTTCTAAAGTTCGTGTCAAAGTTGGGTTTAGAAAGAGTTTGGTCTTTGAGCAAAACTGCTTGTTCATTTTCAAATAATTTGCTTGAGCGAAACAAGAAAAGAACCAGTCCTCAATTGCCTTTATAAAATGAGTGTCCATAAACTCCGTGTTTTGCTTGCCATAGTAACCTTTTGTCATCAAATAAGTTTTATGCAGGAGCTTACCTGATCCTCTGCTTGAGCTAAATCAAAGATCTTTCAAAGCTGACCTAACCCCGCCTGGGGTAAACACAAGCCATAATTAAACTCAAGCCAAATTCACTTCTATAAATAATCCTAGTTCAACTTATTACGATCATGACCCTAATGTCATAAGCTTAAAGGCTAGATGACAAAGGTTTTATAAAAAAAAATAATAATAAGTTTAGCTTGATAATAAAATAACTAGGGGTTGTAAAATAATTACTAAGAGGTTATAGGTTCAAATATAAATCTTTGTTATTAATAAACTAGGGTTTATTTGATGAAGGATCCTATGTCCTAGATGATATTATTAAAATAAATAATAAATTATTACTAATCTCTTAATTAATAATTAATAGTTAAAAAATAACCAATAAATGAAATTAATAATAAGTAAATTTTAATAAATCTTGATCAAAATATAATAAATAGATTTCAATAGTATATATGAATGTATGACCTAATAGATCAATATTTTACCTATTATTATTTATATAAAAGGGCTTATTTAATATTATTATTATATATGATATTTATATATATTATTTTTAACAGAAGATATCATTTATTTGGCTAAAATTTTACTATTTTATTTAATATTCCAACTCCAAGGCTTCTAGGGTTTTCGAAATTATTGAGGGAAAATATAGTCTTAATTTTGATTAACGTAATAAAATCGACTAATTAAAATATCTTAAGATCAACAAGGTCATGATCATAATTCTCCTATTGCTAACAATAATCATGAACATAAAATCCAACATCAATTATCAAACCATTCCATTCATGAATAAAGGCTTAAATCCATACCTACTAGCATATGGCTAAATGTCTACTAAGCATAATCATGTACATAGCTTCAACAAGAATACAACATAAAACCCTATTCACCAAAGGTGACATAATATCTATCATGCTTAATCATCCATACTTACTCACAACATGAAGAGCATGCAACAAACCCCAAAATATCATAACACTCAACCATGACAAAACATCCTCATGCTCCAATCTCAACTCATTCATACAAACACATACTCAATCTCCAATCATATTCTATCCTTTTCTAATAACATCTAAGAGACATGATTTTTAGAATTGAAAAGAGGGTTAAAGAGAAATACTTGGATGATGACAATCTTGTTGATGATCTAAGGAGGTCCACACGCGTAGGAGGCTTGAATTGTCCAAGGAAGAAGAAGAGAAACAGTTATGGTGGAAACAACCATTTCAGCCGAGAGAGAGAGAGAGAGAGAGAGAGAGAGAGAGAGAGAGAGAGAGAGAGAGAGAGAGAGAACATTAGTATATTATGTTTAAATATTAAAGGAAAGAAGATTATCAAAATCATTCTTGGTTACCTTGAGAGGGTTCTTGAATCTTTAAAAAAAATTCTGATTTTTTATCCGATAGTAGAATTTTGTTTTTAATGTTTGGTGTTATAAAATACAAAAATGGACTCTAAAGGGTGAGTAGACGTGATCTGGAGTTTTTAGAAGGGATTGGAGAGTTTTGGAGTGGTCTTAGGCTTGGAGGATGATGGTGTGTGTTCTTGGTGTTTTTGGAGAAATGGAAAGAATGGAGAGAAAGCTGGATGAATTTTGTTGAAAGATGTTGGCCAAATGGTTAGGGGATTCTTGTGATTGAATTTTTAGATTAGGGAGAAGAGGGAAATTTGATCATTTGAATTTCATTAGGAATAATTCATGGAGTGAATTAAGGTAGAAGATATGGTAGAGTGGTTTGATTGATGGAGGTTCTTTGGGGCTGCTATGGCCGACTGGATTTTGCTGGGGTTTTGCTGAGATGAATGACGTTTGGAAAATCTATAGGGTGACCAAAATTCTGAGTTTAAGGGTAGGAGAATTTCTGGTTATTTGAAGCTTAATTCATGGATGTTTTCATGAAGCAGTTTGCTGAAATTTTAAATTCTAATTGGGAACTTGATTGGAGTAATTGATGGAGGAATTTAAGGAGTGGCTATGGTGTTCATTTCATGCAGATCAATGGAGGAGGTAATGAAGTTCAGTTCATGGTTGAATAAGGTTGGTTTCACAGAAAATTGAAGTGAGTTTCGGACAAGGTTTGAAGAGGGAGCAAGGCTAGAATTTCTGGTTGTTCATTCGAATGGTTTGCTGGAATTTTTGTGTAATTTTTTTTTGCAATGTTCCAGCCGACTTGTATTGAGTTTGAAGAGGTATTGGAGGGTTCTTTAAGACTGGTTTCTAGCCTTCTTTGTGGAGGAAAGGCATAGGTGAATTACTAGTTTGAAGGCGTGAAGAAACAGCTTGGTTTTTTGCCCGCTAAGCTGCGAAATTGTCCAGGATTTTTTTCCTAGTTTGACAGCTTTGTGCAGTCCGATTTTTGGCCAAGGATTTCAGTCTTCAAGCTGAAAAAGTTGGCTATTTTTCTGGCAATATTTGAGTGAGAAAAATGGCTGAAGTTTTTGAAAACTGGTCTAACAAAGAAGCTGGAAAATTTCCATATTGCTACCATGAAGAAGATGAATACTTATGGAGTGAAGTTTGAAGGTTCAACCATAGAGATTAATTCTCTTGGGAACCTTCTTTAACTCCTTCCCCATTTTCAGCCAATACTCTATCCTCTAAGAGTCATTTTCGAGATTCTAAGGTTAATAAACCTGGCTGAATTTTCTGGAAATAAAAATTGCTTTGGATAAATTGAACTACTTAATAGATAAAGAATTAAGGTAAGCTAGAGAGTAGAATGACATGAATCCTTTAAGAGTTCTTTTAAGGTAGAAGAATAGGACTAGAACATCCCCTTCATGTCTCCCCTAGGACAACACTCCTAGTTCTACTTATGGGATACAAAGGCCAAAAAGTCCAATCCTTAAACAAAATAAAATTATTCATGCTAAATCTTAAATGATGGGATTTGAACTCAAGACCTTAAGGATTAATTCCAAAGCTCTAACCACTCAACCACAACAACTCTTTTCTTATTTTCCCTCCCAAATACTCTTCCTATTTAATCTTCAAGCTATCTCTCTATTATTGACCTCAAGCAAAATTACCATTTTACCTTTCAATAAATACAACTAAACCTTCTAGACTATAAATCACAATCCTAAAGCACATAAAATCATTTAAAAATATATTTATGCATGCAAGAAAATATGATATGCATCCCAACCCCCTTACTCTAGGGTTGGTTTTAGTTAGGGTTTCACATCCTCCCCTCCTTAGGAGAATTTCGTCTCGAAATTCAGGCATACCTCTTTCTTGGATCGGAATACTTCCGCTTTACCCACTCTTCTGTTTCCCATGTTTCATCTCGCATGCCATGATGCTCCCACCATACCTTTACCATCAGCATCTGCTTGTTCCGGAGAGTCTTAATACTTCGGTCCAATATTCGTACGGGTTTCTCCATATAGCTCAGGTCAGGTTGTAACACCAACGGCTCCTCATTCAAAACATGACCGGGATCGGCGTTGTACTTCTTCAGCTGCGATACATGAAACACGTCGTGAATTCCTGTCAATCCATCTAGCAAATCCAATCGGTACGCCACCGGCCCAATTCTTTCCTTTATCGGGAATGGTCTCAAATACCTCGGATTCAGCTTCCCACCTTTCGGATGCTTCAAGATTTCTCTATTCGGTGTCAATCTCAGGAATATACTATCTCCCACTTGGAATTCTAAATCTCTCCGCCTATTGTCTGCATAGCTCTTTTGTCAGCTCTAAGCTGCTTTCAACCTTTCCCTGATTAACTTAACCTTGTCCAACATTTCCTGAATACAAACTTCTCCAGTTTTGCTTATATGTCCATCTTCTTACCAACTCCAGTATAGCAGTACCTAACACTTGCGCTCATATAATGCCTCATACGGAGCCATTCCAATCGAAGCTTGATAACTGTTATTGTACAACAACTCCGCATGCAGCATATATTCGATCCATTTATCCCCAAAATCCAGAACACACGCTCTCAGCATATCCTCTAGCATCTGTATAACCCCCTTTTTGACTACCTATCGGTTTGCGGATGTGCCGTCGTACTGAACTTCAGACTCGACCCTATTAATTCTTAAAACTTGCCCCAAAATCGAGATGTAAACCTTAGATCTTGGTCAGACACAATACTGGAAGGCACTCCATGCAGTCGGACTATTTCTCGCACATAGGTGTGCGCCAACTTCTCTATGGAATCTCTTACATTCACTGGTATGAAATGTGCTAATTTGGTCAGTCGATCCACCACCACCCATATGGCGTCCTTTTGGGTCCTTGACATAGGAAGTCCGGTAATGAAGTCCATGGTCACTTCCTCCCACTTCCATTCAGGTACTGGCAACGGTTACAACAGTCCAGCTAACTTTTTGTGCTCCACTTTGACCTTCTGACAGGTGAGACATGTCGAGACATACTTAACCACATCCCGCTTCATTTCGGAGTGCCAATAGGCCCTTTTCAAATACTGATACATTTTGACCTCTCCTGGATGAATGGCGTACTTGCTCTTATGCGCCTCTTCCAAAATTCTGTCCTTCAATTGATGCTCTTTGGGTACATACAACTAATCTCTGAAATACAAAACTCCCACTTCATCTTATCGGAATTCGCTACCTTACCGTTTGAGCTCCTTGTCCTTGAAAAGTTGAAATTCTGCATTATTTTGCTGAGCTTCAATAATTTCTCGCCTTAGATCTGGTATCAACTTTAGGTTGATAACAACAATCTTCTCCCCCTGCACTTCCACTCTTCTATCCAACACATCCTGAACCACTTGAATCTCCTGTATCCTTAGCCTGGCTATACTGACTTTCCTGCTCAGGGCATCAGCAACAACGTTGGCCTTCCCGGGATGATAGTTGATTGGACAACGATACTCTTCCAGAAATTCCATCCATCTTCGCTACCTCAGATTCAAGTCCTTCTGGGTGAAGATGTACTTCAGGCTCTTGTGATCAGTGAACACTTCATATTTAGCTCCGTACAAGTAGTGTCGCCACTTCTTTAAAGTGAATACAATAGTAGCCAGCTCTAGATCATGCGTAGGATAATTGACTTCGTGAGGCCTCAACTTCCAAGAAGCATTGGCGATCACCTTTCGGTCTTGCATCAAAACTACTCTCAAACCTCCTTTCGAAGATTCAGTATACAGCACGTAAGGCTTATCTCCCTCTAGCAGACTCAACACTGGTGCTGTCATCAATCTTCGCTTCAGCTCTTAGAAGCTCTTCTCATATTTTTCACTCCAAACAAATGGTACATCTTTCCTCAGCAGTCGGGTCATAGGCGACGCGAGCATTGAAAATCCTTTGATGAACCTCCTATAATAGCCAGCCAATCCCAAGAAGCTTCGAATCTCGGTGATGTTCTCCGATTGCTTCCAGTCTGATACTGCTTCAACCTTTGCTGGGTCTACCTTGATTCCATCCTTGGTCACCACGTGGCCAAGAAATGCCACACTGTCCAGCCAAAACTCACACTTGCTAAACTTGGCGAAAAGCTTATGCTTTCTTAGCTTCTCCAATACCAGCTTCAGATGTTCTGCATGCTTCTCCAAACTTTTGGAATAAATGAGGATATCCTCAATAAAGACCACCATGAACTTATCCAAATAGGGTCAGAACACCCGATGCATCAAATCTATGAATACTGCTAGTACATTGATTACCCCGAATGGCATTACCACGAACTCAGAGTGACCATATCTTGTGTTAAAGGTCGTCTTGGGGATATCCTCCTCTTTTATCCTCACTTGATAGTACCCTTGTCTCAGGTCCAGTTTGGAGTAACAACTGGATCCTTGCAACTGGTCAAATAGCTCATCAATTAGTGGTAATGGGTACTTATTCTTGATCGTCAGGTTGTTCAAACCTCGTTAGTCGATACAGAGTCTCAGAGTCCCATTCTTCTTCTTCACAAATAGCACAGGTGCTCCCCAAGGCGACGTGCTAGGTCTGATGTAACCTTACTTCACTAACTCTTCTAGCTGCTCCTTCAGTTCTTTCAGTTCCACCAGTGCCATCCGATATGGATTCCAGGATACCGGTTCCATTCCTGGTACTAGATTAATGGTAAATTCAACTTCTCGGCTGGGAGGGGGGTAGAGAAGTGAGTTCCGCAGGGAACACATCAGGAAAATCTTTTACTACCTCGGTATCCTACAGAGTGCACTGGTCATTTGACTTGTTTATCAAATATCCTTGACATCCTTGCTTCAACAATTTCCGGGCCTTAGCCCCGGCTATCAAATACTTCAATTCCTTTACTCTCTTACCATTGAATTCCAACACATCACACCCTGGTCTAATGAACTGAATCGATTTATTTCTACAGTCTATCCTAACCCCATGCTTTGCTAGCCAATCCATTCATAGTATCAAATCATAATCATTAATATCTAGCACTATCAAATCTCCCTCCAAGCTTTCTCTCCCTACTTCAATTTTACAATTTCACACATACCGATTTGCTTGCACCATATTTCCCAAAGGTGTACTTACCAACAAAATAAAAGGTAGTTCTACTCCATCCTAACCCAAATGATATGCACAGATCTTGTTTAAATAGGAATGGGTAGATCCAGGGTCTATTAATACATTAACGAAATGTCCTTAGATAGTGAACGTACATTCCACCACTGCCGCATCAGCTCCAACCTCCTCTCAGTTGAGAGCGAATACCTTTACTTTCACTTGAGGCTTCGGTGCTCCACTCCCGAATGCTCCTATGGCATTGGCTCTATTGGCCCCCAGATTCTGAGCCGAATTCCCTTACTCGACTCGATGAAGCTTAGGATAGGCGTTCCGCAAGTGGTTCGGGTCCCCATAGTGGTAACATTTTCGCTCACCTCCTTTGGACCAATAGTTCTTCTCTGTGTGGCCTCTTTTTCCACATTGCAGGCATAACGGAAGATCTGCATGGGGCCAGCTGGTGTTGTCCGCTCTTATTTTCCCTGATTCTGCCACTGCTGGTTGGCGAGGCGCTTGTAGGGTTACTACCTCTGGAAAGGTCCTTGTGGTTACCTTAGTAGTTGAAAAGGTCTCGATGCCATTCTACTGCGGTCTTCATTTTCTATCCGGGTAGCTGCGTCTACGGCCCCTGAGTAGGTCATTGGTGGAGAAGGTGCCAACACCCTTCTCAATTCCTGATGAGCCCCTTGACAAATTGTCTGGTCCTATTCTACTCAGTGTCCACTAGCCTCTTGCAATACTTTGATAGCTAGGTGAACCATGCTGCATACTGGGCTACCGTCATACCCCCTTGTTTTAAATTCTGAAGCTCGCCTTCCCGCTTCTCCACTATCCACTAAGGGATATACTCAGCTTTGAATGCTTCAACAAAAATGGTCCACGTCCAGTCCTGATCAATCATCTCCCAGTCGTCCTGAACCTGCTGCCACCATGCCCGAGCTGGACCCCTCAAACGGAATGCAGCAAACTTCACCATTCGCTCTTCAGTGTACTGGAGCGTAGCGAATATGTCTTCCATCTGCTCTATCCATTGCTCAGCCTTCTAATCTTGCTCAGTTTCTCCCAAGAAGACGGGCGGTTAAAATTTCAGAAATCGCTCCAATGCTTCATCCTCTCCCTTGGGGTTCCTCCGTTCTGTTAAGGTCTGTAGAATCTCAGCCATCTTGTTGAATGCTTACCCCATTGTCACTTCATTAGGTGCTTCAGACCCCATTTCCAAATCTGGCTCACTCTCAATTCCCCGGTTGGGTGACTGCATTTGGGTTGTTTCAACCTCTGGTGCCACTGGTTCTGCCTCCGGGACTCTCCTGCCTGATGTGGCTACACGACGCTTGGGTGCCATTCTAAATCATACCCACATGATGAGTTTATACATTCAATGATTAAATCATTTCAAATAAGCATGCATTCACATTCAAGTTTAAGTAAAAGAAAATCTTATGCAAGTTTTGTCTAAAGAATTGCATGTAAATTTCTCTCAAGACTTAGAGTACTCAGGTACTCTTATTTGTATAAATTTGAAATTAAAATACTAAACAGAAATGAAACTCCTTAACATAAAATTTTACGAAAAGCAGTAAATAAACATCCAGATCATAATAGCCCTTAGTCCCTCTAGTCCTCATCAGAATCTTCAAGGTCGGCCTCATATAACCATCCCCCGGAATTCTTAGTGAAGTCTATTCCAGCCCCACTTGCAAACCCCACCATTGGCTCTTTCCCGAGTCGCCTAGAACTCTCCCCAGACTCAACCTGGTTGGGTGGAGGTATAAAGGGAGGTCTAGGTGGAGATTCATAATCTATCTCCCCTGGATCATTACTATCAGCAGATAAGTCAACTATGGGACTAGGAAGGTAGGGAACATATGCTATATCAATCTCCTCATCTTCACTGTCTGAAACCAAATCTATCACAGGTATTGGGGGTGGCTCATTGATAGGGACCACATTGTCACTACTATCTTCCAAGGGAATAATTGGCTGCGGTGCAGGTTGAGGCACTGGTAGGTCTTTCAAGTAGATAAGGATAGGAGGATGCCATTACTGCCCTTTCCTTGCAATTCTAAGCATTTTAACCATCCTGCAACATAAACAAGAAATGTTAGATAAAATATTTGAACTTAATAAGACAGAACAAATACTATCAATACTTGCCTAAACCTAGTCTCTGATACCACTTGTAACACCCTACTACCTAGGCCCAACAGAGCCAGAGATATTACCCCGTCCAAAGGACAAGAAGTCTTTAAAACTAGGACACACAAATGAAAATAAAACAATACTTTAAAATTAAAACTTATTACAACCCAAAAATTTAAGAACAAATCCAAAATAAATTGTTCACTATTAGCTCTCAAAGCAACATATAAAATAAACAATAAGAGTCTTCAGGCAGGCAACATTCTAGCTACTCATCCCCACAGCAAGATCGACCTGAAACATGGCATAAAAGGTGATGAGATAAAAATCTCAGTAAGTCCGTGTGTGTTTTAAGAGTTCAGGTAAAACAGTTCATGTATGCAAGTTGTAAAAACTTCATAAGAAAAAGTACTGGCAAGCATTAGACAATGTTAAAAAATAATAAGTGGCGTTTTGCTTTTCCAACCATACATATGCACAATAAAATCAACCACTCAAAGGGCGACCATAGGTTACCACACGTTGGGCCCCATGACCATACAACGGTCAGAATGCCACACTTTGTGTAGACAGACAACAAGTAGGTGTACGGCCTACCGAGTAAGATACTCTTCCTTCACTACACCCAAATATATTGGTTATCCACTCCGGAAACACACAGTCCACATGACTGAAACTTGCTAACTCGGACTGGCATGACTAAATAGTACTGTCGCTTCTCCAAGTTGAGTTCATCTTCTGGAGGTGGCCTCTTGCCAGAAGACTCACTCTTGCTCTTTAAAACTAGTACTACTAGCCTACCATTATTGAGTACTCAACGTTGATTGTCCTACTTGGGAGAAAACTGATAAAACATTGCTTCATTTGGAAATAGCAATTAAGGGTTTCTAAAGTTCGTGTCAAAGTTAGTTTTAGAAAGAGTTTGGTGTTTGAGCAAAACTGCTTGCTCATTTTCAAATAATTTACTTGAGTGAAACAAGAAAAGAACCAGTCCTCAATTGCCTTTATAAAATGAGTTTCCATACACTCCATGTTTGGCTTGTCATAGTAACCTTTTGTCATCAAATAAGTTTTATGCAGGAGCTTACCTGATCCTTTGCTCGAGTTAAATCAAAGATCTTCCAAAACTGACATAACCCCGCCTAGGGTAAACACAAGCCATAATTAAACTCAAGCCAAATTCACTTCCATAAATAATCCTAGTTCAACTTATTACGATCATGACCCTAATGTCCTAAGCTTAAAGGCTAGATGATAAAGGTTTTATAAAAAAAAATAATAAGTTTAGCTTGATAATAAAATAACTAGAGGATGTAAAATAATTACTAAGAGGTTATAGGTTCAAATATAAATCTTTGTTATTAATACACTAGGGTTTATTTGATGAAAGATCCTAAGTCCTAGATGATATTATTAAAATAAATAATAAATTATTACTAATCTCTTAATTAATAATTAATAGTTAGAAAATAACCAATAAATGAAATTAATAATAGGTAAATTTTAATAAATCTTGATCAAAAGATAATAAATAGATTTCAATAGTAGTTATGAATATATGACCTACTAAATCAATATTTTACCTATTATTATTATTTATATAAAAGGCCTTATTTAATATTATTATATATAAATATTTTTATATATTATTTTTAACATAAGATATCATTTATTTGGCAAAAATTTCACTATTTTATTTAATATTCCAACTTCGAGGCTTCTTAGGGTTTTCGAAATTATTGAGGGAAAATATAGTCTTAATTTTGATTAACGTAATAAAATCGGCTAATTAAAATATCTTAATATCAACAAGGTCATGATCATAATTCTCCTATTGCTAATAATAATCATGAACATAAAATCCAACATCAATCATCAAACCATTTCATTCATGAATAAAGGCTTAAATCCATACCTACTAGCATATGGCTAAATCTCTACTAAGCATAATCATGTACATGGCTTCAACAAGAATACAAGAACATAAAACCCTATTCACCAAAGGTAACATAATATCTGTCATGCTTAATCATCCATACTTACTCATGACATGAAGAGCATGCAACAAACCACAAAATATCATAACACTCAACCATGACAAAACATCCTCATGCTCCAATCTCAACTCCTTCATACAAACACATACTCAATCTCCAATCATATTCTATCCTTTTCTAATAACATCTAAGTGATAGGATTTTTAGAACTGAAAAGAGGGTTAAAGAAAAATACTTGGTTGATGACAATCTTGTTGAAGATCCAAGGAGGTCCACACGCGTAGGAGGCTTGAATCGTCCAAGGAAGAAAAAGAGAATCGGTTATGGTTGAAACAACCATTTCGGCTGAGAGAGAGAGAGAGAGAGAGAGACATTAGTATATTATGTTTAATGATTAAAGGAAAGAAGACGATCAAAATCGTTCTTGGTTACTTTGAGAGGGTTCTTGAATCTTCAAGAAAAAATCTGATTTTTTATCCGATAGCAGAATTTTATTTTCAATGTTTGATGTTATAAAATACAAAAATGGCCTCTAGAGGGTGAGTAGACGTGATCTGGAGTTTTTGGAAGGGATTGGAGAGGTTTGGAGTGGTCTTAGGCTTGGAGGATGGTGGTGTGTTTTCTTGGTGTTCTTGGTGTTCTTAGAGAAATGGAGAGGATAGAGAGAAAGCTAGACGAATTTTGCTGAAAGATGTTGGCCGAATGGTTAGGGGATTCTTGTGATTGAATTTTTAGATTAGGGAGAAGAGGGAAATCTGATCATTTGAATTTCAAAAGGAATAATTCATGGAGTGAATTAAGGTAGAAGATATGGTAGAGTGGTTTGATTGATGGAGGTTCTTTGGAGCTGCTATGGCCGACTGGATTTTGCTGGGGTTTTGCTAAGATGAATGAGGTTTGAAAAAGCTATAGGGTGGCCGAAATTTGAGTGTAAGGGCAGGAGAATTTCTGGTTATTTGAAGCTTAATTCATGGAAGTTTTCATGGTGCAATTTGCTAAAATTTTGAATTCTAATTGGGAACTTGATTTGAGTAATTGATGGAGGAATTTAAGGAGTGGCTATGGTGTTCATTTTGTGCAGATCAATGGAGGAGGTGATGAAGTTCAGTTCATGGCTGACTAAGGTTAGTTTCATAGAAAATTGAAGTGAGTTTCGGATAAGGTTTGAAGAGGAAGCAAGGCTAGAATTTCTAGTTGTTCATTTGAATGGTTTGCTGAAATTTTTGTGTAGTTTTTTCTGCAATGTTCCAGCCGACTTGCACTGAGTTTGAAGAGGTATTGGAGTGTTCTTTAAGGCTGGTTTCCAACCTTCTTTATGGAGGAAAGGCAGAGGTGAATTACTGGTTTGAAGGCTAGAAGAAACAGCTTGGTTTTTTGCCTGCTAAGTTGTGAAATTGTCCAAGATTTTTTTCCTGGTTTGCACAGCTTTGTGTAGTCCGATTTTTGGCCAAGGATTTCAGTTTTCAAGCTGAACAAGTTAGCTATTTTTCTGGTAGTATTTGAGTGAGAAAAATGGCTGAAGTTTTTGAAAGCTGATCTGACCAAGAAGCTGGAAAATTTCCATATTGCTACCATGAAGAAAATGAATACTTATGGAGTGAAGTTTGAAGGTTCAACCATAGAGATTAATTCTCTTGGGAACCTTCTTTAACTCCTTCCCCATTTTCAGCCAATACTCTATCCTCTAAGAGTCATTTTCGAGATTCTAAGGTTAATAAACTTTGCTGAATTTTCTGGAAATAAAAATAGCTTTGGATAAATTGAACAACTTAATTGATAAAGAATTAAGGTAAGCTAGAGAGTAGAATGACATGAATCGTTTAAGAGTTCTTTTAAGGTAGAAGAATAGGACTAGAAAATTCCCTTCATGTCTCCCCTAGGACAACACTCCTTGTTCTTCTTATAGGATACAAAGGCCAAAAAGTCCAATCCTTAAACAAAATAAAATTATTCATGCTAAATCTTAAATGATGGGATTTGAACTCAAGACCTTAAGGATTAATTCCAAAGCTCTAACCACTCAACCACAACAACTCTTTTCTTATTTTCCCTCCCAAATACTCTTCCTATTTAATCTTCAAGCTATCTCCCTATTTTTTACTTCAAGCAAAATTACCATTTTACCCTTCTATAAATACAACTAAACCTTCTAGACTATAAATCACAATCCTAAAGTACATAAAATCATTCAAAAATATATTTATGCATGCAAAAAAATATGATATGCATCCCGACCCCCTTACTCTAGGGTTGGTTTTAGTTGGGGTTTCATAATATATATATATATATATATATATATATATATATATATATTGTGCTTGTGTTCTTTTAATAGTTATAACTTTTGTCCTTTAGATGACACATTTTGTTTCTTTCTTCTTGTTCCATTTTGTTCCCTTAAAATTTGCTTGCTTCTATCTTCTATAGATAACTCCTTGATTTTATCTATATCTATTGTATTCTATATATTGTATCTATATATGGTATCATATAATCATTCCAAAAGGGCACCCCCCTCTAAATTTGGTATTACGGCCTTCCATTTCTTATGTATTTTATAAAGTGCTTTTCTCTATGTAGTCTTACATATATTTATACTTTGTCTAAGTTCTTTTAAATTCTAATTAAAACATAGATTAAACCTTGTTAGCATATATAAGACTTTGCTTAGAACTACAAATTCGGACACTGAAGAATACAATTATTACAATTATCAGTTGTATCAATTAAAGTTAGAAATTACAAATATTCATGAACAACTTATCTTACTCAGTTCTACCTAGAATAGATATTCTTATGCTTTGTTTAAATGATCTGAAGGTACACTTAAAAGGTACATTAAAACTTATTAGTATATATCAGAATTTGCTTAAATTTACTGATTCTAATTCTTCTCATTATAGTCTGTATGGTTATTCTCTTCAAATTCTAGAACTAAAACTTATGGATATTTATGAACAATTAAAATTACTAAGTTTTGCTTAGAAATTGTAGCATTTATGTTGTGTGTTTATCATTTAAAGAATAGAATAAAAATTAACAAGAAACTTAAAAGATACTCTTGCTTGCTTATTTTTATTGATCCATATTCCTTTGACTTTTACCATATAATAGAATATATAACCTTACTGTAGAAAATAACCTGTTAACAAAAGAGACTAGAAATTTTAAATTCAGCTTAATGTATGACAGACATTAGAAGGATAAAATTAAATCTTGAATTAGTAGGAAAAACTAAGAATACAATATATATATATTAATAAACATAGCCAGACTTGTTACTTTCCTTCCTAGTATTCACATAGTTTGCATGCTGATAATCAACAGTGTAATAGTCTTGTAGATTTAGTAATTAGTTTTGGAGAAAAATTAGAAGCCCAAGAAAAGAAAATTTGTAATATTTGGGAAATAGTGTTGAAGATAAAAATAAAATATTAGAACAATTAATAGAAAATTTAGAATATATTAAAGAACAATATAAAATTATACTAAGAAAAGTTAAACACTTAGAATATTTAAAAGAGGTTAGACAAGAAACTAGTTAATATAAAGAAGTAGTAGATAAACTTGAAAATCAATCCCACGAAATAGAAATGTTTTATCAAGGAATAAATAGGTATTCAATAATATAGAAAAACTCATTCTTAGTTAATGTCTTTAGAAGATAATTTAGACTATAAAAAGTTCATTGTGTAATTAAAAAAGTATCATCCTGAACCTTTAGAATTTATAGATTACCCAGGAACATGTAATTTACATAAAATATATCTAAAACAAAATAATACACATATAGCATTATTAATAAATATTTGTGAAAAAATAGAAACTATAGAAAAATGATTAGCAACTTTAAGCTTAGAAAAAGAGATAGATAAACTTACTGGAATTCTAGTAGATAGAAAAAAAAAAACCCTATAAATTTGGATAATTATCTTCAAAAAATTCCAGTAGTGAAAAAATAGGAAAAAGAAGTATCTATAGAAATTATGAGATGATTATCATTTACAAGACCCAGTAGGACTTTAAATGAAAATACTAGTGTAGAAATATCTATTTTAGAAAGAATTAAGGATTCTAGAGAAAATAGACAAATTCAGTTAGAAGAAGTTATAGATGTAAATAGAGATGTAAAAATTTATAGAAATCATAATATAGATTTACTAAATCCTAGAAGATTATATCAAGTAGGTTGGTTACAATCTTATACAAGTTTATTTAGGATCTAAAAGAGAAGAACTATTATCAGTAACTACAGAACCTAGAAGACTTAGACTAGTCACTAATGAAAGTCATAAAAATTTAAAAAACACATATACTTATATACATTTAGGATTAATAGTAATAGGAATTAAAGGTTTAGCAAGAACAGGATTAGAAACTAAAGTTTTATTAACAATATTAGATAAAAGATGGAAAGATGTAAAAAAGCACTCATAGCAACCATAAAAGTAGACATGAATGAAAATAGAGAAATTTTTTATTGTAGTCCAAACTTTTTAATAACTTTAGAAGATTTAGCTAAGAATATAGAAATACGACTTCAAACTAAGGGTTATGATGATTTTAATGGAGAAAATTTAATAATAAGCTTAGGATTTATAGGACGATTAATTAATGGATCTAGAACTAAATATAAAATAGAAATAAAACCTATTATAGAAGCTATGGCTAGTAAAGAAATTCAATTAATAAAACCAGTAAAATTTAATCTAGAAATTTTAGCAGGTGAAGAATGGAACCTTAGCAAGTTTTTAGAATTAGATACTCTTTTAGTACCCAGAGATAGCATAATGTATCAAAATAATAGAAGAGAAATTAGTATTAGTTTTTTAAATTATTCAAATGTAAATGTAAGAATAGAAGAAGAAGATATAGAATCTTTACGACAGGGAATAGAAAATGCATGTATAGAAATTATGAAAATAGAAAATAGAATAATGTAACCTAAAGAATTAGGTTTAGAATTATCAGAAGAAAACTCATTGATGTTAGAAACAGAATTAGAAAGAAATGGACAAATAAAAGATACTGAATACTTGTATTATGATATTGATAGAAATATAAAAGTAAAAATAGAACAATACATTGAAAATATAGAAGAAAAAAAATAATAAATATGTAGAATATATGGATACTATTTCTCCCTCTACTGTGTCTAGTAATCTTTATCTTCCTCCACATCTAGTAACACCACAACAAGTTGTTAGACATTATGGCCCCGGAAATGTACCTAGAATGACATATAATGATTATAGAGAAATGCAGTTAGAAATAGCACCCAAGGGAAAAAAGACAACCTCTAGAAACAATAGACAATAATAAATTAATATATAATGGTATAATATTAAATTTAACCGCTCATAACCCACAACAGTGGGAAGGAGTAACAAACACTTGGAAATATTTAGTAGTACAACATTATATTCAACAAAATTTTGATCATATAGCAAAAGAAATGTATAGTTCTTTAGAAACATTTTTAGGAGAAACAACTAGAGCAACTTGGGAAAATATAAAGAAAAATTTCTATTAGAATTAGCAAATGATTTAGCTTTAGGACAAAATGCACATAATTTAACAAATAAAATCCAGTTAATTTTAACAACCAAAAGCCCTAATTATGGTAGTAAAATTCAACAAGAAAAAGCCATTAGAAAATTAGAATAATTGTCTATAAAAGATTGGGAATTTATTAAACCATTTTTGCAAGATTATTATTATACTACCTTAGCAGGATGTTTCTATGGAGAATCAATTTTAGAAAAAATTATTTTTAAAATTATCAGGAGCTTTAGGAGAAGAAATATATAACAGTTATCAATCATACAATTGGAATGTAGCACATATAAAAAATATAGCTACTTATATAAAATTCATAGTCATGAAATTAGTAGAAAAGTGTACATTTATACAAATATAGAAACAATTATAAGGAGAATATAGTTTTTGTAAAAATATTTATAGTCCCTAACATTATGGTCAACAAAACACTAGGAAAATATATAGAAAACCAAAAAATAAATATTTTAGGGAAAAGTATTATCTTAGAAAATCCTCAACTAGAAAACTATATTTAAATAAAGATAGGCATGTTAGAAAAATTAGTAAAAATAGGACTTATAGAAATGAATTACACTATTATAGTTGCGGTCAGCCTAATCATTTAGTAAGAGATTGCCCTAGAAAAAAATAATTTATATAATAAAAAAAAACATTAGTAGAATGTGTAAATGAGGATATTATTGATATAGATGAATATATGTCAAATTCAGAAAGTATATATAGCATAATATCTATTGATGATGTAGACTATCATAACCTGAATAAATAAAGAGATAGAAGACTTAGATTTTGTAGAAGAAATAGCTAATACCTGCTCTCTAAAAAACCAATTGTCTTAATTATCTCAATTAGATAATGTAGAAGATGCCTTTCAGGAATAAGTCCTTGTAAATTGTGAATATGATTGGATACATAAAAAATGATCAGATAGAAAACCTTGCTACTTACGTTAAAATGCTTCTTTAGCACTTAGATGGCAATGTAGTAATTGTGTTACAAGAAGCCTGTAAATTTTGTCCAGAAAAACAGAATATAGAATTAAAAATAATAGAAAAAGGAAAACAAAAACAAAAAGAAGATCTTGTAAAACATCATTTAGAAAGAAGAATTAGAATAATAGAACAAAAAGTACATCTAGAAGATCATGTGTATAAAACAAATATTAAAAAAGTTCAAATAATTCAACATAGTTATAATCCGACTATAGAAATATTAGACAGAAAGAAAAACAATAGAACTTATAGTATAGATATTCTTGTCCTTGTTAAGATAGGAACCTTAGAATTAGAAGTACCAACTTTAATTACTACTGGTTGTAGTAATTTAGTCCTTAATGGTACAATCATCTAGAAGAATATCATACAAATGCTAGTATTATAGCAGAAGCAGCTCAAATGGATGTTAAAACATATAGGTATACTAAATCTGTAAAACACTTAGATTTTCATTTTAAAATCTCTTCTACTTCCTATACTGAACCTTATTATATCCCTAAAATTTATATTAGACCTACTCCGTATAAATTAATTATAAGATTAAATTTTATGATTCATTATTATCATGGTTTAGTTTTGACCCATAGTGGTATTCATTTCTTAAAAAGTAGTAGTTTACTTTATAACACATCAGAGTGTACAGAGAAGCATCATGGACCCCTTCAACGCCCACCTAAAAATCATACAGAAATAGAAACTCCACAAAAGGGAGAATTAGAAAATTGTAACTGCAGACATACCTAGTGAATGTAAACAAAATAAAGTAAATAGAATATTAAACATGGATCAAATTGAATTTCAAGAACAAATAGACTCTCAATTAGAATGGTTAGATCAGGATATGCAATTTAATTATTTACATATAGAAAAATTATATAATCTTTTAGAAATAGGAAATAGTGATATAGATAATATAGTTAACAAATTAGAAAAAGAAGAAATAATTGGAGAAAATCCCACAAAACATTTGGAAAATGATAAATTATATTATAAATTAGAAATTTTAAATCCAAATTTAAAAACTACCACAGCTAAAATAGATGCTAGTAATGCTGAAATAAAAGAATTTGAGATGCACATAGGAGATTTATCAAAATTAAAAGTAATTAGAAAAAGTATTAGTCCTCTTAAAAGTACTGCTTTTATTGTTAGAAAATATAGTGAAATTGTTAGAGGAAAAAGTAGAATGGTAATAAATTATAAAAGGTTAAATGATAATACATTAGAAAATTGTTATAATATTTGTAATAAGGATCAATTAATACATTGAATTCAAGAATGTTATATATTTAGTAAATTTGACTGTAAATCAAGATTTTAGCAAACCAAAATGCAACCACATAGTATAGCATCGACTGCTTTTACTTGCCCCTTAGGGTATTTTGAAAGGTTAGTTTTGCCTTTGGATTAAAAAATGCACTTGCAGTATTTCAGAGAAAAATTGATACAATTTTCAATAAATATAACCATTTTGTTTTAGTATATATAAATGATATTTTGGTATTTTCTAAAACAAAAAATAAATATATTAGTCATCTTAAAATTGTTTTTTTGAATTCTTAAAGCATGACATTGTAATTAGTAGTACAAAAGCTCAGTTATTTAAGAAAAATATAGAATTTTTAGGAATAGAAATTGATCAAGAAAGAATAAAATTACAACCCCATATTAGTAAAAAAAAAAAAGTAATAGAATTTCCTGATAAAATAGAAGATATAAAATAATTGTAACAATTTTTAGGAGTACTAAATTATGCAAGACAATTTATTAAAGATCTAAGTAAAATAATAGGACCGTTATATAGTAAAATTAGTCATAAAGAACAAAAAAATTTTAATAAAGCCACTATTAATCCTAAAGCCAAACAGCATATTGGAAACCCTAAAGAAACTTGTTTATTAGAAACAAATTTTGAAAGATCGAATACCGTTGTCCCTCGAATGATTAAATGAGATAATGTTCTACAAAACCCTATCTAGAATTTTGATCACATTATTAATCCTAAAAAGCATTATGAATCTAAAACATTAGGAAAAATAACAGAAATTTCAACAGGTCATATAGAGTTAGAATTCAAAAGAAAATCTTTTTCAGTTCCTTCTTCATCCTTCTCTTTACCTAGATCACTTAGCAGTAGACAATTTGGTAATATAGAATTTTCTGGAAAAAATCCAAAAGTAAACAATGTTGACTTTAGTGGAGAAATCCCTAAAGTAAACTATGAAGAGAACATTAGTGTTAAATTAGGAAGCCCTACTCAATCAGAAATGAATATGCCTTCAACTCTAATGGTTTTAGCTTCTAAAAATAACTTTGTTTTAAACAAAGATTATCTCCGTAAGTTATGGAAAAGACCATGTAACGAGTTAAAACGTAAATGGTATTTTGCTACAGTCTCTGAACCAAAAAGAATTAGACTCTTACAAAAGTATTATTCAGATCAAATAAGAATGAAACAGCATTTAGACTTTTTTTATTGGTATGAATTAGTTAAATATCAGAAAAAGAATGTATTAAATGTTATTACCAAAAAATGGTATACATCTAAAAATGAAGTTAAAGAGTCAGTCTTTCCTCCAGCAAAAGAAATCAAAATCCCAATAAAGAATCAAGTTATAACAGCTTCTCCATTTAAATTAGAAAACTTAGATAAACATGGTGATGTAACTAATAAAGATTTAAATAAAGTAATTCAATAGAATAATTATACTAATCAGATGCTAGTTACTATGGCTAGTAAAGTAGAACAACTAGACAGTAAATCCTCTGTACGAGAAACCCCACAATTCAAACAGTTTAATCCGAAACAGCCTGTTGACCCTAATCCAGTATTTAAACCTATAATATACGAACCTAAAAATATCAAGCTTAATAAAGGAACCGTGAATATAGAAGAAGTAGATTTTATTAAAGAGATAAATGAATAGTTAAAAAATCTAAAGACAAGAGATGAACCAGAATCAAGTTCTAAAACACATCTCCAAACTATACATCAACCAGTCTCTCTAATAGACATTGACCCTTCTCCTGAACAGCTTAATAAATTAGGAGGAAGTAAAAGAATTTCAAAAACCAAATACCCTCCGTTTGCCAATCCTTATACTAGGAATTATTACCCAAGGCCATCCTTTCCAGATGTTCAATTTGAAGAACGTCATTTAGATACTCGAGCAGCTTTTACTGTTGAAGACATCACCGAATGGAATATTGACGGTATGTCTGAACACATTATTCTCAATGTTACTCACAATGAATCTTTTCAACCCAGTCTCTTCAAAAAATACTGAGACACAAAAAACAGATTTATCTTTTTATACAACACCCATTCCTACTTCCTTCAAAGAAGCAGTTGTTCCGAAAACACCAGTGAAATCAAAAAAATCAACCCTTTCTGCAACCGAAGAGAAATTTGAATTTCTCCCAAAAATAGTCATCCCAATATTGGCTCTTCCCAGAGAACTAACAACCCTTCCAGAAAGAGAACTAGTTACCAAACTCCATCCAGAAGCCTACAAACAATCCAGCCATATTTTCAAATCTGAACCCCAGAAAGCCCGTCTCTATTACGAGCATATCCTTTTTGCAATAGGTTTAATTGAATTTGAACATGAAAGAAACTTGAATAGAGCCGACAAATGCATAGCCTATTCCAAATGTAGGATTATGAAAATCCTCGACCTCAACACTTGGCCGGTCACCGGTATTTACACCCCTATCCAGTTCAAAACACCTTTCAAACCTCCCACATATAATTTCATGCATTACATAGATGCATGGTACAATTTCATGTACCTCCGAGATCTTACTCACTCCTGGTTTGTCAAATATGGCAAAGATATCATTACTCCTATACCAAGATGGTTCTAGACTTGGTGGAAAACCTTTGGTGGAAGCAAATCCACATTATCCAGTCAAAACTTGTAGAAGTTTAATCAGTTTGTAATAGAGAGTCAAATTCAGGGATTAATTCTGAACAATCAGCTTTGTAAGTTTTATGTTGAAAAGAAAATATGTTTTGTATTAGGATGGGGCTACAAGCTCGATCAAATTGAAAATGTAAAATATCTCTATAAGGAGATAAGAGTCAAAGGATGGACTCCAGTCCCTAAGCCAGATCCAAAAGAATCAGATGCACAGTCCTCTTCAAGCAAAGGAAAGAAGAAAATCAGCAAAACAGAACTGCAACTCCAGTTGCAACTTTTACAACAACAGCTTCAACAAGCCGATGACGATGAAAGTGAATCAGATTCTCAGCCAGAATACAGCCTGTATGATAACGGAGACATGGACAACCCTTCTGGTATTGCTCAAGCATACCTTTGTCAGAGTCCATAATGACACGACTACACTCCAAAAAAAAAGGAGAGAAAAGGACCCTGCAGCTTTATCAACAGTCAAAAAGGTTACATGATATATTGCAAAATCATTCAGTTAACAGCAGCACATGGTGGACCCCTCCACTCACAAAGACTCTTGGAGCCCTTCTTCATAATGGCCGACAACATTATTCCATCCTCCACTCAAGTGGACCACACTACAATAATGCAGACTTCAATCAGAGAAACCTATTCCCTTGCTGCCTATATAAGGCAACTCGTGACTGAAGATATGCAGACTCATTCACCCTTGAATCCTTTTGAGTATGAAACCTCTCTCTGTTTAGATATCTGTAGCACTTGTTTCAGTTTTCGTACCCTTGTACTTCAATCAGATGTTGTGTAAACTTTGAATAGCTTTATTAAATCAGCAGTTTTATTCAGCAATTTATCCTGGGTTTGCAATTGGTATCAGAGCTAAGTGCTTAAATTACTTCAACATGAATACATCCATGATTAATCAAATCATGACCGAGTAAGTCTCTTTACTTTCGTTCTCTAAGTCTTGCATGATGTAGTTTAATCCGCTTTCTCTTGTTCTTAAGTATTATATCTTCCTGTATATTTCTTTGAAAGTAGCCTTTAACTATGATGGTTGGTTAGCCACCTGTGAGAGCAGCTAGTACGTTGGTCAGCCCAGAACCGTTGGATTAGGCTAGAATGCGCAAGAGAGCGCGATATGCCCGGACCCGGGGGTGGTCCCGTAGCTACCAACCATGAGCATAGTAATAACTCGGGTGTGTCCAGAGTTTAGATGTGTCCTAGGGGGAAATAAAGAAATATAGATCAAGATATAATTCTAAGGAACAATAGAATTCGTATTAATTACTAATGCATAGACAAAGAGAGAGAAAGTAATCCCCTACTCACCCATGACATCCAATCTTTCAAATATTGACATAGAATCAGTTAACGATTTAGAAATCAGCACTCAACTAGACAAAGTTGAATCTAGGTTAATGAACTGGAATTTACCAATAGAAAATTTTGATAAGATTTATGAAAAAGGAATGTTTGATTTGGATCAAAGCTATACAATCAAAACAACTGAAAAAATAGTTTCCATAAATCAACCTTATGGTACTATTCAGCTTTTAAATCCAGTCACCTTAGAACAGCATAAAAAGAATAAATACCGATATCTTCATATTGGATTAGTTCAAGTAGCTATCAAACCTCTCTATCGACTAGGAATCGATGCCCCAATCTGCCTTCTACTACGTGATAGTAGACATTTAGATTTTCAAAATAGTTTGCTAGCAGTCCTTGAATCTAACACAGCCAATGGTCCCATTTACTTCAACCATTACCCAAATTTCACCTTAGATTTAACAGATCCACATTTCCTCAAAACCCTAACCTTAAATATTCAGACAAAGAACCTAGAGTTCGAACTAGGATCAAAACCTCTTGGTTTAATATATCGTGTTTATTATAAAGTAATGAAAACCACGATTAATCCTAAAGCCAAACAACATATAGGAAACCCTAAAGAAACTTATTTATTAGAAACAAATTTTGAAAGATCTAATACCTTTGTCCCTCGAATGATTAAGTGAGATAATGTTTTACAAAATCCTATCTGGAATTTTGATCACATTATTAATCCTAAAAAACATTATGAATCTAAAACATTAGGAAAATTAATAGAAACTCCTACAGGTAGTATAGAATTAGAATTCAGACGAAAATCCTTTTCAGTTCCTTCTTCATCCTTCTCTTTACCCAGATCACTTAGCAGTAGACGATTTGGTAATATAGAATTTTCAGGAGAAAATCCCAAAGTAAACAATGTTGACTTTAGTGGAGAAATCCCTAAAGTAAATTATGAAGAAAATATTAGTGTTAAATCAGGAAGCCCTACCCAATCAGAAATGCATATGCCTTCAACTCTAATGGTTTTAACTTCTGAAACAGATTTTGTTTTAAACAAAGATTATCTTCGTAAGTTATGGAAAAGACCAAGTAATGAACTGAAACGAAAATGGTATTTTGCAACAGTTTCTGAATTAGAAAGAGCTAGACTCTTACAAAAGTATTATTCAGATCAAATAAGAATGAAACAACATTTAGACTTTTTTTATTGGTATGAATTAGTTAAATATCAAGAAAAGAATGCTTTAAATGTTATTACCAAAAAATGGTATACATCCAAAAATGAAGTCAAAAAGTCAGTCTTTCCTCCAACTGAAGAAATCAAAATCCCAATAGAAAATCAAGTTATAACAGCTTATCCATTTAAGTTAGAAAACTTAGATAAACATGGTGATGTAACTAATAAAGATTTAAATAAAGTAATTCAACAGAATAATTATACTAATCAAATGCTAGTTACCATGGCTAGTAAAGTAGAACAACTAGACAGTAAATCCTCTGTACGAGAAACCCCACAATTTAAACAGTTTAATCCAAAACAGCCTGTTGATCCTAACCCAGTATTTAAACCTATAATATACGAGCCTAAAAATATTAAGCTTAATAAAGGAACCATGAATACAGAAGAAGTAGATTTTATAAAAGAAATAAATGAAAAGAAAGATAAATCTGTTTTTTGTGTCTCAGTATTTTTTGAAGAGATTGGGTTGAAAAGATCCATTGTGAGCAGTGACTTGCTCACAGAATGGGATGGAAGAGATGGAAAGGAATTGAGTACTGTAAACTGATTACCTTGAGGTGGTCGGAATCTTGGTTGTTGATCCATGTCTGATTGAGCTGCTTGAAGTTGCTATTTATAGGCAAATGAATGAGCTCCAGACGTGAGTCGGTACTCATCGCAGTGTTGAATTCTGTGTTAAAAGTCATATCCATCCTTGCAAGAATTCCCTGGTTAAGAAATCTGGTAGAGAATTGTTCTCTCCTTTGATAAATTCAATGTCAAAATCAAAGCTGGATAAAAGTACTTGCCATCTGGCAAAAATTTGCTTAGCAACTAAGTTTTTAACATCTTTTTGTAAAACATCTTTTGCCGCTTTACAGTCTATTCGAAGTAAAAACTTTTGATTGATTAAATCATCTTGGAATTTAGAAATGCATAAAACTATTGCAAGTATTTCTTTTTTAATAGTACTATAATTCTTTTGACTTGAAAGCCAAATTCCTGAATGATATCGAACTAACTGTTCTAAAGTAGAATTAGGTTTTCTCTGTTTGAGTATACCACCATAACCTAAATCTGACGCATCTGTTTCAACAATCATGAATTCTGTTGGATTTGGGATTCCTAAACAAGGAAAAACAAGGAAGTCTTTTGACAATTTGTTTAATTTTCTTAACTGTTTGAGTTTGCTCATCACTCCAATGGATTGGATCTTTTCTAAGACGCTTGTATAATGGTTCACAAATGATTATGAGATTAGGGAAAAAATCTTATATATAATTTAAGAGACCTAAAAATCTTTGAAGTTGAGTTTTATCTTTTATTTCATCTGGAAACTTTCCTGCAAACTCTATGGCTCTGCAAATAGGTTTATAAGTTCCTTGGGTTAGGTCGTGGCCTAAGAAACGAATTTTGGTTTGGCAAAGGCGGAGTTTAGATGCACTCACTACCAGCCCATTTTTCGTTATTATCTCACGAAAAAGACGTAAATGTTTAAGATGTTGTTCAAAGGATTCACTAAAGATTAAAACATCATCTATGTAGACTATTGTAAATGCTGTATATGGGTTAAAGATGTCATTCATAACTTTTTGAAATTCACTGGGTGCATTCTTTAATCCAAAGGGTATTACATTCCATTCATATTGTCCGAAAGGGACATTGAATGCTGTTTTATATCTATCTTCTTCTTTAATCTGAATTTGCCAGAAAAAAGATTAGCAGCCTTAAGCCTAGAAAAAGAAATAGATAAATTTATAGATAAATTCAGTAGACTTCCAGTAGAAAAAAAAATTAAAAAAAATAAGTAATTTGGATATTTATCTTTAGAAAATTCAAGTAGTGAAAAAACAGAAAAAATAAGTAATTTATAGAAATAATGAGGGATTATCATTTTCAGGGCGTAGTAGGACTTTAAATGAGAACACTAGTGTAGAAACATCCATTCTAGAAAGAATCTAGAGAAAATAGACAAATTCAGTTAGAAGAAGTTATAGATGTAAATAGAGATGTAGAAATTTATAAAAATCACAATATAAATTTATTAAATCCTAGAAGATGATATCAAGTAAGTTGGTTACAATCTTATACAAGTTTATTTAGATCTAGTAGAGAAGAACCTTTGTCAATAACCACAGAACCTAAAACACTAAAATTAGTCACTAATGAAAGTCTTAAAAATTTTTAAAATACATATACTTATATGCATTTAGTATTAATAATAATAGGAATTAAATGATTAGCAAGAGTTGGATTAGGAACTAAATTCTTATTAACAATACTAGATAAAAGATGGAAAGGTGTGAAAAAAGCACTCATTGTAACTATAGAAATAGATATGAATGAAAATAGAGGAATTTTTTGTTGTAGTCTAAATTTTTTTAATAACCTTAGAAGATTTAGCTAAAAATATAGAAATAGGCATCCAAACTAAAGGTTATGAAGATTTTAGTGGAGAAAATTTTGAGGATACTGTGTTCAGACATACCATCAATATTCCATTCGGTAATGTCTTCACCAGTAAAAGTTGCTCGAGTATCTAAATGACGTTCTTCAAACTGAACATCTGGAAATGATGGCCAAGGATAATAATTCCAAGTATAAGGATTGGAAAATCGAGGATATTTGGTTTTTGAAATTCTTTTATTTCCTCCTAATTTATTAAGCTGTTCAGGAGAAGGATCAATGTCTATTAGAGAGACTGGTTGATGTATAGTTTGGAGATGTGTTTTAGAACTTGATTCTAGTTCATCTCTTGTCTTTAGAGTTTTTAACTTTTCATTTATTTCTTTTATAAAATCTACTTCTTCTATATTCATGGTTCCTTTATTAAGCTTAATATTTTTAGGCTTGTATATTATAGGTTTAAATACTGGGTTAGGATCAACAAGCTGTTTTGGATTAAACTGTTTAAATTATGGGGTTTCTCGTATAGAAGATTTACTGTCTAGTTGTTCTACTCTACTAGCCATGGTAACTAGCATTTGATTAGTATAATTATTCTATTGAATTACTTTATTTAAATCTTTATTAGTTACATCACCATGTTTATCTAAGTTTTCTAACTTAAATGGAGAAGTTGTTATAACTTGATTTTCTATTGGGATTTTGATTTCTTCAGCTGGAGGAAAGACTGACTCTTTGACTTCATTTTTTGATGTATACCATTTTTTGGTAATAACATTTAAAGCATTCTTTTCTTGATATTTAACTAATTCATACCAATCAAAAAAGTTTAAATGTTGTTTCATTCTTATTTGATCTGAATAATACTTTTGTAAGAGTCTAGCTCTTTCTGATTCAGAAACTGTTGCAAAATACCATTTTCGTTTCAGTTCATTACTTGGTCTTTTCCATAACTTACGAAGATAATCTTTGTTTAAAACAAAATCTATTTCAGAAGTTAAAACCATTAGAGTTGAAGGCATATACATTTCTGATTGAATAGGGCTTCCTGATTTAACACTATTATTTTCTTCATAATTTACTTTAGGGATTTCTCCACTAAAGTCAACATTGTTTACTTTGGGATTTTCTCCAAAAAATTCTATATTACCAAATCGTCTACTGCTAAGTGATCTGGGTAAAGAGAAGGATGAAGAAGGAACTGAAAAGGATTTTCGTCTGAATTCTAATTCTATATTACCTGCAGGAGTTTCTGTTATTTTTCCTAATGTTTTATATTCATAATGTTTTTTAGGATTAATAATGTGATCAAAATTCCAGATAGGATTTTGTAGAACATTATCCCACTTAATCATTCGAGAGACAAAGGTATTAGATCTTTCAAAATTTGTTTCTAATAAACAAGTTTCTTTAGGGTTTCCTATATGCTGTTTAGCTTTAGGATTAATCGTGGTTTTCATTACTTTATAATAAACACGATTTATTAAACCAAGAGGTTTTGATCCTAGTTCGAACTCTAGGTTCTTTGTCTGAATATTTAAGGTTAGGGTTTTGAGAATATGTGGATCTGTAAGATCTACGGTGAAATTTGGGTAATAGTTGAAGTAAACGGGACAATTGGCTGTGTTAGATTCAAGGACTACTAGCAAACTATTTTGAAAATCTAAATGTCTACTATCACGTAGTAGAAGGCAGATTAGGGCATCGATTCCTAGTCGATAGAGAGGTTTGATAGCTACTTGAACTAATCCAATATGAAGATATCGGTATTTATTCTTTTTATGCTGTTCTAAGGTGACTGGATTTAAAAGCTGAATAGTACCGTAAGGCTGATTTATGGAAACTATTTTTTCAGTTGTTTTAATTGTATAGCTTTGAACCAAATCAAACATTCCTTTTTCATAAATCTTATCAAACTTTTCTATTAGTAAATTCCAGTTCATTAACCTAGATTCAACTTTATCTAGTTGAGTGCTGATTTCTAAATCGTTAACTGATTCTATGTCGATATCTGAAAGATTGGATGTCATGGGTGAGTAGGGGATTACTTTCTCTCTCTTTGTCTATGCATTAGTAATTAATACGAATTCTATTGTTCCTTAGAATTATATCTTGATCTATGTTTCTTTATTTCCCCCTAGGACACACCTAAACTCTGGACACACCCGAGTTATTACTATGCTCATGGTTGGTAGCTACGGGACCACCCCCAGGTCCGGGCATATCACGCTCTCTTGTGCATTCTAGCCTAATCCAACGGTTCTGGACTGACTAACGTACTAGCTGCTCTCACAGGTGACTAACCAACCATCATAGTTAAAGGGTACTTTCAAAGAAATATACAGGAAGATATAATACTTAAGAACAAGAGAAAGCGGATTAAACTACATCATGCAAGACTTAGAGAAAGAAAGTAAAGAGACTTACTCGGTCATGATTTGATTAATCATGGATGTATTCATGATGAAGTAATTTGAGCACTTGGCTCGGATACCAATTGCAAACCCAGGATAAATTGCTGAATAAAACTGCTGATTTAATAAAGCTATTCAAAGTTTACACAACATCTGATTGAAGTACAAGGGTACGAAAACTGAAACAAATGCTACAGATATCTAAATAGAGAGAGGTTTCATACTCAGAAGGATTCAAGGGTGAATGAGTCTGCAAATCTTCAGTCACGAGTTGCCTTATATAGGCAGCAAGGGAATAGGTTTCTCTGATTGATGTTTGCATTATTGTAGTGTGGTCCACTTGAGTGGAGGATGGAATAATGTTGTCGGCCATTATGAAGAAGGGCTCCAAGAGTCTTTGTGAGTGGAGGGGTCCACCATGTGCTACTGTTAACTAAATGATTCTGCAATATATCATGTAACCTTTTTAACTGTTGATAAAGCTGTAGGGTCCTTTTCTCTCTTTTTCTTTTGGAGTGTAGTCGTGTCATTATGGACTCTGACAAAGGTATGCTTGAGCAATACCAGAAGGGTTGTCCATGTCTCCGTTATCATACAGGTTGTATTCTGGCTGAGAATCTGATTCACTTTCATCGTCATCGGCTTGTTGAAGCTGTTGTTGTAAAAGTTGCAACTGGAGTTGCAGTTCTATCTTGCTGATTTTCTTCTTTCCTTTGCTTGAAGAAGATTGTGCATCTGATTCTTTTGGATCTGGCTTAGGGACTGGAGTCCATCCTTTGACTCTTATCTCCTTACAGAGATATTTTACATTTCAATTTGATCGAGCTTGTAGCCCCATCCTAATACAAAACATATTTTCTTTTCAACATAAAACTTACAAAGCTGATTGTTCAGAGTTAATCCCTGAATTTGACTCTCTATTACAAACTGATTAAACTTCTGCAAGTTTTGACTGGATAATGTGGATTTGCTTCCACCAAAGGTTTTCCACCAAGCGTAGAACCATCTTGGTATAGGAGTAATGATATCTTTGCCATATTTGACAAACCAGGTGTGAGTAAGATCTCAGAGGTACATGAAATTGTACCAAGCATCTATGTAATGCATGAAATTATATGTGGGAGGTTTGAAAGGTGTTTTGAACTGGATAGGCGTGTAAATACCGGTGACCGGCTAAGTGTTGAGGTCGAGGATTTTCATAATCCTACATTTGGAATAGGCTATACCTTTGTCGGCTCTATTCAAGTTTCTTTCATGTTCAAATTCAATTGAACCTGTTGCAAAAAGGATATGCTCGTAATAGAGACGGGCTTTCTGGTGTTCAGATTTGAAAATATAGCTGGATTGTCGGTAGGCTTCTGGATGGAGTTTGGTAACTAGTTCTCTTTCTGGAAGGGTTGTTAGTTCTCTGGGAAGAGCCAATATTGGGATGACTGTTTTTGGGAGAAATTCAAATTTCTCTTTGGTTGCAGAAAGGGTTGAATTTTCTGATTTCACTGGTGTTTTCAGAACAACTGCTTCTTTGAAGGAAGTAGGAATGGGTGTTGTATAGAAAGATAAATCTGTTTTTTGTGTCTCAGTATTTTTTGAAGAGACTGGGTTGAAAAGATCCATTGTGAGCGGTGACTTGCTCACAGAATGGGATGGAAGAGATGGAAAGGAATTGAGTACTGTAAACCGATTACCTTGAGGTGGTCGGAATCTTGGTTGTTGATCCATGTCTGATTGAGCTACTTGAAGTTGCTATTTATAGGCAAATGAATGAGCTCCAGACGTGAGTCGGTACTCATCGCAGTGTCGAATACTGTGTTAAAAGTAATATCCGTCCTTGCAAGAATTCCCTAGTTAAGAAATCTGGTAGAGAATTGTTCTCTCCTTTGATAAATTCAAAGTCAAAATCAAAGCTAGATAAAAGTACTTGCCATCTGGCAAAAATTTGCTTAGCAACTAAGTTTTTAACATCTTTTTGTAAAACATCTTTTGCCGCTTTACAGTCTATTCGAAGTAAAAACTTTTGATTGATTAAATCATCTTGGAATTTAGAAATGCATAAAACTATTGCAAGTATTTCTTTTTTAATAGTACTATAATTCTTTTGACTTGAAAGCCAAATTCCTGAATGATATCGAACTAACTGTTCTAAAGTAGAATTAGGTTTTCTCTATTTGAGTATACCACCATAACCTAAATCTGACGCATCTGTTTCAACAATCATGAATTCTGTTGGATTTGGGATTCCTAAACAAGGAAGTCTTTTGACAATCTGTTTAATTTTCTTAACTATTTGAGTTTGCTCATCACTCCAAAGGATTGAGTCTTTTCTAAGACGCTTGTATAATGGTTCACAAATGATTATGAGATTAGGGATAAAATCTGATATATAATTTAAGCAACCTAAAAATCTTTGAAGTTGAGTTTTATCTTTTATTTCATCTGGAAACTTTCCTGCAAACTCTATGGCTCTGCAAATAGGTTTATAAGTTCCTTGGGTTAGGTCGTGGCCCAAGAAACGAATTTTGGTTTGGCAAAGGCGGAGTTTAGATGCACTCACTACCAGCCCATTTTTCGTGATTATCTCACGAAAAAGACGTAAATGTTTAAGATGTTGTTCAAAGGATTCACTAAAGATTAAAACATCATCTATGTAGACTATTGTAAATGTTGTATATGGGTTAAAGATGTCATTCATAACATTTTGAAATTCACTGGGTGCATTCTTTAATCCAAATGGCATTACATTCCATTCATATTGTCCAAAAGGGACATTGAATGCTGTTTTATATCTATCTTCTTCTTTAATATGAATTTGCCAGAATCCTGATTTCATATCTAATTTACTATAATGGGCTGCTTTATAGGTTCTTTTTAACAAATCTCGTTTGTTAGGGATTGGATATTGAATCCATTTAAGAGCTTTATTTAAAGCCTTATAATTGATAACTAATCGAGGAACGCCTCTTTCCTTTTCTGCATTGTTGTTAACATAAAATGCGGCACAAGACCAGGGTGATCTTGATTCTCTGATTAAGGCTTTTTGCAATAAGTTAGAGATTTCCTGTTTACAATATTCCACTAATTTCTGATTCATTTGAATTGGTCTGGCCTTGGTAGGTATCATTGATTCATCGAAATTATCAATGTACGGGAGACTGACTATATGCTTTTTCCTTTCCCAAAAAACTGTGGGGACCTCTGAGCAAATTTGTTGTTCGAAATCTTTTCGGATAGAGTCTATCTTATATTGAATGTCTTTTAGCTGTAGCTGGCTTTGGATTCTAGTGTATTTGATATCTTCTTTAATAAAGGCTATTTGTCGTTCACGACAACGAATCTTTCTTTTCAGAAGGTTGATATCTTTTGTTAAAGGACCTTGCAAAAATAAGAAGGTGACTGGTATGGATCCTATTTCGGTGTGAACACCATGTTGGTCTACATTAAAGGGATAGATCTGTGTGAGGAATGGAGTTCCTAAAATTAATTATTGGCTTAAATCTTTAATAATTAAGAAGGAATTTGTGAAACAAAACTGTTTATTACATATGTGAGCATTGGACAATTTGTATCTGATTTTTAGCTGTTCACCTGCTGCAGAATATAATTTAGAACCTGTTTTTTCTAAATATTTGGTAGGAATTAATCCTTCACAGATACAATTCTGATCTGCTCCGGAATCTAAAAGGGCAACTAATTGGATTGAGAAGTCTCCTATTTTGAGAAGAATTGGAATATACCATTTTTGAAAGGTTATTTGAGAAATAGCTGAAATATAATCTGAATTATTTTCATTTTGTTCTATTTCTTCGTCAGATAAAGGAGTGGGATCTATTAAAGGTTTATCTAATTTTTGTTGAACTAATTCCGTATTTATCTTGTTAATGTCTGTTATTCTTTGATCATTTTGTTCCTTTAACCATTTTACTTCCTGTTTAAGTTCTTTAATTTCTAGTTGTTGTTCTTGTAAAGAGTTAGTAGGTTCCTTTTGTTTACCTTTAAATTTTTAAAATACTTCTTTTAAATTATAAGATTCTACTTGAACTTTTGGGTTAAGAACTAAATCTTTAACTTTTAACAGATATTCTCTTTTAACTGTTTCATCCTGAATGTGATCTAATAGTTCGAAGAAGAGTTCTTTATTCGTTCTAGTAATTACATTAACTTGATTGGAAAAATTATTAATCATACAGAGTTCTCATATTGCACAAGTACATAAACCTGTGCAGTCGCAAGAAGACTGTTCACTTGAATCTGATTCAGAGGAATTTTCTTGGATCTCAAATATTTTGTCAGATTCACTATCACTAATATCTGTTGAAGAATCATTTTGATCAAGAATTTGATTAATATGCTCTAAAGTGTCTTTTGATAAAGAAAGCTGATTTACTCTTTTCTTCTTTTTAGCTTTTATTTTACATTCATCTGCTTTATGTCCTCTTTTTCCACAAAAAATAGCATTTAACGGTGTTGTTAAAGGTTTTATCTTTTCTTTTAAATGGTTTAGAAATTCTTTCTTTCTTTTCCCTTTTAAATCTTCTCTTCTTTTCTTTCTTTAGCTTTTTAGATGGTGGAGTTATTGGTGAAAATCCGAATATTTCACAAAAGTTTCCTAATTCCTTTTTGGATTTTTCATGATAAGATTCCATTTGATTTTTAAGCTTCAGATCTGTGCAGAGATCTGTACCTGCTTGATTCACATAAGATCTGCACCTGCTTGATTCACATAACTGATTAATTGACCATATGCTAGATAGTCATAAGGAATTTCATTTCTAAAATCTAATTTTAACTTTTGTCGAACTTTTTTAGCAAACAAGAGAGGTAATCCTGAAATAAATCGTTCTTTCCAGAACGCATGATGACAATCTGTTCTAAGCATGACTTTTTGTAAAAACATATCTTTATACCATCGGAAATCATGAAGTTTAGGGCAGGCTAAGTTAGTTAGGATTTCTGAACTTCTATCTGCTAACTGTTGAGGATTTCCTACAAAATGCTGAGTTAGGGTAAACATAAATGTGTTAAGACAATCGGAAGTTGTCTCAGATACTTGAGTGGGTTGACCGTTAGCATTTGGAACTACTTTTGTTAAGACCTTGGTGGCATTTAGGATTTCTTGGCGTTGTGGTTCAGTGAGGTAGTTGTTCCACCACCCCTGAAGAACGCCAATAAAACCAATTGTAAGAATATGAAGGATGGATTGATCAGTATTGTTGGGATTCTTACATTTGATGGCTGTAATAGCCATGGACATTTCTTGAATAACGTTGAGGATACTGTGTTCAGACATACCATCAATATTCCATTCGGTAATGTCTTCACCAGTAAAAGCTGCTCGAGTATCTAAATGACGTTCTTCAAACTGAACATCTGGAAAGGATGGCCTAGGATAATAATTCCAAGTATAAGGATTGGCAAATCGAGGATATTTGGTTTTTGAAATTATTTTATTTCCTCCTAATTTATTAAAAAAGAATTATAGTACTGTTAAAAAAATTATAATACTATTAAAGAATGCTGTTTTATATCTATCTTCTTCTTTAATCTGAATTTGCCAGAATCCTGATTTCATATCGAATTTACTATAAAGGGCTGCTTTATATGTTCTTTTTAACAAATCTCGTTTTTTAGGGATTGGATATCGAATCCATTTAAGAGCTTTATTTAAAGCCTTATAATTGATAACTAATCGAGGAACGCCTCTTTCCTTTTCTGCATTGTTGTTAACATAAAATGCGGCACAAGACCAGGGTGATCTTGATTCTCTGATTAAGGCTTTTTGCAATAAGTTAGAGATTTCCTGTTTACAATATTCCACTAATTCCTGATTCATTTGAATTGGTCTGGCCTTGGTAAGTATCATTGATTCATCGAAATTATCAATGTACGGGAGACTGACTATATGCTTTTTCCTTTCCCAAAAAGCTGTGGGGACCTCTGAGCAAATTTGTTGTTCGAAATCTTTTCGGATAGAGTCTATCTTATATTGAATGTCTTTTAGCTGTAGCTGGCTTTGGATTCTAGTGTATTTGATATCTTCTTTAATAAGGGCTATTTGTTGTTCACGACAACGAATCTTTCTTTTCAGAAGGTTGATATCTTTTGTTAAAGGACCTTGCAAAAATAAGAAGGTGACTGGTATGGATCCTATTTCGGTGTGAACACTATGTTGGTCTACATTAAAGGGATAGATCTGTGTGAGGAATGGAGTTCCTAAAATTAATTCTTGGCTTAAATCTTTAATAATTAAGAAGGAATTTGTGAAACAAAACTGTTTATTACATATGTGAGCATTGGACAATTTGTATCTGATTTTTAGCTGTTCACCTGCTGCAGAATATAATTTAGAACCTGTTTTTTCTAAATATTTGGTAGGAATTAATCCTTCACAGATACAATTCTGATCTGCTCCGGAATCTAAAAGGGCAACTAATTGGATTGAGAAGTCTCCTATTTTGAGAAGAATTGGAATATACCATTTTTGAAAGGTTATTTGAGAAATAGCTGAAATATAATCTGAATTATTTTCATTTTGTTCTATTTCTTCGTCTGATAAAGGAGTGGGATCTATTAAAGGTTTATCTAATTTTTGTTGAACTAATTCTGTATTTATCTGGTTAATTTCTGTTATTCTTTGATCATTTTGTTCCTTTAACCATTTTACTTCCTGTTTAAGTTCTTTAATTTCTAGTTGTAGTTCTTGTAAAGAGTTAGTAGGTTCCTTTTGTTTACCTTTAAAATTTTCAAATACTTCTTTTAAGTTATAAGGTTCTATTTGAACTTTTGGGTGAAGAACTAAATCTTTAACTTTAAGAATAAAATTACAACCCCATATTAGTTTTAAAAAAAAAGTAATAGAATTTCCTGATAAAATAGAAGATATAAAATAATTGTAACAATTTTTAGGAGTACTAAATTATGCAAGATAATTTATTAAAGATCTAAGTAAAATAATAGGACCGTTATCTAGTAAAATTAGTCATAAAGAACAAAAATATTTTAATAAAGCCACGATTAATCCTAAAGCTAAACAGCATATTGGAAACCCTAAAGAAACTTGTTTATTAGAAATAAATTTTGAAAGATCGAATACCTTTGTCCCTCGAATGATTAAATGGGATAATGTTCTACAAAACCCTATCTGGAATTTTGATCACATTATTAATCCAAAAAGCATTATGAATCTAAAACATTAGGAAAAATAACAGAAACTTCAACAGGTCATATAGAGTTAGAATTCAAAAGAAAATCTTTTTCAGTTCCTTCTTCATCCTTCTCTTTACCTAGATCACTTAGCAGTAGACGATTTGGTAATATAGAATTTTCTAGAGAAAATCCAAAAGTAAACAATGTTGACTTTAGTGGAGAAATCCCTAAAGTAAACTATGAAGAGAACATTAGTGTTAAATCAGGAAGCCCTACTCAATCAGAAATGAATATGCCTTCAACTCTAATGGTTTTAACTTCTGAAAATAACTTTGTTTTAAACAAAGATTATCTCCGTAAGTTATGGAAAAGACCATGTAACGAGTTAAAACGTAAATGGTATTTTGCTACAGTCTCTGCACCAGAAAGAACTAGACTCTTACAAAAGTATTATTCAGATCGAATAAGAATGAAACAGCATTTAGACTTTTTTGATTGGTATGAATTAGTTAAATATCAGAAAAAGAATGTCTTAAATGTTATTACCAAAAAATGGTATACATCCAAAAATGAAGTTAAAGAGTCAGTCTTTCCTCCAGCAGAAGAAATCAAAATCCCAATAGAGAATCAGGTTATAACAGCTTCTCCATTTAAATTAGAAAACTTAGATAAACATGGTGATGTAACTAATAAAGATTTAAATAAAGTAATTCAATAGAATAATTATACTAGTCAGATGCTAGTTACTATGGCTAGTAAAGTAGAACAACTAGACAGTAAATCCTCTGTACGAGAAACCCCACAATTCAAACAGTTTAATCCGAAACAGCCTGTTGACCCTAATCCAGTATTTAAACCTATAATATACGAACCTAAAAATATCAAGCTTAATAAAGGAACCATGAATATAGAAGAAGTAGATTTTATTAAAGAGATAAATGAATAGTTAAAAAATCTAAAGACAAGAGATGAACCAGAATCAAGTTCTAAAACACATCTCCAAACTATACATCAACCAGTCTCTCTAATAGACATTGACCCTTCTCCTGAACAACTTAATAAATTAGGAGGAAGTAAAAGAATTTCAAAAACCAAATACCCTCCGTTTGCCAATCTTTATACTAGGAATTATTACCCTAGGCCATCCTTTCCAAATGTTCAATTTGAAGAACGTCATTTAGATACTCGAGCAGCTTTTACTGGTGAAGACATCACCGAATGGAATATTGACGGTATGTCTGAACACAGTATTCTCAATGTTACTCAAGAAATGTCCGTGGCAATTACAGCCATTAAATGTAAGAATCCCAATAATACCGATCAATCAATCCTTCATATTCTTACAACTGGTTTTACTGGAGTTCTTCAGGGGTGGTGGAACAACTACCTCACTGAACCACAACGCCAAGAAATCTTAAATGCCACCAAAGTCCTAACAAAAATAGTTCCAAATGCTAACGGTCAACCCACTCAAGTATCTGAAACAACTCCTGATTATCTAAACACCTTCATGTTTACCCAAACTCAGCATTTTGTAGGAAATCCTCAACAGTTAGCAGGTCAGTACCCAATTAGATAAAGTTGAATCCAAATTAATGAATTGGAATTTACCAATAGAGAAATTTGATAAAATTTATGAAAAAGGAATGTTTGATTTAGTCCAAAGCTATACCATCAAAACCACTGAAAAAACAGTTTCTATAAATCAACCTTATAGTACAATCCAGCTTCTAAATCCAATTACCTTAGAACAACCCAAAAAGAATAAATATCGATATCTTCATATTGGATTAGTTCAAGTAGCTATCAAACCACTCTATTGATTAGGAATCGATGCCCCGATTTGCCTTCTTCTGAGAGACAGTAGACATCTAGACTTTCAAAACAGTTTGCTAGGAGTCCTTGAATCTAACACAGCTAATGGTCCCGTATATTTCAATCATTACCCGAACTTTACCGTAGATCTCATAGATCTACATATTCTTAAAACCTTAACTTTGAATATTCAAACAAAGAATTTAGAATTTGAATTAGGCTCAAAACCTCTTGGATTAATTTATCGTGTTTATTACAAAGTAATGAAAACCACAATAAATCCTAAAGCTAAACAGCATATTGGAAACCCTAAAGAAACTTGTTTATTAGAAACAAATTTTGAAAGATCAAATACCTTTGTCCCTCGAATGATTAAGTGGGATAATGTTCTACAAAACCTATCTGGAATTTTGATAATATTATTAACCTTAAAAAGCATTATGAATCCAAAACATTAGGAAAAATAACCAAGACTTCAACAGGTCATATAGAATTAGAATTTAGGCTTAAATCCTTTTCAGCCTCATCTTCTTCATCCTTCCCCTTACCAAGAACACTAAGCAGGAGAAGATTTGATAATATAGAATTTTCTAGAGAAATTCCTAAAGTAAATAGTGTTGACTTTAGTGGAGAAATCCCTAAAGTAAACTATGAAGAAAATGTTAGTGTTAAATCAGGAAGCCCTACTCAATTAGAAATGAATATGCCTTCTACTTTAAATGTTTTAGCTTCTGAAAATGATTTTATGTTAAATAAAGATTATCTTTGCCAATTGTGGAATAGACCTTGTAATAAGCTTAAATGTAAATGGTATTTTGCTACTGTATCTGAATCTGAAAGAGCTAGACTCTTACAACAGTATTATGCTAACCAAATTAAAATGAAACAGCATTTAGATTTCTTTGATTGGTATGAACTAATTAGGTATCAAAAAAGAGATATATTAAATGTCATTACCAAAAAATGGTATACTTCCAGAAATGAAGTTAGAGAATCAGTTTTTCCTCTGGCAGAAAAAATCAAAATCCCAATAGAAAATCAAGTAATTACAGCCTCTCCTTTTAAGCTAGAAAATTTAGACAAACAGGGTGATGTAACCAATAAAGATTTAAAGAAAGTAATTCAGCAAAATAACTACACTAATCAAATGTTAGTTACCATGGCTAGTAAAGTAGAACAATTAGACAGTAAATCCTATGTAAGAAAAAACCCCACAATTTAAACAATTTAATCCAAAACAATCCATAGATCCTAACCCCTTGTTTAAACCCATCATATATGAACCTAAAAACATAAAACTTACTAAAGGAACGATGAATTTTGAAGAAGTAGATTTCATTAAAGAAATAAATGAAAAGTTAAAAAACTTAAAAACAAAAGATGATCCTAAATCAAGTTCAAAAACACATCTCCAAACCATACATCAACCAGTCTCCCTAATAGACATTGATCCTTCTCCTGAACAGCTTAATAAGCTTATGGGCAGTAAAAGAACTTCAAAAACCAAACAGCCAAGGTTCGCCAATTCCTATACTAGGAATTATTATCCTAGGCCATCTTTTCCCGATGTTCAATTTAAAGAACGTCATCTTGATACTAGAGCAGCCTTTACCGGACATTACCGAATGGAATATTGACGGGATGTCTGAACATGGTATCTTAAATGTAATTGAAGAAATGTCCATGTCTATTACTTCCATTAAATGCAAAAATCCTACCAATTCCGACCAATCCATCCTCCATATTCTTACCACTGGTTTTACTAGCGTCCTTCAGGGGTGGTGGAATAACTACCTCACTGAACCGCAACGTTAAGAAATTTTAAATGCCACAAAAGTAATCCAAAATACTAGTGGTCAACCCACTCAAGTATCTGAAACAATTTCTGATTGTTTAAATACTTTTATGTTTACCTTAACTCAGCATTTTGTTAGAAACCCTCAACAATTAGCAGATAGAAGTTCTGAAATCCTTACTAATTTAACCTGTCCCAAATTACATGATTTTAGATGGTACAAAGATATGTTTTTACAAAAGGTTATGTTAAGAACAGATTGCCATCATGCGTTCTGGAAAGAACGATTTATTTCAGGATTACCTCCCTTATTTGCAGAAAAGGTTAGGCAAAAACTAAAATTAGATTTTGGAAACGCAATTCCTTATGACTATCTAGCATATGGTCAAATAATTAGTTATGTAAACCAAGCAGGTGCAGATCTTGGCACAGATCTAAAACTTAAAAATCAGATGGAATCATATCATAAGAAATCCAAAAAGGAATTAGGAAATTTTTGTGAAATTTTTGGTTTTTCCCCAATAATTCCACTGTCTAAAAAGTTAAAGCAAGCTAAGAAAAGAAGCTTTAAAAGGGAAAGAAAAGAAAGAACTTTTAAACCATTCAAAAGAAAAGATAAATCTTCTAAAAAGCACTATTAAATGTTACTTTTGTGGAAAAAGAGGACATAAAGCAGACGAGTGTAAAATAAAGGCTAAAAAGAAGAAAAGAGTAAATCAACTTTCTTTACCAAAAGACACTCTAGAACAAATTAATCAAATCTTTGATCAAGACGATTCTTCATCAAGCTCTAGTGATAGTGAAATAGAAGAAGTATTCAAAATTCAAGAAAAATCCTCTGAATCAGATTCAAGTGAACAGTCTTCTTGTGATTGTACAGGCTTATGTAATTGTGCAATTGGTGAACTTTGTATGCTTAATAACTCACGTAATCAAATTAATGTAATCACTAAAGCAAATAAAGAACTATTCTTTGAATTACTAGATCATATTCAAGATGAAACAATTAAAAGAGAATATTTATTAAAAGTCAAAGATTTAGTTCTTAATCCAAAAGTACAAGTAGAACCCTATAATTTGAAAGAAGTATTTGATAAATTTAAAGGTAAACAAAAAGGACCTGCTAATTCTTTGCAAGACTTACAATTAGAAATCAAAGAACTAAAACAATAAGTTAAATGGCTAAAGGAACAAAATGATCAAAGAATTTCCAATATTAATCAGATAAACACAGAATTAGTTCAGGTCAACCCACTCAAGTATCTGAAACAATTTTTGATTGTTTAAATTCTTTAATGTTTACCTTAACTCAGCATTTTGTTGGAAACCCTCAACAATTAGCAGATAGAAGTTCTGAAATCCTTACTAATTTAACCTGTCCCAAATTACATGATTTTAGATGGTACAAAGATATGTTTTTACAAAAGGTTATGTTAAGAATAGATTGCCATCATGCGTTCTGGAAAGAACGATTTATTTCAGGATTACCTCCCTTATTTGCAGAAAATGTTAGGCAAAAACTAAAATTAGATTTTGGAAATGCAATTCCTTATGACTATCTAGCATATGGTCAAATAATTAGTTATGTAAACTAAGTAGGTGCAGATCTTTGTACAGATCTAAAACTTAAAAATTAGATGGAATCATATCAAAAGAAATCCAAAAAGGAATTAGGAAATTTTTGTGAAATTTTTGGTTTTTCCCCAATAATTCCACTGTCTAAAAAGTTAAAGCAAGCTAAGAAAAGAAGCTTTAAAAAGGAAAGAAAAGAAAGAACTTTTAAACCATTCAAAAGAAAAGATAAATCTTCTAAAAAGCACTATTAAATGTTACTTTTGTGGAAAAAGAGGACATAAAACAGACAAGTGTAAAATAAAGGCTAAAAAGAAGAAAAGAGTAAATCAGCTTTCTTTACCAAAAGATACTCTAGAACAGATTAATCAAATCTTTGATCAAGACGATTCTTCCCCTTCATCAAACAGTAGTGATAGTAAAATAGAAGAAGTATTTGAAATCCAAGAAAATTCTTCTGAATCAGATTCAAGTGAACAATCTTCTTGTGATTGTACAGGTTTATGTACTTGTGCGATAGGCAAATGAATGAGCTCCAGAAGTGAATCGGTACTCATCACAGTGTTGAATACTATGTTAAAAGTTAGGTTCGTCCTTGCAAAAACTCTCTGGTTAAGAAATCTGGTAGAGAATTGTTCTCTCCTTTGATAAATTCAATGTCAAAATCAAAACTGGATAAAAGTGCTTGCCATTTGGCAAAAATCTGTTTAGCAACTAAATTTTTAACATCTTTTTGTAAAACGTCTTTTGCTGCTTTACAATCAATTCGAAGTAAAAACTTTTGATTTATTAAATCATCTTGAAATTTTGAGATGCATAAAACAATGGCAAGGATTTCCTTTTTAATGGTGCTGTAATTCTTTTGACTTGAAAGCCAAATGCAGGAATTGTATCTAACTAATTGTTCTAATGAAGAATTGATTTTTCTTTGTTTTAATATTCCTCCATAACCTAAGTCTGAAGCATCTGTTTCGGCTACCATAAACGTTGTTGGATCTGGAATTCCTAAACAGGGGAGTTTCTTGACAATCTGTTTTATTTTCTTAACTGTTTGGGTTTGTTCTTCACTCCAAGGGATTGGATCTTTTCTGAGACGCTTGTATAAAGGTTCAGGTATCAAAAAATAGATATATTAAATGTCATTACCAAAAAATGGTATACTTCCAGAAATGAAATTAGAGAATCAGTTTTTCCTCTGGTAGAAGAAATCAAAATCCCAATAGAAAATAGGTAATTACAGCCTCTCCTTTTAAGCTAGAAAATTTAGACAAACAGGGTGATGTAACCAATAAAGATTTAAATAAAGTAATTCAGCAAAATAATTCAACTGACAACAGAACGTGGTGGACCCATTTAAGATACCATGTTCAGACATCCTGTCAATATTCCATTCGGTAATGTCTTTACCGGTAAAGGCTGCTAGAGTATCAAGATGGCGTTCTTCAAATTGAACATCGGGAAAAGATGGCCTAGGATAATAATTCCTAGTATAGGGATTTGCGAACCTTGGTTGTTTGGTTTTTGAAGTTCTTTTACTGCCCATAAGCTTATTAAGCTGTTCAGGAGAATGATCAATGTCTATTAGGGAGACTGGTTGATGTATAGTTTGTAGATGTGTTTTTGAACTTGATTCAGGATCATCTTTTGTTTTTAAGTTTTTTAACTTTTCATTTATTTCTTTAATATACCATAAACGTTGTTTCTCCCTTATTTGCAGAAAAGGTTAGGCAAAAACTAAAATTAGATTTTGGAAACGCAATTCCTTATGACTATCTTGATGGAAAACGCAGAAAAAGGGGCATGCACCGTAAGTTAAAAAAAAAATTGGAGAAAAATAAAACGCGAGCCATAAAGGCCATGCGGAAGCGTGAAGATCATACCTTTACGTTCCTTAACCCTCCTAGGTTGCGTAGGAACAGAATAAACGGCTGGAATCGCCTCGCTTTGCACACTTGAAGGAGCTTCCGGTTGAACACCCGCTAGCCCTCGACTTCGCCTTGTTTGCATTAACGCTTAGCTCTCCAACTCTCAGGATATTCCTCAGCCTAACCTCTAGTTGGTGAACACAATGGGAAAGAGAAACGGTCTCAATTCTCCTTGGTTTGCTCGCTATTAGTTAGCAAAGAACAAGGAGAAAAACAAAGAGGAGGAGAGAGACGTTGAGAGAGAGACTCACGTGAAGCTTGTAAGGCTAGGGAAAGAAATTAGGGTTTTTTTCTTTTCAAAGAGTTGTTTATATTTTTGGCCTAAACTAGGTCTCTCAATCTCTGATAAACATCTCCCCGGGATTTCAAAACACCCGGATGTTATCCTGAGAAACAGTTTGGCCTAACCTTAAACTCCTCTTAACCATATCTGGAAAAAACCCAAAGGTCCAAACTATTGGGCCAGATAAATATTTATTATTTTTCTAGGACCCAAAAAGCCCAAAATAATAAACATTAATTATTTATTTCCTGGGCTTATATAAATAACCCAATAAATAACTAATAAGCTCAAATGAACCATAATAATTAATCTTTAATTATTTATTCATTGGGCCTATATAAATAACCCAATAAATAATTAAACATTAATTATTTCCCCTAGTTTAAGCCCAGGTTAATTTCTTAATTATTCATACTGGACCTAGGCCCTGAATAATTAATTAACCAAATAAACTAGATAATTAATTTCTCTCAACTCCTATTTTATTTATTTATTTATTTATTTTATTCCAATCCAATAATAAATTAGACTTCCTGAATAAAATAAAATAAAACAAAATAAAATAAAATCCTCTTCAAGTGAGACCAATTCCTCAACCCAAAAATAGTTAGAACTTACGGGTTATCCCGAGGACCAAAAAGACACATCGCATTGGCTGCTAAAATGACCAAAATACCCCTGCTATATAAATAGCTGTATTTTGCATTTTAAATATTTTCTAATATCACCATAATGAAATATTGACCCCAAGGACAATGCTGCATTCGCAAAGTCTCCGACCTACAGGTGAAATGACTAAAATACCCCTCTACACATCACCGTACATTTAGAGAGGAAGAAGTGTACTAACACCCCCCTAAATGACATCTACCATCCTCAGGCTCCTAGTCCAATGATCCACGACTTCCTGGAGCGTTTCTGCTTTCCAAGGGAGCTACCCTAAAGCAAACATCCAAGTCATGTTTCCCAGGGCCCTAGATAATTTAGACCATTCGAACAACCACAAGGGGCGATATAGTGCAGAAACTATCTTGTATAAGTCTGTCTTAACTAACTAGTCACACATACCCAACATACAAGTATATTGGCCCTATGATAGAACCTCAACTACAGCAAATCAAAGTATATGCTTCCAGCTTCGCTAGACCACCAACTCATACTCAAGTCGTAGAGTACTAGTCCACGTTGTAGCGGTAGTAGTCTAGGTTTCTACCATATAGTACTTTGAGAAACCACTACTACAGGTCATGTTCTACGTATTCAAAATACGCTTATGTCATGAAGTGAGTGGACTACCCACTGGCTAAAAGTAAGCCATTTCCCATTTGGAATTCATAACATAATAGCCTAAACATGATGAGGTTCCCAGTCTCATCAATAGGTTAAGAAAAAATGTTTATGTGTTAAATAACCCGTGATACATACCTTACTGTGAAAGACCACCATTCACATGGACCACTTATTTAAACACAATGGGTCTATTCCAAACGAAAATCATGCACAAACAAAAAGTAAATTTACAAACGATTTCTGAAAATAAATTCTTTTATTAAATAATTCGATTTGACATCAGAAACCTAGTCTAAGAGGGCATACAATCCAACAATCTCCCACTTGCACTCTAAGACTAGGTAAGTCCATAGGTGCCCACCCCTATGGCGTCTAAGTGTCTCCTGAAGACTCTCTCAGCCAAAGGCTTGGTGAATGGGTCTGCTAGATTGTTTTCTGAGGTAATATGCTCCACCACGACTTCCCGTCTCTGGATGAAATCCCGGATCAGGTGGTACTTCCTCTCGATGTGTTTCCCCTTTTTGTGGTTCCGATGCTCCTTAGATTGCGACACTGCTCCAGTGTTGTCGCAATACATCACAACCGGCCTGTCCATATGTGGTACGACTCCAAGTTCTGAAAGGAACTTCCAGAGCTAGACTGCTTCCTTGGACGCTTCCGAAGCTGCCACATACTCAGCTTCCATGGTTGAGTCAGCAATACAAGATTGCTTGATACTCCTCCATGAAATTGCTCCTCCAGACAAGGTGAAGACATATCCACTAGTGGATTTTCCCTCATCCTTATCCGCCTCGGAAGTCCGAGTCCGTGTATCCCGCAGAACCAAATCATCGACCTTGTAAACCAAAGCATATAATCTCTCGTTCCCTTGAGGTACTTGAGAATATGCTTTACGACTTGCCAATGAACCTCCCCGGGTTTGACTAATATCTCGCTAACTAAGCCCACGGCAAAGCGGATATCCGGCCTAGTACATAGCATGGCATACATAAGACTTCCCACAGCCGAAGCATAGGAATCCTACTCAATCTTGTCCTTTTCTTCTTGAGACTTAGGACAGTCCTTCGAAGAAAATGACAACCCATGTCTGCAAGGGATTAGAGCTCCCTTACATGAGTCCATGTCTGTACTTGGCCGACATCTTGTCAATGTATGTCGCTTGGGATAATCCTAACATTCTCTGCTTCCTATTTCTAAAAAGCCTAATCCCGAGAATGTAGCTGGCTTCTCCCAAGTCCTTCATACTGAATTGACTAGACAGCCAAACCTTTGTAGATAACAATGTCCCTACATCATTTCCAATGAGTAGAATGTCATCCATATACAGGACAAGAAAAACCACATTGATGCCTTCAAGTTTCCTGTACACACATGGTTCATCTTTGTTTTGAATAAAACCATAAGACTTTATAGTCTCATCAAAATGAATGTTCCATGCTCTTGATGCCTGCTTAAGTCCATAAATGGACTTCTTAAGCTTGCAAACCATGTGTTCCTGGCCTTTATCAATGAAGCCTTCCGGTTGGGACATATAGATGTCTTCGCTAAGATGGTCATTCAAGAATGCCGTCTTGACATCCATTTGACATATCTCGTAGTCATAGTGACAGGCGATGGCAAGGAGAATGCGAATGGATTTAAGCATGGCTACCGGGGAAAAAGTTTCCTCATAGTCGATACCCTCTTTCTGAGTATACCCTTTCGCCACAAGCCTAGCTTTGAAGGTTTCCACCTTCCCATCCACTCCTCTCTTCCTCTTGTATACCCACTTGCACCCAATGGGTTTTATCCCTTCAGGTGAAGCTACAAGATCCCAAACCTGATTGAGGTACATAGACTCAATCTCGGCTTTCATTGCTTCATGCCACGTATTTGCATCGGCATCGGCAATAGCCTCCTCGTATCTAGCGGGGTCTTGTTCCCGATGGTCGGAAACCAGCTCAAAGGCTTCTCCAGTCCATCTATCCTGAACCCTAGACACTCTCCCACTACGACGAGGCTCCATTTGTACAGGCTCTTGAGGTTGTGCCTCTTCTTGTTCCAAAATCGGGTCAATAGAAGTTGATTCCATAGATAACTTATCCTGCAGTTCCAACCTCGTTGAACCTTTAGTGGAAGTACTTTGATCATCTTCCAAGTATCTAGCATTGGTACTGACTAGTACCTTCTGCTCCTTAGGATGATAAAAGTAGCCACCTTTTGTCCCTTTTGGATACCCAACAAAATAGCATAATTCCGATCTTGGTTCCAACTTGTCTCCCTTGATCGAGACATAAGTCGGACACCCCCAAATCCCGAGATGATTCGGACTTGGCTTACGCCCAGTCCACATCTCATAGGGAGTCCTAGGTACTAACTTGGAAGGCACCAAGTTCAGAATATATGCCGCTATTTCCAGGGCATATCCCCAGAAGGATACTGGAAGAGTAGCATGAGACATCATGCTTCGGACCATTTCCATCAACGTCCTGTTCCTTCTCTCGCCTACTCCGTTCTGCCGGGGGTTCCCTGCAGAGAGCTGGGATACTATCCCATGATGTATCATGTAGTCATTGAATTCACCTAGGAGGTACTCTCCACCACGATCCGATCGTAAGGTTTTGATTAATTTACCTGTCCGACGCTCCACTTTAGCCTTAAACTCTTTGAACTTGTCAAAAGAGTCAGACTTGCGTCTCATCAGGTAAATGTAACCATACCTCGTACAATCATCCGTGAACGTGATGAAGTACTCAAAACCTCCCCTAGCTGGTGTAGACAATGGACCGCACACATCAGTGTGAACAAGACTCAACACCTCCTTGGCTCTATCCGCCTTTGGTGTAAAAGACCTTTTGGTCATTTTTCCCATCGAGCAGGATTCACACTCGAGGCCAACTTTCCAATCTCAATGCGCCCAAAGGCCCATCATGGATTAGCCTCCGAATCTCGGTTGAGTTAATATGACCCAACCTCGGATGCCAAAGGTATGAATCATTGATATTGGTCTTTCTCTTCTTAGTTAAAGGTTCGGACAGAGCGTTATTTGATTGGTTGTTAATAGGGTTTAAAAAGAACAAATTTCCATACATGTTCCCAAGTACATAAAATTTCTCCATCTCTACCGATAGAAATACCGGAATGGAAAGATACGTAATATCCTTGATTAATAAGTTTTGCAACCGAAATCAAATTCGACGAAAACCAGGTACATATAAAATGTCTTTTAAAACCACTATCTTATTACAATAAAAAATAAGATCCAGCTCTCCCACTCGCAAGGGCCCGGACTTGTGCTCCATTACCCACTCGAAGCCCATGTTCGCCCTTCTTGAGTCTTCTTATCTTCCTAAACCCCCGCAAGGAGTTACGGATATGATCGGTGGCTCCTGAATCAACAATCCAAGTGGAAGTTGATCCTACCATTGATATGAACTCTAGATAGTAAACATTACCCGTGGGGTTTTTCGTGGCCTCGAAGATCCGGACACTCTTTTTCCAAGTGTCCCTTCTTTCCACACTTGAAGCACTTGCCCTTTGGTTTGTCCTTGGGCTGGTTCTTGGGTCAGGCTGCTGCATTCCCCTTCTTCCTCTTGAACTTTCCGGGCTTAGGCCCGGTTCTTGAAGAAGAGGCCTTAGCAATCATGGCCTTAGACTGCGGCTTCATGACCTTCTCCGCCATCCGGAGCTCCTTCATCGGCTCGATCAAACTCATGTTCAACTTGTTCATGTTATAGTTTAACTTGAACCGAGTGAAAGAGCCCGGTAGAGATTCGAGAACCATGTCAACTTAGCTCTCGGGGTCAATGACAGCCCCTAAGATTTCTCGCCTCCTCGAAAGCAAGCAATCATCTTGAGCATATGCTCTCGGACCGATGCTCCCTCAGCCATCTTAGTGTTTACAATTGTTCGAAGAGCCTCCCGCCTTGCGGGCCGGCTCTTGTCCGCGAACATAGTTGCCAACGATTAACTTATGTCATATGCGTAAGCCTTCTGCTCGTGTTTTGATCGGAGCACATTAGACATGGAAGCTAACATATAGCAACGTGCCATTTCGTCGCCTTTCTTCCATGCCTTTTCAGCCTCTCGCTCTTCGACGGTGGAACCTTCCCCGATAACAGGCAGGTGTTTCGTAAAGGACATACTTATACTCCTCACTGTGAGTATTATGTCCAGGTTCCTTTTCCATCCACATAGTTTGGACCCGTTAACTTATTCTCCCCGAGAATAACGGCCAATGGACTAAAAGAACCTCCCACCATTTCGAAAATCGAAAATAAAAGAAAGAAATTAATTTGTGAAAACAAAATGAAACTTGTGCATCGAAAATAATTTGGCTCTTAGGAAAACTGACATAGCTTCTTGGGAAGATTAACAGTTTCCTAAGCTAAGTGTATTAACCACCACAAATTAATTTCCCTTCTAGGTAATGGTCTAGAGAATAACTCCATCGTGGGATGGCCGTTTTCTCTCATTTCCTATGGACATACCTCGCACTATAACCTCCAACGTGGGCTGGCCGATCATAGTACGTGCCCCGGGTTATTAATTACATCCTTCCATTAGATCTAGATCCTTGTGGTATCCCCATCCTATACGGGTTCACTCCCAGGGTGACGCGAGGGGATCCACGATCTCTAATGAGGACCGTGATGGAAGCCGTGGGGCCGTTGGAACCCCACTCCCACTTAGTCTTTTAAAATAAAGGTTTTCTGGAAAATATCCTTTTGAAATTTCCATTAAGTTTTTCTTAACTCAAAAATAAAATATCTAAGTCCAATAAAATCTCTATGTCAAGGCTTATATCCTTTGAGAGATTTCCTCCATGGACTAATTTTATATAAGTTAAAACTTAATGATTTCAAAATTTTTCCAATTAAAACTTTCTAGAGACTTTGGTCTCAAGTTTATTTGACAAAATCATTTTTCTAGTCCAAAACAAAACAAAATGGCTCTCCATTTTAATTTACAAAAATATCTAAATCCAATATATTTTCTATGTCAAGGATTAAATCCTTTGAGAAAATATTTAAGGATTAATTTTTGTACCAATTAAAATAACCATTTAGTTTTTAAAGAAAAATATTTTTTCTTGCCAAAACAAAAGGTTCCCAAAGACTTTGGTCTTTGAGAAAAAGCACACATAGGTACATAAAAAAAAAAAATAGCATGCTAGAAAAACAATAAACGTTTTCATGCTTATCTATTTTTTAAACCTAAGTGCCCAAATAATAGAATTAAACACATTAATTAATTAATTAATGATCTTGCTTAATCCTAAAATCCCTTACTAATATTTTTCATGCAAATATATTCCAAGAATATAAATATTGCAAAAATATTAACTTCGCCTGGTATGGGACCCAAAACGAAAAAGGAAAAAAAAATAAAATAAAAAATTTGCCAAAATTGGCTGGCGGTCCACTCGCACCGCCGCACAGATCCGCGCTGAATGGCTCGCGGTCCACAGCAGCCGCAATGCACCGCGCCGCACCAGATCGCACGCCAGCCACGACCCGTGGACTTCGCCCGCGCCCGGTTCTCCTCTGCTGCCGACCCGCTATTCAGCCCGCGAGCTGCCCCGGTCGGATCTCCTCTGACCCGCGCAAGAACCCGAAAGCCAAATGAAATTCAATTGCAAATTTTGCAATTGAATTCGGCTCAAATCAAAGGAATTGGCTCGGCTTCCGCGGCTCATCAGCGACCGGCTCCTCTCACCAACAGCAGCGGCTCGGCTCGGCGGCTCAGCTTGGACGCGGCGACTTATGAACAGTGCATCTTCTTCGTTTTTCTTCTGTTTCGCGCGCGACTTGCAGAGCATTTTTTTCCTTCGATTTTTTCTGTCTTCTTTGGCTTCTTTGGACATTTTTACTTATAAAAACTCATCCAAAACATAACCCCAACCGCCTATACCCATTAAAATTGGGTTTACACGATTAAAACATCAAAGCCAAAAATTTACAGAGAGCTCCTATGCTTCAACGGTGAAGCTTACAAAACCATCTATCCCATACCAAAATAGCGAAGGATCACAGGTATAATCATCTTCTCCATTTTATTAACTACTATGCTCCCGATATTGATCAAAACCAGTGGCTCTGATACCACTTTGATAGAAAACGCAGAAACAGGGGCATGCACCGTAAGTTAAAAAAAATTGGAGAAAAATAAAACTCGAGCCATAAAGGCCATACGGAAGCGTGAAGATCATACATTTGCGTTCCTTAACCCTCCTAGGTTGCGTAGGAATAGAATGAACGGCTGGAATCGCCTCGCTTTGCACACTTGAAGGAGCTTCCGGTTGAACACCCGCTAGCCATCGACTTTGCCTTGTTTGCATTAACGCTTAGCTCTCGGGATATTCCTCAGCCTAACCTCTAGTTGGTGAACATAATGGGAAAGAGAAACGGTCTCAATTCTCCTTGGTTCGCTCGCTATTAGTTAGCAAAGAACAAGGAGAAAAACAAAGAGGAGGAGAGAGACGTTGAGAGAGAGACTCACGTGAAGCTTGTAAGGCTAGGGAAAGAAATTAGGGTTTTTTTCTTTTCAAAAAGTTGTTTATATTTTTGGCCTAAACTAGGTCTCTCAATCTCTGATAAACATCTCCCCGGGATTTCAAAACACTCGGATGTTATCCTGAGAAACAGTTTGGCCTAACCTTAAACTCCTCTTAACCATATCTGGAAAAAACCCTAAGGTCCAAGCTATAGGGCCAGATAAATATTTATTATTTTTCTAGGACCCAAAAAGCCCAAAATAATAAACATTAATTATTTATTTCCTGGGCTTATATAAATAACCCAATAAATAACTAATAAGCTCAAATGAACCATAATAATTAATCTTTAATTATTTATTCCTTGGGCCTATATAAATAACCCAATAAATAATTAAACATTAATTATTTCCCCTAATTTAAGCCCAGGTTAATTTCTTAATTATTCATACTGGACCTAAGCCCTGAATAATTAATTAACCAAATAAACTAGATAATTAATTTCTCTCAACTCCTATTTTATTTATTTATTTATTTATTTTATTCCAGTCCAATAATAAATTAGACTTCCTGAATAAAATAAAATAAAACAAAATAAAATAAAATCCTCTTCAAGTGAGACCAATTCCTCAACCCAAAAATAGTTAGGACTTACGGGTTATCCCGAGGACCAAAAAGACACATCGCATTGGCTGCTAAAATGACCAAAATACCCCTGCTATATAAATAGCTGTATTTTACATTTTAAATATTTCCTAATATCACCATAAGGAAATATTGACCCCAAGGACAATGCTGCATTCGCAAAGTCTCCGACCTACAGTGAAATGACTAAAATACCCCTCTACACATCGTCGTACATTTAGAGAGGAAGAAGTGTACTAACACCCCCCTAAATGACATCTACCATCCTCAGGCTCCTAGTCCAATGATCCACGACTTCCTGGAGCGTTTCCGTTTTCCAAGGGAGCTACCCTAAAGCAAACATCCAAGTCATGTTTCCCAAGGCCCTGGATAATTTAGACCATTCGGATAACCACAAGGGGCGATATAGTGCAGAAACTATCTTGTATAAGTCTGTCTTAACTAACTAGTCACACATACCCAACATACAAGTATATTGGCCCTATGATAGAACCTCAACTACAGCAAATCAAAGTATATGCTTCCAGCTTCGCTAGACCACCAACTCATACTCAAGTCGTAGAGTACTAGTCCACGTTGTAGCGGTAGTAGTCTAGGTTTCTACCATATAGTACTTTGAGAAACCACTACTACAGGTCCTGTTCTACGTATTCAAAATACGCTTATGTCATGAAGTGAGTGGACTACCCACTGGCTAAAGGTAAGCCATTCCCCATTTGGAATTCATAACATAATAACCTAAACATGATGAGGTTCCCAGTCTCATCAATAGGTTAAGAAAAATGTTTATGTGTTAAATAACCCGTGATCCATACCTTACTGTGAAAGACCACCATTCACATGGATCACTTATTTAAACACAATGGGTCTGTCCCAAACGAAAATCGTGCACAAACAAAAAGTAAATTCACAAACGATTTCTAAAAATAAATTCTTTTATTAAATAATTCGATTTTACATCAGAAACCTAGTCTAAGAGGGCATACAATCCAACAATCTAGCATATGGTCAAATAATTAGTTATGGAAACCAAGCAGGTGCAGATCTTTGCACAGATCTAAAACTTAAAAATCAGATGGAATCATATCATAAGAAATCCAAAAAGGAATTAGAAAATTTTTGTGAAATTTTTGGTTTTTCCCCAATAACTCCACCGTCTAAAAAGTTAAAGCAAGCTAAGAAAAGAAATAACTTTTACACCATTCAAAAGAAAAGATAAATCTTCTAAAAGCACTATTAAATGTTACTTTTGTGGAAAAAGAGGACATAAAGTAGACGAGTGTAAAATAAAGGCTAAAAAGAAGATAAGAGTAAATCAGCTTTCTTTACCAAAAGATACTCTAGAACAGATTAATCAAATCTTTGATCAAGACAATTCTTCCCCTTCATCAAGCAGTAGTGATAGTGAAATAGAAGAAGTATTTGAAATCTAAGAAAATTCTTCTGAATCAGATTCAAGTGAACAATCTTCTTGTGATTGTACAAGTTTATGTACTTGTGCGATAGGAGAACTTTGTATGCTAAATAATTCGCATAATCAAGTTAATGTAATTACTAAAGCTAATAAAGAACTCTTCTTTGAGCTATTAGATCATATTCAAGATGAAACAGTTAAAAGAGAATATTTGTTAAAAGTCAAAGACTTAGTCCTTAATCCAAAAATACAAGTAGAACCATATAATTTAAAAGAAGTATTTGATAAATTTAAAGGTAAACAAAAAGAACCTACTAATTCTTTGCAAAACTTACAATTAGAAATCAAAGAACTAAAACAAGAAGTTAAATGGTTAAAGGAACAAAATGATCAAAGAATTTCTGATATTGATCAGATAAACACAGAATTAGTTCAACAAAAATTAGACAGACCTTTAATAGATCCCACCTCTTTATCCGATGAAGAAATAGAACAAAATGAAAATAATCCTTATTATATTTCAGCTATTTCTCAAATAACTTTTCAAAAGTGGTATATCCCCATTCTTCTCAAAATAGGAGATTTTTCTATACAGTTAGTTGCCCTTCTGGACTCCGGAGCAGATCAAAACTGCATCTGTGAAGGTTTAATCCCTACCAAATATTTAGAAAAAAACAGGTTCTAAACTATATACTGCTGCTGGTGAGCAGTTAAAAATCAGGTATAAATTAACTAATGCCCATATTTGCAATAAACAGTTTTGTTTCATGAATTCCTTTTTAATCATTAAGGATTTAAGCCAAGACTTAATCCTAGGAACTCCATTCCTTACTCAGATCTATCCCTGCAGTGTAGATCAACAAGGTGTCCACACAAAAATAGGATCCATACCAGTCACTTTCTCCTTTCTACAAAGTCCACTAACTAAAGATATCAATCTTCTAAAAAAAAAAAGATTCTTTGTCGTGAACAACAGATAGCCTTTATAAAAGAAGATATTAAGTATACAAGAATCCAAAGCCAACTACAGCTAAAAGACGTTCAGGATAAGATAGAATCTATCTGTAAAGATTTCGAAAGACAAATTTGCTCAGAAGTCCCCACAGCTTTTTGGGAAAGAAAAAAAGCATATAGTCAACCTCCCATACATTGACGATTTCAATGAATCAATGATACCTACCAAAGCCAGACCAATTCAAATGAATCAAGAATTAGTTGAATATTGTAAACAAGAAATTCTAAGCTTATTGCAAAAAGCTTTAATCCGAGAATCCAGATCACCATGGTCTTGTGCTGCATTTTATGTCAATAATAATGCAGAAAAAGAACGAGGTGTTCCCAGATTAGTCATTAATTACAAGCCATTAAACAAAGCTTTAAAATTGATTAGATATCCCATTCCCAATAAACACGATTTGTTAAAACAAACCTTTAAAGCAGTCATTTATAGTAAATTTGATATGAAATCAGGATTCTGGCAAATTCAGATTAAAGAAGAAGATCGATATAAAACAGCGTTTAATGTCCCATTTGGACAATATGAATGGAATGTAATGCCTTTTGGTTTAAAGAATGCACCCAGTAAATTCCAAAAGGTCATGAATGACATTTTTAATCCTTATACAGCCTTTACCATTGTCTATATCGATGATGTTTTAATCTTCAGTGAATCCTTTGAACATCATCTTAAACATTTACGTCTTTTCGTGAAATTATCATGAAAAATGGGCTGGTAGTGAGTGCATCTAAACTCAAACTTTGCCAAACCCAAATTAGATTCCTAGGTCATGAATTAACTTAAGGAACTTATAAACCCATTTGCAGATAAATTCCCTGATGAAATTAAAGAAAAAAACTCAGCTTCAAAGATTCTTAGGATGTTTAAATTACATTTCGGACTTTATTCCTAATCTTAGAATCATTTGTGAACCTTTATACAAGCGTCTCAGAAAAGATCCAATCCCTTGGAGTGAAGAACAAACCCAAACAGTTAAGAAAATAAAACAGATTGTCAAGAAACTCCCCTGTTTAGGAATTCCCGATCCAACAGCGTTTATGATAGCCAAAATAGATGCTTCAGACTTAGGTTATGGAGGAATATTAAAACAAAGAAAAATCAATTCTTCATCAGAACAATTAGTTAGATACCATTCCGGCATTTGGCTTTCAAGTCAAAAGAATTACAGCACCATTAAAAAGGAAATCCTTGCCATTGTTTTATGCATCTCAAAATTTCAAGATGATTTAATAAATCAAAAGTTTTTACTTCGAATTGATTATAAAGTAGTAAAAGACGTTTTACAAAAAGATGTTAAAAATTTAGTTGCCAAACAGATTTTTGCCAGATGGCAAGCACTTTTATCCAACTTGGATTTTGACATTAAATTTATCAAAGGAGAGAACAATTCTCTACCAGATTTCTTAACCAGAGAGTTTTTGCAAGGACGAACCTAACTTTTAACACAGTATTCAACACTGTGATGAGTACCGATTCACTTCTGGAGCTCATTCATTTGCCTATAAATAGCAATCTCAATCACCTCAATCAAGTATGGATCAACAACCGCGATTTCGACCACCTCAAGGTAATCGTTTTATAGTTCTCAATTCTTTTCCTTCTCTTCCTTCTAGTTCTGTGAGCAAACCACCGCTCACAATGAATCTCCTCGATCCAGCTTCTTCAAAAAACACCGAAACTCAGAAAACATATTTATCTTTTTTCACAATCCCTTCTCCGACTTCCTTCAAGGAAGCAGTTGTCCCTAAGACACCAACTAAGCCTGAAAAGCCAACCCTTTCTTCAACCAAAGAGAAATTTGAATTCATTTCTAAAATAGTTATTCCAGTATTGGCTCTTCCCAGAGAGCTAACAGCCCTTCCAGAAAGAGAATTGGTTAGCAAGCTTCATCCTGAAGCCTATCGCCAATCCAGTTACATTTTCAAATCAGAACCCCAAAAATCCCGTCTCTATTATGAGCACATCCTCTTTGCTACTGGTTCAATAGAATTTGAACACGAAAGAAACCTCAACAGAGCCGACAAAGGCATAGCCTATTCTAAATGTAGGATTATGAAAATCCTCGATCTAAATACCTGGCCAGTTACTGGCATCTACACTCCAATCCAGTTTAAAATACCATTCAAACCTCCAACCTACAATTTTATGGATTACATTGATGCTTGGTACAATTTCATGTACCTCAGAGACCTCACACATACTTGGTTTGTCAAGTATGGAAAAGATTCAATCAGTCCTATACCAAGATGGTTCTATACTTGGTGGAATACTTTTGGTGGAAATAAATCCACTTTATCCAGCTAGAATTTACAAAAGTTCAACCAGTTTGTAATAGAGAGTCAAATTCAGGGTTTAACTTTGAACAATCAGCTTTGTAAATATTACATTGAAAAGAAGATCTGTTTTGTATTAGGATGGGGTTATAAACTTGATACAGTTGATAATGTAAAATATCTCTGTAAAGATATAAGAATCAAAGGATGGACTCCAGTCCCAAAATAAGAACAAAAAGATTTAGATGTTCAATCCTCCTCCAGCAAAGGCAAAAAGATCAGTAAAGTAGAATTGCAACTTCAATTGCAACTATTACAGCAACAGCTTCAGCAAGCAGATGATGATGAGAGAATCGGAGTCACAACCTGAATTCAGTTTATATGACAATGGAGACATGGACAATCCTTCTGGTATTGCTCAAGCATACCTTTGTCAGAGTCCATAAATGACAAGACTTCACTCAAAAAGAAAAAGAGAAAAGCGGACTCTCCAGCTTTTTCAGCAATCAAAGCGACTTCATGACATCACTTAGACCTACTGCAAAATAATTCAACTGACAACAGAACGTGGTGGACCCCTCCACTCACGAAAGCTTTTAGAGCCATTTTTCATGATGGTCGACAACTTAATTCCCACCACCACACAAGTGGACCACTCAGCAATAATTCAAAATTCAATCAGAGAAAGCTTTGCCTTAGCTGCTTATATAAGACAGCATCTCGTTGAAGAAATGCAGACTCACTTGCGAGAGAAAAAACCTGAGAGTGAAGAATCCCTCTATCTAGATATTTGTGGCATCTGTCACCACTTTCAAAATCTTGTAGCAAAAGAAAACCTTGTGTAAACTTTGAATAGTTTTCAATAAATCAGAAGTATTTATCAGCAATTTATCCTGGGTTCAAATTGGTATCAGAGCCAAGGGCTCTTTTGCTTCATCATGAAAACATCTATGATTTGCAAAATCATGTTCGAGTAAGTCCTTTTACTTTCTTTCTCTAAGTCTTGCATAATGTAGTTTAATCCATTTTCTCTTATTCTTAAGTATTATGCCCTTTCATATGTTTCTTTAAGTATTCTTAAACTATGATGGTTGATAGTCACTTGTGAAAGCAGCTAGTACGTTGGACAACCCAAAACCGTTGGACTAGGCAGTATAGCCGTGTTAGGCAGAGTAGCCCTAACCCGGGGGTGGTCCCGTAGCTCTCAACCATAAGCATAGTACTCTAGGTGTGTCCTGAGAAGAAACAAAGAAACATAGGTTATGGCGTAATCCTAAGGAACAATAAAATTCGTATTAACTATTTTAGCATAGACAAAGAGAGAGAAAGTAATCTTCCTACTCACATGGCCTCCAATCTTTCAGACATCGATATTGAATCAGTCAACGATTTAGAAGTCAGTAGCCAATTAGATAAAGTTGAATCTAGATTAATGAATTGGAATTTACCAATAGAGAAATTTGATAAAATTTATGAAAAAGGAATGTTTGATTTAGTCCAAAGCTATACCATCAAAACCACTGAAAAAACAGTTTCTATAAATCAACCTTATGGTACAATCCAGCTTCTAAATCCAATTACCTTAGAACAACCCAAAAAGAATAAATATCGATATCTTCATATTGGATTAGTTCAAGTAGCTATCAAACCACTCTATCGATTAGGAATCGATGCCTCGATTTGCCTTCTTCTGAGAGACAGTAGACATCTAGATTTTCAAAACAGTTTGCTAGCAGTCCTTGAATCTAACACAGCCATTGGTCCCGTATATTTCAATCATTACCCGAACTTTACTGTAGATCTCACAGATCCACATATTCTTAAAACCTTAACTTTGAATATTCAAACAAAGAGATGAACCAGAATCAAGTTCTAAAACACATTCCAAACTATACATCAACCAGTCTCTCTAATAGACATTGACCCTTCTCCTGAATAGCTTAATAAATTAGGAGGAAGTAAAAGAATTTCAAAAACCAAATACCCTCGGTTTGCCAATCCTTATACTAGGAATTATTACCCTAGGCCATCCTTTCCAGATGTTCAATTTGAAGAACGTCATTTAGATACTTGAGCAGCTTTTACTGGTGAAGACACCACAAAATGGAATATTGACGGTATGTCTGAACACAGTATTCTCAATGTTATTCAAGAAATGTCCATGGCAATTACAGCCATTAAATATAAGAATCCCAATAATACTGATCAATCAATCCTTTATATTCTTACAACTGGTTTTACTGGAGTTCTTCAGGGGTGGTGGAACAACTACCTCACTGAACCACAACGCCAAGAAATCTTAAATGCCACCAAAGTCCTAACAAAAATAGTTCTAAATGCTAACGGTCAACCCACTCAAGTATCTGAAATAACTCCTGATTGTCTAAACACCTTCATGTTTACCCTAACTCAGCATTTTGTAAGAAATCCTCAACAGTTGGCAGATAGAAGTTCAGAAATCCTAACTAACTTAACCTACCCTAAATTACATGATTTCAGATGGTATAAAGATATGTTTTTACAAAAAGTCATGCTTAGAACAGATTGTCATCATGCGTTCTGGAAAGAACGATTTATCTCAGGATTACCTCCCTTATTTGCAGAAAAGGTTAGACAAAAGTTAAAATTAGATTTTAGAAATGAAATCCCCTATGACTATCTAGCATATGGTCAATTAATCAGTTATGTGAATCAAGCAGGCGCAAATCTCTGCACAGATCTAAAACTCAAAAATCAGATGGAATCCTATCATAAGAAGTTTGAAAAAGAATTAGGAAACTTTTGTGAAATATTCAGATTTTCACCAATAACTCCACCATCTAAAAAGTTACAGAAAGAAAAGAAAAGAATATTTAAAAAGGAAAAGAAAGAAAGAATTTCTAAACCATTTAAAAGAAAAGATAAATTTTTTAATAACACCATTAAGTGTTAGTTTTATGGAAAAAGAGGACATAAAGCAGACGAATGTAAAATAAAAGCTAAAAAGAAGAAAAGAGTAAATCAACTTTCTTTATCAAAAGATACTTTAGAACAGATTAATCAAATTCTTGATCAAAATGATTCTTCAACAGATAATAGTGATAGCGAAACTGACGAAATATTTGAAATCCAAGAAAATTCCTCTGAATCAGATTCAAGTGAACAGTCTTCTTGCGATTGCACCGGTTTATGTACTTGTGCAATAGGAGAACTCTGTATGATCAATAATTCATCTAATCAAGTTAATGTAATTACTAGAGCAAATAAAGAACTTTTCTTCGAACTATTAGACCACATTCAGATGAAACAGTTAAAAGAGAATATCTGTTAAAGGTTAAAGATTTAGTTCTTAATCCAAAAGTTCAAGTAGAACCTTATAATTTAAAAGAAGTATTTGAAAATTTTAAAGGTAAACAAAAAGAACCTACTAACTTTTTACAAGATCTACAATTAGAAATCAAAGAACTTAAACAAGAAGTTAAATGGTTAAAAGAACAGAATAATCAAAGAATAACATACATTAATCAGATAAATACAGAATTAGTTCAACAAAAATTGGATAAACCTTTAATAGATCCCACTCTTTTTTCCAGTGTCCCTTCTTTCCACACTTGAAGCACTTGCCCTTTGGTTTGTCCTTGGGCTGGTTCTTGGGCTGGGCTGCTGCATTCCCCTTCTTCCTCTTGAACTTTCTGGGCTTAGGCCCAGTTCTTGAAGAAGAGGCCTTAGCAATCATGGCCTTAGACTGCGGCTTCATGACCTTCTCCGCCATCTGGAGCTCCTTCATCAGTTCAGTCAAACTCATGTTCAACTTGTTCATGTTATAGTTTAACTTGAACTGAGTGAAAGAGCCCGATAGAGATTCGAGAACCATGTCCACTTGGCTCTCGGGGTCAATGACAGCCCCTAAGATTTCTGCCTCCTCGAAAGCAGCAATCATCTTGAGCATATGCTCTCGGACTGATGCTCCCTCAGCCATCTTAGTGTTTACAATTGTTCGAAGAGCCTCCTGCCTTGCGGGCCAGCTCTTGTCCGCGAACATAGTTGCCAACGATTGACTTATGTCATATGCAAAAGCCATGTGCTCGTGTTTTGACTGGAGCACATTAGACATGGAAGCTAACATATAGCAACGTGCCATTTCGTCAGCTTTCATCCATGCCTTTTCAGCCTCTCACTCTTCAGCGGTGGAACCTTCCCCGATAACAGGGCAGGTTTCGTAAAAGACATACTTATACTCATCGGCTGTGAGTATTATGTCCAGGTTCCTTTTCCTGTCCACATAGTTTGGACCCGTTAACTTATTCTCCCTGAGAATAACGGCCAATGGGACTAAAAGAACCTCCTACCATTTCTGAAAATCGAAAATAAAAGAAAGAAATTAGTTTGTGAAAACAAAATGAAACTTGTGCACTTAAAATAATTTGGCTCTTAGGAAAACTGACATAGCTTCTTGGGAAGATTAACAGTTTCCTAAGCTAAGTGTATTAACCACCACAAATTAATTTCCCTTCTAGGTAATGGTCTAGAGAATAACTACATCGTGGGATGGCCGTTTCCTCTCATTTCCTATGGACATATCTCGCACTATAACCTCCAACGTGGGCTGGCCGATCATAGTACGTGCCCCGGGTTATTAATTACATCCTTCCATTAGATCTAGATCCTTGTGGTATCCCCATCCTATACGGGTTCACTCCCAGGGTGACGCGAGGGGATCCACGATCTCTAATGAGGATCGTGATGGAAGTCGTGGGGCCGTTGGAACCCCTCTCCCACTTAGTCTTTTAAAATAAAGGTTTCCTGGAAAATATCATTTTGAAAATTCCATTAAGTTTTTCTTAACTCAAAAATAAAATATCTAAGTCCAATAAAATCTCTATGTCAAGACTTATATCCTTTGAGAGATTTCCTCCATTGACTAATTTTATATAAGTTAAAACTTAATGATTTAAAAAATTTCCAATTAAAACTTAGAGACTTTGGTCTCAAGTTTATTTGACAAAATCATTTTTCTAGTCCAAAACAAAACAAAATGGCTCTCCATTTTAATTTACAAAAATATCTAAATCCAATATATTTTCTATGTCAAGGATTAAATCCTTTGAGAAAATATTCAAGGATTAATTTTTGTACCAATTAAAATAACCATTTAGTTTTTAAAGAAAAATATTTTTCCTTGCCAAAACAAAAGGTTCCCAAAGACTTTGGTCTTTGAGGAAAAGCACACATAGGTATATAAAAAAAAATAGCATGCTAGAAAACAATAAACGTTTTCATGCTTTTCTATTTTTTTTAAACCTAAGTGCCCAAATAATAGAATTAAACACATTAATTAATTAATTAATTATCTTGTTTAATCCTAAAATCCCTTACTAATATTTTTCATGCAAATATATTCCAAGAATATAAATATTGCAAAAATATTAACTTCGCCTGGTATGGGACCCCAAAACGAAAAAGAAAAAAAATAAAAAAATTGCCAAAAAAATGGCTGGCGGTCCACTGCACCGGCCGCACAGGATCCGCCCCCAGAATGGCCTGCGGTCCACCGCAGCCGCAATGCACCGCACCGCACCAGATCGCACGCCAGCCACGACCCGTGGACTTCGCCCGCGCCCGCGACCCGCGCCCGGTTCTCCTCTGCTGCCGACCCGCGCTTCAGCCCGAATACCCGCGCGCCAATTGAATTTCAATTCTGCAATTTAATCGGCTAAAATCAAACGCAATTGGCTCGGCTTAGCGGCTCCAGCAGCACGGCTCCACTCACAGAACAGAAGCGGCTCGGCTCGGCAGCTCGGCTCCACGCGGCGGCTTATGAACAGTTTTCTTCTTCTCCGTTTTTTCACCCGCGCGAATTTTTCCACAGAAAATTTTTCCTTCGAATTTTTTCTGTCTTCTATGGCTTCTTTGGACATTTTTACTTATAAAAACTCATCCAAAACATAACCACAACCGCCTATACCCATTAAAATTGGGTTTACACGATTAAAACACCAAAGCTAAAAAATTTGCAGAGGGTCCTATGCTTCCACTGTGAAGCTTACATCAAGCCTATCCCATACCAAAACAGTGAAGGATCACAGGTATAATCATCTTCTCCATTTTATTAACTACTATGCTCCCTATATTGATCAAAACCAACGGCTCTGATACCACTTTGATGGCAAAACGCAGCACAGGAAGCCATGGAAGGGAAAAACAGAGATAAAAAAAATTAAACGCGAGCCATAAAGGCCATGCGGAAGCGTGAAGATTATACCTTTGCGTTCCTTAACCCTCCTAGGTTGCGTAGGAACAGATTGAACGGCTGGAATCGCCTCGCTTTGCACAGTTGAAGGAGCTTCCGGTTGAACACCCGCTAGCCTTCGACTTCGTCTTGTTTGCATTAACGCTTAGCTCTCCAGCTCTCGGGATATTCCTCAGCCTAACCTCTAGTCGGTGAACACTATAGTGAAGAGGAAGGGTCTCAATTCTCCTTGGTTCGTTCGCTATTGATTAGCCAAGAACAAGAGAAAAACAAGAAGAAGAAGAGACTTTGAGAGAGAGAGAGAGACTCACGTGAGAGTCTCCTTAGCCAAGGAAAATTCGGGTTTTTTTTTTCAAAGAGTTGTTTATATTTAGCCAAAATTAGGTCTCTCAATCTCTGATAAACATATCCCCGGGATTTCAAAATATCCGGATGTTATCCTGAGAATGAGTTTGGCCTAACCTTAAACTCCTCTTAATCATATCTGGAAAAAACCCTAAGGTCCAAGCTATTGGGCCAGATAAATATTTATTATTTTTCTTAGACCTAAAAAGCCCAAAATAATAAATATTAATTATTTATTTTCTGCGCTTACATAAGTAACCCAATAAATAATTAATGAGCCCAAATGAACCATAATAATTAATCTTTAATTATTTATTTCTTGGGCCTACATAAATAACCCAATAAATAATTAAACATTAATTATTTCCCCTTAGTTTAAGCCAGGTTAATTTCTTAATTATTCATACTGGACCTAGGCCCTGAATAATTAATTAACCAAATAAACTAGATAATTAATTTCTCTCAACTCCTATTTTATTTATTTATTTTATTCCAGTCCAATAATAAATTAAGCTTCCTGAATAAAATAAAATAAAATAAAATAAAATAAAATCCTCTTCAACTAAGACCAATTCCTCATCCCAAAAATAGTTAGGACTTACGGGCTATCCCGAGGACCAAAAAGACACATCGCATTGGCTGCTAAAATGACCAAAATACCCCTGCTATATAAATAGCTGTATTTTACATTTTAAATATTTCCTAATATCACCATAAGGAAATATTGACCCCAAGGACAATGCTGCATTTGCAAAGTCTCCGACCTACAGGTGAAATGACTAAAATACCCCTCTACACATCGCCGTACATTTAGAGAGGAAGAAGTGTACTAACACCCCTCTAAATGACATCTACCATCCTTAGGCTTCTAGTACAATGATCCACGACTTCCTGGAGTGTTTCCGTTTTCCAAGGGAGCTACCCTAAAGCAAACATCCAAGTCATGTTTCCCAGGGCCCTGGCTAATTTAGACCATTTGGACAACCACAAGGGGCGACATAGTGCAGAAACTATCTTGTATAAGTCTGTCTTAACTAACTAGTCATACATACCCAACATGCAAGTATATTGGCCCTATGATAGAACCTCAACTACAGCAAATCAAAGTACATGCTTCCAGCTTCGCTAGACCACCAACTTATACTCAAGTCGTAGAGTACTAGTCCACGCTGTAGCGGTAGTAGTCTAGGTTTCTACCATATAGTACTTTGAGAAACCACTACTACAGGTCCTGTTCCACGTATTCGAAATACGCTTATGTCATGAAGTGAGTGGACTACCCACTGGCTAAAGGTAAGCCATTCCCCATTTGGAATTCATAACATAATAACCTAAACATGATGAGGTTCCCAGTCTCATCAATAGGTTAGGAACAAATGTTTATGTGTTAAATAACCCGTGATACATATCTTACTGTGAAAGACCACCATTCACATGGATCACTTATTTAAACACAATGGGTCTGTTCCAAACGAAAATCGTGCACAAACAAAAAGTAAATTCACAAACAATTTCCGAAAATAAATTCTTTTATTAAATAATTTGATTTTACATCAGAAACCTAGTCTAAGAGGGTATACAATCCAACAGAAGATAGATATAAAATAGCATTCAATGTCCCTTTCGGACAATATGAATGGAATGTAATGCCCTTTGGATTAAAGAATGCACCTAGTGAATTTCAAAAGGTTATGAACGACATCTTTAACCCCTATACCGCATTTATAATCATTTATATTGATGATGTTTTAATCTTTAGTAAATCCTTTGAACAGCATCTTAAACATTTACGTCTTTTTCATGAAAAAATCACAAAAAATGGGCTGGTAGTGAGTACATCTAAACTCCGCCTTTGCCAAACCAAAATCTGTTTCTTAGGCCACGACCTAACCCAAGGTACCTATAAACCCATTTGTAGAGCCATAGAATTTGCAGACAAATTTCCCGATGAAATCAAGGATAAAACTCAGCTCCAAAGATTTTTAGGTTGCTTAAACTATATATCAAATTTTATCCCTAATCTCAGAATCATCTGTGAACCGTTATACAAGTGTCTTAGAAAAGACCCAATCCCTTGGAGTGATGAGCAAACTCAAACAGTTAAAAAAATTAAACAGATTGTCAAAAGACTTTCTTGTTTAGGTATTCCAGATCCAACAGCTTTTATGATAGTTGAAACAGATGCCTCAGACTTAGGTTATGGAGGTATCTTAAAATAGAGAAAACCTAATTCTTCTTCGGAACAGTTAGTTAGATATCATTCAGGAATTTGGCTTTCAAATCAAAAGAATTACAGCACCATTAAAAAGGAAATACTTGCAATAGTTTTATGTATTTCTAAATTTCAAGATGATTTAATCAATCAAAAGTTTTTACTTCGAATAGACTGTAAAGCAGCAAAAGATGTTTTGCAAAAAGATGTTAAAAACTTAGTTGCTAAATAAATTTTTGCTAGATAGCAAGCACTACTTTCAAGTTTTGATTTTGACATTGAATTCATCAAAGGAGAGAACAATTCTCTACCAGATTTCTTAACCAGGGAGTTCTTGCAAGGACGAATATAGCTTTTTAACACAGTATTCAACACTGTGATGAGTACCGACTCACGTCTGGAGCTCATTCATCTATAAATAGCTATCTACACCGGCTCAAAGCAAGATGGATCAAACTCCGAAGTTCAGACCACCACAAGGTAATAGATTCATAGTTTTAAGTTCTTTCCCTTCTTTACCATCCAGTTCAGTGAGCAAATCTCTACTCACAATGAATCTCCTCGAACCAGCTTCTTCAAAAAACACAGAGACACAGAAAATAGACTTATCTTTCTACACCATTCCTTCTCCGACCTCTTTCAAAGAAGCAGTCGTTCCAAAGACTCCAACTAAACCAGAAAAACCAACCCTTTCTTCAAAAGAGAAATTTGAATTCCTTCCCAAGACTCCAACTATCCCAATGTTAGCTCTTCCAAGAGAGTTAACAACTCTTCCTGAAAGAAAGTTAGTCAGTAAACTTCACCCAGAAGCCTACAGACAATCTAGCCATATTTTTAAATCAGAACCTCAAAAATCCCGTCTCTATTATGAGCACATCCTCTTTGCCACTGGTTCAATAGAATTTGAACACGAAAGAAATCTCAACAGAGCCGATAAAGGCATAGCATATTCCAAATGTAGGATTATGAAAATCCTCGACTTAAACACTTGGCCGGTCACCGGTATTTACACTCCTATTCAATTCAAAACACCCTTTAAACCTCCAACATACAATTTCATAGATTATATCGATGCTTAGTATAATTTCATGTATCTCAGAGACCTCACCCACACTTGGTTTGTTAAGTACGATAAGGATCCTATTAACCCTATACCAAGATGGTTCTACGCTTGGTGGAAAACATTTGGTGGAAGCAAATCCACTCTATCCAGTCAAAACTTGCAAAAGTTCAATCAATTTGTAATAGAAAGTCAGATTCAGGGATTAACTCCTAATAACCAGCTTTGTAAGTATTACATTGAAAAGAAAATATGCTTTGTATTAGGATGGGGCTATAAGCTTGAAACAGTTGATAATGTAAAACATCTATGCAAAGAAACCAAAGTCAAAGGATGGACTCTTGTCCCCAAAACAGAACAGAAAGAGTCTGATGCACAATCTTCCTCCAGCAAAGGTAAAAAGATAAGCAAATCCGAGTTGCAACTTCAATTGCAACTATTACAGCAGCAACTTTAACAAGTAGATGATAAAGATAGTGAATCAGAGTCTCAGCCAGAGTTCAGCCAGTACGACAATGGAGATATGGACTGCCCTTCTGGTATTGCTCAAGCATACCTTTGTCAGAGTCCATAAATGAGAACACTCCATTCAAAAAGAAAAAGAGAAAAGCGAAAAATGCAGCTTTATCAGCAATCAAAGAGACTACACGACATCACACTAGTCTTCTGTAAAATAATTCAGCTAACAACAAAACGTGGTGGACCCCACCACTCACAAAAGCTTTTGGAGCCATTCTTCATCATGGCCGACAACTTGATTCCTTCTTCCACTCAAGTGGACCTATCAACAATAATGAAAGATTCAATCAGAGAAAGTTATGCCCTCGCTGTCTATATAAGACAGCACCTCATTGAAGAAACCAAGTCTCATCTTCCTCTCGAAAGACAAGACACTGAAACCTCTCTCTACTCAGACATTTGTGATACTTATTCTAGATGTCAAAACTTTGTAATAGACCGAGATCAATAGGATCTTCTTGTAATAGTTTTTCAAATCAATAAATCAATCAAATTTATCTAGCAATTTTTCCTGGGTAACAATTGGTATCTATAAGGTTCTACTTGAACTTGAACTTTTGGATTAAGAACTAAATCTTTAACCTTTAACAGATATTCTCTTTTGACTGTTTCATCCTGAATGTGGTCTAATAGTTCGAAGAAAAGTTCTTTATTTGCTCTAGTAATTACATTAACTTGATTAGATGAATTATTGATCATACAGAGTTCTCCTATTGCACAAGTACATAAACCGATGCAATCGCAAGAAGATTGTTCACTTGAATCTGATTCAGAGGAATTTTCTTGGATTTCAAATATTTCGTCAGTTTCGCTATCACTATTATCTGTTGAAGAATCGTTTTGATCAAGAATTTGATTAATCTGTTCTAAAGTATCTTTTGATAAAGAAAGCTGATTTACTCTTTTCTTCTTTTTAGCTTTTATTTTACATTCATCTGCTTTATTTCATCTTTTTCCACAAAAGTAACACTCAATGGTGTTATTAAAAGATTTATCTTTTCTTTTAAATGGTTTAGAAATTCTTTCTTTCTTTTCCTTTTTAAACCTTTTTTTCTTTTCTTTCTTTAACTTTTTAGATGGTGAAGTTATTGGTGAAAATCCGAATATTTCACAAAAGTTTCCTAATTCTTTTTCAGACTTCTTATGATAGGATTCCATCTGATTTTTGAGTTTTAGATCTGTGCAGAGATCTGCACCTACTTGATTCACATAACTGATTAATTGACCATATGCTAGATAGTCATAGGGGATTTCATTTCCAAAATCTAATTTTAACTTTTGTCTAACCTTTTCTGCAAATAAGAGAGGTAATATTGAGATAAATCGTTCTTTCCAGAACGCATGATGACAATCTATTCTAAGCATGACTTTTTGTAAAAACATATCTTTATACCATCTGAAATCATGTAATTTAGGGCAGGTTAAGTTAGTTAGGATTTCTGAACTTCTATCTGCTAACTGTTGAGGATTTCCTACAAAATGCTGAGTTAGGGTAAACATGAAGGTGTTTAGACAATCAGGAGTTGTTTCAGATACTTGAGTGGGTTGAACGTTAGCATTTGGAACTATTTTTGCTAGGACTTTGGTGGCATTTAAGATTTCTTGGCGTTGTGGTTCAGTGAGGTAGTTGTTCCACCACCCCTGAAGAACGCCAGTAAAACCAGTTGTAAGAATATGAAGGATTGATTGATCGGTATTATAGGAAATAGTGATATAGATAATATAGTTAACAAATTAGAAAAAGAAGAAATAATTGGAGAAAATCCCACAAAACATTTGGAAAAGGATAAATTATATTATAAATTAGAAATTTTAAATCCAAATTGAAAAACTACCACAGCTAAAATAGATGTTAGTAATGCTGAAATAAAAGAATTTGAGATGCACATAGGAGATTTATCAAAATAAAAAGTAATTAGAAAAAGTATTAGTCCTCATAGAAGTGCTGCTTTTATTGTTAGAAAATATAGTGAAATTGTTAGAGGAAAAAGTAGAACGGTAATGAATTATAAAAGGTTAAATGATAATACATTAGAAAATAGTTATAATATTCGTAATAAGGATCAACTAATACATAGAATTCAAGAATGTTATATATTTAGTAAATTTGACTGTAAATTAAGATTTTAGCAAACTAAAATGCAACCAAATAGTATAGCATCGACTGCTTTTACTTGCCCCTTAGGATATTTTGAATGGTTATTTTGCCTTTGGATTAAAAAATGCACTTGCAGTATTTCAGAGAAAAATTGATACAATTTTCAATAAATATAACCATTTTGTTTTAGTATATATAAATGATATTTTGGTATTTTCTAAAACTAAAAATAAATATATTAGTCATCTTAAAATTGTTTTTTTGAATTCTTAAAGCATGACATTGTAATTAGTAGTACAAAAGCTCAGTTATTTAAGAAAAATATAGAATTTTTAGGAATAGAAATTGATCAAGAAAGAATAAAATTACAACCCCATATTAGTAAAAAAAAAAAGTATTAGAATTTCTTGATAAAATAGAAGATATAAAATAATTGTAACAATTTTTAGGAGTACTAAATTATGTAAGACAATTTATTAAAGATCTAAGTAAAATAATAGGACCGTTATATAGTAAATTAGTCATAAAGAACAAAAATATTTTAATAAAGAAGATGTAGAATTAGTAAAACAAATAAAAAAGAAAAAGGAAATATTAGTAGTGGTACATGTAGAGAAAAAGGAAATATTAGTAGTATTGATGCAAAACTATTAGCATTTTGTTATACTTTAGATAGTTTTAGATTATTCATTCTAAATAAACAAGAATTTATATTTAGAACTAATTGTGAAGTAATAGTAAAATTTATTGACAAAAAAAATGAAAAACGTAGCTCTCAGAGAAGATGGTTGAATTTCTTAGATAGAATTACTAATGATGAATATAAAATTAATTTTAAATATATTAAAGGACGTGATAATAAAATTGCAGATCATTTGTCAAGACTACTAACACATCTTGTGTGACTTCACAAATGGATCTCAACAAAAGTAATGTAAAGACTAGGGAGCTCACCAAATATCCTAAAAGAACAAATCTCTATTTTAGAACTTTAATAGAAGGTAACTTAGAAGATATCCACCAAACATTTTTAGACAATCTTTGGAATGCACAAATGTAAGCCAAAAGATAAAATGTTTACCTGCTTTAGCATTGTACTTTAGTAACTTACCAAAATAGAGTTATTCCTATTACGTAATAACACAAGGTTACCAACCATGTGTTTACTCAAAATAACCTCTGTGATGGATTGTGTTAATAATTTTAAAAATCCTTTGTATATAGGTTTTATAAATATTTATGAAGCATTATAATTTACTAAAAATATAATTGATATTATTTTCTTTATCGACCCAGACTGTAGAAATGATATGAATAAACCCTCTTTATAGACCACAAACATACCTAGCACTAGTAATTCACAAAACTTAAAATTTTGTAAATATTATGATACTTTGAATAGAAATTTTAAATTGTTAAATGACAAGTACAAGTCTTACAATAAGGATATTAATTCTCTAAAATAATTAATTCACTCATTGTGATAATAGTATAAGCTGTACACTGGCATAATTTCTTCTCAAAGTGAAGATATTACGCGACTGACAGCTCAGCTGAAAGAGTTTCAAAACCAAGAGCCATAAATTATTTTTATTCTAGAAAAACCAAAAGAATCTAGACCTTTTGAGTTACTAAAACCTTGAATGTTTTTTTAAGCTTAATGTCTTTTAGCAAAATTTCCTAAATCTATTATAGAAATAATTTTTGAAAAATCCAAGAAAAATTTCTAGGAAGTTTTACTCTTTTACAAGAATGGCTTAGAACTATGACACAACCCCATCTAACATTTCATCATGTATATTGTACACATCCTACAAAGGTGTGCAAGCCTGACACCTGTAAAATTTGTCAACCCGATTGTGCAGCATACACTTTTAATTTTATCACTTGTGGATGCCAATTAGAATATATAATATTAATAGTTAATATCAACTTAGCATATTTTAGAAATTTTGAGTTAACATTCCAAAATGGAGAAATGTTTCCAGTCACACTGCAGACTCTTCTAAACTTTGAATGCCTCAATTGGGTTATCTTTATAGCTCTAGAATAAACAGATATTGTGGGAAGACAGTTGGCCCTTGCAATTTTGAAAGAATTTGAAATGTCATGACTTATTGTAAAAGTAGAAATTTGCTCAACTCCACCAGAATGGGATTGTCTTGAAATTATTCTAGTAATCCATCGTATCTGGATTACTTCTACATGAGATTTACCAATTAATGTTGAATCCGAATTTATCAGAAATAGGATTTGCTCCAAAAATATTGCAAGACAACTCATACATTGGAGACCGAAAACTCTTACCTTCAAGCAAGACAAAATCATGGAGAGAAGATAGAGATTTCACCTGTTTGCAAAAAACCAAATTCAAAAAATATATGTTCAGCATCAATATTTTTTTGTTGAAGTAGAGTTTGAAACCAAATAGTATTTTGAATTTTTGTGAAAGAAAATGCTAATTAATGTGTATTTAATATTCTTTATTTATGTTTTTCTTTTTTTTTCTTTTTGTGTTATGATACTTTATAAAAAAATAGATATTTTAATTTCTCTTCCTATATAGTTGAGAAGATCTAAATTAGTTAAGTTTTAAATATTCCTTTATATATATATAGATAGATAGATAGATAGATAGATAGATAGATAGATAGATAGATAGATAGATAGATAGATAGATACACTTATATTATCCTAATTTAGATCTAAAACTTGAGTAATTTCAATTAGATAATGCCCCTCTTTACTGATGCCAAGAAATTATTGGAGTTTTATATTCATTATTTAGGATGTATATGGACATCATTCTCATCTCAATCTAAAATTATTATAATTTAAATAATGTTTGTTCTTTTAAGAATTATCGCATACTCACAACATATCATATTCTTTCTTTTTAATCTCACTTAAACTCTACTTTAATTTCATATATTTAATAATTTTTATTATATTCAAACAAACTTCTCTCAATATAAATACTATTCAAATCCACATTTTAATAAATAATTTTACATTGTTTGTCCGCTTTCACTCTAATCTTACATCGTAAGTTTGCTCTTTTTTTCTTTTTTACTCCATTAAAAAAATTCTCCTTTCTTTCAAATTCTCTATCTTTTGTATCTTTTGTTTTTTGTTCCATTTTTACTTAAATAATATGATTTTAAATTTTTTTGGGGATCACTCAAGTTTATTTATTTTTCTTAGAAACCTTTGAAATTTTTGTTTGGAAAGGAAAGGAAACATGAAAACAAATAGAGTTGCATATTCTGCAAAAATTCTAGAAAATGGGGTTGTTTTTCCATGGAATTCCGACAATGGGGCTGTCTTGGTCGATATTACGAAAGTAGTGAGAGAGGTTGCATTCACGAAATGCGACCTAAATGTAGGTCGTATTCCTGGAATGCGACCTCAACCTGCAACAAATCACCAACTTGCAACTCACATCCTACTGTTTAAGTAAGGACTAACAGTAGACCACACACTTATCACATGAATAACATTCAATATAACAGTACATATGATTGAAGCATTCAAAATAACAAGAACAATATCGCAAGTACATAGAGAAACTGTATTGAAAATACAATTAAACATAAAATAAACTAATAGATGATGACAATGGCTAGTCTCTCGAAATAGTAAAATTATTATTATTACAATTCCTCCTAATATGTCCACTCCTATGACAGTTGCTGCATCTTAGAGGAGAGTTGAGTGTGCGATAATCCATATCATAAGGTATCCTTGATGTTCGCGGATGGCCAGGAACTTCATTTCGCATCATTTCTTCTACTTGTGCAAGCGTAAAATTAGAAGGCCTCCAATATTGTTCATCTGCCACAGGAAAAAACTGACCCTCATATGTCAACTCATAATTCCTTCTAGTATAGAACTCCAAAACAAAATCAATTGGATTCTAACCCCTGTGACGACATACTGCAAACCCATGTGAACAAGGAATACTATATATACTCCATTTTTGGCACGTGCATGATCTCTCCATTAAATTGACACTGTAAACATTTAGACTTCTACCCCCTTGTTGAACAGATGATTTAATCCTATATATACCGGCCTGTGCATTATATTCAGTTACAACATGCCCTCTGGATTTGTCTTCAAAATAAGAATACAACTTTCACATTTCAGATGGTAAAGGGTGTCTCAAATTAGATGCATCATCTCTATGTTCATTAGAATATTTAACTAACTTCTGAAATGAAGTTTCAACCAAAACTTTCAGCGGAAAAGATCTTGCTTTCTTTAGCACACTATTCATACATTCAGACAAACTAGTAGTCATTGAACTATATTTGTGCCCTTCATCATATGATAAAGTCCATTTCTCCAAACTAATATCCATTAAATACTTAAATGCATCTTCTTTTCGGATCCTAATTTCATCCAAATATGATTGACACTTGGTCCTTTTGCGCTCTAAACCAGCAGCGTACATCAAACTTGTTAAATTAGTATCCTTAAACTTTGCATGAAAATTTCCCTTTATGTGCCTGAGGCAATATCGATAAAAAGCCAAAGGTTCTTGCCACTTATTCATATGGCATACAGCATTTACAATACCTTTATATCTATCAGAAATAAGACATATATGTCTGTCCAAAATGACATGTTAACGTAGGAGTTTTAAGAATCAGCTCCAACTCTCCAATGATTCCTCATCCACGATGGTAAAAGCATGAGGGAATAGGTGACTATTCGCATCCCAAGTGGATGCTACCAACAGTTTGCCCCAATAAAGTCCCCTTAATGGATCCCATCAATTGATACCACTGGACGATAATATTTGAAACCATCAATTGAAGGTTTGAATGACCAGAAAAGGAAACCAAAAGCTTTCAAATCACCCACACTAGTTCAATGGTGTCTCCATCTCACAATAGTCCCAGGATTGGAATCCTGCAAGGCAAGCATATATTTTGGTAGGGCAATCCACATTGAGGGCCAATCACCATATACAAGTTCCATAGCAACCTTTAGGCTTCCCAAGCTTTCTTATAAGAATAACCCGTCCTCCACAGTTTCTGGACTTTAGTAATAACATCACTCACATGGTATTCAGGGTCATTTAATACTAAATATATCACATTATAGGCTATGAACCGATGATCCATATTCCTATGCACACTGTTCACAACTGTAATGACGCATATGTGTTCTTTGTTCAAAACTGTTATTTGCCACTATCCATGAGTCTTCTTATATATAATGCGAATATGCCAGGAACAAGGATTGCCGGCACTTGAATGCTTACACTTAGCATACCAGCAGTCTTTCTTACTCTCCAAGATTCCGAATTCCTGACCTGCTTGAATAGACCACTTTCTGACTGTATATATAGCCTCCTTCTTATTCTGAAATCTCATGTTTAGATGCAAATCAGTGTCATTGTCATACCAACTTCTTATAACATCGACTGAGTGCCTATTGAGTAACTCATTAGCACATGCACCAAACCCTACATCATCAAATATTGGAAATCTTGCTGATTGAGAAACGTTATTAGAAAGCCCTACTACATCATCAAATATTGGAAATCTTATTGATTGAGAAATGTTGTTTGACGGCCCCACTATGTCATTTATGTCATCTTGCACTTCACATGCGGGAATGTTTGCTGGAATATCACTTTCTTCACTCTCATCTGTGTCATACCAATTCATTGGTCCTTCCGAGCCAATGAAACAGTCACCATCAGATGTATGCAACATTGAATCAATATTTACTGCACCTGTGACCACATGCGATTGAGATGCTATGTCTATTAGGGTAGTGCTAGCATGTAGTCGGTTGCCATCTACTGGATACGTATCCTGTAACACCCCCTACTACGTACCTTAAAAATGGTGGGGATGTCATCCCGTGCCGAGGACAAGGGGTCTTTAAAACGAGGTGCACTAACATAAAGTCAAATCAAAGAAATCAAACTTAGATAAATAAAGGAAAACTCCTATTACATCAGGCTCAAACTGGAGCAAAACTAAATAAAAATAAACATCTGATCCAGAAGCATAAATCAACAATTGTCTCTCAAACATAATGGAAATAACATAAGCTTCAACTATTACACATCCCGCTTGCTCAGCATAATCAATCTCCTGAAAACATGATATGAAACAGTGTGAGATTAACATCTCAGTAAGTCTTGTGTGTGCACATGGTACTTTGAATAGTTCGTGTATGCATAGCTAAAAACATTTACAGAAATATTTGACAAGTCATAAATAGTTTCTCTTTGCAATGAGTGGGTTTTCTCATTGTCACACTTTGTACAAAATAAATCATCCACTTGAATAAACAGTCATGTCACTACACTTTAGGCTCCATGATACGAAAAAACGGTTAAGGCACCACACTTTGTGCACCTTGCCAGGACCAGATTACCACACTTTGGGCGTTCTGATCAAAGGTGAGTGTACAGCCCACCGGGTGAGATACTCCTCCATCTCTACACCCAACAAAACCATCCGGGTGTCCATGCCGGGAAAATAAATAATATCTTACCAAGTACAAATGCTAGCTCGAACCAGCCTGACCAATCAATACTGTCGCATTCTCAAGCGGAGCTTATCTTCTGGAGGTAGCCACCTGCCAGAAGACTCACTCACGCCCTCCAAGACTAGTATTGTTAGCCTACCCTTATTGAGTACTCAATGAACATATCCGTCAATTCTAGATCACAATAATGATTCCATACATTGGCTTTGTAAAACGTGATTTTCTTGAAAAAGGAGTTTTCTAAAATATTTAAGAGAAAGAACGGTTCTTGATAAAGGCATTAGGTTGACAAAGCCATTTAGAGAATAAACATCCACGTTTACAACCCAAATAATCATAGTTCAACAATAGCTTTACAAAGCTTTACAACATTCGACTTGCCACCACATACATTTAACAAAATAGTTTATGCAAAGACTTACTTGATATGCCTCAAATAAATAAGATAAAATCATAGCTTGCTTCCTTCAAAAACCCTCCTGATCTAGAATAACATAATATCATGATCAGGGTCTCAATCGACTTAAGCATACATGAAACTCATTTATTCCTATAATAAATCATGATCCATTACCTAATTTCAAGTAAATCACCCATTCCTCAAAGTACATATACCATGACCATATATCTATCAAAGACATGAATAATATATCAAAGAGGTCTTGACTTAACCAACACAATTCACATCCATCATTATCACATCAAACATAGCATCACTATCTATTGAACATGCTTAATCCATTACTCGACTCCAAATATTCATCTATCCCAACTAAGCACATTTATCATGCTATCATACTTCCATAGATATCATCAATCTCATTAGATCTTAATTTCAACATCAAGGGTAAGAATCCCCTTACCTTACAACCACCGGATTAACAAAGTCTCGGTGCTCCTATGGTGATCGTCCCGAGTTCGTTTGAGAAGAAGAGAAAAGCTACCTTCTTTGGTCCTCTTGACTGAAAATTGAGAAAGGAGATGAAATTAGCCTCTATGTGGCATGATTCAAGGGAAGAAAAAGAGAAGAATCACCGGAAGAAAGGAATCAAGAGGTTGAGAGGTCTTTTGTTTACCTTAGGGAGTGCTCATTTTTTTTTTTTTTTTTTTTTTGGCCTAGGATTGCTCTTGAGTTTTCAAAAATTGCAGAGGAGGTTTACTGTAATTTTTCGTGTAGTAAGGTTGGATTAGGCGGCTGCCGTGGTTTAGGGTTAGAAGAGTTTGATTTAAGGTTAGAATGTGATGCTAAGAAGGACTCCAAATGGCTCTAGGTTTCTTTGGCAGCAATGGCGAAAAACTGCAGCTTGCTGCACTTTTATTGCTTCCGAAATTGAGAGAAGTTGAGAGCAGAAAAACAGTTTGAAGTTGCTCTTCTAAGCTGGCCGAAAACTGCTCAAGGGAAGGGTTGTGTGTGTTCAGGTTTTTGGCTAAAAAAAAGGAAGAGTTTGTGTGGGTTTTGACAACCAAATTCTATGTGAAAGAGGAGTGCTTTGCTGTGTGAAATCTGTGAGCAAAAGAGAGGATTTTCTAGACTGTTTTGGCTGCTATTCTATCCGCAATTCAGAGAGGGAATAATGAGTGCTTTAGGCATTGTAATTGGCCAATTTAATAAGGAGTTTTAGTAGGGTTTGAAATGCAGAATTTCGTGCATTGCACTGAGCAAAGCTGGCCGAAATTCCTGTGTACAAGCTGGCCGAAATTCTGGGAATTGAAGGGGATAAAAATTTGATTTGTGTAGATAAAGTAATCTGAATTGGTGAGAGGTGTTTTGGGTGATTTGAGCTAGGTTTAGAAGAGTTTGGATGCCCTTAGGAGTGCAGGATTTTCATGCAGCTTGTGCATGCACAAGGCTGACCGAAAATCTGCAGGATATGAGGAATAAAATCTGATTTGTTTAGGATTAGAATAAAACCTAATTTGCATGAAGATTTAGGATAAGATTCCCTAGTCTTGGAAGAGTTTGTGTTAAGCTAGGAGTGCTCCAAGGGTGGTGGCACAAAGCTGGAAAATTTTTCAGATTTTCAGCTAGGGTTCTAAGTTCAAAATCAACAAGATATTTTGCTAGGAAAATAAAAAATTAATTCAAGCTAACTAATATAAAATCTGATTAGATAAAGACAAGCTGGAATTTAATTATTCTAGCTAAGATATTCGAAAATTAAAGAGGATAAAAGCTGAAATAAAATTTTATCTTTATCCTTATAAAAAATCCTTGAATTTAGGAGATAAATATGGAGACTTATCCCCTAAGAAGATGGCGCTGAAATTCACAAGGATAGCTAGGGTTTTTCGGCCAAGGCATGAAGAAACCTAGAAAATGAATTCAAAAAGAAAGCTAAGATTCGCAAGAGGTAAGATTCGAACTCGGGTCACCAAGAGATAATCGCCAAACCTAGCCGCTATTCCAAATCAACTCCGATGTTAATATATCTTTAAGAAATTCTTTTCACCTTAGTTCTCATCCCTCCATTTTCACTACTAAATTTTACCCAAAACAATTTCCAATGGATGCAACAACACAATTATTTCCCTCAAATAAATTAATGCAAGAGCAACCTTGAAAATCACATGCACCCATGCAAGCATAATTTTTAAAACATCACATGAAATGCAAAATGCTATGCAATGCATAACTTTTTCCCCCATAGGTCAAAGGTGGTTTTAGGCGGGGTATTACATATCCATCTCCCGTCGACTTTATGTTTGAACAAGTAGTTGCTCGGGGATGATCAAATTATTCCTTCTTCCCAAACCTTTAGACGTGTGACCAACATCGACTATCTCAGTATTACTACCAGTTAACTAATGTATCTAGTTCCGATAACGTTTAATGTTGCACTTGTATTTTCCATTGGTTAGTAAAATGATTGGGGGCATATGTTGTTCAAGTCTTCCATTCTTATGCCGTGGGAAGTTAGGATAATGAATTCGTCAAGTGGCCCAAACCCGTGACCTGGTTAAGCATTGCCACGAATGAACCCGTTGGTGGAGACTGTTGGGATGTATGCCCTCTTAAATTAGGTTTCTGATATAAAAATCGAATGTTTTAATAAAAGAATTTAATTTTAGAAATTATTTATGAATTTACAATTTTATTTGTGCACAATTACGTTTGGAAAAGACCCATTGATCCATGTGAATGGAGGTCTTTCATAGTAAGGTATGGATCACAGGTTACCTAGCACATAAACTTTTGTTCTTAACTGATTGATGAGAATAGGAATCTCATCATATTTAGGTTATTATGTTGTGAATTCTAAATGGGGAATGGCTTACCTTTAGCCAGTGAGTAGTCCACTCACTTCATGACATAAGCGTATTTAGAATATGTAGAATATGGCTTGTAGTAGTGGTTTCTTAAAAGTACTATATGGTAGAAACTTATACTACTATCGCTACAGCGTGGACTAGTACTCTACGACTTGAGTATGAGTTGGTGGTCTGACGAAGTGGGAAGCATATACTTTGATATGCTATAGTTGAGGTTCTATCGTAGGGCCAATATACTTACATGTTGGCTATGTGTGACTAGTTAGTTAAGACAGACTTGTACAAGATAGTTTCTATACTATATCACCCCTTGTGGTTGTTTGAATGATCTGAATATTCAGGGCCTTGGGAAACATGACTTGAATGTTTGCTTTAGGGTAGCTCCCTTGGAAAGCGGAAACAATCCAGGAGGTCATGAATCATTGGACTAGAGGCTTAAGGATGGTAGATGCCATTTAGAGAGGTGTTAGTACACTTCTTCCTCTCTAAATGTACGACAATGTATAGAGGGGTATTTTAGTCATTACACTTGTAGGTCAGAGACTTTGCTAACGCAACATTGTCCTTGGGGTCAATATTTTCTTATGGTGATATTAGGAGATATTTAAAATGCAAAATACAGCTATTTATATGGCAAATGTATTTTGGTCATTTTAGTAGCTAAGGCGGTGTGTCTTTTGATCCCCAGTATAGACCGTGAGTCTGAAGATAAAATTGCAAGCGAAACATAGCCAAAAAGACAGCCAAGGAACAACAAAAACGCAGCACTCCTGCATGAAGAAGAAAAAGGGGGAAAAATATTTTCTCATTACTTTTTCTTCTTGTTCTCAAAATCAGCTGAACTGGAATATGCGGAATTGGGGTAGGCACGCTCGTGGAAACTTCTGGTGTAATTCCTGCAAGCCTTCTACTTCATCTTTGCATGTAGATGAACGCCTAGCTTTCGATCATCCAGTATATAGCCTGCCTAATATCGTTTTGGTGAAACAACCTAGGGGCCAAAGAATATTTTCTAGAGAGGGAGAGGAAAAACGTCTGGTATTTTTCATAGAGAGGAAGCACTGGAAAAAAACAACGTTGTTTTTTTTTCTCCTGTTTAACCTAAATAAAACCCTAGGTTAAACTGGATTAGGCCATTGGACTCTTAGTTTAACTTTTTTGGGCTTAATTAATTATTCTAACTAAAATCAAATAAATGGCCCAATAAATAATTAATTTTCCAACCCAAATAAACCAATCCAATTAATTAAGCCTATATTAGCTTAGTCCCAATTTAATATTTAATTATTCAAACTGGGCCAAAGCCCTGAATAATTAATTAACCCACTAAACTAATTTAATTAATTCTCTCTCTCTATGGACCTTTATTTTATTCTAACCCAATAATTAAATCAGACTACTTAAATAAAATCAATTCCATTTAATTTAAAATCAATTCTTTAGCCCATATTTAATTAGGACTCACGGTCTATACTAGGGACCAAAAGACACACAGCCTTGGCTACTAAAATGACCAAAATACCCTTGCCATAAAAATAGCTATATTTTGCATTTTAAATATTTCCTAATATCATCATAAGGAAATACTGACCCCAAGAACAATGCTGCATTAGCAAAGTCTCCGACCTATAGGTGAAATGACTAAAATACCACTCTACACATCGCCGTACATTTAGAGAGGAAGAAGTGTACTAACACCCCTATAAATGACATCTACCATCCTTAGGCTTCTAGTACAATGATCCACGACTTCCTAGAGTGTTTCTGCTTTCCAAGGGAGTTACCCTAGAGCAAACATCCAAGTCATGTTTCCCAGAGCCCTGGACATTTTAGACCATTCGGACAACCACAAGGGGCGATATAGTGCAGAAACTATCTTATATAAGTCTATCTTAACTAACTAGTCACACATACCCAACATGCAAGTATATTGGTCCTACGATAGAACCTCAACTATAACAAACAAAGTATATGCTACTAGCTTCGCCAGACCACCAACTCATACTCAAGTCGTAGAGTACTAGTCCACGCTGTAGCGGTAGTAATCTAGGTTTCTATCATATAGTACTTTCAGAAACCACTACAATAGGTCATGTCCTACGTATTCAAAATACGCTTATGTCATGAAGTAAGTGGACTACTCACTGGCTAAAGGTAAGCCATTCCCATTTGGAATTCATAACATAATAACCTAAACATGATGAGATTCTCAGTCTAATCAATAGGTTAAGAACAAAAGTTTATGTGTTAAATAACCCGTGATCCATACCTTACTGTGAAAGACCACCATTCACATAGACCACTTATTTAAACACAATGGGTCTGTTCCAAACGAAAATTGTGCACAAACAAAAAGTAAATTCACAAACAATTTCTGAAAATAAATTCTTTTATTAAAATATTCGATTTTACAACAGAAACCTAGTCTAAGAGGGCATACAATCCAACAATCTCCCACTTGCACTCTAAGACTAGGTAAGTCCATAGGTGCCCACCCCTATGGCGTCTAAGTGTCTCTTGAAGACTCTCTCAGCCAAAGGCTTGGTGAATGGATCTGCTAGATTGTTTTCTGAGGCAATATGTTCCACCACGACTTTCCGTCTCTGGATGAAATCCCGGATCAGGTGGTACTTCCTCTCGATGTGTTTCCTCTTCTTGTGGTTCCGAGGCTCCTTAGATTGTGATACTGCTCTAGTGTTGTCGCAATACATCACAATCGGCTTGTCTATATGTGGTACGACTCCAAGTTCTGAAAGTAACTTCCGGAGCCAGACTGCTTCCTTGGATGCCTCCGAAGCTTCCACATACTCAGCTTCCATGGTTGAGTTAGCAATACAAAACTGCTTGATACTCCTCCATGAAATTACTCCTCCAGACAAGGTGAAGACATATCCACTAGTGGATTTTCTCTCATCCTTATCCGCTTGGAAGTCTGAGTTTGTGTATCCTGTAGGAACCAAATCATCAGCCTTGTAAACCAGCATATAATCTCTCGTTCCCTTGAGGTACTTGAGAATATGCTTTACAGCTTGCCAATGAACCTCCCCGGGGTTTGACTAATATCTGCTAACTAAGCCCACGACAAAGTAGATATCTAGCCTAGTACACAGCATGGCATACATGAGACTTCCCACAGCCGAAACGTAGGGAATCCTACTCATTCTGTCATTTTCTTCTTGAGACTTAGGACAGTCCTTCGAAGAAAATGACAACCCACGTCTGCAAGGGATTAGAGCTCCCTTGCATGAGTCCACGCTGTACTTGGCCAGCATTTTGTCAATGTATGTTGCTTGGGATAACCCTAACATTCTCTGCTTTCTATTTCTAAGAAGCCTAATCCGGAGAATGTAGCTGGCTTCTCCCAAGTCCTTCATACTGAATTGACTAGACAGCCAAACCTTTGTAGATGACAATGTCCCTACATCATTTCCAATGAGTAGAATGTCATCCACATACAAGACAAGAAAAACCACATTAATGCCTTCAAGTTTCCTGTACACACATGGTTCATCTTCGTTTTAAATAAAATCATAAGACTTTACAGTCTCATCAAAATGAATGTTCCATGCTCTTGATGCCTGCTTAAGTCCATAAATTGACTTCTTAAGCTTGCAAACCATATGTTCCTGGCCTTCAGCAATGAAGCCTTCCGGTTGGGACATATAGATGTCTTCGCTAAGATGGCCATTTAAGAATGCCGTCTTGACATCCATTTGCCATATCTCGTAATCATAGTGACATGTGATGTTAAGGAGGATGCGGATGGATTTAAGCATGGCTACTGGGGAAAAGGTTTCCTCATAGTCGATTCCCTCTTTTTGAGTATACCCTTTCGCCACAAGCCTAGCTTTGAAGGTTTCCACCTTCCCATCCGCTCCCCTCTTTCTCTTGTACACCCACTTGCACCCAATGGGTTTTATCCCTTCAGGTGAAGCTACAAGATCCCAAACCTGATTGAGGTACAAAGACTCAATCTTGGCTTTCATTACTTCATGCCACAGATTTGCATCGGCATCAGCAATAGCCTCCTCGTATCTAGTGGGGTCTTGTTCCTGATGGTCGGAGACCAGCTCAAAGGCTTCTCCTGTCCATCTATCCGGAACACTAGACACTCTCCCACTACGACGAGGCTCCATTTGCACAGGCACTTGAGGCTGTGCCTCTTCTTGTTCCAGAATCGGGTCAAAAGAAGTTGATTCCATAGATAACTTCTCCTCAAGTTCTAACCTCGTAGAACCTTTAATGGAAGTACTTTGATCATCTTCCAATTATTTAGCAATGGTACTGACTAGCACCTTCTGCTCCTTAGGATGATAAAAGTAACCTCCTTTTGTCCCTTTTGGATAGCCAACAAAATAGCATAATTCTGATCTTGATTCCAACTTGTCTCCCTTGACCAGTACATAAGCTGGACATCCCTAAATCCTGAGATGATTCAGACTTGGCTTACGCCCAGTCCACATCTCATAGGGAGTCCTAGGTACTGACTTGGAAGGCACCAAGTTCAGAATATGTGCCGCTGTCTCCAGGGCATATCCCCAAAAGGACACTGGAAGAGTAGCATGAGACATCATGCTTCGGACCATTTCCATCAATGTCATGTTCCTTCTCTCAACTACTCCGTTTTGCTGGGGTGTTCCCGGTGCAGAGAGCTGGGATACTATCCCATGATGTACCATGTAATCCTTGAATTCACCTAGGAGGTACTCTCCACCATGATCTGATCGTAAGGTTTTGATTAATTTACCTGTCCGACGCTCCACTTCAGCCTTAAACTCCTTGAACCTGTCAAAAGAGTCAGACTTGCGTCTCATCAGGTAAATGTAACCATACCTCGTACAATCATCCGTGAAAGTGATGAAGTACTCAAAACCTCCTCTAGCTAGTGTAGACAATGGACCACACACATCAGTGTGAACAAGACTCAACACCTCCTTGGCTCTATCTGCCTTTGGTGTAAATGACCTTTTGGTCATCTTTCCCATCAGGCAGGATTCACATTGAGGCCAACTTTCCAATCTCAATAAGCCCAAAAGCCCATCATGGATTAGCTTCTGAATCTTGGTTGAGTTAATATGACCCAACCTTAGATGCCAAAGGTATGAATCATTGATATTGGTCTTTCTCTTCTTAGTTAAAGGTTCAGACTGAGCGTTATTTGATTGGTTGTTAATAGGGTTTAAAAAGAATAGATTACCATACATGTGCCCAGTACATAAAATTTCTCCATCTCTATTGATAGAAATACCAGAATGGAATGATACAGAATATCCTTGATTAATAAGTTTTGCAACTGAAATCAAATTTTGATGGAAACCAGGTACATATAAAATATCTTTTAAAACCACTATCTTATTACAATCAAAAATAAGATCCAGCTCTCCCACTGCAAGGGTCCAGACTTGTGCTCCATTACCCACTCGAAGCCCATGTTCGCCCTTCTTGAATCTTCTTATCTTTCTAAACCCCTGCAAGGAGTTACAGATATGATCAGTGGCTCCTGAATCAATAATCCAAGTGAAGGTTGATCCTACCATTGATATAGACTCTAGATAGAAAACATTACTTGTGGGGTTTTTCTTGGTTTGAAAATCTGGACACTCCTTTTTCCAGTGTCCCTTCTTCCCACATTTGAAGCACTTGCCATTTGGTTTGTCCTTAGGCTGGTTCTTGGACTGGGCTGCTGCATTCCCCTTCTTCCTCTTGAACTTTCTGGGTTTAGGCCCAGTTCTTGAGGAAGAAACCTTAGCAATCATGGCATTTGACTGCAGCTTCATGACCTTCTCCGCCATCTAGAGTTCCTTCATCAGTTCAGCTAAACTCATGTTCAATTTGTTCATGTTATAGTTCAACTTGAACTGAGTGAAAAAGCCCGATAGAGATTCGAGAACCATGTCCACTTGGCTCTCGGGGTCAATGACAGCCCCTAAGATTTCCACCTCCTCGAAAGCAACAATCATCTTGAGCATATGCTCTCGGACTGATGCTCCCTCAGCCATATTAGTGTTAACAATAGTTCGAAGAGCCTCCTGCCTTGCGGGCCGGCTCTTGTCCGCGAACATAGTAGCCAATGATTGACTGATGTCATGTGTAGAAGCCATGTGCTCGTGTTTTGACTGAAGCACATTAGACATGGAGGCTAACATATAGCAACGTGCCATTTCGTCAGCCTTCTTCCACGCCTTCTCAGCCTCTCGCTCTTCGGCGATGGAACCTTCCCCGATAACAGGGCAGGTCTCGTAAAGGACATACTTATACTCCTTAGTTGTGAGTATTATGTCCAAGTTCCTTTTCCAGTCCACATAGTTTGGACCCGTTAACTTATTCTCCCTGAGAATAACGGCCAATGGACTAAAAGAACCTCCCACCATTTCTGAAAATCGAAAAATAAAAGAAAGAATTAAGTTTGTAAAAACAAAATAAAATTTGTGCACTGAAAATAATTTGGCTCTTAGGAAAATTGACATAACTTGGAAGATTAACAGTTTCCTAAGCTAAGTGTATTAACCACCACAAATTAATTTCCTTTCCAGGTAATGATCTAGAGGATAACTCCATCGTGGGATAGCCGTTTCCTCTCATTTCCTATGGACATACCTCGCACTATAACCTCCAACGTGGGTTGGCCGATCATAGTACGTGCCCCGGGTTATTAATTACATCCTTCCATTAGATCTAGATCCTTGTGGTATCCCCATCCTATACGAGTTAACTCCCAGGGTGACGCGAGGGGATCAACGATCTCTAATGAGGACCGTGATGGAAGCCGTGGGGCCGTTGGAATCCCTCTCCCATTTAGTCTTTTAAAATAAAGGGTTCTCTGGAAAAATATCCTTTTGAAATTTCCATTAAGTTTTTCTTAACTCAAAAATAAAATATCCAAGTCCATTAAAATCTCTATGTCAAGGCTTATATCATTTGAGAGATTTCTCCATGGACTAATTTTATTTAAGTTAAAACTTAATGATTTAAAAAATTTTCCAATTAAAACTTTCTAGAGATTTTGGTCTCAAGTTTATTTGACAAAATCATTTTTCTAGTCCAAAACAAAACAAAATGGCTCTCCATTTTAATTTACAAAAATATCTAAATCTAATATATTTTCAATGTCAATGATTAAATCCTTTGAGAAAATATTCAAGGATTAATTTTTGTACAAATTAAAATAACCATTTAATTTTGAAGAAAAATATTTTTCTTGTCAAAAGTGTTCCCAAAGACTTTGGTCTTTGAGAAAAAGTGCACATAGGTGCATAAAAAAAATAGCATGCCAGAAAACAGTAAACGTTTTCATGCTTTTCTATTTTTAAACTTAAGTGCCCAAATAATAGAATTAAACACATTAATTAATTAATTAATTATCTTGTTTAATCCTAAAATCCCTTACTAATATTTTTCATGCAAATATATTCCAAGAATATAAATATTGCAAAAATATTAACTTCGCCTGGTATGGGACCCAAAACGAAAAAGAGAAAAAAAAATTGCAAAAATAGTTGCCGGTCCACGTGCACCCGATGCACCGGATCTGGGCCCATTTGGCCTGCGGTCCACCGGGCGCCCAGTGCACCAGCCACACCAGAACTTCAGCATCCAACCCGCGCAGCAGCCGCCCGCCCGCTGACCCGCGCCCATGACCTGGTGCCTCTCTTACTGCATGGCCCGCGAGTCGACCCGACAACCCGCGCGCGACCCGGGCAATTGAATTGCATTTCAATTGCAATTCTGCAATTGAAACGGCTTGGAATTAAAAGAAATCGGCTCGGCTTAGGCGGCTCAAGGGCAGCGGCTCGTGAAACATAACAGTGGCGGCTTGGCTTGGAGGCTTGGCTCGGCTCGGCGGCTTAGGAACAATGCTCCTTCTTCCCCGCGACGAGTTTCTCTGTTCTGTCTGCGGATTTTCCATTTTTTCACTTCCTTTTGCTTCCTTGGACATTTTTCATATCAAAATCTCATCCAAAACAAAACTGCAATCGCCTATACCCATTTAAATTGGGTTTACACGATTAAAACATCAAAGCCAAAAAAAAAAATTACAGAGGCCTATGTTTCAACAGTGAAGCTCACAGAGATGCTATCCCATACCAAAACAGCGAAGGATCACAGTTAATCACACATAACTGTCCAGTTTTATTAACTAGCAAACAGGCTTCCTATATGTGCAAATATCTTCATGCTCTGATACTAATTGATGATAAAATTGCAAGCGAAACATAGCCAAAAAGACAGCCAAGGAACAACAAAAACGCAGCACTCCTGCGTGAAGAAGAAATAGGGAAAAAAAATATTTTCTCATTACCTCTTCTTCTTGTTCTCAAAATCAGCTGAACTGGAATATGCGGAATTGAGGTAGGCACGCTCGTGGAAACTTCTGGTGCAATTCCTGCAAGCCTTCTACTTCGTCTTTGCATGTAGATGAATGTCTAGCTTTCGATCATCCAGTATATGGCCTGCCTAATATCGTTTTGGTGAAACAACCTAGGGGCTAAAGAATATTTTCTGGAGAAGGAGAGGAAAAACGTCTGGTATTTTTCACAGAGAGGAAGCATTGGAAAAAAACAACGTTGTTTTTTTTTTCTCCTGTTTAACCTAAATAAAACCCTAGTTTAAACTGGATTGGGCCATTGGACTCTTAGTTTAACCTTTTTGGGCTTAATTAATTATTCTAACTAAAACCAAATAAATAGTCCAATAAATAATTAATTTTTCAGTCCAAATAAACCAGTCTAATTAATTAAGCCTATATTAATTTAGTCCCATGTTAATCTTTAATTATTCAAACTGGGCCAAAGCCCTGAATAATTAATTAACCCACCAAACTAATTTAATTAATTCTCTCTCTCCATGGACCTTTATTTTATTCTAACCCAATAATAAAATCAGGCTACTTAAATAAAATAAATTCCATTTAATTTAAAATCAATTCTTTAGCCCGTATTTAATTAGGACTCACGGTCTATACTGGGGACCAAAAGACACACAGCCTTGCTACTAAAATGACCAAAATACCCTTGCCATAAAAATAGCTGTATTTTGCATTTTAAATATTTCCTAATATCACCATAAGGAAATATTGACCCCAAGGACAATGCTGCGTTAGCAAAGTCTCCGACCTACAGGTGAAATGACTAAAATACCCCTCTACACATCGCCGTACATTTAGAGAGAAAGAAGTGTACTAACACCCCTATAAATGACATCTACCATCCTTAGGCTTCTAGTACAATGATCCACGACTTCCTGGAGTGTTTCCGCTTTCCAAGGGAGTTACCCTAAAGCAAACATCCAAGTCATGTTTCCCAGGGCCCTAGACATTTTAGACCATTCGGACAATCACAAGGGGCGATATAGTGCAAAAACTATCTTGTATAAATTTGTCTTAACTAACTAGTCATACATACCCAATATGCAAGTATATTGGTCCTACGATAGAACCTCAACTATAGCAAATCAAAGTATATGCTACCAGCTTCGCCAGACCACCAACTCATACTCAAGCCGTAGAGTACTAGTCCACGCTGTAGCAGTAGTAGTCTAGGTTTCTATCATATAGTACTTTTAGAAACCACTACTACAGGTCATGTCTTACGTATTCGAAATACGCTTATGTCATGAAGTAAGTGGACTACTCACTGGCTAAAGGTAAGCCATTTCCATTTGGAATTCATAACATAATAACATAAACATGATGAGATTCCCAGTCTCATCAATAGGTTAAGAACAAAAGTTTATGTGTTAAATAACCCGTGATCCATACCTTACTGTGAAAGACCACCATTCATATGGACCACTTATTTAAATACAATGGGTCTGTTCCAAACGAAAATTGTGCATAAACAAAAAGTAAATTCACAAACAATTTCTGAAAATAAATTCTTTTATTAAAATATTCGATTTTACAACAGAAACCTAGTCTAAGAGGGCATACAATCCAACAGAGTCCTAATTAAATACGGGCTAAAGAATTGATCTTAAATTAAATGGAATTATTTTATTTTAGTAGCCTAATTTAATTTTTGGGGCTAGAATAAAATAAAGGTCCATGGAGAGAGAATTAATTAAATTAGTTTAGTAAGTTAATTAATTATTCAAGGCTTTGGCCCAATTTGAATAATTAGGGATTAACCTGGGACTAAACTGATTTAGGCTTATTTAATTGGACTGGTTTATTTGGGCTGAAAAATTAATTATTTGTTGGGCCATTAAGTTGGTTCTAACTAGAATAATTAATTGAGCCCAATAGGTTAAACTAAGAGTCTAATGGTCCAGTCCAGTTTAACCTAAAGTTTTTTTTTTTTTTTTTAGGTTAAACAATGGGATTAGGGTTGAGAATAATCATTGTTGTTTTACCACACAAGAGTGATGGCTTCTTCTCTATAGAGCCAGACATCTCTCTCTCTCTCTCTCTCTCTCTCTCTCTCTCTCTCTCTCTCCCGGAAAATTCCCTAACTCGTTAGTTGTTTACCAAACGGTAGTTAAACAGGCCATATATTGGAAGACCGAGAGTTCGGCGTTGATATACATGCCAAGACGGAGTAGGAGGCTTGCAGGAATCGCACCAGAGGCTTCTACTAGCACACCTACACTAGCTGCACACGTTCCGGTATAGCCAACACTTAGAATGAGAAAAATAGGTAAAATTTTTAAAACCTCGGGATTAGGATAGGGCGCAACCGGTGCCGGCTAGGCTGCCGGAGTCGGGCCGGCCCTGCTCTGGAATTCCTGTTCTTGTTTTTTCAGTTTTTTTTTATATTCGCTTCCGCTGAGTGCTCCGTGTTTTCCTGCTTTCCATACCTTCAGAGACAACCCTGCTAAGTGACCTGTGTGCTGAGATGTCAAGTCAGAATAGCTAACATAAAGTTGGATGCTCTGCGACTTAAATTCATTTGGCAGCATCCATAAAACCTACATATCATCATCATTGCTGAACTCATTCACAACATATTGTTGGTCAAATTCATACAAGAATGGATGTCGGAGTGTAATCTTGAATATCACGTTTCTTCCTCCCAATCCAAGATAGTTTCGGACCTTTTCAAGTAGTTCAGAGTATGATATCTGACACTGGAGTATCCAGGTTTTTTTAATAGACCCATCAAACCGTATAGAACCTCGATAATCCCGCTGAATTTGACAATCCAAAAAAAAAAAAACACACAATAGGGGGATCCAATACAATCATGGTTACAATATGGGCACAATATGATAAATGTAAGGAAATAATGAAAATGTGCACGCAATATGAAAGAATGACTTGTAAAATTATAAATAAAATCAACCAGAATGCATTGATGTTACCTTTTTAAGTAAATCGAAGTCTAAAATCAATAGGCCCAATCTAAGCTACCCATCAAACACCCATTTTGCAGCAGCATTACAATGTTTTAAGGATCGCCTGAAATGAAATGCATCTTCAGATTTGGAAGCGAAAGCTGAGTTTTTGAGAAATCTAGCCGTGGAGGTCGCATTCATGAAATGCGACCTTAAGAGAATTTTTTTTTAAAACAAATATACCTATAAATTCATAACCTATACACTATAAATAAAGTCCAAAAGCAAAAATACAAAAACCAAAATGAAGATGGCATTTTAATCATCCAAAATCAACAAAGATAGTTTGCAAAAGGTATATGAAGTACAGAGTATCTCCTGCACTTAATATGGTGAGAGTACACACGGATGGCGAGGTTTAATTTTTCGCCTTGGTCTCCCACCACCTGTTGGCTCATCGCCGTCTGGAGGCTGTTGTGGAGCTGGCACGGGATCTGGCAGCTGGGCTGGAACTGGCACGAGATCTGGAAGCTGGTCTACTGCTGGCACAGTAGTTGGCTCAGGATCGGGAATCTGGCCTGCTGCAGGTGCACCCGATCTGCGTCGCCGGTGACAGATTATATCATGAAAGGGATGTACTGGAAGCTCCTCAATGTGAGAAATGCCTATCCTCCGATCTTGGAAATATGGGCCCACATCACCATCATCGAACACGCCCGCTGTGGTACGATGTGAGTGAACCGAAATGACAACGAAGTCATGACCAATCAGATCATCTGGTGCAATATCAGTGTGAAAATCATCCCCCAGGTGCTAAAATAATATGTCCTAATCTCGAATTACGTGCCTTCTCCCATCTCCTCCTGAACCTCAGGCTCTTGGTGTACCTCCGGAACAGGATCGTGAGGTGGAGAATGCGCTCAAACTCGAGGTCTCCTGCCCCCACGCCTCACTCTTGGGTGCATACATCCATCAACAGGATCCCGGGGCCTCGACGTAGGCTGAGTCACTGTGATGGTCGGCACACCTGAATCGACCGGTATTAGTCTAGCATACCGGTCGTGATCCTAATGACTTGCTGCAAGTCCTCGGGCACACATATCTCGAATGTCAATAAATGCCCTTCAAGACACCGAGTTGGCACTGTGAATGTGACGTTCAGCCATTGTCATACATCGTCGCATAATATCAGCCTGAATTCATCATTCGAAAATTTTTGTGAATAATTAAATGAATTATCAAGTTATTAACTCCTACATCACCAAATGAATTACATACCATGACAACTGTACTAGACTTGGTAGGATGATACCCCGAGGTCAAAAAAGCACGAATAATGGGGCTCTTGATGCGTAGACAAGTACGGTCCCTATACCATTGCATATAATCCACTGCGACCGAAATGCCTATCATACTGGTCCGAATAAAGTCTACTCGAGTAGCCCACATTTGAAGATACGGCGCATGATATATTTTGTAATCTCTAAGGGGATTACTTCGCCTATCAACTAAGTGCAGGTCAATCCTCGTATTACAATCTATCGGAATAGACTGAAGCATCCCAAAATGCTGCATCACTCGGTCTGGAAAATATAGCTCGACGACCTCCCAGCTAATCAATACTATACGTGACCTCCAGATATCGGGTCCCTCCAAATAACTAGGAGGGAGAAGATTAACCAAATCAGTCTGATAAGGCCACCAAACAAACTATCATACCATTGTTCAGGATTGTTAGTGTCAAATAAATAAAGAATTCTAAATAAAGTATTTATATATACTCACGTCCTCGTCTGAGAGGGCATCTAGTTGGGAGCGATATATCACGAGAACATGTGTAGACGTCCGATAAAGCTGTACTAGTACATCCCATCGAGCACCGTAGGGTGCAAGGAGTGGGAGATCATCGCGAGGTATACTCTGCTTTGGCCGTACAACCCAAACATGCTTCCATGCCCATAGCTACAATGTAGTCACAAATGTATTAGACTCATAGCACACATGTTTATAAGATAAACATAAAATATAAAAAACATTTGAATTCGTACCTGGAGTAAGACCATCGGTCCACAAATCTCCTACGCAGACTCGATAGAGGCTTAACACAGACATTTATATGGGAATGCTAGAACAGCACTACCCCAACTGAGCGTCCCACATGCCTCCAAATCCTCGAGGAGAGGTAGGTATCTTAAGTGGATCAGGTTCCTTGACTTATCAAAGAACAGTAGGCCCCCAATTAATAGGAAGATAAGGTATCGAGCACGCTACATGACGATGTCATCAGTCACATCATCGGTCAAAGGAAAATCCAAGGCCTTCTCAATAGGATCCTTCCTAATCCTATTTCCCTATATGTCCTCGGCTCGTGGCCTAATGCCAAGCAGTCTATCACAAAAGTTAATCCAGTCACCTTTGCTATAATGATAAGCAGGCCCTATCACCACATCCCCATCTACCCTAAGGCCCCATAATATCGCAACATCCTCCAGTGTCATTGTAGCCTCTCCTAAAGGGAAATGAAATGTATGGGTCTCCTGACGCCATAGCTCTACCAATGTGGTTACGAGAGCATGACCAACCTAGATATTGTTGGGGATATGCCCTAGAGTCAATTTGTACTTATACACTTGTCATTATGTTTTATATAATAATATGAGGCTTTCCTTTCCATGAATAGTGAGTTTTGTTTTGTTGGTCATCAAGTACGTGACTTGATAGTAAAACCCTACAATGAATACAATGACTATTCTAAAACTGTCCCTGATCGATTATTATTATTGGAATAATAATAAATTAAGATTAGTATGTTTGTGACTTGATGGCTATGTTTTACTGGCCATGGATATTTGTGATATCGAGTCAAGACATAAATAAATGTTAGAGAACATTGTATTGGACATGACCCACTGTGAGAGTACTTCATGGAATATGTCATAAGTACTTTCTAGCCATAATAATATTGAAAGTCCTTCGACCTAAATTCATCATAGTTTCTTACTTGATAAATTCTATATTTTGACATTGTCTAAAGTTGTCTTTAACCAGATAATAAATTAGACTACTGTTAGATATAGAATAAATCAAGGAGAGGAAAATGATTGATTGTGAAGGAATTTGTCCCTCTCAGTTATGGGAGAGATATCCATAGGCCCCTTGATAAGTTAGATTGTTAAAAATGCATGGCCGTGCTCAAATATATCAATCTAAGATATTGATATCATTTGTTTGAACAGTCTACTATGAAATTAAGAAATAATTGATTAAGCTTAATAAGGATGACATGCTCCGTGCCTTATGCTTAATCTGGATATCGTGTGACAAAATGACTAAATATAAAATTATGGTTTGGTTCAAAGAGATCACCGATCTTCATTTAACCTGGATAGTTATAATGTTTTGCTAGAAACCGCTTATAACTTGTGGGCCATTTAAATATGATTTAGGCACACTGCCAGTGTTAAATGAACCTATAGGGTCACACAATAAGCGAACTTGTTAGGTTATTTTTCCGGTGACCGAGTTCGATGAATCTGGATGATATCCAGATTATAAGAATCTGACTCGGTAAAATAATTAGTTAAATTACCGAGATAATGGCAGAATCTTATCATATCAGTTTTAATTTAATTTGAATTTAAATTAGAATATGATAAGATATTATTAAGGTTGGACTCTAAGAGGTTCGAGGGTTTTTAAGAAAACCCTAGCCGTCTTTTCAATAGTCCAATTTTTCGGTTGAGAACATTCGTGCCATTCTCTACCAGAAAGAAAAAAAAACCTCTCAAACCCTAGGCGCTAGCACTCCTCGGGTATCGAGTGAGTTCGCGGTGTGTATCCGATAGAGGACGTTCGCATACTGCAGCGTCTGGTGATTGTTCGGGTTGAACGTACAACAGCACAACCAAAATCGAAGGATTTCGATTACAGCAACCAGAGGTAATTCTTAAAGCTTAGATCTTCTTAATCGTTTACTTAGGTCCTCGGGAGGGATTCGTAGATGTTTTCCGCGTTTAAGAGTCCACGAATCCTAACAGATATGTCCAGCTCGTCTGACTCCACCAAAGCCAGCCCTATCCACTAACTCTACAACTCTATCGAAAAGGGGCGTATGCTCCCAAAATGCGGAATCGTATCATTTATACACTAATGGAATCTCACAAGTACGCTGATCACCAAACCATACCAAAGACGAACGATGACTCGACTAAAGAGATAGTAAACTGTCGACGAGAGGCCTCGGATGGATATCTATGTGCATGTGATCCATTGTACCTATTTAAATTAGGATCACATAATTAAACTACAATTGTATCTATTTGCATGATAGACACTCAAAGGTTAAAGATCTTAAGTTGTTTGTGCTTCATACTATGCTACCGTTTCAATAAAGTTACATAGTTTATCAATCCCTGATAAGAAAAAATATAGAGAGCAAAAAACAAAGCTCGGAATAAATCAATTTATTCAGTTTCCTACATTACATCTTTTTGCTAACACTTCTCTAAAAGATACATATTCCCCAACTTAAATCTATAAAACCTTTTCAATTTATATTTTTTCTTTTGGTATATTTTTGTATTTAAAAGAGAATTAAAGTATGGACTTCTTTTAAGTAAATATGCAACTATTGAGTAAGAAAAATGAAAAGAGTACCCAAAAAAAAAAAAAAACACACACACACACACACACAAATATATATATATATATATATATATATATATATAATATAGGGATTTGCTAACATACTACATGAAGGTAGTATGTTAGTACTGTACCCATTTTTTTAAGACAAAAAAAATCAAAACGCATAGTTTTATCACCTCACAAAATAAAGGATAATTTTGTAAAATTATTAATAGTAGGTAATAAATTATGGAAATCAATCAAGATCCTCTTAAAATAGCTTTCTTTCCTATATTTTCTAATTATAATATAAATACCAATAAATTTTAAATTATCGAATCAATATTATAGCAGTATTGCTTTTTTTTTTCTTTTAGATCATTTGTTTAATAACAAAAAAAAAAAAAGGTGAAGGATAGTCTTTCAGGTACTTGTTTCTCGTGAAAATAATAAAACCATAGAACTAATGATTCTCCCCAAGTTCTAGTCCTGAAATTCACAATGACAATCAAAGAGTACAACTTAATAGTTAAAGAGTCTCACGATAATTTACCTACAAGCAGCAGGTTGCATATCAGTTTAGGAACATAAGTGCAGAATGGAGATTTATATTTTCTGAAATTTTTATTTGACATTTTCCCACAATGGATGGGATACTCCTTCTGCAGTCCGAACTCTTTTATCTTCAGAACAAGGTAAATATGCATTAAATAAAGAAGAAAATGAGGTCATATGATCAGATCCCCTGAATCAAATATCTAAGGAACAGAATTTTAATTGCAAAATAGAGCATTAAGATTGCTATCTATTTGTGCAAGAGAGCCACTAAGAATATTGGACAATGAATTGGGTTTTAATAGGCTAAGAAGATGATCTATCTGCTTCTTACTAAATGGATTTACTTCTGCCTCAGCTCCAAAAAATTTTAGGAAATATGTTCCTACTATGATACTATGTAAAAAGCTGGAATAATGAGTATTTTTTTTGTATGCCATCGTTAAACAATGTATATAGTGTAATACCCCGCCTAAAACCACCTTTGACTATGGGGAAAAAAAAGTCATGCATTGCATAACATTTCGCATTTCACGTGTTATCTTAAAATTATTCTTATATGGGTGCATGTGATTTTCAAAGTTGCTTTTGCATTTGATTTATTTGGTGTGAAATAATTGTGTTGTTTAAGAGTTGGTTAAGTGAAGTTTAGTCGAGGAGATGGAAGGATGAGAATTAGGGTGGAAAGAATTTCTTAGAGAAATATTAGCATTGGAGTTGGTTTGGAATAGCGGGGAGGTTGGTGATTTCCTTTGGTGACCTGAGTTCGAATCTTACCTCTTGCGAATCTTAGTATTCTTTTTGAAAATTCTTTTCCCTAGACTTCTACATGTCTTGGCCAAAAAAGACCTAGCCATCCTAGTGAATTTTCAGCGCCCTCATTCTAAAGAAATAAGTCTCTATATTTATTTTCTAAATTCAAAGATTTTTTATGTGAATAAAGGTTACTGTTATTTTTAGTTTTTGTTCCCTTTGATTTTCGAAAAAACCCTAGCTAAATAACTAAGTTCCAACTTGATTTTAACTTACTAGATTTTGTAATGGATAGTTGGAATTAAAGTGTTATTTTTCTAGTTGGATACCTTGTGGATTTTGAACCTAGAACCTTAGCTAAAAATCTAAAAAATTTTCCAGCTAGGTGCCGCCATTTTTTGAAGGAGTTTTAGCCAACTTAAACTCTTCCAACACTAGGAAATCTTATCCAAAATCCTTTAGCAAAACAGATTTTATTTCAATCCTACTTCAACTAAGTTTTGCTTCCTTTTTCTAGCAGAATTTCGGCAGCCTTGCACAAGCACAAGCTGTCCAAAATTCCAGCACTCTTAAGTGCAGTCCAACTCTTCAAACCCTAGCTCAAAACATCTAGAACACTCCTCATCAATTCAGATTACCTTAGCCACACGAAAACCAGATTTTACTCACCAAAATTCCAGAAATTCGGCCAGCTTAGGAACCAAAATTTCGGCCAGCCTTGCACAGGAAATTTCGGCCAACTTGCACTCCAACTCAAACGAAAATTCTGCACACCAAAACCTACCAAAATCCTCAGCTGGTTAAGCCAATTTTCAGCACCTAAAACCCTCGCCTTTCCTTTGTAAATCGTGGCAGAACAACAGCTAAAATAGTCCAGAATTTCTCCCATCTGGTTCAGTGATTTTCACACAGCACATGAGCCATTCTTGCACAAAATTTTAGTTCTCAAAACCTACTTAAACTCTTCATTATTTTGGCCAAAAACTCTGAATGCACATAGCCCTTTTCTTGAGCAATATTTTGGCCAGCATAAGGTAGCAATTGCAGAATATTTTCTCCTCATAAACCCTCCCAAATTCAGCAGCAACAAGGTGCATAGCAAGTTGCAATTTCCAGCCTTGCTGTCCACGAAACCTAAAGCCATTAGGAGTCTTTCTTAACACCACCATCTAACCCTAAACCAAACTTCTCTAACCTTAAATCACAGTAGCCGACTACCCTCTCCATTCTACACCAAAAATTCCAGCAAGAATCTCCCTACAATTTTCGAAAATCACAAGAACAATTCCTAACAAGAAACTAATCACACTCTAAGGTAAGAAAAACCCATCTTAACCTCTTGATTCCTTTCTTCCATCAATTCTTCTCCTTTTCTTCCCTTGAATCACGCCACCTAAAGGCTGATTTCATCCCTTTTACCTGCTTTCAGTCAAAAGGAAGGAAAGAAGGCAGCTTTTCTCTTCTACTCAAACGAACTTGGGATGAACACCATAGGAGCATCGAGATCTTGTTAACCCGGTTGTCGCAAGGTAAGGGAATCCTTACCCTTGATGTCAAAATTAAGGTTTAATATGGTTGATGATGTCCATTAGCATGATGAATGGGTAGTTTGAGTCGAGTAATTAATTAAGCATATTTGATGCATAGCAATGCCATATTTTACTGTGGTAATGATAGATATGAGTTGTGATGGTCAAGTCAAGCATTTTTTATATAATATTCATGTATTTGATGAATATATGGTCATAGAATATGAACTTTGGGGATTGGTTAATTTATTGGGAATTAGATAGTGGATTGTGAATTGTTATGGGAATAAATGAGTTTAGAGCATGTTCGAATCGATTGAGACCCTGATCATGATATTATATGGTTTTAGATCAGGAAGATATTTGAGGAAAGCAAGTTGTGATTTTATCTCATTTGTCTGAGGCATATCAAGTAAGTCCTTGCATAAACTCTTTTGTTAAATGTTGTGATGGCAAGTCTATGTTGTAAAGCTTTGTGAAGCTATTGTTAAACTATATTCGCTTGGGTTGTAAACGTGGATATTTATTCTTTAAACGGTTTTGTCAAACTAACGATTTTATCAAGAAAACTATTATTTCTTCTACATTTTTAGAAAACTCTTCTAAAGAAAACCACATTGCACACAGCCAAGGTATGGAAATATTTTGAATTAGGAATTGATGGATATGTTCGTTGAGTACTCAATAAGGGTAGGCTAACAATACTAGTCTTGGAGGGCTAGAGTAAGTCTTTTGGCAGGTGGCCACCTCTAGAAGATAAGCTCTACTTGAAAAAGCGACAGTATTGGTTGGTCAGACTGGTTCGAGCTAGCATTTGTACCTGGTAAGGTATTATTTATTTTTCTGGCATGGACACTCGGATGGTTTTGTTGGGTGTAGAGAAGGAGGAGTATCTCACTCGGTGAGTTGTACACTCACCCTGATCAGAACGCCCAACGTGTGGTAATTTGGTCCCGGCAAGGTGCACAAAGTGTGGTGCTTTGTCCTCATGGAGCCCAACGTTGTTGGATTGTATGCCCTCTTAAACTAGGTTTCTGATGTAAAATCGAATATTTTAATAAAAGAATTTATTTTCAGAATTTGTTTGTGAATTTATTTTTTGTTTGTGCACGATTTTCATTTGGAACAAACCCATTGTGTTTAAATAAGTGATCCATATGAATGGTGGTCTTTCACAGTAAGGTATGGATCACGGGTTATTTAACACATAAACATTTATTCTTAACCTATTGATAAGACTGGGAACCTCATCATGTTTAGGTTATTATGTTATGAATTCCAAATGGGGAATGACTTACCTTTAGCCAGTGGGTAGTCCACTGACTTCATGACATAAGCGTATTTCGAATACGTAAAACAAGACCTGTAGTAGTGGTTTCTCAAAGTACTATATGGTAGAAACCTAGACTACTACCGTTACAGCGTGGATTAGTACTCTACGACTTGAGTATGAGTTGGTGGTCTGGCGAAGCTGGAAGCATATACTTTGATTTGCTGTAGTTGAGGTTCTATCGTAGGGCCAATATACTTGTATGTTGGGTATGTGTGACTAGTTAGTTAAGATAGACTTATACAAGATAGTTTCTGCACTATATCACCCCTTGTGGTTGTCCGAATAGTCTAAATTATCCAGGGCCCTGGGAAACATGACTTGGATGTTTGCTTTAGGGTAGCTCACTTGGAAAGCGGAAACACTCCAGGAAGTCGTGGATCATTGGACTAGAAGCCTAAGGATGATAGATGTCATTTAGAGGGGTGTTAGTACACTTCTTCCTCTCTAAATGTACGGCGATGTGTAGAGGGGTATTTTAGTCATTTCACCTGTAGGTCGAAGACTTTGCTATCGCAGCATTGTCCTTGGGGTCAATATTTCCTTATGGTGATATTAGGAAATATTTAAAATGCAAAATACAGCTATTTATATAGCAGGGGTATTTTGGTCATTTTAGCAGCCAAGGCAATGTGTCTTTTTGGTCCTCGGGATAGCCCGTAAGTCCTAACTACTTTTGGGTTGAGGAATTGGCCTCAGTTGAAGAGGATTTTATTTTATTTTATTTTATTCAGGAAGTCTAATTTATTATTGGATTGGAATAAAATAAATAAATAAATAAATAAAATAGGAGTTGAGAGAAATTAATTATCTAGTTTAATTGGTTAATTAATTATTCAGGGCCTAAGTCTAGTATGCATAATTAAGAAATTAACCTGGGCTTAAACTAGGGGAAATAATTAATGTTTAATTATTTATTGGGTTATTTATATAGGCACAAGAAATAAATAATTAAAGATTAATTATTTTGGTTCATTTGGGCTCATTAATTATTTATTGGGTTATTTATATAAGCCCCGGAAATAAATAATTAATGTTTATTATTTTGGGCCTTTTGGGTCCAAGAAAAATAATAAATATTTATCTGGCCCAATAGCTTGGACCTTAGGATTTTTTCCAGATACGGTTAAGAGGAGTTTAGGGTTAGGCCAAACTGTTTCTCAGGATAACATCCGGGTGTTTTGAAATCCCGGGGATATGTTTATCAGATATTGAGAGACCTAGTTTTGGCGAACTGATAAAACAACTCTTTGAGAAAAGAAAAACCCTAATTCCCTTTACACACAAGAGTGCCTCTCTCGTGTATCTCTCTCTGGCAGCTCTCTCACGTCTCCCTCTACCTTGTTTTCTTCTTGGTTTCTTCGCTAATCAATAGCGAGTGAACCAAGGAGATTTGAGACTATTCCTCTTCACCATAGTGTTCACCGACTAGAGATTAGGCTGAGGAATATCCCGAGAGCTGGAAAGTTAGGCGTTCATGCAAACAAGGCGGAGTAGAAGGCTAGCGGGTGTTCAACCGGAAGCTTCTTCAAGTGGACAAAGCGAGGCGGTTCCAGTCGTTCAATCCGTTCTTACTCAACCTAGAAGGGTTAAGGATCGCAAAGGTATGATCTTCACGCTTCCGCATAGCCTTTAAGGCTCGCGTTTATTTTTCTCCAAATTTTTTTTCCTCGTAACAGCATGCTCCCTCTGTTTTCGGTTCCCTCAAACGTGTGGTGACATGACTATTTATACGAGTGGATGATTTGTTTTGTATAAAGTGAGATTATGAGAAAAACCCATTCCTTGCGAAAAGAAAGTATTTATGACTTGCCAAATATTTTTGCAAATGTTTTCCACTATGCATACGCGAACTGTTTAAACACACCATGTGCACACACAGGACTTACTGAGATTTCATCTCACACTATTTTATATCATATTTTCAGGAGATAGATTGTGCTGAGCCAGCGGGGCATGTGATAGTTGAAGTTTTTGTTATTTTTTTTTCCATTTTGTTCTAGGAGCCAGTTGTTGTTTACGCTTCTGAACGATATTTGTTTTATTTCTTATTGTTCCAATTTGAGCCGAATGTAATAAGAGTTCTTCTCTATTTATCTAAGTTAATTCTTTTGAGGTTGCCTTTATATTTTATACCTCGTTTTAAAGACCCCTTGTCCTACGGGACGGGGTGACATCCCCGCCCTTTTAGGGTACATAGTAGTGGGGTGTTACATATAGGACCACTATTTATAGGTATACAAAGCCTAAAAATTTTGAGCTAATCCTAAGTATCTATAGCTATAGGATTTCAGAATTTTTGTACAAGATTTAACCAAATCTTTAACAGCTGAGCTATCACAATTGTGGTATCACAAAGAATCTGACCATATCCTAATAAAATATCTCATTCCAACAGTTGCATCTACATCCTCTTACATCGTGTGAAAGCTTTAGATTTATATAATGCCTTTCTAGAGGAATTTTCTACAGCTAAGCAATTATGTAGGAATTACACTATATGAGTTTTACTCTAGCCAACATGATATGAATTCTTGGTGGCTTTTCTTGGTGTTGTGGGTGATTTTGTTGGCTAAGTTCTAGCTCAACTCAAAGGAACAAAAACAGAGGTTCTTGTGACCAAAAAGGAGAAAACCAAATAACTAGCTACGCTCTTTCAAACCCTTGAAGAACAAAGCCTCAAAGACTCTCAAGATGAGAAGAAAGTTCTACTGTAATCTCACCCTAATATCCTTGAAGCAACAAAGGCAAATAAGAACAAATAGAATAGAGAAAATAGGCACTCAAATATTGAATTTCAAACAAACCTTATAAGAACAAAGAAACTAAGACCCATTCAAAGAAAACAACATTGTATTATCCAAAAGATTTATAGACTCTTATAAAAGGAGGACTAACCCTTTAGCTTGGTCTTGAACAAGGAGGCTAGGGCCTCTCAAGATTTTCTTTTCAAATTTGAATTAAAGTGAAGTGTATTGTGTTTTCAAATCACTAAAGGTGCTATTTATACTATCTTAACCCTAGCTAAGTAATTCCTAATATTCTATTACAGTTTAGGGTCATAATAAGTCTTTACAAACACTTAAAATTAAAGAAAACCGAAAAAAATATAAAAAACGCGGAGCAATCGTCGGCTGCCTAGGGTGGAACCTGCGCCGGTTTGGGCACTACAACCGGCGCTGGTTGTGGACTGCCTTCGAGCGGTTGAAAATCGGATGAAGCCCTTGTTGAGCAGAATGAAGCCGGCGCCAGTTTGGCTGCTTGGAGCTGGTGCCGGCCATCCTCTGGAGGCCTCCTTTTTGGTTTAGTTTCGTTCGTCTCTGTCACCGGCCCTAGTCCTTGCATGGTCACGCCTCCCCCTCCTTGATCTTAACCTTCATGATGAAGTGGAGTCTCATCACAACACATATAAAGCAAAAATAACAATACATTGGTGATATCTACTAAAGTCTCATCCTTTATAAGGAACTAATAGAAATAACAATCAAGAAGGAAGAAAAATTCCAGAATAGATAATGACTGAAAATTGGAAACATACTGTTGATTTTGTTCCCTTGTCTCTATAATAATATGAGGTCCTAAGACTATCTAATACAAAGAATCTTCTCTTCCAATGTGCCCTTAAGCTTGAAGATCCTTTTAAAAGATATCCCATAGGATCAGGATTTTCATTTTTTTTTCTGCCTCTACACATGCGAAACTATGTTCCTAAACTTCAACTAACAATCTGATGTCCAACATTTTAACTCATAGAGTTTCAATCACATGGACTGGAACCATAATAATGAAAAAAAGGTCTTGAAGTTGATTTTTATGACTTGATGAATTTGAGGAGTGAAATTTGTGCCTAAGGTTATTCTTTGTCAAATTGTGTGACCAAACTTGATGTTCCCACAACGACACATTCATGTTTCACCAAATTACTCAAGGCAGATTTCCCTTCTGATCTATGTGAGATCAACCACAATGAAGAATAATAAGTTTGATTGGTCACCTGAGGTGGACATTTGAGTGGGCGGCGAAGGGATGTTTGCGGTGAAGCCAGTTGCGCAGAGGGGCTTTGAAGTGAATTTTGATGAAGAACGACTATGCAGAGGTTGATCTGAAGGGAATTAATGCGGCCTAAGGTCACATCACATTTTTTTTAATTTTTATTGGATAAAAATTGTGATAATGGTCAGAATGCAACCAAAGATCTCATTTTATTTGGTCACCTTCTGTCTGCGACCATACTACTTCCGGAATTCCGGCAGTAACAGCTCCATTGTCGAAATTTCGAATAAAAACAGTCGTATTTTTCAGAAATTCCACATATTCTGAAACTAAATCTCTGTCCAGCACAGGCACACGCACTTTAATCGCGCGTTGGTACACGCTCCACTTGCAGTTGAAAACGAAAAATTCATTTGCTTACTAACGTAAGAACTTCGATTGTTCGTCTTCTTCAAGATTTCATATATGTTCAAAAAAAGACAACTCTCCTTCAAATCCTCATTGAAACCTCATTGATTCATTCATTCCTCCTTATTTTCAGCCCTCTCTCTCCCCCTCTGTCTCTCTACTCTCAGATCTCTCTTCGTATCTGTATCTGTATCTGTATCTGTTAATCTGTCCATTTGTATTTGTATCAATAGGGGCGTTGGATTTGGATCCGAAATTTCTCCGATCGAATTTGAAGGGAGAAAATGGAGGGCAATGGAGGAAATGAAGAGAATGACTTCCCATCTTCCCAAGGTAGAGGAGCAGGAGGACGCAGGTACACCCCTGTGGTGGCCCATGACAACGATCGCGCCGTCGTTGAAATGTCTTCTCTAGAGTCCGCAGCCGCTTCTTCTTCCTCTTCTCCGTTTCCCGGCCGCAACCCTCCGTATTGACCATTACTTTCATCTTTGTTTATTTGAGAATGACTAAAACTTTTACCAATGAAGTAGCGAATTGCAAATGTGGACTTGGGGTCGTTTCAGTGTTCTAATTATTGTTATCTTTCATATTGGGTTTTGTAATGAATCAAGATTTAGCATGGGATTAAGTTTGTTTTTGAAAATTGAGCTGCTTTTGAGTATAAGGTGTGTTTGTGTTGGATAAGGGTTTAAGTTTGGAGATAATGGGTTTAAAGATAGGCGAGGCTGATACAGATTATAATTGTTTTGGTACATGGGATGCACTAAGATTGGAACTTTCTTGCTGGGATTTGGATAACTTGATGAATGAGTTTATACATAATAAAGGGTCACCAAAACTTAATTTTGGATGAGTTTTAATGATGCACCTAAACCTAATGCAGCCAAGTTTTCATTTGTAATTTAAGGAGAATGTGGAGGCGTAGATGTCATTCTTGCAATCTCATTTATTTGTTTATTTTTCTTTTTATAGGGTGAGGATGTTAGCATGAAGTATAAATAATGGAGAATTTGGGTAAATTACTTAGGAAATTGACAGTAAGTAAAGAGGCAAGATGTGGAAGAACTTTATCAGTGGTAACTATAGGAAGTCTATATCGGAAGAAGATAAAATGACAAGAAGAGTGAAGAATGTAGTGGCATGTACAAATGAACTGGAAGTTTTGCTGGCTTCTCTCACTCTTTTGTCTCTTATCTTGATGGGTGCAGTATTGTATTTGCCAGCTGGTGTGCATGGACTGTGGTTGCTAATACTTGAATGTCAGGGTAGAACTATAACTTTGAAGCACTCTTCACAGTCAGCTTGCAGGTCTTCATGCATTTTATGGTATAAAAATTTGCGGTGGATGGGGCTTTGATGGCCAAATGTGCTGTAGATGAGTGAATGAATGGACAGTGCCTATTGATGCTAAACTTTGATGTTTTGAGGAAGAGAATTAAATAATTGGACTTCCTTTGGCTTTGGTATCATGTTAATGTTTTACTTCATGCAAAAGCTAAATTGTTGGAAAAGCCATGTACTTAGATCCTCTAGCACTTTTTAAGATTGCATAAGGTTGACTCTCTCATGCTTTTTTTAGTATGGACATTCAAAAGTTAGGCACTCATAAGATTTTGGACACTTGGAGCCTACTATTTAAAAAAAAAAAAAACTCCTACCTATGATGATTTTTTGTTCTAGTTTCTTTATTGAATGGCTAGTGAATTATGGAAGTTGGGAGGTTTTAGGTATCTTGTTCCTTGTTCTCATTATCAGTTGTTTTCTTTTATCAGAGAGTTGCTATTCCCTTTCTGTTTATCCAGTGTAGAAATTGTTGATCTACACAGTGTTTTGTTTATATGCTTAGTTACATGATACTCAGTATTTTGCAATAGCAGCTACACAATGATTAAGAAGAAAAGGAAGTAATTGCAATTGCAGCCAGAGTGTAAAAGCTGCTAAGGCTTCGAAGAGCTTTTGCTTGCCAAATTGGTTCCACGTGTGATTTTGGAAAATGGAAGTCATTCTTTCCTTTGGGCAAGTAGCTATTCTAAAAGAAGGCCAAATGAGTTACATTTGGATCTTATTAGTGCCTGATGGGGTTTGGGTAATGAACCAGTAATTGGACATAAGTTTCATTTGATCATGAATGCATTGACTGATTATGAATTAAAAAACATATGGGTTCTTTGGCCAATATAAATATGTTTTAGTCTTCTTTTATTTATTCAGATTTCAGGTTACACTGTACACAGTTGTGAATTGTTATGTTGTGCTGTGACAGGAAAATCAAAGTGGGCAAGCAGTCCAACATGGCTTCCGAAGAAAGGGAAGGATCGCTACCCACTCATGAAGGTGTAAATGGCTCCCAGACCGAATCTAAACTGGAACTCTTTGGTTTTGATTCACTCGTAAATATTTTAGGTCTTAAGAGGTACAGGGTACTTAATTCTTCTATCCTAATCTGTTTACAATCTCCTTCCTAATAGTATTTTTTTTCTTTTCCACAGAAACTTCTAAGGCATTTATTTGAACACTTCTTCTGTATAAACTTTGTTAATGCAGTATGACAGGCGATCCAATTCCTGCACCCTCTAGTCCTAGAGATGGAGATGATGCAACTACCAATCTTGGACGTCCAAGGGTACTTGTTTGCTTTCTTAGTTCTTTTCAAGATCAAGACTTCCCTGTTTGTTTGCTTTCTTAGTTTTCTTCAAGACTTCCATTCTTTTATGTGTGTAATGCAGTTTGTCCCCCTTTAAAATTGATGTACTGATAGATCATAAATGCTCATGAAAGGATTTTCATTGCTTTCAAATGTCTATTGTGGTATCATGGGAACGCGTTTCAAATATTTATTATTGTAGAAAAATTAAACGATGCAAAAATGGACTGAGTAGGCTAAATGAGATGATAAGAAGAATCTTTTATTCGATCTTTTGAAGATTAGTTTTTGAGAAGTGTTCTAGTTACCTTTTGAGTTATTGTCAATTGGTTAAGTTGCTAAGAGATTGGGAAGTTGTGTCTATGGAGTTCTTAATTTGCTTGCATTGGGATTCCTCCTTCTCTTGTACTTTCTGTAAACTATTTGAGTTTGTTCAACTAGTGAAGTTATAACTTAAATTTTGGTGCACTTGAGAAGGTTATCACGACCACAATGGACGATTGTGCAGCTTCCATATTGGTTGCATGTGTTTGCAGGTGAAGAGCCTGAATTTTTAGGTCTTATTTAAGAACTGGTCATTTTCTCTCAATTAGCAATCTTATTTTCAGCTTCAACTGCCACATGGAGGAATATTGTTGCATTTATTGTATTTGAAGTTTGTTTGCTAAACTTAGAAGGACAAACAATTTGCCTGATGTAGCTATGTTTTCCAGCTATTGTAAAAACTGTAGGGATCTTGGATTGTTTTCTAAGGAACTTTTTGAAGTTGTCTTTGATGTCTATAACTTGGCAAAGTGTATTTAGGCTTCTCCATGTCATTGGTTCTTCTATTCCAGCTCCTTGAGTTGAATAGCTTTTTAGCATTCAATTGTCCTTTTTGCTCATGCAATTTGCAGTGTGGTGTGTTGACTTGTCAGGTTGCAGCAGTCTCATTCTTCAGGCTTTTTATCCATTTCCGAAACTGTGAACTGATTTGCGAGCTTTATTAATGAGCTAGCTCAATATAGGAATTCCAGTTTCCTAAACAGTCTTCGTTTACTAGCTCCCAGTGTAATTTCACAAAAAGCAATCAAAGAGAAGTTCGAAGAGAGTGAAAGGCATGTAGTGGTCATTAAAAGTGGTTCCATCTGATCCTAGAAAATGTCTGAAAAAAACCTGCTACTCAACAGCCGAGCAGGGGCAAACATATGATAAGTAGATACGTAATTTATTTCGAGTGTCATCAGAAAACCAAAGAATCAGACAATGGCATAGTGGCCTGTGATTGATTGATAGATTGATTGTTGCCTGAAGAATGCTTAACCGAAGGAATCAGTCACAAGGTGAATTGTAAGCCCAAATGACAAAGTAACCTAGAGAGGATCATTTTTGAGGACTAGACTCCTCCTTGACTTCCAATTCTCCCTTTTTTCTTGGATTGGCTTTGGCAGCCTCTTTTTGGTAGAGTGATTATTCAAACATTGATTCCAAGTAAATCAGGAGACCTGAAACAGCTGAAGTTGTTTATTTAGTGTATTAGTTGAACATTCTAAAGAGATTACTAGAATATTTTCTCTCTCTTCCTTTGGTTTTCTTCTGGGAAGTGATATTTACTACTATCTTAATAACATGGGGAAGCTCCTTACTGACATTCTTCAATTTCATTTTTCTTGTTCTCTTCTATGAACCTGTGAGGTGATCAAAAAGTTTAACACGGGGAATTTTATCAGAAAAAAAGTTCTTGCATTTGCAATAGTTGCACGTGTTAGCAGTTAATAGAATTGCTAAAAGAATGTGTGAGGATATTAAGTTGACATTACCTGGATTTGGATTCTGACAATGTGTCAAGGAGGGTTTCCTTAACACACTTGTCAAAATTATGGTTGACATATTAGGATGTATTGTAGAACTTTTCAGGGTAACATGCCAAAATGAAGGAATGGAAAGGACCATCGGTCAAGTGTAACATGGACAATTGACCTAAAGCTTTGTTAATTTTCCTGCAATGCAAAGAAAGATGATGCAGCAGTTATTCCAAAGGAAGAAAATGGAAGGAAAAAAAAAAAAATGAAACTCATATCTTTGGTTCATACTATTTAATTATTCTGCAATTTTTACTGCATTTGAAGGAGAGAATTCCGTTTCTTAGTGTTAATAAAGTTGAGTGACCAAAACAGGAAAAAAAAAAAAAAAAGAAAAGAAAAAAACAATCCTGACAATATCACTAAAACAGGATGTTACTTGTTAATGGCATAACCAGTGGTTGGATGGATATGCATGGTACCTATCTTTATTTTCAGTTTTTTGCTTCTATCACTAACCTTAAATAGAAGACGAAAATGTTTATGAATTTGCAACAAATTCAACCTAATAGATAAATGAAATCTTGATGGTAACTGGCAAGAGCTATGTTGTTCATGTAGCTAATAGCTTATGATAATGCAGTGGTAGTAAAGTCACAATAGGATTCCTCCCAACATTGATGGGGTTACCTCTTCATTGAGTTGTAATGTCAGATCTTGACACAATATTTGTATGTACTTTTTTAGATTGTCTGTTGTGGGTGCTTTTCATGATAACTTTGCCTGGCTTATCAGTTTTTATTGCTGTTCTTTCTCAAAAAGCATGTGTGTTGACTTCTGAAATAATCAAGATGCTGATCATGTTAAGCTGTGGCTTTGTTTTACTCCAGTTCACTAATCCAGAGTCTTTCAATGTGAATTATTCATGCAGGATACTGGTGTCAAGCTGGGGACAATGATGGGAGTGTTCATCCCATGCTTGCAAAACATTTTGGGAATTATATATTATATCAGATTTTCATGGTAAATCTCATATTGGCATATATCTGAATCTTTCGGAAATATATTATTTCAGCATAAATTAAAATTTTCTTTCCAGTCATCCTCTAAAGAAAAATAGTAAATAAACAGATGCAGAACCATATAAATATCTCTATATTAGCTAGAACTTATCCCTGAAAAAAGTTGAAATGCTTGCTAGAAATGTATTTTAAACTTGAGGAAGTTTTGCCTTTTTGGGGAAAATTGGAATCAAAACTAAATGGGTACCCCCCCCCCCCCAAACTTGTTTGTTCCACAAGAAAGCTTTTGCCATATTATGGTTATTGGCGTGGTTCAACCTTGGGGAGTGCCAGATAAAATCTTCCAGCAGGAAAATGTCATTTGTTGTTTAGCTCAAGTGAGTTATTCACTTGCATGTCTGCTAAGGTGCAGACTAGAGCTGTCCTTGTATATCCATTGTTATGAACCCGCTCAATCCAGACATAATCATTGTGTTTCTTTGGTGTTTGTGATGAGTTATAATTAGGAGATGTGGCCTCAGTTCTTGGGAACTAATTTAACAGGCAATATCTTTTTTGCCAGAGTGAGTGCCAGATTGAGTGAATTATTTTAATGGGGTTAAGGAATAAATTTCAAGGTGGATAAGAACTTAGCAAGTAGCGTGGAGGAATAGTAAAGAGTGAAAAGAAGTGTAGGCTTAATATACGGTGTTTTGTTGTACTGCATGGTATGAGATTATGGACCTGGATTTGATGCCATCCCAGTACGCTGCCCATTACTTTTCAGATTTCCTCATATCCTGATATGTTGTGTGTTTCTAAAGTCACTAAAAGGCAGAGACAAGAGTTTTAGGTTTTATTCTGACTTATCTATTGTATGGCTCATATCTGAGGAAAATAGAATATTTTTGTTTCAAAGTCCAGGGAAAATTGAACATATATTTTGACATTTCTTATCACTAGAATGGTAGAACCGGGTCTGTTTCTGTTGATCAATAGGGAAAGCAAGACAGTTACTCCATATATGAATTTAATGTGCAAAGAAATTCGTGCAAGAAGCAACACGTACAATCTATCGAACATCAAGGAATAATGACAGGCATGAAAAGTATTCAGCTAATAATGAAAAAATGGTTATTGAAAAGATTAGGCAATGTTCAATGGAGAAGAAAAGTGGGAAGAAGAATATCTCTGTGAGTAAGGGTAATTATGAAAGAAACTTTTTAATATGATAGTGAGGGTACTTTTTGGAGTAACAGGGAAGAAGCTATTTGTTTAGGAATTCACGCATAAACAATAGATGCAATAGAATATATGCTTCTCTTGCTTCTATTTAGGAAAGGGCACTGATGCTGTCTTCTTTGGTTGCATATTATTTTGAAGTAGAAAACAGTTACAGGAAAATTCATTTATGGTAATAACGCATCAGGTTTCACCAAACAAGATGAGAGGATAGAGTAAAGGGATGTTAAGAGAAACAATTGAGAAGTTGTTGAGGACAAATTGTCTGTCTTTTTATTTATTTTTTCCCTTTTATCTATTTTCTGGAAATGCTGTTTGGGAATTTTGTGCAATGGTGTTTCATGGATTCTGGGGCTACATTTTATTATCTCCCTTCTTCTCCAAGCTAGGCATCTGGCTAATTTCTGTAATACATTTTTTTGATAGATGTACTTTCATATATGAGCTATATGTTTTATCTGTACGATATTGACAACCAATGCTGCTAATTGCAATTTTGTTCTAAAAGTTTCTCTCCACCCTTTTTGCAAACCTTGACAGAAACAGAAGTGAAATTTATAAAGTAAATTCTCTTTAGTGGCTGATTTTTGTTTTGTTTTGTTTTGTTTTTTTTTTTTGGGGGGGGGGGGTTTGTTTCATGGAAGGAAATATTACTTCAAGAGTCACATTCTTAAGAAATTTCATATGAATCCATTGCAACATGGAAATCTACTTAGTTTGATGCTTATTATTTATTTGATAGAGACAAATGAGTCAACCTTTGAGCCTTAAGCAGAATACAGACAAAGGGATCTGTGTAAAAGAGAGCAATGCTATCTACCGTTAAAAAAAAAATCATTATTCTACTTACATTGTTTAATTTGTTCAACTTTCCTTCCTTGGAGAATTGCAGGATTGTGGGTATGGCTGGGATAGGGGAGTCATTGCTTCTAGTTGCCTTCTGTGGTTCATGTACTTTCCTGACCACAATATCACTGAGTGCTATTGCAACTAATGGTGCAATGAAGGTAAGCAGATTAATTTTCTCTCTGATGAAAATTATGTGAATGGTTTGCTTTCTGAAACCTAGTAGATGGTTATTCTTGGGATTGGTGTCTATTCAACATATGATCTCATGCAGTTAGCAAAAAAGGAATGATCTAATGTTCCAAAATAGGTGTCTTCATTTGACTGGGCACAAAATGACAAGAGAATTTGATCATGTGCTATTTTTTAATTTTGTACTCCTTGGATGATGGCAAAATTTTTAATAACATATTGTAAGTGATGTGTAGGTAAGCTTTTGGGTGACATTCATGTTCCACTTACTCTAAGTTAATATTATACTTAAGGGTAACACTGGAATTTGATTGCTAAGAATGTTCAATTTGAGAAATTGAACATCCATTTTGGAGTGGAGATTGTTATTTAGTTGTGGTTGGCTACTTCATCACTTTATCTTTCTTTTGTTAATTCATATAGCTAATTTGTCTATGCCCTGTAATCTAGGGTGGTGGACCTTACTATCTCATTGGTCGAGCATTGGGTCCAGAGGTTGGAGTCAGCATAGGACTATGTTTTTTCTTGGGGAATGCGGTAGCAGGAGCTCTGTGAGTGTGGCCAATCATCACCCTGTTGTATTGTTCTTACTTCTTGGTATCGAACCGAGTTGCATGATGACATAGACATGGCTAATAGTAGTTATCAATGTACTTGTAGTCTTGTTTATGGAGATAAGCTGTGCAACACTATGAGCCATGCCATGAGAGTAGCAATTGCTATTGGTTCTCTAGTTGGATTGTTGGTAAGTGGATTCTTCACGAATGCTGAACTAATTTATGTTCTGTTTATTACAGGTATGTACTGGGAGCTGTTGAGACCTTCCTGAATGCTGTACCTGGTGCTGGCATTTTCAGAGGTAGTGGTGGAAATAGTTTTTTGTTGCCATGGAAAGTTATATTTTAGGTTTGACAGATTACCAGTGACAGTTTTTCCCATTGGTTCTCTGTGAATAAATTTGTAACAGCTAGAGATTTTATTTTTTTTAATTAAAAAGAATCACCTAATTTTTTCCTTGTGTATGTCATGCCTCAAAAAGTTTACTATGTCTCTTCTTCCTGAACTGTGAATCAGTTTCGTTTAGGAGGTTTTGATTGCTGTTGTTGATAGATAAACAAAACACCGTTCTTTGGGTAAGATATTTATGTTTTAATTCTGGCTCTCAATTTAACTGTGCCTGACTTTGTTAATGCAGAAACTGTCACTAAAGTTAATGGTACAGAAGTTGCACAGCCCATTACAAGTCCAAGTTTACATGACCTGCAGATTTATGGAATTATAGTGACCATTATTTTATGTTTCATCGTCTTTGGTGGTGTGAAAATGATTAATCGGGTTGCCCCAGCTTTCCTAATTCCTGTTGTAGTCTCATTGTTCTGCATATTCATTGGGATATTCTTGGCAAAAAAGGACTATCCGGCAGGTTATGTTCTTATGCTTTCTGTTTGTCTTTCTTGGCTTTGTTTTAAGAGCTAACATTATCTTAACACGTGGCTCATACATTGTAGTATACTGATTATGCTCTTCCTAGCCACATATTTATGCACATCTTGGAAGTGGACCAAATAAAAGTACCATAATTGGTGAATTCGGTTGGGATAAGAGGGACAAAGCTGGATGGAACTTAAACTACTTCCCATGGAAATCCTCAATGTTGGTCTTGGAACTATATTATCATCCTAATAAGTGGTTATCCTAAGTGGTAAAGGAATCTGTATTGGATTTTGTCTAGCTGTAGTATTTAAGAGGTTTCTGTTAGACACTTTATGGAAATAAAAAGTCTTTGATTCTGTTGTATTGGAAGGGTTTTTTTCTTCATATCAGTGTTTTTCGGAGGTTGCAATCTTGAATGGAAATTATGCAATATGGTATCACTTTCAGCATTTAACATTTTTTTAAATCATAAGCACGATCATTGGTTGATCCTGGATTTCAAAATTAAAAAAAAAAAAAATATATATATATATATATAGAGGGGTCTGTTTTTCCTCATAAAATACTGATGAAATATGAAAATTACTAAAACTGTTACTCTTTCTACTTTGTTTTCCTTATAGGATGTTGATGAGATCTGAAAATTGTTGAAATTATCATATTTTCTTCTTTTTGCATGCTTTTCTTTACCTAAAGCAGATCCATAGATTGTTCATTCTGTACCTCTACTAATCTATTAATTTTTGACACTGAAAATTAGCTTCAAATTCTTTCATGTCCAATGAGAGAACTGAGGATGCCATTTGCATGTCCAGTAGTCTTTGTAGCTTAGGTTTCCCATATTCTTGTTATTGTTATTTACTTCATTTTGAATTTAAATGTGATTGTTTAGATTCTTCACTAAAGAAGAATAAATTGGTAATGATGTTGAACGCTAGTTTGCTGATCCATCAATTTCCATTACTATTAAGTCTGTTTTCTCTGTTCTTATTCCGTAACATTTCTGTTCTATATATATACTGGATATAGTTCCCATTACCAAAGAGATTTCTATGAACAGTGTTGAGAGTAGGCTTTGATGGGCATAGCAAAGAATGATTTAAGCTCAACTTCTTTCTGGCTGGATGTCAATTGTCCTTTATGGATACAAAAATTATGCATTATTGTGGGGTATAGCTGGCCAAAGTTTCTGTGACTTCATTTTTTGTTTTTTCTTCACAAAATATTGGTAATCATCCCTGAGGTTTCAAGTTTTTAAGCAAATATTCCATCATTCGGTTGCTTATCACTAAATTTGTTAGTACATGGAACTGACTTTAAGTACTCAACTAAAAAAATTAGCAAAAACTTATCTGCTTCAATAATTTATTGGCACCTTGGGTATCATGTTTGGTTGGGTATGGTCAACTGTATTTATAGTAGAAAACAACATTGATATTTTAAATGGAGGGTGCATTTTTATAAACACACCTATTGATATCTGAAATCACTGTTACACTGACGAAAATGTTTTCTTGCTTTGTATGGAGCAGAAGGAATCACGGGCTTGAGTTTGAAATCCTTCAAAGAAAACTGGGATTCAGATTACCAAACCACTAATAATGCCGGAATTCCAGATCCGGATGGGAAACAATATTGGAACTTCAAGTATGGCATGCAAAAGCTCTGTTTTTGTTTCTGCTTCTGCACTACTCTTATCATATATCCTCCTTTTTTCCCCCTTAATTTTTTATTCAGCTTGCTATTATATTTAGTGTTAAGAGCTCTAGGACTCTCGTATTGCCAGAGGTTCAAGGCGCAAAAAAAGCGCACATCCGATTGAAGTAAGGCGTGCGCACACAAAACAAAATTATATATATCACATAAAATAGCTCTGAAGAATATTTTAATGTTTGTTCTCTAATATATCCTAATTCAATTCTTAATTTAGTTTAAATTTAAGTATATCCAAAAGAAGGCAGCAGAGGAAAATTCACATAAATTGCAAAAAATCATCATCGCTAATGTCAAATTCCATGTTTTCATCTTCTTCTCCTTGTTCAGAATCACAGTCTATATCCTGCTCCATTTCATTCTCATCTTTCTCTTCAATAGCTGAAAATTTTCTTTTAGATTTTCCTTGAAATCTAGTTGGTCCTGATGGTTCTCCAAGACCAGCAGCTACTGCACATTAAGTTGATCTTTGAATTGTAGTGTACTATAGTGGCAAGCTGCTTCTGCCTGCTTTTGCCTTCTTGTTTGCTTCAGTTGTTCTTTTTAATGTTTAACTAGCACCAGCCAGAGCTCTTTTTTATTTTTATTATTTTTATTTTTAAAGGTTGTTAAAGAGTTCTAATCTAAATTATCTTTTATACTTTGTTGGTTTTGGCAAGGCATTTAAAATTTAAATGAAATCTTATTTAGTAAGGAATAAGGACATTTTCTTTCTATCTTCTACCAACTTACCTAGTCTATTGTGGATTCTTTTAAGGAATTGATTACATTTAAGATATTAAATCCCATTACCATATCTCAATCACTTCTTTTTGAGCACTAAAATCTGAAAATTAATGCATTTTTTTCTTAAAGAAAACAAGAGAAAACCAATAGTCACTTTGATTAGGTGCACCTTGGGCTTTAGGAAAAGGTGCAAAAAAGCCTTGCCTGACTGAAGGCGCCTCGCCTTGGACTATAAGAAGTGCATAGGGGCTTTGGGGCTGTGCCTTGGCGCGCATCTTAACAACACTGATTATATTAGTTATCCTTTTTAATTTTTTTTTGGTTTTTTTGACAGCATAGTTTTGGATGTTACCGTATTTTATCGGGTTTTAGGAATTAATTTCTGAAAATTCCTCTATTTCAAGATTTGTGATCTTCTTTATGGGATTTGTTTCTTGGTTTGCTTAATATCATGATTTTGTTCAAGGGGGATTACTCATCATCATTATTTTCAATAAACAGAGTTTTACTCTCTATTTTGCTGTAGTGCCTTTTCAACATTATTATCCTATTCCACTTTCCTTTCCTACTACAAGTAGTAGGCTGGTAGCCTTCCTCTTTTACATGGCAGTTTCTTTCTTCTGTCTTCTTAGAGTTTTGACTATTGGGGACCTTGGGAAAAAATTTCCCCATAAGGAATGTGATGGAGAAGATCTCCTCTATGCGATCAAATGTAATTATCTTTCAAATGGTTCTAGCTCACTAGTGTCTTCTAGCATCACTCAGGCATTTTATCAAATAAACTATTTCATCATATTGTCCTCTATGCGATCAAATGTAATGATCTTTCAAATGTTTCTAGCTCATTAGCATCTTCCATCATGATATTAATCAATTGGGGATTGAACCGTTTTTGGGTGTTTAACCTGTATTTCTCTACTGTTGTCAGTGCATTGGTAGGTCTCTTTTTCCCTGCTGTAACAGGGATTATGGCTGGTTCAAATCGTTCTGCCTCGTTGAAGGACACTCAACGTTCTATCCCAATTGGGACACTAGCTGCAACGTTGACAACTTCTGGTTTGTATCTGGTTACTGTACTATTTTTTGGAGCTCTTGCAACCAGGGAGAAACTTTTAACGGACAGGTAATAGTTGTAACTTCTGATAAGCTCTGACACCATGAAAGACACTAATTCGGATTTCTGCATGCCTGGCAAATGTTTTTGCGGGTATGCCGAGCTAGTTTGCATCTAGTTACCCTTTTTCCATCCGCATGTGTTATTTGGTGCCATCAAATGTTATCTGTTGCCATTAGCAGCAGTCAATGCAATTTGGTTATCACTTTTTATGTGCTTACTTATGTTCAATGTTTTAAAGCCATCAGTTAACTGCCAGTTGTCTCCTTCATATCTGCAAAATATGCCTTTGTATCCCTGAACAACAAGGTTCATGTCTAATTGAAGGACACTGGAAATTATTATCTATGAAATAGATTTTTGCTATGTGCATTTATGCACGCATGCACATGTTTAATATGCTTTACTTTTGTGTATATATCTGATCATTTGTTTTTCTTGTCATCTAATGGATGACAATTGCGTATACAGTGTTGTTAAGGGCGCTAGGACCCTCATATCTCCGAGGCGCAAGGCACAAAAAAAGTGCCTGCCTGATCGAAGTAAGTTGCACACATATAAAACAAAATTATATATATCGTATAAAATAACTCTTTAAGAGTTTTCTTTATGAAATTTTTCTACTCTGATATATCCTAATTCAATTCTTAATTTAGTTTAAATCTAAGTCTATCCAAAGGATGCAGTAGAGGGAAATTCACATAAATGCCTAAAAATCATCATCACTAATGTCAAACTCCATGTTTTCATCTTCTTTTCCTTGTTCAGAATCATAATCTATAGTCTGCTCCATTTCATTTTCATCTTCCTCTTCAATAGCTAAAAATTTTCTTTTAGATTTCAATTGTGATCTAGTTGGTCTTGATGGTTCTCCAAGACCAGCATCACTTGCCACTACACCCCAAGTCAGCTCATCATCCTCAAACACCAATTCATCCTCTTCTGCCTCTTGTGCACCCATCTTCTACCAAATCATGTCTTTTTGAGCACCAAAATCTGAAAATTAATACAATTTTTTTTTAAAGGAAACAATAGAAAACCAATAGTCACTTTGGTCAGGCACACCTTTTTAGCACTTTGGGCTTCAGAAAAAGGCGCAAAAAAGAACATTTTGACTGAAGGCAAGTATGAAACACCAATAGTCACTTTGATTGAAGGCGCCTTGCCTTGGACTATGAGAAGAGCAAAGGGGCATTGGGGCTGTGCATAGGGGCCTAGGCGCATGCCTTAACAACATTGTGCGTATATTGGGATCTGATGATCCTTGAAATGTCTTGCTGCATATTGCATAGTTATTTAATGGGCTGTAAAACTTATTTTTTTAAGGTCCTGCATATAATACCTCATGATGAATGTAATGTGGTCTTTGTCTCTAAAATTACTTATTCAAGAATAAATGTATTGCCTAATAAATGTATTATGTACTTGTTGCCGAGGGATCTCTTTTTTTGTTAAGGCCTCTTTTATTTCCTTCATTCCTTTATTCCTTCTTGGAAACAGATGCAGCATATGAACTTGTGAATCTTTCGTCCTCTTTTGATATGCGCTTGAGCTAAAAATAAGGATCTATAATCGTTGATGTCATTTTCCATTCTGATATTGTCGTTTGACACAAGAAAAGGAAGCTCTCTCTCTCTTTTTCCCCACCACCCTATCTTTTCTTTGCGTCAAACACCAATTTATACTGGTTTTTTCCTTTCATTCCCAATATTATCACCCAGTCAAATTGCTGTTGTTTCAGTGGCAAATCTGTTAATGATGGACCTCTGTAGGTGCATCTGTTATTCTGTTCCAGAAGTCTTTAACAGTGAAGTTTGCTTCCTCTTCATAAGATAAGCACCCTGTATGCATTCACTGTTTGTCAATGTCAACGTTATCAAGCTCTAAAACCAATATCACATTTCCTTTAGATCTGACTTGTGTATATTCCTTTTGTATGTAGGACGCAACTCAACTGCTCCATTCCTCTCAATTTACGTTTTGGTAGAAGCTATGTAGCCTCTTTATCAATCGCTGTCTTAGTCAATTTTGTTTTTATCTGCTTAGAACATATTGTTTCTTCCAGGCTCTTAGCATATTTTCAGCTTTATGGTGTTTCATACTTGCCTGAGAATCCCGGCATTATGATTAGTTTTTAGCATAATCCCTACATATACAACTCGTGTAAAACATAGTTTTGTACAAAGGTGCATGGGGGCTTAGGCCTTAAGAGACACTTGCCCAAATCTCAATGGGCGTTGCATGTACCCAAGGGGCCATCATTTTGGGCAAACTACTGCACATTGTAGTGCAACTTCCAACTGCCTTACCTCACTTTTGCCACCCTGTCGTAGGCCTTTAAAACATTTCCAGAAACTAGAGATGCTAAGACTATCTAATTGAATTGTTTTAGCTTGGCAGCCATTTTCCTTCCATTTCCAATAGACGGTGCATTTTCACTTTAGCAAATGTTCTTTATAAATTTAGCTGTTGATAGATAAATGCTGCTGATGCTTTATATAAACTAGTTGAAACGAGAGGTTGCATCTTATTGACTGAAGCTCTTTTTCTGATCTCTGGGCCGAACTAATCTTTTTATGCAGGTTACTTACTGCCACTGTTGCATGGCCATTTCCAGCATTAATTTATATTGGCATCATTCTCTCAACCTTAGGAGCAGCACTTCAAAGCCTGACTGGTGCCCCACGTCTACTTGCAGCAATAGCCAATGATGACATTTTGCCTGTCCTTAACTACTTCAAGGTGGCAGATGGAAATGAACCACATATTGCTACTTTCTTTACTGCCTTCCTCTGTATTGGGTGTGTTGTGATTGGAAATCTTGACCTTATCACACCAACAATAACCATGTTTTACCTTCTATGCTATGCGGGTGTGAACCTATCATGCTTTCTTTTGGATCTTTTGGATGCTCCTAGCTGGCGGCCGCGCTGGAAATTTCACCATTGGAGCCTCTCTCTCATTGGAGCATTACTTTGTATTGGTACATTTTGTCAATATCACGCCTTTGTTTAATTTCCTCCTTTTCATTAGTTTAGCTATCAGTATCCCATGTTTCTGCACTTGCAATGGCTTGATCTACTTGATAAAGCATTTATTTATTTTTTTGGTTTATATATATGCATGTATGTATGTATATCTTAAATGTGATGATATATGGATGGATGAATAAGAATGTCTGTATCTGGGGAACCTTTGGTTTTTCATTGATGTGTTAAAATATGAAATAAATAAACCTCTTTGATTCGGCCTAGTCAATATACATGAAGTTTCCACCTCCCCTTCTCTCTTGATAAGCTAGGTATACGAGTTTCATCTGACTATTCTTGGGACTATGAGCCCCCACTCCAAATCCATAGCCATGTAAATTGGGTCTGATCGCACTCAAGCAAGGTAGGTACCTGATATCTAGATTGGGGTTCGAACCCTTGACCTGGTGGCCAATCCTCTCCCTGCTTTGCCGGTTGCGCCATCCCTTGGGGTATAAACCTGAAGTTTTGAAGTTTCCAATAGCAATAACATGTTAATAGGAATGGTTAGCTTTTGAGTTTGGAAGGATACACAGTGCATAAATCCTATTTCTGCTTGATCCTGTATCTTCTGTGTTTGTCATGGACTTCTTGTTTCCCTTTCCCCTTTTTCTTTACCTCTTCTGAAAAATTAAATTACGCAACGCCTTTGTTAGCTTTAATGCATGTATATAGGAGGAATGCACATGCTTTTAACTGTGCCACTATGTTTTTCTTTATTTGTCCATTTTCTGCATCTTGATCTGATATACATCTGCTTGTGTTCGTTTGCAGTTATTATGTTTTTGATTTCTTGGGCATTCACTGTGGTATCGCTGGCCCTAGCAACCCTTATATATTATTATGTGAGCATTAAGGGCAAAGCTGGTGACTGGGGTGATGGTTTTAAGAGTGCATATTTTCAACTTGCTCTTCGCAGTCTGCGATCTTTAGGAGGTGATTTTTCTTATCTCTATGAGAATGTCATAAATGTTATGGCAACTATTATATCCCATCATATAACTTTGACTTTCCGTCATTTGTCCGTTTTATTCTGCTGCTTTTTCCCCGTCAAACTGGAGCTCTTTCCCATCTCCTCTTAATGATGAAATGAGAGATCTAGAATGTGCCATTTTGTTTTATATTGAAAGATAACATTATTGAGAAACCTCTGATAAAGTGATTTTCGGGATCTGCTTGACCGAGGTTGGAAATAAATTTGGGCTGTTTCCTACTGAAGTCATATGAGAGATTTTAAGCATATTAGTTGTTCACAAATCTTGGTTTTCAGCTTTCAGGATCCTTTATATTTCATGGAATGAATTCCAGAACCAAAAGGCATTTCAAAACTTGTCTTGAATATGGTGATTATGTAACAAAATTGTTGACATATGGGGCGAACAACCTAAGCAAGTACTACTTCCGTTTTCCAAATCAGTGTCGTTCTAGAAAAATGTTTTTGTTCCACATTCTGTGTTAATATCAAGAATATATTTATTGCTTTTTTTCTACTTAAACCATCATATTAATTGCCTTTCCATACCAAAAAAAGGATAACATAGTCCTTACTTTATAATTCTAGTTATTTAATATCTTTCTTAATCCATGTGAAAAAACTTTATGTGACACTTATTTGGGAATGGATTTGGTATTAACATTACCTATGCTGCCGATCAGGGACTAAAGACTTAAAAATAATTTCATGGAATTATGAAAATATTAGGAACATGTTTCCTAAATAGTGTTTTATGAGTTGAAATTCTTATGCTTTTTGTTCTGGTCAATTGGAGAGAGAATATTGAAAGTAAATATTTCAAGTCTTTTTGTGGTCTTTTTCTTTAAGACTCGAGCCTGGTTAGGTTTTATTGAGTAACTGGATAATGGTGACAATTTTTGATCGTTGGTTTTGCCATCTTTTCTACTTTTTTTCCACAAGCGGGTCATGGATAGGACTAGGTTTCCATTGTTATTTTGGGTCTGTAGATCTAAATAAACTAATGATTTTGCTTGAAGTTGTTTGTTCAGGTGAGGGAGTTGAATAACAACGTCTTATGATCTTCCTGCTTTTGTTTAGCTCAAATTTAATTTTCTTCTTTGATCCACTCTTCAAAGTTTTGGTTGAGTTGAACAGTCTTAATGGCAGAATAGCAACATGTTCTTTTATTTTGTTCATATTGTAAGCCATGCAGGTTTGATTTGCTAGGGAGACTGCTCTATGCTCTTAATTGTCTATTTTTAAACAGTCTGTTCAATCCGGGAAAATGGTTAGTACCGATGTGTCTTTTATTCATCTGTAGTTTCAGACCTTGTAATCTATAAAATAAAGCTCAATGGTTGAGTTATACTCCTTGCATCTTTGAAATGTATAGTAGGAGGAGCTGTGTCTCTAGATCCTCCTGCCTCTTGCAGTGTCTCTGGATCCTCCTCCCTCTTAAACAGAGGTTGTGATAACTAAAACAATTGATGTTCAATTTGTATGTAAATCTTGTTGTTCCCAAAAGCCAAAATATTGAGAAGATTAGTATGAAATCTGGAAATACTTGATGTTTATTATATGGAAGTAAAGTTTAATGCAGTAATTGCGAATGAGAATATACAAATACTGGTGTTTTGGGCACTGTTTTCAATAAAGAGCTTACCCTGGATATATCATTTTCAATATGGTTGCAGTGATATGAACAAGTATCTTCCATGTATTTCTATTGCATGGCAAGAGTTCAACCCCTTCTAAACGGGCTTGATTAGAACAAAGGACTTCTTATTATTGACTTTAGTCACCACCACTCTTTTTTGGGTGGGTGTTACTAATTATTTCCCCCTCTAATCAATATCCAATGTATATGCAGCTGATCAAGTACATCCAAAGAATTGGTATCCTATACCCCTCGTATTCTGCAGGCCATGGGGTAGGCTTCCTGAGAATGTACCTTGCCATCCCAAACTTGCAGACTTTGCCAACTGCATGAAGAAAAAGGGCAGGGGAATGTCCATTTTTGTCTCTATTATTGATGGAGACTACCATGAATGTGCTGAAGATGCCAAGACTGCCTGCAAGCAGCTTAGTACCTATATTGACTACAAACAGTGTGAAGGTGTAGCAGAGATAGTAGTTGCTCCCAGTATGTCTGATGGCTTCCGAGGTATTGTGCAGACAATGGGTCTTGGCAATCTCAAGCCTAATATGGTGGTCATGCGGTATCCTGAAATATGGAGGCGTGAAAATTTAACTGAAATTCCTGCCACTTTTGTTGATATCATAAATGACTGCATTGTTGCTAACAAGGCCGTTGTTATTGTCAAGGGCCTTGATGAGTGGCCTAATGAGTATCAAAGACAATATGGTAGCATTGATCTATATTGGATTGTGAAAGATGGTGGTCTCATGCTTCTCCTTTCCCAGCTCCTTCTTACCAAAGAAAGCTTTGAGAACTGTAAGATTCAAGTTTTTTGTATTGCTGAGGAGGATTCTGATGCAGAGGGACTGAAAGCTGATGTGAAAAAGTTCCTTTATGATCTTCGTATGCAAGCTGAAGTGATTGTAATCTCGATGAAGTCATGGGATCCACAAGCAGAGCAGCAAGATGAATCGTACGAGGCATTCACTGGTGCCCAGCAGAGAATTGCTAACTACATGGGTGGGATAAAGGAGAAAGCTCACAAGGAAGGGACTGCTCTTATGGCTGATGGAAAGCCTGTGGTCGTCAATGAACAGCAGGTTGAAAAATTTCTCTACACCACTTTGAAACTGAACTCAACAATACTAAAATACTCGAGAATGGCTGCAGTTGTGCTTGTAAGTCTGCCTCCTCCACCCGTCAACCACCCAGCATACTTCTACATGGAATATATGGACCTTTTGGTTGAAAATGTGCCTAGACTTTTGATAGTTCGAGGATATCATCGAGATGTCGTTACTTTGTTCACATAGTTTGTTGTATATTGTGTTTCCATTTGCTAATTCACAAAATTTTCTTTCTTATACGTTGTGCATAGGATATTGCTTTAAAAAATATGGTTTAGCTTAGAATTTTCATTTCGTTTCAATTTTCAGTTGTCTTTGCTCTAGAACCAGGGAACCATTGTAGTGAAATACATTATTCATTCTTTTACCCATTATTATATAGGAAATTTTGTTCTGATATTTGTGATCTAATTTGTTTCTATAATTCAGTTGAAAATTTTGTGTTGGGCGCCATCTTGTTTAAAAGACTTTTAAGTGTGTAAGGTTGTTATTTTGCACCAAAGAACCCTGACAGTTGAAGAAAGTAGCTTTGCTTCGTTGGTGGGAACTTTTGCCAGCAATTTTTATTTTTCCAGTTTTCAATGCAAAGTTTCATGACAATTGATAATGAATATTACAAACAGTAATCGTATTTGGATCAAATTGATCCGGATCGCTAAAGGTATTTAAATTATTTTACTATTTTCTTGATCCCTTAATATAAGTTATTAGATTTAATTTCATTTAAGATTTTAAAAAATAAGGTGATTTTATATATATATTTTTTTAAAATATCCTTATTTAAATGTCTTAGAAAGAAGAGAAGAGAGGAGAGAGAAAGAGAAGGAAAGAGAATAATAAATAAGGATAAAAATATAAAAATAGTTTAAAATTTTCTTGAAAAATCTCCAACGACTTATAATTTGAGACAATAACAGTGGGACGGAGAAAGTATTAAACAAGCAGACACATGGAATATTGTTGTTTTATATTATATGTTTTTTTTTAATATACTAATGAATGAATTTACACGTATGACATTTTGTGTGCATTTTCTCTATTTTATAAGAAGTTAATAAAAAGACATATTAATGAAATATATAAAAAAAGGCATTAAAAAAAAAACATATTTTGGCTCTTAGGGGTTCATAAAACTTATTTATTAGCTCACAATGGTTTAATATTATCTTTGGATTAATATGTTAATAACAATATTTAGAAAAATTACCATAATCGATAATTCCTAAGTCTATAATCGATGATGATTTATATATAATATAAAAGTTATAATCGATTGTCATTCAAAGAATACACAGTTGACTATGAAATAATACTTCATTGATGATGTTCTGCTAGAACTGAGAAAAAAAATGTGTGATATACATCAATAAAAACAAGCTCAATAAAATACATCAACAAAACTCACTATCTCCTATTGAAACCAAGCTCAATTGATCATTCAATATCCTTTTGTTTCAACTCAAAAACACAAAATAGACACATCACATTGGTTACTAAAATGACCAAAATACCCTTACTATATAAATAGCTATATTTTGCATTTTAAATATTTCCTAATATCATCATAAGGAAATATTGACCCCAAGGACAATGTTGCGTTAGCTATGTCTTCGACTTACAGGTAAAATTACAAAAATAGCCATCTATACATCGTTGTATATTTAGAGAGGAAAGGGTGCACTAACACCTCTTTAAAAGACATTTACCATTCTTAGGCTTCTAGTCCAATGATCCACAACTTCTTGAAATATTTCTGCTTTCCAACGGAGCTATGCTAAAGCCTATATCCAAGTCATGTTCCCTAGAACTCTGGATAATTAGATCATTCGAACAACCACAATGGGCGATATAATGTAGACACTATCTTGTACAATTTGTCTTGATTAACTAGTTACAGATACACAACATACAAGTATATTGGTCTTTTTAAAGAACCTCAACTATAGTATATCGAAGAATATACTTCTTGCTTCGTCAGACCACCAACTCATACTCAAGTTGTAGAGTACAAGTTCATGCTGTAGCAGTATTAGTCTAGGTTTCTATCACATAATACTTTTAGAAACCACTACTACAAGTCATGTTCTACATATTCGAGATACGTTTGTGTTATTAGATGAGAAGACTACTCATTGGCTAAAGGTAAGTCATTCCCGATCTAGAACTCACAACACAATAATCTTACTATGATGAGATCCTCATTCTCATCATTCGGCTATGAACAACAGTTTATGTGTTAAGTATCACATGGTCCATATCTTATTATGAAAGACCTTCATTCACATAAATCATTTACTTAAACACAATGGGTCTTTTCGAATAAAAATTGTGCACAAATATAATGAAGATTTCACATACAATATCCGAGAAACATACTTTTAATAATATATGTTAAAATTACATCTGAAACCTAGTCTAAGTGGGCATACATCCCAACAATCTCCCACTTCCACTCTAAGACCAAGTAAGTCCATAGGTGCCCACCTTTATGGCGTCTAAGTGTCTTCTAAAGACTCTCTCCGCCAAAGTCTTGGCGAAAGGATTTGTTAGATTGTTCTCCAAGGTAATCTGTTCCACTACGACTTACTGTCTCTGGATGAAATTTTGGATCAAGTAGTACTTCCTCTCCATGTGCTTCCTTTTTTATGGTTCCTTAGTTCTTTAGATTGTGAGACTGCACCAATGTTGTCGCAGTACATCACAATCGATTTGTCCATTTGTGGCACGACACTAAGTTCCAAAAGGAACTTCCAGAGCCAAACTACTTCCTTAGATGCCTCTGAAGTTGTCACATACTCAGTTTCCATGGTTGAGTCAACAATGCAAGATTGCTTGATACTCTTTCATGAAATGGCTCCTCCAGACAAGGAGAAAACATATCCACTAATGAATTTTCTCTCATCCTTATCCACCTAGAAGTCTGAGTCCGTATATCTTGTAGGAATCAAGTCATCAACCCTGTAAACTAGCATATAATCTCTTGTATCTTTAAGATACACGAGAATATGCTTTATAGCCTACGAATGAACCTCCCTGGGGTTTGATTGATATTTGCTAACTTAGCCTACGACAAAGCAGATGTATGGCCTAGTACACAACATGGCGTACATGAGACTTCCTACAGTTGAAGCATAGGTAATCTTACTCATTTTGTATTTTTCTTCTTGAGACTTTGGACAGTCTTTTGAGAAAAAAGACAACCCATGTCTGCAACGGATCAATGCTCCTTTGCATGAGTCTATGCCGAAGTTGGCCAACATCTTGTCAATGTATGTAGCTTGAGATAAACCTAACATTCTCTACTTCCTATTTCTAAGAAGCTTTATATCAAGAATGTAATTGCCTTCACCTAAGTCCTTCATACTAAATTGACTAGATAGCCAAACTTTAGTAGATGATAGCGTCCTTACATTACAACCGGCCGAATGTCATCCATATACAGTATAAGAAAAACCACGTACATGCTTTCCAATTTCCTATACACACATGGTGCATCCTCGTTTTGAATAAAATCGTAAGATTTTACAGTCTTATTGAAACGACTGTTTCATACTCTGGATGTCTGCTTAAGTCCACAAATAGATTTTTTAAGCTTACAAACCATATGTTCTTGGCCTTCAGCAATAAAGCCTTCTGGTTGGGACATATAGATATCTTCATTAAGATGGCCATTTAAAAATGCCGTCTTGACATCCATTTGCCATATCTCATAGTCACAATGACATGCGATAGTAAGGAGGATACAGATGGACTTAAGCATGGCTATTGGGGAAATGTTTCCTCATAATTGATTCCTTCTTTCTGAGTATACCCTTTTGCCACAAACCTAGCTTTGAAGGTTTTCACGTTTCCATCCGCTCCCCTCTTTCTCTTGTACACCTACTTACACCCAATGAGTTTTATCCTTTTAGGTAAAGCTACAAGATCCCAAATTTGATTGAAGTACAAAGACTCAATCTCGACTTTCATTGCTTCATGCCATAGGTTTGTATCGGCATCAGCAATAGCCTCCTCGTATCTAACGGGATCTTGTTGTTGATAATTGGAGACTAGGTCAAAAGACTCTTCAGTCCATCTTTTTGGAACCCTAGATGTAATACCCCGCCCAAAATTACCTTTGACCTATGGGGGAAAAGTCATGCATTGCATAGCATTTTGCATTTCATGTGATATCTTAAAATTATTGTTGCATGGGTGCATGTGCTTTTCAAGGTTGCTCTTGCATTTATTTATTTAATGAAAAATAGTTGTGTTGTTTGCATTATTTGAGAATCGTTTAGGTGAAATTTAGTAGAGGAGATAGAGGGATGAAGTAGGGTGAAAGGAATTTCTTAGAGATATATTAACACCAGAGTTGATTTGGATTAATGGTTAAGGTTGGTAATTATCCCTTGATGACTTGAGTTCAAATCCTACCTCCTGCGAATCTTAGCTTCCTTTTTGAATTCTTTTCCTAGAGATTCTTCATGCTTTGGCCGAAAACCCTAGGTACTCTTTTGGAATTTCAGCCGCCATTTTCTTAGGAGATAAATCTCCATATTTATTTTCCAAACTCAAGGATTTTTGATAAAGATGGAGACTAATTTTATTCTAGCTTTTATTCCTTTTAATTTTCAAAAATCCTAGCTAAGAACAATTAAATTCCAATTGTATTTCATTAATCAGATTTTGTGTTACCTAGCTGGAATTAAATCTATTATTTTCCTAGCAAAATATTTTGTTGATTTTGGAAATAAAACCCTAGCTAAAAATCTGGAAATTTTCCAGCTTTGTGCCACCACCTTTGGAGCACTCCTAGCTCAACTCAAACTCTTCCAAGACTGGGGGAATCTTATCCTAAATCCTCTTGCAAATCAGATTTTATTATAATTCGAAACAAATTAGGTTTTGTTCCTCTTATCTTGCAGATTTTCGGTCAGCCTTGTGCATGCACATGCTGCACGAAAATCCTACACTCCTATGGGTATCTAAACTCTTCTAAACCTAGCTCAAGTTAGCTAGAACACCTCTCATCAATTCAGATTATTCTGGCTATACAAATCAGATTTTTATTCCATTCTTCTTCTAGAATTTCGGCCAGCTTTGAGCACAGAATTTCGGTCAGCTTTGCACACACCATATCGCATGAAATTTTGCACTCCAAAACACACCAAAACTCTTTGTTGATCTAGCCAAATTGCAGCTCCTAAAACTCTCACTTTTTCTCTCTGATTTGCGGCAGAACAACAATCAAAACAGCCTAGAATTTTCTCTCTTTTGCTTATAGATTTCGCACAGCTCAAACACCTCCACTCACACAGAATTTTTGGTTGTCAAAACCCACACAAACTCCTTCTAGTTTTGGTAAAAAACTTGAACACGCACAGCCCTTTCCTTGTGCACTATTTTGGCTAGCCTAGGAGAACAATTCCATATTATTTTTCTCCTCTTAACCTCTCTTAATTTCGGCCAGCAATCAGGTACAACAAGCTGCCTATTTTCCGGCCTTGCTACCAAGGAAGTTTAGAGCTATTAGGAGACCTTCATAGCATCATCTTCTAACCCTAAACCAAACTCTCCTAACCCTAAACCAAAGTAGCCAGCTATTCCTTCCTTGCTGCACGAAAATTCCAGCAAACTCTCCCCTGCAATTTTCGAAAAACACAAGAGCAATCACTAGGCAAAAATCAAACATACCTTAAGGTAAGCAAAAATCCTCTCAACCTCTCGATTCCTTTCTTCCATTGATTCTTCTCTTTTTCTTCCCTTGAACCATGCCATATAAGGGCTGATCTCACATTTCTTTCTTAACTTTCGGTCAAGAGGAATAAAGAAGGCAGCTTTTCTCTTCTTCTCAAGCGAACTCGGGACGATCACCATAGGTGCATCTCAATCTTCTTAATCCGGTGGTTGTAAGGTAACGGAATTCTTACCCTTGATGAACGAAATTAAGGTTTAATGTGATTGATGATGTCTATGGTAGTATAATAGCATGATGAATGGGCTTAGTTGGGATAGATGAATATCTTGAAGTGAGTAATGTATTAAGCATGTTCAATAGATAGCGATGCTATGGTTGATGTGATAAAGATGGATGTGAATTGTGATGGTTAAGTCAAAATGTTTTTGATATATTACTCATGCCGTTGATGGATATTTTTTCATGATATATTTATTTCATGGAATGGGTGATTTATTGAAGATAGTTGATGAGTCATGATTCGTTTATGGGAATAAGTGAGTTTATATTCATGCTTGAGATGATTGAGATCCTGATCATGATATTATGTGATTCTAGATCAGGAGGTTATTTGAAGAAAGCAAGCAGTTGATTTTATCTTATTTATCTGAGGCGAACCATGTAAGTCCTTGCATAAAACTCTTTTGTTAAATGCTTGTGGTGGCAAGTCGAATGTTGTAAAGCTTTGTAAAGCTATTGTTGATCTATGATTATTTGGGATGTAAACATGGATGTGTATTCTCTAAATGGTTTTTGTCAAACTAACACCTTTATCAAGAACTATTCTTTCTCTTAAACATTTTAGAAAACTCTTTTTAAGGAAAACCATGTTTTACAAAGCCAAGGTATGGAATCATTGTGAATCAGGAATTGACGGATATGTTCGTTGAGTACTCAATAAGAGTAGGCTAACAATACTAGTCTTGGAGGGCTTGAGTGAGTCTTTTGGCAGGCGGCCACCTCTAGAAGATAAGCTCTGCTTGAAAAGGCGACAGTATTGGTTGGTCAGGCCGGTTCGAGCTAGCATTTTTACCTGGTAAGGTATTATTTTCCCGACATGGACACCCGGATGGTTTTGTTGGGTGTAGAGATGGAGTAGTATCTTACCCAGTGGGCCGTATACCCACCCTTGATCAAAACGCCCAAAGTGTGGTAATCTGATCTTGTCATGGTACACAAAGTATGGTGCCTTGACCGTTCTCTTATCATGGGAGCCCAAAGTGTGGCGCCATGGCTGTTTTTTGTCGAGTGGATGATTTATTTTGTACAAAGTGTGACAATGAGAAAACTCTACTCCTTGCAAAGAGAAATTATTTATGACTTGCCAAATATTTCTGCAAATGTTTTCAGTTATGCATACACGAACTGTTTAAAGTACCATGTGCACATATAGGACTTACTGAGATATTAATCTCACACTGTTTTTATATCATGTTTTCAGGAGATTAATACTGCTGAGCTAGCGAGAAGTCTAGTAGTTGGAGTTTTGTTGCTTTATTTATGTTTTGAGAGACAGATGTTCATTTATGTTCCTTTTCCGATGTATGCATATGTTTAAACTTTCGCAAGGTTGATTCTGATGTAATAAGAGTTCTCTTTATTTATCTAAGTTTGACATTTTGAGTTCGACTTTATCTTATGTACCTCGTTTTAAAGACTCATTTTCCTCCGGACGGGGCGACATCCCCGTCCTTTTTAGGGTACGTAGTTTGGGGGGGGGTGTTACAAGTGGTATCAAAGCCTAGGTTTAGACAATTACTTGACTTGCTATGACCTTAAGGAGTCCAGTGATAAGGGACAAAGGCTGAGAGATGGAGTTACCCCGGCAGTGAGGGAACTTAGGCAGCCTGCTTTAGGGATGGAGGATAAGGGAAAAAGGAAGTTAGAAGAGGGTTCTAAGAGGAGCGGACTTCGATATGGACTGGGGATAGATGCTAAGTTGAGGAGAGATGGATTGTTTGACTTAGATGACTCGGGAAATGAGAGTCCTGCACCTAAGGGTGCGATTAAATTAGCTTTGGATGAGATTTATGAGTCAGCTATGAGAGCTACGAGGGGCAATGAGGTTGATTTAGGTCAGCCAAGTGAGAGTGCTGATTCATTTGGTTTCACGAATGATTATGTGGGGAAACCCGATAGCTCCGTGGGGTGGCTCGTGGAACTAGCCTCTGACGATCCGAATGCCTCTGTTGGCTCTAGCAACGAGTAGAGTGTAGAGGACTAGCAGCAATTACTCTCCTTCTTCCTTTTTGGGATTCACATTCTTTTGGTTATTTATTCTTTTCGAAGAAGCACGTTGCTTGTAGGGTTTAACTATTTTGCTGAATAAAAGGGTATCGTGTGTGATAACCTATTCTTTATGAAAGTATGATTTTTATGAAAAACATGAGTTTTATTTATTACTTGGGTTTTCCCTAAATAATATCATCAAGTTTTCTTTTATCATAAGTAGATACCATTATTATTATTTGATCATGTATTTGAGCATACTTTTCCCCATTGGTAACTATCTGACTTTAAGTGAATGTGATCAAAGATGGCACCAAGACGCAGGACAGTCGTTCATAGCAGAACCGTTTAGGAAAGTGCGTCTTCAACTCTGGAATTTGAGCACACGCATCATTCCACACCCAACGTGGAGGAACACCTGCAGCAGGAGCAAGGGTTAGCTTCTGAGAGGTCTCGGGATGTGACTATGGGACAGGCTTTTGACAAGATGGCTTTGATCCTTTAGAATTTAACCGAGAGAGTGGACAAGGTGGCCAAGAAATCACCGAGGGAAAGGATGAGGCCCTGGAGCATTTCCTGAAGTTCCAACCTCCCACATTTCAAGGGGAAGTGGAGTAAGATGAGAAAGCAGAATAATGGATCGAGCAGATGGAAGATAGCTTTGCTACTCTACAGTATACGGAAGAGAGGATGGTGAAGTTTGCTACTTTTCGGCTGAGGGGAGCATCGTGAGCATGGTGGCAACGAGTACAGAGTGACTGGGATAGAGAAGAGCAGGAATGGACATGGGACAACTTTACCAAAGCTTTTCGCACTGAGTACATTCCCTGGTGGGTAGTTGAGAAGAGGGAGGATGAGTTCCAAACCCTCAAGCAAGGAAGCATGATAGTTGCTCAGTATGCAGCCCAGTTTACGCAGTTGTCCAAGTACTGCAAATGCTTGGTCGACATGGAACAGAAGCACACTTGTCAGTTTGTGAAGGGGCTGAGACTAGATCTGAGGAAGGCATTGGCTCCATCGCTGCCAACATCATATACTGCCGCCGTGGACGCAGCATCCCGAACAGAGAATGAAGATCGGTATCGATCGGTGAGCAGGCCTTTCCAAACAACTTGTCCACCCATGAGGCCTCCGAGTAACAAGCGACCTGCTGGCCTTATGCAATGGGGAAACCGGGGTAAGCAACCTCGAGTGCCTGCGATAGGACCGATGCAAAGTAACCTCAGTTGCTGACTTTGTGGAAAGTGCGGATATCAAGAGGAATTGCTGGACTAATGGGGAAGTAAGGAGGTGCTTCAACTGTGGAGACTCGGGCCATCTAAGGAATGCCTGCCCTAGACCTCTAAGGATTGGGCAGACGGGCCCGACTCAGCCAATGGGAGTCAACCGAGGTGCTGCTGTTGGAACAGCTGGAGTGGGAGGTCAGAAACCCCAAGTGAAGGTTAAGGTCTTTGCCCTGAACCGAGAAGAAGTTGGAGCAGATGAAGTAGGGATTGAAGGTAACCTTTCTATCCAAGGATGTCTTGTTAATGTTTTGATAGATCCAGGATTCACACATTCTTATGTAAGTAAAGTATGTGCAACATATCTGGGTTGGGAAGGAAAGGAATTACCCTATACCTTAGTAGTAAGCTCACCCTTGGGAAAGGTGGTAGAAGCAGGTAAGTTAATGGAAAGCTGTAAAGTTGAGGTAGGGAAAGAGATTCTGGAAGTAAATCTTATAATTTTGCCTATTGATGACTATGACCTGATCTTGGACATGGATTGGTTGTCGAAGCATGGAGCTCGTGTTGATTGCAGGATCAAGACGGTGCAATTTGTGAGATCTGGGCGAGATGTGATTGAATTTGACAGTAAGCGCATAAAGGAACTAAAATTTTTTATTGCTGGTGCTAAGGCTCAGAAGTTACTTAAGAAAGGATGTACGGGATATCTGGCGTATCTTCTGAACAAACCTAAGGATCAGTGTACCTTGGAGAGTACGGAGGTGGTAAAAGACTTTTCAGACGTTTTCCCTGTGGAGCTCACTTCTCTACCCCCTGAACGGGGAGTTGAGTTTACCGTGGACTTGATTCCTGGTGCAGAACCCGTGTTAAGAACCCCATACCGGATGGCACCGACAGAACTGAAGGAATTGAAGGAGCAACTGGAAAAGTTGGTGAGGCAAAGCTATATTTAACCGAGTATGTCGCCGTGGGGGAGCACTAGTGTTGTTTGTTAAGAAGAAAGATGACACCTTGAGATTATGCATCGATTACCGGGGATTGAACAACTTAACGATCAAGAACAAGTGCCCCTTACCCTTGATCAACTAGTTGTTCGATCAACTTCAAGGCTTAGCTTGCTTTTCAAAGTTGGACCTGCGGCAAGGATACTACCAGGTGAGGATTAAGGAGGAAGACATTCCCAAGACCGCTTTCAACTCGCGGTATGGCCATTATGAATTTGTGATAATGCCGTTCGGTGTAACCAACGCACCAACAGTTTTTATGGACTTGATGCATCGAGTATTCCAGCTATATTTGGATAAGTTTGTAGTCATTTTCATTGATGATATATTAATCTACTCCAAGAATCCGGAGGATCATGTGGAGCACTTAAGGTTGGTTTTGGAAAAGCTGAGGGAATTCAAAATCTTCGCTAAGTTCAGCAAATGTGAATTTTAGTTAAGCTCAGTATCCTTCCTCGACCATGTGATATCCAAGGATAGGATCAAAGTGGACCCTGCTAAGGTGGACGCCGTAGCAAATTGGAAGCAACCGGAGAATGGTACTGAGATACGAAGTTTTCTTGGATTGGTTGGGTACTACCGATGTTTCATTAAGAATTTCTCTACTCTGGCTTCACCGATGATGCAGCTATTAAAGAAAGATGTTGCTTTTGCTTGGAGCGAGAAATGCGAGAAGAGTTTCCAAGAGCTTAAAAGGAGATTGGTTACCGTGCCAGTGCTGAGCTTACCCGAGACTAACAAGCCCTATGAACTCTATACGGACGCATCCAAGAAAGGTTTGGGAGCTGTGCTGATGTAGGATGGGAAGGTTATCGCTTATGCATCTAGGAAGTTAAAACCACATGAAGTCAATTATCCGACTCATAATTTGGAGTTGGCAGCCATAGTATTTACCTTGAAGAAGTGGCGGAATTATTTGTACGGAGTACAGTATGAAGTCTTCACCGACCATAAGAGTTTGAAGTACATTTTCACACAAAAGGACTTAAACCTTTAGCAGCGTAGGTGGATGGAGTTCTTGGAAGAGTATAGGTGCTCCATTAATTACCATCCTGGCAAAGCGAATGTGGTAGCTGACGCTTTGAGCCGTAAAGTAAAGATAGCACACTTGAGAATGCAGGAGGTGTTGGCAGTGTAGGAAATCCTAGAGCATGAAGCAGAAGTTCAAGAGAGGAAGATCTGTGTAAGTAGCTTAACCATGAAGCCCGATCTGGAGCAAGAAATTGTAGCAGCCCAGTAGGACAGTGTGGAGTTTCAGGTTTTCAAAGAAAAAGAGATTAGGAGAGGAGGCTAAGATTTTCGGACCGACGAGAAAGGGATACTGTATTTTCAGGACCGGATATGTGTACCTGACACCCAAGACTTAAAGAAGAGGATATTGGACGAAGCTCATAGGAGCAAGTATACCATACACCCTAGGGAAGTGAAGATGTATCACGACTTAAAGAAGAAATATTGGTGGGCTAGAATGAAGAGAGATGTGGTTCAGTATGTATCATCATGCCTGACATGCCAGAAAGTTAAGGTGGAGCACAAGAAGTCTGCAGATCTACTACAACCGTTACCGATTCCTGAGTGGAAATGGGAAGAGGTGACTATGGATTTTGTGACTAGCCTTCCGATGTCCAAGACGTGCAAGGGTGCAGTTTTGGTGGTAGTGGACAGACTGACCAAGATAGCATATTTTATACCCGTGAACGTAAGGGACTCAATGGAAAAGTTAGTCAGACTTATACTCGAGAAATAGTTGTAGGATTTCTATCATGCATAATTAGATTAAGCGCAGCGAAAAACAACAAGAAATTCAAGCCATGGATCACGGGTTTGCAATAGAAACGGGAAAAAGGAGAAGATTGCGTCTATTACCTCGTGAAGCCGGAATTCAAAAATTTCAGAAACAAGAACGCAGGCGCGATCCAGATTATCCAAAACCGTTCACTGCAGCTCAACTGAAGTCCAAGAAAGAACTCCCTCTAATGATAATCCACACAAGGTTGAATGCTCATAATCTCACAATTCTATGCTAGTAGAATTCGGGAGGCTAGGGTTTTGATCAAGAAGAGAGACGACTAGGGTTTGATCAAGAGAGAGGCAGAGAAACGGTTTCTCTGTTATTGCATGAATAGTCTGTCTCAAACCCTAAGGAAATCGTTTCCTTATATTTATAGATTTATAATTACCATAAATTGTAACTTAGTCCTTCAACGTCCAATTGTCAACAAATTGGTCCTTGAAGTTTACTTAATTACAATTAGGTCACATGAATTATAACAAACTTATAATTCACCTATATATATTCCCTTCTCTTAATTAACCCCACAATATTATCAAATAATATATTTGAGCATTCAAACCTTTATTGTGTGTGACCCATTAGGTTTCCTGGTCTTATTGGTAGCATAATATGAATTAATTCTAACAATATTAGAATTAATAATCCTTAATAAAATAAAGGATTAAATTTATTAATTCTCTAATTAATAAATTGATATTTAGCACATCAAGAGCGACATCTAGCAATGACCCTTGACCACCCAAAAGTCCAGAAAGTCAAGTGGCTTGACATGAACCTTTCAATAGCAAATTATCAGTGCAATAAACTCCTTTCAACATACAATATCTCATTCGGTCTAGAGCATGGAATTAGTGCCAACTCCCTCCAGAATATTATTAATTCTGGCCCGAATATTTTAGTACTTGTTCAAAAAATCCATTACTCGATATGTGTATCAATTGGAACCATTTCCATCACATAGTCGCCTTGGCCAAGGACTTCATGAGTAATGATTTCTACAAGTGGCCTTGAGATATACTCTCCTACTATTAGGAGTGGTGAATCCTTTATTGACCTTCTCAACTACTTTCGTTTACTTTACGTTGTACCCAATATCCATCCCATAGGCGGTCCTAGATAAGACTCCAAAGATTAGAATTAAAGTACAACGCTCGATAAACAAAGTACCTTGGAGATCTCAAGTCTAAGGATACTTGCACACTTGCTATAATGAGATTCTATCACTGGCACTAAATAGTTATCCAAGTAATTATCTCGTAGCTAGGTCATCCAATGAACTTGTTTCAAAACAAGCATCCACAAGTTAATCCTGAGTATCCCAATACCCACGGATATGAGAACCACCGCTTGATCCAATCAAGAGATATAACATGTGCTAGTCTTGGCGTATTAATAATGTCCCATCTTATTAATACTATGACTGGGGATTATTTAAGTACAAACACTGCATAGTGTAGTAGGAATCTCACATCATGATCTTTATCATGATTTCCTTAACACTGTGTTGTACTAGGGACTTTATCTAACGGTTTGTACACATATTTAGATATAACAATCAAATTGAAAGATAAAGAATGTCTCTTATTAATTTAATATGCAATATACATGGTACAAGTGATTGCCTTTAGGGCACAACACTAACAATAGTAAGGTTGCACGGTGTGCTGTCAAGTATTGTATCAGATTGGGACCCCAGGTTCACTTTGAGATTCTGGAATAAGTTTCAGGAGTCTTTGGGTACTACGTTGAAATTCAGCACCTCTGCTCATCCGCAGACTGACGGTCAATCCGAAAGAGTCATCCAGATATTGGAGCATTCACAAAAATTCTGGATTTTCGATCCAAAAGAGAGAGTTGGATTTTGGTATTTGATGTTAAAAATTGCAGAAGTGGTTTCAAGGGGTGGAGTAGGTGTGATCTAGAGTTTTTGGAGAAGATTGGAGTGGTTTGGAGTGGTATTAGGCGTACGGATGCTAGTAGGTGTTCTTGGTGTTCTAGGTGTTCTTGAAGGTTGAAGAGAATGGAGAGGATTTTGGTTAAAGCTGGCCGAAATTCTGAGGGAAGGAGTGGCCGAATTGTTTGAGGGAGTTTCAGCAATTGAATTTTCTGGTTTGAGAGGAAAAAGGAAGGCTGATTATTTGGAATCCAAAAAGAATATTTTAGGGAATCAATTTTGGAAACAAAATATGGTAAGAATATCTTCAATGAAGGAGAACTTTTGGAAGCTCTAATGGCTGACTGGATGGCTAGGGATTCTGCTGGAATGAAAGCTGTTTGAAGGGGCTTAATGGTGGCCAAGGGAGTACAATGGTGAATGAATGTTTGGTTGTTTATGGAAGTTTACTAAATATATTTGCTGGAATTTTGGCCTTCAATCAAGGGCTTGATTGGAGTAATTGATGGAGATATTTTAAGGGCAGCCATGGACAGGTTTTTAGAGCAGAAGGTTGGAGAAGATGATGGAGCTGAGTTCATGGCTGTTCAAGGGAAGTTTGTATAGAAAAATGAGAAAGGTTTCGGACAAGGCTGAAGATGGAGCAAGGCTAGAAAAATTCCTGTACAGATTTTCGCTAGTTGCTGGAATTTTCTGGGCAGCTTTTGCTGCCATTTTCCAGTCAGTTTGCAGAGGATTTGAAGGGGCATTCCAACTTTCAAGGCTAGTTTCCAACCTTCTTTATGGAGGAAAAATGTGGCTAAGGTGCTAGATGAAAACTGGAAGAAAACAGCTTGGTTTAGATCTCAAAAGCTGCGAATTTGCCCAGAAATTTTTTTGGTTTGCACAGCATTTGTGCAGTCCGATTTTAGCCTCATAATTTCAGACTTCTAGCTGGCCAAGAGGGCTATTTTTCTGGCCGCATTTGGGAGGGAATGATGGCTGAAAATTTCGATACTTTGAATGCATAAGAAGCTGGAAAAATTCCAGATTACTTCATGAAGAAAATGAACATAGCTAGAGTGGAGTTTTGAAGGTTCAACCATGGAGATTAATCTCTTGGGAACCTTCCACAACTCCTACCCATTTTTGGCCCACAAGATGTCTTGCATTTAGATATTTTTGAACTTTCAAAGCCACAACACTTTGCTGGAATTTTCTGGAATGAAATTGGCTTGAATAAATTGAACATTCTAATGAATTGAGAAGTAAGAAAACTAAGGATCAAGAAGGGTATGAATTCCCTTGGAAATTTTTGTAGGGCACAAGAGTAGGATTAGGATACTCCTATCATGTCTCTCCTAGGACAACACTTCTACTCTTTCCTAAAGCATACAAGGCCGAAAATATAGCCTTCCCAAACAAAAATAAAATTTAATCATGCTAAAGCTCCAATGATGGGATTTGAACCTAAGACCTCAAGAATTAATTCCATAGCTCTAACCACTAAACCATAATAACTCTTGTTCTTATTTTCTCTCCCAAATATTTTTCCTATTTAATCCTCAAGCTATCTCCCTATTTTCACATCAAGCAAAAATTACCATTTTGCCATTCTTACTCAATAATCACAATTAAGCCTTCTAAGCTACAAATTACAAATCCAAAGCACATAAAATCATATAAAAATATATTTAAACATGCAATAAAATATGATATGCATCCTAACCCCCTTACTCTAAGGTTGGTTTCAATTGGGGTTTCACATCCTCCCCTCCTTAGAAGAATTTCATCCTGAAATTCAAGCATACCTCTATTTCTGACCGGGATACTTCCGCTTAACCCACTCCTCTAATTCCCACGTGGCATCCTACGTGCCATGATGCTCCCACTGAATCTTGACCATTGGTATTTGCTTGTTCCGAAGATTCTTGATACTGCGGTCTAATATTCGCACGGGCTTTTCCACATAGCTCAGATCGGGTTGTAACACCAACGGTTCGCTATTCGGAACATGACCAGGATCAGCATTGTACTTCTTCAGTTGTGACACATGATACATATCATGAATTCCCGTCAACCCATCTGGCAAATCCAATCGGTAAGCTACCGGTCCAATCCTTTCCTTTATCGGGAATGGCCCCAAATACCTTGGATTCAGCTTTCTACCATTCGGATGCTTCAAGATTCCCTTATTTGGCGTCAATCTCAGAAATACGCTGTCCTAGACTTGAAACTCCAATTCTCTTCGCCGGTTGTCCGCATAGCTCTTCTGTCGGCTTTGAACTGCCTTCAACCTTTCCTTGATCAATTTTACTTTATCCAACATTTCTTGGACACAGACATCTCTGGTTTTACTTACATGACCATCCTCTGACCAACTCTAGTACAGCGGTACCTAACACTTGCGCCCATACAAAGCCTCATACGGTGCCATCCCAATTGAGGCTTGGTAGCTATTGTTATATGACAGTTCCGCATACGGTATGCATTCACTACTAAATTATAGAGCAAATACAATGGCCATTTGGCCGTCGTATTTGATGGGACAACCATTGTATTAGCCAAATATGACGGCTAAACGACGGTTTTACAGTCGTCGTATTTGTTCTCGTCGCTTTTGCTCAGCAACGACTACAAAACCGTTGTATTAGCCTAATACGACGGTTAAATATGATGGCTAAGGGTGAGGGTCGTATTTGCTTGCCCCGGCCATTTTTTGTGACGATTTTTATAAACCGTCGCATTTGGTTACCTAATACGACGGCCAAATGGCCGTCGTATTTGGTCCACTCAAATACGACGGCTGCATGGTCGTTTGTTCCAATCAAATACGACGGTCATTTGGCCGTCGTATTTGATTCCCCTTAAGCAAATACGATGGCTCTAGCCGTCGTATTATGCCTAATTTGGTTTGTAAATCATTTTTTATTTGGACGGGATCCTGTACACGTACAATTTAAAGCCAAACATAATAAAATCAACTCATTCAACACCAAATATAATAAAACACAATCTCCTCATTGCCAAACAACTCAAAAGCAATATCCTCAATAGACAAATCATAAATATAATCTTCCAAGTACAAAAAAAAAAAAAGATAGTACTACATATGTGAGAAATGGGAAATATCAATAAATTGAACTGAAGCAGTAGTACAAATACAAACAAGTAGAAAATTAAAATATCACTCATCATGATGGATAGGCTCGCCAGGATCATCGGATCTAACAGGTAGAGAAGTGGAACCAACACCAGGAGATGCCGTAGAAGCACTAGATGGAGGTATAGGCACTACATCAAATACGCCTACATCTAATCTGCGTGCTAATGCTTCCATGGTAGTTTGAAGCGCAGCCATACGTGACTCATAAGCCTCTCGCTCACGCTGCATCTCAGTTCGCATCTCAGCCTGCATAGTATCTCGCATACTCTGCATACATGCCTCAACCTCAATCCTGACGACCTCCTCAACATTTGCTGCAGAACTTGATGATTGACCGACTGATGTTGGCGTTGGACCCTTTCCCCTACACCTAACACGACCTCTTGTTTTTGGATCAAACAATCGCCGAAATATATGATCCTTCGCTTCCTCTGTGTGCTCAGATTCAGGCAATGCCTGTCACTCTGTCTCTAATCGGTCCTACAAAATTAAGAAATATTATATCAAATTTATATTAGGTTAATGTAATGTCGTTATCATATTTTAATAACTCAGAAAAATTAGCATTTGAATATACCTTACAATCATCTCTGCAGTCAAACCATCAACCTGCCGATCGTGCCACCTTAGTGTCGCAAGGAATATATCATATTGTGATGTCGGTTGGCCTTGTGAGGCTATTTGTAAAGACGTGTCAAAAATTTCAAGCAAAGTAGATAAATTTCATCTGAATAGTGTATAACATAAACTGAATACCCGATCCTGTATAACAGAATGTGGCATTCTTCCTGTGACCGGTGGATATGCCAAATGTGATCGATTTTGTCTATTCCGCTCGGCCTCCATCTGTGATTAATTATAATAGTTAACATATAAAAAAATTAAACAAGTTCTGAGACATAAAAGTAGTCAACTTCTATGGTACGACCTGTGTATTATCCAAACGCCAGTAATCAACTAACATCCTCCATTGATTTTCGTCAACCCGTTTATCTTGACAAACAATAGGCTCTGTACTTTGTTGGAAAGGAACGTAGTATTTTTGTTTTAACTTCGACTTAAAATCCTTCCAGGCTGCGCATATCATCTTCATTGTGACACTACGTGCTTCTGGTGGCATCATGGTGTTGTCCTAAATTTTAACAAATAATTAAATAAACAAAATGTTAATTTTTGAAGAAAACACTCTTGGCTATGTTAGAATAAAATTAGTTACCTATATTTCTTGCCAAACTTCGTCTTTGAGTCTCTGAGGTATGGAATGCCAATCCCTGTAATTCAGAGGGAACCTATTGCTCATGCGTGCAAAACAGCCCATTATTGAACTATAACGAGATGCATCTAACCCAACAAGCCCTCCGTGTTGGTTAACACCAACATTGTACTTTCGAAACCCTGGCTCACCCTATTCGGAAGGTAACTTTCCACCCCGCGAGAACTCCTTGCTGTGGAATCTACAAAATATCAACAAACTTATTAATTGAAATATTAACAGATATATCGTAATATCAACAGATATATCATAATATTTACTTCATATTAACTTAGCACACCTAAGACACTGAGGTCTGAGGAAGAAGGTCCTGTGCCACTGGAACCTACATTAGAAGTGGGTATAGTTGTCGCATGATTAGATTCCTGATCCGTAGAACCTGTGTGGACACTTGTATGTGATCTCTCTCCAACCTCGAGTGCTGGAGCTGGTGTCTCTGTACATCGTGAGGAACTAGCGCCTGATCTTGCGGCAGCTATGGCATCCTGCATCGATCCATGTCGGGCACACTTGTTTACCATCTACAAAACAAAAAGATTTAACATTGAGTAAAAGATTTTAACAACTGCAGCACATTTAGTAAATGATTAAGTGATTTAAGTACATTTAAATTTCAGGGCGTATTCTTCTTCCATCTAAATCTACTTCCTCCCCAGAAATTCCATCTCTAACCCATACGACATCTATTTCACGCGAAACAGGACGAGAATCTAACTGTTGCGCAGGAAAAGATTCTAGATCATGGTCCCTTGAATGCACATCATAATTATCTCTTCTCATTATTAGCATTACCACATGCTAATCTCTTTCTTTAGGATAGCGATAAAACCAAACTTGTTCAGCTTGGTTTGCTAGTATGAATGGCTCATCCATCTCTTTATTTTCCCGATACAACAAACGGTCCAGATTCACCAAAGTAAACTTTAGTTCGTCAACTCTAACACCTCGATGAACATCAATCCAATCACATTTGAATAACAGAAATTTCAGTTCACTACTATATCGGATCCTTATAATATCAGTAAGCACTCCATAGTAATTGACACCAACTACTACGGGATTCATATCTCTTGGACTATAATAACTCGTAGTATCAGTTTTACACATGACGCCAGAATTTTGGGTTGACTTGTTAGCCTCATATGTTATTGTACGAAATCTGAGCACGTTGCATGCATTGTAGCGCAACCCTTGATTGAAAGGACCATTTGCAAGCTTTTTAACTTCAGTAGGAATATCAGGGCATTCTTCATTCTCATCAACCTATAATAAATATAAGTGTTATAACAGCTAATTGTTGTAGAGGAAAACTTGCTATATTGTGTTTGTTTTTACTTACATAATGACTAAGCCAACTATGAAACGTTTGAGAATGAATACATTGTCTGTCATGTAACCGAGATCTTAGATGCTCTCTATTTATGACTGACATGTGAAGACTGCAAATAGACCACATGTGAAATTTTAGAAGTTATAATGAAAGAAGCATAAAAAAATGAAGGACAATGGTTCAAAGGAAAACTGACTCTCTATAAGGTTTAAGGATGTCAAAGTTGGCTAAAACCTACCGATATGCTTCCATCAATGTTAAACGATCAAATATTACATCAATCCCTTTTCCAATTGGTTTACCCATCAGGTTGTCATCATCAACATATCGTGGAGGCCTATTCTCTTTGCTCTCAACATCATCTAAATATCTCGACACGAATGTCATACATTCTTCCATTAAATATCCACTGGTTATCGAATCTTTAGGTCTAGCACGATTGCGCACGTAACACTTGAGAGTTTTCAAGTATCTTTCAACTGGAAACATCCATCGACATTGAACTAGACCAGCTAATAATGCATCATCGGCCAAATGTATCGGTAAATGTTCCATTATATCAAAAAAACTAGGGATGAATGTCTTTTCAAGAAGACAGAGTGTAACTGCGAAACGATCTTGCAGATACTCGAGATGCCTCTCTTTGTTGACTTTAGAACACAACTGCCTAAAACATGAAGCAATCTCAATCAAAAGTTGCACTACATTCTTGGGCAAAGTTGTGCGGGCTGCTAACGGGATTAACTGCTGGAGTAAAATGTGGGAATCATGACTCTTCAAGCCTCCTAAAGTCTTTCTCCTCATGTTTACCCGTCGAGAAATATTAGAACAATAGCCATTGCGGACTCTCAATTCCTTCAATACTGTAAAAAAAACTTCAACTTCTGACCGACTCATTATATAAGGAGCTGGTGGCAAACTGTATCCAGTTCCAGACGGTTTTAAAATTGGATGTAAAGACTGTCTAATATTCATTGCCTGCAGGTTTTGATGAGCTTTGAAGTTATCTTTTGAAGAAGTACTATCACCCAGTATTGTAAACAACAGATTATCTACAAAATTTTTCTCAATATGCATCGGGTCCAAGTTGTGCCTCATCAAATTGCTCTCCCAGTATGGCAACTCCTAAAAAAATACTCTTCTTCTTCCAATTATAAGAATTTATGCCAAACTTCCATTCATAATCAGTCTGCATTCTAATTCTCATATCATCTACTGCATATTCTGTTAAACAACCCTGAAGATGTGTCAAAATTTCTGTCCTCGTACACCTTTTTGGTTCTTGTCGTAATTCCATTCCACTATAGAAAGAAACTTTGTCCCTATGGAGCTTGTGTGATGGTTGAAGAAATCTAGGATGATATAAGAAGCAATATTTACCACCATTAGGCAAACGGTAAGACAAACAGTTGATACCGCATATCGGACAAGCTCGCTGGTTATGAACACTATAGCCAGAGAGATTACTATATGCTGAAAAATCATTTATGGTCCACATAATAGCTGCACGCAGGCGGAACATCTCTTTTGCCTTAGCATCATAAGTAAGCACACCGTCAAACCACAATTGTTTCAACTCCTCGATCAATGGTTGTAAAAATACGTCGATTTTATTTCCCGGACTCTTCGAGCCATCGATGAGAGTTGATAGAATAAAATAAGGTTGCTTCATGCATAGCCAGGGTGGCAAATTGTATGGTAATAAGACAATAGGCCAAGTACTATGTGGTATGTGCATATTTGAAAATGGACTAAATCCATCTGAAGCCAATCTAAGTCTAACATTTCAGCATTCATTTGCAAATTCTAAATGCAACTCATCAAACTTTCTCCAAGCCTTAGAATCAGCTGGGTGTCTGTAGACTCCATCTTTCACACGACATTCCTAATGCCACCTCATAAGGGATGCAGTTTTGCGAGACATGAACAATCGCTTCAATATTGGAGTCAATAGAAAATACCTAACACGCTTGCATGTAATTGTACTGCCCTCTTTCTTGTATCTTGGAGCATTGCATACCTCATAAAGTTGTGCGGCCTCATTTTCCTCTTTGTATATTATGCAATTATTTGGACAAGCATCCCAGACTTTGCATTTCATTCCTAACACGTTCGTTATCTTACTAACCTCGTAGTAATTCTTGGCAATTTCCACTCCCATCTCACTAAAAGCATCCGTTAGAAGCTCAAGTAGCATATCAACTGACTTGTTCAACCACTCATTCAGGACTTTCAAATGTAATAATCTCATAATAAACGAAAGTGAAGAAAATTTAGTACAACCTGGATACAATTCTATATTAGCCTCTCCCAACAATTCATGTATCTCTCTCAAATCATCAGGCTCTTCAGTTGTATTATCGAAGTCACTAATGCGACCAATATCTTGAAGCATCCCAACCATATCATCTCCATGTTCATTTTCAGTCGAAGGGATGTTGCTAGGTGTATTGCGAGAGGATAAGTATGTTTCCCCATGAACACTCCACTTTTTGTACTAATGTATGAAACCCCACATTTGGCAATGCTGTTTGACATCTATTATACCATAAAGATACCTATTCTGGCACTTCATACAAGGACAATAGATTTTGAATCCATTAGGTTTGTCTCTTAGCGCAAATTGTACAAAGGCATCCAAACCTTTACTATGTTCATCACCTAAACGGTCTTGTAAGTCAATCCATGATTGGTCCATCTTCCTATTCATCATGCTGTGTAAGATGTAATTTGGGGAAAAATGAAAGCGAGGATATTGAAAAAGTACCCAAATTTATTCCAAGTATAAGCCAAATTTCGAGGACGAAATTTCTATAAGGAGGGGAGAATGTAACACCCAACCTTTTTACTTTCAGTTGGCTACTACCTGTAATGGGATGATAATTTATATCAATGGCCAGAACAAAAGTTGATTGGTATAACGAGGCGAATATTTTGGTGAAATAAAGCTTTGTTAGGACCTGGATGTAATTATTGGATTTGTTCTACCGCACCCTAAATTTTTGGAAGGCTATTAAGATTAATAAAATAAGAATTTTAGGGTACTTTAGAAAGAGAAATTGATCAGTGCAATGAGACTCACGTTTTGGTGCGAATTATGCTACCCGGGGTATCGGGGGCATTTTTGTCATTTTGACCGCGTTCGTGGCTTCGACCATGAATTTGACCAAGTAGAAAGGGAATTGAAGAATTTCAGTGTTACCAATGGATTCAATGGAATTTTTGGAGTTGAATAGTGAAATAAAATATTTTTCCATTACGGACCTGATTTTGGCCATTTCTGAAGAAAATAGAAAATTGCGGTTGGAAATGGGACGTGTGGCTTCTTATGATTGGTGGATGAAAATAGGTGTCGTTTAGTAATTGGTTAATGAGGCCAAGTGTTTCTATTTGATTGGTTGTGATAAAAAAAAATGAAATAAAGAAGAATGGCCCACAAGAAATAAATAAGAAGGGTTCACAAGAAATACATAAGGATGGCCCACAAGCATGAAAAGTTTGACTAAGTTGGACCACCTTTTTGACTTCATTTGACCAAGCTTAATTAAGCTAATCTTGATTTGAGCAAGTTAATTAAGGTTGAGTATGCATGGCCATGCAAGATTAGAAAATATCTATAATGTTCTAAGAGTTTCTACCTTTTTCTATAAATTTCTTTAAGGTTCTAGAGTACTCTAAAGTTTGCCATAAGTTTCTACAAGTGATGAGTTATCCCCTAAAGCCTTCTAGAAATTGTGATTCATCATTCCAAGTGTACCAATTACATTTCAAAGCTTCCTACTTAAGAGTTTTACATAAGCTATGACAAAAGCATGTGATGTAAGGCATTACCTAAGCAAAGCTTCCTATGTAAGCTTCTTGGACATCTATATATAGGCCATGAAGGCCAACTAAAATGGCTTTAGATAGCCAGAATTTTGGAGCAAACAAGAGAGAAAAGAGAGAAGAGAAAAGAAAAGGAAATAGAGAAGGAAGAGAGGGAGAAATCGGAAATAGAGAGGAGAGAAAGAGAGAGAGAAAAGCAAGAAGATTCTTGGACTGTTCAGCCTCCAAACATAGCAAAGAAAGGGTAAGGATCTACCTTGCTTGAAGTAAAGTTATTATACAAAGCATGGAGATCATTTTAGTATATATATATTGTAAGAAGTTGTGTGTGAATTATGGAAACTAGTTAGGTGAAGTTGTGTGAAAGCTGTCCTTGTGTGCAGAAAATTCTGGGAGGTTTTATGTTCCGTAAATCTATAAAATTTCTGTATTTGAAAAAAGAAGGCATATATCCTTGTATCTAAGGATCATAGAGACATTTTAGAACAAGTTTGAGGTTAATCGGATCTACGAATCAAAAGTTATGGTGGAAATAGTAAAAGGTGCCAAATCAGTAACGGGATTTTACTGCTGGATCTTTGTGTTCAAAACTGAACAAAATGGACAATAGAATTGGAATTCCATGAATTGGAACTTGTAAAGGAATATCTTAAGGATATTTTACAATTGGTTTGACATCATTTGGATTTGTGGATTAAAAGTTATGGGCAAAACAAGTTATGGTGTCAAACTGGAAAATTGCAGAATAATAAGGAAAACATGAATAGTGAAACTAAGGCAAAAACTACTGGGGCTGTTTTTACCTAGTATAGCGGTACCAGAACCAGTAAACTAAAAACAGCCGGTATTGAATTAAATTTAAGAGTCTTGCGGTCTTTTTGGTATATCATGGAGCCAAATCGGAGCTGTAAATTGAAAGTTATGTGCAAAACAAAATGGTGTGTCAAACCAGTGAAAATCCCAGAAAATAGTCCGAAAATGAATGGACTTAAGGGTGATTAATTATGTGATTTTGGACAAAACATTAGGGAAACATGAAGTTAAACCCTTGTTTATGAAGTGAGGAAGGATGTGGAAAAAGGAAAATGAAAGAATTGATTAAACGATAGAAAAACGATGCGAACGAAAGTTGAACGTTTTTCTTAAGCATCGGCTAACCGTCGGCCCCAACGGCTAAACGACGGTTGAACGTCGGCTAACCGTCGGGCACGTCGGCCGGACGTCGGCTACCCGACGGCTTAGGACACGAGGTAAGTCCCATTGATTTCTAAACCTTTTTAAAGGCTAGTGTGCTTTGATTTTCTATGAAATGCTATGTTTTATGCCATTTTGGAAATCCTCGAATATGTTTAAGGTTTACATGAGTAACATTTGCTTTTATGCTATTTCAGACTCGGATAAATTTCATATTCAACTTGGAAACCTTCCTAGATGTTTAAAACACGAATTTTGTGAATTTTGTCCTTTTCGGATTAAATATTTGGGATTTTTGAAAAATGGTAAATTTTGGAATCGGGTATTTAGAGAATAATCCAAGTATCCTTATTGGAATATTTTATGAAAACTTTTGGAACTCGGGTATTCGGTAAATGACCAAAATATCCTTATTGGAACTTTTGTGAATATTTTTCAAATCGGGTAAGGGTAAAATGACCTGGATACCCTCAAAAAGTCTTTTGGAATTTGACATGGGTGAAATGACTCAAATACCCTTGAAAAATGAATTTTGTGATCAAGTACAGCCCCAGACAATAAGAAATGTTGTGATTTGAATATCTTGCGAGATTGGATGACCCTTTGGCCTGATCAGTCAGATGGGGTTGGTGTTGTTGCGTTATTTACTCAACAGGGACTTTGATCTTTGTACTAGCCCATGTTAGAGATAGACGACCCCAAGTAACCTGATCAGTTCTGGGGATTGTCTTACTCCAAACAGGGCGACATGACATTGTGACGAGCCATCCCTGGTTAGCCGTTGTGAGCCCAACAATTGCTTGTTGATTATGATTGGTGGGTTGTTCACATGAGACCGAGCGGGGACACTCGGTGTGTTCAACCCCTTGCCACCTTGATGGTGATTGACATCAGGATTGGGACCCCTGTCTTATGGTGGCAAGTAAAAGATCCCTAAGTGCACGATGAGCGCTGCTCACCCTTCCGGCATGACACGGGTGGCGTGCTATAAGGCACAGTCCCTGGCACAAGTGACCATGTAGCCGAAGGCGAAGTTCTTTGAACTTTGCACGCGGGTCGCACTTCTAGATAGGGAAGAACCCGCATTTATTGAATTGGGGGCCGTGTGTTTGAAGATTACTGTTTTTCGAACGTATATGATAAAATTACCTGAATTTATCAATCATTGCTATTTTCTCTGTTATATAATTTACTTCAGCAAAGATTTTGAAAATCGGCTCTCTTTTAAGGGAAACACTGGCACACACATGGGACTCACTGGGTGATTTTTCACTCACACGTGTCTTTTATCTTACTTTTTTGTAGGATCCGGAATTGGAAGAACTTACGGATAGAAAACGATACCACAGTAACAGCAGAATAGGTCCGGATGTCTCCTCTTTGGACCTTATATACTCTGTTGACTATTCGTTATAAAGACCCCTTGTCTGGGTATCTGGACGGTGCAACATCCTATATTGGTATGCTTCCGCTGTTACCTTTAGTAGGGGTGTTACACTCCGGGTACACACAATCGATCTCTGAAATGCAAAACTCCCACCTTGTCTTGACGAAATTCACTGCCTGGCCGTTTGAGCTCCTTATTCTTGAAAAGTTGAAACTTGGCATTGCTTTGCTGAGCTTCCACGATTTCCTGTCTTAGATCCAGTACCAACTTTATATTGCTAATAACAATCCTCTTCTCTTGCACTTCCACCCTTCTATCCAACACATCCTGAACCACTTGAATTTCTTGCACTTTTAGTCTGGCCATCCCAACTTTTCTGCTCAGAGCGTCAACTACAACATTGGCCTTCCCGGGATGGTAATTGATCCAATAACGGTATTCTTCCAAGAATTCCATCCATCTTCGTTGCCTTAAATTTATATTCTTCTGGGTGAAGATATACTTCAGACTCTTGTGGTCGGTGAACACCTTATATTCGGCTCTGTACAGGTAGTGTCGCCATTTCTTTAGGGCGAACACGATAGCTACCAGCTTCATATCATGAGTAGGGTAGTTAACTTCATGAGGTCTCAGCTTCCGAGAAGCATAAGCGATCACCTTACGGTTTTGCATCAACACTGCTCCCAATCCTTCTTTCGAGGCATCGGTGTATAGCGTGTAAGGTTTATCTTTCTTTGGCAGACTTAATACCGGTGTTGTCATCAGTCTTAGCTTCAGCTCTTGGAAACTCTTCTCACATTTCTCACTCCAAACAAATCGGACATTTTTCCTCAGCAGTCGGGTCATAGGCGATGCCAATGTTAAAAGCCCTTTGATAAATCTCCGGTAGAAACCAGCCAATCCTAAGAAACTTTGAATCTCGGTGATATTCTCCGATTGCTTCCAGTCTGACACTGCTTCGACCTTTGCCGGGTCTACCTTGATTCTCTTCTTGGTCACCACATGGCCAAAGAATGCTATACTATCCAGCTAGAATTCACACTTATTAAACTTAGCGTACAACTTATGTTCCCGCAGCTTCTCCAATGCGAGCTTCAGATGCTCTACATGCTCCTCTGGACTCTTGGAGTAAATCAAAATGTCGTCGGTGAAGACTACCACAAACTTGTCTAGATAGGGTCGGAACACTCGGTGCATTAAGTCTATGAATACTGCTGGAGTATTAGTCACCCCGAACGGCATTACCACGAACTCATAATGCTCATATCTGGTGTTGAAGGCCGTCTTGGGAATATCTTCCTCTTTTATCCACACTTGATAGTATCCCTGCCTCAGGTCCAACTTGGAGTAACAGCTGGATCCTTGCAACTGGTCGAACAGCTCGTCAATCAATAGTAGAGGATACTTGTTCTTGACCGTCAAATTGTTCAGGTCCCGATAGTCGATACATAGTTTCAGTGTCCCATCCTTCTTCTTCACAAATAGCACAGGTGCTCCCCAGGGCGACGTGCTAGGCCTGATGTAGCCTTGCCTCACTAACTCTTCTAACTGTTCCTTCAGCTCTTCCGGTGCCATCCGGTACGGGATCCACGATACTGGTTTCGCTCCCAGAACTAAGTCAATGGTGAATTCCACCTCTCGGCTGGGTAGTAAAGAAGCAAGTTCCGCTGGGAAAATATCGGGAAAATCCTTCACTACTTCGGTGTCCTCCAGAATGCACTGGTCATTCGGCTTATTTATCACGTAAGCCAAGTACCCTTGACACCCTTGCTTCAGCAATTTCCAAGCCTTAGCCCCCGCAATCAAATGGTTTAATTCCTTTACCCTCTTGCCATCAAATTCCAACACATCACAACCCGGTCTAATGTACTGGACCGATTAATTCTTACAGTCTACCCTAGCCCCATGCTTGGCTCACCAATCCATCCCCAAAATCAAATCATAATATTCAATATCCAATACTATCAAATCTCCCTCCAGACTTTCTCTCCCTACATCGAGTTTACAATTTTTTACATACCGATCCGCTTGCACTATTTTCCCCAAAGGTGTGCTTACCACTAAAGTAAAAGGTAGTTCTACTCCATCCCAACCCAAATGACATGCACAAATCTTGTTTAAATAGGAATGAGTAGAGCTAGGATCTATCAATGCATTAACGGAGCATCCTTAGATAGTAAACGTACCTTCCACTACTGCTGCTTCGGTCCCAACCTCTTCTCTATTGAGAGCGAATACCTTGGCCTTCACTTGCGGCTTCAGTACTCCACTCCTAGATGCTCCCATGGTGTTGGCTCTATGGGGCCCCAGGTTCTGCGCCGGATTTCCTTGCCCGACTCAGTGCAACTTAGGGCAGATGTTCTGCAGGTAGTTTGGGTCGCCGCAGTGAAAACATTTACGTTCACCTCCTTTGGACCAACAGTTCCTCTCTATGTGGCCCTTTTTCCCACACTGCCAGCATGATGGAAGGTTCTGAGCAGGACTAATTGGTGCTGTCCGGGCTTGCTTTCCCCGGTTCTGCCACTGTTGGTTGGCGGGGCACTTGTTAGATTGCTGCCCTTGGAAGTGTCCTTGTGGCTGTCTTGGCGGTTGGAAAGGCCTCGCCGCCATCTTGCTGTGGTCCTTATTTTCAGTTCGGGTAGCTGCGTCTACTGCCCCCGAATAGGTCGTTGGTGGAGAATGTGCCAACACCCTCCTTAATTCCGGCCTTAGCCTCTTGACGAATTGCCTTGGCCTATTTTGTTTGGTATCCACTAATCGCTGAAAGTACTTCGATAGCTGGGTGAACTGTGCTGTGTACTGGGCCACTGACATGCCCCCTGCTTCAAATTCTGAAATTCATCCTCCCACTTTTCCACGATCCACTGAGGGATGTACTCAGCTCTAAAGACTTTAACAAAGTTGGACCACGTCCATTCATGCTTGACCATTTCCCAATCATCTTGAACTCGCAGCCATCATGCCCGAGCTGGTCCTCTCAAACGGAAAGCCGCAAACTTAACCATCCACTCCTCGGTGTACTGGAGCGTTGAAAATATATCCTCCATCTACTCGATCCATTGCTCTGCCTTTTGGTCTTGTTCAGCTTCGCCCAAGAAGATGGGCGGTTGAAACTTTTGAAACCGCTCTAACGCCCCATCTTCCCCCTTAGGGTTCCTTCACTTGGTCAGAGTCTGCAGAATCTCTGCCATCTTGCTGAATGCCTGGCCCATTGACATATCAACCAGCAAACCCCACTCCTATATCCGGACCACTCCCATCATCCCGGTTGGGTGATTACATCTAAGTTGACTCGACTTCCGGTGCCACATGATCGGCTTCCGGAACCCTTCTGCCTGTTGAAGCTGCACAGTGCTTGGGTGCCATTCTAAACCCTACCCTAAATGTTAAGTACATGCATTCAAGGATTAAATCATTTTAGTTGTGCATGCATTCACAGTCAGCTATAAGTAAAAAGAAATCATAGGCAAATTTTGTCTAAAGGATTGCTCATAAATTCTCCTTCAAATATTAATTTGCATAAATTTGAAATTTTAACAGAAAACAGAATTAAAAATCCTTAACATAAAAGTTCACGGAAAGCAATAAATAAACATCCAAATCAAAATAACTCTTAGTCCTCTAATCTTCATCGAAATCCTCAAAATCAGCCTCATACAACCAGCCCCTAGAGTTCTTAGAAAAATCTACCCCAACCCCACTGGAAAACCCCTCCATTGGCTCCTTCCCGGGGCGCCTAGAACTCTCCTCGGGCTCAACCCGGCTGGGAGGAGGAATGAAGGAAGGCCTAGGTGGAGACTTATAATCTATTTCCCCCGGGTCATCACTATCTGCTGCTAAGTCCACTACGGGACTAGGAGGGTGGGGTACATGCTCCATTGCTATCACCTCATCTTCACTGTCAGAACTTATGTCTACCACCGGGATTAGGGGTGGCTCATGGGTCGGGGCCTCATCATCACTGCTATCCTCCAAAGGGATAACTGGCTGAAGGGCAGGCTGGGGAATTGGAAGGTCCTCCGGGTATATAACAATAGGTGGATGCCATTGCTGCCATTTCCTTGCAGTTCTAAGCATTCTAACCATCCTACAACATAGACAAGATAGGTTAGATAAAGATTTAATCTTAAATAAATAGAACATATACTATCAATATTTGCCTAAACCTAGTCTCTGATACCACTTGTAACACCCCACAACCTAGGCCCGACAAGGCTGGGGATGTCGTCCCGTCCAAAGGACAAGGGGTCTTTATAACTAGGCCACACAATCAAAATAATAGAATAAAAATAATACTTTAAACTTAACTTATTACAATCTAAGAATTCAAAAACAAAATCCAGAATAAAAATTGTTCACTCTCAACTCCCAAAGCATTACACAAAATGACTATCAGAAAAATCTTCCAAGGTAGGCAACAACTAGCTACTCATCCCCACAGTAGGATCGACTTGAAATCATGGTAAAAAGAGTGATGAGATAAAAATCTCAGTAAGTCCGTGTGTGCTTTAAGTGTCCAGTGAAAATAGTTTGTGAATGCAAAGTATAAAATCTTCATAAGAGAAATACTGGCAAGCAATAAACAATAGTCAAAATCAAGAGTGCTGTTTTAGTTTTTCTATCCATACATGATCAATAAAATCAACCACTCAAAAAGGTGGTCATGGGTTACTACACGTTGGGTCCCATAACCATACAACAATCAGAATGCCATACTTTGTGCAGGCTGATAAAAAGTAGGTGATCGGCCCATCGGGCAAGATACTCCTTCTTCTCTATACCCAAACAAAAACCAATTGTCCATTCCGACAACACACAGTCCACTTGACTAAAAACTGCTAGCTCGGACTGGCACAACCTACTGGGCTGACATCTTATCCGGGAAGGACTTACCCCTCAGAGGTGGCCACCTACTAAGAGACTTGCCCTAACCCTTCAAAGACTAGTCCTAGCAGTTCACCCTTATTGAGTACTCAATGTAATTTATCCCACTTAGGGAAAAATGAAATAAATATAGCTCCACTTAAAAATGGCAATTAAGGATTTCCAAAGTTTGAGACAAAACTAGTTTTAGAAAGAGTTTAGAGTTTGAGTAAATTGCTTATTGATTTTCAAATAATTTGTTTGACTGAAAAGAGAAAAGAGACAATCCTCAATTGCCTTTACAGAAATGAGTGACCATGCACTCTACAATTGGTTTGCCATAGAATCATTTTGCATCAATCAGGTTTTATGCAGGAGCTTAGCTGATTCTTAGATTGAGATAAAATAAAGGTCATCAACAGCTGACCTAACCCCGCCTGGGGTAAATACAAGCCATAATTAAACTCAAGCCAAAATCCACTTTCACAAATAAAACTAGCTCAACTTACTTCAACCATGATCTTAGTGTCCTAAGCTTTAAGGCCAGATAATAAATAAAAGGGTTTGTAGGCTAAGTCTAGTTTGATATTAAAGTAATTAGGGTTTTGGGAAATAGGTACTACTAAGTTGAAGGTTTAAATTTTGCTAAAAATAAATTAGAGTTTATTTGATGAAGGGTCCTAGGCGGTATTATGTAAACTAATGATTTATTACTAATTAATTGTTAGAAAATAATTGATAACTAAAATTAATTGCAAGTAAATTTTAATAGGTTTTGATTAAAAGATAATAATTGAAAGATAATAAATTTTAATGGTATTTATGAATATAACACTTACAAAATTAATATTTTACTTATCATGATTATTTATATAAAAGGCTTCATTTGATATTATTATTTTATATAATATCTATATATATATTTTATTTCTTTAATAAAAACTATTATTTATTTGACTAAAATATCCTTATTGTATATATAATAGTCCAAATCTACCATTCCTAGGTTTTCAAAATTTACTAGAAAGAATTATAGCATTAATCATTTTATTGAAGAAATAAAATTAGCTTAGGGAAAACTAAGTCATGATCATATTTCCATTGCTAACCACAGTCATGAACATATACTCCACTCCAATTCATCAAATCATCCAAAACATGAATAAAGGCATAGATCTAAATTTACCAAGACATGATCCAACCTCTACCAACATATACACATTCATGGCTTTAACAAACATACATGAACATAAACCCTATTCATCAAAGGTGACATAATCTCTAACATGCTTGATCACATATACCACTCACGACATGGAGACATGCATTAAACCCTAAAAATGCCATACAATCAACCAAGACAATGAACTCATATATCAATCCCATCTCCATCATATACACACATTTATTCATGCTTCAATCTCAACTCATCACAGCAACGCATGCTCAAATCCTAATCATAATCCATCTACTTCCAATACCATCCTAGAGACATGAATCTAGAATTTAAAGAGAGGGTTGCAGAGGTTTACTTGATTAATGAGTACCACGGAGTAGCTCCGAATGGATCCTAACTCTTAGGAGACTAGATCCGTCCAAGAGAGATGAAGAAAACATGGCCATGGTGGAAGTCACCATTCGGCCAAGAGAGGGAGAGCATTCGTCCAAGAGAGAGAGAGAGAGAGAGAGAGAGAAGAGAAAAAGAGAGTCCATTAGTGTAATACCCCACCCAACATCACTTTTGACCTATGGGGGAAAAGTCATGCATTGCATAGCATTTCGCATTTCATGTGATATCTTAAAATTATTTTTGCATGGGTGCATGTGATTTTCAAGGTTGTGCTTGCATTAAATTATTTAAATGTGCTGTTGCATTATTTGAGAGTTGTTTTAAGTGAAGTTTAGTAGAGGAGATGGAAGGATGAGAATTAGGGTGAAAAGAATTTCCTAGAGAAAGGTTACAATCGGAGTTGGTTTGGAATAGCGGTTAGGTTTGGTGATTATCCTATGGTGAGCGAGTTCGAATCTTACCTCTTGCGAATCTTAGCTTCTCTTTTTGAATTCTTTTCCTATATTTCCTCATGCTTGGCTGAAAATCCTAGCTTTCCTTTTTAAATTTTCAGCACCATCTTTTTAGGAATAAGTCTCCATAATTATCACCTAAAATTCAAGGACTTTTGATAAGGATAAAGATTAATTTTATTTCCAGCTTTTATCCTTTTTTATTTTCAAAAATTCTAGCTAGAGTAATTAAATTCCAGCTTGATTTTAATTTATCAGATTTTATAATTGATAGCTGGAATTAAATTGTTATTTTTCTAGTTAAATATCTTAGTGACTTTGATCATGGAACCCTAGCTAAAAATCTAGAAAATTTTCCAGCTTAGTGCCGCCACCTTTGAAGAAGTTCTAGCTCAACACAAACTCTTCCAATACTAGGAAATCTTATCCTAAATTCTTTTGCAAATAAGGCTTTATCCTAATCCTAAACAAACCAGATTTTTGTTCCTCTTATCTTGCAATTTTCGATCAGCCTTGTGCATCCACAAGCTGCACGAAAATTCTGCAATCCTAAGAGCAATCAAACTCTTCTAAACCTAGCTCAAATCACCTAGAATACCTCTCACCAAACTAGATCACTTTAGCAACACAAAATCAGATTTTATCCACTAAAATTTCGGCCAGCTTCTACACAGAAATTTCGACCAGCTTATGCACAGAAATTTCGGCCAGCTTTGCACACCATATCACATGAAATTCTGCACTCCAAAATATACCAAAACTCCTTGTTGATTAAGCCAAACTATAGCACCTGAAACTCTCATTTTCCCCCTCTGATTTGCGGTAGAACAGCAACCAAAACATCCCAGAATTTTCCCTCTTTTGTTCACAGATTTTGCACAGAATTTCTGGTTACCAAAACTGCACAAACTCCTTCTTTTTTAGCTAAAAACCTATACACGCTTAGCCCTATTCTTGAGCACTATTTTGGCTAGCCTAGGAGAACAATTCCAGACTAATTTTCTCCTCTTAACCCCTCTAAAATTTGGCCAGCAATAAGAGTACAGCAAGCTACAATTTTTCGCCATTGCTGCCAAAGAAACCTAGAGCCATTAGGAGTCCTCTATAGAAACAACTTCTAACCCTAAATCAAATTCTTCTAACCCTAAACCAAGATAGCCCACCACTCCCTCCTTACTACATGAAAATTCCAGCAAACACTCTTCTGCAATTTTCGAAAACCACAAGAGCAATCCCTAGCCAAAACCGATCACACCCTAAGGTAAGCAAAAATCATCTTAACCTCTTGATTCATTTCTTCCATTGATTCTTCTCTTTTTCTTCCCTTGAATCACGCCACATAGAGGCTGATTTTATCCTCTTTATCTACCTTTGATCAAAAGGAAGTAAAGAAGACAGCTTTTCTCCTCTTCTTCTCAAGCGAACTCGGGACGATCACTATAGGAGCATGGAGATCTTGTTAATTCGGAGGTTGTAAGGTAAGGAAATTCTTACCCTTGATGTCAAAAATAGGATCTGATGAGATTGATGATGTCTATGGAAGTATGATAGCATGATGTATGTGCTTAGTTGGGATAGATGAATATTTTGAGCCGAGTAATTAATTAAGCATATTCGATGGATAGCAATTCTATGTTTTATTGTGATAATGATGGATGTGAATTGTAATGGACAAGTCAAGACCTTTTTGATATATTATTCATGCCTTTGATGGATATGGTCATAGTGTATGTACTTTGAGGATTAGATGATTTATTTGAAGTTAGATGATGGATCATGATTTGTTATGGGAATAAATGAGTTTAATGCATGCTTGAGTTGATTGAGACCCTGATCATGATATTATGTGATTCTAGATCAGGAGGGTATTTGAAGGAAGCAAGCTGTGATTTTATCTTGTTTATCTGAGGCATATCAAGTAAGTTCTTGCATAAACTTTTTGTTAAATGCTTGTGATAGCAAGTCAAGTGTTGTAAAGCTTTGTGAAGCTATTGTTGAACTATGATTATTTGGGTTGTAAACGTGGATGTTTATTCTCTAAATGGTTTTGTCAAACTAATGCCTTTATCAGAAACTGTTCTTTCTCTTAAACATTTTAGAAAATTCCTTTTTCAAGAAAATCACGTTTTACAAAGCCAAAGTATGGGCTTATTATTGTGAATCTGGAATTGACGGATATGTTCATTGAGTACTCAATAAGAGTAGGCTAACAATACTAGTCTTGGAGGGCGTGAGTGAGTCTTTTAGCAGGCGGCCATCTCCAGAAGATGAGCTCCGCTCGAAAAGGCGACAGTATTAGTTGGTTAGGCCGGTCCAAGCTAGCATTTGTACCGGGTAAGGTATTATTTATTGTCCCGGCATAGATACCCAGATGGTTTTGTTAGGTGTAGAGATGGAGGAGTATCTCACCCGGTGGGCTATACACTCACCTTGATCAGAACGCCTAAAGTGTGGTAATCTGATCCTGTTTTGGTACACAAAGTGTGGTGCCTTGACCGTTTCCTGTCTTGGTGCGCAAAGTGTGGCGCCTTAACCGTTTTCTTATCATGGGGCTCAAAGTGTGGCACCATGACTGTTTATTTGAGTGGATGATTTATTTTGTACAAAGTGTGACAATGAGAAAAACTCACTCCTTGCAAAGAGAAATTATTTATGACTTGCCAAATATTTCTGCAAATGTTTTCACTATGCATACATGAACTGTTAGCGTACCTATGCACACACAGGACTTACTGAGATTTAATCTCATACTATTTTATATCATTTTTTCAGGAGCTTAGTTATGCTAAGTAGGTGGGATGTGAGATAGTTGAAGCTTTTGTTATTTTCCATTACGTTTGAGAGACAGTTGTTGTTTTATGCTTCTGGATCAGATGATCATTTTTATTTAGTTTTGCTCTAGTTTTGAGCCTGATGTAACAAGAGTTTTCCTTTATTTATCTAAGTTAGTTTTCTTGGGTTTGCCTTTATATTATGTACCTCGTTTTAAAGACCCCTTGTCCTCGGGACGGGGCGACATCCCCGCCCTTTTTAGGGTACGTAGTAGGGGGTGTTACAATTAGTATGATTATATATATATATATATATATATATATATATTATATTCATTAGAAGTTGAAGATGAGAAAAGGTGGTGTAATTGATCATGCTTACCTTGAAGATATTCTTGAGCCTTCACAAAAATACTGGTTTTTCGATCCAAAAGAGAGAGTTGGATTTTGGTATTTGATGTTAAAAATTGTAGAAGTGGTTTCAAGGGGTGGAGTAGGTGTGATCTGGAGTTTTTAGAGAAGATTGGAGTGGTTTGGAGTCATATGAGGCGTTTGGATGCTAGTAGGTATTCTTGGTGTTCTAGGTGTTCTTGAAGGTTGAAGAGAATTGAGAGGATTTTGGTTAAAGCTGGCCAAAATTTTGAGGGAAGGAGTGGCCGAATTATTTGAGGGAGTTTTGGCAATTGAATTTTCTGGTTTGAGAGGAAAAAGGAAGGCTGATTATTTGGAATCCAAAAAGAATATTTTAGGGAATCAATTTTGGAAACAAAATATGCTAAGAAGATCTTCAATGGAGGAGAGCTTTTGGAAGCTCTAATGGCCGACTGGATGGCTAGGGATTCTGCTAGAATGAAAGCTGTTTGAAGGGGCTTAATGGTGGCCGAAAATAGGGAGTACAATGGTGAAGGAATGTCTGTTTGTTTAAGGGATGTTTTATGGAAGTTTACTAAATATATTTGCTGGAATTTTGGCCTTCAATCAAGGGCTTGATTGGAGTAATTGATGGAGATATTTTAGGGGCAGCCATGGACAGGTTTTTCGAGCAGAAGGTTGGAGAAGATGATAGAGCTCAGTTCATGGCTGTTCAAGGGAAGTTTGTACAGAAAAATGAGGAAGGTTTCAGATAAGGCTGAAGATGGAGCAAGGCTGGAAAAATTCCTGTACAGATTTTCGCTAGTTGCTGGAATTTTCTGGGTAGCTTTTGCTTCCATTTTCCAGTCAGTTTGCAGAGGATTTGAAGGGGCATTCAAAGATCTTTCAAGGGTGGTTTCTAGCCTTCTTTATGGAGGAAAAACATGGCTAAGGTGCTGAATGAAAACTGGAAGAAAACAGCTTGGTTTAGGATCACCAAAGCTGCGAATTTGCCTAGAAAATTTTCTGGTTTGCGTAGCATTTGTGCAGTCCGGTTTTGGCCTCATAATTTTAGACTTCTAGCTGGCCAAGAGGGCTATTTTTCTGGTAGCATTTGGGAGGAAATGATGGCTGAAAATTTTGACACTTTGAATGCACAAGAAGCTAGAAAAATTTCAGATTACTTCATGAAGAAAATGAACATAGCTAGAGTGGAGTTTTGAAGGTCCAACCATGGAGATTAATCTCTTGGGAACTTTCCACAACTCCTACCCATTTTTAGCCCACAAGATGTCTTACACTTAGACATTTTTGAACCTTCAAAGCCACAGAACTTTGTTGGAATTTTCTGGAATGAAATTGGCTTGAATAAATTGAACATTCTAATGAATTGAGAAGAAAACTAAGGATCAAGAAAGGTATGAATACCCTTGGAAATTTTTGTAGGGCACAAGAGTAGGATCAGGATACTCCTATCATGTCTCCCCTAGGACAACACTTCTACTCTTCCCTAAAGCATACAAGGCCGAAAATATAGCCTTCCCAAACAAAAATAAAATTTAATCATGCTAAAGCTCCAATGATGGGATTTGAACCTTAGACCTCAAGAATTAATTCCATAGCTCTAACCATTAACCACAACAACTCTTGTTCTTATTTTCTCTCCCAAATATTGTTCCCATTTAATCCTCAAGCTATCTCCCTATTTTTACCTCAAGCAAAAATTACCATTTTGCCATTCTTACTCAATAACCACAATTAAGCTTTCTAGGCTACAAATCACAAATCCAAAGCACCTAAAATCATATAAAAATATATTTAAACATGCAATAAAATATGATATGCATTCCAACTCCCTTACTTTAAGGTTGGTTTCAATTGGGGTTTCACATCTAGACTTAGCTCGCCTACAAGTAATGCATTGAGAACAATGTCTCTCCACGTCCTTTCTCATTTTTAGCTAAAAGAAATGTTCCTTAAGAATGCCTAAGGTTTTTGCAACACCAAAATGCCCTATTAGTCCCCCACTATGGGCTTCCTGAACTAGCAACACCCTAATGGAACCCCTTGGCATACAAAGCCTTGCCTCCCTAAACAAGAAACCATCATGCCTATAATATTTAGCAAATGCACCTTTCTCACAAGCATGGAAAATATCCCTAAACTCCTCATCATCAACATACAAATCTTTCACAAATTCAAAACCAAGAAGTTTAGCATCCAAAAAGTCGAGGAGTGCATACCTTCGAGATAGTGCATCCGCTACCAAATTTTCCTTACCCTTCTTGTATTAAATGATATATGAAAATGTCCTAATAAACTCTATCCACCTTGCATACCTTTTGTTCAAATTTTGTTGGCTCTTGAGGTGTTTAATGGTCTCATGATCGATATGAATGACAAACTCTCTTGGCAAAAGGTAGTGTTACCAATACTCTAAGGTCCTCACCAAGGCAAGAAACTCTTTGTCATAGGTAGAGTAATTGAGGGCCGCTCTGGACAACTTCTCACTAAAGTATGTAATGAGTTTTCTATCTTGTGTCAAGACTGCACCTATTCCTACCCCACTTGTATCACACTCTATCTCAAAAGCCTTCTCAAAATTGGGAAGAATAAGAATTGGAGCTTGGCTCAATTTGTCTTTGAGGGTTTGAAAGGCTGTTGCTGGGCTTCCTTCCACCTAAATCCCACTTTTTTCTTTACCACTTCGGTTAGAGGGGCTACTATAGTGCTAAAGTTTTAGATAAACCTCCTATAGAAGCTAGCTAGCCCATGGAAACTACGGACTTGGGTAATAGTGGTAGGGGTTGGCCAATCTTGGATGGCTTTCACTTTTCCTTCATCAACCTCAATCCTTTTGGCACTCACAACATACCCAAGGAACGTAATCCTCTCCAAACAAAATGAGCATTTCTCAAGATTAGCATACAATCTCTCCCTTCAGAGGGCAACAAGCACACTTTGAACATGATTTAAATGATCCATATATGATTTGCTATAAATTAATATATTATCAAAGTATACAACAATAAATTTTCCAATGAATTCCCTCAAAACATGATGCATTAGTCGCATAAAAGTACTAGGAGCATTGGACAATCCAAAGGGCATGACAAGCCATTCATACAACCCTTGTTTAGTTTTAAAAGCTGTTTTCCATTCATCGTCTTCTCTTATTCTAATTTGGTGATAACTGGATTTCAAATCAATTTTTGAGAAAATGCATGCACATGGGCTTAGGAATGGGATAGCGGTATTTTACCGTTATGTTGTTGATAGCGTGACAATCCATACACATACGCCATGTCCTATCCTTTTTGGGCACCAAGAGAACCGGAACCACACATGGGCTTAGGCTCTCTCTCATATGTCCCTTCTTAAGCAATGCCTCCACTTGCTTTTGCAATTCCTTGGATTCCTCCAGATTGCTTCTATATGCTGATCGGTTGGGGATAACGGCTCTGGGCACAAAGTCGATTTGATGCTCAATTCCTCTCAATGGTGGTAGTCCTCCGGGCACCTCATTTGGAAAACGTCTTCAAATTCTTGAAGAATAGCCAAAATTTCATGAGGCAAAGATAATGTGGATTCATTAGTAGAAACATAAGAACCTTTGCATAAAAGAAGAATAACTGGTTCCTTAGCTTCTATAGCCTTTATGACCTCACTCTCTTTTGCAAAGAAATTCACTCTTTTTTTACCTCCCTTCTCTTGTCCTTACTCACTCCTATCCTTGATTGTCAATGACACTTGTTTGTTCATCCTCTCTCTCAACTCTTTTTCTTGCCTCTCATTTTCTTTCCTCTTAATTTCTTGCTTTTGCTTAACTTCTTGCACTCCTTTCTTCTTTTCTTTTTCTTTCATGATTCTTTAGTCTTTGCTCACCTCACTAGGGGCCATGGGAGTGAGGGTAAACTTAGTTCCCTCATTGAGTAGGGAATAAGTATTATTCCTCCCATTATGTTTTACATACCTATCATATTGCCAAGGCCTCCCTAGTAGTAAGTGACCCGCTTGTATAGGTACTACATCACATAGCACATCATCCTTGTACTTCCCCATTTCAAAAGATACCAACACTTGCTTGTTTACTCCCATTTCCTCACTATCATTCAACCATTATAATTTGTAGGGCTTGGGATGTTTAATCCAACTCATGTCTAATTCTTCAACCAAATCTGCACTAATCACGTTAGTGCAACTCCCACTATCCACAATGACACTACAAGGGGTCTTGTTGATTAGACACCTAGTGTAGAAAATGTTCTCTCTTTGTTGGTGGTCTTGATCCTCAATGGTTTGTGAACTCAATGACCTTCTTGTGACTCCCACTAAGGAGTATTCTTAACCAACAACTTCCCTTTCATCACTCTCCTCATCTCTATTTCCCTCTTGGTTTCCTTGGTACCTTTCTTCCTCTTCTTCTTTGTCAGTAGAAACCTTACTATAGGGATTGGTATACATCGTTCTCTTGCTTGGACACTCATGGAAAGTATGTCCATATCCAAGCCACTTAAAATACTTGATATCTCTATTCCTTTGTGGCCTTCCATGGCTTTCCCTTTGTCCTTATTCCATCTTTCCCTAAGTTTCCAATCCTCTCTAGGTTTTCATTCCTCTCTAGGTTTCCAAGCCTCTCTTGGTTTGTTGAAATCTCTTTGGAATGGCTTAGGGGCTTCATCCTTCTTAATTGGCAACTTGCTAGTAGAGTTGGGGTTTGGAAGTGGGGGTCTACTAAATGTCATCCTCTTTAATTGTCTTTCAATCTTTATGGTGGTATGTACCATATCCTCCAATCGATCATAGGGGTGCCATTCCACCAAATTGGCAATCTCCCTATTTAATCCTCCCAAAAACCTTGCTCTTGTTGCTCTTGGATCCTCATGGATTTGAGCTCTCATCAATATCACTTCTATTTCCTTATGATAATCTTCCACACTCTTGTTCCCTTACTTGAGTGATTGGAGCCTTTGGTAAAGATCGTTGTAGTAATAGTGTGGTATAAACCTTACCCTCACCATATCTTTTAACAAATTCCAACTAGCCATGGTTTCTACTCCCATTTGTTTCCTTTGAGCACTAACTTGCTCCCACCATACCAAAGCATACTCCGAAAATTCCAAAATAGCCAACATCACTTTTAACCTCTTACTATAGTTATAGCTTTCTAGAAATATCTCCATTTTTCTTTCCCACTCAAAATAAGCTTCGGGGTTACTCTTGCCATAGAATGTGGGAACTTTCAATTTAATATGGCTCAACTCCCTTTCCACATCATTTCCTTCTCTCCTTCATCCTCTATTACCCCATCTTTTATGATGTTCCCCAAAGGCCTCAACTTGTTCCCCCTTATACCACTCATCAACTCCCTCAAATTCTCTTTCTAGCCCCCTTATATTGATCCCTTCATTCTTTCCTTAGCCCTTTCCTCGTCCTCCTCTGAAGCTATGTCTCCCTCCTCTCATAGGAGCTTGTTGGAATCCCCTAATTTAATGTTCATCCCACTCTTCCCCTTGTTGGGCATGTAACGGAGGAGTATGGGCATCACCATCCCTCATCCTTGGACTAGGCACTTCAAATCGCTCTTAGCCTCTCATTTGTGCAATGGTAGAAGATTGCCCAAGATGATTTATCAATTCCTTTGTCATGTTTTGAAATTCTCTTTGCATAGTCCTCATCATAGCTTGCAAGTTCTCATGCAAATCCCTAGCATCAATTTGATCTTCTTGAGGTCTACTAGGTCCACTTGGGTTAGGTCTAGAGATCTCTTGTTCATGGGCCATGGTGATGGGATATTTTCTTACTTATACCTGCAACACAAAGAGATTAGAAAGAAAAATAGATCCTCACTGCTCTTCTTTGCGTGTTGGCTCTCAAGGTTGATCACTCCACGCTCGTGTTTGCTCTCTTAGGCTATTTTAATGATAGGCTCACCCTCTTGCTTTTTCTTAACACTCAAGCTTTCTTGTTCAATCCCAATTCTCCCCAATAGGTGAAGATTTAGTCCAGCTAAGTGAATCACACAAATTAAAAGAATTTTCCAACTAGGGGGTCTTAGGAAAATTTCAACAAATACTTGTTGGGTACCTCAAGCAAACAAGTTTTAAGTCAAAAATTTCAAGAAAAGTGGACTCAATCAACATAAGAACAAGCACTAGATGCAAAAGAAACACTCCTAAGCAAGAAACAAACAAGAATTTTTAAGAACAAAGAAACAAGAACAACTAGAACTAGGATGATGAAGAACAAGATGATCACAAAGGTGCAATAGAAAAATTGAGTTCAATGAATATGGAATTTGACAATAGAGTGATATAATAAGTCCCAATATCCCAAGGAATGAAAATTATGAATAAAAAAATCCCAACTATAGTAAAAAATATTCTCATAGAACACTTATCAAACACCTTGGATGTAATTTTCGTCACTTAAGAACAATCAGCATTTTCACCCATATTGAAGCCCAATTTTACCATAATCACAAGATAAATTTGTTCCCAAGGATTATAACAACATTAAGGAGCAATTTTCCAACAGAAAAATCAAGATATAACAAAAATTTCAAGACCTTTTTGGAGTAATTTTTTGAGTTACGGGATTTTTCTCTGTTTTCTTTTTCTTCAGTTTGTAGGGCTCATTTTTTTGCTTTCAAGCTTTGATGGGAATCGAGCTTTTCTTTGCTCTGATACCAAAACTCTTTGATACGAATTCTTGTGAGTGGCTTTTCTTGGTGTTGTGGGTGTTTTTGTTGGCTATGCTTCAGCTCAACTCAAAAGAACAAAAAATAGAGATTCTTATGAACAAAAAGGAGAAAACCAAATAACTACCTACACTCTTTCAAACCCTTGAAGAACAAAGTCTCAAAGACCCTCAAGATGAGTAGAAAGTTCTACTATATTCTCACCCCAATATCCTTGAAGTAACAAAGGCAAACAAGAACAAATAGAATAGAGAAAATAGGCACCCAAATATTGAATTTCAAACAAACCTTAGAAGAACAAAGAAACTAAGATCCATTCAAAGAAAACAATATTGGATTATCCAAAAGATTTATAGACTCTTACAAAAGGAGAACTAACCCTTAAGCTTGGTCTTGAATAAGATGAACAAGGAGGCTAGGACCTCTTAAGATTCTCTCTCTAATTTGAATTAAAGTGAAGTAAATTATGTTTTCAAATTACTAAAGGTGCTATTTATACTAACCTAACCCTAGCTAAGTAGTCCCTGAGGTTTAATTACAGTTTTGGGTCATAATAAGTCTTTACAAGCAATTAAAAGTGAAGAAAATTGGAGCAAAGCATTAAAATGCGGAACAGTCGACGGTTGCCCAGGGGAAGCCGGCGCCAGTTTGGACTTCATAGCCGGCATCGGTTTGGATCTGTCTTTAGCCGGTTCAGGTCGTGTTTGAAGTGTTGTGAGACAGAATGGAGCCGGCGTCGGCTGTCCTCTAGAAAGCCTCCCTTGTCAAGTTTCGCCCTCTTTTGCTGCCAGTTTGAGTTCTTGTTGGGGTCTTTCGCAAATGGTCATCAACACGAACTCTTGGCTATCTTCCTCAACCTTCTAATCCTCCTTCATCCTCAAGCATGGTTTAATGATCAATTGAAAATCATCTTGAAGCTTCTTGGTCCTAACTCTTGTCTTCGGTCCTTGTCCTCCATGATGAAGTGGAGTCTCATCAACCAGGAACAAATAAAATATTATTTAAAATAACTATTCTATTTCAATAAAAAGTAAGTTCTAATTCTCTAACTGTAAAGGCCCAAACTTGTGCTCCATTTCCTATGCATAGTCCATGTTCATCTTTTTGGAGTCTTCTAATCTTTCTAAACCCCTACAAGAAGTTACAGATATGATAAGTGGCGCCTGAATCAACAATCCAAGTGGAAGTTGATCTAACCATTGATATAGACTCTAGATGCAAAATATTACCTGTGGGGTTTTTCTTGGCCTGAAAATCTAGACACTCATATTTCCAGTGTCCCTTCTACCTACATATGAAGCATTTGCCCTTGGGTTTATCGTTGGGCTAGGACTTGGGTTGGTGTACTGCATTCCCTTTCTTCTTCTTGAAACTTCTAGGCTTGGACCTAGTTCTTGAAGACGAAGCCATCATAGCCCTAGCTTGTGGCTACATGACCTTCTCTGCCGCTTGATGCTCCTTTATCAACTCAATTAAACTTATGTTTAACTTGTTTATGTTGTAATTCAACTTGAAATAAGAAAAAAAGATCGATAGAGATTTAAGAACCATGTCCACTTAGCTCTCAGGGTTAATGACAGCCCCTAAGACTTCTACTTCCTCGAAAGTAGCAATCATCTTGAGCATATGCTCTCTGAATGATGCTCCCCTAGCCATCTGAGTGTTAATTATTGTTCGAAGAACCTCCTGCCTTGCGGGTCGGCTTTTTTCTGCGAACATTATGGCCAATAACGTACTTATGTCATAAGCCGTTTGCCATGTGCTCGTGTTTGGATTGGAGCACATTCGACATGAAGGCTAGCATATAGCATCATGCCATCTTATCAGCCTTCTTCCATGCTTTTTCAACCTCATGCTACTCAACGGTGGAACCTTCCCCGATTATAGGGCAAGTCTCGTAAAGAACATACTTATACTCCTCAGTTGTGAGTATTATGTCCAGATTCCTTTTCCAGTCCACATAATTTGGACCCGTTAGCTTATTCTCCCAGAGAATAATGGCTAAGGGGCTGAAAGAACCTCCACGAACCAATTTTGAAATTTGAAAAATAAAAGTAATGCTCAGAATTGTGAAAACAAAATAATTTGTGCAATTTATCCTCATATTAAACTGATAATAGTTAACCCCATTAGTATTATCTTTAACCTGATTAATTTGGCTCTTAGGTAAACTGACATAACTTCTTGGGAAGATTAACAATTTTCTAAGCTAAGTGTGTTAATGATCTAGAAGATAACTCATTGAGGGGATGGCTATTTCTTCTCATTTCCTATGGATATACTTCGTACTATAACCTCTAACATGGGTTGGCCGATCATAGTACGTGTCTCGGGTTATTAATTACATCCTTCCATTAGTTCTAAATCCTTATTGTATCTCCATCCTATATGGGTTCACTCTCAGGATAATGCGAGGAGACCCACGATTTCTAATGAGGATCGTGATAGAAGCCGTGGGGCTATTGGAACCCCTTCCCACTTAATTTTTATATAAGGGTTTTCTTAGAAAAATATCATTTGAAAATTTTCAATTAAGTTCTTCTATAACTTAAAATAAAATATCTAAATCCATAAAAATTTCTATGTTAAGGTTTATATCATTTGAGAATTTTTTCCTCATGGATTAATTTTATTTAAGTTAAGATCTTAATAATTTAAAATTTTTCCATTTAAAATTTCCTAGAGATTTTGATCTTAAGGTTTTATTTGACAAAAATAAATTTTCCTTTTGCTAAAATGATACAAAATTTCCAAATCCAAAATATTTTCTATGTCAAGAATAGAAAATCTTTTTAAAAAATAACCAAGGATTAATTTTTGTTTAAGTTAAAATAACCATTTAATTAAAGAAAAATATTTTCCCTTGTCAAATAAAATTTCCCAAAGACTTTATCTTTGAGAAAACATGCACATAGGAATTAAAATAAATAGCATGCTAGAAAACTATAAACATTTTCATGCTCTTTTATTATTAATCCTAATTGCCCAAATAATAGAATTAAATACATTAATTAAATTAATTAATGATCTTCTTTAATCCTAAAAAATCATTTACTATTATTTTTTATGCAAAATATTCAAAGAATATTATCTATTGAAAAAATAATAACTTCACTTGGTACAGGACTAAAAATAGGGAAAAAAAAAACAAAAAACTACAAAAAAAATATTTTTTTTTCTTGGTCTTGTGTACCTGCCACACAAGATCATGGCTCCTATGGGCCATGGTCCGTGAGCGGGTGCCTGCGACCCACAGATGCCTCGGGAAGCATCTTGGGCAGGAAATCTCTCTAAAAGCCTATAATATAAAAGCTATTCCTGCGCATGTTGGCGCCTAGCTAGTATGTCACACGTTGGAGCTTTGGTCGAATGCTTTATATCGATATTGAATGCCCATTTCTTCTTCTTCTTCAATGACAAGGTATGGCCAAAAGAAAAGTAGAAGGGCTAGTTACGTGCTATTATTTAAATCTTTGGCATATAAAATAAGAAAGCCCACTGAATTGAACATGAACTTGCCCTCACTTAGAATCTAAAATCTTTACAGACCTCAGACGTGGGAACATCACTTCTAGGCTGGCGAAGGAAGTAGAATTGATTGATCATGGCATCTTGCACAGGATGCTCTCCGTATCCTTCCACGCGCGGCCGAGTTAAGGTGCGCCTGGGCCTGGCTACGGCTTGAAGCCGCGATTGGCCTGGGCGCCTACCTTGGCTCCAGGCAGACCAAGCCGTGGCTCAGCTCAACTGGCTATTGGGCTTGGGCGGCTCGGTCATCTTCCTCTTTTTTTTTTTTTTTTTTTGCTGTTTTCGTCTGCAAATTTTTTCAAAATGCTGCAACGCTTCGCGATCGATCCAAGGCGGCTTCTTGCTATATTTTTCATAAAAAATAAACATCATACACGCCTATACCCTTTCAAATTGGGTTTACACAATAGCTAAATAAAGCATTAAAATTTTTTACACATTTCCTAATCCTAAGCCTTGAGGTGTATAAACAAAACTACCTATACCAAAACAGTGAAGGATCTCATGGCATTCATTAAAAATAGTCTTGCCAATTTTATTAACTAGCATGCATTAATCCTAAGCCTTTTAAAGCAACCTATCTCTGATAGCACTTGTAGCTATGAAATCAAACAGAAGCCGTGCATGAAAACTGAACCAAAAAAAAAAAAAAAACATGAAACTACGCAGCGGAAGTCAAAAAAATAATACCTCTGCGTGTGTTTAGTTTGTTTGGCCATGAAGAAGACGATGGAATAACAGTGACGGCTTCTTCACTTGTTAAAGCTTCCGGGTTGAAAACCAGCAATCCACCTACTCCTCTGGGGCATGAACGCAGAAGCCTTTGCTTCTCAAAATATTCCACTGTCTAATATATGTTGGTGAAACAACTTAGGCGAGGAAAGGTTCTTCTTGATCCTTTGCTATTGATTAGCAATATCAAGAGGTCACAAGGAAAAACCAAATAAGAGAGAAGAGAGAAAGAAAGACATAATAAGCTTTTGGGTTATTTTTTCCCAACTTTGTCGTGCGTTCTGTTTCTCTACCAAGAACGAAACCCATGACTATTCACTATCTATGATAACCGAAAAACACCGGGGTTCTAATATTTCAAAACTCCCGGAGGCAATCAACAGAAGAGGTTTAGCTTAGCCTAAATTCTTTTGTTCCGTGGATTAAAAAACCCTTTAGTTCAGGCTGTTGGGCCAATAATAAATTTTTATGTTTCTTGGACCCAATGAGCCCAAAATAATAAGCAGTAATTTTTTTTTCCTAGACTTATTAAAATAGTTAATAAATAATTATTGAGCCCAAATGAACTAAAATAATTATTTAAGCATTTTATTAACTAGTTTAGGCCCAGGTTAATTTTTCAATTATTCAATCTAGGCTTAGGCCTTGAATAATTAATTAACCAATTAAACTAGATATTAACCAATTAAACTAGATAATAAATTTAATTTCTCTCGTTCCTTTCTTTTATTCTAGTCCAAAAATAAATTCTACTTCCTGAATAAAATAAAATTCTTTTTATTGTGGCCATTTCCTCAACCTAAAATTAATTTGGAATTACGGGCTATTTCGAGAACAAAAAAGACACATTTTCTTGGCTATTAAAATGACCAAAATACCCTTGTTATATAAATAGTTGTATATTACATTTTAAATATTTCCTAATATCACCATAAGAAAATATTGACTCTAAGGACAATGCTGCGTTAGCTATGTCTTCGACCTACAGGTGAAATGACAAAAATAGCCATCTACACACCGTCGTGCATTTAGAGAGGAAAGAGTGTACTAACACCTCTCTAAAAGACGTCTACCATTCTTAGGTTTCTAGTCCAATGATCCATGACTTCTTGGAATATTTTTGCTTTCTAAGATAGCTGTTCTAAAGCCAATATCCAAGTTATGTTCCCCAGGGCCCTAGATAATTAGATCAGTCAGACAACCACAATGGGCGATATAGTGTAAACACTATCTTGTACAAGTATGTCTTGACTAACTATTTACATATACCCAACATACAAGTATATTGGTCCTTCTAAAGAACCTCTACTATAGTATATCAAAGCATACACTTTCAGCTTCTTCAGACATCCAACTCATACCCAAATTGCAGAGTACAAGTCCACGCTATAGCAGTAGTAGTCTATGTTTCTATCACATAGTACTTTTAGAAACTACTACTACAAGTCCTGTTTTATGTATTCGAAATACGCTTGTGTTATGAGATGAGAAGACTACTCATTAGCTAAAGGTAAGCCATTCCTTATTTAGAACTCACAATATAATAACCTTACTATTATGAGATCCTCTTTCTCATCATTCGATTAAGAACAACAGTTTATGTGTTAAGTATCTCATGGTCCATACTTTACTGTGAAAGACCTCTATTCATATGAACTATTTACTTAAAAATAATGGGTCTTTTTCCAATAAAAATTGTGCACAAATATAAATAGGATTTCATGAACAATTTTCGAGAAAAATACTTTTATTAATACAAGTCAAAATTACATAAAAAAACCTAGTCTAAGAGGGCATACATCCCAATAAGTGTTGCACTTGGGACTTTATCTAACAGTTATATTCATACAAAAGTATAAATAAAGCAAATTGTAAGATAAAAAATGCCTTTATTATTAACTAAATGCACATAATATAATTTACAAGTGTTTGCCTCTAGGGCACAACATTAACAAACTACCACTTGCACTAAAGCCAATCATTCATGTATTAAATACTGAATAACTTAATATGCCTATCATGTTTCTTCCGGGGCAGTGCCTTAGTTAGCTAGTCTGCTATGTTCTTATCCGTGGGAATTGTCTCTATCTTTTGCATTTTTCCTCTCAATGATTTCATAAATCAAGTGATAGAGCTCAAATTGAACATGTAGTTTGATTATGACTCGTAGTCATTATTATCATATTGGAAACTAGTATTAGTATACCCTTTTAACTCATTGAAGAATAGAGATAGCATTTTCTATTAGCAATATGTCATTTACATAAAGTTACAGGAAAACAAATTCACTTCCACTAACCTCATTGTATACACAAGGTTCATCCATATTTTGAATGAAACCACAATCTTTAATCGTTTCATCAAATCAGATATTCTAACTCCTAGAAGCTTGTTTAAGTCCATAAATAGACCTTTGTAGCTTGCACAATCTTGTGCCATCATTGGATATAAAACCCTCAGGTTGTGTCATAAACACTTTCTCAGTTAGGTTTTCGTTTAGGAAAGCTATTTTCACATCTATTTGCCAGACCTCATAATCATAATGAATGGTAAGTTCTAGGAGTATTGATATGGGCTAAATTAGTCATATTTTTTCTAGTTATTTGAGGCTTTTTTTGCGATATATTTTATTCAAAAACTAGTCGTATTCCTTCATATTTGAGATTTTACCCTTGGAAAGGTATTTTGTACATTATTTTAGATTTTTGGGGTAAAACGAAGTAAAAACGTCGCGAAACAGATTAGAGGCAGCGCCAGCTGGGACAGAGGAACCGGCACCGGCCATGCACTAGTTGCATGAACTTTGAGGCAACGAAAAATTGGTGAAATAGAGCGAAATAGAGTGGAACCAGCACCGGCTCCAGTAGCCAAGGTGGCATCGGCTGTATGCTGGACTACATCGTGCGAAATTCGAGAAAAAAATCGGCGAACAATTGGAGAACCAGAACACAATCGGTGCCGGCTTCGAGAGCCAAGGCGGCGCCGGCTGTGTTCTGAAGTTAAAGCGGTGCTTGATTTTTTCTACACGGTTTTTGGTAATCTGTGGAGTTTTAGTATCTTCCAACTTCTACTCGGCCAAGAACATTACACCAATGAGTTTAGGCACTTCCCAAGCCTATGAATAGATGGAAAACACAAGGGAAAAAGGAGAGAATTCATTGATAATCCAATGAGTGCTTTCTTTTACTTTATTTTATTTTTCTTGAACAATGATATGTTAATTGTTTTATTGTAATTCGACATTGTTTCAGATATTCATGTTTTTTAGAGTTGTTTGATCTTTTGATTAATTGATTGTTATTCTTGGTATTCAATTACTTGTGCTTATTACGAGATTAGTTGGTTGGTTCTCTCCATTAACTTACTGGACCAAAGGGGTTGATTGTAGTTTCAATTTATTAATTTCATATTCTATTGGCAATTGACTTACTGAACCAAGGGGGTTGATTGCTTAGAACTGGTAATTGAAGGTTAATTGATGTCTTCCGAGACCAAGGGTTCATTGATTAATTTCATGTTTTAAATTTTCTGAGACCAAGGGAATTTAATTGAGGACTATGTTTAATGCATCTTTTGGATGAATTAGTTGAGACGAGACCAAGTGATTCTAATTTATCTAGAAGGTAGTGATTTTGTGGATTGACCATCGAAGTGAATCTACTTTAATCGTTCATGATGCTAATAGAATAATTAGTTATGATAATGGTTGGGTTCTTTAAGGTCATGTTTGTCAAAATAATAGTTTAAGTTACATAATTCTCCATCCTTGACATGCATATATTCTTTTATTTTCTTTTATTTTCCTTTTTATTTTGTTTTAACTTTATCGAGTCAGTTAAATAATGAAAGAAATGTGATTAATGTATACTTGTTCCTTGAGAATTGACACTCGTTTGAATACTATGCTATGTTAATGATGAGTACCCTTGCTCATATGTATAATTTGGGTTTAACGTTTTAATATAAACTTGATTGGGAATATACTTATTTTTATATGATTTTTTATACCCAAATCCATACGTATCAAGTTTTTGGCGCCGTTGCCGGGGAACAATAGCATAAAAGCTTGGATTTTGTTGATTTAACCATGTAAATGTGTAAAGACGTAAATATGTAAATTATGTATAATTGTTCTTTCCACAAAAAAGGTGCTATCTTTTGTATTTTGTGTATTTGTGTATACCCTTGTAATCTAACCTACTAACTTCGACTATGTTCTACTAACTAACTTTGTATTCTTTTAATTATGAATTTTATGTCTAACTCGCTTCTATGTTTAGGAGAAATGGTGAATTGGAATCTGAGGAAGTCTAATGAGGGGCAGTACCTCCATTGCCCTCCTAAGATGACACTCACAACACCCGAACCAGCTGAACTTGAAACCCTAATTGGGAAATTTGTTGTTCATGTCACAAGGCGTTTCCAGGAAATCAATTCCACATTTGAGAAATTCGAAACAATGGTCCGCAACATGGAATGACAAATTTGATTTTTGACGGACATGGTGATAAAATCTCACGAACTAATCCTAATAGCCAGTGAGGAAATAGCTGTTGTCACATTGCGAAGTGGAAAAGAATTACCAGACATTCCAGATGACAACCGGCACCGGTTAGAAGAAGAGAACCAGCGCCGGCTATTCGGTACACCCGAAATAGAGCAGCACATAACCAAACCGGCACCGGCCGAAGCACTAGAACCGGCACCGGCTGTCCCCTGTACATCTCTCAAAAATCCTACTTTTCAGCATCGAATACTGTATCCTACCCGATTACACAAGGCCCGAAAAAAATGCTCAATTCGACAAATTCCTTGAGGTATTTAAACAATTGCACATAAACATCCCACTTAGTGAAGCTTTAATTCACATGCCCAAATATGCCAAATTCCTCAAAAGCATGCTTGTCAACAAAAAGCGATTGGAAGAATTGTCCACAGTAGTCCTCAATGAAGAATGCTCAGCCATCCTGCAGGACAACTCGAATTTGCCACATAAAGCAAAAGATCCAGGGAGTTTCTCTATCCCATGTTTAATTCGCACTCTTCAGGTCTGTAATGCATTAGCTGACCTAGGTGCTAGCATTAATTTATTGCTATATAAAACATTTAAAAGGCTAGGCCTAGGAGAACCACAATCTACTAGGATGAGTATTCAACTCGCAGATAGATCTATCAAATATCCTAGGGGCATAATATAAGAAATATTGGTAAAAGTTGATAAATTCATATTTTCAGTGGATTTTGTTATTCTTGACATGGATGAAGATTCCAAAGTTCCTTTAATCCTAGGTAGGCCCTTCCTAGCTATAGTAAAAGCATTAATTGGTGTTCATGGGGGGAGATTGACACTTAGAGTTGGGGGTGAAGAAATAGTCATACAAATCCACAAGAGCATGTAACACCCTTTGTCTTCTGATGATTCCTGTTTAAGAGTTGATATTCTTGACGAACTTATTTTTGAGCTAATGCAGGAATCCATTGAGAAAGAGTTTATGGAAACATCAATGGCATATCCAGAGGAAGTTCTCAATAAGGATGGGATGAATAAGTTGGAAATTGAGAAACGCAGTTTAGGGAGAATGAAATCATCCATAGAAGATCCTCCCGAATTGGACTAAAAAGACTTGCCCAAGCATTTGGAATATGTGTTCCTGTCTAAAGGACGTAAATTGCCAGTGATCATTGCCAAAGATCTCAATACAGAACAAAAGACTAAATTGGTAAGTATGTTGAGAAAATATAAGGGAGTTATAGCTAGGAAAATTACTGATATAAAGGGAATTAGTCCATCCTTTTGCACTGACAAGATTTTGATGGAAGAAGGTGCAAAACCCGTAGTGCAACCCTAACGTAGGTTGAACCCACATATGAGTGAAGTGGTAAAAGGTGAGGTGGTTAAACTTTTAGATTCAGGCATCATTTACCCTATTTTTGATAGTGTTTGGGTGAGTTCTACTCAAGTGGTACCAAAGAAAGGAGGAATAATGGTGAGTCCCAACGATAAAAATGAGCTAGTCCTTATGAGATTGGTCACGGGTTGGAGGTTTTGCATTGATTATAGGACGCTAAACAAAGCTACTAGAAAAGATCACTTTCCTCTCCCTTTTATTGACCAAATGTTGGAAAGGTTAGCCAGACATGAGTATTATTATTTCTTAGATGGATTTTCTGGCTACCTACAAATTCCCATAGCTCTGGAGGACCAGGAAAAAACCACTTTCACATGTCCATATGGTACTTTTACATATCGTTGGATGCCGTTTGGTCTTTGCAATGGTCCCAGAACATTCCAAAAGTGCATGACAGCCATATTTGAAGGACTCGTGGAGGACATCATGGAAGTATTTATAGATTATTTTTTAGTTTTTGATGATTCATTTGATTTGTGTTTATCTAATCTTGAAAAGGTACTCACAAGATGTGAAGAGACTAACCTCATGCTCAATTGGAAAAAATGCCATTTTATGGTGCAAGAAGGAATTGTGTTGGGGCATAAAATCTCAAGAAAAGGTATAGAAGTTGATAGGGCTAAAATTGAAGCAATTTAGAAGCTGCCTCCACCTACTTCGGTAAAAGTTATAAGGAGCTTTCTTGGTCATGCAGGTTTTTATAGGAGGTTTATCTTAGACTTCTAAAAAATTTCAAAACCTCTTACCTGTTTACTTGAAAAGGATACTGTGTTTAATTTTGATGAAAAATGTCTCAACGTTTTTACCATACTCAAAGAGAAATTGATTAATTCACCCATCTTAATTGCACCTGATTGGTCTCTTCCCTTTGAACTAATGTGTGATGCAAGTAATTTTGCAGTTGGTGCAGTATTGGGACGAAGGCAGAATAATCACTTCCAACCTATATAACTATGCGAGCAAAACTTTAATGGATGCACAGGAAAACTACACAACAACGAAGAAAGAGTTGCTTGCCATAGTGTTTGCCTTTGATAAATTCCGTTCTTATCTTATTCTATTCTCGACCTATGAGGTTCTTGTGTAGATGAAGGCTAATCTATTCTCTCAATAGATGTGGGATCAGACTGTTGATCTATGTTTGTTTATTCTTTTTAAATTTTACCAAGTTGAATTTCACTCCCACTGTCCCCTTTGAGCATGTATTCCTTTTCTAAGAAGACAATATGCTTGAGAACAAACATTTTATTTTCTAAAGATAGATAGAAGTAATACTAAAAAGAATTTTTGGAATATCCCACAAATAAACACTAGTCAGACTTATTCTCAAGTTTGTCTGACTTTGGCCTTTTGATAAAGGCAGGGAATTTTTTACGGAACAATTTAGAATGTAAATAACATCTCTAGTATGTACTCCCAAAACAATTTTGGCAAGTCTACAAAAGCTATCATGGTCCGTACCATGTCTAGAAGGGTTCGATTCTCATGTATATGGCATAAACGAAAATGCCATAAGTAAGATGAGATTGAATTATCTTTTCTTTGTCTCTTTTGTTTATATTAAGAATTGGATCATTCATGTCTAGAATATACAAGCCATTTATCAAAGTTGCATTTCCATATTGGACGCTATTTAATGAAAAAGAACAACTTTTATCCTTGAATATTAAATGAAAACATTCATGTCCAAACACGCAATTGAAATAATGTTCTTAAGTAAAACAGGTATCTAAAAATAGTCTGTACGCTCTAAGACTAATCCAGAAGGCAAGTGTAGCTCATACGTCCCCACAACAAGTGTGCTCTATTTGCATCACGTAGGTCCACATCGCCTTTCTCAAGCCTTCTACTATCGTTTAGTCCGTCCAAGTTCTTACATAAATGAGATCAATATCTGGTATCTAATACCCATATTTTATTTCTAAAGGTAGTATTAATCTCAATCATAAACATACTAGGAGTAGAAGTAGAAGTGTCCACAAGCTTCTCATTCTCCTTTTTTTCCTTTACAGTCTCTAGGAAGTATTTGCAATTATGCCTCTAATGGCCTATTTTGCTACAGCGATGACATGAGCCTTTGGCAACTGTCTTCTTTTTCTTTATGCCACATTTGGGCTTAGTGAGAATCTTCTTCTTCTTCTTAGGAACTTTCTTCTTATAAGAGGAAGATTCTACCATCGTGACTGCATTGGATTCCTTCTTCCTAGAGGACTCCGTAATCTTAAGAAGATTGATTAGTTCGGGTAGTGTGGTCTTAATCTTGTTCATTTGGTAGTCAATCACAAATTGTGAAAAACTACTTGGCAAAGGTTATAAAATTAAGTCAATACTTAATTCATGATCCATCACGAAACCAAGTGACCCAAGTTTCTCAATCAAGCCCCATATTTTCAGCCATGAGTAGCTACAGAAGCACCCTTAGCCATTTTGGATCGGAACAGCTGTTTAGAGATCTCGTGTCTCTCTGTTCTCGCTTAATGATCAAATATCTCCCTAAGATGAAAAATGATAGAATAAACATCCATATGCTTATGCTGCTTTTGTAGCTCAGGGGTCATTAACGCCAGCATAATATAAGATGATGTGTTACTATCATCTTGGCGCATTTTATGGACATCATGCTCATCAGTAGGAGTGTCTTGTGCTGGTGGTGGCAGAATGGGAGCATCTAGCACGTAGAGCAACTTTTTCGACTTGAGAACAATTCTCAAGTTTCTATACCAGTCCAGAAAATTTCACTCGGTAAGTTTGCTCGTTTTCAAAATGTTACGTAAGTTCAAGTTTATTGTCATGATGCAGATGACCCAGATATAAAATAGGAAAATTAGCAAAATCTATATGCATATGTAATGAAAATAATTAGGTCTTTAATTAAGCGCATTATTATTCCACTATTTTATTCAAACAAATAGCCCTCACTATTAACTTGGGAAAGCCCGTTAGAAGTTTTTCTAGTAGATCGGTATCTAAATTCCATAAAAATGTCCTTTGGTATGCCTAAAAAGTCACTCTTGAATTCAATGGTTGGTATCTAATACCAATTACATCAAATGTAACTACTGGATCGTTGGGTGATTAACATCTTCTAATCTTAAAGCATTTAGTGCTACTGCAACTTATCCTCTAATATTTTTTATGCTTGGATATGTCAAACCTTGATAAAGATATTAGTTAAATCAAACCTATTAATCTGGAATCATATTCTATAGCTTGAACATGCTTAATATTGAGCAGCTTGGGTATGCCTGACAACCCAATCTCGAAAAAGAACTATCGTTCTTACTATATTAATGGAAGGTTTTAGATTTAATATTGTTTGAGGAATTTGTTTATATTAGTGGTCTTATACATAGCATGAATAGTATCATCATATATACATGGCATAAAACATAATTATGTGGTATGATTATTGACTTTTCCTAAATTAATTTCCTCGAGCCACAAAGGAAATTAATATGGTCAACCCTATGTGTTCATGCATGATATAAGTAGAAGATCTTACCCTCTTGCCTCATTTTGGTCGCCATCTCTATTGTCTAGTAAATAATTTTTCTAACTCTATTTAATCTATATAAACTAGTTACATAAACTTCCTAAATAAAGAAACCTCGAGATACGTTCGAGGGGAGTTGGATGAGAAGAGAAATTACACAAGAAAAACCGAGAAGGCAAGACATGCATGCCTTATTTCATTAAAACCAAAATTATAAATAATGCATGAACAGATATTTTTGGTCTTAGTCCATAACCATCCACCAAGCTAATATAATGCTCAAAGCATATTAAGCAAAATAAAACATAGCATACAATTCCAAATCATTATTTTGGAAATAAAATATAAAATCAGAATTTTAGAAAATATATTAATTTCTAAAATCAAATTTTAGAATTTAACAATAGTTTCCAAAATCAAAATTTGGAAATTTCTAAATAAATATATATTATATATAAATTTCCAAAATCATTATTTTGGAAAAATAAAATAGTTAGTCCTAAAATCAAATTTTGAGAAAAACTTTTGGGTTCCCTTTTCTGGAAAAATGGTGGTCCTGCTGGCCGGTTAGCAAATGATGTCAAGGGCCTGCATCCCTTGTTGGGTTCTTAGGAGGTAGTGCCCTCGGAAAGAAAATTGATTTTTTCATCCCTCATCCAATGAGATTCTACCTTCCAAATCACTATTTTGAAAAATAAAATAACCTCTAAAATCAATATTTTTGAGAATATATTAATTTCTAAAATCAAATTTTAGAGATTAAGTTAATATAGAATTTAAAATTAATATTTTAGAAAATATATTAATTTCCAAAATCAAAATTTGAAAATTAGCTTTCGTTAGTCCCAAAATTAACATTTGGAAAATGACATTGGGTGCTTTTTGAAAAAGGAAAAAAAAAAAAAACCTATGGGCCTTAAGTGACGAACTGAAAAAAAAATAATTTTTTTAGTATCTAAAAAGAGAAAAAAAATGGCAGCCACATGTGGCTATGCCATAGCTGCCTGCAGCTATGCTTTAGCTGCTGCTGTCTACATACAAGCCAGCCACAGCTTGTACATAGCCGGGCGTGGCTCTCACTCATAATCTTCCGGCTTGAACAATTGCAAGCCGGATTTTTTGCTATAAAAGCATTTGTTAATTTTTTTAAAAAAGAAAATCAAAACTTTTCCTATTCATCTTCTTCGGCGATTCCAGAAGGCAATTCCTCTATTAAACACCAAAGAAAAATCTAATTTTTCAGTTGGAACAGACGTTTTGTCCATAAAGATCAAAACCAGACGAAGTTTAAAATAAGAGACCGATTTACAGAAACAATTTTTTTGCAGAGATCGTCTACTACAATTTTTAGATAATAGATTTTCAAGGATCTCCATACCACTGTAACAATTACAGATATGCCATCTATCAATAAACAACCCACAGAAATAATTTTTCTAGACCTAGATGCATTCAAGAAACGATTTTTGAACACACGCACAATTTCTCACAGAAATAAATTGCAGTGAACATAGCATTATACATGAAACAATTTCAAGCACATCAAATCATCTTTAAATCACATATAAGCAAGTCTCTGATGCCACTGTTAGTTTCTCACGTACGCAAAGACATAAAACATCGGAAGAAAAATGAGAAACCATTTTAGGATCAGCATATATGTGAAGAATGGATAAAAAAAAAAGGAAGAAGAATACCTTCCGATCTGCCTCTATAAAACAAAAATTTTCTTCGAGGATTCACAAGTGCGGCGCAATCCAACAAAACAAACCAGCACCTTTCACGTTAGACCACGATCAGATACAATAGCCACATTGTGAACAATTTTTCCCTCGTCCTGTTCAAGCCAGTGGAATCCAAGAATAGGATTCCCTTTAGCAGTAATCCATGCGAGGAAAGAAAACAATGGTCGATTAACTCCAGTGCAAGTAAGACGTATACGAGCCAGCTAAGGTTTTGAGAAGATGAAGAAAAGCAGAACACAGAAGAAACAGTTTCTTTGGGTGTATTTTTTTGGTTAAAAACCACGTACAGAAACCTTGGAGCATATATCCATATGTATGCAAGCGTGTTTCCTGACTCTTAAAGGAAAAGGAATTTTCTTTATTATAATTACAAACCATAAGTTTTCAAAATTATAATTTAGCCTATAAATTATAACTAATTATAATTTAACCACATCAAATTCTTCTTCTCACAATTAAATCTCGTAACATTATCAAGTAACATCTCTAGTTCTTAATCCTTTATTGTGTATGACCTATTAGGCTTTCTGGTCTATTGGTAGTGAAATATGAATTAATCAAAAAAATCTTTAGGATTAATAAGCCTTAGTGACTAGAATTCACTTATTAATTCTAATTGGGGTTGATTTATTAATTCTCTAATTAATAAATCCATATTCAGCAAATGAACAGCATCATCTACCAATACATCATGTCCACCTAAAATTCAAAAAAGTCAAGTGGCTTGACATGTACTTTTCAATAGCAAACATCAATGTAATAAACTCCTTTCACCATATAATATCTCATTCAGTTTAGAGTATGAAATTAGTGCAATCTCCTTCTAGAATATTAATTAATTCTTGCTTGAATATTTTAGTACTTGTTCTCGGAATCCATTACTTATTATGTGTATCAATTAGAACTATTTCCAATACACAGTCGTCTTAGCTAAGGACTTCTCGAGTAATAATTCCTACAAATGGCCGTGAGATATTCGCTCCTACTTTTAGGAGTGATAAATCATTTATTGATCTTTTCAACTACTTTCGTTCACTCGACATTGTACCTAATATCAATTTCACAGGCAGTCTTGTCAGGACTCCAGAGATTAGAATCAAAGCACAATGCATTGCAAACAAAATACCTTGGAGACTTTAAGTCTAAGGATACTTGCACATTTGCTATGACGAGATTGTATCACTGGTACTAAATAGTTATTTATGTGATTATGTCATAGCAACATCATCTAATATACTTGTTCAAGCAATAAGCATTCAAGTGTCAACTTTGAGTATTGCAATACTCACGGATATGAGAACCACCGCTTGATCAAATCAGGAAGTATAACATGTGCTAGTATTAACCCATTAAGGATGTCCTATCTCATTAATACTATAACTAGGGATAATTTAAGTACAAATGCTATCTAGTGTAGTAGGAACATCACATTATGATCTCTATCATGATTTTCTTAACATAGTGTTGCACTTGGGACTTTATCTAACAGTTACATTCATACAAAAGTATAAATAAAGTGAACTGTAAGATAAAGTATGCCATTATTATTAAATAAATGTACATCATACAATTTACAAGTAATTACCTCTAGGTCACAACAATAACAGATAGCCTATAGAAGGTTCAAGAATACTTTTGAAGATTGAAAGCTAGCAAATTTTAGTGCGTGTGTTTGATGCGAATAAGTCGACGCTTGGCGGGTATTCTTGAGGAACAGGAAGTCGTGAAAAACTAAAGCATTCCGTCAAACCCAAATCCTCCGATTATTCAATCTAAGCGGTCTAAAAGTATGTATTCCTGGACTTTGGCTCGAAAAAAATTTTTAAATTACTATTTTCGGCTTTTTTTTATTTTCCCAGGATCATTTCATTATATTCAATATGGCAGCTATCCTAGGCTTACGGATAATGAATCCTTTAATTAAAATAGGTAAATGGATATTGGTCTAAAGATAAAACTCTAGTTAATTAAATAAAAAAATTAAATATAGATAAATGCAATTTGAAAGAGAATTAAAAGATAATTTTTAGGTTTTATCTTTAAATATCATAGATGAATCAAATTCCTATATGTTAGGGATAAATCCGCAAGAGTGGTAGCTAGGATAGTATTTAGGCCAAGAAGGAGAAAGGAATAAGCACAAATTGGGATTCGAACTCTAGTCTCCAAGAATTAAACACCAACTATACCATATCAATCCTTGTTTAAATATTCCCCAACAAACTCTTTTTGCACCGTCATCCACTACATCTTATATTCTCATATTAAATTCTACTCCTTAAAATACAACTTCTACTAACCCAAATCATAGTACCACTAAAATTGACTAAGCAAATACACATAAGCAAACTTAATAGACAAATACCCACAAATAAATGTATTAAAACATTTTATGCTCAAACAATATGCCGTGCAATGTCAAGTACCTTATATGTCTAAGGGTGGTTCCAGGTGGGGTATTACATCCTCCCATTTTTAAGGGAAATTCATCCTAAAATTCCAGGCATTTTACCTGCAAAACAATTCCAGTTATATTTGCTGCTCTACTCCTCAGTCTCCTAGGTTGTATCCTTCATTCCCATGATGTCCCCATAACACCTTCAGCATCGTTTCCTGCTTATTCAATAGCATCCTAACACTTCAGTTTAAAATCTTTTCTGTATTTTCCACGTAACTCAAATCAAATCGCAAAATCAATAGTTCATCGCTGAGTAAATGTTTTGGATTAGATTGATGCCATTTGTGATGTGTCACATGAAAGGTGTAATATCCCGTATTAAGCCACCTTTATTATGTGGGGAAGGTCATGCATGTCATAGCATTTTTATATTGCATTTGGTAAATTGAATTAATTTCATGAAAATATGAGTTTCATGAGTTTGTTGTTTCATGAATTAATTTGTTCTGATGTGGTTGTGATATTTAAGTTAGTTAAGCTTTTGTTTTATTGAGGATAATTTATTAGAAAGAAGATGAAGCAAGTGACTAGGAGTTAAGGGAATTTGTTAGGGGAATATTTACACAAATGTTGTTGTGGTTTTGTGGATAATGCTTGGTGTTTAATTCTTGGTGGGCTTGAGTTCGAATCCTAGCTATTGCAAATCCTTTCCTTCCTTTTATTTTCTTTTCCCTAATTTTTCTAAGCCTTGGCTGAAATCCTTCTAGAGTAGCTACCACCTTGGAGTGTAATTCCTAAAATTTAGGAGTGTGATTTATCTTGGGAATTATTTTATAAAACATTTGAAAATAAATTAAATCCTTATTTCTAATATCTTATCATATTCTTTTAGAAAATTTTAAATATTACTAATCTGGATTTTTGAAAGCTATATCTTAGTAAATTATTAGAAGATAAAGAATATAAATAGATAGCTTATTTTCTTCAAAGTAGCCGCCACTTCTTAAGGAGATAAATCTCCATATTTTAATTTTCTTCAAATAATTTTAAAAGGAAAATAAAAGGATAAATGCTGGATTTTAAATGAAGCATTTATCTTTTAGAATAGGTGATTTCGAAATTTGGGGAAAGAGGGAAAGGAATTTCATTTTAGCTTCAAGAAAAAGAAAACCATATTTTTTTCCCCCTTATAAAGTAATTGTCTAGTAGCTATCTAAATTTACTCAAATTAATATAGGGAATTAATTAAATTATTTCTTAAACAAATAACCTAATTCCTATAGGAATTTTTCTGGAAAATTTCCCAAAGCTGCCACCACCTTAAGAGCTATTGGAGCTCAACTTAAACTCTTCAAACTCTAGCTAAAGTTATTCAAGATAACCTTAACCAATTAGGGCTTTGTTTTAGCAAAAAAAACACAAGAATTTCCCTTCCTTTCCTTCAGAATTTTGGCCACAATTAGCACCCATTCTGCACTAAAAATTCCAGCCAAAACCTGCACAAACTCTCTCTAGTCATTGAGCAAAAACGCAGCTACACAAAGACTCATTTTTCTTCTCTCATTCTCGCCACCATAGAGACTGAAAATAGCCTGTTTTCCTCCCTTTTTCCATCCAGATTTTTGGTCATCCTAAGCACCAAAAACACAGCAGCAACAGCCCCAAACTACCGCCCAGTTTTGGTAATCACAAAAAAGGTCCAAAGCTATCCAACTTATTCTTGTGATCAAGAATCCATAACAAGGTAGGACTTCTCCAAACACCAAAACCTAATGTTTCTGTTTAGAAAACCATGAAAATTTCCACCCTCTAAACCTCTCAAACCCACGAAACAAACAGCATTCTGCCTGCTCAAAATTTCGGCTAGCATACACCTAAACTCCATCAAAATCGAAAAACCTCTCCTAAGGTAAGCAACTATTCAACCCTTCATCAACTCTCTTCAATTAGTCTCTTCTTTTATCTCCTAGATCATGTCTAAAAGGTTTGATTTCCTCCCTTTCTTGGTGAATCTCGATCAAGAGGAATCAAGTAGCACCAATCCTCTATTTTTCTCAAGTGAACCCAACCCGTCATCAAGGAGTCATCTTTGCTCTTAGTTGAGTCATGTAAAAAGGTATTCTTGGGACTCAATCCTTACTAATTTAGATGTGTTTGAGTTATAGTAAGATGATTATGTATGAAGCTTAGCATGAAAGCATGAATAGATGAAATAGTTGAGTTTGATGGTACAATGGTTGATCTAGGCAAATATGGAATACAATATAGATATATCTTGTTATGTTAGGCCTAGATCTATTGCATGTTGGTTAAAGATGAGACCTTGTGATGAAAATAGGGATATTATGTGGATTTGATGAAAGATGAATATTGGAGTTATCATGTTGATGGCTTGATTTGATTATATGCATGCTTGATAATGAGTAGCATGACAAAGGAAAGTTATAAATGTGATCTAATGAATTAAATCATCTAGATACCATGGGTGAATTAGGTGATTAGTGAGATCATGAGAATTCATGTTGCATGAAATAATGGTTGTAATATTTGGATTCTAATTATAGAATTATTTATTCTAGATAAGGAAGGTGTGGAAGTAAGGGCAATTAATTGAGTTGGGTCTAGCTATTGATTTATCCAAGTAAGTCCTTGCATAACCATCTTGATAAATATTACATGTTTGCAAGCATATTTCACGATGTTATTTGGAATTGATATTAATATGATATTTTGACAAGAGGATTGAAACGTTGGTTGAACATGATGAGTTATACTGTGCAATTTTGATACTTGGATTGGAAACATGAATGTTTTAATTTCTAAATGAGTTTATCAAGTTTTAATTGCTCAAATTGAAAAACGATTTCTTACCCTATCACTAAACTATTTGGAAATGTTATTATGGAAAAACCACATTTAGCAGTCAAGCTAATCAAAGAATTTTAAAAAAGAGAAAATGATTCTGCCTCTAAATGGGGAGTGTTGAGTACTCAGCGGGGGTAGGCTAGTAGTACTAGTCTTGAAGAGCAAGAGTGAGCATTCTGGTAAGAGGCCACCTCCAGAAGATAAACTCAACTTGGAGAGGCGACAGTACTGCTTAGTCAGGCCATTCGAGCTAGCATATTGATCCATTTAGACATTGTTTATCCGGATTAGACAACTGGAGTGTTGGGTGTAGAGATTGAGGAGTATCTCACCCTAGTGGGAGGATCCCCCACCGCCCATTATAGAAAGAATACATTAGAATGCTATCATGGTGGTAACCATGATATGGATTATGATACTATTGTTTGAGTCATTACTGATCCCTACTTAATGAATTATGAATATGATGAAATGAGGATTTCTTGTGAACTATTTTGGATTCATTAAGCAAAGCTCATTTGTATGACTGTTATTGATGAAATTGATTTGCAAACACGATTTTGTGATTTTGGTAAATCTGTATGCACGAAATGGTTGTACTTGACACTTGCACACATAGGACATACTGAGATGCCAATCTCACACCTTTTATATCATGATTTCAGGGGGGGGGGGGGTACTTATATTGAGTAGGTTGAAGAAATAAGCGATGATCATCCATTTGTTTATTTTATTTTGATTTATATTTCTTTCAAGAGATGTTTGTTAGTTTTGAACTCTCAGACTTGTATAAGTATTTTTTTCGGATGTAATAAGAGTATTTTATTATTTTATTTAGTTGGTTTTTTTATTTATTATTTTGTACCTTGTTATAAAGACCCCTGGTCTTCTGGACAGGGCGACATCCCGCCCTATCTGGGTACGTAGGTAGTTGGGTGTTACAAAAGGTGTCATGTATACCCATCCATCCATTAAGCAAACCTGGTCTGTAGGTGATAGGACCCACTCTCTTGGTTACTTGGAGTGGTCCTAGATATCTTGATCTTAATTTCTCTACTTTTGGGTGTCTGAAATCCCCAACTCGAATGTAACTTCAAGTCTACCTGATTGCCATCCTAGAACTTGATTTTGTAGCCTTCACTAATGTAATACCATCCTATCCCATGATGGTCCAATCTCTAACTATCTTGCGAACCTCCCACACTATGGTTTAAGTTACAAATTCAATAGGGAAGAGTATGAAAAATCCAACATCAAGGAAAGGATGATCACCAATAGAACATTAAAAGATCAAGGAAGTGAAAAGATTAGAATACCTAGTTATCAAGAAAATGTTATGATTGATAAAAACCGTAGCTCTTACTGATTAAAAATCATCATGCACTTATATAAAGTAGCAAAAGTTATTGTGCAAGAGAATTGAGCACAGAATGACACTAGGATTTGAGAAAGAAAAGGATTAACTATATAAAAAGGGTAGGTACTATTAGTGTTGTGCCCTAGAGGCAATCACTTGTACATTGTATATGACACATTTTATTTTAATAAAGGAATTATTTATCTTATAGTTTTTTTTGTTTACTTTAAGTAATATAACTGTTCGATAAAGTCTATAGTACAACACTGTGTTAAGGAAATTATGATAGAGATCATGATATGAGATTCCTACTACACTGGATGGTGTTAGTACTTAAATAGTCCCGAGTCATAGTATTAATGAGACAGGACATCATTAATGCGTTAAGACTAGCATGTGTTAGACTTCCTGATTTGATCAGGCAGTGGTTCTCATAACCGTGAGTATTGAGATACTCAAAGTTAACACATGGATGCTTGTTAATAGAACAAGTTCATTGGATGACCTAGCTTTGAGATAATAACATGGATAACTATTTAGTGCCAGTGATATAATCTCAATATAGTAAACGTGCAAGTATCCTTAGACTTGAGATCTCTAAGGTACTTTGTTTGCTGAGCCTTGTACTATGATTCCAATCTCTGGAGCTCGATCGAGGGCCGCCTATGGGATGGATATTGGGTACATGGTGAGGTAAACGAAAGTAGTTGAGAGGGTCAATAAAGAATTCACCACTCCTAATAGTAGGGGCGAATATCTCACGGCCACTTGTAGGAATTACTACTCAAAAGTCCATGGCCAAGGCAATTGCGTTTTGGAAACAGTTCCAATTGATACACATCTAGAGTAGTGGGTTTCTGGTACAAGTACTACTGTATTCGTGCCAGAATTAATTTTGGAGGGAGTTGGCACTAATTTCGTACTCCAAACCGAATGAGATATTGTATGGTGAAAGGAGTTGAATGCACTGAAGTTTGTTATTGAAGGGTTCATGTCAAGCCACTTGACTTCCTAGATTCTTGGGTGGTCATGATATGTTGCTAGATACCGCTCATAGTCTGGGAATATGGGTTTATTAATTGATGAATTAATAAACCAATCCTGATTAGAATTAATAGGATTAATTCTCATTAATTATGGATTATTAATCTCAAAGACGTTTGGATTAATTTATGTTCTCTACCATTCGACTGGGAAACCTAATAGGTCACACACAATAGAGGATTATATACTCAAAATGTTATTTGATAACAATGTGGGGTTAATTGAGAGAATGAAAGTTGTTGTGAACAAATTATAATTAGTTATAATTTGTGGTACAAGTTGTAATTGTGAGAACTTGATGTTTCCAATTACAATTAGGGAATTCTATTAGGATTAGAATTCTCAGTTTTTGGAAGGGAATTTTGTGTGATATATAGTAGCTAATTACACACGAAAAACCCTAGCCAATAGCTAAAACACAACACACAATTCTCTCTTCCTTTAATCTCTCTTACTCTCGGTTTTCTTCTTGAAAGTAAAACCCTAGTCGCCGTTAATTTTTGCTAGCAAAGAAATTTTGGTGCTTGAGTATTCCTCTGTGTGGATTACTGTTAGAGATAATCACACACTATGATTATAGAGGTTTGATGTTCAACTCATGTGGAGGTTGATCACGAGGATTGCTAGATCGCGCCTCAATTTGAAGAAGAAAAATTTTGTTCTTCGTACGATCACCCAAAGGTAAAAGCTGTTACCTTTATTGTCGTTATGTCTTGTTTTTCGCACATAGAAGAGTCCTGGGAGGGTATCTCGATTTATTTTTTCGCTGCACCATATAGGATACGAGCCTGAGATACCCAACAGTGGTATCAGAGCCATGCTATGTGTGGTCTACGGACATTGTTTTGGCATGAAAAACTATTTTCGTGTTTGTCTTTGTTCGCTGTGAAAATCGTTTTCACTCGAGTCGAAATTGTTTCGATCTTTATGAGTTGGGTCCGTAGCATAATATGATTGTGTTATAGTTACAGAGTATTTCGAAAAGATGCTTTTTTTAGTGCTGAAAAATTTCTGCAGAAAAACGTTTTCTTGCAACATGGATGTTGCCCTCCGTTTCATCTTAATTTTTCGTTTTGATTTTGTTTAAACTAACAAATTGGTTGTTGTTTATATCTTTAAAATAGAAAATACAGCTGAGAATTGTTCTCACTGAAAATTTGCAGAAGAAGAAAGCACCAGAAATTGTTTCTGGAATTTTTTGAAAATCGCCACCATTGTTGCAGAACACAGGCGGCGCCAGCTCCGGCCTCCAAGCCGGCGCCGGTTCCATTCTGTTCGCGTTGTTCGAAAATCGTTTTGGAAGAGAATTTTTTTTTTTGGAAACCAGAACAGAGCCGGCGTCGGCTCTGGCTTCCGAACCGGCGCCGGTTCTGCTCTGTTTGTGACTTCCAGGTATTTAAAAAAAAAAAACCAGAAAAGAATTTTTGATGGGAAAATCTCATTTGATGAGAAACGAGACCCAAAAGCATTTTATCAAAATTAGTTTTGAGACAAACAATTTTGTTTTTCAAAATGATGATTTTGAAAATCTAAAATTTGTGTATCTTTCTAAAATGATGATTTTAGAATTTGTTTTGTCTTTCTAAAATAGTGATTTTGGAAACATAAAATTATATGTTTATTTTGTTTAAGCATAGTCAATGGCATGGTGGATGGTTATGGACTAAAACCAATTATATATGTTCATGCATTTTAAGGTTTTGGTTTTTATGAAATAGGGCCTACGTGTCCTGCCTTCTCTAGAATTCTTAGTATATAGAGAAAGTGATTTGAAAAGAAACGGGTCTACTGATGCCAGTTTTCAATCTGATAAAGATGATTTCAAATCACAATCCGGCTACGTGTTTACATTGTGCGGAGGGGCAATAAGTTGGAAAAGTTCCAAACAAAAGACTATTGCCGACTCTACGATAGAAGCTGAGTACATAGCTGCTTCTGAAGCAGCTAAGGAGGCAGTTTGGATCAAGAAGTTCGTGACGGAACTGGGTGTGGTTTCTAGCGTTGTTGGTCCAATAACTTTGTATTGTGACAACAACGGAGCCATTGCACAAGCAAATGAGCCGCGGTCTTACCAACGATCTAAACACGTACTGTGGTGCTATCATCTAATCTGGGAGATCATAAATAGGAATGATGTAAAGAGAGAGAGAGTTCCCATGGATGAGAACATAGCTGACCTGCTTACGAAAGCACTATCCTAAAAGAAACATTATTATCATGTTGAGTCATTCGGTATTAGATACATGAATGATTAGCTGTAGTGCAAGTGGGAGTTTGTTAGTGTTGTGCTCTAGAGGCAATCATTTGTACATTGTATATGACACATTTTATTTTAATAAAGGCATTATTTATCTTACAGTTTCTTTTGTTTACTTTAAGTAATATAACTGTTCGATAAAGTCCCTAGTACAACACTGTGTTAAGGAAATTATGATAGAGATCATGATAAAAGATTCCTACTACACTGGATGGTGTTAGTACTTAAATAGTCCCTTGTCATAATATTAATGAGACAGGACATCATTAATGCGTTAAGACTAGCATGTGTTAGACTTCCTTATTTGATCAGGCAGTGGTTCTCATAACCATGAGTATTGAGATACTCAAAGTTAACACATGGATGCTTGTTATCGCAACAAGTTCATTGGATGACCTAGTTTTGAGAGAATCAGATGGATAACTATTTAGTGACAGTGATATAATTTCAATATAACAAACGTGCAAGTATCTTTAGACTTGAGATCTCCAAGGTACTTTGTTTGCTGAGCCTTGCACTTTGATTCCAATCTCTGGAGCTCGATCGAGGGCCGCCTATGGGATGGATAATGGGTACATGGTGAGGTAAACGGAAGTAGTTGAGATGGTCAATAAAGGATTCACCACTCCTATAATAGGAGCGAATATCTCACGGCCACTTGTAGGAATTACTACTCGAAAGTCCTTGGCCAAGGCACTTGTGTATTGGAAACAGTTGCAATTGATACACATCTAGAGTAGTGGGTTCCTGGTACAAGTACTATTGTATTAGGGCCAGAATTAATTCCGGAGGGAGTTGTCACTAATTCCGTACTCTAAATCGAATGAGATATTGTATGGTGAAAGGAGTTGATTGCACTGAAGTTTGTTATTGAAGGGTTCATGTCAAGCCACTTGACTTTCTAGACTCTTGGGTGGTCATGATATGTTGCTAGATACCGCTCATGGTCTGGGAATATAGGTTTATTAATTGATGAATTATTAAACCAATCCTGATTAGAATTAATAGGATTAATTCTAATTAATTATGGATTATTAATCTCAAAGACGTTTGGATTAATTTATGTTCTCTACCATTCGACTGGGAAACCTAATAGGTCACACACAATAGAAGATTTTATACTCAAGATGTTATCTGATAACAATGTGGGGTTAATTGAGAGAAAGAAAAGTTGTTGTGAACAAATTATAATTAGTTATAATTTGTGGTACAAGTTGTAATTGTGAGAACTTGATGTTTCCAATTACAATTAGAGAATTCTAATAGGATTAGAATTCTCAGTTTTTGGAAGGGAATTTCGTGTGATATATAGTAGCTAATTACACAAGAAAAACCCTTGCCAATAGCTGAAACACAACACACGATTCTCTCTTCCTTTGATCTCTCTTTCTCTCGTTTTTCTTCTTGAAAGAAAAACCCTAGCCGCCATTAATTTTTGCTAGCAGAGAAATTTTGGTGCTTAAGTATTTCTCTGTGTGGATTACTGTTAGAGATAATCACACATTGTGATTATAGAGGTTTGACGTTCAACTCACGTGGAGATTGATCACGAGGATTGTTGGATCGCGCCTCAACTTCAAGAAGAAAAATTTTGTTCTTCGTACGATCACCCAAAGGTAAAAGCTGTTACCTTTATTGTCGTTATGTCTTGTTTTTCGCATATAGAAGAATCCTGGGAGGGTATCTCGATTTATTTTCCGCTGCGCCGTATAGGATACGAGCCTGAGATACCCAACAGGTACAAATCAAGGTATGCTAATTCCATAGAATGAAGTAAATCATGCAGTAGATAGATGAGGTTATAATATAACAATAAATAATAGGTTAATCATGGAAGTGGTATAGAAAATGAGGTGTAATGTTGAGGAATCTGATGATGAATTATTGCATTCAACAAATGAAACTCCCAAGATTATCTTTAGGTAACCAAATCTTGTAGAAAAACTCCCATTCTTAGCAAAAAGTAGACTAAGAGATTTGGCAAGGAAAAGCTTCAAGAGAAAAGAAAAGTTTGACAAATTTGATCATCAAATATTGTCAAAATCGCAAGGAATCGACACTTCTACTAATTAGAAAATGACGTGCATTTATAAATTGTAGCAGAAGACATTGAACTAAAGAATGAGTGTATCACAACATTAGGATTTTAGGAGATATAAAGAACTATAATGAGAAAATACTAGTCAAGACGTGCTAAATTTAAAGAATGAAGAAAATCATGAAGTAGACGGATAAGGTCTCAATATAGCAGGAAATGCGTAGTTAATGTGGAAGTGATATAGGAGAAATTAGGTATAACACCGAGAAGTTTGATTGGAAGTAATTGCAAACCATAAGTATAGTTCCTAAGGCCGCCCTGACAACTAAGTTTTGGAAGAAAGTATAGAGGCTTCTAATCCTTCCTTCGACGCATCTATACATGATACTTTAAGTTCTTCTGCTTGTAGAGTAAATATAGATCCAGACACGGATCCTTTCTCAGACTATTGGAGGGTCATCCTTCTCACTTCACAAACTTGGTGAATCTTTCTATAGTAGCTAAGCTAGAGGCAACACAAGGGTTGTGAAACTTCTAAAGAAACGGCAACAACATTCTGCTTAATACTTATAAATTCCACTTACCATAACATTTTTAGGTTGCTTGAAGTGATAATACCTACACCATACTAGATTTATCTTATTCTTAGTTCTCCACATGTCCTGAAAATAAGATTGCATTCAATTAAAATTCACACTTACTAGAATAGCCAAGAATTTGTGCCTTCTATATTGCCAAAACTCACTTTAACTCTTTCGAGCCTAACAGTATACTCACCACAAATTCTTTCCCCAAGCAAATGTGATGTGGTCAATATCATTAGAGAAAAAAAATATATTAAAGAACCCTTCAGCCACCTCAAGTACAATCCTAAATTCATGATAGTGTTATTCCTTAGAGGCAGTCACATGTATTCTGTATATTGTGCATTATTAAATAATACAAGACATTCTTTATCTTTCAGTTTGTTTTATTTATGCTTTCATATAAAATAACTATTAACACTATTTTAAGGACATTTTGATAGAGAACATGATGTGAGGTTCCTACTACACTAGATAGTGTTCGTACTTAAATTATCCATAGTCATAATATTAATGGGATAGGACATTATTTATACAATAAGACTAGCATGTGTAATACTTTCTAATTTGATTAGGCGGTGGTTCTCACATATGTGAGTATTGTGATACTCAAAGTTAACACATGGGTGCTTATTACTTGAACAAGTACATTGGATGACCTAAATATGAGATAATCAAATGGATAACTATTTAGTGCCTGAGGTAGAATCTCGTCATAGCAAATGTGCAAGTATCTTTAGACTTGAGATATCCAAGGAACTTTATTTTCTAAGTGTTGGATGATAGGGCCTAAATTAGTCATATATTTCATAGTTATTTGAGGCTATTTTTTGATACATTTTGTTCAATAACTAATCATATTCCTTCATATTGGAGATTTTACCCTTAGAAAGGTATTTTGTGCTTTATTTCAGATTTTAGGGGTAAAATAAGACAAAAACGTCGCAAAACAGAACAGAGGCGGTGCCGACAGGACAGAGGAACTGGCGCCAGCAACGTGCTACTGGCACGCACTTCGAGTCAATGAAAAATTAGTGAAAAGGAGTGGAACAGAACCAAACTGATGCTGGTTGGGAGGCTGGAACACGCATCGGCTGCACTCTAGAAAGATTGTCATGAAAATCAAGAAAAATCGATGAACGACAGGAGAAACAAATCACAACCGGCGTCAGCCCTAGGCAGGATAGGTAGCACTGGCTGCATTCTGATGCTGAGGTGGTGCCTCGATTTTCATGAGCTAATTTTGGCAATTTTTAGAGTTTTAGTATTTTCCTACTTCTAGTCGGCCAAGAACCCTAGAGGAACAATTTTAGGCAATTCTAAATCCTATAAATAGAAGGAAAACACAAGGGAAATGAGAGAATTCATGGATCTAAACTTCAAATCACTCAAATCAAGGAGGAATTCTACCAATTCAATGAGGATTGTGCAAGAGGGCCTACAAAGGAAGAAGAATGAGGCTTGTCTATAAGTGCTTTCTTTTACTTTGTTTTTTTTTCCTTGAACAATGATGTATTAATTGTTTTATTGTAATTAGACATTATTTTAGGTATTTATGACTTTTAGAGTTGCTTTAATCTTTTGATTAATTGATTGTTATTCTTGGTATTTAATTACTCGTGCTAATTACGAGATTAGTTGGTTGTTTCTTTCCATTAATTTGCTTGAAAAAGGGGTTGATGGTTGTTTCAATTCATTAGTTTCACATTTGTCGTCTCTTAACTTGCTTGAAAAAGAGGTTAATTGCGAAGAACAAGGTAATTAAAGGTTAATTGATGTCTACTAGAATATGGATTCATTGGTTAACTTCATGTTTTATGTTTGCCAGAATATGAAAATTTAATCAAGGATTGTGTTTAATGAATCTTTTGGGAGAATTAGTTGAGACAGAATATGTGATACTAATTTGTCAAGAAGATAGTGATTTCATGGATTGAAAAAGAAGTGAATCTACCTTAATCCTTCATGACACCAAGAGAATAATTAGTTATGATAATGATTGAATACTTTAGGATCATGTTTGTTAAAATAATGGTTTGAGTTATATAATTTTCCATCATTGACATGTATTATTTTTTATTTCTTTTTCACTTTATTGGGTCAGTTAAACAACGAAAGAGAAGGGATTAATGCATACTTATTCCTTGAGGATCTATACTCATTTATACCCTATGATACTATGCTTAATAATGAGTGCGCTTGCTCATATGTGTAATTTGGGGGGTTAACGTTTTAATTTAACTTGATTGGGAATATGCTTATTTTTATGTAATTTTTATATCTAAATAATGACACATCAAGTTTTTGGAGCCGTTGCCAGGGAACAATATCTTGAAAGTTTGGATTTTGTTGATTTAACCATGTGAATATGTAAATATGCACATATGTAAATATGTGAATTTGTACAATTGTTCTTTTAGCACAAAGGTGCCATCTTTTGTATCTCTTGTATCTTTGTAATCTAACTTACTAACTTTGACTATGTTTAATTTGACTAACATGTTCTTTTAATTTTGTTTGAAGTGTGCGTTCCATTATCTAACTATCTTTGATGTTTAGGTGGAATGGCGAATTGGAACCAGAGGAGGTTCAATGAGGGGCAGTACCCCCATTACTCTTCTGAGATAACACTTAAAGCCCCAAAATCAGCAGAGTTGGAGACAGTAATTGGAAAATTTGCTGTCCAGGTCACGAGACACTTCCAAGAAATAGATTCCATATTTGAGAAGTTCGAGGAGATGATCTGCAATATAGAACGACAAATCTGGTTTTTGACTGACATGGTGTTAAAATTTCAAGAATTAACACTAATATACAAAAAGGAAACTGCTGCTGTCATATAACGGAGTAGAAAGGAATTACCAGATGTTGCAGACTGCAACCGGTGCTGGCTGGAGGAAGAAAATCGGCGTCGGCTGTCCTGTACACTCGATACCCAATAATCCAGCATGTAACCGGCGCCGACTGGGAGGAAAGAACTAGCGCCGGCTTCACCCCGTCCATTTGCTGGACAACCCACTAGAAATTCCACTTTTGAGCCCCAAATTCCTTATCCTACCCGTAAACATAAAAAGATGCCTAATTCGACAAATTCCTTGAGATATTTAACTGCTGCACATAAACATCCCACTCAGTGAAGCCTTAATCTATATGTCCAAATATGTCAAATTTCTCAAAAGCATGCTCGTAAGTAAAAATCGATTGGAAGAACTGTCCACAATGGTACTAAATGAAGAATGTTCAGCCATATTGCAGGACAAACAAAAATTGCCACACAAAGAGAATGATCCAGGGAGTTTCTCGATCCCATGTTTTATTGGTACTCTTAATTTTTGTAATGCATTAGCTGATCTAGGTGCTAGCATTAATTTATTGCCATATTTAAAAAGCTAGGCTTAGGGGAACCCCAACCCACTAGGATGAGTATTCAACTCGCAGATAGATCTATCAAATATTCTAGGGGTATAATAGAAGACGTACTGGTAAAAGTTGATAAATTCATATTTCCAGTGGATTTTTTTATTCTTGACATGGATGAAGATTCTAAAGTCCCTTTAATCTTAGGTAGACCTTTCCCAGCTATAGCAAAAGCATTAATTGATGTTCATGGGGGAAGGTTAGTACTTAGGGTTGGGGATAAGGAAATGGTTATTCAAATCTACAAAGGCATGCAACATCTTTTTATCTTCTGATGATTCTTGTTTAAGAATTAATATTCTTGGCGAACCTATTTTGGAGTTTATGCAGAAATCATTGGAGGAGGAGTTGGTGGAAACTTCAGCAACATATTTGGAGGATTCTATTGATGAGGAGGGAATGAAGAGTTTTGAAAAAAATTGAGAAAATCAGTTTGGAGAATGAAATCATCCATAGAGGAGCCTCCAAAATTGGATCTAAAGGACTTACCCGAGCACTTGGAATATGTATTCTTGGCTTAAGAGCAGAAATTGCCTGTGATCATTGCCAAAGATCTCACTAAGGAACAAAAGACCAAATTGGTAAGTGTGTTGGGGAAATATAAGGGAGTTATAGCATGGAAGATCACTAATATAAAGGGAATTAGTCCATCCTTTTGCACCCACAAGATTTAGATGGAAGAATGTGCAAAGCCCGTAGTGCAACCCCAACGAAGGTTGAACCCACATATGAGTGAAGTGATAAAATGTGAGGTGATTAAGCTTCTAGATTCAGGCATCATTTACCCTATTTCGGATAGTATTTGGGTGAGTCCTGCTTAAGTGGTACCAAAAAAGAGAGGAATAATGGTAAGCCCCAATGATAAAAATGAGCTAGTCCCTATGAGATTGGTCATGAGTTGGAGGTTTTGCACTGATTATAGGATGTTAAACAAAGCCACTAGGAAAGACCACTTTTCTCTCCCTTTTATTGACCAAATATTGGAAAGGTTAGCCAGACATGAATATTATTATTTCTTGGATGGATTTTCTAGCTACCGACAAATCCCCATAGCTCTTGAGGGCTAAGAGGAAACTACATTCACATGCCATTTGATCTTTGCAATGGTCCTGGAACATTCCAAAGGTACATGACAGTTATATTTGAAGGGCTCTTGGGGAACATCATGGAGGTATTTATGGATGATTTCTCAGTTTTTGGTGATTCATTTGACTTGTGTTTATCTAATCTTGAAAAGGTACAAGCTAGATGTGAAGAGACTAACTTCATGCTTAATTGGGAAAAATGCCATTTTATGGTGCAAGAAGGTATTATGTTGGGGCATAAAATTTCAAGGAAGGGTATAGAAGTGGATAGAGCAAAAATTGAAGTAATTGAGAAGCTGCCTTCTTATGAAACCTCGGTCAAAATCAACCTTAGAGTAAGGGGGTTGGGATGTATATCATATTTTATTTTATATTTAAATATATTTTTATATGATTTTATGTGCTTTAGATTTGAGTTTTATTGTCTCGAAGGCTTGATTATGAGTATTGAGTGAGAAGGGGAAAATGGTAATTTTTGCTTGAGGTGAAAATATGGAGATAGCTTGGGAATTAAATAGGAAAATTATTTTAGAGAGGAAATAAGAATAAGAGTTGTTGTGGTTTAGTGGTTAGAGCCTTAGAATTAATTCTTGAGGTCATGGGTTCAAATTCCATCATAGGAGCTTTAGCTTGGTTAAAATTTATTTTTGCTTGGGAAGTATCATTTTCGGCCTTAGTGGTGGTTGGAGTAGGGTAGAGATGTTTTCCTATGAGAGACATGATAGGAGTCTTCAAATCCTACTCTTTTGCTCTACACAAAATTCCTAAGGGGAATTCATTTCCTCTTGATCCTTAATTTTTCCTATTTCTCAATTCATTAGTTTGTTTATTTTGTTCAAGCCAATTTTATTCTAGAAAAATTCCAGCAATGTGCTGTGGCTTTGAAGGTTCAAAATGTCTTAGTAAATGACATCATATGGACCGAAACAATGGAAGAGGGAGAAATATTTCAAGTGAATTAAATTCCTTAGTGAACTTTCTAAAAATTCACTCTAGCTAAGTTCATTTCCCTTCCTGCATAGAACTGAAATTTTTCCAGCTTTGTGTGCCTTCAAGGTGTCAAAATTCTTAACCATTATTCCCTCCCAAATACTGCCAGAAAATGGCCCTTTTGATCAGCTTAGAATCTGGATTTTTCTAGCTATTTTCGAACTGCACAAAGGTGGTGCAAAACCAGAAAAATCCCTGGGCAAATCGCAGCTTTGGAGGTTCGAAACCAAGCTGTTTTCTTCCAGTTTTTGTTCAGCACCTTAGCTATCTTTTTCCCCCCATGAAGAAGGCTGGAAACCAGCCTTGAAAGCCCTTGAAATTCCCCTTCAAACTCCCTGCAAACCGTCTGGAAAAGGGCAGCTGAAAACTGTCCAGAAAATTCCAGCAAGTATCGAATCTGTGCAGTAGTTTTTTCCAACTTTGTTTCCTAATTCTCTCCTAGCCGAAACTCCATCATTTTTCTACACAAACCACCCTTAAGCCTCCATTAACTGAACTCCATTATCCTCCCTAAGTTCTGCATGAGAAATCCAGTCATGGCTGCCTAAAAGATTTCCAAAAAAAATTCTACAATCAGGCCTTGATTTGGATACCAAAAATTCCAGCCACCATGATTTAGCAATCTTCCATAAAATATCCCTCAAACAACCAGACCTTCCCTTCACCATTATACTCCTTAATTTCGGCCACCCTTAGCCTCCTTCAACCAGCTTTCATTCAGTGGAAATATTGCTCCAAAATTCATCCATGGCAGATTCCCAAAGGCCCTCCAATAATCAAAGATATTCTTATTATATCTAGTTTTCAAATTTGCTTCCCAAAAATATTCTTTAAGGATTTCAACAACTAGCCTTTCCTTTTTCCTTCCAAACTAGAAAATCATCTTCCTAAACCCTACAAACAATTCGGCAGCCTCCCATCCAAAAGCTCTCTACTCTCTTCAACCTTCAAGAACACATAGTACACCAAGAACACCTACTCCTTCCTTTCACCTAATACCTCTCCAAATCACTTCAAACTACCTCTAAAAATTCTAGATTTCATCTATTCATTGCTGTGAGTCCATCCGTACCATTTTTAACATCAAACTACAAAATCCAACTTGCACTTTTGGATAAAAAACCAGAAATTTTGTGAAGACTCAAGAACACCTTCAAGGTAGGATTATTCAATCAACTTCATCTTCACTAATCTTTAATCTCTAATGAACATATATGTGTTTAAGTATGCTAATGAGCTTTCTTCTTCTCTTTTCTCTCTCTCTCTCTCTCTCTTGGTCGAACTACTCACCTTATTGCCGAATGGTTCCTTCTCTATGGTCATGTTTCCTTCACCTTCCTTGGACAAACTTAGGCATCTAGGGGTTGAGATCCATTCAAAACTCCTTCAAGGTATTCATCAATCAAGTAAGCCTTTTAACCTTTCTTTTAAATTCTAAATTCATGTCTCTAGGACGTTATTGGTAGGAGATGGATTCTGAATAGGATTTGAGCATGTATTGCTGTGTTGAGTAGAGATTGAAGCATGAATATATGTATGAATATGAAGGAGATGGGATTGATGCATGTGATGATCTATCTTGGATGATATTATGATGTTTTAGGGTTTAATGGATGTCTCCATGTTGTGAGTGGTGTATGTGATCAAGCATGCTAGAGATTATGTCATCTATAATGAATATGATTTATATTCTTGGTTGATTATTGAAGCCATGGTTATGTTTGTGCTAGTAGAGGGTGGATCATGCCTTAGTAAATTTAGATCTATACTTATATTCATGATTTGGATGATTTGATGAATTGAAGGGATGTCTATGTTCGTGATGGTGGATAGCAATAGAAATATGGTCATGATCTAGTTGTCCCTAAGCTAACTTTATTCCTTCAATAAAATATTTAATATTATGATTTTTGCTAGTAATTTCGAAAAACCCTAGGAAGGATAGATTTGGATTATTATATATACAATAAGGATATTTTAGTCAAATAAATAATAGCTTTTGCTAGAAAAAAAAATATAGATATGATATAAAATGATAATATCAAATAAAGCCTTTTATGAAAACAATCATAATAGGTCAAATATTTATTATTAAAATTTAATTATTATCTTTTAATCAAACCTATTAAAATTTATTTATTATTTTCCAAGCAAGACTCATTAAAATTTATTGTCAACTAATTTTAATTATCGATTATTTTCTGAAAATTAATTATTAATAGATTATTATTTTACCTAGTACCACCTAGGAGTTTTCATCAAATAAATCCTAAATTATTTTAGCAAGATTTAAACCTTCAACTTATTAGTACCTATTTCCTAAAACACTAATTATTTTAAATATCAAATTAGACTTAGCTTATAAACCCTTTTTATTTATTATTTGGCCTTAAAGCTTGGAATACTAGGATCATGGTAGTAGTGAGTTGAGTTCGTTTTATTTGTGAAAGTGGATTTTGGACTTGATTTTCTTTTGGGATGATCTAGAAAGTGCTGTAATTAATTTATATGAACTCTTTGCTAGATTTAGAAGATTGTCAAGGGTAGGGACCAACTTACTAGAGTTCATACCCTAAGCTTAAGGATAAGGTAAGTTCCCTTATATTCATGAAATTGATTTTATTTTATTATCTTGATTTGAAAGAAAGGTTGGTGAGCATCTCTTGCAAGCCCAAAATATTAGCACGATAGCTAATTTTTGAAAACTTCTATATTTGGAACCTTCTTATTTTGGAAACTTTCTACATTTGGAAAATTTCTAATTTTAGAAACTTCTAGATTTATAAATTTTAAAATATGTCAAGCATGACTTAGGAGCCAAGCATCAAACATTTTGATTTGTTTTGAATATGCAAGAGATGAATTTTTGATCATGCATATACTTTTCGAAAATCATAGCATGACTTATTTGAGCATGTGGCTCCTTCACTATGAATACTTGGAATAAATTATTGACTTAAAACCATGCCTTCTAAAATCTTTGTCCGGGTTGGAAAATGCTGTTTGGAATTGTATTGAGCTAAATTTTGTAGGTTCCACTTTGGAGCCTTATGAATTGTGAAGATTGAATAATGTTGAGTACTCAATGAGGGCTAGACCTTTATACTAGCCTTTGGTTGGTTTGGGGATATCTCTCGGTAGGTGGCTACCTCCGAGAGGTTGACTCTTTTCGATCAGGGCGTCAGTATAGAAGGTTGAGCCGTCCTCAGCTAGCGATGGGGTTCTAGTAGAACCGACGGCCGGAAGTGGGACAACCGGATTGGTTTGAGTGAGAGAGGGAGGAGAATCTCACTCGGTAGGATGTACACCTACCAGGTGTTGGGGGTCAAGTGCTTCACAGAAGTGAGAACCACCTCTGTGCCCTTTCACCACCTGACGAGGGTCATGTGCTTCACCTGGTGTGAGAGCCACCACTATGCCCTATCACATTAACTTGGTTGCTTTAATTGATGAGCTATTTCCGTGGAACTATTCTAAAGTGTCATTGGAATTTTATTCGAAGCTCAATATCTTTTAATTACTCATATCTTTCCAAATAGAATATTTTAAGAGCATTTTGCTTCATGACTTCTCACTACTATCTTTCAAGAAGTGAGAGTTAAACTTGTAAAGAAGGCATGACAAAGCTTTTGATATACTGTTAGTGCATGCATCATGAAAAGTATTTTGTCTTTTAGCCCAACTCACACACGGAGCTTACTGAGATTTTTATCTCATCACTCTTTTTATCATGATTTCAGGTTGATCTTACTGTGGGATGAGTAGCTAGTTGTAGCCTGCCTTGGAAGATTTTTCTGATATTTATTTTGTGTAATGCTTTGGGAGTCGAGAGTGGATAATTTTGTTTATGAATTTATTTCGAATTATTGGTTTGTAATAAATTTTAAGTTTAAAGTATTATTATTATTCTATTATTTTGAATGTGTGACCTAGTTATAAAGACCCATTGTCCTTTGGACGGGGCGACATCCCCGGCCCTGTCGGGCCTAGCTAGTGGGGTGTTACACTCCTCCTATGTCTGTAAAAGCTATAAGGAGCTTTCTTGGTCATGCAGGTTTTTAGAGGAGGTTCATCTTAGATTGCTCAAAAATTTCCAAACCTCTTACCTCTTTACTTAAAAAGGAAGCTGTGTTTACTTTTGATGAAAACTGCCTCAATGCTTTCACCATGCTTATGGTGAAATTGATCAATTCATCCATTTTGATTACACCTGATTGGTCTTTTCCATTTGAACTAATGTGTGATGCCAGTGGTTTTGCAGTAGGTGCAGTACTTGGACAATGGAGGAATAAGCATTTTCAACCCATATACTATGCAAGCAAGACTTTAACGGATGCACAAGAAAACTACACAACAACGGAGAAAGAATTGCTTGCTATAATGTTTGCTTTTGATAAATTTTGATCTTATCTTATTATGTCCAAAGTCATTGTGTATATGGACCACTCTACCCTAAAGTACCTACTAACCAAACATGATTCCAAACCACGATTGATAAGATGGGTACTATTATTGCAGGAATTTGATTTGGAGATTAGGGACAAAAAGGGTGCGGAAAACTTGGCTGCAGATCACTTGTCACGATTAGATAATCCCAATTTGGAATCATTGGTTGAGGAGGAAATCAATGACATCTTCCTAGATGAACAACTCTTGCTCATAGAAGGTGAGATTCCATACACCCCTTAGTTCGCAGACTTTGCTAATTACTTAGTTGCAGGAATTCTCCCAAAAGGTCTTACGATGCAACAAAAGAAGAAATTCCTCTCTGACATAAGGCACTACTTTTGGGAAGATCCATATTTATTTAAGTGCTGTGCGAACTAAATTATTTGGAGATGTGTGGACTCTAAGAAAGGAGAGGATATTTTAAGACATTGTCATGAAGGACTTGTTGGAGGCCACTACTAATAACACTGCATGAAAGGTGCTCGACTCTAGATTTTATTAGCCCACGTTGTTCAAAGATGTCCACAAGTTTGTTCAAAGTTGTGATAGGTGTCAACGTACATGTAATATTTCTAAATCTCATGAGATGCCATTACAAAATTTTCAAGCTTGTGAAGTATTTGATTGTTGGGAGATAGATTTCATGGGACCTTTTCCTAGTTCTTTGGGGAATAAATACATTTTGGTAGTAGTGGATTATGTTTATAAATGGGTAGAAGCCCAAGCTTTACCAACTAATGATGTAAGAGTTGTGGTAAAATTTCTAAAAAAACTTTTCACTTGTTTTGGTGTGCCTAAGATGCTCATTAGTGATAGGGGGATTCATTTTTGTAATGCACAAATGAAAAAAGTTCTCAAACATCTAGACGTGAACCATCGGTTTGCTACTCCCTATCATCTCCAAACGAGTGGACATGTTGAAGTGGTTAATAGGAAAATCAAAAGAATCTTGGAAAAAATTGATAACCATACTAGGAAGGATTGGACTCTAAAATTGGATGACATCCTTTGGGCATATCGAACAGCTTTTAAAATCCCAATTGGCACAACTCCTTTTTGATTAGTTTATGGAAAAACCTATCATTTACCTGTTGAGATTGCACATAAAGCTTATTGGGCTATCAAATTGGTTAACCTTGATATTGAGACAGCTGGAAAGTTAAGGCTGCTCCAACTCACAGCTTTGGAGGAGTTGCGCAAGGATGCTTATGATACTTCAATGCAATATAAAGAGAAGGCAAAAAGATGGCATGATAAGCATATCACTCGAAAACACGAATTTGAGAAAGGCGATCAAGTGTTGTTATTCAATTCTCGGTTGCGAATTTTTCCCGATAAGTTGAAATCTAAGTGGTCAGGTCCATATACGGTAAGTCAAATATTCCCTTTTGGTACCCTAGAGATTACTCACCCCACTTGGGGCACTTTTAAAGTCAATGGTAATCGCATGAAATGCTATGTTGGTGAAAGTCTTCACAATATAGATCAGGTGGATATGCTCTTAGACACTGCAAAATAGAACTTCTTGGGGTGTCTTGACTTCTTTCTTGTGTAGTATTTTCTTTCTTTTATTTTGATTTATTTTTCTTTTCTAGTTTTTATGCTTTGGTGTGTTTTTTTTGTATTTTCTTTTTAGGTACTTCAACAATGCCTCTTTCTCCAAGACCTCGACTCTTGTAGAAGAATGCCTACTGTAATGGAAGTATTTTCTCTCTTATCTTTTCCCTTTATAGTTTTGGTCCCATGGCAATTATTCCTTATTCTATTTATTTGGCCATTGAGGACAATGTCCAGTTTAAGTGTGGGGGAGTGGTTAGATTAAGAATTCTTCTATACTTCATTCTTCTTGTGAGAAAAATTTTCAAAACTTTTTCAAATTTTTATTTGACTTTCAAGATATATTTTTAATGCATGTCTTTGTGACAGATCATAAAGCATAGGTTATATGTCAACTGTGGCTTATGCATGACTTTTTGCACGCACTTGGACTAAGTAGTTCTTGATCATATGCTTTACATTATTTTTAAACCTGTTTTTATGCTAAAATTCATTGAGCATTTTAGAGCTTACTTGAATACTTCTTGAGGCAAGAAAAGAAAGACATTCATGATTTAACTTAGGGATGATGGTAATAGGCCTTCTTTGGATAGTTTGAGCTTTTCAAACCTACCTATATTATATTATCCCTAGTGCCTATTTTGAGCCAAAAGTTGTCAATTTATTTTTTTAAACCCGTTATCATACTTTTTCTATTACTTCTTTCTGAGAGTTTGATAATTCTTCCAAATCTTTGATTGTTCAGGATGGATATAAGTACAAGTAGGGATGAGGGTGAAAGCGTGTGTAAATGTCATGACTTGTTACTTTCAGTCATGCATCATTGTTGAGTGGAGTTGTGAAAGGAGAGAAAAAAAAAAAAAGGAGAAAAGAGAACTTGAGAACAACAAGAAAGCTGCTAGAAGAGGTTGAAAAAGAAAAGAAAACTGAAAGACAAACAAAAGCAGCATTTGGAAGGAAAGAAAAAGAAAAAGAAAAGCTAAAAGAGAAAGAGAAGAAAGAGCACAGGAAGAGAGTTGGAAAAATTGCTGAAATTTTTGATGATCTTATGTAGAGTTATTGAGAAGTTAAGGATTATTGAGAAAAAAAAGAATGCAAGATTTGCTTGAACTATTATAATTGCTATACAAGGTTATGGGTTTTGATTGATTTTGGAATAGGAGAGCAAGAAAAGTTTGGAATTTCTTGGTACATTTGGTTTATCCTTTTCTTGTAAACTCTCATCTTCTTTGATATTTGATTTCCTATATCCTTTGTTTGAAAGCTACATTACAAACCCTTTAGCCTTACATTACAAGATTAAAAGTCTTACTTGACCTAAGTAGAATCATGATATGTCTCAGATTAGTGGAGAGAGTGTATGAAAAGTAAGCTTATGGAATACATATTCTTTTTGAACTAAATTCTTTCCAATGATTTGAGAATATTGTTAAGTGTTGAGATGGTTCTACTAGTCATTATTCACTTACACAAGTCTTTCATTTGTCACGAAAGATATGGTAGCATGTGTTTTATTGTTTTGAATAAAGAAAGCATTGACATGCTATTTTGAAATTGATTGAGTGATTTTGTAAAACCTTGTGTTTTTCCTACTTGTCTTTGATACTTTACTTGAGAACAAGCAAAGAGCTAAGTGTGGGGGAATATGATAGGGCCTAAATTAGTCATATATTTCATAGTTATTTGAGGCTATTTTGTGATACATTTTGTTCAATAACTAGTTATATTCCTTCATATTGGAGATTTTACCCTTGGAAAGGTATTTTGTGTTTTATTTTAGATTTTAGGGGTAAAACAAGACAAAAATGTCGCAAAACAAAACAGAGGTGGCACCGGACAGGATAGAGGAATCGGCGCCGGCCATATGCATGCTGGCACGCACTTTGAGTTGATTAAAAAATTAGTGAAACGGAGCAGAATAGAACCAAACAGGCGTCGGCTGCACTCTGGAAAGAATGGTGCGAAAATCAAGAAAAATCGACGAACGACAGAAGAAACAGATCACAACTGGCGCTGGCCCTAGGCAGGACAGGCGGCGTCGGCTACATTCTGATGCTGAGGTGGTGCCTCGATTTTTGTGCACAATTTTTAGAAATTTGCAGAGTTTTAGTATTTTTCTACTTGTAGTCAACTAAGAACCCTAGAGGAACAATTTTAGGCAATTCTAAATCCTATAAATAGAAGGAAAACACAAGGGAAATGAGAGAATTCGTGGATCTAAACTTCAAATCACTCAAATCAAGGAGGAATTCTACCAATTCAATGAGGATTGTGCAAGAGGGCCTACAAAGGAAGAAGAATGAGGCTTGTCTATAAGTGCTTTCTTTTACTTTGTTTTCTTTTCCTTGAACAATGATGTATTAATTGTTTTATTGTAATTAGACATTATTTTAGGTATTTATGACTTTTAGAGTTGCTTTGATCTTTTGATTAATTGATTGTTATTCTTGGTATTTAATTACTCGTGCTAATTACGAGATTAGTTGGTTGTTTCTTTCTATTAATTTGCTTGAAAAAGGGGTTGATGGTAGTTTCAATTCATTAGTTTCACATTTGTTGTCTCTTAACTTGCTTGAAAAAGAGGTTAATTGCGAAGAACAAGGTAATTAAAGGTTAATTGATGTCTACTAGAATATGGATTCATTGGTTAACTTCATGTTTTATGTTTGCCAGAATATGGAAATTTAATCAAGGATTGTGTTTAATGAATCTTTTGGGAGAATTAGTTGAGACAGAATATGTGATACTAATTTGTCAAGAAGATAGTGATTTCATGGATTGAAAAAGAAGTGAATCTATCTTAATCCTTCATGATGCCAAGAGAATAATTGATGTGTTTAGATTTGGGCATAAAAATCATACAAAAACTAAGCACATTTCCGATTAAGTTTAAATTAAAACGTTGGACCCAAATCACACATATGAGCAAGCGTACTTATCATTACTGAGCATAAGGTTCAAATGAGTATCGATCCTTAAGGAACAAGTAAACATTAATTACCCATCTTTTATTGTTTAACCGATTCAATAAAGTGAAAATAAAATAAAAAGGAAAACTAAAAAGAAAATAAAATAAAAATATGTACATGTCACGGATGGAGAAGTATGCAACTCAAACCATTGATTAGACAACCATGATCTTCAAGAACTTAACTATTATCATAATCAATCATTCTCTCGACACCATGAAGGATTAAGGTAAATTAGCATCACTCTGTCAGTCTCAACTAATTACTACCTTCTAGATAAATTAGCATCACTTGGTCTGTCTCAACTAATTATCCAAAAGATGCATTAAACATAATCCTTAATTAAATTTCCGTGGTCTGAAAAATTTAAAATATGAAATTAATCAATGAATCATTGGTCTGGCAAACATCAATTAACCTTTAATTACTCAATCATAAGTAATTAACCTCTTTGGTCTAGCAAGTTAACAGCCAATGAATGCGAAAATTAATCAATTGCAACCATCATCAACCTCTTTGGTCTAGCAAGTTAACAATAGAAACAACCAACTAATCTCGAAATATGCCCAAGTAATTAAATACCAAGAAGAACAGTCAGTTAATCAAAAGATCAAATAACTCCAAGAATCGTGGTTATCTAAAACAATGTCAAATTACAATAGAACAATTAAAACATCATTGTCAAGGAAAAGAAAACAAAGTAAAAGAAAGAACTCATAGACAAGCCTCCTTTTTTTTCCTTTGAAAACCTTCTTATACAACCCTCCTTGAACTTGAAGAATTCCTCCTTAGACTGAGTGATTTTCTATGATGATCAATGAATTCTCCCCTTTTTCCTTATGTTTTTCATCTATTTATAGGCTTAAGAAATGCCTAAACGCGTAGGTACAAAGTTCTTGGCTAAGTAGAAGTTGGAAGATGCTAAAACTTCCCAGATTTTCAAAAACGCGTCAAAAGATCGCAGCACCACCTCAGAACAGACCACAGCCGGTACCGCCTTGGTCACTCGGAGCCGGCATCGCCTGTGTTTTGTTTCTCCACTTGTTTGCCTATTTTTCTCCGAATTTTGCGCATACATTCCAGACTGCAGCTGGCACCGCCTCCAGCCTTACAGCCGGCGCCGGTTAGGCTCTGTTCTACTCTGCTTCTCTAATTTTTCCATCGCTTTGAAGTTCGTGCATCCAGTGTACAGCCGGTGCCGCCTCTGCTCTGTTTCGTGACGGTTTTGCTTCGTTTTACCCAAAAACCTGAAATAATGACCAAAATACCTTTCCAATGGTAAAATCTCAAATATGAAAGAATATGACTAGTTATTGCACAAAATGTATTACAAAAGAGCCTCAAATAACTACGCAAAATATAACCAAATTAGCCCCTATCATATTCCCCCACACTTAGCTCTTTGCTTGTCCTCTTGTAAAGCATCAAGAACAAGTAGAAAAAAAAACACAAGGTTTTACTCACATCACTCAATCAATTCCCAAAACATATCTTCAATGCTTTCTTTACTTATGAACATAAAACATATGATACTAAATCTTTCATAGCCAATGCAAGACTTGTGTAGTGATAAATGACTTAGTAGAACTATCACAATACTTCACAATATTCTCAAACCAATAGAAAGAAGTTAGTTCAAAAAGAATATGCATTCCATATGCTTACCTTTCATACACTCTCTCCACTAATCCGAGACATATCATGATTTTACTTAGATTAAGTAGGACTTTTAAGCTTGTAATGTAAGGCTAAAGGTTTGTAATGCGGCTTAGCAAACGAAGGATATTGGAACATCAAAAGTCAAAGAAAAACTGAGAGTGAGCAAGAAAAGGGTAACCAAAATAAACCTATAATTCCCAACTCTTCTTGCTCTCTTATTCCAAGAACCAATCAAACCATAACCTTATATAACAACCCTTACGCATTTCAAGCAAATCCTACATTGCTATTTCTTTTCATCAATTCTTTTCCTCACAAGATCAATCAATTTTCCAGCAATGGTAGCAAGTATCTTATATGAACTTACTTTTACAGTTCATTCACCATCCCTTTTGTGATTTTTTCCCTCTTTTTGTCTTCAATTCTTTCTTCTTTTACTCCTCTTTTTCTTTTTCTGCTACTGTTCTTTTCTTTTTCATTTACTTTTCTTTCTAGTAGCTTGTTGTTTTCTCTCTTCACTCGTTTCTTTTCTTCTTTCTCATCTTTTTTCAGCTCGCATTCTTTTCTTTCTCAATCTTTCAACTTCTTCCTTTCATTCCACTTCCTCTCTTTTTTCCAGCTCCAATTGTAATTGATCCTTGACTGAAAATAACAAGTCATGATCTCTCTCACTGCATTGTTCTCAACATACATACACTTTCATCCTTGAAGAGCATAAAGATTTGGAAACTATACAAACTCTCAGCACAAGTAATGGACAAAATATCGTGACGGGTTGTAAAGAAAGAAATCACCAATTTAAGCTCAAAATAGGCACTAGGGATACTATAGCACTAGGTTGGCCTGAAAAGCTCAAACTATCCAAAGAAGGCCTATTACCGTCATCCCTAAGTTAAATCATGAATGTCTTTCTTATTTCGCCTCGAGAGGTATTCAAGTAAGTTCTAGAATGCTCCACGCATTTTAGAGAAAAAAAACAGGTTTAAGAATAATGCAAAGAATTTGATCAAGAACCACTTTGTCCAAGTGAGTGCAAAAAGTCATGCATAAGCCATAAATGATCTAGAACATATGCTCTATCATTCATCATAAAGACATGCACTAAAAATACGGCTTGAAATCTTCAGAAAATCAGAAAATTTTTGAAAATTTTTGTTAATTTTGTTCCCAAGAAAGCTAAAGAGTATGCAGAAGACTTGTCAATCAAACCACTCCCCCACACTTAAACTGGACGTTGTTCTCAATGGCCAAATAAATAGAACCAAAACAATCAATACCAAGGGACCAAAAAGATAAAGAAGAAGAGATAAGAAAAACAAACTTCCATTAATCGTGTTGTACAAGAGCTGAATGCTTGAAGAGGGAGGCATCATCAAAGTACCTATAAAAAATACAAAAGAAAATACCTAAGCATAAATCTAGAAAATAAAAGAAAGCAAAAACAGAAAAAATGGAAAATACAATGAAAAGAAAGTCAAACTAACTAGAATAAAATCATGAAAAGAGAAAGAAAAAAAACAACAAGAGTGAGCAAGAATGCATCATCAGTCCATCGCAGCATCATCACCCTCATCCTCCTCCTCATCGGCAAGTGTGGAGGTGCCCGCACCATTGTGTGGCCTAGAAGAATGCTGCCTCAACTTAGTCAAATGTTGCTCCATGGTAACTTACCGTCATGCCATATCCTCCATAGTACCATGCAAGCGTAGGAGCATCTCCATTTGCTGGTCGAGGCGCCCCAGTACTGTGGTCTCAAAGTCAGTCCGGGAGTGGGACTGAGAACTGCCAACTCTAGCATGTGCCGGTGGTGGTGGCTACTCCTCTTCCACTGTAGGTGGTCTAACCTGACTGGGATGTTGGACCTCGAAGGGTGTGAGCCATTTATTCAATTATGGGCTGTACTTATATCCGCAACTCATGAGAGTTTGCTCGGTGACCATATCGTGCTCAATGGTAGCCTCCATGAGTTCTCCCTCAAGACTCAACCCAAAGTCCTTTAGAATCTTCATGATAATCAAGGGAAAAACAAAGGCTTTTGTGGAAAGACGATGATGAACTACTTCTCTAATAGATTGAATGATCAAAGGAGCAAGAGGGATAGGTAATGTGTTCATCATCCGGTGCAAAATATAAGTGTCGATAAGCCTAGTTTTATTAAAACCACTGGCCCGGGGGACAACATTAAACCCAAACATATACACCAATGCACGAAAGTTGGCTGCCAAATCATTGTTAAAATAAAAACTGTTAGCTTGGAAGGCATTATGCTTGTATAAGCCTAGGGTTGCTCGCATCCCTCCAACATCCTAATTCGAATCCGACAGAATCTTTTGATTATTTACATCAATACCTTGCCAAATATCATCATCAAAAACCTGGAGGAGGTTAGCTAATTAGTTTTGGGTGATGACAATAGGAACTCCCTTCAGTCGTGTTTCAATATATGGAAGATGCTTATTCCCCTTGTCCGTCATATTAGCATAAAATTCCTTGACAAGTACGGGACAATACCTCATTTTCAATTGGACTATGGATCCCCAACCTAGCCATCTAAACATCATTCCTAATTTGAGTGCTCGGTCTAAGGTGGGGGAAAAGGTACGCTCAACAATAATTTTGTTTGAAGCTCGCCTACTATACCATTCCGCACACGAGGCATCAACAAACTCTGTAGGTCTAAGAGATAAGGGGTCAACAGATGATGGAACTGAGGACGAGGAAGTTCTTGCCCTTTTAGATGGCTGACTCCTTGCTCTAGACATGGCCAAAGAAGGAATGGAACAATAGGAAGAGGGAACTAAGATGCTCAATCACTGGAGAGAGTATAGCAACCTTCGCACAAAACAAATCCTAAAATGGCACACAACCCTCAACTAAGCTCACAGCGCACAAACCCCAAACTCCTTCAATGTATATCTACTCCAACACCCACTCAATCAATCACTGTCAACCACTTCAATACAACCTGCACAATGTATGTAAGAATCCATGGTAAAGCATAACTTATGCTAATATCCTCAAGACATGCTAGTAAACGTGATCATGTGAATGAAGGCAATATCATGGTATGATGTGATCAACAATGCAGTTTCAATATATTCAAGTACCACCAATAACCATGAGTCTAGCCCGAGCTATATGAATTCTTGATTGTTTACGAGCATGAATAAGTAGTAAATGCTCAATAACTCCTAAGGTAATCCAATGAATGAAACTCAACGAAAAAAATGGACAATCATAGCATATATATATATATATATATATATATATTAATTTTCGGCCAACATTGTTCATACAATTAGACAAAATCAATTCCATCAATGCAACCGTAGGACTTAAGTAAAAATCATACCTTTAGGCTTTTCTATGCATGGGCAAGAAAAAGATGTAAACTTTCTGCAAAAAGCTACCCCATTTTCTTGTGGATTGAAGGGGCTATTGGTGTGAAAAATCAAAGCTTGTGATGTGTGTGATCCGTAGGATCAACAAAGAAGAAGGTAAAAGATGTTATGGAGCTGTTTAGAAGCTGAAAAAAAATCAAATGTTGGGCACTTATAGGTGTGAAGCCGGCATGGGTTGAGAGGATTTGCGAGGGAGAGGAAGGTTTGAAGAAAAAAAATGGCCAAAATGGCCCTTTAATTGGGGTCCTCCCGACAGGAACCGGCGCCGGCTCTGGTCTGTCCGGGTCACTATTTTTTTTTTAATGTAAGAAAAATGATGAATATGCAGTAATGACGAATAATGAAATTTAATTCATGAAGACACGATAAAAAGAACAAAACAAAATGACCAAAATAAAAATTATTTCAAACAGCAAAAAAAATGACTTCACTGCTTTCCACGACCTACACCTATAAAATATAAGAAGAAAGTTAGATAACCAAAATTCATATTTAAAACAAGATTAAAAGAAGAAAAAGTTAGTCAATTACACATTGTCAAAGTTAGTAGGTTAGATTATAAGGGTATACAAGATACACACTATACAAAAGATAGCACCTTTTTGCGAAAAGAACAATTGTACATAATTTACATATTTACGCATTTACATATTTACATGGTTAAATCAACAAAATTCAGGCTTTCATGCTATTGTTCCCCGACAATGACGCCAAAAACTTGATGCGTTTAGATTTGGGCATAAAAATCATACAAAAACTAAGCACATTCCCAATCAAGTTTAAATTAAAACGTTGGACCCAAATCACACATATGAGCAAGCGTACTCATCATTACTGAGCATAGGGTTCAAAGGAGTGTCGATCCTCAAGGAACAAGTAAACATTAATTACCTCTCTTTTATTGTTTAACCGACTCAACAAAGTGAAAATCAAATAAAAAGAAAAACTAAAAAGAAAATAAAATAAAAATATGTACATGTCAAGGATGGAGAAGTATGCAACTCAAACCATTGATTAGACAACCATGATCTTCAAGAATTTAACCATTATCATAATCAATCATTCTCTCGGCACCATAAAGGATTAAGGTAAATTAGCATCACTTGGTCAGTCTCAACTAATTACTACCTTCTAGATAAATTAGCATCACTTGGTTTGTCTCAACTAATTCATCCAAAAGATGCATTAAACACAATCCTTAATTAAATTTTCGTGGTCTGGCAAATTTAAAACATAAAATTAATCAATGAATCATTGGTCTGGGAAACATCAATTGACCTTTAATTGCTCAATCATCAGCAATTAACCTCTTTAGTCTAGCAAGTTAACAGCCAATGAATGCGAAAATTAATCAATTACAACCATCATTAACCTCTTTGGTCTAACAAGTTAACAATAGAAACAACCAACTAATCTCGAAATATGCCCAAGTAATTAAATACCAAGAAGAACAGTCAATTAATCAAAAGATCAAATAACTCCAAGAATTATGATTATCTAAAACAATGTCAAATTACAATAGAACAATTAAAACATCATTGTCAAGAAAAAGAAAACAAAGTAAAAGAAAGAACTCATAGACAAGCCTCCTTCTTCTTCATTTGAAAACCTTCTTGTACAACCCTCCTTGAACTTGAAGAATTCCTCCTTAGACTGAGTGATTTTCTATGATGATCAATGAATTCTCCCATTTTTCCTTGTGTTTTTCATTTATTTATAGGGTTAAGAAGTGCCTAAACTCATAGGTATAAAGTTTTTGGCGGAGTAGAAGTTGGAAGATGCTAAAACTCCCCAAATTTCAAAAACGCGTTAAAAGATCGCAACACCGCCTCAAGAATAGACCACAGCCAACGCCGTCTTGGTCCTTCGGAGCCGGCGCCGCCTGTGTTCTATTTCTCCACTCGTTTGCCGATTTTTCTCCGAATTTTGCTCATACATTCTAGACTGTAGCCGGCGCCACCTCTAGCCTTACAGCCAGCGCCGGTTAGGCTCTGTTCTACTCTGCTTCTCCAATTTTTCCATCGCTTTGAAGTCCGTCCATCCAGTGTATAGCCGACGCCGGTTCCAGGCTTCCTGCCGACGCCGCCTCTGCTCTGTTTCATGACGGTTTTGCTTTGTTTTACCCAAAAACCTAAAATAATGACCAAAATACCTTTCCAAGGGTAAAATCTCAAATATGAAAGAATATGACTAGTTATTGCACAAAATGTATTACAAAAGAGCCTCAAATAACTACGCAAAATATAACCAAATTAGCCCCTATCAATAATTAACTATGATAATGATTGAATACTTTAAGATCATATTTGTCAAAATAATGGTTTGAGTTACAGAATTCTCCATCATTGACATGTATATATTCTTTTATTTCATTTTATTTTCTTTTTTATTTCTTTTCCACTTTATTAGGTCGGTTAAACAATGAAAGAGAATGGATTAATGCATACTTGTTCCTTGAGGATCGACACTCGTTTAAACCCTATGTTATGCTTAATGATGAGTACACTTCCTCATATGTGTAATTTGAGGTTTGAAGGCATGGAAAGCGGGAAACACGGAGCATGCAACAGAAGCGAACATAAAAAAAAACTGGAAAAACACAAGAACAGGGATTCCAGGGCAGAGCCAGCACCGGCTTCGGCTGCCCTAGCCGGCGCTGGTTGCGCTCTGTCCTAATCCCAAGGTTATAAAAAATTTACCTCTCCTTCTGGTTCTCAATGGTGGCTGGACTAGAATGTGCGCAACGGGGGTAGGTATGCTGGTGGAAGCCTCAGGTGCGATTCCTGCAAGCCTCCTACTCCGCCTTTGCATGTATATGAATGCCCAACTCTTGGTCTTCCAGTATATGGTCTACTTAACTACTATTTGGTGAACAACTAACAGGCTAGGAAATTTTTCTGGAGAGAGAGAGAGAGACGACTGGCTATTCCACAGAGAAGAAGCCGTCTCTCTTGTGTGTCTGATTTACACCAATGTTGTTTCCAATCCTCCTGTTTAACCTAAATAAAAAACCCTAGGTTAAACTAGACTGGGCCATTGGACTCTTGATTTAACCTATTGGGCTTAATTAATTATTCTAATTAGAACCAAGTCAATGGCCCAACAAATAATTAATTTTTCAGCCCAAATAAACTAGTCCAATTAAATATGCCTAAATCAGTTTAGTCCAAGGTTAATCCCTAATTATTCAAATTGGGCTAAAGCCCTGAATAATTAATTAACCAACCAAACAAATTTAATTAATTCTCTCTCCATGGACCTTTATTTTATTCTAGACTAATAATTGAATCAGGTTACTTAAATAAAATAAATTCTGTTTAATTTAAGATCAATTCCTTAGCTCATATTTAATTAGGACTCACGGTCTATACTGGGGACCAAAGGACACACCGCATTGGCTACTAACATGACCAAAATACCATTGCTGTATAAATAACTGTATTTTGAATTTTAAATATTTTCTAATATCACCATAAGGAAATATTGACCCCAAGGACAGTGCTGCGTTAGCAAAGTCTCCGACCCACATGTGTAATGACTAAAATACCCCTCTATACATCCTCGTACATTCAGAGTGGAAAAAGTGTACTAACACTTCTCTAAATGACATCAACCATCCTGAGGCCTCTAGTCTAATGATCCACGACTTCTTGGATTGTTTTCGCTTTCCAAGGGAGCTATCCTAAAGGAAACTCCAAGTCATGTTTCCCAGGGCGCAGGATATTAGATCGTTTAGACAACCACAATGGGCGATATAGTATAGAAACTATCTTGTACAAGTCTATTTTAACTAACTAGTAACACATACCCAACATGCAAGTATATTGATAGAACCTCAACTATAGCATATCAAAGTAAATGCTTCCAGCTTTGTTAAACCACCAACTCAAACTCAAGTCGTAGACTACTAGTCCACGCTGTAGCGGTAGTAGTCTAGGTTTCTACCATATAGTACTTTTAGAAATCTCTACTACAGGTCATGTTCTACGTATTCGAAATACACTTATGTCATGAAGTGAATGGACTACTCATTGGCTAAAGGTAAGCCATTCCCCATTTAAAATTCACAACATAACAACCTAAACATGATGAGATTCCCATTCTCATCAATCGGTTAAGAACGAATGTTTATGTGTTAAGTAACTCATGATCCATACTTTACTGTGAAAGACCTTCATTCACATGGGCCACTTACTTAAACATAATGGGTCTTTTCCAAACGTAATTATGCACAAATAAAATTGAAAATTCACAAATAATTTCTGAAAATAAATTCTTTTATTAAAATATTCGATTGTTACATTAGAAACCTAGTCTAAGAGAGCATACATCCCAACACATACAACCACAAGGGGCGATATAGTATAGAAACTATCTTGTACAAGTCTATCTTAACTAACTAGTCTCACATACCCAACATGCAAGTATTTGGCCCTACGATAGAATCTCAACTATAACATATAAAAGTATATGCTTCCAACTTTGTCAGACTACCAACTCATACTCAAGTCGTAGAGTACTAGTCCACGCTGTAGCGGTAGTAGTCTACGTTTCTACCATATTGTACTTTTAGAAACCACTATTACAAGTCCTGTTCTACGTATTCGAAATACGCTTATGTCATGAAGTGAGTGGACGACTCACTGGCTAAAGGTAAGTCATTCCCCATTCAGAATTCACAACATAATGACCTAAACATGATGAGATTCCCATTCTTATCAATCGGTTAAGAACAAAAGTTTATATCTTAAGTAATCCGTGATCCATACCTTATTGTGAAAGACCTCCATTAACATGGACCACTTACCTAAACACAATGGGTCTTTTCCAAACGTAATTGTACACAAATAAAATTGTAAATTCACAAACAATTACTGAAAATAAATTCTTTTATTAAAAACATTCGATTTTTTACATTAGAAACCTAGTCTAAGAGGGCATACATCCCAACACAAACAACGACAAGGGGCGATATAGTATAGAAACTATCTTGTACAAGTCTGTCTTAACTAACTAGTCACATACCTGACATGCAAGTATATTGGCCCTACGATAGAACCTCAACTATAGCATATCAAAGTATATGCTTCCACCTTCGTCAGACCACCAACTCATACTCAAGTCGTAGAGTACTAGTCCACACTGAAGCGATAGTAGTCTAGGTTTCTACCATATAGTACTTTTAGAAACCACTATTACAAGTCCTGTTCTACGTTTTCAAAATACATTTATGTCATAAAGTGAGTGGACTACTCACTGGCTAAAAGTAAGCCATTTCCCATTTAGAATTTACAATATAATAACCTAGATATGATGAGATTCGCATTCTCATCAATCGGTTAAGAACAAAAGTTTATGTATTAAGTAACCCATGATTCATACCTTACTGTGAAAGACCTCCATTCATATGGACCACTTACCTAAACACAATGGGTCTTTTCCATACGTAATTGTGCACAAATAAAATTATAAATTTACAAATAATTTCTAAAAATAAATTCTTTTATTAAAAACATTCAATTTTTTACATCAAAAACCTAGTCTAAGAGGGCATACATCCCAACAGGGTTAACATTTTAATTTAACTTGATTGAGAATGTGCTTATTTTTATATGATTTTTGTACCCAAATAAAGACACATCATTAGACTTTGATTCCAATCTCTGGAGTCCTGACAAGACTGCCTATGGGATGGATATTGGGTACAACATGAAGCAAGTAAAAGTAGTTGAGAGGATTGATAAAGGATTCAATACTCCTAAAAGTAGGAGCGAATATCTCATGGCCACCACTTGTAGGAATCACTACTCAAGAAGTCCTTGTATATTAGAAATGGTTCTAATTGATACATATGATGAGAAGTGGATTCCGGAAATAAGTACGAAAATAATTAGGCCATAATTAAATTATTATTCTGGAAGGAGTTGGCTCTAATTTCGTTCTCCATACCAAATGAGATATTATATAGTGAAAGGAGTTTATTGCACTGTTATTTGATATTGAAAGTTTCATGTCAAGCTACTTGACTTTCTAGACTTTTGGGCAGTCATGATGTATTGCTAGATACTACTCATTATATGCTGAATATTGATTTATTAATTAGAAAACTAATAAGTCAATATTTATTAGAGCTAATAAGTTAATTCTAAAATTATTAAGGATTATTAATCTTAAAGATGTTTAGATTAGTTCATATTTTGCTGCTAATAGACTGGGAAACCTAATAGTCACATATAATAGAGAATTTAGTGCTCAAGATATTATTTGATAACATTATAGGGTTGATTGTGAAAAGAAGAAGTTATTATGTTCAAATTATAATTAGTTATAATTTGTGAGCTACATTATAATTAACTATAATCATAAGAATTATAGGTAATTAAGAATCCATATACGTAATGGATTCTAATTACCAAATTCAAGATGAAATATATGAATATATATTTTCCGTGGGATTATAATTAATGTGGTTTTTTCCACAAAAAAGTTTCTCTTGAAAAACTAGAGAGCCCTCTTATCTTATTCTTCTTCTGAAAGTCACAGAAAACCTAGCCGCCATAGTAATTTTTTCTAGCACAAAAATTCTGGTGTTTTCTTGAGCACCATACTTGTGTGGATTTTATTAGAGACAATCCTACACCTGGATTGTGGTGTTTCGACAGAACGAAGGAGAAGACATTCTCTGTGTTTGCTGGATCGTGTCGCAGAGAACACTAAGTGGGGAAGTTTTTGTTTCACAGAGGCACAAGGTATAATTTTCTCATATTTTGATTCCGTTAATGCATAAACGTGACCCTCAGTGTGGAATTCTTGTTTCTTCCACTATGTAACTATGGTTTTGCATGAAGAATACCTAGCAGTGGTATTAGAGCCTTTGTTTATGCGTTAATGAGTTGGATTTTTTTGCCATGAAATATGTTTCATCGTTGCCTCTGCGTCCTCTATGAAAAATTATTTTTGCGTGAGTAGTTTGTGATTTTTTTTTATTCTGTGGGCTTTGGTTGCGACAAGCATGTTTCTATAAAAGTTATAGGAATGTTTTATGACAAGAATTAAAGTGTTAATTTTTGCGTTAATTCTTGCAAAAATGAAAATTGTTTTTCTGGGCGTGTTGTTTCTGTAATTGGAAAAAATGAAATTGTTTTCCCGAATCTGTCATGTTTCTTGAACAAATTTTGATTTGTTCTAGTTTTGCTTTACTAAAAGTTTTGAATCAGTTTATAGAATGAAAAAAAAAAAAAAAATGGAATCAATCAGAGAATTGTTCTCCGAAATTGTCGCAGATTCTTTGAAGAGTTTTTCCAGAAATCATTTTTGGGAAGACGTTGAAGAGAAAAAAAAAATTATTTTGCCCCAAGCCTCGGCTCATTAGGAGTTAAGCAGCGGCTTGATGAACAAGAATTCCAAGCCATGAGCCATGGCTTGCCTAGTTTTAGCTCCCAGAATATGCGCCTCACGTGGGTTGTGCTTTGTAATCTTGGGGAGGGCTATACAAAGCCTCCCTAGGATGCAATTCCTATTCTATTATAAATTTTTTTTCCCTTTCTCATTTATTTTGTCCAAGACCCGATTTGTCTTCTTGTGATGGCCCACAAATCCATTTTCGTTTTTTTCACTTAATGCCTAGTTTTTTCCAAAATTTATACTTTGGGACTATCATATTAATTTTCCAAAATTCTTGGTTTAGGAAAATAATATATTTTCTAAAATAATGATTTTAGATTATATACTATTTTAATTCCTAAAATATTATTTTAGAATATATATTATTTTAATTCCTTCAATATGGTTTTAGAAATTAATATATTATCTAAAATATTAATTTTAGATTATATATTATTTTAATTCCTAAAATATGATTTTAGCAATTAAAATATTTTCTAAAATAGTGATTTTAGAATTTATTCTATAGTGATTTTGGAATTAAATTTTGGCATTAAAATATGTTCTAAAATATTAATTTTAGAATTTATTCTATTTTTTCAAAATAGTGATTTTGGAATTATTTGCCATGTTTAATTTTATTTTGAGCATAACATTAGCATGGTGGTTTGGTTATGTACTATTAGGCCCAATTAAATTGTTCATGCATTTTAGCACTTTGGTTTTGAATTAAAATAAGGCCTGCGAGTCCTGCCTTCTCTATTTTTTTAGGTGTAAATTTCTCTTCTCATCTAAACTTCTCTCGAATGTAACTCGAGGTTTCTTTATTAGAATTTTATGTAATTAGATTACATAGTTTAGATAGAATAGAATTTATTGCAAGTTCAAGAGAAGATGATCAAGACCAAGAGGAGGATGGTAAGGTTTTCTTCCTATATCATGCGTGAACACTTAGGATTGGCCAAATTAATTTCCTTTGTGGCACAAGAAAATTAATATAGTAAGGTCCATAACCAAACCACATTATTATTATGTAATGTATGGATATGATGATATTATGCACGTTATGTTAAGACACAAATATCACAAAATCCCTCAATCAAAATTAAACCTAATGCCTTCCATTAATATAGTAAGAATGGGAGTCTTTTTTTCAGACCAAGTTATTGGGCTAGCCCAAGCCTACTTGACATTGGGCATGTTCAAGTTATGAAATTTTAAATTCCCGATTAATGGGTTGGGTTTAACTAATTTCTTTATCCTAGTTGGACTAACTCAAGCATAAAGAAAATTAAAGGCAAGATTGGGCTAGCTTAAAAGCTTTAAGATTAAAATATGTTAATCACCTAATGATCTGGTAATTACATATGATGTAATTGGTATTTGATACCTACCATTGAATTTAAGGGTGGCTTGTTGGGCAAACCCAAGGTCATCCTTGAAGAATTTGGATGCCGGTCCACTATGAAAGTTTCCAACGGACTTTCTCAAATCAATAGTGGGGGCTATTAGTTTGAGTAAAATAGTGGAATAATAAAGAGCTAAATTAAAGACCTAATTATTTGCGTTACATGTGCATATACAATAGGTTAATTTTGTCTATCTTTACATTTGGGTCATCTGCATTATGTCGACCAACCTAAACCCGTGTAGCATCTTGGAAACCAACAAATTAATTGAAACAGACTTTCTGGACTGGTATAGAATTTGGAGAATTGCTCCCAAGTCAGAAAAGTCGCTCTACGTGTTAGATGCTCCTATTCCACTACCACCAGCGCAACATGCTTATACTGATGAGCATGTATCCATAAGAAGCATAAAGAGGATAGTGGCATGGCATCCTATGTAATATTTGCGTCAATGACCCCTAAATTGTAAAAACAGCATATGCATATGGATGCTTACTAGATTGTATTATATCTTTGAGAGTTGTTTGATGCCTAAGCTAGAATAGAAAGATATGAGATATCAAAATAACTATTTCGTTCATAGATGGTTGCGGGAACTTCTATGGCCACTTATGGGATGAAGATGTTGGGCTTAATTGAAAAGTTCGAATCTCTTAGTTTTGTGATGGACAATGAATTAAGTATCGACTTAATTCTGCAATCTTTACCAAGTAGTTTTTTTCACAATTTGTGATTAAATACTAGATGAACAACATTGATTCTCCCATACCCGAGTTAATCAATCTACTCAAAACTGTGGAATCCTCCATAAAGAAGGAATCTAATGCAGTTATGTTAGTAGAATCTTCTTTTTCTAGGAAGAAAGTTCTTAAGAAGAAGAAGAAGGCTTCTACTAAGCCCAAAGGTGGTGTAAAAAAGAAGGAGGTGGCCACCAAAAACCCATGCCATCATTCTGGAAAGATGGGTCATTGGAGGCGCAACTGCAAAGCCTACTTGGATACCGTTAAGGAAAAAAAGTAGAAGGAGAAGCTTGCGGGCACTTCTACTTCTACTCCTAGTATGTTTATGATTGAGGTTAATATTACATTTAGAAATAAGATTGGGTATTAAATATCGGATGTGGATCTTATTTGTGCAATAAGTTGCAGGGATTAAAGGACAGTAGAAAGCTTGAGAAGGGCGACGTGGACCTACAAACTACAAATGGAGCAAAGGTTGCTGCACTTGCTGCGGGGACTTACGAGCTACACCTGCCTTCAGGATTAGTTTTAGAACTACAAAACTGTTATTTTGTACCAGTTTTATTGAAAAAAATTATCTCAGTTGCGTGTTTAGACTTGTGTGGATTTCATTTAATTTTTAAGAATAAATGTTGTTCTTTTTCATTGAATGATATTCATTATGGTTTCACAACTTTGGTTAATGGTTTATATATTCTAGATATGGATAATCCACATCTTAATTTAAACAATAAGAAACTAAGGATAGATAATTCAACCTCATCTTATTTATGGCATTGTCGTTTAGGCCATATAAATGAGAATTGCATTTTTAGGTGATTTAGGGTCATTTGATTATGAATCATATGTCATATGTAAATCTTGTTTACTTGGTAAAATGGCTAAAGCTACTTTTTCTGGAAAAGGAGAAATGGCCAAAGAGTCATTAGCACTTATACATTCTAATGTATGTGAGCCAATATCTATACATTTAAGAGGCGGTTATCACTATTTCATAACCTTTATCAATGATTATTCACGATATAGGTATTTGTATTTAATGAAATACAAATCAGAAGCTTCTGAAAAGTTCAAAGACTTCAAGAATGAAGTAGAGAAATAACTTGGGAAATTTATTAAGAATCTAAGATCGGATTGAGGAGGCGAATACTTAAGTAAAGAGTTTCAAAATTATTTTAGAGATAATGAGATATTATCTCAATGGATTCCACGACATACACCACAACATAATGGTGTATCTGAGAGGAGGAATCGAACCTTTTAGACATTGTATAGGCCATGATGGCTTCTGCAAACTTGCTAAAATCATTTTGGGGGTACGCATTAGAGACTTCTGTTTATGTTCTAAACAGAGCTCCATAAAAAACAGTTGATACTACCCCATTTGGCAAGAAACCAAAGTTATTTTACTTGAGAGTATAGTGTTGCCCTGTCTTTTTCAAAAGGCTACAGTTAGACAAACTTGACAGTAAGCGTTTATTTGTGGGTTATCTAAAAGAATCTTTCAAATATTACTTCTATCTTCCTTTCGAAAACAAAGTGTTAGTTTTGAAATATACTGTCTTCTTAGAGAAGTAGAACATGCTTAAAGGGGATAGTGGGAGTAAGATGGAACTTAGTGAAGTTCTAGAAGAACAAATAAATAAGGATCAATCGTCTGATCCCACTTCTATTGAGAGAATAGATGAACCTTCAACTACACAGGATGTATTGCTCATAGTGAGAGATATAGATTTCTCGTAGGTTGAGTAGGATACGTGTCGCACCTGGGAGATATAAATTTCTTATTAGTGACCACAATGACGTATTGCTCATAGATACTGATGAGCTTACTACTTATAATGAAGTTTTGAATAGTTCAGAATCTGACAAATGGCTTGAAGCCATGAAATCAGAGATGGATTCCATGTATGATAGTTAATTATGGACTCTGGTTGATCTACCCAAAGGAATTAAAGCTATTGGGTGCAATTGAATTTTTAAGAAGAAAATCGACATGGATGGTAACCTAGTTACCTATAAAGCATGATTGGTGGCTAAGGGTTATCGTCAACAACATGGTATTGAATATAACGAAACTTTCTTAACAGTTGCTATGTTGAAATCCATCAGAATACTCCTAGCCATTGCAATTCATTATGATTATGAGATCTAGCAAATGAATGTGAAAATAGATTTCCTAAATGGAAACCTAATTGAGGAAGTGTATATGACACAACCTGAGGGTTTCACATCCAATGATAGCACAAAAGTGTGCAAGTTGCAAAGGTCCATTTATGGACTTAAGCATGCTTCTAGGAGTTGGAACATCTGTTTTAAAGAAATAATCAAAGATTTTAGTTTTATTCAAAATATAGATGAACTTTGTGTATACAAGAAGGTTAGTGGGAGTGCAGTAATTTTCTTATTACTTTATGTTGATGACATATTGTTAATAGAAAATGATGTACTTGTCCTTCAGTTAGTAAAAGTTTAGTTGTCCAAGAAATTCTCCATAAAATACATTAGAGATGCAACCTACATTCTTGGAATTAGGATCTATAGAGATAGTATAAAAAGGTTGCTAGGACTTTCACAGTCTATATACATAGATAAAGTGCAAAAGAGGTTAGCATGGATTAATCTAAAAGAGAATTCTTACCTATGTTCTATGGGATAAGCCTTTCAAAATCGATGTCTTCAAAGATACAAGTTGAAAGGGATCACATAAGTAGGATTCATATGCTTCTGCAATTGGATCCATAATGTATGCTATGATATGTACCAGGCCCAACGTATCCTATATTCTTAGTTTGACGAGCAGATACTAATCTGACCCTGGTAAGGGTTATTGGGCAGCTGTGAAGAATATTGTTAAGCACTTGCAAAGGACTAAGGATGTATTCTTGGTATATGAAGGAGGTGACCTAAAAATAAACGGGTATACTAATGCCAATATTCAATCTAATAAAGATAATTTCAAATCACAGTCTAATTACGTATTTACGTTATGTGGAGAGGCAATAAGTTGGAAGAGTTCCAAAACAAGATACTATTGCTGACTCAAAGACTGAAGCTGAGTACATAGCTGCTTCTTGTTAGTGTTATGTCGTAGAGACAATCACTTGTATTCTGTATATTGTGCGTTATTAAATAAAATAAGGCATTCTTTATTTTTCAGTTTGTTTTATCTATGATTTCGTGTAAAATAACTGTCAGATAAAGTCCTAAGTGCAACACTGTGTAAGAAAATTATGATAGAGATCATGACGTGAGATTCCTACTACACTGGATAGTGTTCATACATAAATTATCCCTAGTCACAGTATTAATGAGATAGGAGATCATTAATATATTAAGACTGGCACATGTTATACTTCCTAATTTGATTAGTCGGCAGTCCTCACATCCGTGAGTATTATGATACTCAAAGTTAACATGTGGATGCTTGTTAGTTGAACAATCACATTAGATGACCTGACAAAGAAATAATTACATGGATAACTATTTAGTGCCAGTGATAGAATCTCATCACAACAAATGTGCAAGTATCCTTTGACTTAAGATCTTCAAGGTACTTTATTTGTTAAGTGTTGGACTTTGATTCCAATCTTTGGAGTTTTGACAAGATCGCCAATGAGATGGATATTAGGTACAACGTGAAGCAAATGAATGTAGTTGAGATGATTAATAAAGGATTCACCATTCCTAATAGTAGAAGTGAATATCTCATGGCCACTTGAAGGAATCACTACTCGAGAAGTCCTTGGCTAAGGCAATTTTATATATTGGATATAGTTCCAATTGATACATATGATAAGTAGTGGATTCTGAGAACAAGTACTAAAATATTTGGGCCAGAATTAATTTATTATTTTGGAAGGAGTTAGCACAAATTTTGTACTCCAAACTGGATGAGATATTATATAGTGAAAGGAGTTTATTGCACTGTTATTTGTTATTGAATGTTTCATGTCAAGCCACTTGACTTTTTGGACTTTGGGGTAGTTATGATGTGTTGCTAAATGATGTGATTTCTATATCACAATAACGATTACTGTGGCGGAAACTAAGAAATCCAAGCTCTAAGATCACAAGCATGTGATTTAAAACAGGTTTAACAAGTAACAAAGGTAACAATTTTACCTTGTATTTGAGCGTCTAAAGATAAAAATTTTCCTTCTTGTCTGATGATTGTGGCGCGATCTAGCAATCCCCTTAACACCAATGGATCACAAACAAGTTGATTGTTGTGCCTCTGTGATCATAGTACGCAATCACCTGTAACAGTAGTCCACATGAGGGTCACTCTCAAGCACCAAGATGTTTTTGTGCTAGCAGAAAACCAAAAAGGCAGCTAGGGTTTTTTTGTTTTCTCGTTTGCAGAGGAACAACGAGAGAAAGAGAAAAGAAGAGAAGGTTTTGAGGATGTTGTTTGCCGTGAATAGCTCTCCCCAATAGGTATCATGTATCTCTCGCATATATCACGAAAACCCTAATGAAAACACTCCATCTGAGAATTCTAAAACAATTAGAATTCCTAATTGTAATTGGAACCATCAAATTCTCATAATTACAATTTGGCCCATAAATTATAGCTAATTATAATTTGGCCACAACAACTTCTCTTTCTCACAATTAACCCCACTATGTTATCAAATAACATCTTGAGTATATAATCCTCTATTGTGTGTGACCTATTAGGTTTCCCAGTCAATTGGTAGCGAACATGAATTAATTCAAACGTCTTTGAGATTAATAATTCATAATTAATTAGAATTAACATATTAATTCTTATAAGGATCGGTTTATTAATTCATCAATTATTAAACCCATAGTCCGTAGATCATGAGCGGTATCTAGGAATACATCATGACCACTCAAGAGTCTAGGAAGTCAAGTGGTTTGACATGAACCCTTCAATAACAAACTATAGTGCAATTAACTCCTTTTACCATACAATATCTTATTCGGTTTGGAGTACAGAATTAGTGCCAACTCCCTCCAGATATATATATATATATATATATATATATATATTAATTCTTGCTAGAATGTAATAGTATTTGTACCAGGAACCCACTACTCTAGATGTGTATCAATTGGAACTGTTTCCAATACACAGTCGCCTTGGCTAAGGACTTCTAGTAGTAATTCCTACAAGTGACCGTGAGATATTCACCCCTACTATTAGGAGTGGTGAATCCTTTATTGACCCTCTCAATTACTTTCGTTTACCTCACAATGTACCCAATATCTATCCCATAGGCGGCCCTCGATCTGCCTCCAAAGATTGGAATCAAAGCACAATGCACAGCAAATAAAGTACCTTGGAGATCTCAAATCTAAAGATACTTGCATGAAATAAATTGATTATTTGCTTAAGAAAACCATATTTGGATTCAAGAAAACCAAAAGGAGTGATAATATTCATGTTTTCATGTGATCATGACACATTTAGAAAATACTACCAAAAAATGGTATTTGTAAAATAGGTAGAACACACCTTATGCAATGTATTGCTTCACGTTATATAGGTAATCTTCAACCCTTTCACAATGTCCTTAGGGTGAATAACCTACTTTAAGAATCATTCCATACTTTCCTTAGTATCCTAGGATTTATATCTAACAATACACATATATATATATATATATATATATATATATATATATATATATATAGCTAAGGAAATTACTTAATTTCCTATTTCTTCGCTTCATACAAAAAATAAAACACACTTCTTCAGATAATTTAAATCTACTGTTCATTTCATTATCTTATTTTCTTCATATGAATACAAGGTATTCATATATCTTTTTAATTCCTTATTCATCCATCAATACACATAGAAGAAACCCATGAATTTATTTTCCTTAAATAAAATTCTGCAATTTTCCTTTATGACACATTTCCTTAATTTTTGTATAACTTTTGATTCACATATCCAAATGACTTCAAACTTGTTCCGAAATGCTCCTAGAATTTTTAACTACAATTTCATGGACTTTATTTACATAGTTCCAGAAATGGCACCGAACTACTAAGAGCAAATCAGTCCAACATTTCCATAATTTACCCATTTTTCTTACTAAAATACATTATCCATTTATTCCTTCTTCATCATAGCATATAATTATCACTTAATTCATTCCATTCTTTGCTTTAACACCCCTTAATCCTCTTATTTTCAGTCATAAGAAAATCAGAATTTTTACACTTAAACAATAGCAAAACCGACAGCCATGAACAAAGAATGACAACTTTGTATTTTCTCAACTATTAAACCATTTTCTACTTCATTTCTTTCCTTATTCGTTTCTTCCACAAGTGATGCAATCTTTAGCTCTCCTCAATACTTCTAGAACACATTTAATCACCATACAAAAACAGAAAACTACCTTTCCATTCCATTGTCACACGCCACACAAAACAGCTTTACAACATAAAGTTCCAATAAGCATAATTTATGATTAAAGCATATTTTTCATGAAAATCTCCTGCTAAAATACTTCTCATAAGCTCTTCAGCATCTTTAATTCAAGAATGTTAGCTTTTTACATTGTGTGTGCTGATTTCCAAGCTAAGATTTGCCTCAGCTTTCTTTTCTTTCTTCTCCCTTAGCCTCTCGAAAATATCTCTCTTTCTTGTATCCTTTTCTTTTGCTTTCCTTTCTTTCTTTTGCTTTTCTCTTGTTCTCTTCTCCTTTTTTTGCTGATTTCCGAATGGACAAATGGCCTTCACCACAATTCTCCTCTTCTCCTTATAGAAGGTTTTAGTCATATGGTCAAACAACATTAAATAGTACAATATGTTTTGTAGTATTCTTTGTGGTTGATAGGTGCTTAGTCGCCATGTAGAATTCTTTAGAATTTTTAAACAAATGTTGAAAATGTTGCATGAACTCTCATGTAACCAATTATATAAAGACTGATATGATCTTGAGAAGTACCAATTTGAGATTTGAAACTCAAATTCAAGAGACTTAATTAAATACTAGAACCTTAGGTAAACTAGCTTCCTAGAACCCAAAATCTAATGAACTATACCAACTAAATCAACATCCAAACACCCCTAACCCAAGAAGAATCAATAACAAATAGGATGGGAAGATTTAGGCAACCAATTAAACTCCTATATGAATCCTAGATTAGCTGGGAATCTAAGATCCACTTTAGAAAGAACAATGATCTATCCTAAGAAGATTAGAGACTAGATTCTTAAGTTGGATTAAAGCCTAAGAGTAGTCTTGATTAATTTAGGAATCACCCAAGAGGAACACCCCCAAGAACTCTCTCTAGAGAGAACAAAAGATTTCTCTATTCAAAATATCCAAAGTTGTGTTTACAAGAGCTATAATGGCATATTTATAGATATCTTGCCCTAAACCAATTAGCAAAATAATCCTAACTATTAAATGGCCTTAATAGAAGCTTTGAGGTCCTATTATATGCCTTTAAAAAGGTTAAAATATAATAAAAGTAGTGAAAATTAAATTACAAGGGTAAAAGGCTGAAAATATGAAAAATAGCAAGAAGTCAAGATCACCCCGATTTGGGACGACATCGGTTCAGACTCACGTACCCGGAGCTGGCTTGGTTGAATTAGGCTAGCTTAGGGCCGACGCTGGGTCTAAAATTCTTACTTGAAGCCAGGTTGGCTCGGGTGCCTTCCTATATTTTGTGGCACTTCTATCCTTGTTCATTTGACCTCCATTTCTTTTCCATGTATCCCCTTGATCTTCCAAATGAAATGTTGGTCATTTTAAGCTCTTCTCGTTACTCTGTTGGCCTTCAATCCTTGTTTAAAGATTGGCGCGGTCCTCCACATGAATTGTTGCTTGTGTTGTGAGTTTTTTGGCCCTTCATTTTGTTGAATATCTCAGGTTCGTATCCTATATGGCGTAGCGGAAAATAAAACGAGATACCATCTCAAGACCCGCCTATGTGTGGAAAATAAGATATAAAGATAATAAATGTAACAGCTTTTTACCTTTGTTTGATCGTCCGAAGAATAAAATTTCTTCTTCAAGTCGAGGTGCTATCCAGCAATCCTTTTATGCAAACTCCACGAGAGTTGGACGTCTAGCTACTATAATCACAGTGTGTGATTATCTCTAATAGTAATCCATACAGAGGAATACTCAAGCACCAAAATATTCTGTGCTAGCAGAAACAAGATGGCGGCTAGGGTTGTTTCTCAAGACAATCGAGAGAGATAGAGAGGAAGATCATGGCTATTATTTTCGTGTGTTCTACACACAGCTAGGGTTTCGTGTGGCTCATAATATATGTCACATGAAAATTCCTTCCAAAACTGAGAATTCTAATCCTATTAGAATTCTCTAATTGTAATTAGAAATATCAAGTTCTCATAATTACAACTTGGACCACAAATTATAACTAATTATAATTTATCCACAATAACTTTTCTTTCTTTCAATTAACCCCACTATGTTATCAAATAACATCTTGAGTATATAATCCTCTATTGTGTGTGACCATTAAGTTTCCCAGTCAATTGGTAGTGAACATGAATTAATCCAAACGCCTTTGAGATTAATAATCCATAATTAATTAGAATTAATCCTATTAATTCTAATCAGGATTTGTTTATTAATTCATCAATTAATAAATCCATATTCCCAGATCATGGTGGTATCTAGCAACACATCATGACCACCCAAGAGTCTAAGAAGTCAAGTGGCTTGACATGAACCCTTCAATAACAAACTTCAGTGCAATTAACTCCTTTCACCATACAATATCTCATTTGGTTTGGAGTACAGAATTAGTGCCAACTCCCTCCAAAATTAATTCTGGCCCGAATATAATAGTACTTGTACCAGGAACCCACTACTCTATATGTGTATCAATTGGAACTATTTCTAATACACCATCGCCTTGGCCAAGGACTTCTTGAGTAGTAATTCTTACAAGTGGTCGTGAGATATTCGCCCCTACTATTAGGAGTAGTGAATCCTTATTGACCCTCTCAACTACTTTCGTTTACCTCACAATGTACTCAATATCCATCCCATAGGCGGCCCTCGATTGAGCTTCGGAGATTCAAATCAAAGTACAATGCTCAGCAAATAAAGTACCTTGGAGATCTGAAGTCTAAGGATACTTGCACGTTTGTTATATTGAGATTATATCACTGGCACTAAATAGTTATCCATGTGATTATCTCAAAGCTAGGTCATCCAATGAACTTGTTCCATTAACAAACATCCATGTGTTAACTTTGAGTATCTCAATACTTATAGATATGAGAACTACCTCCTGATTAAATCAGGAAGTCTAACACATGCTAGTCTTAACACATTAATGATGTCTTGTCTTATTAATACTATAACTAGGGACTATTTAAGTACTAACACTATACAGTGTAGTAGGAACTCATATCATGATTTCCTTAACACAGTATTGTACTAGGGACTTTATCGAACAATTATATTACTTAAAAGTAAACAAAAGAAACTGTAAGATAAATGATGCCTTTTATTGTATAAAATGTGTCATATGCAATGTGTCATTTTATCAAAATAAAATGTTTTCTTCTAGGGCACAACACTAACACCTTTACCATCCATCTCTTTACAATTTTCTTAGACCTGGGTTTGTTGATTTTTTTGCATTGAAAATCCTATTGAATCCTCTTGAATATTATTCTTACCTATAGAACCATGAAGTGTGATTTTGTCATTCTTTCCCTTCTTGAAAATGACCTTCATGGCAAATTTGATTCTTATCATTTCCTCTTTCTTGAAGATGATTCTTCCTCGAATCGATACACACATTATAATTCAAACAAGATATTTTGGGTGAGGGTAACACTTTTGGCATTGGATCCTCACTAACTCCCTTATTTCCTCTCTTCTCAACCCAAATTTTCATTCTCACCTTACCTCCACTCTCTTTTTCCTTACTCTTGTTATTTTCACCTCTCGAAACCCAAGTTGGCACTCTTGTTTTATCTTCACGCCCCCTCATTTGTTCTCCCCCCCCTTGTTTTTGCTTGCTTTGGAGCTCTAATCTCTCATTTTCTTATTTTGATCTTCTCTCATTTTCTCTTCTCTCTTACTCTTGTTTTTCCTTCTCTTGCTTGTCCCTCTTTTTTTGCTCTCTTTTCTTTTTATCTTCCTCCTTCAAAATATTTTGATCTTTTACAATATCATTTGGGGGTATAGGACAAAGTGTGAATTTTCTTCCATCCTTGCACAAAGAGTAAGTGTTTTTCTATCATATAGCCAAGACCTTTCCAAAAATATATGCCCAACATGCATGGGAAACACATCACACATCATCTCATCTTTATATCCCCCATAACAATTGTAACCTTGACTTGTTTGTTCACTTTTACTTCACCACAATTGTTCAACCATTGAAGCTTATAAGGTTTAGGATGTTTCAAGGTCTCCATTCTCAATTCCTCCACCAATTTAGCACTAATCATATTTTTGCAACTCCCTCAATCAATAATCAAGCCACATTATTTTTCTTTGATTTGACACCTTAAATAGAAAATATTTTCTCTTTGTAAATCCACTTTTCCTTCAACCACACCAGCTTCAACAATTTCCTTCAAAACACCAATTAATGCACATGGTTTCTCAATTGTATCCCCATCTATTCCATCCACTCTAATTTCTCCACTAGATTTGGTGTCTTTTTGTGAAATTGAACTAGATGGCTCATTCTCACTAATTCCACTCATTTTCATTTGTTTTTGCACTGTCTCTAGCCAACTCTTCTTTTTCTCCTCTTGTGGATATAAGCTTTCTCCCACTTCATAGGTACTTGAAGAACTTTTGGGACCTTCATCCATAGCACACATTTGCTCATTCTCTTCCTCAATCCTTGAATTCTTTGGCTTTTCAACAAATTTCATACTCTTTTGCTCAACTTCTTCTTATTCATTCTCATTTATCACATCTAATAGGTGTGACTCTTCATCTAGAAAGAATAAGATATTATATAATTCTTTAGCCACCCTATTTGTTGGTCTCAATTGATCCACTTCATCTCTTCTTCATTATCACTATGCTCCTCATCCATCTCATCAACTTTTTCCTCAACTTCTTCATCCACTACTTCATCATTTTATTTGAGTATTCCTTAGCACCTGGCCTGATTTTCTAGCTTCTTCTCCTTCTCAAAGCCTTATAATTCACTTTGCTCAACCCTCTAAACTTTTCTTGATTTCTTGTCCTTCTTAGCTTCTCAACTTCTACAACATTTTTCTTGGAAACTTTAGTCTCAAGTCTAGCTCTTTACTTTTCAAATTTATGAATCTCACATTTCTCCTTAGAGGACTTCCAATGACAATCAAATGATTTGTGCCCATAGACACTACAATGCTCACAAGGAATTGCACTACCATTCTGCAAATCAAAACTTATTCTTTGATCATTCAATCTTGGGCAATCACATTTACTACACCATATTTCCAATAAGTAGAGCAAACATAATTTTGTTTTCTCCTTATTCCTCCTTTTGTAAAATTTTGCATTGTACTTCCCTCGCTATACTTAGAACTTTTTGGATAATTATAGGACATGTGAGCAAAACTTCCATATATTTTGCACTCATCGGGTACAAACCGTTTCCGCAACAAATCTTTCATCTTTTCCTAAGAAACCACCATTTGATACCCACTTTACCTTCTTTGTGCATTCATTTTCTCCAACTATTCAAAATCATTATTGTAGAAATCCATTAAGGCACAACTCACTTTATTTCTTTCACTGCACTCAAGACTTTTAAACAATTTTTTCACTCTTCTTTCCTATTCATAGTACTCCCTCAAATCTCTTTTCCCAAGGAACGGAGGTGTGAATTTCTCATTGTACTTTAACTCCCTATTCTCCACATCCTTCTTTCTTCTCAAACCACTCTTGAAAGAATTTTGCGATGTACACTTTTCTCTTGGTCTATATAGTTTTTAACTTTATGCAAACACCTATAGTCTCTTTCTTTTTGCATACCACTCTTTGAATATTTTTGTGGTCCTCCAACACAAACCCTATCATTCCAATTTTCTTTTCTATCAAACCTACCATATCATTTTCCACTTTTGCTTGGCCCTTTATCATAGCCATCCCTAGAAGCCTCATGTCCACAACCAAGCAAATTCTCATGATCATCTTCATTTCCCCAATAATCCTCTTCATAGTCATATTCATGTTCTCTATATCACCCAAAATTACTTCCATTGGAATAAGACACCTCATCATAGTCATACCCTTTACTCTTACTTCAATTAGCCATTGCAAATTTTTCTTTCAAGAGAAGTTCCCACAAAACTTAAGTACAAAACATAAGAAAAATTCCTTATTTCACTCCCTCACGTGTTTATATTCAATTTTTAGTAGTCACTCTTCACTCCGTGTTTGCACGTTTCTTGACTTTTGTTAAAATGAATTCACCCTCTTACCTTTTTCATTCAACACACAAATCCTTAAAGATTCTTGCCCAAAACAACGTCCCTAATTACTTGGGAATTAGTTTGACTAGACAAGTCAAGCGAACCCTCTAAGGAAAATCAACTAGAGGTCTAAGGGGAATTCAATTCAAACTTGATAATTACCAAGGAAGAAGGCAAGTTTAAGTAGGAATTTCAAAGAGTTAAGGCTCACCAAACTTAAGATTTAAAGAGTGATTTATGAAGGTACCCACTAAGCAAAAACATTAAGGATCCAAAGATAGATAAGTTCAAATCACTTCTAAATATCTCAAGAAGATTTAAAACCAAGTATTCAACCCACCAATATTAAGAAATAAATCAATGAAGTCAATTAGAAGTGGAAGATACAAGCTAAGAACTCATCCAATGAATGTAAAGTCACTTAGGCATTTCATCAAATACTTGGTAGGCAACTACTCAAATGATGGATATTTTGATGTTAGGATGCTATCACAATTCCAAGGATATAGTTTTGATGCACAATTAACTCACTTAAGGCATTAATAGTACAAGGAGTTTAAGAATTTCAAAGACAAGTGATATGACTATGCATGCACCAACAATTCTCCCAAACAATAGCACAAACACAATTACCAACAATTTTCTACCATTAACAAGGAATAATTCTTACTCAAAACAAGTTATTATGCAAGAAAAATCATAGGAATAATCATAGGAAGCATTTGGTAGTCATGTTTGAACAATCACAAGTCATAAAAGTAACATATCAAACACTTTGTATGTAAGCTCTTAACTCAAGCTACTCCAATTTTTTTCCCCCCTTATAACAGGCCCAAAAACTCATAATTCACAGTAAAAATCAACCCCCAATGGTTATACTAACATTAAGGAATAATTTCAAAGCAAGAACATAACAAAAACTTGAGTTTTCTAGCTCCCAAAATTAGTAAGAACATGAGTTACGAGATTTTCTTGTGTTCAGAATTTTGCAGCAAAAACACCCAAGGAACCTCAAAATTTCTGCAATTTTAAAACTCAAATAACTTTCTAATCATCAACCAAAAACGTAGACTCAATTTCATATCAAACCCATGGCACAATTTGAAGTATTCAACTCTCAAAAATTGCAAGAAAAGTAGTTACGAGATTTGAATTTACAGCAATGGTTTCGATAAGATTTCCACCTTGTTTGTGCTAAAAAACAACAAATATTCATGCCAAATGATTCCTCAAACATCATACCAACATATAAGATCAATTTAACATCAAGTTCATGGCATAGTTTTGAGTTTCAAGTATTCAAAAATAGAACCCAATAAAGTGACAAAAATCTGAAAATTTTCTCAAATTCTTGAAGATTGTACATTTGCCCAAAGAAAGTTATGTTAATTAGAAGCAACACAAGCTTGCCATGATACCAAAATCTTTAATATGATCTTGAGAAGCACTAATTTAACATTTAAAGCTCAAATTCAAGAGACCTAATTCAAGACTAGAACCCTAGATAAACTAGCTTCCTAGAACCCAAAATCTAATGAAGTAAGCCAACTAAATCAACACCCAAACACCCCTAACCCAAGAAGGATCAAGAACAAATAGGACAAGAAGCTTTAGGCAATTAATTGAACTCCTAAAAGAACCCTGAATTGGTTGGGAATCTAAGACCCACTTTAGAAAGAATAATGATCTATCCTATGAAGATTAGAGACTAGATTCTTAGGTTAGACTAAAGCCTAAGAGTAATCTTGATTGATTTGGGAATCATCCAAGAGAAACACCCTTAAGAACTCTCTCTAGAGAGAATAAAAGATTTCTCTACTCAAAATATCAAAAGTTGTGTTTACAAGAGCTATAATGGCATATTTATAGATGCCTTGTCCTAAACCAAATAGCAAACTAAACCTAACTATTAAATAGCCTTAATAGAAGCTTTGAGGCCCTGTTACATGCCTTAAAATAGGTTAAAATATAATAAAGTCTTGAAAAATAAATTACAGGTGTAAAAGGCTGAAAATACGAAAAATAGTAAAAAGTCGGGACCGCTCCGAGCCGGCCGGTTTGGACTAATGTAAACGGTGCCAGCTTGGTTGAGTCATGCCAGTTTAGGGCCGACGCCGATTCCAAAATTCTTACTCGGTGCCAGGTTGGCTGTAGGTGCCTTTCTCTGTTTTGTGGCACTTTTATCCATGCTTCTTTGACCTTTATTTCTTTTCCATGTATCCCCTTGATCTTCCAAATGAAATGTTGGTCATTTTGAGCTCTTCTTGTTACTCTTTTGGCCTTCAATCCTTATTTAAAGATTAGCTCGATCCTCCACATGGATTGTTGCTTGTGTTGTGCGTCTTTTGGCCCTTCCTTTGCCATCCATCTCTTTACATTCTTCTTGGACCTGGGTTTGTTGAATTTGTTGCATTGAAAATCCTATCGAATCTTCTTGAATATTGTTCTTACCCATGGAACCATGAAGTGTGATTTTGTCCTTCTTCCTTCTTCTTGAAAATGACATTCATGGTAAATTTGATTCCAATCAAAGACACATGGCCTTCGCAACCAATCATAAAGTAACACTTGTTCTTTTTTTACCATTATCACTTTATTTCTTCAGAAAAATTTTATATTCTAATCACTATTTATTCCAATCAAGAAATAGTTTTATTTGACTAATATAATCTACACATTAAACTGAATGTAATGACGTCTCTCAAAATTTTCAAATTCTTTCTCAATTCTTCACAATTCATGGTTAAAATTCCAACAATATCCCTAAAAAATTTATTACACCAAAGCCTTCGTCTCATTAAACTAATCATTTCTGGTTTTGGCCTTACATACAAATGCTTGCTCTATATAAAGTAGTTGTCAGCCAAAGTACACAAGGATGGGGTATTACAATCTCCCATCCTTCAAAGAATTTCTTCCTCCAAATTAAGCTTATCCTAAAAAAGCTTCGGGTATTTCTTTGTGTCTCCATTTCTGTCTCCTAAGTTGTATCTTAGATCAGGTGATGATTCCAAACTATCTTAATAAGTGGAATCTTCTTATATCTCAATTCTTTTTTAGCGTACTCTAGAATCTTGATCGATCATTCCTCATTTAATACATGTTTAGGATAATCTATATACTTCTGAAGTTAAGAATATAAATATATCATGGATGCCTTATAACTCTACCAGTAAGTTCAACTAATATGCCACTTTCCTAATCTTTTCTATAATTGGAAAGGGTCCAATATACCAAGGTGTTAGTTTATTCTCTCGTACTTTACTTCCCAAGTGACATGTCGATGTTAATTTAAAAAATACTAGGACTTCTTTTACAAATTCTATATCTCTCCTATGCTGATCGGCATAACTTTTCTGTCAGCTCTGAGCTGCTTCTAATCATACCTTGATTAACTCCACACTTTGTCGTACTTTTTTTTTAAGGTCCAAGACATCTTTTGTATTTTGATTATGCCCTAAGCTTTCCCAATATAGGGGGACTGACACTTCCTTCCATATATGGCTTCAAATGGAGTCATCCTAATTGTTGATTGATAACTATTATTGTATGCAACTTTTACGTATACTGGCTTATCAATCCACTTAGTCCCAAAATCCATTACACATGCCCATAACATGTTTTTTAAGATCTAAATTACTAGTTCGATCTATCCATCTGTTTGTGAGTGTGTGACAACACTGAACTTTAATATAGTTCCATATAGTGGTTGCAATTTTCCCCTAAGATGCAAAATGAATCTTATGTCACGATCGATATGATATGGGAAGGCATTTCTTCTAAACCCTTATTTAAAGCATCCGTGTATACCTCACAGGATTTATCCATTACCAGTAAGGATAAAATGGGAGTAGTACGTAGCTCTACTTTAACTCCTAAAAACTCGTCTCATACTTTTCAACCAAATGTACCGAATATAGGGAACTTTGTTTTGAGTTAGCCGAGTCCAGGGTGAGCACTTTTGGGAGAACCCTTGAATGAATTTTTTATAATATCCAACCAATTCTAAAAAGCTTCATACCTCCCTTGGGTTCTTGGGACATTTCCAATTTACCTCAACTTATGCAAATTCCATAGTAAGTCCCTCTTTTGATATCACATGCCCCTGAAATACTACTTCATTCAACCAAAATTCTCATTTGCGGAATTTAGCGCATCGCTTCGCCTCTCATGATTTCTCATGCACTTTCAGGGGGTATATTTCATGTTTTCGAGGGTTTGGCAAATCCACAAAAATATCAATCAAGACATCGGCAAAGTTATTTTGGTATAGTTGGAACACTTTAAACTTCAGTATTGGGGATATTCCCTAAACAATTTGTACTTTATTTTTATCATTATGTATTTTGTAATAATATGAAGCATTTCTTTTGATGAATACTGTATTTCGTTTTATGGTTATCAAGTACGTGACTTGATAGTAAAATCCTATAATAAATAGATTGGCTATTCTTAACTTGTCCCTAATCGATTATTATTGGTAGAACAATAATAAATTAAGATTAGTGTACATTTGACTTGATGGCTATGTTTTACTGGTCATCGATATATGGGATATCAAGTCAAAATATATATAAATGTTAGTGAACATTTTATTGAACATCACCTACTGTGAGAGTACTTCATGGGACATGTCAAAAGTAATTTCTAGCCATAATGATATTAGCAATTCTTCGACCTGAATTCATTATAGTTTTCTACTTGATAAATTCTATATCTTGATGTTATCTAAAGTTGTCTTTAACTAGATAACAAAATTAGACTATTGTTAGATATAGAATAAATCAGGGAGAGGAATGCGATTGATAGTGAAGGAATTTATCCCTTTCATTCTTGGGAGAGATATCGACAGGCCTCTTAATGAGTTAGACTGTTAAAATGCATGGTCCTGTTCAAATATATCAAATTGAGATATTGATATCATTTATTTGAACAGTCTACTATGAGATAAAGAAATAGTTTATTAAGCTTAATAGAAATGAAACGATCTACGCCTTATGCTTATTCAGGATATCATGTGACAAAAGGACTAAATATTAAATTATGGTTTGGTTTAAAGAGATTAATAATATTTATTTAACTTGGGTAGTTATAATGTTTTGCTAGAAACGGCTTATGACTTGCATGCCATGTAAATGTGGTTTAGACACACTAGTAGTGTTAAATGAACCAACAAGGTCACACATTATCCGAACGAGTTAGGTTACTTTTCTGGTGACTAGGTTCGATATATTTGGAAATGTGTTCAAGTTCATCGAATCTAAAACGATATCAAAATTCAATGTATCTAGAAAGGTGTCCAGGTTCATTACATCTAGAAAGACGTTCATATTCGTGGTATTTGAAAAAGGTGTTTAGATTCGATGTATCTGGAGGATATCCAGATTCATAGAATATGGCTTGGTAAATTAATTAGTAATTTGCCAAGATAACTTGAGAATCTTATCATATCTTTTTTGAATTTGATTTGATATTGGAATAAGATAAAACAAGATCTCGTGACATGTTGACTTAAAAAGACCGTATGGTTTTATAAGATTAAAACCCTAGCCGTCCAAAAGAGAATACATAACTTCGTCTTTTCAGAAGGAAAAAAAAAAAAAAAAACCTCCCCAGAAAAAAAAATCTCGTGGAAACCCTAGGCACTAGCAGTCATATTCCTTGGAGTTATTCGCTGTGTGAACCAGTAGAGGATGTTCATACATTGTAGCATCTGGTGATCCTCCATTGTACACATATGCCTGGATAATTTGAAGATAGAAGTAGTACTTCCAGCAACATAAAGGTAATTCTAGAAAATCCCTAGTCAATCTAATTGTTTAGACTGGGTCCTCAAAAGGGATTCATGGATGTTTTTCCCATTTAGGAGTCCACAAATACCAATAGTGGTATCAAAGCAACTTGCTAAACGATTAGGTTGATTAATTTGTGTTAATCGTATTGTTGTATATGTGTGTGTGTGTGTGTGTGTGTGTGTGTGTGTGTGTGTGTGCGTGTGTGCGTGCGTGTGACTGAATGAATTTTGTTTAATCTGAGCTGCGTATATCAGCATGTTCATATGATTATAATTTTATTTGTATTTTGTATAACTATTATTTTAGAATATTTAGCACACAAACTGCTTCAAAATTATGTTTATTTTGTGTGCCTTATTTGTTCGATTAGACTAGATTATTTGCAGATTGTCTGTAAACTAGTTTGTTTTAATATGATATGGTGGTATTAGCGTGTTATCTGTCATTCTAAGTTGCAAATTATTTGTATTAATCTGCCATGATAATTTGTTATCTGTATTAATGCAATTGAAAAGGAAGGCAGAATATCTATAACATGGTCCTCACGACAACTGTCATTATTTCGAAAATCGAAAGGCAAAATCTCATTCAATGAGAGAAGAAAAAATCATTTTTCCTTCTAGGACCATTGCCAAGGGCTCTGCCCCTTGTAACAGTGCATAGTATATTTTCATTGTACTTGCGGATTGTTCTGAACAGTGTATAGCATGATCCGTTTTACCCCAATATGATTAGCAAGTTTTATTTTGATTGTTTTTTAGTTGTAATATTTTAGATACGGCCTGCGTGTCATTTTTCATTGCTGTAAAATTGTAATAACTTTCTAGAATAGGAATTTTATTTAATGTAAAAGAAGACAGAAGGCCTACCATAACAACAAAGAAGGAGTATGCTTGAGGCATTGGAGAATGCTCAAGAGTTTATTTACCTAGATTGATCATGTTGCTCATGAAGATCACTATAGGTTGTGGACCATACTATATCACTTTTATTTATGTCACTTTTGTTTATGTTTATATGCATATGTGATATGTTTATATTCATATTGACTACAATTAGAACAGTTTTCAAACTAAAGCATTAAGTTTCAAAATGCCTTCGAAAATCAAACACTTGTCATTATTTGGATTGCCATATTGTCATTCTTGCCAAAGTAGGATGATTTTGGCTATCTAAGTGAGATAAGATGGAAAATGGTTTTTCATATGTTTGTTATGGTTTGACTTAATTGGCTATCAAAACGGTTTTGGGCTTGTCATTTTATGAGATTTTTTAGCCGAGACATATAATGTCAATCTCATTATTTTTTTTTAATGGTAAGATTGAAGCCAAATCTTACTTATGATTATTATAAAATAAAATTTTTTTAAAAAGAAGTTTTTTTAACCCACTAAGAAACCTCAGGATGTTGAAGTTTCAAAAGTTTAAATGCTTTTAGTGGGAGTTTGTTATTAAAGCCTCAAAATTAATTACGTTGCATATTTTGTATGTAGATAATGGCAATAAACAGTTGGAATAACTCATTATGATCTGTGCTTGAGAAAAACAAGCGTAGTGGAACTAACTTTCTTGATTAGGTATGTAACTTAAGAATAATTCTTAAGCAAGAAAAAAAGATCTATATTCTTGAAAAATCTATTCCCCCTACACCAGTAAATAATGCCCCAAGAGCTGAAAAAGATACTTATAGTAAGCATAAAGATGACTCTAATGATTTCACTTACCTTATGCTAGTAACTATGAACTATGAACTTAAAAAATAGTTTAAAGAAGCAGAGGCATATGACATGACTATGCATCTCAAGAAAATGTTCCAAGAGCAAGCACGACAAGAGAGATTTGAAACTCATAAAGTGTTAAATGCATGTAAGATGGTTTTTGGCACCTCAGTAAGTGCTTATGTCATTAAAGAAATGCTACCTTAACCATCTAAAGAAGCTTGGTGCTCCAGTAGATCATGATATGGCCACAAATTTAATCTTAGGTTCATTAACTCCTGAGTATGACCAGTTTGTCATGAATTTTAACATACATAATATGGAGAAATCCATTACTGAATTGCATGGTATGCTAAAATAAGATAAACTAACATTAAGAAAAATACTCCTAGTATTCTAATAGTTCAAAAAGGGAAAGGAAAAATGAATAACCGAAAGAGCAAAGTTATGGCTAATAAAGGCAAGGACAATGTTATGTCCAAGTTAAAGCCCAAACCTAAGGCCAAGACACCAAAGGAGGGAGCTTGCCACTATTGTGGTGAACCAGGACATTGGTTAAGAAATTACGTGTTCTATTTGGAAGCAAAAAAGAAGAAAGATAGTAAGATTTCCAATTCAGGTATTTATGTTATAGAAATAATTTATCTACTTTTGATTCATGGGTATTGGATACCAGTTGTGGATCTCACATTTATGTAAATGTGTAGGGCCTAAAATGTAGTAGAGCTTTGGCAAAAGGTGAGGTGGAACTACGAGTTGTGAATGGAGCAAAAGTTGCTGCAGTAGCTGTAGGAACCTTTAAATTAATTTTGCCCATTGGACATGATTTAGAACTGAATGATTGTTTTTATGTTCCTACTATGAGTAGAAATATTATTTCAGTTTCTTGTTTAGATTTAGAAGGTTTTGAATTTGTTATTCGGAATAACATTTGCTCCATTAATAAAAATGGTATTTTCTATGGAGATGCCTTATTATCAAGTGGACTTTATATTCTTAACCTTCGTAGATCTTCAAACAAGTCTATATATAACATTAATACTAAGAGAATAAAATACAACGATTTAAATCAATCTTGTTTCTGGCAAATAAACGAGAAACGCATAACAAAGCTTCATAATGATGGGCTTTTTGATTCATTTGATTTAGAATCTTATGAAATGTGTGATTCTTGTTTATTGGGCAAAATGACTAAGGTACCTTTTAAGGGATAAAATGAGAATGCCACTAATTTATTGGGCCTAATGCATACTAATGTATGTCGACCAATGAATACACATGCTAGAGGAGGATTTTAGTACTTTGTTACATTTATGGATGATTTCAGCATATATGGATACCTATATCTGATGAAACATAAATCAGAATCATTCAAAAAATTCAAAGAATTTCAAAATGAACTACAAAATCGGCTTGACAAAATTATCAAAACGCTTTGATCAGATTGAGGTGGTGAATACTTGAGTCAAGAGTTTGACGAGCATATTAAGAATTGTGAAATAATCTCTCAATTAACTCCACTAGGAACACTTCAATGGAATGGTGTATCTGAATGGAGAAATAAGATTTCATTAGAGGTAGTTCGATCCATGATGAGTCAAATAGATCTTCCAATCTCTTTTTGGGGTTATGCCCTAGAGACTGTTGCATTCATACTAAATCGGGTCTATCTAAAGCAGTTCAAAAGATGCCATATGAGACATGGACTGGGAGACGACCTAGTTTGTCATTTCTCAATATTTAGGGTAGCGAAGCTTATGTAAAGTGTTTATTATCTGATAAACTTGCATCCAAATAAGATAAATGCATTTTTGTAGGGTATCCTAGGGAAACTAAATGATACCAGTTTTATTTCCCAAAAGAAAATAGCGTAATTGTTGCCCAAAAAGGATTTTTTTGAGAAAGGGAATTTATTTTCAAAAGAATCATTGGGAGTAAAATACATATTGATGAGACTCGAGAGCCACAATTAGTATCTGAACAGATTAATAAACTTCGATTAGATGGCTCACAAGTCCAATGTGAGCTTATAGGTGAGCCTACTTCTATAGAACAAGGACCTTGAAAATATGATATGGTTTGTCAACCACTTGAGAGCTATGGATTTCTCATAACTAATGATCCCAATGTGGAGATCATGGTTAATGATGAGCTCACTTCCTATCAAGAAGCCATTAAGAGTTCTAAGTTTGGAAAATGGCTAGAGGCCATGAAGTCTGAGATGTAATCCATATATGATAACCAAATCTGGACTTTGGTTAATCCACTTGAAGGTTCAAAAACCATTGGGTGTAAATGGGTTTTCAAAAGGAAAATAGACATGGAAGGAAATACGCATGCTTACAAAGCACGACTGATTACAAAAGACTATAGACAAACTCATGGTATGGACTATGATGAAACTTTTTCACTAGTTGTAATGTTAAATTTATTAGAATTCTTCTTGTCATAGGAACATATTATAGTTATAAGATTGGGCAAATGGATGCCAAAATTGCGTTCCTTATGGAAATTTACTTGAGAATGTGTACACGACACAACTTGAAGGTTTTGTTGATCCAGTGAATTCTAATAAAATGTGCAAGCTTCAAAGATATATTTACAGATTGAATCAAGTATATGGAAGTTGGAATCTTCATTTTGATGAAGTAATTAAAAAATTTGACTTTATCAAAAATGAAGATAAGTCTTGTGTCTATAAGAAAACTAGTGGGAATGCAATAATCTTTTTGGTATTATATGTTGATGACATCATGCTCAATGGAAATGATATCCTAACTTTACAAAGTGTAAAGTCATGGCTGGAAAATTATTTCTTAATGAAAGACTTAGGTGAATACCTATATTTTAGGCGTATGGATCTATAGAGATAGATCTAGAAAGCTAATTGGCCTAAGTCAAAGTGCATACGTTGACAAAGTATTGAAAAAGGTTTTGTATGCAAGACTCTATGAAAGGATTCTTGCCAATGTCATATGGCATTAAGCTAAGTGAAACTCAAAGTCCTTCCACAAAAGGATGAAGAAGAGCACATGAATAAGATGATGTATAATTCCGCTATAGGATCTATCATGTATGCCATGTTGTGCACTAGACCCAATGTCTCAAACACATTAAGCATAACGAGCAAGTTTCAGTCAAATCCTACAGAGTCACACTAGACTGATGTCAAGAACATATTGAAGTACTTCAAAAGAATGAATGATATATTCTTAGTTTATAGTGGACAAGAATATGAGCTAGTTGTAAATGGTTACACTAATGCTAGTTTTCAGTCTAACATAGATGATTATAGACCGCACTTAGGTTTTCTATTTTGTTTGAATGGAGGCGCTATAAGCTGAAAAAGTTCAAAGCAAAACACCGTGGTTGATTTTACTACAAAAGCTGAGTACATAGCTGCCTCAGCTATAGCAATAGAAGAAATTTGGGTCAAAAAGTTTATTACAGAACTAGATATAGTTCTTAGCATTGTGAACCCGATCTTTATTATGACAACAATGGAGCCATTGTACAAGCTAAGAAACAAAGATCATATAAGCATTCCAAACGCATACTTAGACGTTTTCAGCTCATTGAAGAAATTGTTGATAGAGGAGATGTAAAACTGTGCAATGTATCAACTGATAGTAATATTCTAGATCCACTGACAAAATCTCTCCCATCATCTAAACATAATAGTCATACTAGATCAATGGGATTACAATATATGTCAAATTAGTCTTAGTGCAAGTAGGAGATTGTTGGGGATATGCCCTAAATAATTTGTACTTACACTATTGTCATTATAAATTTTGTAATAATATGAGGCATTTCATTGCATGAATAGTGCATTTCGTTTTATGATCATCAAGTACGTGACTTGATAGTAAAATCTTATAACAAATAGCATGGCTATTCTTAATTTGTTTCTAATCGATTATTATTGGCGGAACATTAATAAATTAATATTAGTGTGCTTCTGACTTGATGACTATGTTTTATTGGTCATAGATATATGAGATATCAAGTTAAAATATATATAAATGTTAAAGAACATTGTATTGGGCATGGCTCGCTATAAGAGTACTTTATGGGATATGTCATAAGTACTTTCTAGCTATAATGATATTAGAAGTCCTTCGGCTTGAGTTCATCATAGTTTCCCACTAGATAAATTCTATATACTGATGTTATCTAAAGTTGTTTTTAACTAAATAATAAAATTAGACTACTATTAGATATAGAATAAATCAGGGTGAGAAATATAATTGATAGTGAAGGAATTTGCCCTTCTCATTCTTGGGAGAGATGTCCATGGGCCCCTTGATGAGTTGGACTGTTAAAATGCATGTTCATGCTTAAATATATCAATTTAAGATATTAATATCATTTGCTTGAACAATCTACTATGAGATCAAGAAATAGTTGATTAAGCTTAATAAGAATGACATGCTCTATACCTTATGTTTAATTAGGATATCGTATGACAAAAGGACAAAATATTAAATTATAGTTTGGTTCAAAGAGATCATTGATCTTCATTTAGCTTGGGTAGTTATAATGTTTTGCTAGAAATCGCTTATAACTTGTGGGCTATGTAAATGTGATTTGGGCACACTGTCGGTGTTAAATGGACCTACAGGGTCACATATTAAGCGAACGAGTTAGTTATTTTTCTAGTGACTATGTTCAATATATTTGGAAATGTATTCAGGTTCATCGAATCTAAAATGATATCCAAATTCAATGTATCTGGAAACATGTCCAGGTTCATTGCTTTTGGGAAGATGTTCACATTTGTTATGTCCGAAAAAGGTATTCAGATTCGATGTACCTAGAGGATATCCAGATTCATAGAATCTGGCTTGTTAAATTAATTAGTAATTTACTGATATTACCTAAGAATCTTACTATGTCTTCTTTGAATTTGATTTGATATCGGAATAAAATATGATAAGATCTCATGGCATGTTGATTTAAAAAAAAAAAAACCCTGTGGTTTTATAAGATTAAAACCCTAGCCATGCAAAAGAGAATGCATAACTTCTTCTTTTTAGAAGGAAAAAAAAAAGCTCGTAAAAAAAAAAAAAAACCATGTCGAAACCCTAGGTGCTAGCACTCCTAGTTCCTTGGAGTCGTTCACTATGTGAACCAATAGAGGATGTTCGCGCATTGCTGCGTCTAGTGACCGCCCATTGTGCACAAATGCCTGGATAATCTGAAGGCATAAGTAGTACTTCCAACGACATAGAGGTATTTTGAAAAATCCCTAGTCGACCTAATTGTTTAGCCTGGGTCCTCGAAAGGGATTCGTGGATGTTTTTTGCGTTTAGGAGTCCACGAATACCAACATTCAGACCACCCATAAACGTAGCAAGATCATTTGTAACTTCAAATAGTACCCTAACAAACTTATAATATCCATATTGCATATTCAATGCATTTTTCGGAATATCCTCCTCTCAAATTCTAACTTGGTGATACCTTTATCTTAAATCTAAGTTAGAAAAAAAAAAAAAAAAAGACCATAATCTTTGCAATTAATCACATAATTCATCATGCTATAAATATTGGATATTCTTTTTCACATTCACCATATTCAGGCCATGTTAATCTATACACATTCTCAACATTCCATCCGTTTTCTTAACAAATAACATCGGGTCTTCCTAAAGAGATGTATTGGGCTAAATAAATTATTGCCTTAGCAATTCTTGCTATTGCTTCTTAAGTTCTTTCAATTCCGTTAGCACTATTCTATAAGGTGTTTTAAGAATTGATTTGGCCATTAATATCAAATCAAGACATTTCCTTTTGGAGGTAATTCCTTCAATTTTGTGGTGAACAACCAAATATGTACAACTACTGGAATACCGTCAGGCTTTTTTGTCTTACTTGGCTTGTTCATAAGATAACCTAGATACCTGACATGTCCTTTTTGATTATTTTCCGCGTCTCAACTCCTAATATCAGGAAATTACTCTTCTTCCCCTTATTTCCCACAAATTCTAGTACAACCTTTGTAGGTTTACAAACTCGTACCACTTTATTTCTACAATCAACTTGGGCATGGTCTTGAGAAAACTAATCCATCCTTAGGGTGGTATTGTAATCCACTATGATCAAACATATTAGGTTTCTGTTTAACACCATATTGCCTGTTAGAATGGATGCTCTCAAACTATACATCTGATGTAAATTCGATGTAATAAATAAAATTTTTATTTTCAAATTTGTTTGTATAATTTTAATTTAATTTGTCTAGCAGGATCTTGTTGGAAAAGATCCATTATGTCAGAGTAAGTGATCTATATGAATGGAGGTCTTTCACAGTAAGGTATGGATTATAGGGTACTTAACACATAAAAAGAAGTTATTAACCAGATAATGAGAATGAGAATCTCATTAGGTTTATAGTTATTACACTATGAATTCCAAATAGGAAATGGCTTATTTTTAGCCAGTGATGTTGGCTTTCAATCATGCAAACCAGTTTACGCACGCCGGAAAAATAAAATGAAATCCACGCAAAAGATCATTCGTATGTAATTAAACGGATCATGAGAAGGGAAGAAAAATTAATTACCTCAAAAATGCAGTTTTCAAAAATTTTTCTTCTACACAAATCCCATTCATAAGTCGATCCAATTAAGCCACCAAATTTCAAGGATAGGAATTTCACTAATATTGATCCACACGAAGAACGTACTCAAAACTACCAAAATCTATGCTAGCAGAATAATGCTTGGTAAACTTATGATTAATTTAATTTAGAAGAAATTATTTTATTTTCTTTAGAAAAGAAAAAAGGAAGAAAACAAATTTATGTGAATGTTAAAAAACCATGGCGGCAATTTTCATATCTATAGGGAATAAAATTCTCTATTTTATGAATAGGAACTAATTTCCTTTTTCCATAAAATGACTGCCATAAGAAAAGAAAAAGAACACGTAAGTTTCTTAATTGTTTTTAGGAAACAAAGAATTTCCTTTTTTTTTCTCTTTTCAATTATGGGCTTAAAAATTTTAAAATTTGAAATTAGGCCCTATGAATTAACAAGTTTATAATTCACCTACATAGATTTAATAATTGCAATTCAACCCCAAATAATTATAACACTTTATAATTAGCCCATAATAATTATTTCTCCTCACAAATTAACCCTATAATATTATCAAACAATATTTTGAGTACCAATTCCTCTATTGTGTGTGACCTATTAGGTTTTCTAATCACTTGGTAGCTAATATGAATTAATTATATTATAATAGAATTAATAATCCTTTTAATAATTAGAATTAATTTATTAATTCTAATTAGGACTATATTTTTTAATTCTCTAATTAATACATCCATATTTCGCAGATTATGAGCAGTATCTAACAATATATCATGAATACCCAAAAGTCCAAAAAGTCAAGTGGCTTGACATGAACCTTTCAATAGCGGAACGTCAGTGCAATAAACTTCACGCATCATACAATATCTCATTCGGTTTAAAGTATGGAATTAGTGGCAATTCCTTCAAGAATATTAATTAATTCTGGGCCAAATTTTTAGTACATGTTCCCGAAATCATTACTCATTATGTATATCAATTGGAACTATTTTCAACACATAATTACCTTGGCTAAGGACTTCATGAGTAATGATTCCTACAAATAGTCACGAGATATTCACTCCCACTATTAGGAGTGATGAATCCTTTATTGACCTTTTCAGTTACTTTTGTTTACTTCACATTATACCAAATGTCCATCCTGTAGGTGCTCTTCTAAGGACAGCAGAGATTGGAATCAAAGTACAACGCTTAACAAAAAAAGTACCATGGAGTTCTCAAGTCTGTGGATACATGAACATTTTCTATAATGAGAATCTAATAATTTGCACTAAATAGTTATCCATGTGATTATCTTATAGTTAGGTCATCCAATGTATTTGTTCAAATAACAAGCATCCGCGTGTTAACTTTGAATATTACAATACTCACAGATGATAGAACCACTGTTTGATCAAATTAAGAAGTATAACATGTGCTAATCTTAACGTATTAATGATGTCCTATCTCATTAATATTATGACTAGGGATGATTTAAGAACAAAAACATTCTAGTGCAGTAGGAACCTCACATCATTTATACGGAATTAATCCGAAAGGCAGCTGTAGATGATAAGTCCCCACGACAAGTGCAGCAACCTTTGCTCTATTTATTGTACAAAGGTCTACATCACTTTTCTCCAGCTTCCTACTACTCTTTAGTCCTTGCAAATTATTGCACAAATGAGATCTACATCTAATATCCAATACCCATATCTCACTATTAAAAGCAGTATTGATCCCAATCATAAACATACCATGAGTAGAAGTAGAAGTGCTTGCAAGCTTCTCCTTCTGCATTTTTTCTTTAACAGTCTCCTAGTAGCCTTTGCAGTTGCGCCTCCAATGGCCCATTTTCCCACAACGATGATATGTGCCTTTGGCAGTTGTCTTATTCTTCTTTACTCCACCTATAGGTTTAATTGGATTCTTCTTCTTTTCTTTAGAAACATTTTTCCTTTCAGAAGAAGAATCAACCAATAAGACTGCATTATGTTATTTCTTCGTGGAAGACTCCACAGTCTTAAGAAGCTTGATCAACTCAGATATTGTGGTCTCAATCTTTTTCATCTAGTAGTTCATCAAAAATTGTGAAAAATAAACTGGCAAAGATTGAAGAATTAAGTCTATACTTAATTTGTGATCCATAGTAAACCCAGGTGATCCAAGCTTCTTAATTAACCCTAGCATCTTAAGTCCATGTGTGGCTGCCGAAGCCTTCTACCATCTTAGAAAGAAATAATTGCTTTGAGATCTCATATCTCTTTGTTCATTCTTGCTTACCAGAAAGCTCTTTTAGATGGAAAATGATAGTGTGAGCATCCATATGCTCATGTTGTTTTTGAAACTCAGTGGTCATTGATGTCAACATGATACAAGATGCTGTGTCGTTGTCCTCTTTATGTTTCTTATAGATTTCATACCTTTCGACAAGAGCATCATCAGCTGGTGGTGGTGGAATTGCGTAGAGCAACTTTTTCGATTTGACAACGATTCTCAAATTTCTATACCAGTCCAAGAAGTTTGATTTGGTGAGCTTGTTTATTTCCAAAATGCTACGTAAGTTTAAATTTGTTGTCATGATGCAAATGACCTAGAGGAAAGATAAGAGATATTAGACTATGTATACGCTTATGAAATGCATTTAATTAGGTCTTTAATTAAACACATATTTAACCTACTATTTTCTTCAAATCAATAGCCCTTACTATTGACTCGAAAAAGCCCGTTGGAAACTTTCCTAATGGTCTGATATCCAAATTCTTAAAAAATGACTTTGGTTATGCCCAACAAACCACTCTTAAGTTCAATGGTATGTATCTGATCTTGTATTGGCTAATTTCTGGAACAAAGGTAAACAAATGGGCAAAACCCTTAACTAAACAAGTATAACCCTAACAGTGGAATTTCATGGCAAAAGAAGAAAGAAAACTATCTAACTATTCTCTAGCAAACCTTTGAAGAACAAAGCATCAAAGATTCACAAGAAATATAGCAAGACCCACTATAAATTCTCCCAAATATCCTTGACACAACAAAGGAAATCAAGAATAAGAGAAGTAGAACTATAGGCACTCAAGTAATAAAATCCAAGATAAAATCTTAGAGAACAAAGTAACTACGACTCAATCAAGAGAAACCACATTAGATTATCCAAGGGTTTTAGAGACTCATTGATATGATCTTGGAAAGCACCAAACTTGTAGATTGAATTCAAAACAAGAACCCTAACAAACTCACACACAAGAACACCAAAATGTTAGGAAATTAACAATCTTATATAATGTGAATCTATCATACTTGAAAGATACCTTAACACCCTAATTTAACTAGAGATTAGAACATCAAGGAATGGAATTTGAAGGCACCTAACTTAATCTTATCAAACACACTAGGCAACCTAGCACATAAGATTAGAGATGAAGTTGAGATTATCCTTAAAGATTTAGAAACACGATTAAAGGTGTGACTAAATTCCTTGATTTAGTCTTGATGTTTAATGGAATTACCCATGAGGATCACTCTCAAGAACTCTCTCTAGAAAGAAAATTTGAATTCTCCTTCCCAAAATACCAAAGTTTTTTTTTTTTTTTTTTTTACAAAGCTATAAGAGCATGTTTATGGTGGCCTTGACCTAAACTACTTAACCAACTAAACCTAAATATTAAATAGCCTTAATACATGTTTTGAGGCCCTATTAAATGCCTTAAAATAGGTTAAAATGTAATACCCCGCCTAAAACCACCTTTGAGTATGGGGAAAAGTCATGCATTGCATAGCATTTTGCATTTTTCATGGTAGCTTAAAATTATTTTTACATGGATATATGTGAATTTTAAAGTTGTCCCTGCATTTGAATTGATTGGTGTGAAATAATGGTGTTGTTAAAAATTTGGTTAAGTGAGGTATGGTTGAGGATATGGAAGGATGAGAATAGGGTGGAAAGAATTTCTTAGAGAATTATTAATGTGGAGTAGCTTTGGAATAACGGGAGGTTGGTGATTTCCTTTGGTGACCCGAGTTCGAATCCTACCTTTTGTGAATCTTAGTTTCTCTTCTTGAAAGTTCCTTTCCTTAGACTTTTTCATGTCTTGGCCGAAAAGGATCTAGATATCCTAGAGAAATTTTAGTGCCATTATTCCAAGGAAATAAGTCTCCATATTCATTTCCTAAAATCAAGGGCTTTGATGTGAATAAAGTTCACTTGTATTTTCAGCTTTTATTCCCTTGGATTTTCGAAAACTCTAGCTGAATAATTACAATTTTAGTTTGTTTTCAACTTGCTAGAGCTTGCAATAGATAGTTGGAATTAAAGAGTCATTCTTCTAGTAGGAAACCTTGTTGATTTTAAACCTAGAACTTTAGCTAAAAATCTGGAAAATTTTCCATCTATTGCCGCCACTTCTTGAAGGAATTTTAGCTCAACTCAAACTCTTCCAAAGCTAGGAAATCTTATCCTAAATCCTTTAGCAAATCATATTTTATTTCAATCCTAATTTAACTAGGTTTTGCTACCTTTTCCTAGCTGAAATTCGGCAGCCTTGTGCAAGCACAAGCTGTCCGAAAATTCCAGCACTTCTAGGTGCAATCCAACTCTCCAAACCCTAGCTCAAAATATCTAGAACACTCCTCATAAATTCAGATTACCTTAGCTGCACAAAACTAGATTTTTATCTCCAAAAAACTACATATTTTTGGCCAGCCTTGTACAGGAATTTCGGCCAGCTTGCACTCCTACACAAACCGAAATTCTGCACACCAAAACACACCAGAATCCTCAGTTGATCAAGCTAATTTTCAGCGCCTAAAACCCTCATCTTTTCTCTGAAAATTGTGGCAAAACCACAACTGCAACAGACCAGAATTTCTCCTCTTATTGTTCCGCAATTTCGTACAGCAAAACCACTACACGCGTATAGAAATTTCAGCTCTTCAAACCTTCTCAAACTCTTCTTTGTTTAGCCCAAAATTTTGAACACATTCAACCCTTACCTTGAGCAATATTTTGGCTAGTACAAAGAAGCAAATTGCAGAATATTTTCTCCCTTAAACCCTCCCAAAGTCGGCAGCAAGAAGGCACACCATAAGCTGCAATTTTCGCCCTTGCTATCCAAGAAACCTAAAGCCATTAGGAGTCTTTCTAAACACCACCATCTAACCCTAAACCAATCTTCTCTAACCCTAAAGCATAGTAGCCGACTACCCTCTCTATTCTACAGGAAAAATTCCAGTAAGAACTCCACAGCAATTTTCAAAAATCTTAAGAACAATACCTAGCAAAAACTGATCACCCTCTAAGGTAAGTAAAAACTATCTCAACCTCTTAATTCCTTTCTTCCATCAATTCTTCTCCTTTGTTTTCCCTTGAATCACGCCACCTAAAGGCTGATTTCATTCCTTCTATTTATTGTCAGTCAAAAGGAAGGAAATAAGGTAGCTTTTCTCTTCTAATCAAGCGAACTCGGGACGATCACCATAGGAGTATTGAGATCTTGCTAACCCGATTGTTGCAAGGTAAGGGAATACTTACCCTTGATATCAAAATTAAGGTTTAATATAGTGGATGATGGATATGAGTGGTGATGGTCAAGTCGAGACCTTTATGACATATTATTCATGTCTTTGATGGATATATGATCATAGTGTATGTACTTTGAGGATTAGATGATTTATTTGAAGTTAGATAATGGACCATGATTTGTTATGGGAATAAATGAGTTTAATGCATGTTTGAATCGATTGAGACCCTGATAATGATATTATGTGATTCTAGATCAGGAGGGTATTTGAAGGAAGCAAGCTGTGATTTTGTCTTGTTTATCTGAGCCATATCAGGTAAGTCCTTGCATAAACTCTTTTGTTAAATGTTGTGATTGTAAGTCCTTGCATAAACTCTTTTGTTAAATGATGTGATGGTAAGTCTTACATAAACTCTTTTGTTAACTGTTGTGATGGCAAGTCTATGTTGTAAAGCTTTTTGAAGCTATTGTGAGCTATGTTTGCTTGGGTTGGAAACGTGGGTATTTATTCTTTAAACGGTTTTGTCAAACTAATGATTTTATCAAGAAAACTATTCTTTTCTTAAATTTTTAGAAAAACTCTTTTAGAGAAAAACCACATTGTACAAAACTAAGGTTTGGAAATGTTGTGAATTAGGAATTGATGGATATGTTCGTTGAGTACTCAATAAGGGTAGGCTAACAATACTAGTCTTGGAGAGCTTGAGTAAGTCTTCTGGCAGGAGACCACCTCTAGAAGATAAGCTTTGCTTGAAAAGGCGACAGTATTGGTTGGTCAGGCGGTCCGAGTTAGCATTTATACCTGAAAGGTATTATTTATTTTCTTGGCATGGACACCCGGATGGTTTTGTTGGGTGTAGAGAAGGAGTATCTCACCCGGTGAGCTGTACACTCACCTTGATAAGAACACCCAACGTGTGGTAATCTGATTCTGTCTCGGTACACAAAGTGTGGTGCCTTGACCTGTCTTGGTGAACAAAGTGTGGCACCTTGACCATTTTGTTCTCATGGAGCCTAACGTGTGGTGACATGACTATTAATTCGAGTGGATGAATTGTTTTGTATAAAGCGTGATTATGAGAAAACCCACTCCTTGCGAAAAGAGATTATTTATGACTTTCCAAATGTTTCTACAAATGTTTTACACTATGCATACACGTACTGTTTAAAACACCATGTGCACACACAGGACTTACTGAGATTTAATCTCACACTATTTTATATCATGTTTTTAGGAGATAGATTGTGCTGAGCTAGCGCGGCATGTGATAGTTGAAGCTTTTGTTCTTTTTGTTCCATTGTGCTCTAGGAGACGATTGTTGTTTAAGCTTCTGAACGACATTTGTTTTATTTCGTATTGCTTCAATTTGAGCCGGATGTAATAAGAGTTTTTCTTTATTTATCTAAGTTGATTCTTTTCAGGTCGCCTTTATATTTATACCTCGTTTTAAAGACCCCTTGTCCTACGGGACGGGGCGACATCCCCGCCGTTTTAGAGTACGTAGTAGTGGGGTGTTACATAAAACATAATAAAAGTCGTGGAAATAAAATTACAACTGAAAAGGCTGAAAACAAGAAAATTTACAAAAGTTCAGAACTGGCCAGAATAGTGCTAGCACCGGGTCGGTCTCCTGGGGGTAGCGCCGGGTCCAATCTAGAGGAATAGTTCTCATGCACAAAAGTTGAAGTAAACAAACAAGCTTTTTCTAGTCCACAGTCGGTGCTAGTCCTGGCTGCTGGGGCTGGCACTAGGTCTATTCTGTTAGAACAGTACTTGCATCAAAATTTGAAGAATTTTTGCAGATCATAGCTGGTGCCTAGTCTGTCGATCTGGGCCATCGCCACTCCAATTCCCTGCTCATTTGACCTCTATCCCTTTTCCATGTGTTCCCTTGATCTTCCAAATGAAATATTGGTCGTTTTGAGCTCTTCTTGTTACTCCTTTGGACATGAATCCTTATTTCAATTTTGGCTTAATTCTCTACAAGGATTGTTGCATGTCTTGTCTGTCTTTTGGCCCTTCTTTCATTATCCATTCCTTCATCATTCTCTTGGCCCTTGGTTTGTTGGCTTAGTTGGCCTTAAACTCTTGTTGAAAACTCTTGAAAATAGATCTCACCCAAGGTGCCATAAGCTGTGACTTAGATTTTTCTTTATCTTCTTTTGAGTGGCCTTTGTGCCTAGGGCAATTCCTATCATTTCCCCCTTCTGGAAAAGGATTCGTCCTCGAATCAAAACCTGTATAAGAATTGAAACAAGAGATTTTTTGTAAAAGTAAAATGTCATAGCTTTGTACCTCATTATTGTCTATATTTTCTTTTTTCACTACCCACATTTTTCTTCTCATTTTACCTCCTCTCTCTTTTCTTTTCTTTTTTTATCTTCTTATTTGTCTTTCTTTTCTTTTTCTCTCCAACTTGGGATGGTCACTATCCTTTCAACCCCGTCTTCCTTCCTTTCCTCAATTTTTATCTCTCTTACTTCTCTCACCTCAACCGCTTGTTCCCCTACCTTTTGTTCCTCTTCTCTCTTTTTTTCTCACTCATCTTCTTTTTCCTCTTATTTCCCTCTTTTCCTTCCTTTCGTTTTCCCTCAAGATATTTTGATCTCTCAAAACCTCACTAGGGGATAAGGGAAGAGTGATTTTCTTTCCATCTTTTCTCAAAGAATAAGTGTTACTCTTCCCTTCATGGACCACATCTTTATCAAACATCTAAGGTCTTCCCAACAAAATATGCCCTACATGCATGGGAAATACATCATAAACTACTTCATCCTTATACTTCCCCATATCAATGGCAACATTTGGTTGTTTGTTCACTTTCAGCTCTCAATAATTACTCAACCATTGTAACTTGTAAGGTTTAGGGTATTTCAAGGTTTCTATTCGTAACTTCTGCATTAATATAGCACTAATAATATTTTTACAACTCCTTCCATCAATGAGGACACCACATAGTTTTTGCTTGATTGGACACTTTAAAAAAATATATTCTCTATTTGCGAATTTTCTCCTTCTTCCACTCCCTCACAAGCATTTTCAACTTCCATTGCTACGCTAATCAATGGACATGGTTTCTCAAATATATCCCTATCTCTTCCATCCACTCTATCTCCTCCGCTAGATTTGATGTCATTTTGTGAAGTTGAACTAGATAGTTCATTCTTACTTGTTTCACTCATTTTTATTTGCTTTTGCACCGCCTCTAGCCAACTCCTCTTTTTCTCTTCTTATGGATGTGAGCTTTTTCCTACTTCATAAGTACTTGAAGCACTTTAGGAACCTTCATCTATAGCATGCATTTGATCATTCTTTACATTAATTTCTGAATTCTTTGGCTCTTCAAAAAATTCCATACTCTTTTGCTCAACTTCTTCTTGCTCATTCTCAACACTACTAATAGGTTTGGCTCATCCTCTAGAAAGAATAGAATACGGTAATATTCCTTAGTCATCCCATTTGTCAAATTCAATGGTTCCACATCTTCTTTTTCATCATTACTAAGCTCCTCATCAATCTCATCAACATTTTTCTCAACTTCTTCGTACATTACTTCATCATTTTGGTTGAGCATTCCTTGGCACTTGGCCTCATTTTCTAGTTTCTCCTCCTTCTCAAAGCCATGTAATTCATTTTGCTCAACCCTCTCAATTTTTTTCTTCATTTTTTGCCCTTCTTGGCTCTCAACATCTACAACATTTTTCTTGGCCACTTTAGTTTCAAGTATAGCCTTTTGCTTCTTAATTTGTCTCTCTCCTTCACAATTGTGCACCCCATAAAATCTTTCATATGCCAATTTATTTGGACAATCAATATTTGTGCTCCTTCTACTACAACAAATCTCACAAGTCAATCCTCTACTACTCCTTTGTTTAACTCTTTTTGGACAATCATAGGAAGTGTGCTTAAAACTCTGACACATTCTGCATTCACGCCCCCTCAAGTTCTTTTGCATCCCATGCTTGGTTGTTTTTTGCGCTCCTCCCACATAAACTTCCTCATTTTAATATTCCTCACTCCTATGTCATTCTTCTTCATATTCTCAATTTTTTCTTCAAAACTACTATATCATTCCCTACTTGAATAAGATTCTCCATTATTTTCACTCCCCCTATTCCAATCTTCCATAGGACTTAAGTTCTCACATTCCTGATCGCTTTTCCCTAGGTCTCCTTCATAGCTATTATACTTCATTCCACTTGTACTTGGCCCCTTATCATGTTTATCCAAATGTCACATGCTCTTATAATGATCCTCCTCATATTCTTGCTCATATTCGTTTTCTTCCCCATAACTACTCTCGCCATAGCAAGATTCCTTATAATTGTCATACCCGTCACTTTCATTCCAACTAGCCATTATAATTTTTCTTTCATGAGAAGTACGCACAAAATTAAAGTAGAAAACAGAAGGAAAATTCCTTACTTCACTCCCTCATATGTTTACACTCAATTTTTTTTTATGGTCACTCTTCACTCGTGTTTGCACTCTTCTTGGCTTCTATTATAATGAACTCACCCTCTTATCTTTTTTTAAACTTTTAATCCCATACTTAAGTTCTTTCCAACTCTTTTCCATTTCAAAGGATTTAGTTCTACTAGTCAACTTAACTAAAGTCCAAGAGATAAGAAGGAAAGGTGTCTTAAAGGTAATTTATCAAACACTTAATGTGCAACAAGGACAATGCATGGATTTCAAGAGTTTTAAACTAGGTAATGCCTATCAAAACCTCAAGAACACAAATTAACAAATAACAAGCACTCAAGGAAATGATGACATGAGCAAATTCAAGAAATAGTAGTAGGAGTTAAAGATGTGCAAATATTTTCCAACCTGAGACAAATGTAATGTGAACAAATCTTCTAGCATCTACAAGAACACCAATTAACTTCATAAATGCACTCTACTAATCAAATTAGTCATCATACTTCATGAATAGAAGCTTTGGTAGTAAAGTATAAGCAATTACAAACCATTGGAGTAATATATCAAACACATTATGTGCATTCCTATAGCTCAATTTAGTATAGCAAATTTCAGCTTGATTTTGGCCCCAATCAACAAATTTTTACACGAAAAGACTCCTCAAACATTAATATACCATATACGGTCAAATTAACAACATTTCCATGGTACAAATTTAAGTTTTCAACCCCCTAAAATGGTAAGGAATATATTTACGGGAATGTGAATTTTTGTAGCAATATGAGCTTCCCATCAACAATATTCTATTCCAAAATATTCCACAAACATTATACCAACACATAGGATCAATTTAGCATCAAGTTTATAGCATAAGCTTGAGTTTCAAGCATTCCAAAATGGAAAGGGAAAAAGTGATGAAAATTGAAAATGCTCAACAAATCTTGAAGAAGATTGTACCTTAATCTAAAGAAAGTTGGTTGATTAGAATCAATACAATACAAGCTCTGATACCACTTGATATGATCTTGGAAAGCACCAAACTTATGGATTGAACTTAAAACAAGAACCCTGACAAATTCATACATAGGAACACCAAAATACTAGGAAATTAACACTCTTGTGATAATGTGAATCTATCCTACTTCAAAGACACATTAACACCCTAATCCAACTTGAGATTAAAACACCAAAGAAAGGAATTTGAAGGCACTGAACTCAATTCTATCAAACATACTAGGCAACCTATTATATAAGAATAGAGATGAAGTTAAGTTTACCCCTTCTTAAGATTTAGAGACACGATAAAATGTGGGACTAAATTCTTTGGTTTAGTCTTTATATTTAATGAAATCACCCATGAAGATCACCCTCAAGAACTCTCTCTAGAGAGAAAATCTGAATTCTTCTTCCCAAAATACCAAAGTTTTTTTAACAAAGCTATAAAAGCATATTTATAGTGGCCTTGACCTAAACTACTTATCTAACTAAACCTAAAATAGTCTTAATACATATTTTGAGACTCCATTGCATACCTTAAAATAGGTTAAAACATGACAAAAGTCATGGGTATGAAATTACAGCTGAAAAGGCCAAAAACAAGAAAATTTGCAAAAATTCAAAACTAGACTAGAATAGTGTTGGCACCGGGTCGGTCTCTTGGGGGTAGCGCTGGGTCCAATATGGAGGAACAGTTCTCATGTACAAAAGTTGAAGCAAACAAACAAGCTTTTTCCAGTCCACAGTCGGTGCCGGTTCTGGCTGCTTGGGCCGGTACCTAGTCTGTTCTATTGGAACAGTACCTGTATCAAAATTTGAAAAATTTTTGCAGATCATAGCTGGTGCCTAGTCGGTCGATCTGGGCTGGCGCCACTCCAATTTCCTGCTTATTTGACCTCCATCCCATTTCCAAGTGTTCCCTTGATCTTTGAAATGAAATATTAGTCATTTTGAGCTATTCTTGTTACTCCTTTAGACATCAATCCTTGTTTCAATGTTGGTCTAATTCTCCACAAGGATTGTTCCCTGTGTTGTGCATCTTCTAGCCTTCCTTTTATTATTCATTCCTTCATCATTCTCTTGGTCCTTGGTTTATTGGCTTGGTTGGCTTTAAACTCTTGTTGAAAACTCTTGAAAATGGATCTCACCCAAGGTGCCATGAGCTATGGCTTGGATATCTCTTTGTCTTCTTTTGAATGGTCTTCATGCCTGGGGTGATTCCTATCACTCATACATAAAGAAGACTAAACCTTAAACAAGGTTTTGAAAAAGATGAACAAGGAGGTTAAACCTCTCAAAGCTCTCTTTTTACAATTTGAAATAATGTAAGATGAATTGCATTGTCAAATCACAAAAGAGGTATTTATACTCTCCTAGCCTAACTAAGTGACTACTAAGGCCCTAAGATAATTTGAGGGCATAAAGGGTCTTTACAAAGTGTTTAAAATAAAGAAAATGTAGAGAAAACAGTAAAAAGCGGCAAAACATGCAGTCCTGCCAGACTAGACCCAGCTCTAAGAGCTGTGCTAGACCTGGCACTAGGTCAGTACTGGAATTCTAGCACTGTGTTCGACTAAACTCGGCGCCAGGAGCTGTGTTGGACTTGGAGCCAGGTTAGCACTAGAATTCCAGCATTTTGGTTGGCTGAGTGTAGCTGGCGCCAAGTATACCTATTGAAGCCGGTGCCAGGTTGAAACTAGAAGATGGATTTCAATGTTTTCTCCCTCTTTTGGTGCAAGCATGGGCTGTTGTTGGGATTCTATTTGGTTGTTAATCAAATTGAGTTTGCGGCTGCCTTCTTCACTCCAAATCCTTTCCATCATCAAGTATGGTTGTAGGAGCAATTGGATATTGCCTTGGAGTCTCTTAGTCCTTGATCTTGTCATTAGCCATTGCATTGTCACTCCCCTTGCTTAAGTTTGAATTGCTTGGTTGACTTAATTCCTATCATTTCCCCCTTCTTGAAGTTAATTCTTTCACGAATTATTACCTACATCAAAAGGAGTTAAGTCACTAACATTTAATGTGGCACTGACTTTATACTCACCGGGCAAATCAATATCTCCAACTGGGCTAATGACTTGGAACGGTCCATCGCCTCTTGGGTCCAACTTACTCCTCCTTTCAGTAGGAAATCTCTCCATACAAATCTGCACCTAAACCCAATCTCTGAGCTCAAATGAAATCGATTTCCTCCCTTGGTTGCGGTTAAAGGCAATATCTTCATTTTGCTTTGTGATAGCTGCCTTTACTTTTTCATGGATTGCCTTCACTAATTCTACTTTCTTGGCTTTGTCAAGATTCATGCATTCTCCTACAAGCAAAAGAATCAAGTCCAAAAGCGTTAGAGGATTAAAACCATGTAAAACTTCAAAAGGAATAAGAAGTAGTAGAATGGATAGCCCGGTTGTAAGTAAACTCAATGTGGAGTAAGTACTCTTCACAATTCTTTAAGTTTTTCTTGATAATGGTCCTCAAGAGTTAGGTGAATGTCCGGTTGACCACCTCCATTTGCCAATCCTTTTAGGGGTGACAAGCTGTGGAAAATAAAAGATTAGTACTAAGTTTGTTCAATAAGACCCTCAAGAAATGGCTAAGAAATTTAGTGTCCCTATCAGACACAATAGTCCTTGGGATTCCATGCTTCCTTACTACTTCCTTAAATAATAAATCTGCAATATATGAAGCATCATTAGTTTTGAAGCAAGCTACAGAATAAAGTCATTTTTGAAAACTTATCAAAAACCACAAATATGGAGTCCTTGCCTCCTTTAGATCTAGCCAACCCTAAGATAAAGTCCATGAAAATATTAACCCAACGGGTATTTAGAATAGGCAAAGGAGTGTACAGTCCATGTGGAAGTGACTTAGATTTAGCTTGCCTACATGTTATGCATTGGGAACAATGTTTTTCTACATCCCTTCTCACTTTAGGCTAAAAGAAGTGTTCTTTAAGTGTGCCTAAGGTTTTTGCAATACCAAAATATCCCATTAGTCCCCCACTATAGGCCTCATTGACTAGTAATTTCCTAATGGACCCTTTTGGCACACAAAGTCTTGATTCCCTAAATAAAAATCCATTATGCCTATAATATTTAGCAAAAATCCATCACAAGCATGAAAGATTTCCCTAAACTCCTCATCATTTTTATACAATCCATTCACAAGCTCAAAACCTAGAATTTTAGCATCCAAAGAGTTTAAAAGTGCATACCTTCGAATAGTGTGTCCACAACCACATTATCCTTACTCTTTTTATATTTAATGACATAAGAAAATGTCCTAATGAACTCCATCTACCTTGCATACCTCTTGTTCAAGTTTTGTTGGCTTTTCAGGTACTTAAAGGTTTCATGGTCGGTGTGGATCACAAACTCTCATGGCAATAGGTAGTGTTTCCAATATTCTAAGATCCTCACCAAGGCAAAAAGTTCTTTGTTATAGGTGGAGTAATTGGTGGCTGCTCCAAACAATTTCTCACTAAAATAAGCAATAGGTTTTTCATCTTGGGTTAGAACCACACCTATGCCCACCCACCCCACTTGCATCACACTTTATCTCAAATGCTTTCTCAAAGTTTGGTAGGATAAGAATTTGGGCTTGGCTTAATTTGTCCTTAAAGGTTTGAAAGGGTTGTTGTTGGGCTTCCTCTTACTTCAATCCTGCCTTTTTCTTCACTATTTCTGTTAGAGGGGCTACTAGGGTGCTAAAGTTTTTTATGAATCTCCTATAAAAGCTAGCTAGCCCATGAAATCTACGAACTTGGGTAATAGTGGTAAAAGTGGGCCAATCTTAGATGGCTTTCACTTTTCCCTCATCAATCTCAATCCCCTCAGCACTCACAACATACCCAAGAAATATAATCCTCTCCGAACAAAAAGAGCATTTTTCCATGTTAGCATACAATCTTTTCCTTCTAAGAGCAACAAGCACACATTGAAGATGATTTAAATGATCTACATATAGCTTGCTATAAATTAAAATTTCATCAAAATACACAAAAACAAATTTCCCAATGAATTCTCTTAAAACATGATGCATTAAACGAATGAAAGTACTAGGAGCATTAGACAACCGAAATGGCATAACTTGCCACTCATACAATTCTTGTTTGGTTTTGAAAGCCATTTTCAATTCATCTCTCTTCCTAATCCTAATTTGATAATAATCAGATTTCAAATCAATTTTGGAGAAAATGCTTGCAGTAAACAATTCATCAAGCAAGTTATCTAGCCTAGGAATAGGATAGCGATACTTAATTGTGATGTTGTTAATGGCACGACAATCCACACACATGCGTTAAGTCCCATCCTTCTTGGGAACAAAGAGAATTAGAACCATACAAGGGATTTGGCTCTCTCTCACATGTCTCTTCTCAAGCAACTCCTCCACTTGCTTTTGTAATTCTTTGGCCTCCTCCGGATTGGTTCTATAGGCTGGTCGTTTGGGGAAGACGGCTCCGGGCACGAAGTTTATTTGGTACTCGAATATTCTTATGGGCAGCAATCCTCTGGGTAACTCGATTAGGAAAATATCATCAAACTCTTGGAGAATGGCTACAATTTCACTTGGCAAAGACAAGGTAGAATCATTAGTAAAAACATAAGATCATTTGCAAATAAGAAGAATAACTGGTTCTTTAACCTTCATTGCTTCTATGATCCCACTTCATTTTGCAAAATAGTTCACTCTTCTTATACCTCCACTTTCTTGTCCTTGCTCACTCCCATCCATGATGGTCAATGACACTTGTTTTTCCATTCTTTCCCTCAACTCTTTTTTTTTTCCTCTCTTGTTTTTTCCTCTTTAACTTTTGTTGTTGCTTGGCATCTTGTGCTCTCTTTTTCTTTTCTCTTTCCCTTATGATCTTTTAGTCTTTATTCACCTCACTTGGGAGCATGGGAGTTAGAGTGAATTTAGATCCCTCCTTGACAATAGAATAGGTTTTCTTCCTCCTATCATACTTTACACTCCTATCATATTGCCAAGGTCTCCCTAAAAGAAAATGACCACCCGCTTGCATAGGCACCACATCACATAGTACATTATCTTTGTAGTTCCCCATCTCAAAAGACAGAAAGACTTGTTTGTTGACCCTTAATTCTCCACTATCATTCAACCATTGTTTCTTGTAGGACTTGGGGGTGTTTAATCCATTTCATACCCAACTTATCAACCATGTTTTCTCTAATGACATTGGTATATCTACCACTATCCACAATGATACTACAAAGGGTCGTGTTGATTAGACAGCTTGTGTAGAATATGTTCTCCCTTTAATGATGTTCTTGGTCTTCAATGGCTTAGGAATTCAGTGATCTTCTCGTGACTCCAACTAAGGAATACACTTGGCCAACCACTTCTCTTTCATCACTTTCTTCTTCCATATTTTCTTCTTGGTCTCCTTGGAATCATTCTCCTACCTCTTCTTCATCGGTTGTGACTTCTCCATTAGGGTTAGTGTACATAACCCTTTTACTTGCACACTCATGAGAAGTATGCCCATAGCCAAGACACTTGAAGCACTTGATATCTCTATTTCGTTGTGGTCTTTCCATGACTTTTCCCATACCCGTGTTCTAACCATCCCTAGGTTTCCACCATTCCCTAAGTTTCCAATCTTCTCTAGATTTCCATCCTTCCCTTGGCTTATTGTACTCCCTTTGGAAAGGTTTAGGAGCATCTTCCTTGTTGATTGTCATCTTACTAGTGGTGTTCGGATTTTGAAATGTAGGCTTAGCAAAAGTTCTTCTCTTTAGTTGCTTTTCAATCTTGGTGATGGCATGAACCATGTCCTTAAGTCGATCATAGGAGTGCAACTATATCAAAATTGCTATTTCTCTATTCAATCCACCTAAGAATCTAGCCCCTGTTGCCCTAGGATCCTCTTGGATTTGAGCTCTCATTAACATCATCTCCATTTTCTTATGGTAGTCCTCCATATCTTTATTCCCTTGTTTAAGGGATTGAATTCTTTGGTAGAGGTTTAGAAAGTTCTAATTGCCCACATCTTTTACTCCTATTTACCTCATTTGATTGCCAACTTATTCCCACCAAACAAATGCATATTTTGCAAACCCCAAGATAACTAGCCTCACATTGGATCTTTCACATCGGAGCTTATTAAAAACCCCCAATAGAGTGCTCGTCCTACTTTTCAACTTGTTGAGCATTCAGTGAAGGAGTATGGGCATCATTATCCCCCATTCTAGGGTTAGAGGGTTCAAATCTTTCTTGCCCTCTTCTTTGTAAAATAGTAGAAGAGGTACCAAGTTGATTCCTCAACCCCGTTAGCTCCCTTGTCATGTGTTGAAACTCACTTTGCATAGTTTTCATCGTAGCTTGCAAATCATCTCGCAAAGCCCTAGCATCAAGTGGTTCTTCTTATGGTCTACATGGACCACTTAGATTAGGTCTAGGAAGTTCTTGTTCTTGGGCCATGGGAAAGAAGTCACTCAAGGAGTTATACCTACAAAAGATATTAACAAAAAGAAATAGTTCCCTCTTTTCACTCCTTTGCGTGTTTACTGTCTATAGTTTTCACTCTACACTCGTATTTACCCTCTTTGGCTCTTTTAATAATAGTCTCTCCCTCTTACATTTCTCTCAACACTCAAACCTTCTTGTTTAATCCAATCCACCCCAATATCCAAAGATGTCCAACTAAGTAAATCAATAAAATTCAATGAATTTTTCCAATTAGGGGGTCTTAGGGAAATTTCAACAAACACCTATTCAGCACCCTAAGAAAATAAATTTTCCAAGCAATATCAAAGAACAAGGACTTAAATAGTGCAAGAACAATCACTAAAACATAAGGAAGTAATTTTAAACAAGAAATGAACATGAAATAGCAAGAAACAAGAAATAAAAAAAAAAAAAACTAGTAGATAGGAATAGGAATAACATGACTACCACAAATGTGTAATGATAAATATGAGTTCAATGAGCATGAATTTCAATAATAGAGTGATATATCAAGTTCCAACACCCTAAGGAATGAAAATTAAAGTCAAAACCTGCAACTATAGCCATAAATAGCCTCATAAAACATTTAACAAAAACCTTAGTTGCAATCTCGTCACTTAAGAACAACAAATATTTTCACCTATATTTCAAGCACACTTTTACCACAAACACAAGACAAATTTGTTCTCAAGAATTATAATAACATCAAGGAGCAATTTTCCCAAAGAAAAATCAAGCTATAACAAAGATTTTATGAGTTTTTTTGAGTATATTTTTGAGTTACGGGATTCCGCTATTTTTTTCCTTCAACTTTTAGGGCTCCTTTTCTTGATATCAAGCTTGGATTGAAATCAAGATTTTTCTTGCTCAGATACCAAATTCTTTGATATAATCTTGTGTTGGCTAATTTGTGGAACAAAGGTAAATAAATGGTCAAAACTCTTGACTACACAAGTATAACACTAATAGTGGAAATTTGTGGCAAAAGAAGAAAGAAAACTATCTAACTATTCCCTAGCAAACCTTTGAAGAACAAAGCATCAAAGACCCATAAGAAATATAGCAAGGCCAACTATAAATTCACCAAAATATCCTTGACATAATAAAGGAAATCAAGAATAAGAGAAGTAGAACTATAGGCACCTAATCTATAGAATTTAAGATAAAACCTTAGAGGAACAAAGCAACTAAGACCTAATCAAGAGAAATCACATTGGATTATCCAAATGTTTTAGAGACTCATACATAAGGAGGACTAAACCCTAAGCAAGGTCTGAAGAAGATGAACAAGGAGGTTAAACCTCTCATAGCCCCCTTTTCGCAATTTGAAATAATGTAAGATGAATTGAATTTCAAATCATAAAGATGTATTTATACTATCCTAACCATAGTTAAGTAACTACTAAGGCCCCAAGACAATTTTAGGGCTTAAAGGGTCTTTAAAAAGCGTTTAAAATAAAGAAAATGCGGACAAAACAATAAAAACCAGCAAAACAGGGTGTCCTGCCCGACTAGACCTGGTGCTGGGAGTTGCGCTAGACCTAGTGCCAGGTTAGGGCTAGAATTCTAGTGTTTTGGTAGGCAGAGTGCAGCTGGTGCTAGGTATGCCTACTGGGGCCAGTGCTAAGTTGAAATTGAAAGGTGAATTTCAGCGTTTTCTCCCTCTTTCGCTCCCTCTTTTAGTGCTGGCATAGGCTGTTGTTGTGATTCCACTTGGATGTTCATCAAATTAAGTTTGCAGCTGCCTTTTTCACTCCAAATCCCTTCCATCATCAAGTATGGTTGTAGGAGCAATTGGATATCGCCTTGGAGTCTCTTGGTCCTTGATCTTGTTATTGGCCTTTACATTTTCGCTCCTTCTTCTTGAGTTTGAACTGCTTGGTTGGCTTGATTCCTATCAATATCCATAACCAATTACATTAAATGCAACTATCAATTCATTAGGTGATTAATATCTTTTAATTTTAAAGCACTTAGTGCTATCCCAACTTAGCCTCTAATATTCTTTATGCTTGGGTATGGCCAACCGGGATAAAGATATTAGTTAAATCCAATCCATTAATCAGGAACCATATTCCATAGTTTGAACATGCTCAATATCAGGTAAGCTTGGTTATGTCCAACACCTTAATGTCGCAAAAGAAATTTCGTTCTTACTATATTAACGGAAGGCTTTAGATTTAATATTGTTTAAGGGATTTTAACTATTTAATTAATATCGTTTGGCATGCAAAATATCAGCACTTTGACATAATTATAATAGACTCAATTGCATGGTTTGGTTATGGATTTTTCTAGATTAATTTCCTTGGGCCAAGAAGGAAATTAATTTTTGTCAAAACCTATGTGTTCATGCATCTTTTCAGAAAAAAAAAAAAAAAATCTTATCATCTTCTTGCTTTGCCTTGGTCACCATCTCTATAGATTCATAAAATAGTTTTTAATCTTATTTAACCTATGAAATCTAATTACATAAATTTCTAATGAAGAAACCTCAAGTTACATTCGAGAGCAATTAGATGAGAAGAAATTACAAGAGAATTACAGAGAAAGTTAGGACATATTAGTCCTATTTATTCAAAACAAAATGATAAAATGCATGACATAATCTAAATTAATCAAATTAATTTGGTCTACATTCATAATCAAGCCTACATGCTAATATTTTGCTTAAAATACATTAAGCAAAAATAAATAAATAAATAAATATTCATAAAGTATTAAATTATAAAATCATTATTTAAGAAATTTAATTAATTAATCCTAAAATCAAATTTTGGGGAAAATCTTGGGGTGCCTTTTAGAATAAAAAATTTTAGTTGGTCCTTGAAGAAATAACAAGAAAATCGGGGTCAAACAAGTGAAGAGTGAAACTATAAAAAAATATTTTTTTAATTAATTCAATGATTGAAAGAATTTTCGATCATGAAGCTATAGACTTCGCGTAGCCTTGCACCAAATTTAAAAAAAAAAAAAAAGGCACAATTCCAATCAGTGAAGACAATCGCTATATATATATATATATATATATATATATATATATATATATATATATATATATATATATATATATATATATAGGCTTTCAATTGAAGACAATTTCCAATTCAATCAATTGGAAGAATTGCATTCAATTCAAGATTTCGGTCAACTCTTGCAATTAAATATGGAAAAGGACTTTTTTTTAAAAAATATAATATTAGCCACAAGCCTCCCAAGGATGCAAGGTAAATAACAAACAGGTTTGCAAAAACAAATTCAGTGAAACGGTTGAAACAATTTCAATTTTTTTTTTTTTCACTTTTCCGCAGAAACAATTTTTTTTGAATTAAAAGGTAACAATTTCTATAATTTACTGAAACCAATTTCAGCAATTAATACGTGTATATATATATATATATATATATATATATATATATATATATATAACACTAAAACAAAATTTTTCCAAAATTAAAATTTTATATGAAACAATTTTCATGACCCGAACATAATTTTGAAACTATTTCAAATTTTAAAATATTTATGAAACAATTTCATTATGTCGAATTTATTTTGAAACAATTTCAAAATAATAATAAAATTTGCAAAGTACAGACAAGATAGCTTAGATACCACTATTGGATTTCGATAATGCAAACCAGTTTACACGCAATAAAAATACAAAATAAAATCCATGCAAAGGATCACTCGTATGTAATTAAACGGATCATGAGAAGGGGAAAAATTTTTAATTACCTAAAAAACGTAGCTTTTAAAAATTTTTCTTCCATGAGAATCCCATTCAAAAGTCAATCCAATCGAGCCACCAAATTTCAAGAATAGAAATTTCTCTAATAGTGACCTACACGAAGAACATACTCAAAACCACCAAAATCTATGCTAGTAGAATAATATTTGGTAGCCTTATGATTAATTTAATTTGGAAGAAATTATTTTCTTTTCTTTCAAAAAGAAAAGAAGAAGAAAAAAAACTTTTTGTGCATGTTAAAATAACCCTATTATTGTGAATTTGATTCAAAATAGAATTAGTAAATATAAAATTGTAAAGTAAAGATATTAGAAGAAGAGAGAATCGCTTAGATACGATTTCATTGATTGTTCGTTTGTTTACCTATGACCGCTATTTATAGAGGTTTCGATATAGAATCTGAAAGGTTAAGAAATAAATTTAATAACCTTAAAAAACGAACGGTAATAGTATACGAACAGTCACATTATTTTCAAGAAAATGAACAGCCACTTACTATTGTTAAGAATATGAATAGTCATTCATAACACTCCCACTTGGATGTTCATTTTCAATCATTTCGAAAAATGCCTCGTTAAAAACCTTCATAGGAAAAACCCTATGGGATAAAAACCTAGTGAAGGAAAAGAGTATACTTTCCATTCTGGAGGGAATATTGCCTCATTAAAAACCTGACTAAGAAAAAATCCAATAGGAAAAAATCTTAGTTAGGAAAAAAGAGTATAATATACATACTCCCCCTCTTAATAACATCTTCAAGATACATTTATATCTTTCAACCGACACATTCCAATTTTATGTACTAATTTTTCAAATGAAGCAGGCGGCAATGCCTTAGTGAGTAAATCTGTCACATTATCATATGATCGAATCTATTGCACATCAATTTTACCTCTCTTCTGGAGTTCGTGAGTAAAGAAAAATTTTGGTGAAATATGTTTTGTCATATCTCCTTTAATATATCCACCTCTTAATTGAGCTATACAAGCTGCATTATCTTCATAAAGAGGTATTGAAATTTCCTTTTCAGAAGGTAATCCACAATTTTCTCGGATATAATGGATCATTGATCTCAACCACACACATTCTCGGCTTGCCTCGTGAATAGTTATAATTTCAGCATGATTAGAAGAAGTAGCTACTATAGATTGTTTTGTAGAGCGCCATGATATAGCAATACCATCATATGTAAATAAATAACCAGTTTGAGAACGTGCTTTATGTGGATCGGATAGATAACCAGCATCAGCATATCCAATCAACATTGGACTGGTTCTATTTGAATAAAATAATCCAAGATCCATTGTCCCTTTGAGATATCTTAGGACATGTTTAATCCTATTCCAATGTCAACGTGTTGAGGAAGAACTAAATCTTGCTAATAAATTCACAGAAAATGCTATATCAGGTCTAGTATTATTAGCAAGGTACATCAATGCACCAATTGCACTGAGATATGGTACTTCAGGACTAAGTAGTTCTTCATTATCTTCCCGAGGTCGAAAAGGATCTTTATTTATATCTAACAACCTCACGACCATTGGAGAATTTAATGGATGTGATTTGTCCATGTAAAACCTTTTAAGAACTTTTGTTGTGTATGTTGATTGATGAATAAAAATACCATCTTCCAGATGCTCAATTTGTAAACCAAGACAAAACTTGGTTTTGCCAAAATCCTTGACTTTAAATTCTTGCTTCAGGCTATTTCTTGCCTTTTGGAGTTCTTCTGGAGTTCCAATAAGGTTAATATCATCAACATATACTGCAAGTATTACAAAACCAGATCCAGATTTCTTAATAAAAATACATGGACATAGTGGATCATTTTTATATCCTGATTTCAATAAATATTCACTAAGACGATTATACCACATGCGTGCAGACTACTTTAAGCCATATAATGACTTTTGTAATCGAATGGAATAATTTCTACGAGGGTTAGAATTATATACTTCAGGCATACTAAATCCTTCTGGGATTTTCATATAAATATCATTATTAAGGTTCTCATATAAATAAGCAGTCACAACATCCATTAGACGCATATCAATCTTTTCACGTACTACTAGACTCACAAGGTATCGGGGTGTAATTACATCCACCACAGGTGAATATGTTTTATCGTAATCGATACCCGGTTTCTGCGAAAAACCTTGTGCCACAAGTCGTGCTTTATATCTTACGACTTCATTTTTTTCATTTCGCTTTCGCACAAATACCCATTTATAACCAATGGGTTTTACACCTTCTGGTGTTCGAACTACAGGTCCAAAAACCTCACACTTTGCAAGTGAGTTTAACTCCGATTGAATCGCATCTTTTCATTTTGACCAATCATTTCTATGACGACATTCTTCAACTGATGTTGGTTCAGGATCCTCATTATCTTTTAACACTTCAAGTGCTATATTGTATGTAAAAACATGATCAACAGTTATTTCTGTCCGATTCTAACTTCTGCCAGAAGTTATATAATTAATGGATATCTCACTATTCCGTTCACTATTTTCAGATATTTGAATCTTTTCATCAGTTTCTACTTGATCCCTTTTTCTTAATTCTTCAATTGGATCATTCTGATCATTTAATCCTCTTTTTTTTCGAGGATTTTTATCTTTTGAACCAATTGGTCATCCATGTTTCTGACGTGTTTTTGATTCAGTAGCTATAGGAATTGTATTTTGTCCTGTTTGGACTTCTATCCAAATAGGAGCATCTATAGCTGGAATATGCGATTTAGTTACCCTTGTAGAGTCCGCAAAAGAATTTGGTAGTTGATTTGCAAGTCTTTGCAAATGAATGATCTTTTGAACTTCTAGTTCACTTGCGCTTGTACGCGGATCTGAATAATTCAATGATGTTGTCCAGGCAAGCTCCTTTTTATGTGTTTTATATTCTCCCCCTAATTTAGGAAACAAAGTTTCATCAAAATGACAATCAGCAAATCTTGCTGTGAATACGTCACCTGTTAATGATTTAACGTATCTGATTATAGAAGGAGAATCATATCCAACATATATCCCTAACCTTCTTTGAGGACCCATTTTGGTACGTTGATTTGGTGCTATCGGTACATATACAGCACACCCAAAAATTCTTAAATGAGCAATATTTGGCTTGAAACCAAAAGCCAATTGTAAGGGAGAAAATTTGAGATAACTTGTTGGCCTTATGCGCACAAGTGATGCAGCATGCAAAATAGCATGTCCCCAAGCAGTTGTAGGGAGATTTGTTCTCATTAATAACGGTCTAGCAATTAATTGTAACCGTTTAATGAATGATTTAGCTAGACCATTCTTAGTATGAACATGAGCTACTGTATGTTCAATAGTAATGCCAATTGACATGCAATAAGCATCAAAGGCTTAGGAGGAATATTCTCTAACATTATCTAGACGGATCATTTTGATAGGATAATCTAAAAATTACGCTCTTAAGTGAATTATTTGGGCAAGCAATCTCGCAAACGCCAGGTTGCGAGTTGATAATAAACTGACATGCGACCATTGGGTCGATGCATCAACTAAAATCATAAAGTATCTGAATTGCCCACATGGTGGATTAATTGGTCCACATATATCACTATGAATTCTTTCTAGAAATACTGGAGACTCAAACTCCACTTTTGTTGGAGATGGTTTAACAACCAATTTCCCTTGAGAACATGCAGCACATGAAAATTTATCAGATGTCAAAATCCTTTGACTTTTCAAAGGATGATCATGCGTATTTTCAATTATCCTTCGCATCATAATAGCTCCTGGATGACCCAAATGGTCATGCCAAATGATAAATGTTGCAGGATCAGTAAACTTCTGATTTACTGAATGATGCACTTCAATTGCATGGATTTTTGTGCTATATAGGCCAGATGAAAGAGATTGTAGCTTTTCTAATAAAGATTTCTTACCTGACATTATTTGAGTAATACAGAGATACTCAAAACCATTTTCTTCCATTGTTTCAATGTGGTACCCATTTCAACGAATATCTTTAAAACTTAATAAATTTTTTCGAGATTTTGAAGAAAATAACGCTTTAGGAATAACAAAATTTGTTCCTCCGGGTAATACAATATTAGCTCTTCCGGAGCCTTCAATCAATTTTACACTACCACTTATAGTATTAACATTTGTTTCTCCCATCTGCAGGTAAGAGAAATATTTTCTATCTTTCAATATGGTGTGTGTTGTACCACTATCAATTAGGCATATATCTTCAATGCCACTTGTGTATCAAATAAGTGGAATAATAGCCATCTGGGCATAACATAACATTTATAAATTTAAATGCTTAAACAATAAAAACTTTAAACGCTAATTACTATTACAATAGCAAAACAAATAAACAAAAAAAACAAAAACAAAAAACAAAAAACAAAAAACAAAAAGAAACATATTAAAAGTAAACTTCTAATTCTTTTGGATATTTCCATCACTAATCAAATGCTCAATTCTTTCTTTAGGATGCTCAAAGAAATCAGCCACGTCCAAATGAGTTACATCAATATCGTCAAGGTTGATATCATCATCATCATGAAGAGAATGTTGTAGAGTAAAATTTGCTTCAGCATTTTTGCCTTTCTTCTCAATAGATGCCTAATACAGATCAACAAGGTGTTTTGCAGTACGATAGGTACGAGACCAATGACCTTTTATGCCACAACGATAACATTTATCTTCATAATTTTTAGGAACAACATCATTTCCTTTTCCTTTCACGTTAGTCTTTTGCCACTTCTGGTGGTTGTCATTATTTCTCGTAACTTTGTTTTAACTGTTGCAATCATAATGAATATTTGTATCACGACCATATAATTTTTATCATGACCATATATATGTCCACGGCCACGGCCATATCCACGACCACGACCTCTTCCAGGGCCAAAATTACGAGTTCTAACATCATTCACTTCTAGGAATGGAGTAGAACCTATTGGTCGAGCTTCATGATTTTTCATTAATAGCTCATTATTTTGCTCAGCCACAAGAAGACAAGATATTAATTCTACATACTTTTTGAATCCCTTTTCTCGATATTGCTGCTGCAGGAGCACATTCGAGGCATGAAAAGTAGAGAAAGTTTTTTCTAACATATCCTCATCAGTAATATTTTCTCCACACAGTTTTAGCTGCGAGCTAATTTTAAAAATAGCAGAATTATACTCACTAACGGATTTAAAATCTTATAATCGCAAGTGCATCCAGTCATACCGTGCCTTTGGAAGGACGACCATCTTCTGGTGATCAAACCTTTTTTTTTTTTAAATTAGTCCACAAAATAAGTGGATTTTTCACAGTAAGGTATTCAACCTTTAAGTCATCATGAAGGTGATGGCGGAGGAAAATTATAGCTTTAGTATCATTTTGTGATGATGATGGATTTCCTTCTACAATGGTTTCTGCCAGACCCATTGCAGCTAAATGCATTTTAGCATCTAGTGTTCAAGATAAGTAGTTTTTTCCAGTAATATCAAGAGTGGCAAACTCAAGTTTGGTGAGATTTGCCATGTCAATACAAAAGCAAATAGGAAAAGTATTTACCTTCCTCTTTTGTTATAGCCCGTGATGATAACCTTCAGTAAAACAATTTCGGTAGAGTCTCGTGCTGATAACGTATTGTGAATTTGATTCAAAATAGAATTAGTAAATATAAAACTGTAAAGTAAAGATATTAGAAAAAGAGAGAATCGCTTGGATACGATTTCATTGATTGTTCGTTTGTTTACATATGACCTCTATTTATAGAGGTTTCGATATAGAATCTGAAAGGTTACAGAATCTGAAAGGTTAAGAAATATATTTAATAACCTTAAAAAACAAATGGTCACAGTATACGAACAGTCACATTATCTTCAAGAAAATGAACAACCACTTACTATTGTTAAAAATATGAATAGTCATTCATAACACCTATTACTTATGGCAGCAATTTTCATATATATATATATATATATATATATATATATATATAGAATAAAATTCTCTATTTTATGAATGGGAACTAATGTCCTTTTTCCACAACATAATCCATAAAAAATGGAAAAGGCCACGTAGGTTTCTTAATTATTTTTAGGAAACAAAGAATTTTCTTTTTTTTTCTCTTTTCAGTTATGGGCTTGGAAATTTTAAGAATTACAATTAGGCCCTATGAATTATAACAAGTTTGTAATTCACCTATAGAAATTTAACAATCGCAATTCAACCCCAAATAATTATAACACTTTATAATTAAGCCATAATAATAATTTCTTCACAATTTAACCCTATAATATTACCAAATAATATTTTGAGTACCAATTCCTCTATTGTGTGTGACCTATTAGGTTATGTAGTCACTTGGTAGCTAATGTGAATTAATTCTATCATAATAGAATTAATAATCCTTTTAATAATTATAATTAATTTATTAATTCAAATTTTCATTAAAATTTATTAATTTTCTAATTAATAAGTCTGTATTGCGCAGATCACGAGCGATATCTAACAATAAATCATGACCACCCAAAAGTCCAAAAAGTCAAATGGTTTGAAATGAACCTTTTAATAGCGAAACGTCAGTGCAATAAACTTCTTTCATCAAATAATATCTCATTCGGTTTAGAGTATGTAATTAATGCCAACTCCCTCCAGAATATTAATTAATTCTGCCCCGAATATTTTAGTACTTGTTCCCAAAATCCATTACTCATCATGTGTATCGATTGGAACTATTTCCAACATATAGTCGCCTTGGCCAAGCATGTGAAACCCCAGTCAAAACCAACCTTAAAGTAAGGGGGTTGAGATGCATATCATACTTTATTGCATGTTTAAATATGTTTTTATATGATTTTATGTACTTTAGATTTGTGATTTATAGTCTCGAGGGCTTAATTATGTTTATTGGGTAAGAAGGGCAAAATGGTAATTTTTGCTTGAGGTGAAAATTGGGAGATAGCTTGATGATTAAATAGGAAAAATATTTGGGAGAGAAAATAAGAACAAGAGTTGTTGTGGTTTAGTGGTTAGAGCTTTGGCATTAATTCTTGAGATCTTGGGTTCTAATTCCATTATTCGAGTTTTTGCATGGTTGAATTTTATTTTTATTTAGGGAGGATATTTTCGGCCTTGTATGCTTTAGGGAAGAGTAGATGTGTTGTCCTAGGGGAGACATGATAGGAGTATCCTAATCCTACTCTTGTGCCCTACAAAAAATTCCTAAGGGAATTCATATCTTTCTTGTTCCTTAGTTTTTCTTACTTCTCAATTTCCAAAGTTGTTCAATTTATTCAAGCCAATTTCATTCTAGAAAAATTTCAGCAAAGTGCTGTGGCTTTGAAGGTTCAAAATTTCTAATTGTAAGACATCTTATGGACCAAAAATGTGTAGGAGTTGGGGAAGGTTCCCAAGAAAATTAATCCCCATAGTAACCTTCAAAACTTTACTCTAGCTATGTTCATTTTCTTTCATGTAGTGATCTGAAATTTTTCCAACTTATTGTGCCTTCAAGGTGTCGAAATTTTCAGCCATCATTCCCTCCCAAATTCTGGCAAAAAATGGCCCTCTTGACCAGCTTGAAACCTGAAATTTTCTGGCCTAATTCGGACTGCAGAAATGCTATGCAAAACCAGAAAATTTTCTGGGCAAAATCGCAACATAGGTGAACTTAAACCAGGTTGTTTTCTTTCAGTTTTCTCCCAGCTCCTTAGCCACGTTTTTCCTCCATAAAGAAGGCTGGAAACCAGCCTTGAAAGGCCTCATAAATCCCCTTAAACTCTTCTGCAAACTGCCTGAACAATGGCAGAAAATCTGCCTAGAAATTCTTTCTAGCACTTGCGAAAATCTTGTACATAATTTTTCCAGCCTTACTTCATCTTCAGCCATGTCCGAAACCTTCCTCATCTTTTTGTTCAAACTTCTCTTAAATAGCAATGAACTGAACTCCATTATCTTCTCCAGTATTCTACTGGAAAAACTAGTTATGGCTGCCCCTAAACTCTCCATCAATCACTCCAATCAAACCATTGATTGAAGTCCAAAATTTCAGCAATCTATTTTAGCAACCTTCCATGAATTAAACCTCCAACAACCAGAAAATCTCTTCACCATTGTACTCCATATTTTCGGCCACCATTAAGCTCTCTTGAACAGCTTTCATTCCAGCAAAAATCACAGACAAACAATCAGCCATTGGAGCTTCCAAAAAGCTCTCCATTGACCAAGATCTTCTCAACATATCTTGTTTCCAAAATTGATTCCCAAAAATATTCTTTTAGGATTTCAAACAACCAGCTTTCCTTTTTCCTTTGAAATCAGAAAATTCAACTTCCTAAGCCCTCCAAATCAGTTGGCCACTCCCTCCTACACAGAATTTTGGCCAGCCCTCTCCCTAATCTCCTTATTCTCTCCATTCTCTCCAAACCAAGAACACCTACTAACCCTCCTCACGCCTAAGACCACTCCAATCTTCTCCAAAAACTCCAGATTGCATCTACTCAACCCCTTGAATCCACTTCTGCAATTTTTAACATCAAACACCAAAATCGAAGTCTCTCTTTTGGATCGAAAAACCAGTATTTTTGTGAAGGCTCAAGAACACCTTCAAGATAAACTTGTTCAATCAACTTCATCTTCACTAATCTTCAATCTCTAATGAATATATATGCGTATAAGCATGCTAATGGACTCTCTTCTTCTTCTCTCTCTCTCTCTCTCTCTCTCTCTCTCTCTCTCTCTCTCTTGGTTGAATACTCTCTTTCTCTTGGCTAAATGATTTCTTCACCAATGGCCATGCTTTCTTCATCTCTCTTGGACGGATCTAGTCATCTAGGAGTTGAGATCCTTTCGAAATTCCTTCAAGGTACTCATCAATCAAGTAAGCCTCTTCAACCCTTTTTTTAAATTCTAGATTCACGTCTCTAGGGTGATATTGAAGGGAGATGAATTATGATTAGGGTTTGAGCATGTATTGTTGTGATGAGTTGAGATTGAAGCATGAATAAATGTGTGTATATGATGGAGATGGAATTGATGCATGAGTTGATTGTCTTGGTTGATTGTATGGTGTTTTTTAGGGTTTAATGCATGTCTCCATGTCGTGAGTGGTATTTGTGATCAAACATGTTAGAGATTATGTCACCTTTGGTGAATATGATGTATATTCATGTATGATTGATAGAACCATGATTATGTTTATGCTAGTAGAGGTTGAATCATGCCTTGGTAAATTTTGATCTATGCCTTTATTCATGATTTGGATGATTTGATGAATTGGAGTGGAATATATGTTGATGATTGTGGTTGGCAATAGAAATACGATCATGACCTAGTTGTCCCTAAGCTAATTTTATTTCACCAATAAAATTGTTTAATGCTATGATTATTCTAGTAAATTTTGAAAACCCTAGGAAAGGTGGATTTGGACTATTATATATAAAATAAGGTTATTTTAGTCAAATAAATGATAACTTTTGTTAAAGAAATAAAATATATAGATATTGTATAAAATAATAATATCAAATAAAGCCTTTTATGTAAATAATTATAATAAGTAAAATATTAATTTTGTAAGTCTTATATTCATAAATACTATTAAAGTTTATTTATTATTTTTCAATCAAAATCTATTAAAACTTACTTACAACTGATTTTAGCTACCAATTATTTTCTAGCAAATAATTAATAATATATTATTATTTTACCTAGTGCCACCTAGGCCCCTTTATAAAATAAAATCTAATTTATTTTTAGCAAGATTTAAACCTTCAACTTATAGTACCTATTTTCCAAACCCTAGTTATTTTAATATCAAACTAGAATTATTTTATAAACCCTTTTATTTGTTACCTAGCCTTAAAGCTTGGGACACTAGGGACATGATGGTAATAAGTTGAGTTAGTTTTAATTGTAAAAGTGAATCTTCAGCTTGAGTTTGATTGTGATTTATACTTACCCCAGGCGGGGTTAAGTCAGTTGTTGGAGACCTTTCTTTTAGGCAAGGATAAAGTAAGTTCCCTTACATTCATGAAATTCATTTTATTTTATTATATTGGTTTGAAAGAAAGGTTGGTGAGTATCTCTTGCAAACACAAAATATTAGCACGATAGCTAATTTTTGAAAACTTCTATATTTGGAACCTTTTTATTTTGGAAACTTTCTATATTTGGAAAACTTCCAATTTTAGAAACTTCTAGAGTTATAAATTTTTAAAATGTGTCAAGCATGACTTAGGAGCCAAGAATCAAACATTTTGATTTGTTTTGAATATGCAAGAGATGAATTCTTGATCATGCATATACTTTTTGAAAATCACAGCATGACTTATTTGAGCATGTGGCTCCTCCACTATGAATTTGTGGAATAAATTATTGACTTAAAACCATGCCTTCTAAAATTTTTTTACAAGTTGAAAAATGTTGTTTGGAATTGTATTGAGCTAAATTTTGTAGGTTCCACTTTGGAGCCTTATGAATTGTGAAGATTGAATAACGTTGAGTGCTCAATGGGGGCTAGACCTTTATACTAGCCTTTGGTTGGTTTGGGGATATCTCTCGGTAGGTGACCGCCTCTGAGAGGTTGACTCTTTTCAATCAGGGCATCAGTATAGAAGGTTTAACCATCCTCAGCTAGCGACGGGGTTCTAGTAGAACCGACTGTCGGAAGTGGAACAACCGGATTGGTTTGAGTGAGAGAGGGAGGAGAATCTCACTCGGTAGGATGTGCACCTACCATGTGTTGGGGGTTAAGTGCTTCACAGAAGTGAAAGCCACCACTATGCCCTGTCACATTAACTTGGTTGCTTTAATTGATGAGCTATTTCATGGAACTATTCTAAAGTGTCATTGGAATTTTATTTGAAGCTTAATATATTTTAATTATTCATATCTTTCCAAATAGAATATTCTAAGAGCATTTTGCTTCATGACTTCTCACTACTATCTTTCAAGAAGTGAGAGTTAAATTTGTAAAAAAAGCATGATAAAGCTTTTGATATACTATTAGTACAAACATCATGAAAAGTGTTTTGTCTTTTAGCCCAACTCACACACGGGGCTTAGTGAGATTTTTATCTCATCACTCTTTTTACCATGTTTCAGGTCAATCCTGCTGTGGGGATGAGTAGCTAATTGTAGCCTGCCTTGGAAGATTTTTCTGATATTCATTTTGTGTAATGCTTTGGGAGTTGAGAGCGGATAATTTTGTTTATGGATTCATTTCGAATTCTTCGTTTGTAATAAATGTTAAGTTTAAAGTATTATTTTTATTCTATTATTTTGATTATGTGACCTAGTTATAAATACCCCTTATCCTTTGGATGGAGCGACATCCCCGGCCCTATCGGGCCTAGGTAGTGGGGTGTTACAAAGCACTTCATAAGTAATGATTCCTATGAGTGGCCATGAGATATTCACTCTTACTATTAGGAGTGGTGAATCATTTATTAACCTTCTCAACTACTTTCATTTACTTCACGTTGTACCCAATGTCCATCCCATAGATGGTCTTGTAAGGACTCTAGAGATTTGAATTAAAGTACAACGCTTAGCAAACAAAGTATTATACATTTGCTATAATGAGATTCTATCATTGACACTAAATAGTTATCCATGTGATTATCTTATAGTTAGGTTATCCAATAGCCTATTTGTTCAAATAACAAGCATCCACATATTAACTTTGAGTATCACAACACTCATGGATGTGAGAACCACCGATTGATCAAATCAATAAGTATAAGACGTGAAAATCTCAACGTATTAATGGTGTCCTATCTCATTAATATAATGACTGGGGATGATTTAAGAACAAACACATTCTAGTGTAGTAGGAAACTCGCATCACGATCTCTATTATGATTTTCTTAAAATAGTGTTGTACTTAGGACTTTATCTAATAGTTTTTATACACATGAACATATGAAATAAAGAAATTGAAAGATATAGAATGTCTTTTATTGATTTAATGTGTAAAATACATTGTATAAATGATTGCTTCTAAGGCACAATCTTTACAATCTCCCACTTACACTAGACCCAATCATTCATGTATCTAATACCAAATAACTGAACACAACCATCACGTTTCTTTTGGGATAATGCCTTTCTTAATGGGTCAACTATATTCTGATCTATGGGAACTCTTTCTATCTTTACATCCTTTCTGTCAATGATTTCTCTAGTCAAGTGATAGCGTCTAAGTATATGTTTGGATCGCTGATGAGACCGTGATTTCTATGCTTGCTCAATGGCTCCATTGTTATCACAATACAAAGGTATTGGATTGGATCAACAATGTTAGGTACCACACCTAGTTCTGTAATGAACTTTTTGAGCTAGACCGCCTCCTTAGCTACTTCAGAAGCTGCTATCTACGTAGCTTCAGTGGTTGAATCAGCAATTGTATCTTGTTTGTTACTTTTCCAACTAACTGCCCCACCTACAAAAGTAAACATATATCCAGATTGAGAGTTGTAATAATCCTTATCAAATTGGAAACTAGCATCAGTATACCCTCTAACTTGCAAGTCACCATCTCCATATATCAAGAATACATCCTTAGTTCTTCTCGAGTACCTTAGGATATTCTTGACAGCCATCTAACAACCTTCTCCAAGGTCTAATTAGTATCTGCTCGTCAATCTGGGAGAACAAGATACATCGGGCCTAGTACATATATTGCATACATGATAGAACCAATTACCAAAGTATATGGTATCTTATTCATATGATCCTTTTCATCTTATGCCTTAGAACACATAGATTTTCAAAAGCTTACCCCATGGGACATGGCTAAGAATCCCTTCTTGGATTGATCCATGCTAAACCTCTTTAGCATTTTTGTCTATGTATGTAGATTGTGAAAGACTAAGTAACCTTTTTTATATATCTCTATAGATCTTTATTCTCAGAATATAGGTTGCATCTCTAAGGTCTTTCATGGAGAACTTCTTAGATAACCAAATCTTGGCTGATTGTAGAATAGAGACATCATTTCCTATTAGAAATATGTCATCTACATATAGTAATAGGAAAATAATTACACTCCCACTAACCTTCTTGTAAACATAAGGTGCATCCATATTTTGTTTGAAGCCTAATTCTTTAATTATTTCATCAAAACAGATGTTTCAACTCCTAAAAGCTTGCTTTAGTCCATAAATGGACCTTTGCAGCTTACACGCTTTAGTGTTATCCTTTGATATGAAACCTTCAGGTTGAATTATGTGCACTTTCTCAATCAAATTTTCATTAAGGAAAACTGTTTTCATATCCATTTGCTAAATCTCATTATCATAATAAGTGATAAGTGCTAGGAGTATCGTAATAGATTTCAGCATTGCTATTGGTGAAAAAGTTTCGTCATAGTCAATACCTTATTTCTGATAGTAACCTTTTACAACCAATCGCGCCTTATAGGTAATGACTCCACCATCCATGTCGGTTTTCTTCTTGAAAACCCATTTTCATCCTATGAGTTTTATCTCTTCAGGTAGATCAACTAAAATCTAAACTTAGTTGTCATACATGGAATCCAATTCTGACTTCCTGGCTTCAAGTCATTTTGTCAGATTTTGAACTATTCAGAGCTTATTCGTAAGTGGTAGGCTCATCTTCTTCTATGAGTGATACGTCATTGTGGTCAAAATGAAAAAATCTATATCTCTTCAGTGTCACTCGTATCCTACTTGACTAACGAGGTTCTTATGTAGTAGAAGTTTCATCTATTAATCAACAGACTTGCAATCAACTGGTTGATCGTTGTTTGTTTGGGCTTCTTGAACTTTATTAAATTCAATCTTGCTCTTACTATCTCCCTTAAGCTCAAATTCTTTCTCTAGGAAAATAGTATGTTTTGAAACAAGCACTTTATTTTCAATAGGGAGATAGAAATAATATCTATGAGATTCTTTTAGATATCCAACAAACAAACACTTGTTAGATTTATTTTCTAATTTTTCTGACTTTGTCCTCTTCATATTAGTAGGACAACCCCAAATTCTCATATGAGCTAGCTTTGGTCTTTTACCATAAATAACTCGAATAGGGTAGTGTTAACCATTTTTGATGGAATTCTATTTTGTATGTAAACAGCGGTTTCTAGTGTAAATCCCCAAAACGATTTTGGTATATCAGCAAAAGCTATCATGTATTGAACCATATCTAATAAAGTTCGATTCCTTCTCTTAGATACACCATTATGTTAAGATGTATGTGGCGGAGTCCATTGAGATAACATTCCAGTATCTCTAAGATAACTTAGAAACTCTTGGCTTAAGTATTCTCCTCATTGATTAGATTTTAAAGTTTTAATACTCTTACCAAGTTGTTTCTCTACTTCATTTCTAAATTCGTTAAACTTGTCAAAGGCTCCAGATTTGTATTTCATTAAATACTAATACCCAAATCGAGAATAAACAACGATAAAGGTAATGAAGTATTAATAACCCCTTCTAGCTTGCAATGTCATTGGTCCACATACATCAGTATATATTAGTTCCAATAGTTGCTTAGCCTTTTCCCCTTTCTTAAAAAAAGAGGTTTTAGTTATTTTTACTAGTAAGTAAGATTCACAAGTCTTATATGATTCAAAATCAAATAAGCCTAAGTCACCATACTTATGTAACTTAGAAATGTGATTCTCATTTACATGGCTTAAACGATAAAGCTATAAGTAAGATGGGTTTGTGTTATCTTTTCTTGGCTTATTATTGTTTATATTGAGAACTTGATTTTTCATTTCTAGAATATATAAACCATTCATCAAAGTTGTAGTACTACAATGGATATCCTTTAATAAAAAAGAATAACTTTTATTCTTAAAATTTAAATGAAATCCAAGAAAGTCTAAATAAGCATCTGAGATAATGTTTTTAAGTAAAACTGGTACATGAAAAAAGTTTTGTAATTCTAGAATTAATCCAAAAGGTAGGAGTAGATGATAAGTCCCCACGACAAGTGCATTAACATTTGCTTCATTTGCTGTATGAAGGTCCACATCACCATTCTCCAACTTCCTACTACTCTTTAGTCCCTGTAAGTTATTGCACAAATGAGATCCACATCCGGTATCTAATACACACATCTCATTATTAAAAGTAGTGTTGATCTTAATCATAAATATACCAGGAGTAGAAGTAGAAGTGCTTGCAAGCTTCTCATTCTCCTTCTTTTCTTTTATAGTGTCCAAGTAAACTTTGCAGTTGCGCCTCTAATGGCCCATTTTCCCACAATGGTGACATGTGCCTTTGGTAGTTATCTCCTTCTTCTTTACCCCACCTTTAGGTCTAATTCGATTCTTCTTCTTCTTTTTAGAAACATTTTTCCTTTTAGAAGAAGAATTAGTTAATAAGACTGCATTATGTTCCTTCTTCATAGAAGACTCCAAAGTCTTAAGAAGGTTGATTATCTCATGTATTGTGGTCTCAATCTTATTCATCTGATAGTTCATCATAAATTATGAAAAATAAACTAGCAAAGATTGAAGAATTAAGTCTATACTTAATTCGTGATCTATAGTAAACCCAAGTGATCTAAACTTCTCAATTAAGCCTAGCATCTTAAGTCCAGGAGTGGCTACCAAAGTGCCTTCTACCATCTTAGAACGGAATAATTGCTTAGATATCTCATATCTATCCATTCTTGCTTGCTTATCAAAAAGCTCTCTTAGATGGAAGATGATAGTGTGAGCATCCATATGCTCATACTGTTTTTGAAGCTCATTAGACATTGACGCCAGCAGGATATAAGCTGTTGTGTCGCTGTCCTCTTTATGCTTCTTATGGACTTCATGCTCTTCAACAAGAGCATCATCAGCTGGTGGTGGTGGAATTGGAACATCTAACACGTAGAGCAACTTTTTCGATTTGAGAATGATTCTCAAATTTCTATGCCAATCCAAGAAGTTTGATTCAGTGAGCTTGTTTGTTTCCAAAATGCTACGTAAGTTCAAATTTGTTGCCATGCTACAAATGATCTAAATAAAAGATAAGATATATTAAACTATGTATATGCAGTTGAAATGCATTTAAATAGGACTTTCATTAAACGTGTATTTAACCTACTAATTTCTTAAAGTCAATAGCCCTCACTATTGACACGAGAAAGCCCATTGGAAGCTTTTGTAGTGGTCCGATATCCAAATTCTTTATGAATGACCTTGGATCTTCCCAACAAGCTACTCTTAAGTTCACTGGTAGGTATCCAATACCAATTACATCAAATGTAACTATCGGATCGTTAGGTGATTAACATCTTTTAATATTAAAGCACTTACTGCTACCCCATCGTAGCCTCTAATATTCTTTATGCTTGGGTATGTCTAAATGGGATAAAGATATTAGTTAAATCCAACACATTAATCAGAAACCATATTCTATAGTTTGAACATGCTAAATCATGTAAGCTTGGTTATGTCCAACAATCTAATCTCGTAAAAGAACTCTCATTCTTACAATGTTAAGTGAAGGCTTTAGATTTAATATTGTTTGAGGGATTTTAATTATTTAATTAATAGTCTCATCGTTTGGCATGCAAAATATCAACACTTTAACATAATTGTAATAGACTGAATTGCATGGCTTGGTTATGGACTTTTCTAGATTAATTTCCTTGAGCCAAGAAGGAAATTAATTTTGGTCAAAACCTATGTGTTCATGCATGTTTTGAGAAGAAAGTCTTACCATCTTCTTGCTTCGCATTGGTCGCCATCTCTATAGATTCATAAAATAATTTCTAATCTTATTTAGCCTATGTAATCTAATTACATAAATTCCTAATGAAGAAACCTCTAGTTACATTCAAGGAAAATTAGATGAGAAGAGAAATTACAAGAGAATTATAGAGAAATGTGGGACACGCATGCCCTATTTATTGAAAACAAAATGATAAAATGCATGACAGATCTAAAATAATCAAATTAATTTGGTCTAAGTCCATAACCAAGCCAACATGTCAATATTTTTATTAAAACACATTAAGAAAAATAAATAAATATGCACCAACTACTAAATTCTAAAATCATTAATTTATAAATTTAATTAATTAATCCCAAAATAAAATTCTAAAAAAAATCTTGAACCACGTGAAGATTGAAACTATAAAAAACATATATATTTTTTAATTAATTCAATGATTGAAACAATTATCAATCATGAAGCTATATACTTCATGTAGCCTTGCGTGATTTTTTTTTTAAAAATAAAATTAGGCACAATTCCAATCAATAGAGACAACTTCCATATTAATATGTATATATATGTGTGTGTGTGTGTGTGTGTGTGTGTGTGTGTGTGTGTGTGTGTGTGTTAGAATCTCTACATGCATCAAATATGCATTACGTAGTGGAAATAAAAGGATTCTATGACAAGAGTACCGCATATTTGATGCATGTATAGATTCACACAAAGGATCACTTATATGTAATGAAATGCATGTAAGTGAAGAAAAATTAAATGGATCATGATAAGGGAAGAAAAATTAATTACCTCAAAATGCAGCTTTTAAAAATTTTTCTTCTGCGCGAATCCCATTCAAAAGTCGATCCAATCAAGCCACAAAATTCCAAGGATAGGAATTTCTCTAATATTGATCCACACGAAGAACGTACTCAAAACCACCAAAATCTATGCGAGTAGAATAATTCTTGGTAGCCTTATGATTAATTTAATTTGGAAGAAATTATTTTCTTTTTTTTCGAAAATAACAAACAAGAAAAAAAACTTTCCGTGGTGACGATGTCTTCTTGAGATTAGGTGTCCTTTCCAGACTTAGGCCTCACACAATTAAGGTAATGACAGATACTACAGGGCTAAATGCGCTTCCAGAGAGATAAGGTGTATGGTGGCGGCCAGGGTCGGATCTTGTCCAAGTGAAGCGTCCTGGCATACCTGCTCGGAGGATAATCCTAATCCTTCCAGATCTTTTCACATGCGAGTGTTAATCAATCTCTTTCTTCCCATCATCACTATACTTATCTATTGAGCGTTTGCTCTTATCACTCCTATCCATCATACCTCCACAACGAAAGAGTTCTATCAAACCGTATGACGATACCACAGTTCTATAAAACTAGGCTCTGATACCAATTATAACACCCCTACTAAAGGTAATAGTGGAAGCATATCAACACCGGGTGTCGCCCTGTCCAGTTATCCAGACAAGGGGTCTTTACAATGAAAAACTCTAACAAAGTATTACCCAAAAGGGAAACGCCCGGTCCTATTCTACTGTCACTGTGGTAGCGTCCTCTATCCGTAGGTTCTTCCAACTCCGGATCCTACAAAAAGGTAAGATAAAAGACACATGTGAGTGAAAAATCACCAAGTGAGTCCCGTATGTGCTAATGTTTTATCAAAGAAGCAAAGTATACAAATATTTTATGAAATAATGTAACATTTGTTCATTAAAAATGATTCCAAAACTTTTTAAGACAGAGTGTGTTCAGAACTCAATCATTTTTTGAAAACTGTATTTCAATTTTCAAATCGTTGCCCCAGTTATCAAAACCCAGGTACTTCTCCAATAGAAGGTCGGCGTGTATGCAAGTCCCGCAGTCCTTGCCTTCGGCTGCACGATTTCTTGTGTCAGAGATTATGCCTTATAGCACGTCACCCATGTCATGCTGAAATGGTGAGCATAATAATGTACCAAACCATGCACTTAAGGATCTTTTACTTGCTACCATAAGCCAGGGGGTCCTAATCTTGACGTTAATCACCATTGAGGTGACAAGGGATTGAACACACCAAGTGTACCCGCTCGGCATCATGTGAACAATCTACCATCATAATCAATAGGCAATTGCCAGGCTTAAAACGGCTAGTCAAGATGACTCATCTCAAAATCTTGTCACCCTGTTTGGAGTAAGACAATCCCCAGAACTAGCCAGGTTACTTGGGGTCGTCTACCTCTAACATGAGCTAGTGCAAATATCAGAGTCCTTGCTGAGTTCTCAACGTCACCAACCTCGTCTGACTGATCAGGCCAGAGGGTTATCTGATCTCATAGAATTTTCATATCAAAACAGATTTGGGGCAAAACAACATTTTTCCAAAATTATGTTGAAACCAGATAAAGGGTTCTATTCACACATCAAAACATGTTTCTAAGAGTAACCGGGTCATTTTTGTAACACCCCACTACCTAGGCCCGACAGGGCCGGGGATGTCGCCCCGTCCAAAGGACAAGAGGTCTTTATAACTAGGTCACACAAAAGAAAATAAAAGTAATACTTTAAGATTGAACTTATTACAACCCAAAAATACATGAACAAATCCAAAATAAATTGTTCGCTACCATCTCTCAAAACAAAACATAAGAAAAATAACACAAAGTCTTCAAAGCATAGGCAACAAATCTAGCTATTCATCTCCACAGCAGGATCGACCTGAAAACATGGCATAAAAGGTGATGAGATAAAAATCTCAATAAGTCCGTGTGTGCTTTGGGTGTTCAGTGAAAATAGTTCATGGATGCAAAATGTGAAAACTTTATAAGAGAAATATTGGTAAGCAATAAACATTAGTCAAAAGCAAGAGTGGTGTTTTCAGCTTTTCCAGCCATACATAATTTATAAGATCAACTACTCAAAAGAAAGGATTATGGGTTACCACACGTTGGGCCCCATAACCGGATGGTCAGTATGCCATACTTTGTGCATACTACCGGTCAGAATGCCGACACTTTGTGCAGACTGACAAAAGGTAGGTGATCGGCCTACCGGGCAAGATACTCCTCCTTCTCTATACCCAAACAACAACCGGCGTCCATTCCGGCAAAACACAGTCACTTGACTGAAATAAAACCTGCTAGCTCGGACCGGCATAACTAAGTAGTATTGACGTTTCTCTAAGTTGAGTTTTATCTTCTGGAGGTGGCCTCCTACTAGAAGACTCACTCTTGCTCTTCAAAACTAGTACTACTAGCCTAGCCTTATTGAGTACTCAACGATAATGGTCCCACTTGGGAGAAAACTGGTAAAACATAGCTTTACTTGAAAATGGCAATTAAGGGTTTCCAAAGTCCTTGTCAAAATTTGTTTTAGAAACAGTTTAGTGTTTTGAGTAAAACTGCCTGTTGATTTTCAAATAATTGGTTTGACTGAAACAAGTAGGAAAACAGTCCTTAATTGCCTTTACCAAATCAGTGTTCACATACTTTGAGGTTAGCTTGCCATAGTAACCTTTTACAACAAACAAGTTTTATGCAGGAGCTTACCTGATCCTTTGCTTGCTCAAATTCAAAAGTCTTCCAAGGCTGACCTAACCCCGCCTGGGGTAAACACAAGACATAAGGTTACACTCAAGCTATATTCACTTACACAAATAATCCTAGTTCAACTTATTACAATCATGACCCTGACGTTCTAAGTTTTAAGGCTAGATGATAAAGAATTTTATAAAATAAGTCTAGTTTGATAAGTTAAAATAAGTAGGGTTTCTAAAATAATTGCTAATAAATTATAGACTCAAATAATAATTCTTGAGTGTTATTATTAATAAATAAACTAATGTTTGAATATTGAATAATACCAAGCCCTAGATAATATTAATAAATGGTAATTTCAAAATAGCTTTATTGTAAATAAATAATAAATTTTTAATTAATTTTTAGTAGATAATAAATAATAAATAATAAATAAAATTAATATAATAAACGAATTATATTGAATTTTTAATTGATAAATAACAAGTAGATTTTAATATAAATAATATTTAGGAATATAGGTAAAAGTTTTAACTAGGGCCTACAAGGTCATTAATTAATTCTAATATTTTATTTATTATTTATATTAAAGATTTATTTATTATTTTATATATATTATTTTTAATAAAAGATTTTATTTATTTGATAATTAAAATATTAATATTTTAATTAATAACCCAATCCAAATCTTCCTAGAGTTTCAAATTTTATACAGAAAAATATAATAGTAATTCTAATTAAAGTAATAAAATTTGTCAATAAAAATAACTTAGACTTATCAAGAAAATAATTTTCCACTATGATTTTCCTATTACTAGAAAAGATTCATAAACACATTCTCCATCATCAAATAATAAACCAATCCATTCACGAACATATGCTTGAATTATCTCATACTATCACAAGGCTAATTTCCTGCTAGGCATAATCATCATTAATGGCTTCAATGGAAAATAGAAACATAAGAGCCTAATCACCTTTGGTGTCATAATATCTAACATGCTTCAAACATCCATAAATTTTATTAAGCATGATGAGCATACATTAATTCCAAAGAAAATCTATATAACTTAGTCATATACATCAATCCTTATGTCTTAACTCCATCCCTTTCCTTCACATACACATCCCCAATCTCCTATTCATATTCATTCTTCCTATCATCAGCTAAGAGACATGAATTCAGAAAGAAAAGAAGGATTTAAGAATAATTACTTGATTGTCAATTACTTTGATGAAGACTAAAGAAGGTCCACACGCGATGGAGAGTCTTGAGTGATCCAACGGAAAAACAGCCATGGTTGATGGTTGATCAGCCATTTTGGCCGAGGAGAGAGAGAGAGAGAGAGAGAGCATTAGAAAGGTTTATTGAGAATTGAATGGAAGAGGATGAATAAGAAGGTTGTTCTTGGTTTACCTTGTTGATGTTCTTGAGACCTTCAAGAAAAAAGCTGATTTTGATCCGATTGAAAATTCTTGTTTGCGTGTTTTTGTGTTATAAATACTAGAAATGAAGCCTAGGGATTAAGTAGAAGTGATCTGGAGTATTTGAGAGTGATTGGAGGTGTTTAGGGTAGGTTTAGGCTTGAAGAAGTATAGTGTGTGTTCTTGGTGAAAATGGAGAGAATTTGAGAGAAAAGCTCACAATTTTCTGGAGTGTTGTTGGCCGAATGGATTGGGGTAGATAGGAGTGTCAGTTTTCAGCTAGTAGAAGAGAGAGTGATCAGATTTTTTTGAAATTCAAATAGAGAAAATTGTGGAGTTGTTTAAGGTAGGAGGTTAGCTAATGATGCTTGATCAAGGAAGGTTTCTTTACTCTTCAATGGTGCCGGCTGAACAAGCTAATTTTGTTGAAATGGATGAAGGTTGTTCAGGTTATATAGCTGGCTGAAACTCAGTCTATGATGGCAGAGAAAATTCTGGTTTATGAGCTTGTTACAAGAGTGGTTGAGTAGAGTAAAATTATGGAATTTTTTTGAAGTTCAAATGAGTTTTGGTTAGAGTAATCTTAGGAGATTTTTGAGGTATGATTATGGAGTCCAAGAACTCAAGGTAAGTGTGGAGGTTAATGGTGGTCAGTCCATGGCTGAACAAGGTTCAATTTCCAGAGATTTGAAGGGTGTTCTTCGGCCTTGGCTTTGAGAGACAAAGCTGGAAAATTTTCTGGTTTCAATGCTCAAGAGTTTTGAATGATGAAGACTTTTGGTGCAGAATTTTTACATTTACTTGGCTCGATTTACAGCTGGTTTTCTGGGGTGTTTGAAGGTCTTACAAGGGTGGTTTTCCAGCCTTCTTTTTGGAGAAAAATAGAGGGTGTTTCAGCTGAATTGCTAACAAAAAGACAGCTCCAATTCCAGTTTAGAATGCAGCGAATTGTGCAGGAATTTTTTTCTGGTTTTGTGCAGTTTGTGCAGTCCAAAAATTGCACAGATTTTCAGCCTTCAAACCACATGAAATGACCATTTTTCTGGTAGAAAATGAGTAGGTTTACTGGCTGAATTTTCTGAAAAGTTGGTCTGCAAAAATTTTGGAAAATTTCCAGATTTTCCTTCATTAAAACTATGAACAACATGAAGGTAAGATTGAAGGTTCTACCATGGTGATTTATTTCTCTTGTGAATCCATCCTAACTACTCTCCTATTTTTGGCCAATCCTCTATCCTCCAAGACTGATTTTTTCGAAATTCAATGCTAAAAAATCATCACAGAATTTTTGGAATTTAAAAGGAGAGATTTAATGGATTTTGGTTTATTTAAATTATGAAGGTGCTAGGACAAAGCTAAAGGTAATAAAAGGACAAAAATTCCTCTAGAATTCTTTTTAGGTCTCAATGATAAGATTAGGACATTCTCTTCATGTCTCCCCTAAGACAACATTCCTATTTTTATGGAATGCAAGAAAACAAAATTCAAACTTAATCATGATAATCATGATAACAACTTAATTTGAACTCATGACCTTAGCAATTAAACCACAAAGCTCTAACCACTAAACCACACTAACTCTTGCTCTTATATTCTCACCCACATATTCCTCTTATTTAATCCTCAAGCTATCTTCCTATTTTGACCTCAAGCAAAATTACCATTTTACCCTTCCTACTCAATAAGCATAACTAAGCCTTTTAACCTATAAACCACAATTCTAAAGCACATAAAATCATTCAAAAATATATATATTCATGCAAAATAATATGATATGCATCCCGACCCCCCTTACTCTAGGATTGGCTTTCGGTGGGGTTTCACAATTTTCCCCATACTCGATCACAAAAGTCATTTCCAAGGGTATTCAGGTCATTTTATCGATACTCGATTCCAAAAGACTTTTCGGGGGTATCTGGGTCATTTTTCCCCTTACCCGATTTGAAAAATATTCATAAGAGTTCCAATAAGGATATTTCAGTCATTTACCGAATATCTGAGTTCCAAAGGTTTTCATAAAATATTCCAATAAGGAAATTTGGAACATTTTCTAAATACTCGATTCCAAAAAGGAACTTATTTAAAGAAATCCAGGATTCTAATTCCAATAGAGGATTAAATTCAATGTTTCCAAACATATTTCTATAAAATGTCCCAAATGGTATATAATATAGCATTTCATGGAAAAACAAAGCACACTAACTTTAGAAAGAGTTTTAGAAATCCAAGGGCTCACCTAGTGTCCTAAGCTGCTCATTCCGTTCATGGCCGTTTAACCTCCGTTCCTACCGTTTTTGACATTTCGTTGGCCATTTGTTGCTAAACCAACACCTAACATTGTTTTCGGGTCAATTTGTGTTTGGCCGAAAAATAGTCGACGGGTAGCTGACGTCCGGCCGACATGTTCGACGGTTAGCCGATGTTTAACTGCCGTTTAGCAGATGGGGCCGATGGTTAGCCGTCAGTCAAAGAAAACGTTTAACTTTCGTTTGCGTCGTTTTTTTCGTCGTTTGATCAATTCTTTCGTTTTCCTTTTTCCACATCCTTCCTCCCTTCATAAGCAAGGGATTCACTTCATGTTTCCCTTATTATTTTATCCAAAATCACATAAATAATCACCCTTAGGTCCATTCATTTTCGGACTTCATTCCGGAATTTCACTGGTTTGACACACCATTTCGTTTTGCACATAACTTTCAATTTACAGCTCCGATTTGGCTCCATGATATACCAAAACGACCGTAAGACTCTTAAATATAATTCATTATGGGAATTTTTTAGGTTTCTGGTTCCAGTACCATGATACTGGGAAAAAACAGCCTCAGTAGTTTTTGCTTTAGTTTCACTATTCATGTTTTCCTTATCATTCTGCAATTTTGCAGTTTGACACCATAACTTGTTTTGCCCATAACTTTTAATCCACAAATCCAAATGATGTCAAACCAATTGTAAAATATCCTTAAGGAATTACTTTACAAGTTCCAATTCATGGAGTATCAATTCTGTTGTCCATTGTTTTCAGTTTTGAACACAAAGATCCAGTAGTAAAATCCCATTACTGATTTGGCACCTTTTCCTATTTTTACCATAACTTTCGATCCGTAAATCCGATTAACCTCAAACTTACTTCAAAATGCCTCTATGATCCTTAGCTGAAAGGATGTATACCTTCTTTGTTTAAATCTGAAATAGTTTCAGATTTATTGGACATAAAACCTCCCATAATTTTCTGGAATTAAACCTATCGTCCAGCAAAACACATTATATCTTCATTCCTGGTTTGATATATGAATTAATTCAATACAATCTCCCTTTTATCACCCTTAAAGCTACTGATTTCCAGTCATACATAAAACAGAAAATTTCACCATAGTACAACAAGAAAACCGGCAGCCTTAATCATAACATCTCTTCACACAACTTCACCTAGCTAGCTTCCATAATTCATGCATATCCTCTCATAATATGTATACCAAAATGATCTCCATGCTTTATATAATAACTTTACTTCAAGCAAGGTAGATCCTTACCTTTTCTTGCTGCGTTTGGAAGCTAAACAGCCCAAGCATCTTCTTGTTTTTCCTTCTCTCTCTCTCTCTCTCTCCTTTCTATTTCCCAAATTTCTTCTCTCTTTCTTCTCTATTTTCTTTTTCCTTTCTCTTCTCTTTTCTGCTTTGTTTGCTGCAAAATTCTGGCTATCTAAAGCCATTTCAGCCGGCCTTCATGGCCGATATATAGGGAAATATGGTCTTCAAGTCAAAGATGCATTAAATGGTCTCAACATTTGGAAGCCCTTGATTGGTCCACCTCGCTACTTAGGTGTCCTTTAGAGTATTCAAGAATTCTATGGAATTATTTAGAAAGTTCTTGCATGATTGTTGATGTAACCAATCATAGAATAAACACTTGGTGAAATTTCATTGGTCCTTCATCCCTTGTCTTGGTTTAATTGAATGGTGGTTATTTCTAAGTGCGTTCTAATAGGATTTTTACTCACGATCCACTTTTCCTCCACAAAATTTTTCCTTTATTTCTTCCTTCCTTCTTTATTTTAGCTCTTGGCCGGTTTCCTAGCCCTCTGCCGCCATTCTTGAGTTCAAGGGTCAACCAACATTAAATGCATTGTGGGTTATCCATTTAAAACTAATTTCCTATTGGTGGATTTAATTTAAATGGATAAATCTTAAGCTTATTCAATAAGCTTTTGCAATTTAATAATCCCACAAATATTTTACTCCCCCAATGGTATTTTAACACTTGTTTTCATCCACCATTCACACAATGCCACACGTCCATTTTTCAACTGCATTTTCCTATTTTCTTCAGAAATAACTAAAATCGGGTTCGTAATGGAAAAATATTTTATTTCACTATTCAACTCCAAAAATTTCACTAAATCCATTGGTAACACTTAAATTCTTCAATTCCCTCTCTACTTGGTCAAATTTGCGGTCGAAGTCACGAGCGCAGTCAAAATGACGAAAATGCCCCTATACCTCCGAGTAGCACAATTTGCTCCAAAACGTGCATCTCATTGCACTGATCAATTTCTCTTTCTAGAGTACTGTAAAATTTTTATTTTGTTAATCATAATATCCTTCCAAAAGTTTTGTGTACGGGTAGAAAAAATTCAATAATTACATCCAGGTCCCGACAAAACTTTATTTCACCAAAGTATTCGTCTCAATACACCGATCAACTTTTGTTCTGGCCATTGATTTAAATTCTCCTCCCATTACAGATAGTAGCCAACCGAAAGTAATAAGGTGGGGGGTTACATTTTCCCCTCCTTACAAAAATTTCGTCCTCGAAATTTAGCTCATACTTGGAATAAATTTGGTTACTTTTTCAATATCCTCGCTTTTGTTTTCCCACGCTGCATCTTACACAGCATGATGATTCCACCATACTTGTACAAGTGGAATTTTCTCATTCCGCAATTTCTTTTCACCATACTTCACGATCTTAATAGGCTCTTCCTTATTCTTCAGGCTTAGAGTCAACTCAATGGGTTCTTCATTCAAAATATAGGCAAGATTAGCCCCATACTTTTGAAGTTGGGTACATAAAACATATCGTGAATAACCTGATGTTCTATTTGTAACTCCAACTGATAGGCTTCCTTCCCAATCCTCTTGATACTAGGGAATGATCCAGAGTATCTAAATGCCAATTTCTTTTCTTGTTCTTGGGTCCCTTATTGTCGTTGTGGAACCAATTTCAAGAATATATGATCTCATTCTACAAAATTCCAAATCTCTCTTACATCGATCCGTATGACTTTTTGTTTTTTTTTTGTTTTTGTCTACTCTGAACTGCCTCCAACTTGATGTTAATTATCTTCATAGCATGTCGGACTTTTTCAAGTCCCAAAGCATCTTGTTCACCCATTCTTCTTTTTGGACTTCATTTCCTTCCATAAAGCGCTTCAAATGGGACCATTCCAATTATTAATTATTAACTATTATTGTATATGAATTCTGCATGCGCTAAATTATCAATCTACTTGACTCCAAAATTAAAAACGCATGCTTAAAACATGTCTTCCAAAATTCCATTCACTCGTTCTATCTGTCCATACGCATATAGGTACGCTGCTATGCTGAACTTTATTGTGGTCCCATATCTCTACTGCAGCTTAGTCCAAAAAATTGAAGTAAATCTAGGATCTTGATCTGACACAGTGCTAGAGGGTACTTATGCAGTCTGATTACTTCCTCCATATAGATTTCACATAACCGCTCTAAGGAATTTCACTAATTAATAGGAATGAAATGAGCAGACTTAGTTAGTCGATCCATTATCACCCAATAGTATTTTTGCCGCTCCACTATCATAGGTAATCCTGTAGTGAGGTCTATAGTAATTTCAATCCATTTCCACGATAGAGTAGATAATGGTTGTAACCCTCCAGGCCGTTGTTGATTGGCTTTTCTTTTCTGACAGATTAAACATTGTTTACAAAGTCCGAATTGTCCTTTTCCTTACCAATTCACCAATAATGCCGTTTTAGGTTCAATATATCTTTGCGGCTCCTTGATGGGTGGTATACTTACTCCAAGATGTCTTTGCTAAACATCTTATCTTCTCGCATATTGTTTCAAAATACAATGCCGGCCCTAGTAGCAATTAATCCCATCATTGACCTTTTAGAACTTATCTCCTCCTGTATTCGCCTTCTTCTACACTAACTTTTGCATTTTTCATCTTCATCTTGCTCTCTCCCTGACTGTTGTAGGAAGGCAGGTTGAATGGAAGTATTACTTATCCTTATTTCTCCGTCTACTGCAAACGCTTCTAATTCTGAAATTTATAACGTCCAAAAGTTGATAAATTTGCCTTCCTACCAAGGGCATTTACTGTTGTGTTTGCTTTTCCAGGATGATATTTAATTAGACATTGAAATCCTTCCAAAAATTCCATCCATCAACTTTACCTTATGTTCAAATCCTTTTGAGTAAAAGCACACTTCAAACTCTTGTGGTCGGTGGAGATTTCTAACTCAACCCCACACAAATAATGTCTCCACTCCAAAAGGGAAAATACAATAGCAACTATCTCCAAATCATGTATAATGTAATTCACCTCATGAGGTTTCCATTTCCTAAAGATATAAGCTATCACCTTCATTTCCTGTATCAATATCACTCTCAATCCTTCCTTCGACATATCTATGTACTCCTAATAAGGCTTGTCCATTATTGGCAATGTTAAAACAGGAGCAGAGCTTAACCCTTTTCTCAACTCCCAGAATTTTCCCTCATATTTTCTAGTCCAAACATAAGGAACTTTCTTTTGGGTGAGTCGACTCAAAGTAAAGCTATCTTAGATAATTTCTCAATGTATCTCTATTAATATCCTACAATTAATAGAAAACATCATATTTAGTTGGAATCTCAGGACGTCTCTAGTTTATCACTACTTTAAATTTTGCAGGATCTACTACACTTGCGACTTTGGATATCACATGTCCCAAGAATGCTACTTCTTTTAGCCAAGATTCATATTTATTAAATTTTGCATATAGTTTGGACTTTCTTTGCTTTCCTAATACTTTCTGAAGATTATTGTTCATGATCTTAGGGATCTTTGGAGTACGCCAGAATATCGTCAATGAATATAGCCACAAAACTGGGCCGAAATGTCCGGTGCATTGGATCTATGAAACAACAGGCATTAGTGACACCAATGGGGTATCACTATAAGGTTGAAAAATCCATATCTTGTTAAATGCATATTTCAATATATTTTCTTCCCAAATCCGAACTTAATAATATCCTTGCCTTAAGTCTAACTCTGAGAATCATTCTGCCTTTTGTAACTGATAAAACAATTCATCAATTATGAGCAATGGATATTTATTCTTTATCGTTAGTGCATTTAACCTCACAAATCTATATACATCCGTGGTGACTCAACTTTCTTTCTAACAAACAAGATAGGTACTCCCCAATGTGGACTACCAGGCCAATTGAATTCTGGCTCCATTAATTCCTGCACTTATTTCTTAAGCTCCTGCAATTTTGTAGGTACTATTCAATAAGAAGTTCTTGAAATTAGTTCTGCCAATGTTGCTAACTCAAAAGAAAATTCTACTTCTCTCTTCAGTGGTGATTCTTTCAATTTCACTGGAAAAACATCTAAATACTCATTTATAACAGGTGCTTCTTCGAGTTTCTTAACCCCTCCTGGCTTATAAATTACATAGGCCAAGTACCCAGGCTGACGGAATTGTACCATTTTATGTCTACAGTCAATCTTGATTACGATGCTAGGATAGCCAGTCCATAGCCAAGATAGCATCTTAGTCCTCTATGGGTAGACATATCAAATCTTTTCCAAAATTTCATTTCGTACTAAGATCTTACATTCCTCATGTACTTTCTCACTATTCATTTACTCTGCTAATGGGGCACTGACAAGCATTTCTTATGAAATTTCTTCCTCCTTCTTATCCCCGTATCATCAAGAAATACTTTAGTAGTAAAGGAATGCGTAGGATCTACCAATACATTAGCATCATGATTTAAAGCTAAAGAGTATACCACTTACTACTATGACATAATCATTCATCTTCTTTGATATAATCACTCGAGCATTTACTTGGTTTAGCATATTCAACTATAGGAGTAGAAGCCTGTCTAGGTTTTCTCTTTCTAGTCCTGACCTCTGCTCCTGATTGTTTCTTCCTGGTCAATCTTATCCTCTTGTCCTTTGAAGGTGAGGGCAATTGAAACTCATATGGCCTTCCTTCCTACAGTTGAAGCATCTAAAAGAGGGTTGTCCTCCAATCGGGCCTCCCTTCTTTTGCATTTTTCCTTTCTTCTGCCATCGAGGTCTTCTAAATCTTTTCTAATTTATACCCTGAAATTCACTTAGATTTCTGCTACTCATATTCTCATTTATGCAAACATTCTTTTTTGTTCTGAATTAGTAGGAATTGTACAAGATTCAGCTATACTGAATCATTCACCTTCATCCATATCAAGGTGTAACTAAGCCAATATGTTTGAGTTAACTTCCAATTCCTCCTCAAACCCTTTGAACACAGGTACCTTCTCTTTGGTACCTCCTGGTCTCTTCCTATCTCAACATCCTCGAAACATAACATCTCATCTTCTAATATTCCCGCCAAATTCCTTCTCAATATCCTCGGACAATACTACACCATTGGGGACACTCCTCATTGCTATCCAAATGGCATGATTTAATATCGCCAACAATTTCATCAAAATCGCCACCTATCTCCTTGTGTGGTGATGATGTCCTCTCGGGATTAGGTGTCCTTTCCAGACTTAGGTCTTGCGCAAGTAAGGTAATGATAGATACTATAGGGCCAAATGCGCTTCTAGTAAGATAAGGTGTATGGTGGCGGCCAGGGTCAGATCTTATCCAAGTGAAGCGTCTTGGCACACCTGCTCGGAGGATAATCCTAATCCTTCTAGATCTTTTCACACATGAGTGTTAATCTATCTCTTTCTTCCCATCATAGCTATACTCATCTTTTGAGCGCTTGCTCTTATCACTCCTATCCGTCATACCTCCACAATGAAAGTGTTCTATCAAACCGTATGACGATACCATAGTTCTATAAAACTAGGTTCTGATACCAATTTTAACACCCTTACTAAAGGTAATAGCGGAAGCATATCAACATCGGGTGTCGCCTCGTCCAGTTACCCAGATAAGGGGTCTTTATAATGAAAAAATCCAACAGAGTATTACCCAAAAGGGAAACGTCTGGTCCTATTCTTCTGTCACTATGGTATCGTCCTCTGTAACACCCCACTACCTAGTCCCAATAGGGCCGGGGATGTCGCCCCGTCCAAAGGACAAGGGGTCTTTATAACTAGGACACACAATCAACATAATGGAATAAAAACAATAATTGGAACTTAAATCTTATTATATCCCAAGAATTCAAAAACAAATCCAGAATAAAATAATTCACTCTCAGCTCCCAAAGCATTACACAAAAATAAATAAAAACATTTCTTCGAAGGTAGGCAATAATTAGCTACTCATCCCCACAGTAGGATCGACCTGAAATCATGGTAAAACGGGCGATGAGACAAAAATCTCAGTAAGTCCGTGTGTGCTTTAAGTGTCCAGTGAAAACAGTTCGTGAATGCAAAGTATAAAATCTTCATAAGAGAAATACTGGTAAGCAATAAATGATAGTCAAAATTAAGAGTGGTGTTTTGGCTTTTCCAACCATACAGATACAATAAAATCAACCACTCAAAAGTGGTCATGGGTTACCACACGTTGGGCCCCATAACCAGTTAGAATGCCACACTTTGTGCAGATTGACAAAAGGTAGGTGATCGGCCTACCGGGCAAGATACTTCTCATTCTCTATACCCAAACAACAACCGGTTGTCCATTTCGGCAACACACAGTCACTTGACTGAAAAACTACTAGCTCGGACCGGCACGGCCTACTGGACTGACATCCTATCGGGGAAGGACTTTATCCCTCAGAGGTGGCCACCTACTAAGAGACTCACCCTAACCCTTCAAAGACTAGTCCCAGCAGTCCACCCTTATTGAGTACTCAACGTAACTTACCCCACTCAGGGAAAAAGGAACAAAACATAGTTCCACTTGAAAATGACAATTAAGGGTTTCCAAAGTCTTTGTTAAAATCAGTTTTAGAAAGAATGTTGAGTTTGAGTAAATCTGCTTATTGATTTTCAAATAATTTGTTTGACAGAAATAAGACAGGAGATAATCCTCAATTACCTTTACAGAAATGAGTGTCCATGCACTCTACATTTGGCTTGCTATAATAAACATTTTGCATCAAACAGGTTTTATGCAGGAGCTTACCTGATCCTTAGCTTGAGATAAAATAAAGGACTTCAACAGCTGACCTAACCCCGCCTGGGGTAAATATAAACCATAATCAAACTGAAGCCAAAATCCACTTTCACAAATAAAACTAGCTCAACTTACTATAACCATGATCCTAGTGTCCCAAGCTTTAAGGCCGGATAATAAATAAAAAGGGTTTATAAGCTAAGTCTAGTTTGATATTAAAGTGATTAGGGTTTTGGGAAATAGGTACTATTAAGTTGAAGGTTTTAGTCTTGCTGAGAATAAATTAGAGTTTATTTGATGAAGAGTCCTAGGTGGTTTTAGGTAAAATAATGATTTATTAATAATTAATTGTTTGAAAATAATTGATAACTAAAATTAGTTGAAAATAAATTTTAATGGGTCTTGATTGGAAGATAATAAATAAATTTTAATAGGTTTTGATTAAAAGATAATAATTGAAAGATAATAAATTTTAATGGTATTTATGAATATAAGCCTTACAAAATTAATATTTTACTTATTATGATTATTTATATAAAAAGCTTTATTTGATATTATTATTATATATAATATCTATATATTTTATTTCTTGAAATAAAAGCTATCATTTACTTGACTAAAATATCCTTATTATATATAAAATAGTCCAAATCTACCTTCCTAGGGTTTTCGAATTTACTAGTAAAAATTATAATATTAATCATTTTATTGATGAAATAAAATTAACTCAAGGACAACTAGATCATGATCATATTTCTACTTGCTAATCGCAATCATGAACATACACTCCACTTCAATTCATCAAATCATCCAAACCATGAATAAAGGCATAGATCTAAATTTACCAAGGCATGATCCAACCTCTACTAGCATAAACATATTCATGCCTTTAGCAATCATACTTGAATATATATCCTATTCACCAAAGGTGACATAATCTCTAACATGTTTGATCACACAACCCATTCACAACATGGAGACATGCATTAAACCTTAAAAACACCATACAATCAACCAAGACAATCAACTCATGGATCAATCCCATCTCCATCATATACACACATTTATTCATGCTTCAATCTCAACTCATCACAACAATGCATGCTCCAATCTCAAACATAACCCATCTCCTTTCAATATCACCTTAGAAACATGAATCTAGAATTTAAAAAGAGAGTTGAAGGGGCTTACTTGATTGATGAGAACCTTGGAGGAGTTTCAAATGGATCTCAACTCCTAGGAGACTAGATTCGTCCAAGAGAGATGATAAAAGCATGGCCATTGTTGAAGAAATCATTCGGCCAAGAGAGAGGGGGTATTCGGCCGAGAGAGAGAGAGAGAGAGAGAAAGAAGAGAAGAAGAGAGTCCATTAGCATGCGTATACACATATATATTCATTAGAGATTGAGGATTAGTGGAGATGAAGTTGATTGAACAAACTTACCTTGAAGGTGTTCTTGAGCCTTCACAAAAATACTGATTTTTTATCTAAGAGAGAAAGTTGGATTTTGGAGTTTGATGTTAAAAGTGGTATGAATGGATTCACGACAGTGAGTAGGTGAAATCTAGAATTTTTGAAGAAGATTGAAGTGGTTTTGGAGTGGTGTTAGGCGTATGGAAGCTAATAGGTATTCTTGATGTTCTATGTGTACTTGAAGGTTGAAGAGAATGGAGGGGATTTGATTGAAGCTGCCGAAATTCTGAGGGATTGTAGTGGCCGAATTGTTTGAGTGGTTTTGGTAGATGATTTTTTTGGTTTGAAAGGAAAAGGAAAGGTTGGTTGTTGAAATCCCAAAAGAATAATTTTGGGAATTAAATTTGGAAACAAAAAATGGCAAGAATATCTTTGATCAAGGGAGAGCTTTTTGGAAGCTGTAATGGCTGACTGTTGGCTAAGGATTCTGCTAGATGAAAGCTGGTTGAAGAAGCTTAATGGTGGCTGAAAAGAGGGAGTACAATGGTGAAGGAAGGTCTGGTTGTTTAAGGGATATTTTATGGAAGTTTACTAAATTAGGATTGCTGGAATTTTGGTCTTCAATCAAGGCTTGATTGGAATAATTGTTGGAGGTATTTTAGGGGCAGCCATGACTGGTTTTTTGAGCAGAAGGTTGGGGAAGACAATGGAGTTCAGATCATGGCTGTTCAAGAGAAGTTTGTGTAGAAAAATGGTGAAGTTTTGGCCAGGGCTGAAGAAGGAAACAAAGCTAGAAAAAATCCTATATAGGTTTCGCTATTTGCTAGAATTTTTCTAGGCAGCTTTTGCTGGCATTTTCCAGTCAGCTTGCAGAAGAGTTTAAGGGGTATTTAGAGGTCTTTCAAGGCTGGTTTCCAGCCTTCTTTATGGAGGAAAAACGTGGCTAAGGTGCTGGGAGAAAACTGGAAGAAAACAGCTTAGTTTAAGCTCACCTAAGCTGTGATTTTGTCCAGAAAATTTTCTGGTTTTGCACAGCAATTGTGTAGTCTGAATTTGGCCATAAAATTTCAGATTTCATGCTGGTCAAGAGGGCTATGGTGAATAGGATTTATATTCTTGTATGTTTGTTAAAGCCATGATTATGTTTATGCTAGTAGAGGTTGGATCATGTCTTGGTAAATTTTGATCTATGCCTTTATTCATGATTTGGATGATTTGATGAATCGAAGTGGAGTATATGTTCATGATTGCGATTAGCAAGTAGAAATATAATCATGATCTAGTTGTCCCTAAACTAAATTTATTTCATCAATAAAATGATTAATATTATAATTTTTACTAGTAAATTTGAAAACCCTAGAAAGGTAGACTTGGATTATTATATATAATAAGGATATTTTAGTCACCTCCGAGGGGTAAGTCCTTCCCGGATAGGATGACAGTCTAGTAGGTCGTGCCCGTTTGAGCTAGCAGTTTTTCAGTTAAGTGACTGTGTGCTGCCGGAATGGACAACCGGTTGTTGTTTGGGTATAGAGAATGAGGAGTATCTTGCCTGGTAGGCCGATCACCTACCTTTTGTCAGTCTGCACAAAGTGTGGCATTCTGACTAGTTATGGGGCCGAACGTGTGGTAACCCATGACCACTTTTGAGTGGTTGATTTTATTGTATTTGTATGGTTGGAAAAGCCAAAGCACCACTCTTAATTTTGACTATTGTTTATTACTTGCCAGTATTTCTCTTATGAAGATTTTATACTTTGCATTCACGATCTGTTTTCACTGAACACTCAAAGCACACACGGACTTACTGAGATTTTTTTCTCATCACCCTTTTTATCATGTTTTCAAGTCGATCCTGCTGTGGGGATGAGTAGCCAGTTATAGCCTGCCTTGGAAGATTTTTTTGACATTTATTTTATGTAATGCTTTGGGAGTTGAGAGTGGATAATTTTAATTATGAATTTATTTCGAATTCTTGGTTTGTAAAAAATTGTAAGTTTAAAATATTATTTTTATTCTATTATTTTGATTGTGTGACCTAGTTATAAAGACCCCTTGTCCTTTCGACGGGGCGACATCCCTAGCCCTGTCGGGCCTAGGTAGTGGGGTGTTACATCCTCTATCTGTAGGTTCTTCCAATTTTGGATCCTATAAAAAGGTAAGATAAAAGACACGTGTGAGTAAAAAATCACCCAGTGAGTCCCGTGTGTGATAATATTTTGTCAAAGAAGCAGAGTATACAAATCTTTTATGAAATAACATAACATTTGTTTATTAAAAATGATTCCAAAACTCTTTAAGAAAGAGTGTATTCAAAACTCAATCATTTTTTGAAAACTGTATTTCAATTTTCAAATCATTGCCCCAGTTTCCGAAACACAGGCATTTCTCCAACAGAAGGTCGGCTTGTATGCAAGTCCCGTAGTCCTTGCCTTCGGCTACACGATTTCTTGTGCCAGGGACTATGCCTTACAGCACGTCACCCGTGTCATGCCGAAATGGTGAGCATAATAATGTACCTCACCATACACTTAGGGATCTTTTACTTACCACTATAAGCCAAAGGTCCCAATCCTGACGTCAATCACCATCAAGATGGCAAGGGATTGAACACACCGAGTGTACCCGCTTGGCATCATGTGAACAATCCACCATCATATTCAATAGGCAATTGCTAGGCTTAAAATGGCTAGCCAGGACGACTCATTTCAATGTCTTGTCGCCCTGATTGGAGTAAGACAATCCCCAAAACTAGCCAGGTTAATTGGGGTCGTCTACCTCTAACATGAGCTAGTACAAAAGTCAGAGTCCTAGTTGAGTACTCAATGTCACCAACCTCGTCTGACTGATCAAGCCAGAGGGTTATCTGATCTCACAGAATTTTCATATCAAAACAGTTTTGGGGCAAAACAACAATTTTCCAAATTATGTTGAAACCAGATAAAGGGTTCTATTCACACATCAAAACTTGTTTCCAAGAGTAACTGGGTCATTTTCCCTATACTCGATCACAAAAGTCATTTCCAATGGTATTCAGGACATTTTACCGATACACGATTCCAAAAAACTTTTCGAGGGTATTTGGGTCATTTTATCCTTACTCAATTTTAAAAATATTCACAAGAGTTCCAATAAGGATATTTTGGTCATTTACCGAATACCCGAGTTCCAAAGGTTTTCATAAAATATTCCAATAAGGATATTTGGAACATTTTCCAAATACCCAATTTCAAAAAGGAACTTATTTAAAGAAATCCAGGATTCTAATTCTAAAAGAGGATTAAATTCAATGTTTCCAAACATATTTTCATAAAATGTTCCAGATGGTATATAATATAGCATTTCATGGAAAAACAAAGCACACTAACTTTAGAAAGAGTTTTAGAAATCCAAGGGACTTGCCTCATGTCCTAAGCCACCCATTCCGTTCATGGCCGTTTATCTTCGTTCCTACCGTTTTTGACATTTCGTTGGCCGTTTGTTGGTTAACCTACAATAAACATTTTTTTTGGGTTAATTCGTGTTTGGCTGAAAAATAGTCGACGTTCAATCGTCGTTTAGCCGATGGGGCCGACGGTTAGCCGACGAGACCGATGGTTAGCCGTCGGTCAAGGAAAACATTTAACTTTCGTTTGCATCGTTTTTCCGTCGTTTGATCAATTCTTTTGTTTTCCTTTTTCCAAATCCTTCCTCCCTTCATAAGCAAGGGATTCACTTCATGTTTCCCTAATTATTTTATCCAAAATCACATAACTAATCACCCTTAAGTCCATTCATTTTCGAACTTCATTTTGGAATTTCACTGGTTTGACACACCATTTTGTTTTGCACATAACTTTCAATTTACAGCTCTGATTTGGCTCTGTGATATACCAAAACGACTGTAAGACTCTTAAAAACAGCGTCAGTAGTTTTTGCCTTAGTTTTACTATTCATGTTTTCCTTATCATTTTGCCATTTTCCAGTTTGACACCATAACTTGTTTTGCCCATAAATTTTCATCCACAAATCCAAATGATGTAAAACCAACTGTAAAATATCCTTAAGATATTCTTTTACAAGTTCTAATTCATGGAGTACCAATTCTGTTGCCCATTTTGTTCAGTTTTGAACACAAATATCCAGTAGTAAAATGTCGTTACTGATTTGGTACCTTTTACTATTTTTACCATAACTTTTGATCTGTAAATGCAATTAACCTCAAAATTACTTCAAAATGCCTCTATGATCGTAAGCTATAAGGATGTTTTCCTTCTTTGTTTAAATCTGGAAATGTTAAAGATTTAATGGACATTAAACCTCCCATAATTTTCTGTAATTAAATCCACTATCCAGCAAACACATTATATCTTCATTCCTTGTTTAATATATGAATTAATTCATTCCAATCTCCCTTTTATCACCCTTAAAGCTATTGATTTCCAGTCATACATAAAATAGAAAATTTCACCATAGTGCAACAAGAAAACTGGCAGCCTTAATCATAACATATCTTCACATAACTTCACCTAGCTAGTTTCCATAATTCATGCATAACCTCTCATAATATGTATACCAAAATGATCTCCATGCTTTATATAATAACTTTACTTCTTGCAAGGTAGATCCTTACCTTTTCTTGCTGCATTTGGAAGCTAAGCAGCCCAAGAATATTCTTGTTTTTCCTTCTCTCTCTCTCTCTCTCTCTCTCTCTCTCTATTTCCCGAATTTCCTCTCTCTTTCTTCTCTATTTTCTTTTTCCTTTCTCTTCTCTTTTCTTCCTTGTTTGTTGCAAAATTCTGGCTATCTAAAGCCATTTCAGCTGGCCTTCATGGCCTATATATAGAGAAATACGGTCTTCAAGTCAAGGATGCATTAAATAGTCTCAATATTTGGAAGCCCTTGATTGGTCCACCTAGCTACTTAGGTGTCCTTTAGAGTATTCAAAAATTCTTTGGAATTCTCTAGAAAGTTCTTGCATGATTGTTGATGTAACCAATCATAGAATCAACACTTGGTGAACTTTTATTTGTCCTTCATCCCTTGTCTTGGTTTAATTGAACGGTGGATATTTCTAAATGCGTTCCAATACGATTTTTACTCACCATCCACTTTTCCTCCACAAAAATTTTCCTTTATTTCTTCCTTCCTTCTTTATTTAATCTCTTGGCTAGTTTCCCAGCCCTCCGCCACCATTCTTGAGTCCCTTCACCGCCATTCTTGAGTCCAAGGGTCAACCAACATTAAATGCATTGTGGGCTATCCATTTAAAGCTAATTTCCTATTGGAGGATTTAATTTAAATAGATAATTCCTAAGCTTATTCAATAAGCTTTTGCAATTTAATAATCCCACAAATATTTTACTCCCCCAATGGTATTTTAACACTTGTTTTCATCCACCATTCACACAATGCCACACGTGCATTTTTCAATCGCATTTTCCTATTTTCTTCAGAAATAACCAAAATCGGGTTCGTAATGGAAAAATATTTTATTTCACAATTCAACTACAAAAATTCCCCTGAATCCATTGGTAACACTTAAATTCTTCAATTCCCTATCTACTTGGTCAAATTTGCGGTCGAAGTCACGAGTGCAGTTAAAATGACAAAAATGCCCCTGATACCTCGGGTAGCACAATTCACTCCAAAATGTGCGTCTCATTACACTGATCAATTTCTCTTTCTAGAGTACCCTAATATTCTTATTTTTTTAATCTTAATATCCTTCCAAAAGTTTAGCGTATGGGTAGAACAAATCCAAAAATTACATTCAGGTCTCGACAAAACTTTATTTTACCAAAGTATTCATCTCAATACATCAATCAACTTTTGTTCTGGCTGTTAATGTAAATTCTCATCCCATTACAGATAGTAGCCAACCGAAAGTAAAAAGGTAGGGTGTTAAATCCATCCCATAGACGGTCTTGTAAGGACTCCAGAGATTAGAATTAAAGTACAACGCTTATCAAACAAAGTACCTTGAAGTTCTCAAGTTGAAGAATACTTGTACATTTGCTATAATAAGATTCTATCACTGGCACTAAATAATTATCCATGTGATTATCTTATAGTTAGGTCATCCAATATACTTATTCAAATAACAAGCATCCACATGTTAACTTTGAGTAATACTTATGGATGTGAGAACCATTACTTGATCAAATTAAGAAGTATAACAGGTGCTTATCTTAATGTGTTAATAATGTCCTATCTCAGTAATATTATGACTAAGGATGATTTAAGAACAAACACATTCTAGTATAGTAGGAACCTCACTTCATGATCTCTATCACGATTTCCTTAACACAGTGTTGTACTTGGGACATTATCTAACAGTTTTTATATACAGGAACATATGGAATAAAGAAACTAAAAGATAAAGAATGACTTTTATTGATTTAATGTGCAAAATACATTGTATAAATGATTATTTCTGGGGCACAATCCTAACAAGTGAGTTGTCTATTCACTTCATAATATAAGTGTATTTTTTATATATAGAACAGAACCCATAGTAGTGGTTTCTCAAAATAGTAAAATTATAGAAACCCAGACTACCACAGATACAATATAAATAAAAACCTTACAGCTTGAGTATGGGTTTGTGGTGTAGCAAAGTTGGGAGCATATACTTTAATGTACTATAAGTAAGGTTCTACTATAGGACCAATATAGTTGTATATCGGGTATATATGACTAGTTAGTTAAGACAAACTTATACAAGATAGCTTCTATGCTCCTGTTGGAGATATCATCCCTTGTGATGCTCCAAATGGTCTAGAGATCCAAGGCCCTAGGAAACATCACTTGGATGTTTGTTTTAGAGTAGCTCCCTAGTAAAGTAAAAATATTCTAGGAAGTTATAGACCAATGGATTAGAGGCCTAAGAATAGTATATGTCATTTAAAGAGGAGTTAGTACACTGTTTTCTCTCTAAATGAACGACATTACGTAGAGGGGTATTTTGGACATTACACTTATAGGTCCGAGACAATGTTTCACACAATATTGTCCTTGGGGTCAATATTTTCTTATGGTGATAAAAGAACATATTTAAAATGCAAAATACTATAGCAGGGTATATTAGTCATTTTAGTAGCTAAGGACGATGTGTCTTTTGGTTCTCGGAATAACCCGTAAGTCCTAATTGATTTTGGATTGTGAAAATGGTCTTGATTAGAGAGGATTTTATTTTATTCAAGAAATATAATTTATAATTGGGCTGAAAAAAATAAAAGGTCCAAAGAGATTGAATAAAATTAATTATATTGTTTAATTGGTTAATTAATTATTTAGGTTCGGAACCCAGATTGAATAATTGGAAATTAACTTGGGCATAAACTAGGCATATGGCTTGAGAAATTATCTTGGTCTATTGGGTCCATTGATTATCTGTTAGGTTTTTATTAGTCTGGAAATAAAATAAATAATTACGGTTTATTATTTATTTGTGGGCTTGTTAAGTCCAAGATAAAATGAATAATAATGTCTGGGCCAATAGCCTAGACCAAGGTCTGCGGGTTAAGCCTAAAGACTGGTTTGGATAGTGTAGCAATTATACCCCAACTAGAAGTCTTTTGATTGAGATAAATTAGAAGATATATGGAGATATCTTGATTATAGGATTATCCGGGGTCTTGGGTTATTCACTGATCATGGTGTGATATGTAAAAAATAAGCCAGAAAATTAATTCCCTCACCCTCTCGTCTTCTCCATTCTAGTTTTTCTAGTGCATGAAAAATAGCAAAGAAACAATTTTCTTGATCTTGCTCTATAGCAACTAGTCAAGGATACAAGACCAGTTTCTTTACCCATAGATTTTACTAGTTGGTGTTAGGTGATGAGGCTTCAACATGTACGTCTTTTCTATCATTTTTGTGCTTTAATAGAGATAAACTCTTGTTTGAATCACCACTCACCACTCTATTCTCACCTTGTTTTGTAAGAAAATGGAAAAGACCAGCTGAAGATGAAAGGAAGAAGAACAAGAAAGAAGAATGGAGAAAAATGGAAGAAAAGAAGAATGTGTGCAAGTTTTGTCCAAAAGAAGGCGACCAAAGGAAGGGAGCCTTTGGCCACCATGTTTTGCATGGTTAATACAAGTTATCTGGAATATTAGTGGTGAAGTTCCCTTATCTGCCAGGTTTTGTTCATGTATATATGTTTGTCTAGAATGTTAGCGGCGTAGGGAACTTCAAGTTCCCTGAGCCACCAGGTTGTTGTAAATATGTATTCATTTGGTTAGGTTGGCAGCCTGGGGAATTTGAACATCCCTAGGCCACTTGGTTTTCTTTTTATTTATCTAAATTTCCGGAAACATCACGGCCGAGGGAAAACTTCCCTAGGCCGCCTAGTCATATGTATATATAGTGATTTTTGCATGGTTACCTAGGGAACTTGAAGTTCCCTGGGCCACCCGCTTTTCCTCTTCCCAACTTAGTTTTTCTAGAAATTAGGTAGGCTAGGCCCTAGCCTGCCTTGGTTTTGGAAAATCATGGTGGCCTAGGGAAGTTCCTGAGCCACATTCTTGTAGAGGAAACAAAATTTTAAGCACATTTTCACATCCTACACGACCAAAACCCCTATATAAGCCTCCTTTACACACAAAATCACAAGAGGAGAGTTGGGAAAAGGCTAGGGTTTCTCTCAAGAAATCTAGATTTTGTAAGTTTGAGTACCAAGAAAAGAGAAGGACCATGAGATCCAAAGAAGAGGAAGAGAGTTTACTTGAAGATTTCAAGATGAAGAAGAAGAAAAGCTTGTCTATGAGTTTTCCTTTCTATTCCTTTTGTAATATTTCTTGTATTCTTGTGTTAAGAATAGATTTTTAATTGTAATAAAAGGTTATACCCTATTTTTGTGCTTGAGAATGATGTATTTTCCTTGGATCTATAATTTTTGTTCTTATGTATTTTGTTATTTGATCTTATTTGGCTATCTTGGCCGAATGGGTTTTGATTGATGTATTTCAATTGATTGTTATTCCTTAATGATTTTAGGAGATTTGGATTGAGGACATGATATCCATTTGATTAGGTTAGCATTCGCTATTTTGAATTAACCTGAGAGGGAGTTTTGGAATTAGGGCTAATAACCAAATGGTTTATAAAATTTCCTACAGATAGGGATTTTATGACCGCTGGATAGTTTGGGATGATGAGTGATGTTTAATGAACCTTTAGGCTTCGATGGTTAGATAGAGATACCGATCAATTAAATATAGGGGTAGAAATCTCATAACTCGAGAGAGCGACTCATTCTGGTGCCTAGAATTAGGAATTATGGGTTCAAGGGGTACTCATTTCTTAGGTCTTAAATGGGGGACTTCCTCTTTGTTGAATAGGTTTTCTCTTTCTTATTCCTTTAGGGTATTGTGACTATTTCTTGTATACAAGAACGTAACCTCTCTTCTCTTATAGTTACTTTTACACTTTACACTTACTTTTGGCTAAACAATGAGGAAAAAAATGAAGTAGGAGTGATAACTCCATTTCCCTAAGGTTCTTTGATACTTGCCAACAATACTAGACTATAACTTGCCTCTATATGTGTGTGTTGTATGATTCTATTTGGCATTTTAACTATTAAAACTTATGTGTATGTGATGCACAATGTTTGAGATTTTTCGTACATACAAATAGCGCACTAACTTTCTGGCGCCACTGCCAGAGAACAGTGTTTGTTACATTTTAAAAACTTTAATTCTTGTTGATTTAGTCTTATATTTGTACATACACTTGCACATATCACTAACTTGTTTGTGAATAGTTGTTATATGTATGCTGTGATTATATTTCATTTTGGCCAAAATTGTATTTGAGATTTCTTTGATTGTTGTTGTATTATTGTTGTACAACCTATTCATTTGGATATTTGAATAGTTTCAATTTTATTTATATCTTGTTCTTTGATTGGTTGAGAAGGAATGGTTTTGGGGGGAATTTTTTGGATTTGGAGATTTGTTATGTATAGTTCATGGTGTTAGATTCTTTGGTTTGAAAATTGGAGATTGGTTGGTGTAATCGAGATTTTACAATTTTTTTTTTAAATTGAGATTTTTATGGTGAAGAGAGGAAACAAAATATATGGTGTATGCTTTGGGTATGTGAATTTATTTTGTGTAATTTCATTTGGTATATGCTCAATCATTGTTCATTTTTGTGGAATGGAAAATTTTTTATCTCTTTTGGGACTATGCATTATGATTTGAAGGTTAAAGGCTATTTTGGGAAGAAATTTTATTTTGTGTTTTTGCCTAATAAATGAATGGGTCCTTTGGACTTGGAAATTTTGTTTATTTTTTGGAAACTAAAATCACTGCTCTATTATAGGATTTGTTTTTGGGCATGCAATTTTTAGGGCTGATGAATATTTTGGGAATCTTTGATTTATTATGTTTCTTTGGAGGAATTCTTGGTCTATTTTAGTCATGAATTGTTTTTGCAAGGATGATTTGAAATTGTGATATGGATAATAATGAGGGGGAATATTTATGTTGTTGGGCAAATGATTTTCAAGATGGTTATCATAGTAAGGGGGTTAATGATGTCCTTCGGATTCATGAATCAAGTTATGGGTCATCACTTGAGCAACTTTTAGAGCAATTTGCTATTTCAGCCATTTCCCATTTTAAGGAGCTAGAAGCATTGATATGGTATCAAGAGGCATTAGTTCCAAATCTAGGAGATGAGATTAGACTTGTTGTTAATAATCTTGAGGACTATGCTTCCCATGAACTTGTTGAAGCAATTACATTAATAAGTCGTAAAGAACTGATGGACTCCCATGTTACCATTGACTAAGGATGATGATGAAGGAAAAGTAGGAGAGTAGCAAGATAAGGAATAAAACTCACTTGTAATACCATCAAGAGAAACAGAAAAGGCAATCCCCCCATTTGAGACAGTGGAAAACATAGAAAAGCATAAGCATCCCTCTTCTATGCCATATCCAGATCATCTGAAAAAGGAAAAAGATAAGGATCAATTTAAAAAATTCATGGAGTTATTCAAACAGCTACAAATCAATCTCCCACTTGTTTATTGTAACATAAATGCCCAAGTATGCTAAGTTTTTGAAAGATATCCTATCTAACAAGAGGAAGTTAGAAGGGTTGCCTAATATCACCTTAAATAAAGAATGTTCTGCCCTCCTCCAACACAAAGAGAAGCTGCCACAGAATTTGAAGGATCAAAGGAGTTTTTTCGTTCCTTGTGTAATAGGTAGCACCACTTTTCGCACAACATTAGTGGATTTAGGAGGTAGTGTCAACTTGCTACCTTACAACACTTTTTGTAAATTGGGCTTAGGTGAACCAAAACCTACTATGATAAGTATTTAATTAGCAGAAAGATCCATCAAATATCCTAGAGGGGTTGTGGAGGATGAGCTTGTTAAAGTTGATAAATTTATTTTTCTAGTTGACTTTGTTATTCTTAATATAGATGAAGACTCTAAGGTTCCATTGATCCTAGGAAGACCTTTCCTAGCTATTGAAAAAGCTATTATAGATATTCATAATAGAAAACTGACATTAAGAGTTGATAAGGAGGAAGTTGCCATTAGACTTTCAGACAGTATGAGACATTCTTTTTCACAAGATGATTGCTTTAGGATTGTGTTCTAGATGACTGTATTTCTAAATTCTTGCAAAAACACTTTGTTCAATGGGCTGAAGATAGTTTGGTGAAAGATGTAGAACAATATTCCTAAGAGCTATTGGCATATGTGGAGAATTCCAAGGATAAATCTGAACTTGTAGTTTTTGAAGTGATAGAGGGGTCAAGCTTTGGGTGAATGAGATAATCCATTGAGGACCCACCCTAGCTAGAATTGAAATAGCTTTCGGATCATCTTAAGTACACATTTTTTGCCCCAGGGAACAATTTGCCATGGATAATTGCAAGAGATCTGAAGAAAGGGCAAATGCTATAGTTAGTGCAAATGTTGTTAGTGTTATGCCCTAGAGGCAATCAGTTGTACATTATATATGACACATTTTATTTTAATAAAAGACATTATTTATTTTATAGTTTCTTTTGTTTACTTTAATTAATATAACTGTTCGATAAAGTCCATAGTACAACATTGTGTTAAGAAAATCATGATAGAGATCATCATATGAGATTCCTACTACACTGGATGATGTTAGTACTTAAATAGTCCCTAGTCATAGTATTACTAAGACAGGACATCATTAATGTGTTAAGACTAGCATGTGTTAGACTTCCTGATTTGATCAGGCGGTAGTTCTCATAACCGTAAGTATTGAGATACTCAAAGTTAACATGTGGATGCTTGTAAATGGAACAAGTTCATTGGAAGACCTAGCTTTGAGATAATCACATGGATAACTATTTAGTGCCAGTGATATAATCTCAATATAGCAAACGTGCAAGTATCCTTAGACTTGAGATTTCCAAGGTACTTTGTTTGCTGAGCTTTATATACTTTGATTCCAATTTTTGGAGCTCGATCAAGGGTCGCCTATGGGATGGATATGGGTACATTGTGAGATAAACGAAAGTAGTTGAGAGGGTCAATAAAGGATTTACCACTCCTAATAGTAAGGGTGAATATCTCACGGCCAATTGTAAGAATTACTACTCAGAAAGTCCTTGGCCAAGGCGATTGTGTATTAGAAACAGTTCCAATTGATACACATCTAGAGTAGTGGGTTCCTGGTACAAGTACTATTGTATTCAGGCCAGAATTAATTCTGGAGGGAGTTGGTACTAATTCCGTACTCCAAACCGAATGAGATATTATATGGTGAAAGGAGTTAATTGCACTGAAGTTTGTTATTGAAGAGTTCATGTCAAGCCACTTGACTTGCTGGACTCTTGGGTGGTCATGATGTGTTGCTAGATACCACTCATGATCTAGGAATATGGGTTTATTAATAAACCAATCATAATTAGAATTAATTGGATTAATTCTAATTAATTATGGATTATTAATCTCAAAGACGTTTGGATTAATTCATATTCACAACCAATTGACTAGGAAACCTAATAGGTCACACACAATAGAGGATTATATACTCAAGATGTTATTTGATAACATGGTGGGGTTAATTGAGAGAAAGAGAAGTTATTGTGGACAAATTATAATTAGTTATAATTTGTAGTCCAAGTTGTAATTTTTAGAACATGATGTTTCCAATTACAATTAGGGAATTCGAATAGGATTAGAATTCTCAGTTTTGGGAAGGGAAATTGATGTGTCCGGACTTGGGTATAAAAATCATACAAAAACTAAGCACATTCCCAATCAAGTTTAAATTAAAACGTTCAACCCAAATCACACATACGAGCAAGCGTACTCATCATTAACTGAGCATAGGGTTCAAACGAGTGTCGATCCTCAAGGAACAAGTAGACATTAGTCACTTTTCTTTTATTGTTTAACTGACTCGATAAAGTGAAAAAAAAAGAAAATTAAAATAAAGTAAAAATATATACATGTCAAGGATGTAGAATTATGTAACTTAAACCATTATTTAGACAAACATGATCTTAAAGTACTCAATCTTTATCATGAATAATTATTCTCTCGGTATCATGGAGGATAATATAAATTCACTTCTTTGTCCAATCCATGAATCCCTATCTTCTAGGTAACTTAGTATCACATATCTTGTCTCAACCAGTCTTACCCAAAAGATGTGTGAAACCCTAGTTGAAACTAACCTTAGAGTAAGGAGGTTGGGATGCATATAATATTTTACTGTATGTTTAAATATATTTTTATATGATTTTATATGCTTTGGATTTGTGATTTGTAGCCTAGAAGGCTTGATTGTGTTTATTGAGTAAGAATGGCAAAATGGTAATTTTTGCTTGGGGTGAAAATAGAGGATAGCTTGAGGATTAAATAGAAAAAATATTTGGGAGAGAAAATAAGAACAAGAGTTGTTGTGGTTTAGTTGTTAGAGCTTTGGAATTAATTCTTGAGGTCTTGAGTTCAAATCTCATCATTAGAGCTTTAGCATGATTAAATTTTTTTTTGTTTAGGAAGGCTATATTTCAACCTTGTATGCTTTAGGGAAGAGTAGAGGTGTTAACCTAGGGGAGACATGATAGGAATGTCCTAATCCTAATCTTGTGCCCTACAAAAATTTCTAAGGGAATTCATACCATTCTTGATCCTTAGTTTTTCTTACTTCTTAATTCATTAAGTTGTTCAATTTATTCAAGCCAATTTTATTCCAGAAAATTCCAGTAAAGTGCTGTGGCTTTGAAGGTTCGAAAATGTCTAAGTGTAAGACATCTTGTGGACCGAAAATGGGTAGGAGTTGTGGAAGGTTCCCAAGAGAATTAATCTCCATGGTTGAACCTTCAAAACTCCACCCTAGCTATGTTCATTTTCTTTATGAAATAATCTGGAATTTTTCTAGCTTCTTGTTCAGTCCAAGTGTCAAAATTCAGCCATCATTCCTTCCCAAATGCTGCCAAAAAAGTAGCCCTCTTGACTAGCTTGAAGTCTGAAATTATAAGGCCAAAACCGGACTACACAAATGCTGTGCAAACTAGGAAATTTTCTGGACAAATTCGCAGCTTTGGTGAACCTAAACCAAGCTGTTTTCTTCCAGGTTTTCACCCAGCAACATAGCTATGTTTTTCCTCCATGAAGAAGGCTGGAAACCAGCCTTGAAAGACCTCTAAATTCCCTTCAAATCCTCTACAAACTAACTGAACAATGGCAGAAAAATCTGCCCGAAAATTCCAGTCAGCTTGCGAAAATCCTGAACAGAAATTTCCAGCTTTCTTCCTTCTTCAGCCCTGACCGAAACTTCACCATTTTTCTGTACAAACTTCCCTTTAACAGCCATGAACTGAGCTCCATCATCTTCTCTAGTAGTCAGCTTGAAAAACAGTCCATGGCTGCCCCTAAAATATCTCCAACAATCACTCCATTCAACCTATTGATTGAAGACCAAAATTCCAGCAAACCTAATTAGTAAACTATCATAAATCAACCCTCAAACAACCAGAAATTCCTTCACTATTATTTACCATATTTTCGGCCACCATAAAGCTTCTTCAAACAGCTTTCATTCTAGCAAAATCCTTAGCCAACTCAGCCGGCCATTGGAGCTTCCCAAAAGCTCTCCTCCATCGAAGATCTCCTTGCCATATTTTGTTTCCAAATTTGATTCTCTAAAATATTCTTTTAGGATTTCAAGCAACCAGCCTTCCTTTTCCTCTCAAACTAGAAACATCAACTACTAAAACCTCTCAAACAATTTGGCCACTCCAATCCCATAGAATTTCGGCCAGCTTCAATCAAATCCTCTCCATTCTTCTCAACTTTCAAGAACACCTAGAACACCAAGAACAACTACTAGCATCCATATGCCTAATACCACTCCAATCTTCTCCAAAAACTCCAGATCACACCTACTCCACCCCTTGAAACCACTTCTGCAATTTTTAACATCAAACTTCAAAATTCAACTCTCTCTTTTGGATCGAAAAACCAGTATTTTTGTGAAGGCTCAAGAACACCTTCAAGGTAAGCATGATTAATCACCCCACCTTCTCTCATCTTCAACTTTTAATGAATATATGTATATATAAACATACTAATGGACTCTCTTGTCCTCTTCTCTCTCTCTCTCTCTCTCTCTCTCTCTCTCTCTCTCTCTCTCTCTCTCTCTCGGCCGAATGGTTTCTTCAACCATGGCCATATTTTCTTCATCTCTCTTGGACGGATCAAGTCTCCTAAGAGTTGGATCCCTTCGAAACTACTCCAAGGTAGTCATCAATCAAGTAAGCCTCTTCAACCCTCTCTTTAAATTTTAGATTCATGTCTCTAGAATGATATTGGAAGGAGATGGATAATGGTTAGGGTTTGAGCATGTGTTGTTGTGATGAGTTGAGATTGAAGCATGAATAAATGTGTGTATATGATGGAGATGGGATTGACGCATGAGTTGATTGTCTTGGTTGATTGTATGGCATTTTTAGGGTTTAATGCATGTCTCCATGTCGTGAGTGGTATATGTGATCAAGCATGTTAGAGATTATGTCACCTTTGCTGAATAGGGTTTATGTTCATGTATGATTGTTAAGGCCATGAATATAGTTATGTTAGTAGAGTTGGATTATGTCATGGTAAATTTAGATATATGTCTTTGTTCATGTTTTGGATGATTTGATGAATTGGAGTGGAGTATATGTTTATGATTGTGTTTAGCAATGGAAATATGATCATAACCTTGTTGTCCCTAAGCTAATTTTATTTCATCAAAAAAATGATTATTACTATAATTTCTTCTAGTAAATTTCGAAAACCCTTGGAAAATGTGGATTTGGTCTTTTATATAAAATAGTGATATTTTAGTCAAATAAATGATAGCTTTTATTAAAGAAATAAAATATATAGATTTTATACAAAAATAAAATATATAGAAAATAATAATAAAGCCTTTCATATGAATATTCATAATAGGTAAAATATTAATTTTGTAAGTCTTATAATTATAAATACTATTAAAATTTATTTATTATCTTTCAATCAAAACCTATTAAAATTTGCTTACAACTAATTTTAGTTACCAATTATTTTCTAGCAACTAATTATTAATAGATTATTATTTTACCTAATACCACCTAGGATCCTTCACCAAATAAACTCTAATTTATTTTTAGCAAGATTTAGACCTTCAACTTATTAGTACCTATTTCCAAAACCCTAATTATTTTAATATCAAACTAGACTTAGTTTATAAACCATTTTATTTATTATCTAGCCTTAAAACTTGGGACACTAGGGATATGACTGGGGTAAGTTGAGCTAGTTTTATTTGTGAAAGTGAATTTTGGCTTGAGTTTAATTATGATTTATATTTACCCCAGGGCGAGGTTAGGTCAGCTTGTTGAAGACCTTTATTTTATCTCAAGCTAAGGACCAGGTAAGCTCCTGCATAAAATCTGATTAATGCAAAATAGTTCTATGGCAAGCCAATTGTGGAGTGCGTGGTCACTTATTTCTGTAAAGACAATTGAGAATTGTCCCCTTTCTCATTTCAGTCAAACAAATTATTTGAAAATCAATAAGCAGATTTACTCAAACTCTAAACTCTTTCCAAAATCCAGCTTTGTCTCAAACTTTGGAAATCCTTAATTGCCATTTTTAAGTGAAGCTATGTTTTATTCATTTTCCCCCAAGTGGGATAAATTATGTTGAGTACTCAATAAGGGTGGACTGCTAGGATTAGTCTTTCAAGGGTTAGGGTAAGTCCCTCAGTAGGTGGCCACCTCTGAGGGGTGAGTCCTTCCCGAATAAGATGTTAGTCTAGTAGGTCGTGCCGGTCCGAGCTAGCAGTTTTCAGTCAAGTGGACTGTGTGTTGCCGGAATTGACAACCGATTTTGTTTAGGTATAGACAAGGAGGAGTATCTTGCCTGGTAGGCCGATCACCTACTTTTTGTCAGTCTGCACAAAGTGTGGCATTCTGACCGTTGTATAGTTGTGGGGCCCAACGTGTGGTAACCCATGACCACCGTTTTGAGTGGTTGATTTTATTGAACATGTGTAGTTGGAAAAGCCAAAACACCACTCTTAATTTGACTATTGTTTATTGCTTACCAGTATTTCTCTTATGAGGATTTTACACTTTGTATTCATGAACTGTTTTCACTAGACACTCAAAGCACACACGGACTTACTGAGATTTTTATCTCATCATCCTTTTTACCATGATTTCAGGTCGATCCTGCTGCGGGGATGAGTAGCTAGTTGTTGCCTGCCTTGGAAGATTTTCTGATATTTATTTTTATGTAATGCTTTGGGAGTTGAAAGTGAATAATTTCTATTTTGGATTTCTTTTTGAATTTTTGGATTGTAATAAATTTTAAGTTTAAAGTATTATTTTTATTCTATTATTTTAATTATGTGACCTAGTTATAAAGACCCCTTGTCCATTGGACAGGGCAACATCCCCGGCCTTGTCGGGCCTAGGTAGTGGGGTATTACAAGATGCATTAACCATAGTCCTTGATTTAATTCCCATTCTTGGTAAATTATGCATAAAATTAACTAATGAATCCATATCTCGACAAACATCAATTAACCTTGAGTTACTTTATCCCTACTCCTAACCATTTTGTCCAAGCAAGTTAAAAGCTAACAAATATGAAACTAATGAATTGAAACTGTCATCAACCCCTTTTTCCAAGCAAGTTAATAGGAAGACCCAACCAATAAATCTCGTAATAAGCACAAGTAATCAATACCAAGAATAACAATCAATTAATCAATAGATCAAAGAACTCTAAAATCATGAATATCTAAAACAATGTTAAATTACAATAAAATAATTAATACATCATTGTCAAGAAAAAGAAAACAAAGTAAAAGGAAGCACTCATAGACAAGCCTCTTTCTTCTTCCTTTGAAGATCTTTTTGTACAACCCTCCTTAAATTGAAGAATTCCTCATTTGATTGAGTAATTTTCTATTATAATCAATGATTTCTCTCCATTTCCCTTGTGTTTTCCATCTATTTATAGGTTTAGGAAGTGTTTAAACCTGTAGGTACAAAGTTCTTGGCCGAGTAGAAGTTGGAAGATACTAAAACTCCTCAGATTACCAAAACCTGCATAGAAAAAACCAAGCACCGCCTTAGCTCTAGGGTACAACAAGCGCCGGTTCTAGCTTCACAACTTGTGCCAGTTGTGTTTTGCTTCTCCACTTGTTCGCCGATTTTTCTCCGAATTTTGCACAATGTGTCCAGAATGCAGCCGGTGCCGGTTCCAGCTTCACAGCAGGTGCTGCCTTGGTTCTGTTCTGCTCTATTTCAACAACTTTTCTATCGCTTTGAAGTTCATTTCAATAGTGCATGGCCGGTGCCGATTCTAGGGCCCTAGCCGGCGTCACCTCTCCTTTGTTTTGCGACGTTTTTATTTCGTTTTACCATAAAAATCTGAAATAAAGAACAAAATACCTTTCTAAGGGTAAAATCTCAAATATGAAGGAATATGACTAGTTATTGAACAAAATGTATTGCAAAAGAACCTTAAATAACTAGAAAAAATATGACTAATTTAGCCCCTATCATATTCCCCCACACTTAACTCTTTGCTTGTCCTCAAGCAAAGTATCAAGAACAAGTAGGAAAACATAAGGTTGAACAAATCACTCAATCAATTTGAAAACTATATCTTCAATGCTTTTTTCATTCAAGAATATAAAACATATGATACTAAATCTTTCACAACCAATGCAAGACTTGTGTTAGTGATAAATGACTTAGTAGAACCATCACAATACTCTACAATATTCTCAAACCATTGGAAAGAATTTAGTTTAAAAAGAATATGCATTCCATATGCTTACTTTTCATACACTCTCTCCACTAATCCAAGACATATATCGTGATTCTACTTAGATCAAGTAGGACTTTTAAGCTTGCAATGTAAGGTTGAGGGCTTGTAATGTAGCTTATCAAACGAAGGATATAGGAGAATCAAAAATCAAAGAAACTGAGAGTTCACTAGAAAAGGATAAACAAATGAAGCAATCATTTCCAACTCTTATTGCTCTCCTATTCCAAAAATCCAACAAACCATAACCTCATATAGCAATTACAACTCCACTCAAGCAAATCCTGCATTTTTTTCTCTTTTTCTTTCAACATTTCTTTTCATCAACTATGAAACCCCAATTAAAACCAACCTTAGAGTAAGGGGGTCGGGATGCATATCATATTTTCTTGCATGCATAAATATGTTTTTGTATGATTATATGTGCTTTGGATATGTGATTTGTAGCCTAGATGGCTTAATTGTGTTTATTGAGTAAGAATGGCAAAATGATAATTTTGCATGAGGTGGAAATAGGGAGATAGCTTAAGGATTAAATAGAAAAAATATTTGGGAGAGAAAATAAGAACAAGAATTGTTATGGTTTAGTGGTTAGGGCTTTGGAATAAATCCTTGAAGTCTTGAGTTCAAATTCCATCATTTGAGTTTTAGCATGATTAAATTTTATTTTTGTTAGGTAGGCTATATTTCGGCCCTTGCATGCCTTAGGGAGGAGTAGAAGGGTGTTGTCCTAGGAGAGGCATGAAAGGAATGTCCTAATCCTACACTTATTCCCTACAAAAATTTCTACGGGATTCATACCCTTTTTGATCTCTAGTTTTCCTTAATTCTTAATCAATTAGGTTGTTCAATTTATCTAAGCCAATTTTATTTCCAAAAAATTCCAGCAAGGTTCTGTGATATTGACTTTTCGAAAATGTCTTTGGGAGGATATCTTGTTGACCGAAAATGGGGAAGAGTTATGGAAGGTTCCCAAGAGAATTAATCTCCATGGTTGAACCTTCAAACTCCAACCTATGTGTGTTTATCTTCTTCATGTAGTAATCTTGAAATTTTTCCAGCTTCTTGATCAGTTCAATTGTCAAAATCTTCAGCCATCTTTCCCTCTCAAATACTTCCAGAACAATAACCAATTCACTCAGCTTGAAGGTTGAAAACTTTAGCCAAAATCGGACTGCTCAAAAGCTACGCAAACCAGGAAAATTCCTAGGCAGTTTTCGCAACTTGGTGAGCTAAGAACTAAGTTGTTTCTTCCAGCTTTTCAACCAGCAATTCAACCTTAACTTTCCTCCATAAAGAAGGTTGGAAACCAGCCTTAAAGGACCTTACAATATCCTTTCAAACTTGCAGCAAATCAAATGAGACATGGCAGAAAAATCTGCACAAAATTTCCAGCAAGCCTTGCGAAGGACCAATCAGAATTTCCAGCTTTGTTTCTCCTTCACCCTTATCTGAAACTCATCCTATTTTTCTATAAAACCCACCTTGATCAGCCATGAACTAAACTTCATCATCCTCACCATTGTTCTGCATGAAAGGAGCTCCATGGTTGCTCCTAAAATCCCTCTATCAATCACTGTAATCAAGCCCTCAATTGGAATATAAAATTCCAGCAATTTATTTCATCAACCATCCATGGATTAAACCTCAAACACCCAGAAAATTCCCTCACCATTACACTTCATAATTCAGCCACCCTAAAGCTCATTCGAACATCATTCAACTCAACAAAAATTCCAGCCAAACAGCCGGCCATTGAAGCTTCCAAAAGATCTCTATCAACTAAGATCTTCTTACCATATTTACTACCATAATTGATTCCCTAAAATTATTCCTTTTGAATTTCAAACATCCAGCTTTCCTTTTTCTCCCAAATATGAAAATCCAATTACCAGAACTTCTAGTTCATTCGGTCACCCTTTCCAAGCAGAATTTCGGCCAGCCTTTCTCCTATTCTCTCCATTCTCTCCAAACCTCCAAGAACACCAAGAACACCTACCACCATTCTCACACCTAAGACCACTCAAAACCTCTCCAATCTTCTCCAAAAACTCCAGATCACACCTACTCATCCTCTTGAATCCATTTCTGTAATTTTTAACATCAAATGCTGAAATCAAAGTTCCACTTTTGGAAAAAAAAACTAGAATTTTATTGAGGGCTCAAGAACACCTCAAAGGTAAGCATGAACAATTAACTCCATCTTCTTCCATCTTCGATCTTAATGAATATATACTAATAAACTCTCTCTCTCTCTCTCTCTCTCTCTCTCTCTCTCTCTCTCTCTCTCTCTCTCTCGGCCGAATGGTTACTCCAACCATGGCCATTTTCCTTTTTCCTCCTTGGACGGATCAAGCCTTCCAAGCATGAGGATTCTCTTGAAACGTCTTCAAGGTAGTCATCATTCAAGTAAGCCTCTTCAATCTTCTCTTTAAATTCTAGATTCATGTCTTTAGGATGTTAATGGAAAAGGATGGATTATGATTAGAGTTTGAAAATGTGTTTTTGTGATAGAGTTGAGATTGAAGCATGAGAATGAATGTGTTTATATGATGGAGTTGGGATTGATGCATGAGGAGGATTTGTCTTGGTTAAATTTTATGATGTTTTAGGGTTTGATGCATGCCTTCATGTCATGAGTAGTATGAATGATTGAGCATGTTAGAGATTATATCACCTTTGGTGAATAGGGTTTTATGTTCTTGTATTCTTGTTGAGGCCATGAATATGATTATGTTTAGTGGAGTTGGGATCATATGTTGGTAGATTTGGATCTATGCTTTTATTCATGATTTGAATGTTTTGTTGATTAGTGTAGAGTGTATGTTCATGATTATGGTTAGCAATAGGAATTATGATCATGACCTTATTGTTCCTAAGCTATTTAAGTTAGCCAATTTGATTCCATCAATAAAAATTAATACTATATTTCCTTCTAGTGAATTCGAAAACCCTAGGAAATTGTGGATTTGGACTGTCATATGAAATAATGATATTTTAGCCAAATAAATGATATCTTTTATTAAAATTAAAATATAAAAATATTATACATAATAATATTATTAAATAAATCTTTTTTATATAAATAATCATAATAGGTAAAATATTAATCTTATAAGTTATATATTTATAAATACCATTAAAATTTATTTATTATCTTTTAATCAAATATATTAAAATTTGCTTATTATTAATTTTATTTACCAATTATTTTCTAACCATTAGTTATTATAAATAATTATTTTAAATGATATCATCTAGGACCTAGGACCCTTCATCAAATAAACCCTAATTTATTTATAGCAAGATTTAAACCTACAATTTATTAGTAACTATTGCACAAACCCTAGTTATTTTAATATCAAGCTAGATTTATTTTATAAACCCTTTTATTTATTATCTAGCCTTAAAGTTTGGAACAATAAGGTCATGATTGTAATAAGTTGAGCTAGGATTATTTATGAAAGTAAATTTTTGCTTGAGTTTAATTATGGTTTGTGTTTCCCCCAGGCTGGGTTAGGTTAGCTTTTGGAGATCTTTAGTTTACCTCGAGCAAAGGATCAGGTAAGCTCTTGCATAAAACTTGTTTATTGTGAAAAGTTATTATGGCAAGCTAATCGTGATGTTTGTGAACACTGATTTGATAAAGGCAATTAGGGACTGTTTCCTTTCTTATTTTGGTCAAACCAATTATTTGAAAAATAACAAGTAGTTTTATTCAAACACTAAACTATTTCTAAAACTGATTTTGACAAGGACTTTGGAAACCCTTAATTGCCATTTTCAAGTAAAGCTATGTTTTATCGGTTTTCTCCCAAGTGGGACAATCAAACGTTGAGTACTCAATAAGGGTAGGCTAGTAGTACTAGTATTGAAGAGAAAGAGTGAGTCTTCAGGCAGGAGACCACCTCTAGAAGATGAACTCAACTTAGAGAAATGTCAGTACTACTTAGTCATTTCGGTCCGAGCTAGTAGGTTTCAGTCATTTGGACCGTGTGTTGTCGGAGTGGACAACCGGTTTTGTTTGGGTGTAGACAAGGAGGAGTATCTTACCCATTAGGCCGATCACCTACCTTTTTGTCGGTCTGCACAAAGTGTGGCATTCTGACCATTGTATGGTTATAGGGCCCAACGTGTGGTAACCCATGGCCGCCCTTTTGAGTGATTGGTTTTATTGCATTTGAATGGTTGGAAAAGCCAAAACACCACTCTTGATTTTGAACATTATTTATTGCTTGCCAGTATTTTTCTTATAGAGTTCTTACATTTTGCATTCATGAACTGTTTTCACTGGACACTCAAAACACATACGAACTTACTGAGATTTTTATCTCATCACCCTTTTTACCATGATTTCAGGTCGATCCTATTGTGGGGATGAGTAGCTAGTTGTTGCTTTCCTTGAAAGATATTCTATTATTTAATTTATGTAATGCTTTGGGAGTTGAGAGTGAACAATTTTTATTTTGGATTTATTCTTGAATTTTTAGGTTGTAATAAGTTTTAAATTTTAAAGTATTACTTTATTTTTGTTGTGTGTCCTAGTTATAAAGACCCCTTGTCCTTTGGACGAGGCGACATCCTTTGCCCTGTTGGGCCTAGGTAGTGGGGTGTTACATCAACTCTTTTTTTTTTTTTTCACAAGATCACTCAAATTTCCAGTAATGGTGTCAAGATTTAAGATGAACTTAATTTGTACAGTTCAATCACCATCCCTTTTGTGATCTTTTCTTTCTTCTTCTTTCAATTTGTCTTTTCTTTTTCTGCTGCTATTTTTGTTTTCTTCACTTCTTTTCTTCATTCAATTCTTTCTAGCAGCTTTTTTTTCCCCAGCTCAACTCATTATTGATCCATGACTGAAAGAAACAAGTCATGATCTTTATCCCAACATTCTTTCTCAACCTTCTCATACATATACTTTCATCATCAAGAGCATAAAGATTTGGAAAATTATTCAAACTCTCAGCACAAGTAATGGACAAAATATTGTGACGGGTTTTAATGAAAGAAATCAACAATTTAGGCTCAAAATAGGCACTATAAGGATGTTATAAAAATTGGTAGGCTTGAAAAGCTCAAACTATCCAAGGAAGGCCTATTACCGTCATGCCTAAGTTAAATCATGACTGTCTTTCTTATTTCGCCTCGAGAGGTATTCAAGTAAGTTCTAGAATGCTCCATGAATTTTAGTAGAAAAATAGGTTTAAGAACAATGCAAAGCATTTGATCAAGAACTACTTTGTTCAAGTGCGTGCAAAAAGTCATGCATAAGTCATAAATGATCTAGAACATATGCTTTATAATCCATCATAAAGACATGCACTAAAAATATAGCTTGAGTGCAAAATTTTCTCCCAAGAAGGTTAAAGTATATGTATAGAAGACATGTTAACCAAATCACTCCCCCACACTTAAACTGGACATTATCCTCAATGGCTAAATAAATGTAACAATAACAACAAAACCATGGGACCAAAAATATAAAAGAGAATAGATAAGAAAAACAAACTTCCATGTGGTTGGCAATGTGCTATACAAGATCTGAATGCTTGAAGAATGAGGCATTGGCAAAGTACCTAAAAAGAAAAATACAAAAGAGCATACCAAAGCATAAAAACTAGAAAAGAAAATAAAGCAAAAAAAAAAAAAAACAAAAGAAAGAAAAACCAATTAGAGGATCTATGGGGCAATTTCCAAGACCATTTCCACGTGTTCTGTGTTTCTCAGAACGTCACCGACATAGCGTTTCACGCGATTACCATTGACCTTGAAAGTGTGCCCCATGGGGTGAGTGAGTTCAAGGGTTCCAAATGGGAAAACTTGGCTTACTGTATATGGTCCTGCCCACCTGGATTTGAGCTTACCAGGAAAAATACACAACTGACAGTTGAATAACAACAATTGATCACCTTTCTTAAATTCATGCTGTTAAGTGAGATGCTTGTCATACCATCTTTTCACCTACTCCTTATATTGTATTGAACTATCATAAGCCTCTGCCCGCAATTCTTCCAAGGTGGTTAGTTGAAGTGATCTAGACTTCCCAGCTGACTCAAGATCAAGGTTAACAAGTTTAATAGCCCAATAAGCTTTATGCTCAATTTCAACAGGTAAGTGACATGCTTTGCCATAAACTAACCGAAACGGAGTCGTGCCAATTGGTGTCTTAAAGGCTGTCCTGTACGCCCAAAGAGTGTTGTCTAATTTTAGGCTCCAATCCTTCCGAGTGTGGTTAACAACTTTTTCCAAGATTCATTTTAGTTCTCTATTAACCACTTCAACCTGTCTACTTGTTTGGGGATGATAGGGGTAGCCAACCTATAGTTCACACCTAGGTGTTTGAGAACTTTTTCCATTTGTGAATTACAAAAATGAGTCCCCTTATCACTAACAAGCACCTTAGGCACACCAAAATGGGTGAAAAGTTTTTTCAAAAATTTTACCACAACCCTGGCATCATTAGTAGTAAAACTTGGGCTTCTACCTATTTAGAAACATAATCCACTACCACCAAAATATATTTATTCCCCAAAGAACTAGGAAACAGTCCCACAAAGTCTATCCCCCAACAATCAAATACTTCACAAGCTTCAAAATTTTGTAATGGCATCTCATTAGATTTGGAGATGTTACCTATCCATTGACACCTATCACAAATTTGGACAAACCCGTGGGCATCTTTGAACAATATGGGCCAATAGAATCCGGAGTCGAGCACCTTTTGTGCAGTGTTGTTAGCCTGGTAGTGGCCTCCAGCAAGTCCTTCATGACAATGTAGTAGAATATCCTCTCCTTCCCTAGAGTCCACGCATCTACGAATGATTTGGTCCGCACAACACTTAAACAAATATAGATCGTCCCAAAAGTAACGCCGTACTTCGGAGAGGAATTTCTTCTTTTGTTGCATCGTAAGGTCTTTCGGAGTAATTCTTGCAACCAAGTAATTAGCAAAGTCGGCGAACCAAGGAGTGTTTGGAATCTCACCTTCTATGAGCAAGAGTTGCTCATCTGGAAAGGCATCATCAATGTCCTCTTCTATCAAAGAGTCCAAATTTGGATTATCCAACCTGGACAAGTGATCCGCAGTCAAGTTTTCTGCACCCTTCTTGTCCCTAATTTCCAAATCAAATTCCTGCAAAAATAGAACCCATCTTTTCAACCTTGGTTTGGAATCATATTTGGTTAGTAAGTACTTCAGGGCTGAATGGTCCGTATAGACAATGACTTTGGACAGAATAAGGTAAGAACGGAATTTATCAAAGGCAAACACTATGGCAAGCAGTTCTTTTTCTATTGTTGTGTAGTTTTCCTGGGCATCTGTTAAAGTCTTGCTTGCATAGTATATATGTGAAACCCCAGTTGAAACCAACCTTAGAGTAAGGGGGGATGGGATGCATATCATATTTTATTGCATGCATAAATATATTTCATATGATTTTATGTGCTTTAGATATGTGATTTATAGTTTAGAAAGCTTAATTGTGTTTATTGAGTAAAAAGGGCAAAATAGTAATTTTTGCTTGAGGTAAAAATAGGAAGATAGCTTGAAGATTAAATAGGAAAAATATTTGGGAGGAAAATTAATAACAAGAGTTGTTGTGATTTAGTAGTTAGAGCTTTGGAATTAATTCTTAAGGTCTTGGGTTCAAATTCCATCATTGCAGCTTTAGTATGATTAAGTTTTATTTTTGTGTAGGAAGGCTATATTTCGGCCCTTGCATGATTTAGGGAAGAGTAGGAGTGTTGCCCTAGGGGAGACATGATAGGAATGTCCTAATCCTACTTCTGTTCCCTACAAAACTTCTAAGGGATTCATACTCTTTTTAAGCTCTAGCTTTCCTTAATTCGTAGACAATTAGGTTGTTTGATTTATTCAAGCTAATTTAATTCCAGAAAAATTCCAGTAAAGTGTTGTGGCTTTGAAGGTTTTGAAAATGTTCATATGAGTCATCTTGTTGGCCAAAAATGGGGAGGAGTTTTGGAAGGTTCCCAAGAGAATTAATCTCCATGGTTGAACCTTCAAAACTCCAACCTAGCTATGTTCATTTTCTTCATGGTGTAAACTGAAATTTTTCCAGCTTCTTGTTCAGTCCAAGTGTCAAAAATTTCAGCCATCTTTTCCTCCCAAATGCTGCAAGAAAAATGGCCATTTCACTTAGCTTGAGGACTGAACATTCCAGCCAAACCGAGCTGCTCAAAAATCTATGCAAACCAGAAAATTTTCTAGACATTTTTCGCAGCATTGGTGAACCAAAACCAAGCTGTTTCTTCTAGTTTTTCACTCAGCAACTTAACCTCGTTTTTCCTCCATAAAGAAGGCTAGAAACCAGCCTTGAAGGACCTCTAAATGGCCCTTCAAATCTTCCGCAAGCTGACTGGAAAATGGCAGCACAATCTGTCCAAAAATTTCTAGCAAACTTGTGAAAATCTGTCCAAGATTTTCCAGCTTTGTTCCTTCTTTAGCCTTGTCTGAAACTTTCACCATTTTTCTGTACAAACTCCCCTTGAACAACCATGAACTGTGTTCTAAGATTGTTACGAATGCATCTTATTTTCTGAAAATTTGTTTCAGTACAGAAAATATGTTTTGTGATTCAAATTAAGCAAAAAGAAAAATTTTTGTCTACTCTGGTTCTAGAAAAATAGAATGTTTGTTTGATATTAACTTGATCAAAGATGGAAATTGTTGGGTCAGTTTTTTATTTAAGGTTTATGAATACAATTTAGAAGATGAATAGAATGTCGGTTCGTCAAACTTCATTACAGAAGGACAAAGAAGAAACATCCAGAAATTTTTTTGAAGAAGTGGTGAGAAAAAAATATTTTGGCCCCAAGTAGTGGCTTATAAGGAGCCAAGCCGCAACTTGAGACACAAGAACTCCAAGCCTCGGCTTGGAACCACGGCTCATATGGTTTGGCACCCTAATTGGGTGCTGTAGCTCGTGAGTATGGCTGCACATCCTGGGCAGGATGATGCGCATCATCCTGCCCAAGATGCAATTTCATATTTTATATATATATATATATATATATATATATATATATATATAATTCTTTTTCCTTAGTTAAGTTTGACTTTCGATTTTGTCTTTAATTGGCCCATGAGATGGTTTTTTTTTTTAATTTTTCTTTTTCCACTTACACCCAAAACATTCCAAAATTTTTGTTTTGGGACTAACCAGGATCAATTTCTGAAATTGGTTTTGGAAATTAATAAATATTATCTAAAATATTGATTCTGGAATTTTTTTTTTATTAACTCTCGTTTTGAGAATTCAATCTAATTATATTAGTTTTAAAATGGGACCCATAATTTGGGATAAAATTATATTTTGAAAATTAATATATTTTCTAAAATATTAACTTTAGATTATATAGTATTATTTAATTCCTAAAATATGATTTTAGCAATTAATAAATTTTCTAAAATATTGATTTTAGATTTTAACCTAAAAATTTCTAGAATTTCATTTTAGAAATTAAATCTAAATTTGTTTTGTTTTTCCAAAATAGAGATTTTGGAATAATAAAATTATATGTTTAATTTTGTTTAAGAATATTTAATGGCTTGGTGGATGGTTAACCAAATTATATATGTTCATGCATTTTTTCAATTTTGGTTTTTATGAAGTAGGACTTGCGAGTCCTGCCTTCTCTAAAATTTTTGTGTAATTCTCTTCTCATCTAACTCCCCTCAAATGTAACTCGAGGTTTCTCTATTTGGAAAATTTATGTAATTAGATTACATATGTTTGATAGGGATTAAATTATTTTAATTTTGGAGATAGCGACCAAAACAAGGTGAGATGGTAAGACCTACTTAAATCATGCATGAACACATAGGGTAAACCATGTTAATTTCCTTTTTGGGTCGAGAAAATTAATTTAGGGAAAGTCCATAACCATACAACATAATCACTTTATTACCATGAATATCAGTTTATGTGATTTATTAATATATTTATGCATGTCATTTGATAAAATCACTAAAAGGAGTAAATCCATCAATTAATATTAAACCTTCTTCCTTCCATTAATATAGCAAGAATGAGAGTCTTTTTTCGAGACCAAGTTGTTAGGCTAACCTAAGTCTACTCAACATCGGACATGTTCAAGCTATGGAATTAAATTCCTATAGATTTAAAATTCTTGATTAATGGGTTGGGTTTAATTAAATTCTTTATTTTGGTTGGGCTAACTCAAGCATAAAGAATTTTAGAGGAAATATTGGGGTAGCCCAAAAGACTTTAAGATTAAAAGATATTAATCACCTATTGATCCGGTAATTACATACGACATAATTGGTATTGGATACCTACTATTAAACTCAAGGGTGGCTTGTTGGGCAAACCCAAGGTTATTCTTAAGGAATTTGGATACCGGTCCACTAGGAGAGCTTCCAACGGGCTCTCCCGAATCAATAGTAGGGGCTATTAGTTTGAGTAAAATAGTAGAATAACAATGCGATTAATTAAGGACCTAATTATCTGCATTACATGTGCATTTACAGTTAGCTAATTTTCTCTATCTTAACATTTAGGTCACGTGCATCATGTCAACCAACCTAAACTTACGTAGCGTCTTGGAGGCCAACAAACTAACTGAGTCAAACTGTCTCGATTAGTATAGAAACTTGAGAATCGTTCTCAAGTCCGAAAAGTTGCTCTACGTGCTAGATGCCCCTATTCCACCAGTAGCAACTCAAGATGCTCATGCTGATGAGCATGCTATCCACAAGTAGCATAAGGAGAATAGTGACACGACATCTTGTATCATGATGGCATCAATGACTCTTAAGCTGCAAAAATAGCATGAGATTATTGATGCTCAATCAATCATTCTCCATCTTCGAGAGCTATTTGACACCTAAGCCAGAACAGAGAGATATGAGATCTTGAAGCAACAGTTTCATTGCAAAATGGTTGAGGGTGCTTCTGTGGTCACTCATAGGTTGAAGATGTTGGACTTGATTGGGAAGCTTGGGTCTCTTAGGTTCATGATGGACCATGAATTAAGTGTTAACTTAATTTTACAATATTTGTCTAATAGTTTTTCGCAATTTGTGATTAACTATCAGATGAACAAGATTGAGTCCACTATTCCTGAGTTGATCAATCTTCTTAAGACTGCAGAGTCCTCTATAAAGAAGGATTGTAATACGGTCTTGATGGTAGAATCTTCTTCGAAGAAGAAGAAAGTTCGAAGGAAGAACAAAGCTTCCACTAAGCCCAAAGGTGGTATGAAGAAGAAGAATGCAGCTACCAAAGGCCCATGCCATCACTATGGCAAAATGGGCTACTGGAGGCACAATTGCAAAGCCTACTTGCAGACCGCTAAGAAATAGAAGGAGAAGCTCACGTGCACTTCTACTTCTACTCCTAGTATGTTTATGATTGCGATAAATACTACATTTAGAAATAAGATATAGGTATTGGATACCGGATATGAATCTCATTTGTGCAATAACTTGCAAGGACTAAAGGGCAGTAGAAAGCTAGGGAAATATTGCGTGGACCTACATACTGCAAATGGAGCAAAGGTTGTTGCACTTGTTGTGGGGACATACGAGCTGAATCTGTTTTTAGGATTACTTCTAGAACTGTAAAACTGTTATTTTGTACTAGTTTTGATGAAAAACATTATCTCAGTTGTATGTTTAGACTTGTATGGATTTTATTTGATATTTAAGAAGAAACGTTATTCTTTTTTAGTGAATGATATTCATTGCAGTTCTACAACTTTGGTTAATGGTTTATATGTTCTAAATATGGATAATCCAATTCTCAATATAAATAATAAGAAACCAAAGATTGATAATGCAAACACTTCTTACTTATGGTATTGTCGTTTAGGCTATATAAATGAGAATCGTGTTTCTAAGTTACACAAGCTTAGTAACTTAAGGTCATTTGATTATCTGCCATATGGCTCTTGTGAGTCTTGTTTACTAGATAAAATGGCTAAAACTCTTTTTTTTTTTTTTTTTTTGGAAAAGGAGAAATGGCCAAAAAGTTGTTAGCACTTATGCACTCTAATGTATATAGCCCAATGTCAATACAATCAAGAAGAGGTTATCACTACTCCATAACCTTTATCTTTGATTATTCACGATATGGGTATTTTTATTTAATGAAATATAAATCTAAAGCTTTTGAAAAGTTGAAAGACTTCAAGAATGAAGTAGAGAAACAACTTGGGAAAAGTATTAAAACGCTAAGCTCTAATCGAGAAGGTGAATGCTTAAGCCAAAAGTTTTAGGGTTATCTTAGAGATAATGAGATATTATCTGAATGGACTTCACCACATACACCTTAACATTTGAGAAAAGGAATCGAACCCTTCTAGACATCGTACAGACCATGATGGCTTCTGCAGACTTGCCAAAATCATTTTGGAGGTATACACTAGAGACTTTTGTGTATATTCTAAATAGAGTTTCATAAAAAATGGTCGATACAACCCCATTTGAGATGTACGTTTGCAAGAAACTAAAGTTAGCTCATTTGAGAGTATTAGATTGCCTTACTTTTGTCAAAAGGCTATAGACAGGCAAACTTGATAGTAAGTCTGATAAGTTTTTTTTGTGTGCTATTCGAAAGAATATTTCGAATATTACTTCCATCTCTCCTTTGAAAAAAAAAATTTTGTTTCGAAGTATGCTGTCTTCTTAGAGAATGAGCAAATGCTCAAAGGGGACAGTGGGAGTAAAATTGAATTTAGTGAAGTTAAAAAATAAAAAAACAAACAAGGATCAATCGTCTGATCCCACATCTATTGACAGAATAGATAAACCTTCTACTACACAAGATCCTTGTAGCTCGAGTAGGATACGTGTAGCACCTGAGAGATATGGATTTCTCATAAGTGACCACAATGACATATTGTTCATAGATAAAAATAAGCCTACTACCTATAAGGATGTTCTGAACAGTTTAGAATCTGACTAATGGCTTGAGGCCATGAAATTAGATATGAACTCCATGTACGACAACAAAGTATGGACTTTGGTTGATCCACCCAAAAAAATCAAACCTATTGGGTGCAAATGGAATTTTAAGAAAAAATCGACATGGATGGTAACATGGTTACCTATAAAGCATGACTAGTGGTTAAGGATTATCGTCAACAACATGATAGTGACTATGACGAAACCTTCTCACCAGTAGCCATACTAAAATCCATAAGGATATTCCTAGCAATTCCTGCTCATCATTATTATAAGATCTAGCAAATGGATGTGAAAATAGCTTTCCTAAAAGGAAATCTAACTAAGGAAATGTATATGGCACAACCTATGGGTTTCACATCTAATGATAGCACAAAAATGTACAAGCCATTTATGGACTTAAGTAAGCGTCTAGGAGTTGGAACATCCATTTTGATGAAACAATCAAAGAGTTTGGTTTCATTCAAAACATAGATGAGCTTTGTGTGTATAAGAAGGTTAGTAGAAGGGCAATCTCTTTTTTATTACTTTATGTAGATAACATGTTGCTAATAGGAAATGATGTGCCTATTCTTCAATCAGTTAAAGTTTGACTGTCTAAGAAATTCTCCATGAAAGATCTTGAAGAAGCAACCTACATTCTTGGAATAACGATCTATAAAGATAGGTAAAAAAGGTTGCTAGGTCTTTCACAGTTTACATACACAGACAAAGTGCTAAAAAGGTTTAGCGTGAATCAATCTAAAAAAGGATTCATACCCATGACGCATAGAGTAAGCCTTTCAAAGTCAATGTCTCCCAAGACACAAGTTGAAAGGGATCACATGAGTAAGAATCCATATACTTCAGTAGTAGGATCTATCATGTACGCTATAATATGTACAAGGCCCGATGTATCCTGTGCTCTCTGTTTGACGAGCAAATAGCAATCTGACCCTAGTGAGGGTTATTGGGCGGCTGTAAAGAATAACCTGAAGTACTTCTTGAAGGATCAAGGATGTGTTTTTGGTATATGGAGAATGTAATTTGAAAGTAAACAAGTATACTGATGCCAATTTTCAATCAGAAAAAGATGATTTCAAATCACAATCTAACAACATATTTATGTTGTGCGGAAGGGCAATAAATTGGATGAGTTCTAAACAAAAGACTATTGCTAACTTTACGATTGAAGCTCAGTACATAGCCATTTCTGAAGCAACTAAGGAAGTTGTTTGGATCAAGAAGTTTGTGACGGAACTGGGTGTGGTCCCTAGCATTGATGGTCTAATATCTTTGTATTGTGATAACAACATAGTCATTATACAAGCAAAGGAACCACGATCTCACCAACGATCCAAGCATGTACTATGACGCAATCACCTGATCCGGGAGATCATAAATAGGAATGATATAAAGATAGAGAGAGCTCACATGGATGAGTACATAGCTAACCTGCATACAATTCATTATCCCAGAAGAAACATGATAGCCATGTTGAATCATTCGGTATTAGATACATGAATGATTGGCTCTAGTATAAGTGGGAGTTTGTTAGTGTTGTACCCTAAAAGCAATCACTTGTACTTTGTATATGACACATTTTTTTATATATATAATACAAGGCATTATTTATCTTTTAGTGTGTCTTCTTTATTTTTATGTAAATTAACTATTAGACAAAGTCTCTAGTACAACACTGTGTTAAGGAAATATGATAGAGATCATGATGTGAGATTCCTACTACACTACATTGTGTTAATACTTAAATAATCCCTAGTCGTAGTAGTAATAAGATAGGACATCATTAATACATTAAGACTAGCATGTATTAGACTTCCTGATCTGCTCAAGTGATGGTTCTCACATCCATGAGTATTGTGATACTCAAAGTTAACACATAGATACTTGTCAATGAGCAAGTACATTAGATAACCTAGCTATGAGATAATCACATGGATAACTATTTAGTGCAAATGATAAAATCTCGTTATAGCAAACGTGCAAGTATCCTTAGACTTGAGATCTCTAAAGTACTTTGTTTGCTGAGCATTGTACTTTGATTCCAATCTCTAGAGCCAGAATGAGAGTTGCCAATGAGATGGATATTAGGTACAATATGAGGTAAACGAAAGTAGTTGAGAAGGTCAATAAAGGATTCACCACTCCTAATAGTAAGGGCGAATATTTCATGGCCACTTGTTGGAGTTACTACCCGTGAAATCCTTGGCCAAGTTAATTGTGTATTGGGAATAGTTCCAATTGATACACATGTAGAGTAGTGGATTCTTAGTACAAGTACTATTATATTTGGGGCAGAATTAATTTATATTCTGGAGTGAGTTGATACTAATTTCATACTCCAAACCGAATGAGATATTGTATATGAAAGGAATTTATTACACTCTAATTTGTTATTGAAGGGTTCATGTCAAGCCACTTGACTTCCTGTACTCTTGGGTGGTCATGATGTGCTGCTAGATATTGCTCATGATCTGCTGAATATGGATTTATTAATTGATGAATTAATAAACCAATCCGGATAAGAATTAATAAGTTAATTCTAAATTATTAAGAATTATTAATCTCAAAGACTTTTGGATTAATTCATATTCACTACTAATAGACTGAAAAACCTAATAGGTCACACACAATAGAGGATTATGTACTCAAGATGTTATTTGATAATATTGCGGGGTTAATTGTGAGAAATAGAAGTAATTGTGGCCAAATTATAATTAGTTATATTTTTTGGCCAAATTGTGATTGTTAAAACTTATGATTTCCAATTGCAATTTGTGAATTCTAATTTGATTAGAATTTACAGAAACGTGTTTATATGCATTTTCAGGGATAACACTAGAGTTAAAGCGGGATATATTTTTTGATATATTATGAGAATTGTTCTCTCGGCTTGGTGAAGAAAAAAAAAACACAGAACACACACACACGATTCTTCTCTCTCATTCTTCTATTCTTAGAAAACAATAACTGTGATTGCTATTCTTTCTTTGCTAGCACTGAGATTGTATTCGGGCATTCTTTAGTAAGTCTCCTTAGTGTGGATATTGCTAGAGGGAGTCCTACACTTAGACTTCAGTGGTGAAGATATGTAGCTCTGGTTGTGCTGGATCATGCCTTTAGCAGTTGAAGAATTTTGAATGACAGAGACATCCATTGAGGTATTCTACTTTTTTTTTCTCTGATCTATTTCTCACTCGCTAGCAGATTCTAGGATTGGTATCTCTATTTTTTTTTGCTATGTAAACATGTTTTTAACATAAGATACCTATATGTTGTCCCCCTTTTAGCTTGAGAATTGAATTTAACTCCTATTGGATAAGTTTATTTTTGGGTGAACTTGTACATTAGAAATGAGATAGTTAGATCTTGAAAATTTAAATTAACCTTGTTTAGGCTTTAGTAAAAGTGACACCATATTATTTCTTAGGAACTGAGGTAGTAGTTGTGGTGAAGAATGAGCATAGAACTTTAGATTAATCTTTGTTCTATAATTGCTCAATTTGTCTCTATTCTGGGTATGTAAATGAGGATTGAGGTAAAATAATGAGAGAATGGAACAAGATAGTACAAATGCTAAAAAATATCTATTATACATCTTTACTAAGCCTTTGTACTACCTTGCCTAATCAAAACCCCAATCCGCTCTTACTTGCCGCTACTAACAAGGTCTCAGTTGATTTCCCTTTCTTTAGCTACTCAAATGTTTTAGTTTGCTAAGTTTGAAAATTCCAAAGAGTGCAGACTAGCCATGGAGCCTGGATACGGTTTCCCAATCGAAGATCCATGTATCACTGACGGTATCTCCCGATGGCCTTTCACCTCTGAAGTGCCCTTCCTACTCAATGCCTGGCATCTATCTAATGCATTCTTTTCGATCTTGTACCTTATTTAGGCCTTACAAGAAAAAGAAAATATAAAAAGTATTGAAAGAATAAAGCGAGCTGAGGGACCAACCCTATATTTTCTTATTTAGATTTTGCTAGTTAGGTGACTATAGAACTTAGAATTAACTTATTGGGCCTAACTTATATAAATAACTCTATTCACTTTTGAAACCCCTAAAATCAAAATAGAACACCTTGAATGAGCATAGATTTGTTTAACTTAACTTCGATGGCTTTTATTATTTCGTTCCTAATTTATTAGTTTACAAAAAAAAAGAAAAAAAAATGGCTTGGCTAATTTGGTTTTAAACTGAATTTTTAACTCAAAAGGGAAATAACATTTTTACCATCTTGGCCTACTTATGTTCAAAGTCTCATTTTGGCATGTTAGAAGACTTTTTGCTTGTGGCACTTTTTGGTTTGCTTAAGGATAAGCAAAGATTTAAATGTGGGGTGATGTGATGAGGCTTTATCATGCATATGTTTTCTATCATTTTTGTTCTTTAACGACGATAAACTCTTCTTTAAATCACCACTCCATTCTGACCTTGTTTTGCTAGGAAATGGAAAAGAATAAGTTAATATGAATGGTAGAAGAACAAGAAAGAAGAATGGAGGAAAATGGAAGAAAAGAAGAATGTGTGCAAGTCTTGTTGATACGAATTCTTGGTGGCTTTTCTTGGTGTTATGGGTGTTTCAGTTGGCTAACTGTTTAGTTCAAACAATGGGACCTAAAACAGAGATTTTTCTTGTGACAAAAGGAGAAAGTAACCAAACAACCTACACTCTTTCAAAAAAGCCTCAAAGACCCTTAAGATGAGTAGATAGATCTAATATAATCTCACCCTAGTATCCTTGAAGCAACAAAGGCAAACAAGAACAAATAGAATAGAGAAAATAGGTACCTAAATATTGGATTTCAAACAAACCATAGAAGAACAAAGAAACTAAGACCCATTCAAAGAAACAACATTGGATTATCAAAAAGATTTATAGACTCTTACAAAATGAGGACTAACCCTTTAGCTTGGTCTTCAACAAGATGAACAAGGAGGCTAGGGCCTCTCAAGATTCTCTTCTCAAATTTGAATTAAAGTGAAGTGTGTTGTGTTTTCAAATCACTAAAGGCGCTATTTATACTATCGTAACCCTGGCTAAGTAATCCCTGAGGTTTAATTACAGTTTTAGGTCATAATAAGTCTTTATAAGCAATTAAAAGTGAAGAAAACAGGAGAAAAGCATTAAAACGCGCAACAGTCATCGGCTGCCCAGGGTGCAGCTGGCACTGGTTTAGGCATCACAGCTGGCACCGACTGTGTTCTGCCTTCGAGTGGTCGAACAACGGATGAACCTGTTGTTGAGCAGAATGAGGCCGGTGCTGATTTGGCTACTTGGAACTGGCGTTGGCCGTCCTCTGGTGGCCTCCTTTTTGGACCAGTTTCGTCTGTCTTCGTCGCCGGCCCTTGTCCTTGCATGGCCATACCTCCCCCTCCATTATCTTGACTTCCATGATGAAGCAGAGTCTCATCATCTCTTTCTTCTTGAAAATGATTCATCTCTGAATCATTGCCATCATCTATATGGAATGCTTTCACCATTACCACCTTCTTAGTTTCATCAAGGTTCATTCGTTCACCTACAAGTAAGGGAATCAATTCAAAAGGAGTTAGGTTATTAAAACCATTCACAATTTTGAAAGGAGAATAAAAAGTGGTGGAGTGAAAAGTCTTTTTGCAAACAAACTCAAGGTGCATTCAGCATTCCTCCCAATTGGTCAAGTTCTCCTTGATTATGGTCTACAAGAATTGGGTAAGTGTTCGGTTGACCTCCTTTTTTGAAAAAACAACTTCAAATTCTTGAGGAACAGCTGCAATCTCATTAGGCAAAGACAATGAAATATCATTAGTAGAAACATAAGAACACTTGCATAAAAGAAGAATAATCAGTTCCTTAGTTTCTTTTGTCTCTATAACTTCACTTTCTTTTGCAAAGAAATCCACTTTTCTTTTACCTCCCCTCTCTTGTCCTTGCTTACTCATACCAAACTCTTTATCTTGCCTCTCTTTTTCTCTCCTCTCAATTTCTTGTTTTGGCTTAACATCCTGTGCTCCCTTCTTCTTTTCTTTCTCCTTCATGATTCTTTGATCTTTGTTCACCTCACTAGGGGCCATAGGGGTGAAGGCAAACTTAGTTTCCTCCTTGAGTAGGGAATAAGTGTTCTTCCTCCCATCATGTTTTACATGCCTATCATATTGCCAAGGCCTTCATAGTAGTAAGTGACCCGCTTACATGGGTACCACATCACACAACACATCATCCTTGTACTTCCCCATTTCAAAAGACACTAACACTTGTGTGTCCACTCTCATTCCCCACTTTCATTCAACCAATGCAATTTGTAGGGCTCGGGGTGTTTAATCCATTTCATGTCCAATTCCTCAACCAAGTTTGCATTAATCACGTTAGTGCAACTCCTACTATCCATAATGACACTACATGGGATCTTGTTGATTAGACACCTAGTGTAAAAAATATTTTCTCTTTGTTGGTGATCTTGATCCTCAATGGCTTGTAAATTCAATGACCTTCGTGTGACTCCCACCAATGAGTATTCTTGACTAACAAGTTCCTCTTCATCACTTTCCTCATCCCTATTTCCCTTTTGGTCCCCTTGGTTTCTTTCTCCCTCTTCTTCCTTGTCGGTAGAGACCTCACCATAGGGATTAGTATACATCGTTCTCTTACTTGGACACTCATGGAAAGTATGTCCATATCCAAGGCACTTAAAAAATTCGATATCCCTATTCTTTTGTGGCATCTCTATGGCTTTTTCCTTGTCCTTATTCCAACCTTCCCTAGGTTTCCTATCCTCCCTTGGCCTCTAATTCTCTCTAGGTTTGTAGAAGTCTCGTTAGAATGGCTTAGGGGCTTCATCCTTCTCAATTGGCATCTTGCTAAAAGTGTTGGGGTTTGAAAGTGGTGGTCTAGTAAATGCCCTCCCATTTAATTGTCTTTCAATCTTCATAGCGGCATGTACCATATCCTCCAAACGATTATAGGGATGCAATTCTACCCAGTTGGCAATTTCCCTATTTAATCCTCCCAAGAATCTTGCTCTTGTTGCTCTAGGATCCTCGTTAATTTGAGCTCTCATCAACATAACTTCCATCTCCTTATGGTAATCTTCCACACTCTTGTTCCCTTTCTTGAGTGATTGGAGCCTTTAGTAGAGATCATTATAGTAATGGTGTGGTATAAACCTTGCCCTCATCATGTCTTTCAACAAATTCTAACTAGCTGTAGTTTTCACTCCCATTTGTCTCCTTTAAGAACTAACTTGCTCCCACCATACCAAGGCATACTCTGAAAATCCCAAAATAGCCAACTTCACTTTTGACCTCTCACTATAGTTATAGCTTTCTAGAAATATCTCCATTTTGCTTTTCCATTCAAAATAAGCTTCAGGGTCACTCTTGCCATAGAATGTGGGCACTTTTAATTTAATATGGCTCAACTTCCTTTCCACATCATCTACTTCTCTCCTTCTTCCTCTGTTACCTCATCCTCTATGATGTTCCCCAAAGGCCTCAACTTGTTCCCCCTCATACCACTCACCAACTCCCTCAAATTCTCTTTCTAGCCCCCTTATATTGATCCATCCATTCCTTCCTTGGCCCCTTCCTCGTCCTACTCTCAAGCCATGTCTCCCTCCTCTTATAGGAGCTTGTTGGAAACTCCCAATAGAGTGTTCATCCCATTCTCCCCCTTGTTGGGCATGCAATGGAGAAGTATGGGCATCACCATCCCTAATCCTTAGACTTGGCACTTCAAATCACTCTTGGCCTCTCCTTTGTGCAATAGTAGAAGATTGTCCAAGATGATTTATCAACTCCCTCGTCATGTTTTGGAATTCACTTTGCATAGTCCTCATCATAGCTTGCAAGTCCTCACGCAAACCCCAAGCATCAATGGGTTCTTCTTGAGGCCTACTAGGTCCACTTGGGTTAGGCCTATAGATCTTTTGTTCATGGGCCATGGTGATGGAATATTTCCTTAAACCTGCAAAACAAATAGATTAGAAAGAAAAATAGATCCTCATTTCACTTCCTTGCGTGTTGGCTCTTAAGGTTGTTCACTCCACGCTTGTATTTGCTCTCATAGGCTCTTTTAAGGATAGGCTCACCCTCTTTCCTTTTTCTTAATACTCAAGCCTTCTTGTTCAATTCCAATCCTCTCCAATAGCTAAAATTTTAGTCCAACTTAGTGAATCGCACAAATCAAAAGAATTTTCCAATTAGGGGGTCTCAGGGGAACTTCAACAAACACTTGTTGGGTGCCTCAAGCAAACAAGTTTTAAGTCAAGAATTTCAAGAAAAGTGAACTCAATCAACATATGAATAAGCACTAGATGCAAAAGAAACACTCCTAAGCAAGAAACAAACAAAAATTATCAAGAACAAAGAAACAAGAACAACTAGAACTAAGATGATGAAGAACATGATGATCACAAAGATGCAATAGAAAATTTGAGTTCAATGAACATGGAATGCAACAATAGAGTAATATACTAAGTCCCAATATCCCAAGGAATGAAAATTAAAAATCAAATATCCCAACTATAGCAAAAAATATTCTCATGGAACACTTATCAAACACCTTAGATGCAATTCTCGTCACTTAAAAACAATAAGTATTTTCAACCATATTGAAGCCAAATTTCATCATAATCACAAGATCAATTTGTTCCCAAGGATTATAACAACATCAAAGAGCAATTTCCCAACAGAAAAATTAAGATATAACAAAAATTTCAAGACCTTTTTGGAGTAATTTTTTGAGTGACGGGATTTTTCTCTGTTTTCTTTTTCTTTACTTTGTAGGGCTCATTTTCTTGCTTTCAAGCTTTGATGGGAATCAAAGCATTCCTGCTCTGATACCAAACTCTTTTATACAAATTCTTAGTGGCTTTTCTTGGTGTTATGGGTGTTTTAGTTGGCTAACTGTTCAGTTTAAACAATGGGACCCAAAACAGAGTTTTTTCTTGTAACAAAAGGAGAAAGTAACCTAACTACCTACACTCTTTCAAACCCTTGAAGAACAAAGCCTCAAAGACCCTCAAGATGAGTAGATAGTTCTACTATAATCTCACCCTAATATCCTTGAAGTAACGAAGGAAAACAAGAACAAATAGAATAGAGAAAATAGGTACCCAAATATTGGATTTCAAACAAACCTTAGAAGAACAAAGAAACTAAGACCCATTCAAAGAAACAACATTAGATTATCTAAAATATTTATAGACCCTTAAAATAGGAGGACTAACTGTAACACCCCACGACTACGTACCCTAAAAGGGCGGGGATGTCGCCCCGTCCCGTAGGACAAGTGGTCTTTAGAACGAGGTATAAAATATAAAGGCAATCTCCAAATGAATCAACTTGGATAAATAAAGAACTCTTATTACATCAGGCTCAAATTAGAGCAAAACGAAATAAAACAAATATTGTTCAGAAGTATAAACGACAAAAGTCTCCTAGAACAGCATAGGAAAAATAGTCAAAGCTTCTACTATCAAAGCCCCGCTGACTCAACACAATCTATCACCGGAAAACATGATGTAAAACAGTGTGAGAATAAATCTCAGTAAGTCCTGTGTGTGCACATGGTATTTTGAATAGTACGTGTATGCTAAGTGCAAAACATTTGTAGAAATAAGTTGGCAAGTCATAAACAATCTCTTTTCGTAAGGAGTTGGTTTTTCTCATTGTCACACTTTGTACAAAATAAATCCTCCGCTCGAATAAACAGTCATGTCACCACACGTTGGGCTCCATGAGAACAAAATGGCCAATGCACCACACTTTGTGCACCTTGTCCGGACCAGATTACCACACGTTGGGCGTTCTGATCAAGGTGAGTGTACGGCTCACCGGGTGAGATACTCCTCCATCTCTACACCCAACAAAACCATCCGGGTGTCCATGCCGAGAATATAAATAATACCATACCAAGTACAAATGTTAGCTCGGGCTGGCCTGACCAACCAACATTGTCGCCTTTTCAAGCAGAGTTCATCTTTTGGAGGTGGCCTCCTGCCAGAAGACTTACGCTAGCCCTCCAAGACTAGTATTGTTAGCCTACCCTTATTGAGTACTCAACGAACATATTCGTCAATTCCTGATTCACAATATTTCCAAACCTTGGCTTTGTACAACGTGGTTTTCTTTAAAAGAGATTTCTAAATGGTTAAGGAAAAGAATAGTTTTCTTGATAAAATCGTTAGTTTGACAAAACCGTTTAAAGAATAAATATCCACGGTTACAACCCAAGCAAACATAGTTCAACAATAGCTTTACAAAGCTTCATAACATAGACTTGCCACCACAACATTTAACAAAAGAGTTTATACAAAGACTTACCATCACAACATTTAACAAAACATTTACTTTATGTAAGGACTTACCATCATAACATTTAACAAAAGAGTTTATGCAAGGACTTACTTGATATGCCTCGGATAAACGAGATAAATTCACAGCTTGCTTTCCTCAATTATCCTCCTGATCTAAACCATATAATATCATGATCAGGGTCTCAGTTAATTCAAACATGCTCTAATCTCATTTATTTTCACAACAATTCGCAATCCCCTATTTAATTCCAAGTAAACTATCCAATCCCCAAAGATCATGTACCATGACCATATGTTCATCCCACTAATAGATAACATTAAACTTTACTTTCGGCATCAAGGGCGGGTATTCCCTTACCTTGCAACAACCGGGTATTGAGGTCTCGATGCTCCTATGGTGGTCGTCCCAAGTTCGCTTGAGAAGAAGAGAAAAGCTACCTCCTTTACTCCTCTTGATCGAAAATTAAAGAAGAAGATGAAATTAGCCTCTATGGGACGTGATTTAAGGGAAGAAGAAGGAAAAAAGAATCATTAGAGAAAACGGCATCAAGAGGTTGGGAGGATTTTTGCTTACCTTAAAGTGTGTTCGATTTTTGCTTAGAATAGTTCTTGAGTTTTCAAAAATTTGCAGAGAGAATTTGCTAGAATTTTCGTGTAGAATGGAGAGGATAAATGGCTGCTATGATTTAGAGTTGGAGAAGATTGGTTTAGGGTTAGATGGTGATGTTTAGAAAGACTCCTAATGACTTTAGGTTTCTTGGATAGTAAGGGCGAAAATTTGCAGCTTGCGGCACCTTTGATGCTGGCCGATTTCAAGAGGAATTAAGAGGAGAAAAGTGTTCTAGAATTGCTCCCTAGGCTGGCCGAAATAATGCTCAAGAGAAGGGTTGAGTGTGTTCAGGTTTTTTTGCCACAATAGGAGAGAGTTTGTGTGAGTTTTGGTGACTGAAAATTCTGTGCAAGAGTGATGAGTTTTGGACTGTTTTGGCTGCTGTAGTTCTGTCGAAATTTCCAGAGAAACAATGAGGGTTTTGGGCGCTGAAAATGGCTTGATCAGCTGGGGTTTTTCGGTGGGTTGTGTGTGCAGAATTTTGGTTGGAATAGGAACACAACAGCTGGCCGAAATTTCCTGCACAAAGCTGCCGAAAATCCTGTGCGTAAGCTGGACGAATTTCTGTGGTTTTGTGAGAATAAAATTCTGGTTTTGTGCAGCTAAGGTAATCTGAATTGATGAGGAGTATTTAGGTGTTTTGAGCTAGGGTTTGAAGAGTTGGATTGTACTTAAAGGTGCTGGAATTTCGGACAGCTTATGTTGACACAAAATTGCCGAAATTCTGCTAGGATAAGGAAGAAAATCCTAGTTGAATTAGGATTGAAATAAAAGTCTGATTTGCTAAGGGATTTAGGATAAGATTTCCTAGCTTTGGAAGAGTTTGAGTTGAGCTAAAATTCCTCCAAGAAGTGGCAGCACAATCTGGAAATTTTTTCCAGATTTTTAGCTAACATTCTAGGGTTAAAATTAACAAGGTTTCCTACTAAAAAAAAAATAGCTCTTTAATTCCAACTATCCATGGTAACATCCATTAAGCTAAAATCAAGCTTGAATTTTATTTATTAGCTAGGGTTTTTTTTCTTCCTTTTTCGAAAATCCTAGGAAATAAAAGCTGAAAATTAAAAGTGAACTTTACTCACATCAAAGTCCTTAAATTTAGGGAATAAATATAGAGACTTATTTCCTTGGAATAATGACACTAAAATTTCTCTAGGTTTGCTAGATCTTTTTCGGCCAAGACATGGAAGCTCTAAGGAAAGGAATTTTCAAGAAGAGGAACTAACTTCACAAAAAGTAGGATTCAAACTCGGGTCACCAAAGGAAATCACCAACCTCCCCGCTATTCCAAAACAACTCCAATACTAATTTTTTTTCTACAGTCAGTTCTCACCATCCCCCCAATACTCATCCTTCCAAATCTTCGACCAAACCTCCCTTATCCAAATCTTTAACAACACATGAATTAATTCAAATGCGAGAGCAACGGAAAAATTCTCATGCATCCATGCAAATAAAATAATTCTAAGCTACCACATAAAATGCAAGATGCTATGCAATGCATGACTTTCCCCCATAGTCAAAGGTGGTTTTGGGCGGGGTATTACACTAACCTTTTAGCTTGGTCTTGAATAAGATGAACAAGGAGGCTAGGGCCTCTCAAGATTCTCTTCTCAAATTTGAATTAAAGTGAAGTGTGTTGTGTTTTCAAATCACTAAAGGTGCTATTTATACTATCCTAACCCTAGCTAAGTAATCCCTGAGGTTTAATTATAGTTTTGGGTAATAATAAGTCTTTACAAGCAATTAAAAGTGAAGAAAACAGGGAAAAAGCATTAAAATGCAGAACAGTCGTCGGTTGCCCAGGGTGTAGCCGGCGCCGGCTGTGTTTTGTCTTTGGGTGGTCAAACAACGGATGAACTTGTTGTTGAGTAAAATGAGGCCGGTGTCGGTTTAGCCGCTTGGAGCCGGCGTCGGTCGTCCTCTAGTAGCCTCCTTTTTAGATGAGTTTCGTCCGTCTTCGTCGCTGGCCCTTATCCTTGCATGGCCACACCTCCCCCTCCTTTATTTTGACCTCCATGATGAAGCGAAGTCTCATCACTTGTGCAGAAGAAGGCGGCCAAGGGAACTTAGCCACCAAGTTTTGCGTGGTTAATAAAAGTTTTCCATAATGTTGGCAGCCCGAGGGAACTTGATGTTCCTCAGCCACCAAGTTTTGTTCGTGTATATATGTTTGTCCAGAATGCTAATGGCCTAACGAACTTGAAGTACCAGGTTTGTGTAAATATATATGTGTTTGGTTAGGTCAGCAGACTAAGGAATTTAAATATCCTTAGACCGCCTGGTTTTCTTCTTATTTGTCTAAATTTCCAGGAATATCATGGCCTAGGGAAGTTGACTTCAATAGGCCACCTGGTCATACGTACATACATACATATATATATATATATATATATATATATATATACACAGATATATATATATACATATATATATATATAGTGATTTTTGCATGGCGGTCCAAGGAACTTGTAGTTCCTTAAGCCACCCATTTTTACCTAGCCTAGTTTTCTACAAACTAGGCATGCTTGGGAAATTTCCTTAGCTTTCACAAAGATTTAGAACTAATGAAAAGAATATAATTAATACCCGGGAAACATACTATGATCGGTAAACCCATGTTGGAGGTTGTAGTGCGACGTTTGTCCATAAGAAATGAGAAGACTTGGCCATCCTATCAATGGAATTATCTTCTAAATCATTACCTAGAAAGAAAATTAATTTGTGATTAAGTCACTTAGCTTGGAAAAACTATTAATCTTCCCAAGAAGCTATATTAGTTTTTCTAAGAGTTAAATTAATCATATTATAGATAATAGTGAAATGGTTAGCTATTATTAGTTTTAATATGAGAAAAAAATGTAGAAATTTTTGTTTTTACATAAATTGATAATTTTCTTTTATTTTTTAAATTTCTGAAATGGTCGCTGGTAGTTCTTTTAGTCTTTTGGTTGTTATTCTCCGCAAGAATAAGCTAACGGGTTCAAACCATGTGGACTAGAAAAAGAACTTGGATATAATACTCACTGCGGAAGAGTATAAGTATGTCATGTATGAACACTATCCCACTATTGGGGAGAATTCTACCAAGGAAGAGCGTAAGGTTGAGAAGATATAAAAGAAGGGTGATGAGATACCTTGTTGTTATATGTTAGCCTCCATGTCAAATGTGCTTAAGTCCAAACACGAGTACATGGCTACTACGTATGACATTAGCACGTCATTAGCCATCATGTTCGCTGACTCGTGAAGCAGGAGGCTCTTAGAGTGATCATGAATACCAGGATGGCAAAGAGAGCATCTGTCAGGGAGTATATTCTTAAGATGATTGATGTTTTGGATGAAGCAAATATCCTAAAGGCCACTATTAATCCCAAGAGCTAAGTAGACATGGTCCTCGAGACTTTATCGGACTTCTTTGCGCCGTTCAAGCTGAATTAGAGATGACTCTAATTGAGGAGATGAATGGGCTCTAGGTAGTAGAGAAAGTCACGAGGCCTCAATCTAAGGCCTTGGTTGCTAAGTCTTCTTCTTCAATGACAAAGCCCAAGCCCAAAAAGTCCAAGAAGAAGAAAAGAAAGCCAGCAGCCTAACCCAAGTTCCAACCCAACAAGCTCAAAAGAAAGTGCTTCAAATGTGGGAAGAAGGGATACTGGAAAAATGAGTGTCTAGACCTTTTGACCAAGAAAAACCCCATAGGTATTGCATACTATCTTGAGTCTATTATAATGGTTGGATCATCATCCACTTAGATTGTTGACTCCGGAGCCACTGACCATATCTATAACTTCTTCTAGAAGTTTAGGAAGATAAAAAGACTCAGGAAAAGTGAATATTATCTCCGTGTGGGAAATGGAGCACAAGTATAGGCTTGAGCAGTGGGAGATCTGGACTACATTTTGATTGTAATAAAATAATTTTGTTGAAGGATATTTTCTATCTACCTGGTTTCAAACAGAATTTGATTTCAGTTGTAAGACTTGTTAACTATGGTTATTCTATTTTTTTTCCATTCTGATATTTCTAGCAATAGAGATAGAAATGTTTTATGTACTGGGCATATGTATCAAAATTTATTCTTCATAAATCCTATAAACAATCAAGTAAACAACGCTCTAAGTGAACATTTAAACAAGAAGAAAAAGGACAATATCAATGACTCTTATTTATCGCATCGAGGTTAGGTCACATTACTCAACCAGGATTTAAAAGCTAATCCATGATGGGCTTTTAGGCTCATTAAGATTGCAAATTTGGCCGTAGTCTGAATCATGCCTTATGAGGAAGATGACCAAAAGGTCATTTTACCCAAAAAGTGAAAAGAGCAAGGGAAATACTAAGCTTAGTTCACATGATGTGTGAAGTCCCCTATCTACACCAGCAAGAGGAGCTTTTGAGCACTTCGTCATGTTCACTAATGATTGTACACGATTTGGTTATGTTTACCTAATGAGGCGCAAGTCTAACTCTTTTGATAAAATTAAAAAGTATAAGGCCGAGATAGAACGTCGAACAGGTAAACTAATCAAAACCCCTCAATTAGATCATAGTGGAGAGTACCTCAATCAGATTGATAGAACGTCAAACAGGTACACTAATCAAAACCCCTCAATCTTAATAGGTTTTAAGATTGAGTCTATGTACTTCAATCAGATTTGGGATCTTGTAGCTTCACCTAAAAAGATAAAACCTATTAGGTATAAGTAAGTATACAAAGGGAGGAGAAGAGTGGATAAGAAGGTAGAAACTTTCAAAGCTAGGCTTGTGGTGAAATAATATCTCAGAAAGAGGGGATTAATTATAAGGAAACCTCTTCCCTAGTAGCCATGCTAAAATCCATCAGTATATAGTTCTTGCTAACACATGTTACTATAACTACGAGATATAGCAAATAAATGTTAACACGGCCTTTCTAAATGGCTATCTTAGTGAAGATATTTATATGTCCCAATTGGAAGGTTTTTTTGCAAAAGGCCAAGAACACATGGTTTGTAATTTTAAGAAGTCTATTTATAGACTCAAGTAGGCATCCAAAGCATGCAACATTCATTTTGATGAAACCATAAAGTCTTAGAGATTTTAGTCAAAGTAAGGATGAACTATGTGTGTATAGGAAATAAGCAGGTTTAAAGATGATTTTTTTTCTTATTTTATATTTCGATGACATTCTACTCATTGGTAATAACATGAGGACATTGTCATCAACAAATGTTTAGCTATGTAGTTAATTCAGTATAAAGAACTTGAGAGAAGCTAATTACATTCTCGATATCATGCTTCTTAGAAAGAGGGAGGATGTTAGGTTTATCCCAAACTATATACATTGATAATATATTGGCAAAATTCAACATGGACTCATGTAAAGGCGCATAAATCCTTTGTAGACATGGATTGCCACTTTTTTCAAAAGACTGTTCTAAAACTCAAGATGAAAAAGGTAGGATAAATAGGATTCCCTATTCTCCGGCTGTAAAAAGTCTCATTACGTCATGTTGTGTATTAGGCCAGACATCTATTTTGTCATAGACTTAGTTAGCAAATATCAATCGAACCTAGGGGAGGTTTATGGGCAAGCTATAAAGTATATACTCAAGTTTCATAAGGGAGCGAGAGATTATATGATAGTTTACAATGCTAATGATTTAATTCCTAATGGATACATAGACTCAGACATCTAGACAGATAAGGATGAAAGAAAATCTACTAGTGGATATGTGTTTACCTTGCCTAGATGAACTATTTCATGGAGGATTATCAAGCAGTCTTGTGCTGCTGACTCAACTATAGAAGCTGAGTATATGGCATCTTTGCAGGCATCCAAAAAAGCTATTTAGCTTTAGAAGTTCTTTTCAGAACTTAAAGTTATACCATAGATGGACAGGCTGATTGTGTTATATTACAACAACTTAGGAACCGTTTTGCAACCAAAAAAATAAAGGAACCACAAGAAGGGTAAACACATTAAGAAAAAGCACCACTAGATTTGAGAATTCATTTAGAGACAAGAAATCATGGTGGAACAGATAGCCTCATAAATCAATCCAGCACATCCATTCACTAAGCCTTTGGCATACTACAAAAAAAATAGCCTTCCGCGATAAACTAAAGTCCTAGTCGATGCCCTTTTTAAATTTTGTGGCCAGTTCCTCACTGAAGTGCCCTCACTAAAGGGTCTCGGCAACAAATTTTTTATTTTTTTTTTCGCTAAAGAGGACTTTTTGGTGAGGAAATAAGTTTCCTAGCTAAAGCTTATTCCTTTCACTAGGAATTTTTTGTCACTAAAAGTACAAGAATTTTGTCGTCAATAAAAGCATTTTGTCACTATTGATACTCTCACAGCAACAAAAAAGTTTTCTTACCAAATATTTGTCAGTGAAAGGTTAATTTTGTTTGATAGGCAAAACCACTCTTTACCGAAGGTAAAAAGTGGTTTTGCCTAGGAAACTTTGGTCACCAAAAACATGTGCAACAAAAGAGAAGCTCTTTAGCTAGGAAAAATTTCCTCTTTAGTGAGGAAAAATTCCTAGCTAAAGATGTGGTTTTCGTTAGGAAACTTTTGTCTCCAAAAAACATAAGCGACAAAAAGAAGCTCTTTAGCTTGGAAAATTTTCCTAGGTAAAGATGGGGTTTTGGCTAGGAAACTGATAGGGGCTAAAATCATTACTATTTTTCTAGTTATTTGAGGATATTGTATGATACATTTGTTGTAATAACTAGGCATATTCCATTATATTTGATATTTTACCATTGGAAATGTGTTTTGGAATTTTATTACAGAGAACAATGAAAAAACGACAAAACTATAACTGTCAAAGCACGACCGATGCCGGTCGTGTCCCACAAAATCGCCAGCTCCATTCTGGAGAAACAAGGGAATTTTTGGATGAAAAACAGAGAATGATTGGGCCGACAGAGAATGGTCGCCACCGATCGTAACCCTCCAAGCTAACGCCGGCTTCACTCTGGTTAATGTCGGCAAACTTTTCGATTTTGCGCGGATTTGGTAATTTTCAACAATTTTGGTATTTTCTAAGCTCTACTCGACCCAGAACTCTTAGGGGATGAATTTTATCATCTTGGTGGACTATTTAAACAAGAAAAACACAAGACAAAAAGAGGGAATTCAAGGTTCAAATAAAAAAAAAAAAATTCGCTGATTGAAGGAGGAATTCATCAAATCAAAGAGGATTGTTCAGGAGAGTCTTCAAAGGAGAAAATGGAAGCTTGTCTATTTGTTCTTTCTTTTACCTTTGTTTTCTTTTTCTTAGAAAATTATGTATTTAATGTTTCCATTGTAATTGGGTATTTTTTTTTAGGATTCATGATTTATTGAGTAATTTAATATTTTGATCAATTAATTATTGTTCTTGGTAGTTTATTTCTTGTTTGCCTTATGGAGTTAGTTGGTTAATTGTTGTTATTAACTTGCTTGAAAAAGGGGATGGTAATGACTTCAATTAGTTAATTTCATATTTGTTACCTCTTAACTTGCTTGAAAATTGGGTTAATTGTCTAAAACCTTGGTAATAAAAGGTTAGTTGATGATTGCTAGAATATGGATTCATTAACTAATTTTATGTTTTAAGTCACCTAGAATATCAGGGTTTATATGAGGATTGATTTTAATGCATCAATTGGGTAAATTAGTTGAGACAGTATATGTTCATTAGTTTAACTAGAAGGTAATGATTCCATGGATTGCAGACGAAGAGGATCTATATTAAATCCTTCATGAGACCAAGATAATAATTGATTGTGATATTGGCTAAGATTCATTTTCATGTTTTCAAAAGATTTTGTCTAAATTGCATATTTTCACATCCTTGAGTTGTATACATTTCTTTATATTTCTTTTTATTAATTGCTCACTCTATTCGGTCGGTTAAGCAATGAATAAAAAGTGATTAGTATGTACTTGTTCTTTTGAGGATCCATACTCGTTAATTCCCTATGCTATGCTTGCGATGAGTATACTTGCTTGTATGAGTGTTTTGGGATTAATGTTTTAATTAAAACTTGACTAAGGGATGGATTTAAATTTGATGATTTTTATACACCCAAAATTTATGCATTAAGTTTTTTGCGGCGTTGTCGAGAACTAATATCATGAAAGTTTGGATTTTATTGATTTAACCATTTTTATATGTTTATATGTCTATATGTAAATATGTATATATGTTCCTTGTATGAATAGATACGATAATTTATTTTCTTGTATACTTGTACTCTAAATGTCTCTATATGTTATAAATTTTCTAACTTGATTTGTAAATGCGTACCTTAACTAGCTAACTGGATTTAATATTGCACTGTTTGTGTATGTGTGTGTGTGTGCATATATATATATATATATATATATATATATATATATATATATATATATGCACACACACACACACACACACATATAGTACTAACAATTTCATTTATGTGGGTAAGATGACCAATTGGAATATAGGTTGATGTTCTAACATATCTTAAGAGATGACATCTCGACCATCCAACTCCACCACCTTAGAAGGGGTCTTAGGAAAGTTTGCCACCCATGTAACCAAATGCTTTCACGAGATGGATAAGAAATTGGTAAATTTTGACGAAATGATTAGAAATATGGAAAGGAAAATTTGGTTTTTAACAGATCTAGTAATAAAGTCACCATTAGGGGTAGAACCACAACACGATTCAACTGCCATTACATCATGAAATGGTAAGGAGATACCGACCCTAGCACGGGACCAGTACCATCTAAAGAAGATGGGCCGGAACCAACCCCTCTTAGTGAACCTTTTGAAAAACAACCTAAAAAATCATATTTTCAGCCACTAGTACCTTACCCCACTCCTATTCAGAAAGCAAAAAAAAGATGCACAATTTGATAAGTTTTTTGAAATATTCAAACAGTTGCACATAAACATTCCACCCATTGAGGCTTTAATACACATGCCAAAATATACAAAGTTCCTCAAAAGCATGCTTGTTAACAAAAAAAGGTTGGAAGAATTATCCACTGTGGTTTTAAATGTAGAATGCTTTGCTATATTGCAAGACCAACAGACTTTGCCATGAAAAGAAAGTGATCCAGAGAGTTTTTATATTCCTTGTCTTGTTGGTACTTTATATTTTGTAATACATTAGCAGACTTAGGTGGTAGCATTAACTTTTTGCCATATAAAACTTTCAAAAAATTAGGCCTAGGTGAGGCCAAACCTACTAGGATGAGTATTCAATTTACGGATAGATCTATCAAATATCCTAAGGGAACAGTGGAAGATGTATTGGTTAAAGTGGATAGATTTATATTTCCGGTTGATTTTAGTGTTCTTGATATGGATGAAGATTCTAAAGTTCCTTTAATTCTATGTTAACCTTTTCTAGCAACTGCCAAAGCATTAATTGATGTTCAAAGGGGAAAGTTGACACTTAGAGTTGGGGATGAAGAAGTTATTATCAAAATCCACAAAAACATGCAACATCCTATTTCTTGTGATTATTTTTATTTAAGGATTGATATTTTTGATGAACCAATTTTTTATTTTGTGCAGGAATTGTTCTAAGAACTCAATGGACCAGTCTATTAAACGTTTAGAATATTCAAATGAGGGCCATGAGTTGGAAGAATTTGAGAAAATTGAAAAAAGCAGTTTGGGAAGGATAAAGTCATCCATTGAGAAACCACCCAAATTGGACTTGAAAGATCTCCCCGAGCACTTGGAAAATGTATTTTTAGCTAATGGAGAGAAATTGCCGGTGATCATATCAAAAGATCTTACTTGTGATCAAAAGACCAAATTGGTAAGTCTATTGGGAAAATATAAGGGAGTTATTGTATGAAAATCACGGATATTAAGAGAATTATCCCTTCCTTTTGTATTCATAAAATTTTGTTGGAAAACATAAGTTGAACCCAAATATGAGTGATGTGGTAAAGGGTAAGGTGATTAAACTTTTATATTTCGGTATCATTTATCCTATTTTTTATAGTATTTGGGTGACTCTAATGCAAGTGGTACCAAAGAAAGAAGGAATGACTGTGAGCCCAAATGAAAAAAATGAGTTGATCCAATGATATTAGTAACCGGCTAGAGGGTTTGCATTGATTATAGGAAATTGAATGAGGAAACTAGGAATGACCATTTTCCACTTTCTTTCATTGACCAAATGTTAGAAAGGTTAGCCGAACATGAGTTTTATTATTTTTTAGATGGTTTTTCCAGTTACTTTCAAATTCCCATAGCACCGGAGGATCAAGAAAAGACCATATTTACATGCCCTTTTAGTACTTTTGCATATTGATGTATGCCTTTTGGTCTTTGCAACGGTGCTAGAACTTTCAAAATATGTATGATGGTTATTTATGAAGGGCTTGTGGGAGACATCATGTAACACCCCACTACCTATGTACTCGATTGGGCTGGGGATGTCACCATGTCCTTAGGACAAAGGGTCTTTATAACTAGGACTCACAAAAGAAATGAAAGAAGCGATCTAAATTTAAACTTATTACAACTCAAAATAATACATGAACAATTCTCAAAATAAACAAATGACTACTAGAGTCTCTCAAAAATGAAATACAATCAAAATAAGTCTTCAAAGAAAGGCAATCTTTAATCAATAACCTTCACAATAGGATCGACCTAAAAGTATGGTATAAAATGTGGTAAGACATAAATCTCAGTATACCTATTTGTGCTTAGGGTGCTTCGGGTTAAACAGTTTATGAATGCAAGTTGAGGAACTTTTATAAAGGTAAAGTGTTTGTAAGTCTCAAATAAATTTCAGGAGGTGAGGAGTGATGTTTTCCTTTCAAATGCCACACATTGTATAAAATAAAAGCAACAACTCAAAAGAAGTAGCCATGGCACCACACTTTGTGCATACTAACACCAGGTAGGTGTACGACCTATCGGGTGAGATACTCCTCCATATCTAGACCCAAACTTACCAATTTTCCATTCCGAAAATACACAATCCATTTCACTGTACTTGCTAGCTCGGACCAGTAAGATCTACAGAAATGGCATCCAATCCAAGAAGGACTTACCCCTCAAAGGTGGCCACCTGCTGAGAGACTTATCCTAGCCATTCAAAGACTAGTCCTAGTAGTCTACCCTTATTGAGTATTCAACGTTGTATTTATCCCTTTTCGGAAAAGAAGGATCACCAAATGTGTTTCTTTTGAAATAGAAATTATGGTTTCTAAAATTCTTATAAAAGTTGGTTTTTAAGAAAAATTTAGCATTTTGTGCAAAATTACTTGTTCAATTTGAAATTATTTGATTGACTGGAAAAGAAAAGGAAAATTGTCCATAATTACATCCATAATACATTTTGACGTATACATCATGTTTGACTTGCAAAAGTGATTTTGATCTTCAAACAACTTTATGCAAGGATTTACCTGATCTTTTGTTTTTCCTTGATACAATAGCCTTCTAAGATAGTTCAAGGTAAACTAGCCCCACTTGGGGTAAATATAGGGTATAAGTCCCAACATCCAAATAACACTTGCCTAAATAAATAACTCACAGCCTAATATGCTTCAGCTCAACTAATTACAATAACATCCAGTTATGACTATAATGCCTTAAGCTTTAACATTAATTGATAAAGTATTTTATAGAATAAGATTAATTTGATAAGTCAAAATAAATAGGTGTTATAATTAATTAATAAATAATAAATTATAATATTAACTACATATTAGCAAATGATAAGTAATAAGTAATATTAATAATAAATTATAAATAATTTCTAATAATATATAATAAATATATTATTTTCATAATAATTACCAATAATATGAATTTTAAAGATATTGATATTATACTAATTGATTCCTATATATTATTTTTATATTTACAATGCTTAGTAAAAATTATTACTATTTATTTATCTAATAAAATAATAATGTTTTGAGTAATTATTAATTTCAAAAATATTTAATGTTGCTCGAAACTAATAAATTAAATTAAATAATTATACTAGTTATATTATTATTAATAATAATGATGATGATGATGATAATGATAATAATAATAATAATAATAATAATAATAATAATAATAATAATAATAATAATAATAATAATAATAATAATAATAATAATAATAATAATAATAATAATAATAATAATAATAATAATAATAATAATAATAGTAATAGCAGTAGTAGTAGTAGTAGTAGTAGTGGTAGTGGTAGTAGTAGGAGTAGTAATAAGAGTAACAGGTCATAGCAGTAGTAGCAATAGCATTAGGTAACAATAGCAGAGCAGTAGTAGGAGCAGTAGGTAGCAGTAGTAGTAGCAGCAGGAGTAGGAGTAGCAGACAGCAGTAGTAGTAGTAGTAGTTCTAACAATAATTTTTAATGACCATTGTGCATTTACTAGTACAAAAATTTATATGTATACATACATACATACATACATACATACATACATACATACATACATACATACATACATACATACATACATATATATAATAAATAACATGTTGATCTATCTAAAAATAGACTTGCAATAATAATTATTACAAACAAATGTGACACTCTACTAACCATAATTTTATCAAGGGATTTCATAACCAAAAATAACATCATGGGGGCATAATCAAACAATGGTGGTATAATGCCCATCATTCATCAAAACATCTATTCTGGAGACATAAAGCCTTTAATCATAATGTACTAATGACCACACAATGATCCTAAAGCATAATCTATACTTCATAAATCTCAATATTCATTTCAATCTTCTTGTCTTAAATTTATTCCTTTCACCTACATACATATCTCCAACCCAACATTACTAGATCAACTTATTAATTCTATCATCTAAAAGCCTTAAGTTCGAAAATCTAAGGAGAAGGTCATGAAAGAAATACTTGTTTCATGATCGTTAGTTGAAGATGTCGCCTTGTCCAATGAATGCCCTTAAGTGCTTGAGAAGTCCTTCCTTGATTGAAGTTTGTTAAAAAATGGCCACCAATGGTTCACCCAAGAGAGAGAGAAAGAGAGAAAGAGAGTGGTTAAGATGATAACAAAGTGGTGATGAAGAAGTGAAGAAGGATCAAGGTGATTGAATTTACCTTCTTGATATTCTTCTTGTTCTTGAACAGAAAGCATATTTGATCTGAATGGAAGATCAACTTTGGTGTTTTTAGTATTATGTAGTGTGCTATGGATGAGTATATGTTGAATCTTAGTTGGTTTGAGAGTTTTTGGAGTGATTTGGGATGAATAGTGGTGATTGGAGGTTAAAGAAGTTTAGTGTATGTTCTTGGTGTTCTTGAGAACACAAGAGAAAATTGAGAGGAAATGATTTGTGGGTGTCTAGTGAATGATGGTAAAATGGCCTAGCTAAGGAGGAGAATTTTGGTTATCCTAGGAAGAGAGAGAGAGAGTTCAGCTATTTTGAATTTTAAAATGAGGAAAATGTGGATATGTTTGAGGTAGAAGATTTGGTAATGGTGTTTTCTCCTTGAAGGTTTCTTGTCCTTCAATGGAGGGTGGCTAGACTAGCTATGTTTTGATCATGAAATAAAGGATGGTTTTAGCCTTATAGCTGGTCGAAAATGGCTGTACAAGAGTAGAGAAAACTCTGGTTTGATAATCTAGCTGGGTAAGGGTTTAATGGACGAAAATCTAGAATTTAATTTTCAAGTTTGAAAAGTTTTGAATGGAGAAAAGTTAGGAGTGTTTTGAGGTGTGTCAATGGAGCTCTAATGGCCTTGGTAGATGAAGAAGATAAGGTGTTCTATCCATGGCTGCAAGGTGGCTGAAAATATGAAGAATGTTGATGAAGAAATCGGTTCTTGCCTTTGATAGGCAAGATGGAAAAAATTCTGGAATTTTAGCAACAAGAATTCTTAGGATTTGGAAGGATTCTGAGTAGAATTTTTGAACTACATTGAAATGGATTTGCAGCTGAAATCTAGGAGTGTTCGAAGGTGCATTAATGGTAGTTTTCCAGCCACCATCTTGGAAAATGAGGGAAGTTTCAGGTGTTCTTATGCGTAAATGGATAGCTCAACATTCATGTCTAACTCTTGATAGTTTGCTGGAAAATTTCTAGTTTGGTAAAGCTGTACAAGTTGCGAAATTCCAAGACTTTTCAGCTTTCATATTTACACAAAATGGTTGGTTGCTAGCAGGAGTTATATAGGCAAAGGTTGCTGCAATTTTCGAAAATCAGCCAAGAAGAATTTCTGGAAATTTTCCAAATTTTAACCAAAACAAGAACAAGAAAATGGAGTTCTTGGAAGAAAAGCTATGGTGGTTTAATTGAAAACCTCCTTCCTATTTTTCTTCATCAAATTTGGTCATCCTCCTATCCCAAATGTTGGAAATTTCTAAAATTCAAGCCAAGAATTATCCAAGATATTTTATAGAAATTGAAAAGAATTAAAGAAATATGAGTAGTTTAAATTTAAATAGGTTAGGGCAAGGCTTGCTAAAATAATAGAGATCATAACTCTTCTAGATTTCCTTTTACGACAAGATCACATGGTTAGGACATTACCATTGTGTCTTCCCTAAGACAACATTCCTAGATTTAAGGAATGTAAGAAAAGGAAAAAAAAATTCAAAACATTGGTTAGGATAATTAAGAATAAAATTTAGGTGATGAGATTTGAACTTAAGACCTTAGGGATTAGATCACAAAACACTAACCACTTAATCACACTAACTCTTGTTCTTATTTTCCCAACCAAATTCTCTTCCTATCTAAGCCTCAAGCCTTCTTCCTATTCCGTTCTCAAGCAAAAATAAACTATATAACCCATATACTACAATTCTAAGGCACATGAAATCATTCAAGGAATATATTTTATGCAAGATGATATGATATACACCCCATCCCTCTCACTCTAGGGTCGGTTTAGGTGGGGTTTTACACATCATGGAGGTATTTATGGATTATTTTTCTGCTTTTTTGTGATTCTTTTAACCTATATTTGGACAATTTGGAGAAGGTAATTAAAAAATGTAAAGAGACCAACCTTATTCTTAATTGGGAAAAATGCCACTTCATGGTACAAGAAGGTATAGTATTGAGCCACAAGATTTCAAGGAAAGGTTTTGAGGTTAATAGAGCGAAGATTGAGGCAATTGAGAAACTCCCTCCTCCAACTTCCGTGAAGGCTATTCAAAGCTTTTTTGGTCATGCAAGTTTTTATAGGAGGTTTATCTTAGATTTCTAAAAAATTTCTAAACCCCTTACTTCTTTTCTTGAAAAAAATGTTTTTTATTTTGATGAAAAATGTCTCACTGCTTTCAATGTACTTAAAAAGAAATTGATCAATTCTCTTATTTTAATTACATCAAATTGGTCTATTCCTTTTGAATTAATGTGTGATGCAAGTGATTATGCAGTAGGTGCAGTGCTTAGACAAATAAGGAATAAGTATTTTCAACTAATTTACTATGCAAGTAAAACTCTTACGGTGACATAAGAGAACTACACTACAACGGAGAAAGAGTTTTTTGCAATAGTGTTTGCTTTTGATAAATTTAGTTTGTATCTTGTTTGTCCAAAGTCATTATGTATATGGATCATTCTGCCCTTAAGTACCTACTAACCAAGCATAATTCTAAGCCACGATTGATAAGATAGGTTTTATTGTTGCACGAATTTCACTTGGAGATTAGGGACAAAAAGGGAAAGGAAAATTTAGCTACGGATCACTTATCTAGGTTGGAAAATCCCAACCCTGAGCTTTTGGCCGAAGACGACATCAATGACACCTTCCCGGATGCAAAACTTTTACTCATTTATGGTGGGATTTCTCAAACACCTTGGTATGCGGATTTTGCTAACTACTTGGTTGCAGGACTTATTCCGAATGATTTCACTGCACAACAAAAGAAGAAATTCATCTCCGAAGTAAAGTATTACTTTTGAGAAGATCCCTACTTATTTTGGTGTTGTGCGGATCAAATCATTCGTAGATGTGTGGATTCTGCGGAAAGTACAAATATTGTCATGAAGGACCCACGGGCAGCCACTACCAAGCTAACAACACTGCAAGAAAAGTGCTTGAGTCTGAATTTTATTGGCCAATACTCTTTAAGGACTCTCATAGGTTTGTTAAAAATTATGATAGGTGTCAACGTCTAAGTAACATTTCTAAATCTAATGAGATGCCATTGCAAATTTTTCAAGCTTGTGAAATTTTTCATTGTTAGGGAATTGATTTCATGGGCCTTTTTCCTAGTTCTTTGGTTAACAAATATATCTTGTTTGTGGTTGAGTATGTGTTTAAGTGGGTTGAGGTGCAAGCCTTGCCTATTAATGATGCTCGAGTTGTGGAAAATTTTTGTGATTTGAAAACAATGAGAAAAATGAACTGATTATTGTTTCCTCTTTAAAGATGAGAAAGTATTGTTTTTGCTTGATTATAGGGGCCAATACAATAGTGGAGAGAAATCCACTTTCTTGAGACTATGAATTCCCAAAGGCAAATGAGAAGAAAGATTGTTGAAAAAAATGATAAGTGATGACTATAAGGGGGCCAATACGTTGTGTGAAGAAAAATCTATGCACTTAAGGCTATTAACTCCCTAAGTCATTGAAAATTTTGAGAGAAAAAAAATGAAGTGCTTTCCTTACATCATGACTTCAGTTATCCAATTTTTAGATTCAGAATGCTTGAGTTGGTATATAGCTTGACTTGTGTAATTCACGTTATTTGTATTTTTGCTTCAAGGGTGAAATAATTTTTTTAGACAGAGGTATACACTTGATTAATTTAACTTCAAGAGTTTTGTGATGTTTTGTTAAATGTTTCAAAGTTTGAAGTGTTTTCAAAAGGATTTGATGAATGGTAAGAGTTTTATCTAAAGTTTAAAAGGAAGTACAATCCTTGTTATGCTTCAAATTTTTGGAATGAAGAAGAGCTTATGTTTTATCGATCATTTTCTTGGCTAAAGTGTTTGCTTGAGGACAAGCAAAAGTTCAACTGTGGGGGAATTGTCTAAGGGCGAAAATCATCACTATTTCTCTAGTTATTTGAGAGTATTTTGTGATATATTTGTTGTAATAACTAGGCATTTTTCTTCATATTTGATATTTTACCTTTGGAGAGGCGTTTTGGAATTTTATTGCAGAAAACGACAAAACCGTCGCCGTCAGAACACGGCCAGCACCGGCTGTGACCCACAGAACTGCACCGGCCCCATTATTGAGAAACATGGGAGTTTTGTATGAAAAATAGAGCATGAAAGTGCCGACAAAGCATGGCTGGCACCGATTGTAACCCTCCAAGCCGGCGTCGGCTTTACTCTGGTCAATGTTGGCGAACTTTTCAGTTTTGCGCAAATTTGCTAATTTTTAAGAGTTTTGGTATTTTCTAATCTCCACTCGGCCCAAAACTCTTAGGAGATGAATTTTATCATCTTGGAAGACTATTTAAATAAGAAAAAACAAGACAAATTAGGGAATTCAAGGATCAAATCAGAAAATCACAGATTGATAGAGGAATTCATCAAATTAATGAGAATTATTCAAGATAGTCCTCAAAGGAGAAGAGGGAGGCTTGTCTATAAGTGCTTTCTTTTACCTTTATTTTCTTTTTCATAGATAATTATGTATTCAATATTTCCATTGTAATTTGATATTATTCATAGGATTCATGATTTATTGAGTAATTTAGTCTTTTGATCAATTTATTGTTGTTCTTGGTATTTGATTTCTTGTTTTGTTTATGGAGTTGGTTGATTGATTTTTGTTATTAACTTGCTGGAAAAAAGGGTTGGTAATGATTTTAATTAGTTAATTTTATATTTGTTATCTCTTAACTTGCTTGAAAAAGAGGGGTTAATTGTCTAGAACCTTCGTAATCAAAGGTTAGTTGATGATTGCTAGAATATAGATTCATTAACTAATTTTATATTTTAAGTTACCTAGAATATAAGAGTTTATATGAGGATTGATTTTAATACATCTTTTAGGTAAATTAGTTGAGACAGAATATGTTCACTAGTTTAACTAGAATGTAGTGATTTCATGGATTGTAAACGAAGTGGATCTATATTAAATCCTTTATGAGACCAAGTTAATAATTAATTGTTATATTGGCTAAATAATTCATTATAATGTTTTCAAAAGCTTTTGTCTAAATTGCATATTTTCAAATCCTTAAGTTGTATATTTTTTTTATATTTCTTTTTATTATTTGCTCACTTTATTTGGTCGGTTAAGAAATGAATAAAAAGTGATTAGTATGTACTTGTTCCTTTCAGGATTGATACTCGTTAATTCCCTATGTTATGGTTGCGATGAGTATACTTCATCGTATATATGTTTTGAGATTAATGTTTTAATTAAAACTTAATTAAGGGATGAATTTAAATTTGATGATTTTTATATGCCTAAAATTTAAGCATTAGAAACTTTTGTCGCCAAAAGCGAGGAGTCAGGAAAACTTTCCTAGCTAAAGAGTAGTTTTGACGAGGAAAGTTTTGTTGCCAAAAAGGCTCATTGGCAACAAAACTTTTGACATTGGCGACGAAAAAATTTCTCGCCAAAGAGTTATAAAAAATTTTTTAAAAAATAAAAAATTTTCAATTCTCTTCACCTCCTCTCATACTCATTCTTATGCTTCTTTTAGTCTTTTGTATTACCTGATCCACGAACACCTAAAGCACCAGATTGCACCACTTAATTGCATCGCTCCTCCATCTAACTGAATGTAGAAGCAAGTTTCAATTGCAAGTTTTGATCCCTGGTTCTTGGTCCGCGAGAGAGAATGCAATGCGTGCACTCAACTGCTGGAGCCAAGCTTCATGTTTGGTCATATCTTTTTTTATTATTATTTAAAGTATTTGCAAAGTTCTATTTTAATTTTTTAAACATTAGTATTATAACAAAATACAATAATAATATTAAGTTTACCCTGAAAATAAAAACAAATTATTTAATATAATAAGTTATTCTTTATAATTATATAATTTTTAAAAGTATATATACTGTTAATTATATCATCATTTTTATTAAATAATTTAAACATATAGATCGATTAGAAAAAAAACTTATACATATACATTTTCAACACATACATATATTTAAAAATATGTAAATATAATACACACACACACACACACACATGTGTGTGTGCATATATACAACACATACATATATATACAAAAACACACACACTTATATACAACACATACAAATATATACATACAAACATATATATACATATATATACATTAGTTTAAATTTTTATATATTTGCAATATGATCGCAAAATTTCCAAATTAGCCCTTAAATTTTTAAATATTTATAGTATAACCCCTAAAATTTATAAATTGGTCCTTAAATATTTACAATATAACACCTAAAAATTTTATAAATTGATCACTAAATTTTTAACTATTGACAATATGACCAAAAAAATTTACAAAATTTATCCTCAAATTTAAAAATATTTAAAATATGACAACAAAAAATTTTGTAAATTAGTCCTACACACACACTTATGTGTGTGTGTGTGTGTTGAACACATAGATACATATATATGTAAATGTTGTGTGTGTATATATATTGATACATATATAATATTACACATATATAATTTAATACAATTATATATATATGTATATATTAATGCATAAATTTGTATACTATTTTGTTATATTAATTAAATATATATTGTTAGCCCAAAGGGCTTTCTCCAATATTTTGATAAATGACATTGATGTAGACTAACATGTGTGATTTGTATATGATAAGCCTTTTGGATTATGACATGTTTAATCATGGTTCTTCAAGTCTTACAAAAAGGATTGCTAAGCAACTTATAGATGATGAAGTACAAGAAGGATTGAACAAGTCAAGATCTTACCTAAAGAAATTGCATTCCATAAAGATTTTTTAAGAATTATAGACTAGGAAATTATGGTTAAGGTATCGTTTGTACTTCCTATCTCTTTTTACCTTAAGTTCATTTTATTTCATATTGAAGCACCCAAAACTATTTCAAAAAAAGGGTATTCTTTTTATCCATTTTTTGTTTGTAAAAAGAATTTTAGAAGAAAAGTTTTTGGGACTTTGATAGAGTCATTTTTGAATAGACCTCTGAATCCAAAATGCCCCTCCAAAACCTGTTTCCAAAGTGCTAAAACTTAAAGCCATTCAAAATATACTTCGTGGCACAAAATCTTGTTTTGGATGCACTTTTTGAATTCTCAATTTTTACTTTGTAGTTCAAAGTCCTGCAAAAGCTGACAGTAGAAACTAGCCATTTCTAACCATTGTGGCTTTGATTTTTACCCCTATAAAAGCCATTTAAACACGATTTTTAGCAAGGGATTTGCACTAACACTTTTGAAAGCATCCTAAGACACTTGAAAAACAAAAATCCCTCATCTACATTGTGCTTCAAAGTGAGATCCATTGATTTAAAGGTAAACATGTAAAGCTACTCTATCTTATGTATATTCACTCAATATGTGAGCTAAATCTGTATTCTCTTAAAAATCTAAACCATGTCAAGGTTAAGGAAGTAAAACCCAGTCGAGGTGAGCCTTGATTGTTGAGTATATAGAGGTTGAGAGTAAAACTAAGTGTGGTAATCCTCTATTGTAAGATTGGTGTTACCTACCACCATTAATTTGGAAAAAAATGTTTTAGTGGCTAGGTTAAAATCCTTAAGTGGTGGCTTAAAGTAGTCGATATAGATCATTTAAGGATAGACCTATTATAAATCTTTAGATCCATTTTCTTGTATTTCGAACTCTATCACTGAAATTTCTATCTCCATTTACTAATTTCGCTAAACAAATTTATGTTGAAGAAAGAATTGATTATTGATCTACTATCTATCCTCTTTAACATAGTTTATTTCCCATCACTTGGTAGAACTTTGAAAGATCTTTGAGTACATTCGAATCTGGACAAAAAAGTTCTGTTTTAAAACTCACCCATTTTCGGTCTTCCCATTTTTTATCTTATATCTTTGAAAATCTTTATTTGCTTGCCATAAACCTTATTCACTTCCCCTCTAAGGTTTATCAATTGGTATCAGAGCACTAGTCTACACTATTTTTGGCCTAATAGCCTTGCAAGAAAGATCCAAATGGTAGCCACTTTGTCCCTACCATATATTGAAGGGTCTTCAACAAAGAGACCACCATTGTTCAATGGAAGAAACTATACCTTTTGAAAAAATAGAATGAAGATCTATGTCTACTCAACCGAGTTTAAGCTTTGGAATATGATTGAAAAAGGACCATTTGTTCTGTTCAAAACTGTTGAAGATAAAAGCATGCCTAAGTAGTGTGAAAATATGACAGTGAGCACACTTCAAAAATGACTTTAAATTGTCAAGCAATGAACATATTATGTTGTGCCCTTGATGCAAATAAATACAACTGGGTTAGTGGTTGTGATTTAGCTTATGAAATGTGGAAATTACTTGAAGTCACCCATAAAGGGACAAATTAAGTAAAAGAATTAACGTTAAGACTCTTGGTCCATGATTATGAGCTGTTTACCATGAAATCGAGTAAGAACATAACTGATATGTTCACTAGATTCACAAATATTATGAATGGATTGAATGCAGATAGGAAAATCTATCTCCTTTGAGAGCAAAATAGAAAAATTTTCTATGCCTTGCCAAAAAGATGGCAACCTAAGACCTTAGTTGTGGAAGAATCTAAATACTTGAATAATCTACCAACTAAAGAACTGATTAGGCCTCTCTTAACTCATGAATTGAAATTTAAAAGGTTTCAAGAACATAATGATAATGACAGAGGTAAAAAAGGAACTGCCTTAAAGCATGCTGACGATGGAGCTAATAGTGAACAACCTAAAAGTGTCTATGGCATTGATTTAGACACCGAAGAATTGGCCATGGTTGCTAGAAAATTCAGGAAGATGTTCAAAAAAAGCAACTTCAAAAGGGGCAAGAAATTTGTCAAAAATAATAGACAAACTTCATCCTTCAAATCTCAATGCTATGAATGTAAAAACATGGAACATTTTGTTGCTAAATTTCCAATAGCAAAAGAAAAAGAGGTCAAGAAAAATAAAAAGAAAAGAAAGGACATTAAAGCAAAGAAAAAAAAAAGGCTACTCAGGATTTGGGATCAAGATGGATCCGGAACTGAAGAACATAGTGAATTAGAAATCGACACAGCCAACATATGCTTCATGGCCATGGGAGAAAAGATAACTCCTACTCCTTCTAATTCTATATCTGAATTATACGATTCTACTTGTGAAGATTCTGATGATCTTAGTGAGCTTCTTATTAACATGTTCCATGAACTCAAAAAGCTATCTAGAAGAAATAAGGAAATGAAAATAAAGATTTATTCCTTGTTATATGACAATAGTAAGCTGTTTAGTAAGAACAAAACTCTACTAGATTACATTAATCATTCACACATTGAAAAGAATGTTATCTCAACCTCTTTGCATTATATGTCACTTGAGAACAAATACTTAATGATAAAGTAATATCTCTTGAAATTATGGTCAGTGATTTTGATTAACATGAAAAAAGAGAGTTGATGATCTTTCTACATGCATTAAGAAGTTCATAAATGACAAAAACAATCTAGATAGATTTCTTGGAATACAACGTGCAGTTGGAGACAGAAATGGTCTCGGATAGGGGCATGTGAACAAAGCTGGAAATTACAAATCTTATTTTGTGAAAACAAGCTCTTCATATATAACTCATACTTGTTGCACATATTATGGTAAAGGTGGATACAATGCATCTAAGTGTCATGTTAGGAAGAAGTAGAATCTGAGGTGAAAATAATGTGGAGAATTAAAGGAACCATTATTAACTCCCGTGGACCTAAGAAAGAATGGATACCAAAAGTCACTCTTCCATTTGTATAAAGGTAAATTTACCACAAAAGATGAGCTCTATAAAGTGATTTTTTGATAGTGGATGCTTTAAATACATGACTGGAAATGTAGCACTAATGGAAGACATTCAAGCTACAAATGATGGATTTGTCACATTTAAAGAGGAGAAAAAGGGAAAAATTCTCAGCATAGGTAATATTGGTAAGGGATCTTCCACTATAATTAAGCAAGTGTTGTTGATTGATGTATTAAAGTACAATTTGCTTGGTATTAGCTAATTATGCAACAATGGTTGCAAAGTTAAATTTGAAAAAGATTCCTGCACTATCATTGATAATTCTAGTGATGAAATCATCCTCATTGCAAATCGTATCGATAATATCTATGTATTATATCTTCATGATCTAATTTCTCATAATATAAAATGCCTTTTCATGAATGATAATGATGGCCACCTTTGGCATAGAACGCTAGCCCATGTATCTATTTTTTGCTAAATAGATTGTCTTTAAAAGAGCTTGTTAGAGGGCTGCCAAAATAAAGTTTGATAAACAACAGTTCTGTGATGCTTACCAATTTGGAAAATAAATAAAAACATCCTTTAAACCCAAGAAAATGATTTCAACGTCAAAATCTCTTAATCTTATTCATATAGATTTATTTGGACCTGTGAGGACCACAAGCCTTAGTGGTAAAATGTATGCTTATGTATTAGTAGATGATTTTTCAAGATTCACTTAGACCTTGTTTCTTGCACAAAAGGATGAAGCATTCTCTGCATTTTCAAAAATACATAATCATGTTCAAAATTCCCATTGGAGAAAATTGATTTCAATTAGAAGTGACAATGGGAGAGAATTTTACAATGAGTTCATAAAAATTTGTGATGAGAATAGTGTCTCTCATTATTTTTCAGCAGCAAAAACTCCTCAACAAAATGATGTGGTTGAGAGGAAAAATAGGACTTTGCAAGAAATGGCAAGATTAATGCTTTGTGAAAATTCCTTTCTAAAATATTTTTGGGTTGAAGCTGTAAATAAAACATGTTATGTAGTAAACAGAGTTATGTTAAGGCCTTTTCTTAGAACACTTTTTGAACTTATGTTTGACAAAGTCCCATCGATTTCATATTTCAAAGTTTTTTTATACAAATGTTTTGTTCTCAGTACTCGAGATAATCTTGGCAAATTCGATAGCAAATCATACGAGGTTATATTTCTTGGATACTCTTCCAACAAAAATGTACATAGAGTATATAATAAAAGAACTCTATGTGTGAAAGAATCCGTACATGTTGTATTTGATAAATCTAACATATATTCCTCTATAAAAGATGATGACGATGTAGGTACTTCAAAGATAAATGATATTGAACATCACAAGGCTCCATCACTTGACAACTACACTAAAGAAGATGAATTGGAAAAAAAGCAAACTGAGGATAGTGAACAAAGAACCGAAGATCAAATTTATCAAAGCCTACCAAATAAAAGGAAATATAAACCCAGACATCCAAAAGAAAAAATTATTAGAGATCCGAGCTGTGGTGTGATAGGAATCAAGCTAACCAAGCAGTTTAAACTCAAGAAGAAAGAGCGACAATGCAAGGGCCAATGATAAGATCAAGGACCAAGAAACTCCAAGGCGATATCCAATGGCTCCTACAACCATACTTGATGATGGAAGAGATTTGAAGTGATGAAGGCAGCCACAAACATAATTTGAGGAAAATCTAAATGGAATCCCAACAACAGCCCATACTTGCACCAAAAGATGAAGCAAAAGAGGGAGAAAATGATAAAATCCAGCTTCCAACTTCAACCTAGCACCGGCCCCAATAGGCATACCTGGCGCCAGATATGCCTATTGGGCGCCAATAGCGACAATTCAAGGGCCAATGACAAGATCAAGGACCAAGAAACTCCAAGGCGATATCCAATGGCTCCTACAACCATACTTGATGATGGAAGTGATTTGAAGGCAGCCACAAACATAATTTGAGGAACATCCAAATGGAATCCTAACAACAGCCCATACCTGCACTAAAAGATGAAGTAAAAGAGGGAGAAAATGCTAAAATTCAGCTTCTAACTTCAACTTAGCAGCGGCCCCAATAGGCATACCTGGCGCCAGATGCACTATGTCAGACAAACATTGGAATTCCAGTACTGACCTAGTGCCAAGTCTAGCATCTGCACCTGGCATCGGGTCCAGCCGGACATAGTACTAGAATTCCAGTGCTGACCTGGCACCAGATCCACACTTGCTCATGGCGTACGGGTCCAATTGGGCAGGACCCCTGTTTTGCTGATTTTTAGCCTTTTCTCTACATTCCCTTTATTTTAAACAATTTGTAAATACTTTTTAATCCCTTAAATTCTCTTGGGGCTTTAGTCGTCACTTAGCTAGGGCTAGGGTAGTATAAACACATCTTTTATGATTTGATAAAACAATTCATCTTACATTATTTCAAATTGTGAAAGAGAGCTTTGAGAGGTTTAACCTCCTTATTCATCTTCTTCAAGACCTTGCTTAGGGTTTAGTCCTCCCTATGTATGAGTCTCTAAAATCTTTGGATAATCCAATGTGGTTTCTTTTGATTGGGTCTTAGTTACTTTATTCTTCTAAGGTTTATCTTGAATTTCATTACTTGGGTGCCTATAGTTCTACTTCTGTTATTCTTGATTTCCTTTGTTGTGTCAAGAATATTGGGGTGAATTTATGGTAGGTCTTGCTATATTTCTTGTGGGTCTTTGATGCTTTGTTCTTCAATGGTTTGCTAGGGAATAGTTAGATAGTTTTTTTTTCTTCTTTTGCCACAAATTTTCACTGTTAGGATTATACTTGTTTAGTTAAAGGTTTTGCCCATCTGTTTAACTTTGTTCCACAAATTTGTTAACATAAGATCATATCAAAGAGTTTGGTATCAGAGTAAGGAGAGCCATGATTTCAATCAAAGCTCAACATAAAGAAAAGGAGCCCTACAAGTTGATGAACAAAAACAGGGGAATCTCGTAACTCAAAAACATTCTCTAAAAAGGTCATGAAATCTTTGCTATATCTTGATTTTTTCCTAAGGAAATTACTCCTTTATGTTATTATAATCCTTGGGAACAAATTTGTCATGTGTTTGTGGTGAAAATGGGCTTGAATATGGGTGAAAATATTGGTGGTTCTTAAGTAACGGGATTGTAACCAAGGTGTTTGTTAAAAGTTCTATGAGGATATTTATGGCTATAGTTGTGGGTTTTAACTTTTAATTTTCATTCTTTGGGATGTTGGGACTTGATATATCAATCTATTATTAAAATACATGCCCATTGAACTCATCTTTGCCATTACATATTTGTAGTAGTCATGTTCTTCCTATTCCTATCTACTAGTTTTTCTTGTTTCTTATTTCTTGCTAATTCTTGTTCATTTCTTGTTTAAAATTGCTTTCTTATGTTTTAGTGATTATTCTTGCACTATCTAAGTCCTTGTTCTTGGAAATTCTTGCTTGGAAAACTTGTTTTCTTAGGTTGTCCAACAAGTGTTTGTTGAAATTCCCCTAAGACCCCCCTCCCCCTAATTAGAAAATCCATTGCATTTTGTTAATTCACTTGTTTGGACTAAATCTTTAGCTATTCTGGAGGATTGGATTGAACAAGAATATTTGAGTATTAAGAAAAAGGCAAGAATGAGAGATTATCATCAAAAGAGCTAAAAAAGGTAAACACGAGTGTAGAGTAAAAACTATTAAGAGTAAACACGGAAGGGAGTGAAGCGAGGAACTATTCCTTTTTATTAATCTCTTTTGCAAGTATAACTCATTGAGTAACTTTATTACCATGGTCCAAGAATAAGAACTTCCTAGATCGATTCCAAGTGGTCCTAATAGACCACAAGAAGAATCATTTGATGCTAGGGCTTTGCGAGATGATTTGCAAGCTATGATAAGAACTATGCAAAGTGAGTTTCAACACATGACAAAGGAGCTAACGGGATTGAGGAATCAACTTAGTACCTCTTCTACTATTGTACAAAGAAGAGGTCAAGAGGGATTTGAAGCCCCCAACCCTAGAATGAGGGATGCCGATGCCTATACTCCTCTATTGAATGCTCAACAAGTTGAAGAGTGGGACGAGCACTCTATTGGGGTTTCCAACAAGCTCCCATGAGAAGGAGAAGACATGGAGTAAAAGGAGGACGAGGTAGGGGTAAAGGAAGGAATGGAGGAAATAATCTAAAGGGTTGGAAGCAGAATTTGATGATGTTGATGAATGGTATGAGGGAGGTAGGAGAGTGATGTATATGGGGAACTTAATAGAAGATGTGGCAATAGAGGAGGTAGGAGAGAAGGAAATTATGAGGATAGGGAGTTGAGCTATATCAAGTTGAAGCCACCAATATTCTATGGAAAGAGTGATCCAGATGCCTATTTTGAATAGGAGAGAAAAATGGATATACACTTTCAATACCATAACTATAGTGAAAGATCCATTGTGAGGCTAGCTGTCTTAGGGTTTTCGGAGTATGCGTTGGTTTAGTGGGGACAAGTTGGCACTCAAAGGAGGTAAATGGGAGTAGAAGACGTGGGCAATTAGAACTTGTTAAAGGACATGATTAGGGCTAGGTTTGTCCCACACCACTACTACCAAGACCTCTACCAAAGGATTCAATCCCTTAAACAAGGGAATAAAGATGTAGAGGACTACCATAAGGAAATGGAGATGATGTTGATAAGAGCCTAAATCCAAGAAGATCTTAGGGCAACAAGGGCTAGATTCTTCAGTGGATTGAATAGGAAAATAGCCAATTTGATACAATTGTACTCCTATGACCGATTTGAGGACATGGTTCATGTCACCATTAAGATTGAAAAGCAACTAAAGAGGACGACTTTTGCTAAGCCTACATTTCAAAATCAGAACACTACTAGCAAGATGCTAATCAAGAAGAAGGATGCGCCTAAACCTTTCCAAATGGAGTACAATAAGCAAAGGGAATGATGGAAACCTAGGGAAGATTGAAAACCTAGGGAATGTTAGAATAAGGATAAGGGAAAATCCATGGAATGACCACAACAAAATAAAGATATCAAGTGTTTCAAGTGTCTTGGCTATTGGCATACTTATCATGAGCATCCAAGTAAAAGAGCTATATATACTAACCCCTATGGAGAAGTCACAACCAGTGAAGAAGAAGAGGGAGAACGATGCCAAAGAGACCAAGAAGAAAATATAGAAGAAGAAAGTGATGAAGGAAAAGTGGTTGGCCAAGTGTATTCTTTGGTTAGAGTCACGAGAAGATCATTGAACTCCCAAGCCATTAAAGACCAAGACCATCAACAAAAGAAGAACATATTCTACACAAAGTGTCTAATCAATAAGACCCCTTGTAGTGTCATTGTGGATAGTGAAAGTTGCACTAATATGATTAGTACAAACTTGGTTGATGAGTTGGGCATAAAATGAATTAAACACCCTAAGCCCTACAAGCTATAATGGTTGAATGATAGTAGAGAATTAAGGGTCAATAAACAAGTCTTTGTGTCTTTTGGGATGGGTAACTACAAAGATGATGTACTATGTGATGTGGTGCCTATGCAAGAGGGTCATTTATTTTTAGAAAGACCTTGGCAATACGATAGTAATGTAAAGTATGATGGGGGGAAGAACACCTATTCTATTGTCGAGGAGGGATCTAAATTCACTCTAACCCCCATGCCCCCAAGTGAGGTGAATAAGGACCAAAAGATCATGAAGGAAAGAGAAAAGAAAAAGGGAGCATAAGATGCCAAACAAAAACAGGAGTAAGAGAGAAAAGAATAAGAGAGGAAAGAGAAAGAGTTGAGGGAGAGAATGGGAAAACAAATGCCATTGACCATTGCGGACGGGAATGAGCAAGGACAAGAGAGTGGAGGTAAAAAAGAGTGAACTATTTTGCAAAAGGAAGTAAGATCATAGAAGTAATTAAGGATAAAGAACCGGATATTCTTCTTATTTGCAAAAGATCTTATGTTTCTACTAATGATTCTACATTTGTTTTTGCCAAATGAAATTGCAGCAATTCTCTAAAGTGTTTGATGATATTTTCCTAATAGAGGTACCCGGAGGATTACCACCCATAAGAGGAATCGAGCACTAAATAGACTTTGTGCCTAGAGCCGTCATCTCCAACCGATCGGCCTATAGAACCAATCTAGAAGAGGTCAAAGAATTACAAAAGTAAGTGGAGGAATTACTTGAGAAGGGATATGTGAGAGAAAGTGTAAGCTCTTGCGCGGTTCCGGTTCTCTTGGTTCCCAAGAAGGATGGGACTTGGCACATGTGTGTGGATTGTCATGCCATCAACAACGTTACGGTTAAGTATCGCTATCCTATTCCTAGGCTAGATAACTTAATTGATGAATTGTTTAGTGCAAACATTTTCTCTAAAATTAAGTTAAAATCCGATTATCACCAAATTAGGATTAGGGAATGGGATGAATGGAAAACGGCTTTGAAAACTAAGCAAGGATTATATAAGTGGCTTGTTATGTCATTTGGGTAGTGGTTAATCGACTGACGAAGACAACACACTTTATCACTGTAAGTGTAATGGACTTTATGAAAAAGGTAGCTCGAACATATGTACGGGAAATTAGTGATAGACTATTTCGCTCGAACATAGTGATAGACCATTTCTTCTTAGGAACTTCTTTTTTCTTGAACCCTTAGAATTTAGTTGGCTTTAGCTAGTGGAACTAAATCATTTGAATTGGGGAGACTTTGGGAAGAACATGAGTGTGGAATTAAGAGTGTGGAAAAAGTAAGAGAGTGAGCTTATTTTGATAAAATCCGAAAGAGAGTATACATGAGAGAAGAGTGTCATTGAAAGAGTGTAAACATATGAGGGAATGAAGTAAGAAATTCCTTTTATGTTTTCTACTTAAATTTTTGTGAGTACTTCTCTTGAAAGCAAAGTTCACTATGGCTAGTTGGAATGAAAATGGAAGATATAATTGCTATAAAAAGCCTTTTTCAACTAGAAGTACTTATGGTAAGAATGATGAGTATGTTTGGAGATATGACGAAGTTTTGATTATGAGATCATTGAATATTTAAGAGAATTGATTGAGAAATTTGTTGTTGTGTATTTTGATGACATTTTAATTTATTTCAAGTCATATGTGGATCATTTAAATCATCTTCAATGTGTGCTTGTTGCTCTTAGAAAGGAAAGATTGTATGCTAACTTGGAAAAATGCTCTTTTTGTTTAGTGATGATTATATTTCTTGGGTATGTTGTGAGTGCTAAAAGGATTGAGGTTGATGGGGAAAAAGTGAAAACCATCTAAGATTGGCCTACTCCTACCACTATTACCCAAGTCCATAGTGGCCATGGGCTAGCTAGATTTTATAGGAGATTCATCAAAAACTTTAGCACCCTAGCACCCCCTCTAATTGAAGTGGTGAAGAAAAATGTGGGATTTGAGTAGGAGAAAGTCTAACAATAAGCCTTTCCAACCCTTAAAGATAAATTGAGCCAAATCCCAATTCTCATCCTACCAAACTTTGAGAAAGCATTTGAGATAGAGTGTGACGCAAATGGTGTGCGGATAGGTGCAGTTTTAACTCAAGATCGAAAACCTATTGCTTATTTTAGTGAGAAATTGTCTGAGGCAGCCACTAATTACTCCACCTATGACAAAGAAACCCCACCTAAAGCCTACCCTAGAGTAAGAGGGATGGGATGCATATTATGTCATCATGCAAAAAAAAAAATAAATCGCTTGAATGATTTTTGTGTGCCTTAGAATTGTGGTTTATAGGAGATATGATTTATTTGTGCTTGTTGAGTAGAAAGGGTAATATGGTAATTTTACTTGGGGTCGAAATAGGAAGATGGCTTGAGGTTTAGATAAGAAGAATATTGGTTGAGAAAATAAAAAAAAGAGTTAGTGTAGTTAAGTGGTTGAGTTTTGTGAATTAATGTCTAAGGTCTTGAGTTTAAATCCCATCACTTAAGTTTTATTCATATTTATCTTAGCCATGTTTGAATTTTCATTTTCCTTACATTCCTTAAAGATAGGAATGTTGTCTTAAGGAAGACATAATGGTAATGTGTTCACCATGTGATCTTGTCCTAAAAAGAATTCTAGAAGAATTCTTGTCCCCATTATTTAATCCATATTTAATCATAAAAATTCTAAAATAATTCCCCAGTTTAGAATTTAGAAAATCCCAGCTCTTGTGGGATAGAGATGGCTGAAAGTAAGAAGGAAAAATAGGTAGAGGTTCCAAGAAAAACATCATAACTATTCCTTCAAAACTCCATCTTCACTTTGTTCATGTTTTAGTTAAAAATCTCAAAAATTTTCTAGATTTTCTTCAAGGCTGTTTTCAAAAATTGCAACAAGCTTTCCTACCTAATTCTTGTAAGAAAACTAATCATTTTATGTGAGGATGAAGGCTAGAAATTCCTTGAATTTTCAGAGCTTTACAAACAATGCCAATCCAGAAATTTTTTCCAGCAGACTAGCAACATTGAACATGAACTTGAAGTCGCCCATTAGAACATATGAATAGCTGGAACTTCCTCTGTTCTTCTTCAAGATGAAGGCTGGAAAACCACTATTAAAATACCTTCAAACACCCTTAAAATCCAGCTGCAAAATCGTGCCAAAGTGGACTAAAAATTTTGCACCAAAACCATTTCAATTCCAAGTATTCTTGAGCTTCAATTCCAGAAATTTTTCCAACTTTGTCTCTTCAATGCTAAGGCTGAAATTCTTCAGCAAACCTCACTATGATGTATTTTAATACAAGCCTATTTTTGGATAAATCGACATATTATTTGTTGGACCCATGTGTGTATGAATATGTATATAAATTTTCTCTAGTATTTCACTATAGTCATTAAAAATTATTATAAGAACTATTTTTATTATTTTTAGTATTATTATTATTATTATTATTATTTAATTGAATTGACTAATTTCGGTGAACACAAATATTTTTGAAACTAATAATTATTTTAAATATTGGTATTTTATTAGATAAATAAATAGAATATTTTTATTAAACATTATTATATATAAATAATAATATATTGGAATTAAGATAAAATGTCTTTTATATTCAAAATATTATTAGTTAGCTTTACTAAAAATTTTATTTACACTCTTAAATATTATTTATATGAGAATAATTTATTTATTATTAATTTTACTTGTTAATTATTATTTATTATTAAAATTATTTATAATCTATTAATTATTACTTATTATTTGTAATTTATTACTAATATTATTTAGGATTTATTATTAATATTACTCATTATTTATTATTTGCTAATAAATAGTTAATATTATAATTTATTATTTATAAAACCTATTTATTTTAACATATCAAATTAATCTTATTCTATAAAATACCTTATCAACTAGTGTTAAAGCTTAAGGCGTTGTTGTCATAATTAGATGTTGTTGTAGCTAGTTGAGATTAAGCATGTTAGGCTAGGAATTATTTATTTAAAGCAAGTAATGCCTGGATGTTGGGACTTATACCCTGTATTTACTCCAAGCGGAGTTAGGTTGCCTTGAACTATCTTGGAAGGCTGTTGTATCAAGAAAAAGCAACAGATCAGGTATATCCTTGCATGAGAGATGTTTGTGAACAAATGCTTTTCTTCAAGTCAAATGCATTGATTGTTGTGGAAGATGTACCTTAAGATGCAATTATGGACAATATATTCCATCTTCTAAAATAAAATAATTTTTGTCAAGTAAACAATTTTTTGAGCAAAATGTTAAATTTTTCTTAAATAATATTTTACCTAAAGTTGTTTGAAAACCATAATTGCTACTTCAAAGAAAGCTCTTCATTGATTTTACATTTTTCAAGTGGAATAAACATAACACTGAGTACTCAATAAGAGTAGACTACTAGGACTAGTCTTTGAAAGGTTGGGTAAGTCTCTCAATATAAGGCCACCTTTGAGGGGTGAACCCTGCCTGGACAAGATGACAGTTCTTATTGGTCAGGTCGGTCTGGGCTAGCAATATAGTTCACGTGGATTGTTTATTTTCAGAATGGACACTCGGTATGTTTGGGTGTAGAGATAGAGGAGTATCTCACCTGGTGGGCCATACACCCACCTTGTATCAGCATACACAAAGTGTAACATCCTGGTCATTCTCTTGTCATGATGCACAAAGTGTGACATCCTGACTGTTCTCTTGATATAGTGTACAAAGTGTGGTGCCATGTCCTTTCATGATACATGACTTCATAGTCAACTTTATTAGAGTGCTTATTTCTTTTCAAGTTAAGCATTTTTACTTTACAAATGCTGATAAAACACCACTCAGTGTTCAAAGATAAATTTTTGGGCTTGTAAATTTTTTATTATTACTTGTTCAAAACTTGCATACATGAATTGTTTTTCCTGAAATACCATGAGCATACACAGGACTTACTAAAAAATATTTCTTACACCTTTTATATCATGTCTTTGGGTTGATTCTTCTTGGAAGGTCAATTTACTTATACTACTCTGAGCTTAGAAGACTTATCCTGATATATTTATTTGTTAGAGATTTTGGTTACCATCTATTTATTTCAAGACTTGTAAAAGTATTGTTTTGGGATTGTAATAAGTCCATTATTAAGTTATTTCCTTTTATATTTTCTATTACTTAGTTATAAAGACCCCTTGTCCTAAGGACCAGGCGACATCCCCGCCTCTTTTGGGGTATATAGGTCGCGGGGTGTTACATTTTGCCTTGGTGAGGACCTTAGAATATTGGCAACACTAACTATTGTCAAGAGAGTTTGTGATCCACACCAACCATGAAACCCTTAAGCACCTCAAAAGCCAACAAAACATGAATAAGAGGCATGTAAGGTGGATGGAGTCTATTGGGACATTTCCTTTTGTAATCCAATATAAAAAGGTAAGGACAATGTGGTTGCGGATGCACTATCTCGAAGGTATGCGCTTTTAAACTTTTTGGATGATAAAATTCTAGGTTTTGAGCTTGTGAAGGGATTGTATGAAAATGATGAGTATTTTTGGGAAATCTTTCTTGCTTGTGAAAAATGTGCATTTATTAAATACTATAGGCATGACGAATTTTTGTTTAGGGAGTCAAGACTTTGTGTGCCAAAAGGGTCTGTTAGGGAGTTGTTAGTCAAGGAGGCTTATAGTAAGGGACTAATGGGGCACTTTGGTGTTACAAAAACCTTAGACATACTTAAAGAACACTTCTTTTGGCAAAAAATGAGAAGATATGTAGAAAACATTGTTTTCAATACATAATATGTAGGCGAGCTAAATCTAGGTCACTTCCACATGGACTGTACACTCCTTTGCCCATTCCAAATGCCCCTTGGGTTGATATTTCTATGGACTTTATCTTTAGATTGCCTAGATCCAAATGGGGCAAGAACTACATATTTGTGGTTGTTTTTAGTTTTTAAAAAATGGCTCATTTTGTGGCTTGCTCCAAAACTAATGATACTTCATATATTGTAGATTTATTCTTCAAGGAAGTGGTAAGGATGCATAGAATCCCAAGGACTATTGTGTTTGATAGGGACACTAGATTTCTTAGCCATTTTTGGAGGGTCTTGTGGAATAAACTTGGTACTAATCTTTTATTTTCCACACCTTGTCACTCCCAAACGAATAGGCAAACAGAGATGGTCAACTAAACACTCACCTAACTCTTGAGGACCATTATCAAGAAAAACTTAAAGAATTTGGAAGAGTGCTTACCCTACATTGAGTTTGCTTACAATCGGACAATCCATTCTACTACTTCTTTTTCCCCTTTTGAAGTTGTATATGGTTTTAATCCTCAAAGGCCTTTAGACTTGGTTCTTTTGCCTGTAGGAGAATACATGAATCTTGACGGAGCCAAGAAAGTTGAATTAGTGAAGGCACTCCATGCAAAAGTAAAGGCAGCCATCGCAAGGTGAAATGAAGATATTGCACTTAAGTGCAACTAAGGAAGGAAACATATTTCATTTTAGCCCGGCGATTGGGTTTGGGTACACCTTCGCATAGAGAGATTTCTTACTCAAAGGAGGATTCTGTTGGAACAAAGAGGTGATGGACATTTCCAAGTCTTTGGCCAAGTTGGAGATAATGCCTAAAATATCAATCTCCCTGGTGAGTATAAAGTTAATGCTACATTTAATGTTAGCGACTTAACTCCATTTGATGTAGGTGATGATTCATGGAAGAATCAACTTCAAGAGTGGGGAAATGATAGGAATCAAGCCAATCACGTAGTTCAAACTCAAGAAGGAGGAGGAGCGACAGTGCAAGGGCTAATTACAAGATCAAAGACCAAGAGACTCCAAAGTGATATCCAATTGCTCTTACAACCATACTTGATGATGGAAGAGATTTAGAGTGATGAAGGTAGCCATGAACTCAATTTGATGAACACCCAAATGGAATCCCAACAACAGCCCATGCCTGTACCAAAAGAGGGAACGAAATAGGGAGAAAACGCTAAAATCTAGTTTCCAGCTTCAACCTGGTGCCAGCCGCAGTAGGCATACCTGGCACCAGATGCACTTTGCCAGCTAAACATTGGAATTCCAATGCTGACATGGCACTAATTCCAGCACCTACACCTAGCGCCGGGTCCAGCCGGACATAGTGCTGGAATTCCAGTGCTAACCTAGCGCTAAGTCCAACACCTGCTTATAGCACCGGGTCCAGTCGAGCAAGACCCCCTGTTTTACCAATTTTTATTGTTTCTCTGCATTCCCTTTATTTTAAACACTTTTTAAAGACGTTTTAAGCCCTTAAATTGTCTTGGGGTCGTTGTTGTCACTTACCTAGGATTAGGGTAGTATAAATACATCTTTTGTGATTTGACAAGACAATTCATCTTACATTATTTCAAAATTTGAAAGATAGCTTTAAGAGGTTTAACCTTCTTATTCATCTTCTGAAAGACCTTGCTTAGGGTTTAGTCCTTTGTATGTATGAGTCTCTAAAATCTTTAGATAATCCAATGTACTTTCTTTGGATTGGGTCTTAGTTACTTTATTCTTCTAAGGTTTATCTTGAATTCCATTGCTTGGGTGCCTATAGTTCTACTTCTCTTATTCTATATTTCCTTTGTTATATCAAGGATATTTAGGTGAATATATAGTAGGTCTTGCTATATTTCTTGTGGGTCTTTGATGCTTTGTTCTTCAACGGTTTGCTAGGGAATAGTTAGATAGTTTTCTTTCTTCTTTTGCCATAAATTTCCACTAGGGTTATACTTATTTAGTCAAGAGCTTTGCCTTTTTGTTTGCCTTTGCTCCACAAATTGGCCAAATCATATCATGGTGTCAAAACCAGACGGTACTTTATTGATAATCTCACCTTATTTTCAAGTATTGAACTTGATTGCATTGATATGGCTTTATTTGATTATTTTTAGATTATGGCTATGCAAGAAAAATTCAATTAGTTTGAGAGAAATCAAGTTTGGAAACTTGGTCCTAGACTATTTGACTATCCATTGATTAGCACCAAGTGGGTATTTATAAATAAACTTGATGAGCATGGTGTTATTATTAGAAACAAAGCTAGACTTGTTGCTTAAGAATTTAATCAAGAGGAGGGTATTGATTATGGTGAAATATTTGCACCCGTTCTAGACTAGAATCTATTAGAATGCTACTTGCTTTTGCATTTTTCAAAGGTTTCATGTTTTATCAAGTGGATGTTAAAAGCACATTTCTACATGGCTTTATTGAATAAGAAGTATATGTGGAGCAACCTCCTAGTTTTATTCATGAATAATTTCCAAATCATGTCTTCAAACTTTCCAAAGCTCTTTATGATATAAAACAAGCTCCTCATGCTTGGTATGAAAAACTTAGTGGTTTTCTCCTTTAAAAAGGTGTTTTGACACTATATTGTTCATTAGAGCTAAAAAATCTAATGATCTCTTGATTGTTCAAATAAATGTTGATGACATTATTTTTTAAGCAACTAATGAATCTTTATGTAAGAAGTTTGCTAAGACTATACATCAAGAGTTTGAGATGAGCACGATAGGAGAACTCAACTTCTTTTTCGAGCTACAAATTAAGCAAACCAAGGATGTGATCTTTCTAAATCAAGCTAAGTATGCTAAAGAATTGCTCAAAATGTTTGGAATGAATCAAGCAAATGAAATTAGTGCACCTATAAGCACTTCACTAAATCTTGACAAAGATGAAAAAAGTAAGAACGTAAATGAATCAAAATATCTAGGTATGATTAGAAGCCTTCTCTATCTTACTACTAGCCACCCTACTATCATGTTCTCGATTTGCCTTTGTGAAAGATTCCAATCTTCTCCCAAAGAGTCACACTTATGCGCTATAAAACATTTTTTTAGATACTTGATTAGGACACATGATTATGGACTATGGTATCCTCGAACTAACTCTTTTGATCTTATAGGATATGCGGATGCAAATTATGCAGGATGTAAAGTTGAAAAAAAAATAAAAATAGGTATTGTCAATTTCTTAGATATTCATTAGTTTCTTAGTATATCAAGAAGTAAGCTTGTGTGTCTCTTTCAACAACCAAAGCTGAATATACAGCTGAAAGAAGTTGTTGTGCTCATATCTTATGGATGAAACATACTTTACTCGATTTTGGCCTTGATTTTAAATGTGTTCCCATTTTGTGTGACAATACTAGCACTCTAAATTTTACTTAAAATCCTATTCAATACTCAAGGACTAAGTACATTAAGATTAAACATCATTTCATTCGAGATCATGTGCTTAGGGGTGATGTTTGTGTTGAATATATTTCTACTAATAATCAACTTGCAGATATATTCGCCAAACCATTAGCTGAAGATATATTCAATCATCTGAGGAGAGGTTTGGGAATTACCCGATTACGAAATTAACATTTTTTGGAGTTAACTGCTTGTTCTTGTAGGATGTTAATGAAGTCTTATTTTGGATGGAGATGTTGAATACTAAAATTGGAAAATGTGAATCCAAAACAAACCCTCACTAGAACCATCTCTCAAATCAAAATACCTTATGACAAAATCGAATGGGTATTTTGTACTGAGTTTCAAGTAAAAAATTGCAGCATCATATTGCCAAGGTTGGACAGACAAATTGGATGAACAATTTCTATGTCTAAACCTTTCAAATTTTCAAACTTTAAATATCCACGCTTTTTTTTTCCAGCCATAAATACTTTCTCTCTCCCTATCAAAATATCTTTTCAAATCTCTGAAAAATCACCTTTTTCAATGTACTTGATTGTACTTATCTACTCAATACCTCACAATGCCTAAAGGATTTCAAAGCATTTCAACTACTTTCTCTTTTTTAAAATCAAAAGTTGTCATCTCTCTCTATTTCCTCTGCACATTATTCTCGGTCCAAAACTAGAGAGACTAAACTCTTGAAATTTCATCCGCCATGGCAAAACTTCCGAAAACCAACAAGGGGACCGAACTAATGGCAAAAGAGACCAAAAAGGCAAAGCAGTGGGAAAGCAATCAATCGCCCCTACTCAAGCAGTTGGAAGGAAAAAGGACAAGAATGTGGCAGTCAATGAACCAACATCTTATACTACTTCATCAGAGCATCTATCGGAGGAGGAAAGTGCTAAGACTCAAGTACCCTGATTCCTTGACTCGAAATATGAAACTGATTATAATGATTAGGCATCTAAGAATAGGACAATTGTTGTTGTTTATCGAGTTAATATTGACACCTTTTTAAATTTCACAAATGTTCTAAAATTATTTGAATCGATTGGCTGGGAAGCTCTATTGTCTGTGAATGAAAAATTGTATACGACGTTAGTTTGGGAATTTTACTTAAATCTAAGAAGAAGAAGACTTAAAGAAACAGGGGATGGGTTTTTGATACAGTGGTATACCTCACGGGTTGGGGGTGTAAATTTTGAATTCGACCACCAAATGTTAAATAGAATCTATGATGTCAGAGATGGAGGAGTATAGTTCTTTGGGATGAACAAACTGCCTGAAAATTCTGATTTGTTTGAGTTAAGGAGGTTTGAGAGCAAGTTCACTGGTAGGAAGAGTTTTAAAAACTCAAGTGAATGCAGTGCTAAGTGGGTGAATAGTATGGGTAGACTACTTCATCACATAGCTTCAACCACGGTCATTCTAAGTTTTGGGTACAAAACCTCAACAAGCAATATGCAAATGGTTGTGTTTATGGCATTGTCAGAAAGTAAGCCTATTAATTTGGAATTTTGAGATTAATGACTTAATTACGGAATACTACCAATAGAGCTTTACCATTTGGAAATCTCCTAACAAAGCTATTTAGATTTTTCAATATGGATCTAAGTGTGGTTACCTCTGAGCATTCCAAGGTAAATGTTTACATCAAGGACTCCTTTAAAAAGATGGGGTTTATCCAGATGGATAATTAGTCGATTCTGCTAAAGGATATCACTGATGAGGAAAAAGAGAGACTGCACAAGGTTAAGGCTAAAAGCAAGAAACCTGCCTCGGCTACCACGGCTAGAACAAAAGGAAAGATGAAAGTCAAGAGGAATTATCCAGCAAGACCAGGCAAAAGACTGAAGGAAGTGAGCTAACACCAAGTATTCTAGATGCTCTAAATCTCTTGGTAGCCAAAGTAGATGGCCTGAGTGCAAAAATGAAGACTGAACTGCAAACTCTAGGTAGTTGACTGCCCAACGTGGAAAGAAAGCAGTCTGATACTACTGTTGAGCAAGCCTCTTACCCGGGGCATAAACTGGACATACTCCTTCCCTCACCAGAAAAGGATATTGATGTTGATCCCACTAAAGGGCCTTCTGTAGAACCTACTGACAAACCTCCAGCTACCAAAACAACTGGAACCACTACTTCCTAAGTTGCTCCTAAGCAGAGTAAACCAGCTGCCCCTGGAAGCTCCTCAGGTCATTAACAGAAGCATGTTGTGGTAAAAAGAAAATCTAGTGGACTTGTTGAATAGCACAATAAAGGTGGCACTGACGATAAGTTGGAAAATGTGATCATTTAGGGCGTCATGGCAATCTCTACAAAGAAGCATGGTGTGAAAACCATGAAGAAAATTGACTGACACATTTCTGAACAACCTTGGTGTGGCTGCTGGGATTTGTTTCTTTGAACAACCTTAACTTCCCTAACCAACTTTTTCTACTGAACAATTTTTATATTTTGCTGCACTTGTTTAAGTTTTGCTATATTATGCTACATTTGTTTAGCTGTCTCTCCCGTCTGTTTGTTTATATTTTGCACTTGTTCTTTTTTTTTTTTTTTTACTAATGCCAAAAAGGGGAGAAATAGATTAAATAGATTGTGATGGCTGGGTTAAGGATGTATGTGCTGTTGGGACTGGATTGATTGGGGATGTATGTGTTATAGATAATTTGAGACAAATTGGGCTTTGATATTAATAACTTTTGAGACCAGATTATGTAGATTGTTATGTGATGTGATTGGATGTGTACGATTTGGACTGAAGTTGGGATTAATCTATGATACAAAATTCTTTTGGATTGTTTTCAAATTCTGTTCGAACCTTGCATAGACATAGGCGGAGTAATCCTAAATCTAAATTCCAAGTCTAAAACACATTCTTAAAAAGGCTATATTTGGATGCACTTTTTGGAAGTCCTAAATCACACAATCAATTTTATCTACTAGTTCATAATGTTATCTTTCTATCTACTAGTTATATGCATATAGAAAGGGGGAGCAAAAATAACTACTACATTTTCATGTTCACATATGTACATATCAATGTGTTGAATCTTTGTGCTAACATATTTATATCTAATGGCCATTTCTCAGCTATTTCCTTCTGAAATAGTCTTTCTAAATGGAAGGAAGGAGGATATGGAGGTTGGTTGGGCAATAGCTCATTGAGCCCGATTTATGAGTTTATGCTTAAATTTTTCTAATATTATCTAATAATCACTCTTTGAGCTTTATGTTTAAGAGATTGCACATAAAATATAAATTCTTATATCTCTCGGTTTAACATGTTCATAGAAGTTTTTTTTGTCACAATCCATCAAGTTTGTCATCATTCAAATGGGGAGATTGTTAGGCCAAAGGTCTTTCTCCTGTGTTTTGATAAATGACAAACATTGATGTCGAATAACATGTGTGATTTGAATTTGATAGGCGTTTTGGATTATGACATGTTTAACCATGGTTCTTCAAGTCTTACAAAAAGGATTGCTAAGCAACTTATAGGTGATGAAGTACAAGAAGGATTGAACAAGTCAAGATCCCACCGAATGAAGTTGCATTCCATAAAGACTTTTGAAGAATTATAGACTAGGAAATAATGGTTAAGGTATCATTTGTATTTCCTAGGTCTCTTTACCTTAAGTTCAATTTATTTCATATTGAAGCACTCAAAACTATTTCAGAAAGAGGGTATTCTTCTTATCCATGTTTTGTCTATAAAAAGAATTTTAAAAGAAAAGCTTTTAGGCCTTTGGTAGGGTTGTTTTTTAACAGACCTCTGAATCCAAAATGCCCCTCCAAAACCTATTTCCAAAGTGCTAAAACTTTAAGCTATTCAAAATATACTTCATGGCATAAAATGTTGTTTTGGATGGACTTTTCGGACGCACAAGTTTTATTCTGTGAGTCTACAATCCTGCAAAACATGAAGTAGCAACTAGCCATTTCTAACTGTTGTAGCTTTGATTTTTACCCCTACAAAAGCCATTTAAACATTATTTTCAGTATGAGATTGCACTAACTCTTTCGAAAACACCTTAAGACACTTGAAAACTAAAATTCCTCATCTTCATTGTGCTTTAAAGTGAGATCCATTGATTTAAAGGCAAAAAGGAAAAGCGGCTCTATTTTGTATACATTCGCACACTTTGTGAGCTATATCTGTATTCTCTCATAAATCTAAACTGTGTCAAGGTTAAGGAAGTAAAATCCAGTTGGGGTGAGCCTTGATTATTGAGTATATAAAGGTTGGGAGTAAAACCAAGTGGGATGACCCTCTATTTTAAGATTGTTGTTACTTACAACCATTGATTTGGGAAAAAGGGTTTAGTGACAGGGTTAAAATCCTTAAGTGGGTGCTTAAGGTAGTGGATATAGATCATTTTAGGATCGACCAACTATAAATCTCTGGGTCCATTTTCTTGTATTTATTTCGAACTCTATGATTGAATTTCACTGTTCATCTGATTAGAAACACATAGCGTTTCTATCTCCATTTACTAATTTCGTTAAGCATATTTATGTTGAAGAAACAATTGATTGTTAGTCCACTATCTATCCTCTTTGACATAGTTTATTTCCCATCACTTGGTAAAACTTTGAATGATCTTTGACTGATTCAAATCTAGACGAAAAGGTTCTCTTTTAAAACTCACCCATTTTCGATCTTATATATTTGAAAATCTTTATTTGTTTGCCATAAAACTTATTCACCCCCTCCCCTCTGATGTTTATCATATATACATATATATACACAATTAATATATTATTTTAATATATAATATATATTTTAATATAGCATATTAATATATATATATACATATATATATTTATATACATATATATATATATTTATATTTACATACATATATATATATACATATTCCTATATATACATATATAAATATCTATACATACATGTATACATATATGTTTATATATTCATATATAATTATAGATACACATTCATATACACATATATATGTATTTATATATATGTATGTATGCATATATATGTATATATGTATATCTATATACATATATATATATATATATATATATATATATCTTTGGTATGTATTTAGGGTGGGTGTGTGTGTGTGTGTGTGTATGTGTGTGTGTGTGTGTGTGTGTATTATTAAAAGATACTGATTATTAATATATATATATATTTATATATTTATTAGTATATTAAAATTTATATATATATATATATTAACGTACTAAAATAGTGTATATATTACATATATAATCAAAGTATTATGATGAAATTTGAAGATAATCGAATATATTTTGCAATATAGTCTAGTATAATATCTAGAAAAATACCCCAAACCTAACACTTTTAAAAGGATAGGTGCGTCAAATTAATGATCTAACTATTAGATTTGTTAATTTTTTAAGAAGAATTTTATGACAAAATTTGAATGTAATTGAATATATTTTACTACATAATTTAGCATAATATTTATAAAAAATGTACAAAACCTAACGTATTTACAACGATAGGCGCATCAAATTAATGATGTACTCGGTATATTTGTTGAAATTTCTAAGAAAAGTGCTATGACCAAATTTGAAGGTAATCCAATATATTTTTCAATATAATATAGTATAATATCTATACAAATACCCAAAACCTGACGCATTTACAAAGATAGGCATATAAAAATAACAATCCAACTATTAGATTTGATATAATCACTAAAAAAGTATTAGGACCGAATTTAAAGGTATTGGATATATTTTTTCACTTAATCAAGTATAATCTCTATAAAAATGATCAAAACTTAACTCATTTACAAAGATAGGCATATCAAATTAACAATCTAACTATTAGATTTGATAAAATCACAAAAAAAAAAAACATTTTATGACCAAAATTTAAGGTAACCAAATATGTTTTAGCAAAGAATCTAGTATAATCTCTTTCAAAATATAGAAAACCTAATTCGTTTACAAAGATAGGCATATCAAATTAATGATCTAACCATTAGATTTGATAAAATTATCACAAAAAAAAGTATTATGACCAAATTTAAAGGTAATTAGATATGTTTTGCCACTTAATCTAGTATAATCTCTATAAAAATACTCGAAACCTAACCCATTTATAAAGATAAACATATCAAATTAACGATCCAACCGTTAGTTTGTTAACATCACTAAAATAAAATTTATAACCAAAATTTAAGGTAATCAAATATGTTTTTGCACATAATCTAGCATAATCTTTATAAAAATACAGAAAACCTAACATATTTAGGAAGAAAGGCGTATCAAATTAATGATCCAATCGTTAGATTTGATAAAATCACTAAAAAAAGTATTATGACAAAATTTAAAGGTAATTAGATATGTTTTGTTGCTTAATCTTGTATAATCTCTATGAAGATGCTCGAATCTTAACCCATTTACAAATATAGGCATATGAAATTAATGAACCAACCATTAGATTTGACAAAATCACTAAAAAAAAAGTTTTATGACTGAATTTTAAGGTAATCTAATATGTTTGGCACAGAATCTGGCATAATCTCTCTGAAAATATAGAAAACTTAACACATTTACAAAGATAAGCATATTAAATTAATGATCCAACTATTAAATTTGATAAAATCACTAAAAAAAAGTATTAGGACAAAATTTAAAGGGAAGCAGATGTGTTTTGTTACTTAATCGAGTATAATCTCTATAAAAATGTTCGCAACCTAACCCATTTATAAAAGATAGGCATATTAAATTAACGATCCAACTATTAGATTTGTTAAAATCATTTAAAAAAAAAGTTTTATGACTAAATTTTAAGGTAATCGAATGTTTTTGGCATAGAATTTAGCATAATCTCTATAAAAATACAAATAACCTAACACATTTATAAAGATAGTCATATCAAATTTATAATCTAACTGTTAGATTTGATAAAATCGTTAAAAACGTATTAGGACCAAATTTAAAGGTAATCAAATATGTTTTGCCACTTAATCTAGCATAATCTCTATAGAAATGCTTGAAACATGACCTATTTACAAAGATAGGCATCGCAAATTGATGATCCAACCACTAGATTTGTTAAAATTATTAAAAAAACATATTACGACCAAATTTGAAGGTAATAAGATATATTAATCACCTATCTTGCATAATCATTATAAAAATACCCAAAACCTAACGCATTTACAAGGATAGACATATCAAATTAATGATCCAACTATTAAATTTATTGAATTTGCTAAAAAATGTATTATGCCTAAATTTGAAGATAATCGGACATGTTTTGCAGCACAATATAGCTTAATTTCTACAAATCAGCCAAGAATATAATGCATTTTTAAATATTTAAAAATTGAGAGACTAATTTGTAAATTTTTTGGGATTATATTTTAAATATTCTAAAATTTAATAACTAATTTATAAATATTTGGTTTTCATTTTATAACTTTACAATGTTTAAGGAGCAATTTGTAAAATTTTGGTTTATGTTTTATAGATTTAAAAATTTAGGGACCAATTTATAAAATTTTTAGTGTCATATGATAAATATTTTAAAATTTATGGATCAATTCACAATTTTTTAAGTCATTTTTGTAATTATACAAAATTTAAAGACCAATTTATGAAATTTTTGGGGCCATGTTGTAAATATTTAAAAATATAAAGATAGGTATTAGTTAGGAAATATGATTTTTGTCACAAAAAGTATAGTTAATAGTGATAAAAGTTAATATTTTTAGCTATGAAATAAATTTTCATAGTTGACAATGCATTATTAGCGAGAAAAATTTAGCTAGGAAATGAATTTTCATCGCTGATGTTGCCTCATTAGCGAGGAAACTCAAAATTTCCTCGCTAATACACTTATGTCCTAGCTAAAACCATCACTTTTAGCTAAGAAATAAAAATTTTGTCGCCAATGTTCTTAATCAGTAGCGGCAAAAAGTTTTTATTGCTAATGAAACATTTTCCTTGCTAAAGGGTACCTTTAGTGATAAAAGTTTAGTTAGGAAAAAAAATTTGCCGCCAATGTATCATTTTCTTGTAGTGGTAGAGATAGTCTTTAGAAGATTCTTAGAAGCCATAGGAGTGGGTACTTCTGGGCTTATATTTTTTTAGAGTACAAGTGGGAGATTGTTGGAATGTGTACTCTCAAACTATGTATCTGATGTAAATTTGATGTAATAAATAAAAGTTTTTATTCTCAAATTTGTTTGTATAATTTTACTTTAATATGTTTTACATGATCTTGTTGGAAAAAACCTATTGTATCTAAGTAAGTGATCCATGTGAATAGTGGTCTTTCACAATAAGGTATTGATCATGGGCTACTTAACACATAAAAGGTAGTTCAGAGAATGGGAATCTCATTAGGTTTATGGTTATTATACTATGAATTTCAAATGGAGAATAGTTTACCTTTAGCCAATGAGCAGTCCACTCACTTCTTAGTGTACGCATACATAATATACGTAAAATAGGACCCATAGTAGTGGTTTCTTAAAGTAATAAAATAATAGAAACCCAAACTACTCAGCTACAGTATGGACTAATACCCTACGACTTAAGTATAGGTTGGTGGTGTAGTGAAGCTGGGAGCATATACATTGATGTATTGTAGGTAAGGTTCTACTATAGGACTAATATACTTGTATGTTGGGTATATGTGACTAGTTAGTTAAGACAGACTCATACAAAATAGCTTCTATGTTCCTATTGGAGATATCGCCACTTGTAACTGTGTAAATAGTCTAAAGATCCAGGGTCCTAGGAAGCATGACTTGGATATTTGCTTTAGGGTAACTACTTAGTAATGTAGAAACATTCTAGGAAATCATAGACCATTGGATTAGAGGTCTTAAAGATAGTAGATGTCATTTAGAGATGAGTTAGTACACTATTTCCTCTCTAAATGAACTACATTACGTAGAAGAGTATTTTAGTCATTACACTTATAAGTCAGAGATAATGCTACATGCAACATTGTCCTTAGAGTCAATATTTCCTTATGGTGATAAAAAAATATTTAAAATACAAAGTATAACTATTTTTATAGTCGGGGTATTTTGATTATTTTAGTAGCCAAGGACGATGCGTCTTTTGGTCCTCGGAATTGTCCATAAGTCTTAATTGATTTTGGGTTGAGGAAATGTTCTTGATTAGAAAGGATTTCATTTTATTCAGGAAATCTAATTTATAATTGGGCTAGAATAAAATAGCAGGTCTAGAGAGCTTAATCAAAATTAATTACCTCGTTTAATTGGTTAATTAATTATTAAGAATCTGAGTCTAGATTGAATAATTGCAAATTAACCTGGGCATAAACTAGGTATATAGCTTGAGTAATTATCTTGGTCTATTTGGGTTCATTAATTATTTATTGGGCTTTTATTAGTGTGAAAATAAAATACATAATTAAGATTTATTATTTATTTGTGGGCGTGTTTAGTCCAAGATAAAATAAATAATAATGTTTAGGCCAATAGCCTTGACCAAGGTCCAAGGGTTAAGCCTAGAGACTGGTTTGGCTAGTTTAGCCGTTATACCCTAGTTAGAAATCTTCTAGTTGAGATGAATTAGAAAATATTCAGAGATATCTTGAATATAGGATTATCCGGGATCTTGGGTTATTCACTGATTGTGGTGTGATATGTAAAAAAAGCCAAAAAAATTAATTCTCTCTACTTTTCATTTTCTCTGCTCTAGTTTTTCTGGTTCACAAAAAATAGCAGAGAAATAGTTTCCTTAATCTTGCTCTATAGCAACTAGTCAAGAATACGAGACCAATTTCTTCGCCCAAACTTTCACTAGCTGGTGTTAGGCAGAAGAATATTTTGAAAGTCTATGAGCTTTGCATGCATGCCAAGAAGAAGCCGTAGACTTGTTGGACATTCACATGAAGCTATTATCCAGACGCCAGTAATTGAACAAACAAGTGCATTTTTTCAGCCTAAGCAAACTATTATGTGGAGAAAACACGGAGGTACAAAAATTTTAAAGCTTCCGCTTTTTGTTATGTTGCTTCTATTTTGCTTTTTGTTTACTTGATCCACCTTCATTGGCCACCAAAATGTCATACTCCATATGCATGGTATCACTACTCATTTTTTCCCTAATGGAGTATTAATAATCATTTTATAAGGAGTTTCCTTGCTCTCAACCATCATAGTCTTACGGAATGATTCTACAACAAAAGATTGTGTAGAACTAGGGTCTATCAAGATTTTAGCTTCTGATTGGCATTTTTAAATCCACTCTTGCTTTTTTCTTAGCTGGTTCTATATCCTCCCCTCTTCAATCCTTGAGGCAATTTCCACTGTAGTACTATAATCAGGTGGAGCCATCTTAAACAGTACTCTTTTCAATTTAGGATGTAGTCCTTTCACAAAGCATCTTGTTCTGTCAGCCTTAAATTATACCAATAGGGGCTGTATAGGAAGTCGAGTGAATTCTGCCATATGTTGGCCAACACTTCTAATTCCTTGCCTGAAGTTTTGAAATTCAGTTTTTTTCTACTCCATGACCTGACAAGGAATAAACTTTCTTAAAACTTGCTTTAAAATCCGTCCATTCCTACTTTCATTGAATTTTTTTGCTAGTTCATCAGTCTCTAGCAAATCTTGAAGTCGAAATATGGCAAACTGCACCTTTTTTTTCCTAAGTCATTTAAGATGGGGAGAATATTTCCCATTTTCTCAATCCATGATTCCACTTCTTTTTCTTGATCAGTTTTTTCTTGAAACTGAGATGGGTAGAATTTCAAGAATCATTCCAATGTCTGATCCCCCTTAAATTTTCCCCATTCATTCTTCTTGATTGTTCATCTCTATCCCCCGTTGTAATTCTGCTACCCTCCTCTAGAAGATTTAGATCATTGCACTACCCCAAGGCGTGGATTGTGCCCTCTCAGCTAAGGCTCCCTTAACCAGTGCTTCTAGTTGACTTTGTATAGTATGTTTGGATGGTATTTACAAATTTCCCATAATATGCAATATAACATCTATCATAGATCTCAATCGAAGTACTAAGGACAGTGTAGAATAGAAGAGTAATGAGCACAACAAAATCAATAAAACATAGAACAGGAACTTACATTTCACTCAAACGTAGGTTTGCCAGTACAAAATTGCATGTGAATGAAATCCAATCTTGCCACTACACACCGATCATATACACTGCACTATATAAATATTTTCCATATTTCCCTCATTATTGACTCAGTGTCGCTACTATCAGACACTGGGGTTACAGATTTTGATGACACAAAATAGTACTTCGGTGTGTTAGGCCCAAGGTCGTAAATATCTCCCCGCTCAGCATCGTCATCAGTAACAAATTCTTCAAGGTCTGCCTCATTCCCATCATCATCAACAATTTCTACCTCCTCTACTACCTCAACCTCAACCTCTTCTTCAACTTCAATGTCCTCATATCCTCAATCACAACCTCTTCCTCTATCACAATTGAAGGCGTAAAACAACAAACATGCTTACTGAAAGCAGTAAAAAAAAATGCAAAAAATAGGCACAGTAGAAGAATATTTATCCCTTGCGCTTTACAAATTTCTTAGGCACTGAAGAAGAAGTCTAGACAATAGGGACTACTTCTTCTTCCTGACTCGTTAAAGCCTCTAGATCAAAACCTACTAGCTGTTTGCTTCTTCTTAGCATGAACAAGTATGAGCCTTTGATCTTCTAGAGTATAACCACCACCTAACAATGCTAGTGAAAGCAATGGGTATAAAAGAATGCTATGGTCACACTTTTTTACTGTATGCTAATAAGCAGTAATCAAAAGAGCAAAATGTCTCTGATCTAGTTTTGTCAAAGTATAGAGAATACCCAGAGACCAGAACAAAAAAGAGAATTTTTTGTATTTGTGTGTAAAAAAAAAAAAAAAAACACTGAGGGCTCAAAAGAAAAACTGATGATACAGTCCAAGACCTACGCTGTTTCCTTAAACCACTAGAACTCCGAATAACAGCCTCTAGACGTGGGGATTCAAAAATTGAATCCTCTAACCTTATCATCCATATCCAAGTCACCCTTAACCTTAATAGACTTTAGCAAAACCCAGTGGACCCTGGTCTAAACTATTGGGTCAACCTGAATTAATTATTTAAGCCAAGAATAATAAAGGCCCAATAAATAATTAATTAACCAAGGTTCCTCCTTTAGTCTCTTTTTGATTCAAAGTAGACGAAATCCACTTATTTAGTCTGGGCTCAAGCCTTGAATAATTAATTGATCAACTTAACCAGGACAATAAATGATTCTCTCTTTTGGACCATTTTATTTTATTCTAGCCCGATCAATTAAGCAGCTACTTAAATAAAATAAAATGCATTTAATTCAAGATCAATTCCTTAATGCAAATCCATCAAGACTTATGGGCTATTTTGAGGACCAAAAGACACATCGCCTTGGTAACTAAAATAACCAAAATACCCATGCTATAGAAATAGTTGTATTTTACTTTTTAAATATTTCTTAATATCTATAAGGAAATATTGACCCTAAGGACAATATTGCGTTAGCAATGTTTCAGACCTATAGGTTTTTACTAAAATATCCCTTTAAGTACCGGTGTACATTTAGAGAGGAAAAAGTATACTAACATCTCTCTAAATGACATCTACCAACCTTAGACATCTAGTCCAATGATCCATGACTTCCTGGAATATTTCTACTTTCTAAGAGAGCTACTCTAAAGTAAACATCTAAGTTATATTCCTTAGGGCCCTGGATATTCAGATCATTCGAATAGTCATAATGGGCGATATAGCATAGAAGCTATCTTGTACAAATCTATCTTAACTGACTAGTCACATATGTCCAACTCACAAGTCTATTGGTCCTACAATAGAACCTCAACTTCATACATTAAAGCATCTGCTTCCCAACTTCGTTAGAGCACCAACTCATACTCAAATCGTAGAGTATAAGTCCACGTTGTAGCAGTAGTAGTCTAGGTTTCTGCCATATAGCACTTTTAGAAATCACTACTACAGGTCCAGTTCTACGTAATCTTAATATGCTTATGTTATGAAGTAAGAGGACTACTCACCGCCTAAAGGTAAGCCATTCCATATTTAAAATTCATAACACAATAACCTTACTATGATGAGATTTCTATTCTCATCATTCGGTTAAGAACAATAGTTTATGTGTTAAGTAACCGTGATCCATACTTATTGTGAAAGATCACCATTCACATAGACCATTTACTTAAACACGATGGGTCTTTTCTAGCGAAATCAAGCACAAAAATAATGTAAATTCACAAACAAAATTTTGAGAATAAATCTTTTATTAATATAAATCGAAATTACATCAGAAACTTAGTCTAACAGGGCATACATTCCAATAATAATACCTTCATCTAAAGGTAGCCACTTAAGTTTTTGACGAATTTCAACTATCTTAGCGTCTTCCAGTCATTGAAAGAGGGCAATCATTTCGTCCATAGTAGGTATATTAATATTGTTATCAGACTTGTCCGAACTACTAGAATCATGGGGCTTCTCTTGAGGGGATATGCCTCACGATGGTTGTGAAACCCCAGTCGAAACCAACCTTAGAATAAGGGGGTTGGGATGCATATCATACTTTAATGCATGTTTAAATATATTTTTATATGATTTTATGTGCATTGAATTTGTGTTCTATAGTCTAGAGGGCTTGATTATGATTATTGAGTGAGAAGAGCAAAATGATAATTTTTGCTTGAGGTAGAAAAAGGGTGATAGCTTGAGGATTGAATAGGAAAATATTTTAGAGGGAAAATAAGAACAAGAGTTGTTGTGATTTAGTGGTTAGAGCATTGGAATTAATTCTTGAGGTATTGGGTTCAAATTCCATCATAGGAGTTTTAGCTTGATTAAATTTTATTTTTGCTTGGGAAGTGTTATTTTTGGCCTTATGTGCTGTGGAGTAGGGTAGAGATTTTTTCCTAAGAGAGACATGATAGGAGTATCCTAATCCTACTCTTTTGCCCTACACAAAATTCCTAAGGGGAATTCATTTCTTCTTGATCCTTAATTTTTCCTATTTCTCAATCCATTAGAATGTTCAATTTGTTCAGGCCAATTTTATTCTAGAAAAATTCCAGCAATGTGTTGTGACTTTGAAGGTTCAAAATGTCTTAGAGAAAAACATCTTATGGACCAAAACCATGGAAAAGGGGGAAGGATTTCAAGTGAATTAATTTCCCTAGTGAACTCTCTAAAACTTTACTCTAGCTAGGTTCATTTTCCTTCATGCATAGAACTGAAATTTTTTCAGCTTCTTGTGCCTTCAAGGTGTCGAAATTCTCAGCCAATATTCCCTCCCAAATGTTGCCAGAAAATGGCCCTTTTGATCAGCTTGGAACCTGAATTTTTCTAGCCATTTTTGGACTGCACAAAAGCTGTGCAAAACTAGAAAAATCCCTGGGCAAAATCGCAGCTTTGGAGGTCCGAAACCAAGCTGTTTTCTTTCAGTTTTTGTTCAGCATCTTATCCATGTTTTTCCTCCATCAAGAAGGCTGGAAACTAGCCTTGAAAGACCCCTAAAAAACCCTTCAAACTCTCTGCAAGCTGACTGGAAAATGGCAACCGAAAACTGCCCAAAAAATTCCAGCCATGTGAAAATTCTGTGCAGGAAAACTTTCCAGCTTTGTTTCCTTATTCATCCCTAGCCGAAACCTCAGTTTTTTTCTGCACAAACCCTCCTTAAACAACTATGAGCTGAACTCCATTGTCCTCCCCAAGCTTCTGTACGAAATTCAGACATGGCTACCCGAAAATCTCTCCAACAAATCTCTACAATCATGCTTGATTAGTTACCAAAATTCCAGCCAGCATAATTTAGCAACTTTCCATAAAATATCCCTCAAACAACCAGACCTTTCCTCCACCATTATACTCCTTATTTTTTGCCACCCTTAGTCTCCTTCAACCAGCTTCAATCCAGCCGAAATACTGCACAAGCAGTTGGCTATGGCAGCTTCCCAAAAGCTCTCCAGTATTCAAAGATATTTTTGTCATATTTAGTTTCCAAATTTGCTTCCCAAAAATATTCTTTAAGGATTTCAACAACTAACCTCTCATTTTCCATTCCAAACCAGAAAATCATCTTCCAAAACCCTAAAAGCAATTCGGTAGCCCTAATCCCTTCAGAAATTCGGCAGCCTCCAATCCCAAAAACTCTCTATTCTCTTCAACCTTCAAGAACACCTACTCCTTCCTTTCGCCTAATACCTCTCCAAATCATTTCAAACTCCTTCTAAAAATTCTAGATTTCATCTATTCAGTACTATGAGTCCATCCACACCATTTTTAACATCAAACTCCCAAATTCAACTTGCTCTTTTGGATAAAAAATCAGAAATTTTGTGAAGGCTCGAGAACACTTTCAAGGTAGGTTTATTCAATCAACTTCATCTTCGCTAATCTTCAATCTCTAATGAACATATATGTGTTTAAGCATGCTAATAGACTTTCTTCTTCTTTTCTCTTCTCCTCTCTCTCTCTCTCTCTCTCTCTCTCTCTCTCTCTCTCTCTCTCTCTCTCTCTCTCTCTCTCTCTCTCGCTCGCTCGCTCTCTGTTGACCGAACACTCCCTCTCTCTTAGCCGAATGATTTCATCAACCATGGCCATGCTTCCTTCATCTTCTTTGGACAGATTTAGACATCTAGGAGTTGAGATCCATTCGAAACTCCTTCAAGGTATTCATCAATCAAGTAAGCCATTTTAACCGTTCTTTTAAATTCTAGATTCATGTCTCTAGGATGATGTTGATAGAAGATGAATCATGAATAGGATTGAGTATATATTGTTGTGATGAGTTGACAGTGAAGCATGAATATATGTATGAATATGTTGGAGATGGGATTTATGCATGACTGGATTATCTTGGTTGATTGTATGGTGTTTTAGGGTTTAATGCATGTCTCCATGTCATAGGTAGTATTTGTGATCAAGTATGCTAGAGATTATGTCACATTTGGTGAATAGGATTTATATTCATGTTAGATTATTGAAGCTGTGATTATATTTATGCTAGTAGAGGTTAGATCATGTCATGATAAATTTAGATCGATGCTTATATGCATGATTTGGATTATTTGATGAATGGAAGGGTTGTATATGTTCATGATTGTGGTTAGCCATAGAAATATGATCATGATCTAGTTGTCCCTAAGCTAATTTTAATTTCATTAATAAAATATTTAATATTATGATTTTTCTAGAAAATTCAAAAAACCCTAGGAAGTGGATTTGAATTACTAAAAAGATATTTTAGCCAAATAAATGGCAACTTTTATTCAAGAAATAAAATATATAGATATTATATAAAATAATAAAATCAATTAAAGCCTTTTAAGACAATAATCATAATAAGTAAAATATTTATTATTAAAAATTTATTTATTACCTTTTAATCAAAACCTATTAAAGTCTATTTATTATCTTCCAATCAAGACCCATAAAAATTTATTTTCAACTAATTTTAGCTAGCAATTATTTTCAAACAATTAATTATTAATAAATCATTATTTTACCTAATACCTAAGACTCTTCACCAATTAAACTCTAAATTTAGCTTAGTAAGATTTAAACCTTCAACTTATTAGTACTTATTTCCCAAAACATTAACTATTTTAAATATCAAATTAGGCTTAGCTTATAAACCTACTTATTTATTGTTTGGCCTTAAAGCTTGGGACACTAGAATCATGGTAGTAGTGAGTTGAGTTGTTTTAAATTGAGAAAGCGAATTTTGTCTTAAGTTTGATTGTGGTTTGTATCTACCCATGCGGGGTTAGGTCAGCTGTTGAAGACCTTTTATTGTGAGCAAGAATCAGGTAAGCTCTTGCATAAAACCTGAATGATGTAAAATGTTTATTATGGCAAGCCAAACGTAGAGTAAATGGACACTCAGTTCTGTAAAGGCAATTGTGGATTGATCTATTTCTTATTTCAATCAATTGAATTATTTGAAAATCAACAAGCAGATTTACTCAAACTTAAAAATCTTTCTAAAATGGATTTTGCTAAAGACTTAGGAAACCCTTAATTGCCATTTTCATGTGAAACTGTGTTTGTTCATTTTCTCCCAAGTGGGATATGTTACGTTGAGTACTCAATAAGGGTGGACTGCTGGGGCTAGTCTTTGAGGGGTTAGGATAAGTCTCTTAGTAGGTGGCCACCTCTGAGGGATGAGTCCTGCCCGGCTAAGATGTCAGTCCAGTAGGTCGTGCCGGTCCGAGCTAGTAGTTTATTTTTCATTCAAGTGACTGTGTTTTGCCAGAATAGACACCCGATTGTTGTTTAGGTATAGAGAATGAGGAGTATCTTGCTTAGTAGGCCGATCACCTACCTTTTTTGTCAGTCTGCACAAAGTGTCGGCATTCTGACCGGTTTGGGGCCCAACGTGTGGTAACCCATGATCATTTCTTTTGAGTGGTTAATTTTATTGATTATGTATGGTTGGGAAAGTCAAAACACCACTCTTTCTTTTGACTAATGTTTATTGCTTGCCAGTGATTTTTTTTTTTATATAGAATTTTATACTTTGCATACACGAACTATTTCCACTGGACACTCAAAGCACACACAGACTTACTGAGATTTTTGTCTCATCACCATTTTTACCATGATTTTAGGTCGATCCTGTTGTAGGGATGAGTAGCTAGTGTTATCTGTCTTGGAAGAGAATTTTGTCATTTATTTTTATGTATTGCTTTGGGGAGTTGAGAGTGGATGATTTTATTTATGGATTTATGTTTCTTTTGGGAATTTGCGGATTTATTCTTGGATTTAATCTTAAGTTGTAATAAATTTTAAGTTAAAGTATTATTTTGATTCTGCTATTTTATTTGTGTGACCTAGTTATAAAGATCCCTTGTCCTTTGGACGGGGCGACATCCTCGACCCTGGCGGGCCTAGGTAGCGGGGTGTTACAATGGTGATAATAGAAGACTGGGTCGAGTAACATGGGATTGCAGTTGTTGCCTAGAACTTGGTCTTTTGGTATCGATATGGGAACAACTAAATCCAGGTCTAGTTGGGGTCTGCTTTAGTTTCTTTGGTTGGAAGCTCCATTATTCTCCCATTTCTTTCCCTGATTCTCATCCTATTCTATAGGTTATTTTTTGTTGTCATTTCCACTAGCTATATCTACAAAATATGGAAATTCTATTAGTCACTACATATATATACTATGGCTATTCTGCAACTCTGGCTTTGATACCAATTGTAACAACTTTAACATATATCACAGTATACCAGCTCATCTCTTATCGGAAGCATATAACAGGTTAGGCATCACCCTATCTAAACTCTCTGACATGGGGCCTTTATAACATATAAGGGCCAAAAGAAAAGAAAATAATAAAAATAAGTATTACATCAGAGTTGCAAGTTATAGTAAATACATCAAAGTGATACAACTGATTATATCACAAACATATATCACATACAAACTATACCAGAAATGTTCATAAAGTTATTGGGTATGCCAACCGAAGGTGTAGGACTCGCTTCAAGAGTGCTGCTATTCTATCCTAAATCCTAAAGAAATAGTACAAACACATGTGTGAGTGATTTACACTCAGTGATTCCCATGTGTGCTATTGTTATCTAGTAGAAAATAAGTGCAGAAAAATAACATGTTATCTTTTGGATAGTGAGAAAAGGAACGTTATCTCATTTTTTATGGAAAATAACTCTATAGCTAAGTAGAGTAAAATTTAATCAAGAATTGTTCAAAATCTTAGGCATGTTTGGAAAATTGAGTTTCAATCAATATTATTGCCCTATTTTTAGAAAAATACAGGCATTTCTCTTAATAGAAAGTTGGCATGTGTGTAAAGCATACAAAGCTTTGCATTCGACTATTACAGTCATATTGTGGTAAGGAATAAGCCTACAATACTTAACTAAGTACAGTAGAAATGGTAAGTGCATACGAGAATGATACTTCAAACTTTGAATATTTTACTTGCCACTGTAATCCTAAAGGTTCCAATCTTGACGTCGATCACTATAGAGGCAGCAAGGGGTTGAACACACTAGGTTTCCCCACCCAACAACTGTGAACAACCCATAAACATTATGCACATAGGCATAAGACAATTGCTAGATATAATCATCTATCCAGGAGCGCTAATCCAATGCCCTAACACCACATTTGGAGTAAGATGAATCTTAAAACTAATCAGGTTACTTGGGACCATTTATCTCTAATGTAAGCTGGCATAATGGTTAAAGCCCCTGCTGAGTACTCAACAACATCACTTGTTCACAAGACTAATCTAAATATCATACTTTTCGAAGGGGTATCAAGAAAATATTTTCTAGAGCCAAAACATCTTTTTTTAAAAGTTTGCCATTTTTCGACTTACCATTCCCAAAGCCCATAAAACATAAAGGACTCTAGCTTTTCAATTATCATAAATCAAGCTTCAGAATATATTTGAGGGAAAATGCATTCATGTATTATTTTTAGAATGTTTTCCAAACATTGATTTCATGTCAAGGACTTTTTCTCGAAAACCATAGTGTAGAAGGATAAAATATCATTCTCATATTATAAAACATTGCTTAAGGACATTTACGTAAATTATGCATAACAAAGTCTAAAAGGAATTTTATTTTAGCCAATCCAGAAGTCTAAATCCAAAATAGAAAAAAAGATTCATGGATTTAATATTTCAACATGCTAAATGGCTTTAGAAAGAAACCATCATTCTAATAAGGTAAAAGAAATCACAAATTTGTATGCTTTCTTATTGAACATGGAACGGATCGCATTGGCGCAAGTAAAATGTTCATTTATGTTAGTGTTTGCGCTAGAGGCAATCATTTGTACCATGTATATTGCATAGTAATTAAAAAGGAGACATTCTTTATCTTTTAGTTTGATTGTTATATCTGAATACGCATATAAACTATTTGATAAAGTCTATAGTACAACACAGTGTTAAGAAAATCATGATGTGAGATTCCTACTACACTATGTAGTGTTTGTGCTTGCATAATCTCTTGATAGGGTTGAAATTAGTCATATTTTCCTAGTTATTTGAGACTACTTTGTGATGCATTTTGTTCAATAACTAGTCATATTCCTTTATATTTGAGATTTTACCATTGGAAAGCTATTTTATGCATTATTTTAGATTTTAGGGGTAAAACAAGACAAAAATATCGCAAAATAGAACAGAGGCGGCATCGAACAGGGCAGAGGAACCAGTGCCGGCCACGTGCTATTGGCATGCACTTCGAGGCCACAAAAAAAATCAATGAAACGTCTGGAACAGAACCGAACCGGCGTCGGCTGGGAAGCTGGAACCGACGCTGACTGCACTTTGGAAAACATTGCAAAGAAATCAACCAAAAAAAAAAAAAATAGTGAACAATTGGAGAAACAGAACATAACCGGCGCCGGCTCTAGGCAGCTAAGGTGGTGCTGGCTGTGACCTGATGTTGAGGTGGTGCCTTAATTTTTGCATGTGGTTTTTAGTAATCTATAGACATTTAGTATCTTCCTACTTCTAGTCAGCCAAAAACCCTACATCAACGAGTTTAGACACTTCCTAAGCCTATAAATAGATGGAAAACATAAGGAAAAATAGGGAAATTCATAGATCATAATAGACAATCACTCAAATCAAGGAGGAATTCTACAAAATCAAGATGGATTGTGCAAGAAGGTCTTCAAATGAAGAAGAAAGAGGCTTGTCTATGAGTTCTTTCTTTTACTTTATTTTGTTTTTCTTGAATAATGATGTGTTAATTGTTTTATTATAATTTGACATTGTTTTAGATATTCATGATTTTTAGAGTTATTTGGTATTTTGATTAATTGGTTGTTCTTCTTGGTATTTACTTAGTTGTGCTTATTACAATATTAGTTGGTTGTTTCTTTCCATTAACTTACTGGACCAAGGGGGTTGATGGTGGTTTCAATTCATTAATTTCTTATTCGTTATCGATTAACTTACTGGACCAAGGGGGTTAATTGATGAGAACTGGTAATTAAAGGTTAATTGATGTCTGCCGAGACCAAGGATTCATTGATTAATTTCATGTTTCAAATTTGCCGAGACCAAGGAAATTTAATCAAGGATTGTGTTTAATGCATCTTTTGGGTGAGTTAGTTGAGACGAGACCAAGCGATTCTAATTTATCTAGAAGATAGTGATTTGATGGATTGACCAAAGAAGTGAATCTACTTTAATCCTTCATGATGCCAAGAAAATAATTAATTATGATAATGATTAGGTACTTTAGGTCATACTTGATGCCAAGAAAATAATTAATTATGATAATGATTAGGTACTTTAGGTCATTGATTAATTTCATGTTTCAAATTTGCCGAGACCAAGGAAATTTAATCAAGGATTGTGTTTAATGCATCTTTTGGGTGAGTTAGTTGAGACGAGACCAAGCGATTCTAATTTATCTAGAAGATAGTGATTTGATGGATTGACCAAAGAAGTGAATCTACTTTAATCCTTCATGATGCCAAGAAAATAATTAATTATGATAATGATTAGGTACTTTAGGTCATACTTGTTAGAACAATAGTTTAAGTTATATAGTTCTCCATCCTTGACATATATATATTATTTTATTTTATTTTATTTTATTTTTCTTTTTATTCCTTTTTCAGTTTATTGAGTCGGTTAAACATTGAAAGAAAAGTGATTAATGCATACTTTTTCCTGGACGATCGACACTCGTTTGAACCCTATGCTATGTTAATGATGAGTATGCTTGCTCATATGTGTAATTTGGGGTTAACGTTTTAATTTAAACTTAATTTGGAATGTGCTCATTTTTATATGATTTTTATACCCAAATAAATATGCAACAACTTTTTGGCACCGTTGCCAGGGAACAATATCATGAAAGCTTGGATTTTGTTGATTTAACCATGTAAATATGTAACTAGGTAAATATGTAAATATGTAAATATGTTTCTTGTATGAAGAAGTGCCATATTTTTTTATTTTGTATAATTTTATTTTAATTTCACTATATGTTCTAAATAGGTAGATACATGTTCATAATAACTAACTTGTCTTTGTATGTTTGTATATATTGTATATTTAGTTATTTAATTTTACTAACCTAATGTTAATGTGGAATATGTGTAATCCTTGTATTTTGAATTGGATGATTTTTAGGTCTATAATTTTGAGTCAACACTAACTCTTCTTATTTTCAGGTTTGGACTTTTGGCTAACATGGTATTTTCGATGAACTAAATTTATTTATTTCTTTATTTAAAATTTTTAATCTTAGTTTAATATTTAATTTATGAATTTGTGGTCATGCATTCAATTAGGATAGTTTTTAGTTGTTAAAAAAAAAAAAAAAAGAGCATTAGTGTATTGGTAAAATTACAAGCTCACAATAATGTTTTTTGTGAGACGTCATTAGAAGCATTAGTGAAATCTTTTGTTGCCAATACAAATTCATCTGTTCAGGAGCATAAAAAGCTTCCCAACGATTGTGCGATCAAAGGAAACGATTCATTAAGATTGTTGAGGAGACTCATGAGTTCATGCTAGCCCATACACTTGACCATGGAAAAAAAAAAAAAAAAAGAGAAGCTATGAGGGACAATTGCATGATATGGCGAGAGAGGTATTTGATTCTACTCTATGTGCTCATAATGCTAATATTTCTTTGTCACATAATTTCTTAGGTTCCTCTCACTCCTTGGAGAACAATGGTCCCACTGATGAGGTATGGACTTTAATATGCCTCAATAAGTTGGATTTATCATTCATTCTGAGAAACCCTTTGATGATGTTGATGAATTCTACCCTTCCCCCCAATTTCAAAAAGGTAACTTGGTATTTGTAGAAGTATTGAAAAGTAAGGAGTTCCCAACCCCATCTTTAAAAACTCAAATACTAAGTTTAAAGGGGAATTTTACTTGTAAAAAACTTTTTTTGAAGGGTTAATTGGTGATTTCAAAGTTGATGCATCCGTTAGATACCCTGTGCACTCATATGTTGAAAAAGATATTTATGTGTCTAAAGGAATGTTAGAGGATGAGGTTTATGTGTTTTGCTTTGCTGAGACAAATTGTTTTCATGAACCTTTCATTTTTCAAAATCCTCCATTCTTTCTACTTTCATTATGTCTACTTGGAGTGTTAATCTTTTTTCCAAACGGATTGATGAGGAAGCATGATGAGTGTCAACAGTTTTTGTTGTATTTTTATTTTTTATTTTTTTATTTTAGTCTTTTTCTTTAGTTTTTTTTTCTTTTATTTAGGTATGTTTTTATTTTATTATTATTTTTCTTGTGCTTTTATTTGTGTTTTATTTTATAGGAATAAAGTCCTTTTAGACAAACCCTTCTTTTTACCTCAAATTTAGATACCTATTGGAGCATTATTGCACTTGGGAAGTATTACTTAAACTTTCTACCCCATTATTATTTTTAGTCCTTTTAGAGATGCTTTCTTGTGTTTATTTTTTGCCAATGAGGACTTTATCTAACTTAAGTGTGGGGGACTGGTTTGGTGATATACCTTGTCTAAGTTTTCATCAATTATCTTGGTGTTTTTTTAGTATTGAGCTACTTTTGAATATTTTGAAATTGAGAAAGAATTTGATTTTGAGCACAAAGTATAGAAGTATTTTCTTTCTCCCCTTTTCCCCGTTATTTTTTGTCCCATGGCACTATTTCCTTACTCTACTTATTTGGCCATTGAGGATAATGTCCAATTTAAGTGTGGGGGAGTGGTTAGAATGAGAATTCTTCTATGCTTCATTCGTCTATGATTTATTCTTCTTGAACCTTGTGAGCAAAATTTTCAAAATTTTTCTAAGTTTCTTTGAGATTTTAAGAGGTATTTTTAATGCATGTCTTTGTGATAGATCATAGAGCATATGTTCTATATCAATTATGGCTTATGCATGACTTTTTGCACGCACTTGGACTAAGTAGTTCTTGATTTAATGCTTTACATTGTTCTTATTAAACCTATTTTTCCACTAAAATTCATTGAGCACTCTAGAACTTACTTGAATACCTCTCGAGGTGAAATAAGAAAAACATTCATGATTTAACTTAAGGATGATGGTAATAGGCCTTCTTTAGATAGTTTAAGCTTTTCAAGCCTACCTATTTTATATTATCCCTAGTGCCTATTTTGAGCCTAAATGGTAAATTTCTTTCTTAAAACCCGTTATCATACTTTGTCCATTACTTTTTGCAGAGAGTTTGAATAATTCTTCCAAATCTTTGATTGCTCTTGATGGATAAAAGTACATGTAGGAGAATGTTGAAGGAGAATACTTATGTAAAGATTATGACTTGTTACTTTCAGTCATGCATCAATAGTTGCGTTGAGCTAGGAAAGGGGAAAAGAAAAAGAAAGGAAAAAGAAAAGAAAGATTGAGAAAACAAAAGCTGCTAGAAAAGATGGAAAGAGAAAAACTAAGAAAGAAATAACAACAGCATTTGAAAAAAAGAAGAGGAAAAAGAAAGAAAAATTGAAAGAGAAAGACAAGAAAGATCACAAGAAGAATGGTGGTTGAGTTGTAAGTATTTTTGAAAAAAAAACTTGAGTTCGCATCAAGTCATTGGCACCATTGTTGAAATGTTTGAATGATCTTGTGAGAAAATTATTGATTAGTTGAGAATGATTGGTGAAAATGCAGGATTTGCTTGAACTGTACTATAATTGCTACACAAGGTTATGGGTTTTGATTGATTTTGGAATAGGAGAGCAAGAATAGTTTGGAATTTCTTAATACATTGTTTTTATCCTTTTCTTGCGAACTCTCATCTTCTTTGATATTTGATTTTCCTATATCCTTCATTTGGAAGCTACACTACAAGCCTTTAGCCTTATATTACAAGCTTAAAAGTCCTACTTGACCTAAGTAGAATCATGGTATGTCTCGGATTAGTGGAGAGGGTGTACTGAAAAGTAAGCCTATGGAGTTCATATTCTTTTTTAACTAAATTCTTTCCAATAATTTGAGAATGATGTTCAGTATTAGGATGGTTCTACTAGTCACTATTCAGTTACACAAGTCTTGCATTTGTTATGAAAGATGTATTAGCATGTGTTTTAATTTCTTGAATAAAGAAAGCATGAGAGATATTGTTTTGAAACTAATTGAGTGATTCTTTGAACACTTGTGTTTTTTCTACTTGTCTTTGATACTTTGCATGAGGACAAGCAAAGAGCTAAGTGTGGGGGAATTGATAGGACTAAAATTAGCCATATTTTTCCTAGTTATTTGAGACTACTTTGTGATGCATTTTGTTCAATAACTAGTCATATTCCTTCATATTTGAGATTTATCCTTGGAAAGGTATTTTATGTATTATTTCAGATTTTAGGAGTAAAACAAGGCAAAAAGATTGCAAAATAGAACAGAGGTGGCACCGAACAGGGTAGAGGAACCGGCGCCGGCCACATACTGTTGGCATGCACTTTGAGATAACAAAAAAATAGTGAAACATCCAGAAGAGAACGGAATCGGTGTCGGCTAGGAAGCTAGAACTGGCACTGGCTGCACTCTGGAAAACATTGCAATGAAATCAAGAAAAAAATCGGCGAACAATTGGAGAAACAGAACACAACCGGCGTCGGCTCTAGGCAGCCAAGGTGCCGCTGACTGTGACATGATGTTGAGGTGGCGCCTTGATTTTTACATGCAGTTTTTGGTAATCTGCAGAATTTTAGTATCTTCCTATTTCTAGTCAACCAAAAACCCTACACCAATGAGTTTAATCACTTTATAAGCCTATAAATAGATGGAAAACATAAAGAAAAAGGGGGGAATTCATAGATCATAACAAACAATCACTTAAATCAATGAGGAATTCTACCAAATCAAAGAGGATTGTGCAAGAAGGTCTTCAAAGGAAGAAGAAGGAGGCTTGTCCATGAGTTCTTTCTTTTACTTTCTTTTCTTTTTCTTGAACAATGATGTGTTAATTATTTTATTGTAATTTGACATTATTTTAGGTATTGATGATTTTTAGAGTTATTTGATCTTTTGATTAATTGGTTGTTCTTCTTGGTATTTACTTATTTGTGCTTATTACGAGATTAGTTGGTTGTTCCTTTCCATTAACTTGCGGGACCAATGGGGTTGATGGTGGTTTCAATTTATTAATTTCATATTCGTTGTCGATTAACTTATTGGACCAAGGGGGTTAATTGATGAGAACTAGTAATTAAAGGTTAATTGATGTCTGCCGGAGCCAAGGATTCATTGATTAATTTCATGTTTTAAGTTTGCCAAAACTAAGGAAATTTAATCAAGGATTATGTTTAACGCATCTTTTAGGTAAGTTAGTTGAGACGAGACCATGTGATTCTAATTTATCTAGAAGATAGTGATTTGATGGACTGACCAAAGAAGTGAATCTACTTTAATCCTTCATGATGCTAAGAGAATAATTAATTATAATAATGATTGGGTACTTTAAGGTCATGCTTGTCAGAACAATAGTTTAAGTTACATAGTTCTCCATTGTTAGCATGTATATTTTATTTTATTTTATTTTCCTTTTTATTTCCTTTTCACTTTATTGAGTCGGTTAAACAATGAAAGAAAAGTGATCAATACATACTTGTTCCTAGAGGATCGACACTTGTTTGAATCTTATGCTATATTAATGATGAGTATGCTTGCTTATATGTATAATTTGGGGTTAACGTTTTAATTTAAATTTGATTGGGAATATGCTCATTTTTATATGATTTTTATACCCAAATAAATACACATCATCTTTAGTCATAGTATTAATGAGATGGGACATTATTAATTTGCCAAGACTAGCACATGTTATCTCCCTTGATTAGATCAAACGGTAGTTCTCATAACTGTGAGTATTGTGATACTCAGGATTATGCTTGTTATATGAACAAGTTCATTGGATGACCTAGCTATGAGATAATCACTTGGATTAGCTATTGAGTGTCAGTGATAGAATCTCATTATAGCAAGTGTGCAAGTATCTTTAGACTTGAGATCTCCAAAGTATTTTGTTTATTGAGCATTGTACTTTGATTCTAATTTTTGGAGTTACAAGGACCGCCTATGGAATGGATATTGAGTACAATGTAAAGTAAACGAAAATAGCTGAGAGGGTCAATAAAGGATTCGCCACTCCTAATAGTAGGAGAGTATATCTCAGGGCCACTTGTAGAAATCATTAAAGTCCTTAGCCAAGATGACTATGTGTTGGAAATAGTTCCAAATTTGATATACACATCGAGTAATGGATTTCTTGAACAAGTACTAAAATATTCAGGCAAGAATTAATAATATTCTAGATGGAGTTATCACTAACTCCTTGCTCTAGACTGAATAAAATATAGTATGGTGAAATGAGTTTATTGTACTGGTTATTTGCTATTGAAAGGTTCATGTCAAGCCATTGGACTTTTTGGACTTTTGGGTGGTCAAGAGTCATTGCTAGATGTCGCTCTTGATCTGTTAAATGTGAATTTATTAATTAGAGAATTAATAAATTGATGCTATAATTTATTTAGGGTTATTAATTCTAAATCTGTTAAATTAATTCATATTATGCTACCAACAAGACCAAGAAACCTAATGGGTCACATACAATAAAGGTTTGAATGCTTAATATATATTATTTGATAATGTTGTGGGGTTAATTGAGAGAAGAAAATATATTTATAGGTAAATTATAAGTTTGTTATAATTCATGGGACTTGGTTGTAATTATGTAAACTTTAAGGGCCCAATTGTAGACATTGGATCTTGGAGGACCTAATTACAATTAACATAAATCCTAAAAATATAAATAAGGAAATTCATTCCTTTTTCTGGAAGGATTTTTAGACATTGAAAAACAGAGGTTTTTCAGACATTCTTCCTCTTCCTTATTCGTATTCAATTAAACCTAGCCGCTTCTCTTCTACAAGCATAGTTTTGAGCGGGGTTTGTGAGCAATTCAACCTTGTGTGGATTACTGCTAGAGCTAATCCTACTCTTGGATTGTAGTGGTGTGATTGGACCATCAAAATACAGGGAATTAGTGCTTGGATTGGCGCAAGAAAAATCTTATTATCTGCCATAAAAGTTAATCTCTGTTTCCTTTCTCTATTCCCGTTATAATTGCAAACACGTGATCCTTTGGCATGGATTTCATAGTTATTTCTGTTGCATTCTTATTTGATAAGCATGATGAAATCCCAACAATTTCATCACATAATATGTGAAAAAAAAGTATTTCCCGTAATTACTTGCACATAAGAATACGTCATAACACAAATATTTCAAAATCCTTTGTAGACAATATTTCTTTTCCTGATATTCAATCATTTTTAGTTTAGAAAAACCAAAATAGAATATGTTATAGCACAAAAATAATTCTTTTCTTGATATTCAATCATTTTTAGTTCAGAAAATGCCATAACACAAGGAATTTTCAAATTCTTTCTTAGTTCTTCACAATTCGTGGTCAAAATTGTAACAATACACCTAAAAAATTTTATTGCACCAAAACTTTTGTCTAATTAAACTAATTATTTCTTGTTTTGGCCTTAATACAATGCTTGCACTATTCAAAGTAGTCGTCAGTTAATGTACATAAGGACGAGGTATTACAACTAACAATAATCTCAACTCCCCATGGCATGCTCAAAAACACAAATCAATATTAATTTCTTTTAAACTGCTAAAATCATCAAACTGAATAACTCAGAGCCTCTATTATAAAACAATTATCAAAACATGCCCAACCAAATCAAAGATTGAAGGCACTAAAAGTGGGAAAACACAGGGTTCGCAGCGGAAGTGAACATAAAAAAAACTGAAAAAACAAGAACAGGGATTCTAGGGTAGGGGCGGCACCAGCTCCGGCAGTCCTAGCCGGCGCCGGTTGCGCCTTGTCCTAATCCCGAGGTTTTAAAATTTTTACCTCTCCTTCTAGTTCTTAAAGGTGGCTAGACCGAAACGTGTGCAACCACGATAGGTGTGCTGGTAGAAACCTCTGGTACAATTCATGCAAGCCTGCTACTCCGCTTTTGCATGTATGTGAACGCCGAACTCTTGGTCTTCCAGTATATGGCCTGCCTAACTACCGTTTAGTGAACAACTAACAACCTAGGGATTTTTCTAGAGAGAGAGAGAGAGAGAGACGCCTGGCCTTCTCCACAGAGAAGAAGCCGTCTTTTAGACTGTGTGTTCTGTAACAACTGATGTTATTTCCAATCCTCCTGTTAACCTAAATAAAACCCTGGGTTAAACTGGACTAGGCCATTGGACTCTTAGTTTAACCTTTTGGGCTTAATTAATTATTCTAGTTAGAACCAACTTAATGGCCCAGCAAATAATTAATTTTTCCAGCCCAAATAAACCAGTCCAATTAAATAAGCCAAAATCAGTTTAGTCCTAGGTTAATCCCTAATTATTCAAACCGCGCCAAAGCCCTGAATAATTAATTAACCCACTAAACTAATTTAATTAATTCTCTCTCTGCATGGACCTTAATTTTATTCTAGTCCAATAATTAAATCAGACTATTTAAATAAAATAAATTCCCTTTAATTTAATTTAATTCCTTAGCCCGTATTTAATTAGGACTCACGGTCTATACTGGGGACCAAAATACACACCACCTTGGCTACTAAAATGACCAAAATACCCTTGTCATATAAATAGCTATATTTTACATTTTAAATATTTCTTAATATCACCATAAGAAAATATTGACCCCAAGGATAGTGTTGCGTTAGCAAAGTCTCCGACATACAGGTGTAATGACTAAAATACCTCTCTATACATCGCTGTACATTCAGAGAGGAAGAAGTGTACTAACACCTCTCTAAATGACATCTATCATCCTTAGGCCTCTAGTCCAATGATCCACAACTTCTTGGATTCTTTTCGCTTTCCAAGGGAGCTACCCTAAAGCAAATATCCAAGTCATGTTTCCCAGGGCCCTGAATTTTTAGATCATTCAAACAACCACAAGGGGCGGTATAGTATAGAAACTATCTTGGACAAGTCTGTCTTAACTAACTAGTCACACATACTCAAAATGCAAGTATATTAGCCCTACAATAGAACCCCAACTATAGCATATTAAAGTATATGTTTCCAACTTTGTCAGACCACTAACTAATACTCAAGTCATAGAGTACTAGTCCACGCTGTAATGGTAGTAGTCTAGGTTTCTACCATATAGTACTTTTAGAAACCACTACTACAGGTCTTGTTCTACGTATTCAAAATATGCGAATGTCATGAAGTGAGTGGACTACTCACTGGCTAAAGGTAAGCCATTCCCCATTTAGAATTCACAACATAATAACCTAGACATGATAAAATTCCATTCTCATCAATTGGTTAAGAACAAAAGTTTATGTGTTAAATAACCCGTGATTCATACCTTATTGTGAAACACCTCCATTCACATGGACCACTTACCTAAACATAATGGGTCTTTTCCAAATGTAATTGTGCATAATTAAAATTGTAAATTTACAAACAATTTCTGAAAATAAATTCTTTTATTAAAATATTCGATTTTTTACATCAAAAACCTAGTCTAAGAGGGCATACATCCCAACAAAGATCAGATCTTATCTATTACAAGCATAGATCCAGATCTAATGTCACAAGGTATAACATAGCTTAGATTCACATTTGCTTAGATTAATAATCACTATAGCATAATCAGTAATATTCATGCTTATCATGCTAGAATCATTATATAAGCACTCTCATAGCAACAACATATAGATCAAAGCCCAATGTGAATCCCAAAGAAAAAAAGATGAAACCCTGGCCTTGAAGTCAGGGGATCTTTGTAGTAGGAGAATAGATAGAAGATTAGGCCTTTAATTAGCTTGAAGAACGAATAGAAGAGGGAAAGAAAAGAAAAAAAATATCAAGAATAAAGAATTACCTTAAGTAGAGTTTGTTTGAATGAAGAACATAAGAATCTTCAAATGGTTCTAGAATGTATGCGGATGTGTTGGTCAAACCAAGAACTTTTCTTGGTGTTTTAGTTCATTGGGAGAAAAATGTTGTGTAGAAGAAGAAGCCTTGGTATCTTTTGAATATGCACCACAAGAATGTCATTTATGATTCTCGGTTGAGCAATGAAAGGCTTGAAAAATGACCAATTGCTTATTAGAAGCAATATGGCCAAACAACTGAGAGATCTTGTGAGTTTTTGTGTTCTTGTAAAACAAATGAGGGTTGTGTGTTTTTGGTTTGGTGATCTCATGTAAGTGCGTGTGCAGTAGCAAATGGTAGGCCAGGTTTAAGAGAGTTGGAGTTTAATTAAAGAAAGATTATAAAAAATATTAGATAAAAGAACTTAGGATAAATTCCAATATTTTAGGTAGTGTATTATCCCTTATCTTGGAAAGTCCTAGCTATCTCTGCTTACTTGAGAAGAGGAATGAGAAGAAGAAGAAATTGGCAGTTAGGGTGTTCCTTGGGTTGGCTTGCCAAATGAGAGAAATAGAGAGAGTGTGGCAAGATTTATAGGGGGAAAAAAGAGTTTTAATTGAAGGAAAATCTGATTTTTTTTTTTTTAGCAAAAACGCTAGAATAATTAGATAGGATATTATCACTATATTTTAGGAGAGTTCTTGTATGCATTTTAGGAGTCCTAATAGGATTAGAATTGCTACTAGAAATGGCAGATACAAGGATAGATAAAGCTGGAATAATGTGCATAAAAACTAGAGCGAAAAATTAAAAGAAGATAAATACTACTTCGATAGAAATAAAAATTAGTTTTTAATCTAATACATTTGAACTTAAAAAAAAAAACTAATTGTAGGGATTTTATCCCATAGGTAGTGGCGGCTACTAGGGTAGATAATAGCAGAGAATTATCTCCCTAATTAAATAAAAGAATTTGGTAATAGATAATTAGCAATTATATTTGAAGATAAAAATTAGATTTTATGCAAACTAAAAAAAAATCAAGTTGTAGGGTTTCATATACAAAGCGGCGTGTAAGGATGGCAATTTTCCCATTTTAACCGAGGACCCAGGCCCACTTGGCCCAGTTAGACCTAGGATTCCCCAATTTTAATTGTGGTCAGGGCTGGGGTGGGCTTCATTCCTTAGCTCGCCAGCTAGGGGCGGGCCGGGGACGGGGATTGCATGATTCCCACCCCCGGCCCGCTTGGATCACTCTACATATATTTTATATTATATGTATTATATATATATATATATATATGTATATTATACTATATATATATATATATTATATTATGCATATAATATATAATATATATATATATATATATCTATATTGTATATATACATATATAATACATAATCAACCTCTATATGTATGTATATATATGTATGTCAATTATGTATGTGTTATATATGTATACATACTATATGTGTATGTATATATATACTATATAAATTATAGGCAGATTATATATGTGTATAAAATAAAATAGAATAGAATAGAAAAGAATAGGGAAAAAGAAAAAAAAGAAAAAATGATTAATTATCAATTTTACTCTTATTAATTTAGTGATATAATTAATACGTGAACCATTAGAAATCACCACAAAAGTTTTGGAAATGATTAAAAAGTTTTGAAGAAAAATATATTGGAGGCTAAGAAATTTTTTCAAAAAAAAAATTTATAAATATTTTCAAGTCCAAACGGGCCCCTATTTCCTCGTTGTGCAAAGACTGGGGATTGTTTTGTCCCCAGCGGGCCGGGGGCGGGAATCCCCTCCTTTCCCCAAGGCAAGGAAGGGCCGAGGATAGGGAAATAGGAGGGTATGGATGGGAAGGGCCAGGATTTTTAGTCCCCCACTCGGCCTGGCCCCATTACTAGTCCTAAGTGGCGGCTATCCTAGGTTTAGCAATAATTAATCCCTTTTAAAATAGGTAGAGGGATATTGTTCTAAAGATAAAGTTCTAGTTATTTAAATAAATAAATTAAATATTGATAAATGCAATTTTGAAAGAAATTTAAAAGGTAATTTCCAAGTTTTATCTTTAAATATCACAAAGGAATCAAATTCCTATATTTTAGGGATAAATCCCCAATAATGGCGGCTAGGGTAGTATTTTGGCCAAGAAGAAGAAAAAGAACAAGCACAAATTGAGATTCGAACAACGGTCTCCAAGAATTGAACACCAAGCTTTAACCACAAGACCATATCAATCCTTGTTTAAATATTCTCCAACAAACTCTTTTCACCCTCATCCACTACATCTTATATTCTCATATTAAATTCTACTCCTCAAAATACTACTCCGACTAACCCAAATCATAGTACCACTAAAGCCCACTAAGTAAATACACATATAAGCAAACACAATAAACAAATACCCATATATAAATGCATTAAAACATCTTTTCCTCAAACGATATGTCATCCAATGCCCAATACCCCATATGTGTAAGCGTGGTTCTAGGTGGGGTATTACAATACCACTATACAATCTAACCAACTCCTCAATTTATCCACTACTAGTATAATCAAATTTTAATCTTCCACCAATATATGTAGTACAACACTACCAAAAATACCGACATAAGACTAAAATAGAAACTCTACAATGACAATAACAACCAAAATCCTCAAAAATGCACAACATCATGACAACTACTCCTCTCACTAAACTAAAAATTCCACAACAAATTCTCCTCAATCCATAATAGTTCATTATAAACCTAGGGGGTGAATAAGGTTTATGGCCAACAAATGTAGATTTTCAAAGTCTTTTAAAAATTTAAAGAAATAACCAAGCAATGTGTGTGTGTGTGTGTGTGTGTGTGTGTGTGTGCCAAATAGCTGAAATTCTGTGAAACTTTTGAGTGTGTAGTCAAGAATCTTTCAATAACTGCACTCAGTGATGTGAAGAGTAACTGTATTAAAGTTGGTCAAGCAAAGCTTTAACAACCATTTTCACCTTGCTACATAAAGATCTTAAATCAAATCAGTGAATGTAAAGAATTTTTCAGATCGAATGAGTAGTAAGATCGCATAAATAAATTTCAGAATAAATGCAAGAGAATAGACCCAATGATTTATAGTGGTTTGATCCTCAAATGATCTATATCTACTACCTTAAGCACACACTTAAGGATTTCAACTTAACCACTAAAACCTTTTTTCCAAATTAATGGTAGTAGGCAATACCAATATTACAATGGAGGGTTACCACACTTGGTTTTACTCCTAACCTCTATACACTCAATAATTAAGGCTTACCCCAACTGAGTTTTACCTTCCGAACTTTGATCTAATTCAAATTAAAGAGAGAATGAAAAAATAGCTCACAGATTGAGTAGATATGTATCAACTGGAGCAGCTTTACCTTTTTACCTTTTGAACAATAGATCTTACTTTGAAGCACAATATAGATGAGGAAATTTTGTTTTTCAAGAGTGTTAGGATGTTTCTGAAAATTTTAGCACATGTCCCTTTCTGAAAGTCGCATTTTAAATGGCCTTTATAGGGGGAAAAAATCAAAGTTACAACGGCTACTAATGGCTAGCTATTTCTATCAGGTTTTGCAGGATTTTGGATGCATAAGGTGAAAAATTGTGCATTCGAAAGGTGCATTTGAAATAGCCCTTTATGCTAAGGAGTATACTTGGAACAACTTAAGATTTTGGCACTTTGGAAACAGACTTGGATGAGAGTTTTAGATTTCGAGGTTTGATCAAAATAACTTAACCAGGTTTTTATAAAATAAAAAACTTTTCTTCTAAAAATTCTTTTTATGATAAAAAATTGGATTACAAATACCCTCTTTTGAAATGACTTCTTGTGCTTCGACATGAAATAAATTGAACTTAAGGTAAAGAGATATAGGAAATACAAGTAATACCTTTCCCATAATTTCCTAGTCTATAATGTTGGAATATACGCCCAAAATGTACTATGTATTTCTGTATTTTAGAAATTAATAAAATTTTCATTCATTAATGGTTGTTTGTTTACATATATTAGCACATTAAAGGTCTAAGTGTGTTAGTAAGTAATCTACGTGATTGGGCTGTACTTTTACAGTAAGGTGTAGATTATGGACTACTAACACATAAACGAAAAATTATTTTTGATCGATTGATGAAGTTGAACACTTTATCAAGGTTTAGATTATTACACTATAGTTTTCAAGTGTGGAATGGTTTACCTTTAACTAGTGAGTAGTTCACTCACACAAATAGTGTAATCATATTCGGAATACGTGAACTGGACCATGCGATAATCATCTTTAGTAAAGTACTAAAAATAAATAAAAATTGGTTTACCACAGCTACTGTGTGGATAACTACCCTATGACTTGAGTATAAGTTGGTGGTCTAGTGGAATTGGACTTGTACACTTTGATGTATGTTGGGTGTCTTATCGCAAGGCTAATAACCTTGTACGTTGGGTGTACATCTCTAGTTAATTAAGACAAACATACATAATAGAGTTTCTATGCTTCATTGCTTGAAGAAATCACTCCCTTGTGATTGTTCGGGATAATTTAATAATCCAGGGCCTTGGAAAACATGACTAAGTATGTACATTTTTTGATAGCTCCCTATGATAAGTGGATACATACTGGAAGTCGTAGATTATCGGACTAATTATCAAAGGATGGTAGATGTCATTGAGAAAGATGTTAGTATTATTTTTCTATCTCAATGATGGATGTTACAAAGATAGGTATTTTCATCATTACACCTGTAGGTCAGAGACACTGCACTTACAATATTATTCTCCAGGTCAATATTTACAATTGGTGATACATGAAATATTTAAAATGATTAAAATACAACTATTTGTTAGCAGGGGTATTTTGGTCATTTTAGTAGCTAGGAATAATATATTTTTGGTCTCCAGAGTAGCTTAAATAACCTTAGTAACTTTATTTACTAAACGAGCTTATTGGGTGAATTTAATATTGGAAGAATTATTCTGGGGTCCAATTATTTATTTATTTAGGCTAGAATAATTAATTGAGCCTATTTAATTAATTAGTTTGTTACTTAATTATCTTAGGTAATTTTATATTAGGCCCAAGTAGTTTAATTAATTAATAAAAGAGCTAATTTAATTAATTAGTTTATTAATTAATTATCTTGGTTACTTTTTAGTATTGGGCCAAAATTAATTACTAAGGGAGCTAGTTAATTAGTGATTGGACTAATTAAGAGAGTATGACCCATCAAGGTTTTGATGGAAGTAGCCATGAAAAAAGAAAAGAAAAGAAAAAAAGAGGAAAAGGAAACCAAGGAATTTAGGTGGCTGATTTTGTTTCTAAAAAGAAAAAGGAAAGATAATAATTTTAAATAGGTGTCTCGTGTACAATTTTAAGGTTGACCGAAATTGGTATTGGAAAGAGTTTTCGTTGTTTTCTTTGAAAAGAAAAATAGCCACCGGTTTTCTTTGGGTTTTGTTTCCTTCGTTTTCCCCCTTAACATTAGCTCTTCTATTTTGTTCCAATTTTTCTTCACCCTAATTCTACTTTCACTAGTAGAGTTCTATAGTGGTTAGAGAATACTCTGGAAGGTTAGAAGTGTTTGATGCAAAGGAGTTGACAGTTAGCTGGTGTCCTTGCAGAACAAGTAGATGTTCCTGTTCAACAAGCTGTTGAACTCGAATCCGACTCCGGTTATTAAAGTTAATCACCCCAAAAGTAAGTATTTCTAGACTTTAGCTTGGAAAAATTTTTAATTTTCCATCTGCCACTGTGTATTTATTTTTCCCGACATCCTTTAAGTGATATCAGAGTCATGGTCAAATCTAGGAGCATGCTTAGGGTTAATAACAGGAAAAAGGTGGTTCCTTTACTAAAAAAATATAATCTTTGTGATTTTATGGATCCTTCATGGTTTTTGATATCGGTAGATTTTGTGTACGCCTTGTGCGTGGAGGCATAGGCACTTGTAATTTATTTTTTAATCGCTTTCATAGAAATCGTGTACGTCTCATTTTGAAAGGCACAGGCATTTGAAATTGTATTTCAATTTATTTATGATTTTTCTAAAATAATAATAATAAATTAATTGGTTCCTGAACAAAAAAAAAAAACCCTGAAGAATATTGTATAGAAAATAAAAAAAATGGAAGCTGCCGAGAAGACCACCGCGCGCAACTTGGGAGAATTGTCTCCTGGAGTTGTTTGGAAGCTACAGGGAAAAGGCCTTGATCCTTTAGAGGCTTAGTATAAGCCTGCTAAGGATGTGAATTGGTCAAAAAGGCTTGCATGGTGACAAAAAAAAAAAAAAAAAACGCAAGTCACGTGGTCTGAAGCTCCAGGAAGTCATGATCAAGGCCAAAAGGCCTTGATCCTTGGGAGGATGTTGCAGAGCCTCCTAAGGCTTGCTAAGCGGAAAAAGATAAAATGGTTGGTGGTTCAACAGTTCGGTTCATGGGTTATTTGGTCTTCTTGTTTTTTTATTCATTTTATTTTTCTTATATTTTCTTTTCTTTTGGGGCCCATATCACACGAGGTTATTTTTTTTGCAATAGTTTATTTATTGTGATAAATAATTTTGCATGAAAATGGTTAGTAAAGGGGAACCACCTTATAATTAAACAAGATCATTTTAATTTCATTATTATTATGATGTTTAATCCATTATTTGGTCATATAAGAATTAAAGGTTAGAAATAGTGTGTAAAATATTTTATTTTTTGGAGCATGTTCTATTATATTTAATTTTGTGATTAAATGCACAAAGGTTTTTGAGAAATTAATTTTTTCTCTTGATAAAACAATTAAGGAGAATATTTTAATTTGGAAGTATGTAATTTAAAAATAAATTCATGAATTATTCTTCTAAAGTGTTTTATCCTTAACATAGAGAATAATTTTGAATTTAAGTATTTTAAATTGAGTTCCTAGAAAATGGTTTTAACTTAAGTAGTGAAATTAAAAATTCATGATTGATTTTCTTAAAGGGTTTTATCCTTGACATAGACAATAATAGTGGAATTTTTTAGATTTACACTAAACTTAATAAAAAAATAATTAATTTTAAAGAAATATTTTTTTTCCTAAAAATCTATTTTTCTCAAAAGATTAAGTGGGAGAGGGGTTCTAACAGCCCCATAGCTTCCATCACGAATTCCTATTGGAGATTGTGGTTATACTTGTGTTATTCTGAGTATGACCCCCTATAGGATGGATTTCCACGAGAATCTAGTTCTGATGGAGGAATTATAATTAAATCCTAGGATAAGTGTAAGTGTCGGCCAGCCTATCATTGTAGGCATTAATACTGGATTATCCGTAGGTAGTGAGAGTAGTGGCCATCCTATCGATAGAACTATTTTTGAATCATTACATATTAAGGAAGTTTAATTTGGGATGATTATACACTTAACTTAGAAAATTGTTAACCTTCCTATGAAACTCTGTCAATTTTTCTAAGAGCCAAATTGTTCATATTTTTGAAAATGATTTTAATAGGTTAACCATATCATGGAAATAATATGATGTTTCAAATATGCATTTTTATATGTGTTTTTAAAAAATAAATTTTTTTTTATGAATGAAGGTTTTTTTCCAAATCAACAGAAATGTTTGGTTTCAATCCTTTGTCCATTATTTTCTAGGAGAATAAGTTACATAGACCAAACTATGTGGACTGAAAAATGAATTCGAACATAGTACCCATTGTGGAGGAGTACAAGTATGTTTTGACTGAACCCTGTCCAGAAATTGGGGAAGATTCTACGGACCAAGATCGTGAGGGGGAGAAGGCATAGAAGAACGCTGATGAAATGGCTTGATGCTAATGTTGGCTTCCATGTCCTATGTTCTCCAGCTAAGCATGAGAACATGCCTACTGCATATGACATTGATGCTTTGTTGCACACCATATTTGCTGACAAGAGTCTACCCACAAGGCAGGAAGCTCTTAGAGCAATCATGAACACTAGGATGGCTTATGGGGCATCGGTTCGCGAGTATATGCTTAAGATGATTGCCTACTTTGAAGAGGTCGAGGTCCTATGGGTAATAATTGATCCCGAGAGCCAAATTGATATGGTTCTTCAGACTTTGCCAAAATCATACTCTCACGTCAAGTTAAATTATAATATGAATAAGTTGAGTATGTCTTTGCCAGAGTTGATGAAGGAACTTCAAGCTGCAGAAAAAATTATGAAGCCTGACTTAAAAATTTTGGTTACTCTTTTTGGTTCATCTTTTAAAACTGGGCATAAGCCCAAGAAGTTCAAAAAAAGATGGCCCGGAACAAAGCAGGGGCCCAGCCCAAGGCATCCAAGCCCAGTCTATCTAAGCCTAGCAACAAGTCTAAGGGCAAGCGTTTTAAATGTGGGAAGAAAGGGCACTTCAAAAAGGATTGTCCAGACTTCTTGGTTGAGTCCTCCTTAGGTATTGCTCTTTACTTAGAGTCAATTTTAATGATTGGATTGTCATCCACTTAGATTGTTGATTTTAGAGCCACTGACCATATCTGTAACTCCTTGCAGGGGTTCAGCAAGATAAGGCAACTTAGTAAAGGAGAGCATGGACTTAGAGTAGGTAATGGACAACAAGTGTCAGCTGAAGCAGTGGGAGACTTAGAGCTATTATTTGATTGTAATAGGGTTTTAATTTTGAAAGATATTTTATATATTTCTAGTTTTAAACAAAATTTAGTTTCAGTTTCTAAATTGATTAATCAAGGATATCTTGTTTCTTTCTATTCTGGTATTTCAATCAATAGAAATGGAAATATTATTTGTTTTGAAAATAAGTATGGGAATCTTTTCTATATTAATCATATTAATTGTCAAATAAATAATACTCAGAAAAAACCTAATAATAAGAAGAGGAAGGCAATATCAAACAACTCTTATTTATGGCACTTGAGATTAGGACATATAAATCCTAATCGAATTCAAAGGTTAATCCAAAATGGGACTTTGGACTCATTGGAATTGGATGAATGGCCTCAGTGTGGATCTTGTCTTAAGGGTAAAATGACCAAAAGGTCCTTCATTCAAAAGGCGGAAAGGGCCAAGGAAATATTAAAGTTAGTTCATACTAATGTTTGTGGTCCTATGTTTTCACCAGTTAGAGAAGGTTATCATTACTTTAGCACATTCAAAGATCACCACTCATGTTTTGGTTATGTTTACTTGATAAGACACAAGTCTGATTTTTTTGATATATTCAAGGAGTTTAAGACTGAGGTGGAGCGCCAAACGGGTAAACTAATTAAAAAGCTAAAATCGGATCGTGGTGGAGAATATCTCCTTGGTGAATTCAAGGATTACTTGGCACATTAGGGCATAATATCTCAACTAACTGCACCTGAGACTTCCCAGCAGAATGGAGTGGCTGAGAGAAAAAATAGACTTTGATGGAAATGGTCAGGAGCATAATGAGCTATGCAACTCTTTCTATTTCTTTTTGGGGATATGCTCTTGAAACAAGAACATATATTCTGAACATAGTGCCTTCCAAGTCAGTACCTAGGATACCTTATGAGATGTGGACAAGATGAAATCCCAGTATGAATAATCTCAAAGTATGGAGTTGTCTAGCTTATGTACTAACTAAAGGAAGTAAACTACACTCAAGATTAGAATTATGCTATTTTGTAGGGTATCCAAAAGGAACAAGGGGCGGACACTTTTATCATCCCCAAGAGCAAAAGGCACTTATAAGTACTCATGCTAGGTACTTGGAAGATAAACAAAGTGTATATACTAAGGTTTTGAGTAATGTGGAATTGGAAGAGAAGTTGATTAGCACTTCAACTTCTAGCACCCCAATTAAGGAACCAAGAGAGACATAACCTGATGTTCCCATACTGACCGAGTCACGTCGTAGTGGGAGGATATCTTGGGTTCTTGAGAGATGGAGTGGTGAGGCTTTTGAAGTCATCTCCAACCATCAGGAACAAGAGCCTACTAGATATGATGAAGCCATTATTGATGTGGATATAGATAATAGCAAACTGCAATGGAAACTAAGATTGAGTCTATGTATCTCAATCAAGTCTGGGATCTTGTTACTATACTTGAATGGATTAAACCCATATGATGTAAGTGGGTATACAAGAGAAAGAGAGGTATGGATGGAAATGTGGAAACCTTTAAAGTATGGTTGGTCGCAAAAGGTTATACTCAGAAAGAATGGATCAATTATGAGAATACCTTTTCACTTATTGCCATGCTTATGTCTATACACATTCTCTTGTCCATCACATGTCACTACGACTACGAGATATGACAAACGGATGTCAAGATAGCCTTTCCTAATAGATATCTTAGCGAAGACATCTATATGTCCTAGCCTGAAGGCTGAGACATATATGTCTACGAGATATGACAAATGGATGTCAAGACAACCTTTCTTAATGGCTATCTTAACAAAGACATCTATATGTCCCAACCTGAAGGCTTTATTGCGAAAGGCCAAGAACATATAATTTATAAGCTTAAGAAGTACATTTATGGACTTAAGCAAGTATCACGAGCATGAAACATGCATTTTGATGAGACTGTAATGTCATATAGTTTCATACAAAACGTGGATGAACCATGTGTATATAGAAAGTCATATGGGAACAATGTGTCCTTATGGTACTTTATGTAGATTACATTCTATTCATTAGAAATGATATAAGGACATTATCATCTATAAAGGTTTGGTTGTCAAGTCAATTTAGCATGAAGGATATAGAAGAAGCTAGTTACAATCTTGGTATTAAGCTTCTTAGAGATAGGAATTAAAGAATGTTAGGCTTATCCCAATTAGCTTATATTGACAAGATACTGGCTATGTTTAGCATGGATCAGTGCAAAGGGGAAATCATACCCTTTAGACATGGATTGACTTTATCTTCCAAGTAGTGTCCTAAGATACGGAAAAAAAAAAAAATGAGAGGATGAGTTGGATTCCTTATGCCTCGGTAGTGGGAAGTTTTGTGGATGCCATGCTTTGTACTAGACCGGATATCTATTTTTTTATAGTAGGCATGGTTAGCAGGTATCAGTCAAATCCTCGAGAAGAACATTGGCAAGCTATAAAGCATATACTCAAGTATCAAAAGGGAATAAGGGATTATATGCTAGTTTACAGAGTTGATGGCTTAGTTCTACCGATTACACGAACTTAGATTTTCAAATGGATAAAAATGAAAGAAAATATACTAGTGGATATGTCTTCACTTTTTCTAGAGGAGTTATTTCATGGAAGAGTATAAAGCAATCTTACATTACTGATTCAACCTTGGAAATTGAGTATATGGCAGCTTCAGAAGCTTCTAAAGAAACAGTTTGGCTCCAAAAGTTCCTCACAGAACTTAGAGTTATGTAATACATGGACAAGCCCATAACAATATATTGTGACAATTTTGGAGTTGTATCACTATTTAAGGAACCAAGAAATCATAGGAAGGGTAAGCATATTGAAAGGAAATATCACTTGATCCGGGAGTTCATCTAGAAACAAGAGATAGTGGTTGATCAAATTTTCTCAACAAACTATTTGGTAGACCCATTTACCAAGCCTTTGATGGGGAAGGTGTTCAAAAGACACTTGGACGTCAAGGGGTAGGTGCATATCAACTATCATAATCTATTTAGTGCAAGTGGGAGATTGTTAGAATATATGCCCAAAATGTACTATATATTTCTGTATTTTGGAAATTAATTAAAGTATCATTCATTAATGGTTATTCGTTTACATATATTTGTACATTAAAGGTCTAAGTGTGTTAGTAAGTAATCTATGTGATTGTGTCATGCTTTCACATTAAGGTGTAAATTATGGGCTACTAACACATAAGTGAAAATTTATTTTTGATCGATTGATGAAGCTGGACACTTTTTCAAGGTTTAGATCATTACACTATAGTTTCTAAGAGGGGAATGGTTTACCCTTAACCAGTGAGTAGTTCACTCGAACCAATAATGTAAGCGTATTCGGAATACGTAGAACTGGACCACATGGTAATCATCTTTAGTAAAGTACTAAAAATAAATAAAGATTGGTTTATCGCAACTACTGCGTAGACGAGTACCCTAGGACTTAAGTATAAGTTGGTGGTCTAATAAAGGTAGACTTGTACACATTGATGTATGTTGGGCGAGGTCTTGTCGCAAGCCTAATAACCTTGTACACTGGGTGTATATTTCTAGTTAATTAAGAAAAACTTATACAATAGAGTTTCTATGCTTCACTACGCGAAGAAATCATCCATTTGTGATTGTCTGAAATAATCTAATAATCCAGGGCCCTGGGAAACATGACTAAGTATGTACATTTTTAGATAGCTCCCTACGATAAGTGGATACATACTGGAAGTTATGGGTTATCAGACTAGTTATCAAAGGATGATAGATGTCATTGAGAAAGGTGTTAGTACTATTTTCCTATCTCAATGACAAGTGTTACATAAAGAGGTTTTTTCGTCATTATACCTGTAGGTCAGAGACACTGCACTTGCAATATTATTTTCGGTGTCAATATTTCTATATAGTGATAAATAGAGTATTTAAAAGGATTAAAATACAACTATTTCTTAGCAGGGGTATTTTGGTCATTTTAGTACCAAGAATAATATGTCTTTTGGTCTCTAGAGTAGCTCAAATAATCTTAATAAATTTATTTACTATATGGGCTTATTCGGTGAATTTATTATTGGAAGAATTATTCTAGGAGTCCAATTATTTATTTATTTAGGCTAGAATAATTAACTAGGCCAATTTAATTAATTATTTTATTAATTAATTATCTTGAGTAATTTTATGTTGGGCCCAAGTAAATTAATTAATTAATAAAAGAGTCATTTTAATTAGTTGGTTTGTTAATTAATTTTCTTGGGTAATTTTAATATTGGGCCCAGGTGGATTAATTAATTAATAAGGGAATTATTTAATTAGTCATTGGACTAATTAAGAGAATATGGCCCATCAGGGTTTTCATAGAAGCAGCCATGTAAAAAAAAAAGAAAAAAAGAAAAAAAGAGGAAAAGGAAGCAAAGGAATTGAGGTGGCTGATTTTGTTTCTAAAAAGAAAAAGGAAAGCTAATAATTTTATATAGGCATCTCATGTGCAATTTTAAGGTTAACCGAAATTACTATTGAAAAGAAAAATAGCCACTGATTTTCTTTGGGTTTTGTTTCTTTCATTTTTTCCCATTAATTTTAGCTCTTCTGTTTGGTTCCAATTTTTCTTCACCCAGTTTCTACTTTCATCAGTAGAGTTCCATAGTAGTTAGAGAAGATTCTGGAAGGTCAGGAGCTAGCAAACATGGTAAGAGTTTGATGTGAAGGAGTCGATGATTAGCTGGTGTCCCTACAAAGAAGTAGATGTTCGTATTCAACAAGTACCGTCGAACTCGAATCCGACTCCAATTATTAAAGTTAATCGCCCTAGAAGTAAGTATTCCTAGACTTTGGCTCAGAAGAAATTTTAATTTGTTATCTTTCACTGCATATTTATTTTTCTTGTGATCTTTCATATAATTCTTCACAAGTCTTCTTAGTATGCAACTCCATTAGGTAGGATCTTGACATAATCAATCCTTCTTAGACTTCATCATCTATGAGTTGCTTTGCAATCTAACTTTTGAGACTTTGAAGTACCGTGGTCAAATATGCCATAATCTAAAAAATCCTATCAAATGCACATCACACATGTTAGTCAATATAAATGTTTTTCATTTATCAAAATATAAGAGAAAGCCCTTTGGGCTAACAATCTTCCCCTTTTTGAATGACGACAAACTCGATGGACAAGGAAAACAATGTAAGCTTGTATGAAAATTTTAAACTGAGAGATATAAGAGTTTATATTTATTTGATGCACGATCTCTTAACATAAAGCTCAAAGAGTAATTATGAGTTAAGGTTAGAAAAATTTAAGCGTAGTCTTATAAATTGGGTTCAATGAGGCTATGACCTTACCAACTTCCGTATCCTTCTTTCTTCCGTGAAAGGACTATTTAACTAGGAAATAGCCATGTAATGGTCATTAGATATAAAATATGATACATCAAAGATAGAACACAAATATATATATATATATATATATATATGTACATATGGAGGTGTAAAAAAGAGAATATATTTATTAATGCTTCCTCTTTCTATATGCCTATGAGCAGTCGATAGAAAGATACTTATATTATGCATTGGCAAATAAAACTGGAATTGTGATTTTGGACTTCCAAAAAGTGTGTAAAAAAAATCTAGATATACAACCTTTGTAAAAATGTTGTTCGGACTGGGATTTTGGATTTAGAATTACTCCCCTATATCTATGTAGGCTCTTGTTAAACAATGGTGGGCTGTTTGTTAAAGATCCTTCAATGTCCAATAGAAATGAAGTCTTTGCCATCTAGATCTTTCCTAAAGGACTGTTAGCCGAAGACAATGTAAACCTTGGGTGGGGGGGGGTGTTGAATAAGGTTTATGACAAACAAATGCATATTTTTAAAGCCTTTTGAAAATTTAAGGAAATAACCGAGCAATGTGTGTGTGCCGAATAGCAAAAATTATGTGCATCTTTTGAGTGTATAGTTAAGAATCTTTCAGTAACTCCACACAATGATGTGAAGAGTAACTATATTAAAGATGGGTAAGTAAAGCTTCAACAACCGTTTTCACCTTGCTACATAAAGATCTTTAATTAAATCAGTGAATGTAGGGAAGAGTACAATATTTTTCAGATCAAATGAACAGTATGATCACAAAAATAAATTTCAAAACAAATGCAGGAGAATAGATCCAATGATTTATAGTGGTCCAATCCTCAAATAATCTACATCCACTATCTTAAGCACACACTTAAGGATTTTAACTCAACCACTAAAATATTTTTCAAAATTAATGGTGGTAGGCAACACTAATATTACAATAGAGGGTTACCACATTTAGTTTTACTTCTAACCTCTATATACTCAACAATCAAGGCTTATCCCAACTGGTGTTTACCTCCCGAACCTTGATCTAATATAGATTAAAGAGAGAATATAGAAATAGCTCAAGCAGTTATATATCAACCAGAGCAGCTTTACCTTTTTACCTTTTCAACAATAGATCTCACTTTGAAGGACAATGTAGATAAGGGATTTTTTGTTTTTCAAGAGTATTAAGAAGTTTTGAAAGTATTAGCACAAGTCCCTTATGGAAAGTCACATTTTAAATGGCTTTTATAGGGGCAAGAATCAAAGTTACAACGGCTAGTAACGACTAGTTATTTTTGTCAGGTTTTGCAGGATTTTGGATGCACAAGGTGAAAATTGTGAGTCCAAAATAGCACTTTATGCCAAGGAGTATACTTTAAACAACTTTAGATTTTGGCATTTTGGATTTCGAGGTTTGTTCAAAATAACTCAACCAAGTTTTTATAAAATCAAAAACATTTCTTTTAAAAATTCTTTTTATGATAAAAAACTGGAATAAAATACCCTCTTTTGAAATGACTTCGAGTACTTCAATATGAAATAAATTGAACTTAAGGTGAAGAGATATATGAAATACAAGTAATATCTTCACCATAATTTCCTAGTCAATAATTCTTCACGAGTCTTCATGGTATGCAATTCATTTAGGTAGGATCTTGACTTGATCAATCCTTCTTGGACTTCATCATCAATGAGTTGCTTTGCAATCTAACTTTTGAGACATTGAAGAACTGTGTTCAAACATGCTATAATCCAAAAATTCCTATCATATACACTCACCATACATATTAGTCTACATCAATGTTTGTCATTTATCAAAACATAGGAGAAAGCCCATTGGGCTAACAGTTCATAACAGCAACACTTTCATCCTACCAACACTAATATAAAAAATAATAATAAAATTCTCCAACCAACAATAATAATCCATAACAACATAAAAAAACTAAATTAATAAAATCTATTGTATAGACAATTTCCCAAAACAACATCCACAATAATAATACAATAATGTATAGCGACACAAAATATTAAAACCTAATACAATTTGTTGATCTCAATGACTAAAAATAATGAACAGAAACAACATACAAATAAGGTATAAAAATGAAAAGAAATCTACATTCAAGTAATGGTTAATATTATATATATATATATATATATATATATATATATATATACATAGACATACACACACACACGCACAAAAGTATTTACACTAAAGAATTAGTAATATTCAGAAATACATACATGGCTAAATCAATAAAATCCAAACTTTCATGATATTATTCTTGTTCCCTAACAACGGCGCCAAAAACTTGTTATGTGATTTGGAATGTGGGAAATAGTACCAACACTTATAAACATAAATTAAGTTCTAAATTAAAATAACAAACACATTCAAACAACACAAATGAGCAAGTATACCTATAGTGTAGTATAGCGTATAATGGCAAGTATAGAAGATCCTCAGGGAAGGGATAAAGATACTACTACTAACTCTTTTTCTATTGTTTAGCTTATCGAATTAATGAAATAATACTAACTACAATAGGTGCGAACATGGAGAATAAACACAACCCCAGCAAGATTGACATGAGAAAATCAAAGATAAGAAAAGGAGTGAAAGATATAAACTTGTCAAGAATTCCCCTAAATTAGCCAAATATCAAATTAAATCCAAGATAGCTAAATTTTCAATTCTAAAACCAGCAAATATGCTAAATAAACTTGTTTGAGAATTTTTGCTTCACTCAGTCAATTCTTCTCAACTTTCTTTCATCAAATACACAACAAATAACTTTTCTATGTCAACCTTAAAAAAATTTCAACCTTTTCAAAATTATTTTTACTTCAGTAAAAAAAATCCAACAAAAAATGCATTCTTCAGTTCCGTTGCCAAAAGAACACTCCACAGACCATTCATGACATCATCATTCCCATGATGTCTTGAAAAACTATACTGAGCCATAAGCATGGCTGTTTTTTTTTTTTTTTTCCAAACAATATTTTGGAAGGAATTGAAAACAACATCTATCGAGAGACCATGAAAAAAATCTACAACATGTTGAACAGATAAAAACCTAACTCTCTCTGCTATTACAAGAAATATAGTAGGCTTCATTTAAACATGAATGGAAAGTATCCAAGGTATATGATAAAATTCTTGAACGAGTTGAAAAGATGACAAGATGTGCTAGCTTTTGAAACTTAGCTTGTCTCTTCTTCCGTTTACTTTTCATTGTCATTTTTACTTTGTTGACAAAGATATCTGCCAATTCTTTAGAATCGTCCATTTTTGAATTCTTGATTTTGGCTTTCACTATTTTTGCATCTTCATCATCTGTTAAAACCACAATATGGATAGGTGCCAAGCTATGCACACGATAAGGTACTATAGTTTTGAGGGTGCTAGACAAGATTTCTAGCCTTCTTTCAGTGAATTTACATGTATATATGCAGGTTGAGACCAATAAGAAAATGATCTTGGATTCAGTTGCATAGGCCATTATCTTGAATTTAACCTATGGTTTTGCTCCCATTCCAACACCTAACCCGTTCTTGGCACTCAATGCCATGAATTCTTTACCGTTCTCAAGCTTCCATCTGAATTCCCTTTTTGTCATCAATCTCAAGAGTCCATTCTGGAAATTTGCCTCCAAATCTATGCAACAGCACTGAAGCTTGTTCTCTAATTTCCACAAACACCTTCCAAGGAGAGCCTGTGACTCCTCGATTGACTAATAGCTTGCTTGCTGTTTATACACATTGTTAAGATGGCACACGAGAATGTTGTTAGGAATATGCCCTAGAGTCAATTTATACTTATAATATTATCGTTATGTTTTATTTAATAATATGAGGTTTTCCTTTCCATGAATAGTGCATTTTATTTTGTGGTCATCAAGTATGTGACTTGATAGTAAAACCCAACAATGAATACAATAACTATTCTAAAACTATCCATGATCGATTATTATTATTGGAACAATAATAAATTAAGATTAGTATGTTTGTGACTTGACGGTTATGCTTTACTGGTCATGGATATTTGTGATATCAAGTTAAAACATAAATAAATGTTAGAGAATATTGTATTGGATATGATCCACTGTGAGAGTTCTTCATGGAACATGTCATAAGTACTTTCTTGCTATAATGATATTAAAAGTCCTTCGACCTAAATTCATCATAGTTTTCTACTTGATAAATTCTATATTTTGATGTTGTCTAAAGTTGTTTTTAACCAGAAAATAAATTAGACTACTGTTGGATATAAAATGAATCAAGGAGAGGAATATGCTTGATATTGAAGGAATTTGTTCCTCTCAATTATGGGAGAAATATCCATGGGCCCCTTGATAAGTTAGACTGTTAAAATGCATGGACGTGCTCGATTATATCAATCTCAAATATTGATATCATTTGTTTGAACAGTCTACTATAAAATCAAGAAATAATTGATTAAGCTTAATAAAGATGACATGTTCCATGCTTTATGCTTAATCTGGATATCGTGTGACAAAAGGACAAGATATAAAAATGTGGTTTGGTTCAAAGAGATCACTAATCTTCATTTAACCTGGATAGTAACAATGTTTTGCTAGAAACTGCTTATAACTTTTGGGCCATTTAAATATGATTTCGGCACACTACCAGTGTTAAATGAACCTATAGGGTCACACAATAAGCGAACTAGTTAGGTTATTTTTCTGATAACCAGATTTGATGAATTTGGAAATATATCTAAGTTGATCGAACTTAGAAAATTTACCAGATACAATGAATCTGGAAATATGTCCACATTTGATGTATCTGGGTGATGTCCAGATTATAAGAATCTGACTCGGTAACTTAATTAGTTAAATTACAGAGATAATGGCAGAATCTTATCATATCAGTTTTAATTTAATTTGAATTTAAATTAAAATATGATAAGATATTATCAGAGTTTCACTCTGAGAGGCTAAGAGGTTCGGGGGTTTTTAAGAAAACTCTAGCCGTCTTCTCAAAAACTCTGTTCTGTTGAGAATATTCGTGCCTCCATTCACCAGAAAGGAAAAAAAAAAAAAAAAAAACCTCTCAAACCCTAGGCGCTAGCACTCTCAAGGTAATGAGTTAGTTCGTCGTGTGTATCCGATAGAGAACGTTTGCACACTACAGTGTCTGGTGATCGTTCGGGTTGCATGTACAACAGCACAATCAGAATCGAAGGATCTTGATTACGCTGAATGGAGGTAATTCTGTAAACCTTAGATCTTCTTAATCATTTACTTGGGTCCTCGAAAGGGATTCTTGGATGTTTTATGCATTTAGGAGTCCATGAATCCTAACAAATGTGACCTTCTAGATAATCTCGATGAAGGCTTCTATTGAAGAAAACCTTGAAAGCTAACCAAAATTGGCCATTCTAGTTACCAGTTTAGATGATCATATATCCAATCTAGAACTTTGGAATGGATAACTAGGTTTTGGCCTCAACAAGCATACCGCATTAAGATAACTTCACTTATTCGAGTAATCAACTATTAATGCATAGAATAGCCTATAGGAAGGTAGACAGGGATGGGGAAGAGCTTGCAGACAAAGCAGGTTTTTCCCTTATAGATAGAGCTAGTCATACAAAGTAGGAGTCCATTGCAAGAATCAACAATTTCCACCACATCATCTTTCCCTTCCTACTTGAAGAATTACAATGAAGGATCAGCAACCTCACCTACTTCTAATCCAATTATTCCATACCTTTCTCTGAGACAAAAATTATCCTCCAATTCTACTTGCACGAAAACCTCTATAATGCCCTTCCAAGCGATGGCTTTGCAGTTACAAGAAAGTTTGGCTGCAAAAACTTTGATTCTTTTATGAAATCGCCAAAGCTCTTAGAGAGTAGTCTGAATTTGAACAGACTTGGATTTGGCAAACATGAAAAGATCTCCTCCACAAGAACAGTTTTTGAGGGAAAATTTTCAAGGGTGAGGGTATTCTCTGTCTCTCTGACATTAGCATCATACTCGATTGGCCAAAGGTTGTTGCTTCATTTAACATATTTTTCTTCTTCTAACCATTCTAATTTTGTGCTTATGACAACCAATGATGTGTGAAATATAAAAATATATTTAATAGAAAATAGGTGAGTAAAATTTAACAATCAATCAAAACAATCATATTACCTCTTTATAAATAATTGATTCAAATTAGAAAACTAACCTTGTTGGACTTGGAGTGGATCATATATTCATTTTATTTTAAGTTTGATTTTAAATTTTAGGAAGAATGCATGGATTCAACAACTAATTTCTTAATATATTTGGAATGAATAATAAAATTGTCAATATTTTATAAATTAAATTTATTTATATTAAGTATACTTTTTGTTAAAAAAATCAGATTTTTTTTCCTTAAAAAAAACTTCACTTTCAAGTCCACCCATTAACAATAACAAAAGTATTAAATATAACTGAATAGAATAATATTAGTAATAACAAAATTAACAATCCTCCTATTAAACAATATAATATTACTATGAGTAAAACACTTTTTTCTGAATAACTCATTTAACGTTAATTTATAATTAACTCTCTTCTTTACACAAAAATCCAGACGAACCTTTTTCTTTATGAATAGCTTTATTGGCAATTTAACATTGACTTAAAAGCTGCAATTTAGAGGAAACCGATTTTTTTTCTTTCCCTTGACCCGTTTAATGACATACGAGTGATCACATTGTGTGGATTTTGTTTTATTTTTCTGCTGTGCATAAACTATTTTTGCATGATTGAAATCCAACAAAACTTTCTCTCAATGTGCTTGCCCTTCTTATTATTCCTTGACTCCTTACACTGTGATACATCTCCAGAATTGTCACAATATATATTGATAAGCCTACCCATTTGTGGCCTAACTCCAAGTTATATTAGGAACTTCTGAGATAAACTACTTCCTTAGAAGCCTCTGAAAACTACAATCTACTCAGCTCCGTAGTAGAATTAGTTACTAAGATTACCTAACACTTTTTTCTAGTAGAGTTTAACATTAAAAATATGAGCTTTTTAAAAATGTAGTCATCATGTACCGATAAATTTTAAACCCTACTTCCAAATATATAGCTTAGTATAGTAGAAAATAAGGTATCGATTCCACAAGTAGCAATATAAGTGTACTCGATAAGAAAAACAACCAACCAACTTCATTCATATGAAATTATCATTTAAATACTTAACCTAATAAATTATAATGATGTACTATATACAAGTATCAACACGTGATTAGGGAAATTAAATTCGGGAACTATCTAAAACTAATCGTAACAAATTAAGAAAAAAACAATCAAAATACCAAACTTCAAGACCAATTAAGAAATAATTATGTTCTTAGACATATGCGATAGAATCAAGTTATGACAGTTACCATTAAATTGATTACTTTGAGCAATTAGTTTAGAGAAATTTCTTTCTGAATTAAATCTCTTATCTTTGCAAAAGTGGAAAGAATTTCAAACTTCATTCTCAATTTATTCTCAATTGATTGACTTTTTCTTAAAGACATTAGGACTTCAATTAATCAATAATCATAAACCAAGTATAAAGTTGATAAGCACACAAGGCATCACCAATATCAAATTACATATCCAAATAGCCTTGAAAGTATGTAATTAGCTATTATACAACTCCCAATCACTAGTTAAGTAGTTAGCCTCAAAACCTAACAAGTAAATGATGCTACTTAGACAAAGCAATTAAGAGATAAAATTATCTTAGCAATATAATTGTGTAAATTAAAAGGCTAATAGCCATACACAATTAACTCAATAAAATTGATACGCATAAAAATTGGAATTCTATAAACAGTTGAGAGGTAATCTCAATTAGATCAAAGATAGAATCTTTATCACATAAATCTCAAAACCTTAAACTTAACAAAACATAGCCTGAAAATCATGAAAAAAAATCTCTATTGTATGAATACACAGAAATTAAGAACATATAAAGTTGGAAACAAAAAAGAATAAGAGAAAGATTGAAAAATAGAACTTAGAATGCCCACAATATTTTGCCTCCTTGACGACTTCTTATTTTCTTGACCTATTTTGATGCTTTCTCCTAGAGAATTAGGTGTTTGGCGAAGTATATGAATCTCTCCCGAATTTGGACGTCCACTATCTTTATACAAAATCCCTAAACCGTCTTTGATTAAATTTAGGAAGTTTAAACCACTATTGGACTTGTTTAGGACTTTCTAATACCTTCAAAAAACTTGTGGCTTGTAAGCATAGGTGTGCATGAAAGCTATGTATAAATTCTGAACAAACTCTTTCAATGATGGCATGAGATTTATCTTGGCTATGATACCCTAACCAAAACCACCTTTAGTTTATAGGGAAAGTTATGCATGGCATAGAATTCTATGTTACATTTGATAATTTGGACCAATTTTATGAATATGTATGATCTATGAGTTTGTTATTACATGAATTTATTTATTTGGATATAATTGTGTTAGTTGAGCTTTTATTATATTGAGTAGAATTTATTAGAAAGGAATGAAGGGAGTTGAGTTGGAGTTAAGGGAATTTGTTGGAGGAATATTTGCACAAGAGTTGTTGTGGTCTAGTGGTTGAGACTTGGAGGTTATCTCTTAGTGACTTGAGTTCAAATCTCAACTCTTGCAAATCCTTTTCTTTCTTTCCCTTAATTTATTTTCTTTTCCCCACTTTCTCTATACCTTGGCCAAAACTCCCTAGGTTAGCCGCCATCTAGGAGCTTCCAACTCCTAAAATCTAGGAGAGTGATTATCTTAGGTATATTTGATAAATAACAAAAATTCTTTTATGAGGAAAAGAATTAAATGCAAATTAAATTTGTATTATCACTTAGTTTTAATATCTTATCTTAATCTTTTAAAGAATTTCAAATATTGTAAAATCTAAGTTTTAAAGTTATTATATAATTAATTTATTAATAAATAAATAAATGTATATATATATATATATATATATATATATATATATATATATACATCTTCTTTGCTTAAATATTGGCCGCCAACTTTATAGATGATAAATCTCCATATTTTAATTTTCTTTAAAGAGTTTTAATGGAAATAAATGGATAATGCTGATTTTAATTTAAACAATTATCTCTTGGGATTTTAGGATTTTCGAAAATATGGAGATGGGATAAAAATTTCAGCTTTATCTTTACGAAAAACTAGATTTTTATTTTTATATATATTTATCATATAATTACTTAAATTTTTTTAAAGTAATTTAATGTATCAATTAAATTATTTCTTGGAAAATTATCTTAATTTCTTCGCCTAATTTTCTGGAAAAATATCCAGCTTGGCTGCCACCTTGGGAGCTAATCTAGCTCAAATCAAACTCACACAAATATAGGATAAGTGTATCCAAAATAGTTTGAACAAATCAGATTTTATTTGGTAAACAATACTAGAATTTTCCCTTGTTCTTTCTTCATTATTTCGGCCAATACACACTCACACATACACGAAAATTTTAAGCCCTAAATGCACACAAACTTTCTTCTTGTTATGCCAAAACACAACCTGCACATGACCATAGTTTTCCTTCTCATTTTCGTCCAAAACAAGAGCAGAATTTAGCCTTCATTCTTCTCTCATCTTTCTCTCATTTTTAGTGAACTTTAGAACCCAAAATACAGCCATAATCTCCTCCTAAACATTGCTCATTTTTTGCCAACATAGTAGAGGCAAAGCTGCCATGTTCTTGTTGGTTTGTTCAAGTAACCAAAACTAGGTGAAACTCTTCAATACTACAAAACAGCTAAACCTATTCTATTCTTTCTATCACATCCTAAACCTCTCAAACACACGAAATCAAGCAACCTCCCACTCTCTCCATAGTTTCGGCTAGCACACAAGCATACCAAACCAAAACCGAAATCAACTCTCACTCAAGGTAACTCAAACTCTCTTTTACTTCCAAACTTTCTTTTCTACCTAATATTCTCTTCTTCTTCTTCTCCTAGTCCACACCAATTAAAAGGGCTAATTATCCTTCTTTTCCCCTTGTGATTCATGGCCAACCTAGAAGATCTAGGCAAGGCGACACCTTTTCTCTAGTGGACTCAAGACGGTCACCAAAGCATCGAACTCATCATCTTTTGATCTTCGCTACTAAGAGGTAATTTAAGATATCTAACATTTTTAGCAATTGTAGACGAGAAATTTCAAGTCTGCAAATAAGGCAAGAAAAATATCGAAAGATATAAAATATTTAGTAACTATGAAAAGTGGTTACAAATCTCTGAAGAAATCCAAAATTGTAGGATGAATCCACCGAGTCTTCTCATTTTGTAGAAAAAACGTTGATTTGAGGGCTGACGAGCTTGATCTCGGACCGAATAGAATTTGATGACAAACACTTGATTGCCAAGCCTTCAAGACCTATTTGATGCAGAGCAAGATGAACTCCTTGAAATTTGATAAAGTTATGAACCGTGATTTGATAAAGATTTTGAACCTTGATTTTGATAAAGCTTGAATGCTTGAACTTGTTGAAACTTGAGATGTCTCTTGTCTGTTGAAGCTTGATTGAAGTTTGAGATGCCTCTTCAAGATGCCTTTGTTGTTGAAGATCTGGGGTGCCTTGAACTATTGAGAGAAGACCCAATTTATAAGCAAAAAATACATTGACTTTAGCATAAACAACAGATGTGGGATTTTGAAAAAACCTCCTAACAAACCCTAATGGACTTGGACTTAAGATGCCTTGGGCTCAACTTATGTTTGAACCCAATTTCATTTAGTTCATATTATATTTGGGTTCGGAGATTCTTAAAAAGTCCAACTTTTAGGTCTAGCCCAATTCTATTTAACCCATAATATATTAGATTGAATGTAAAATAGATCCTTAACAATAGCCCAATTTTAATAGTCCAATTTCATGATACATTGGATTTAATGGACTTTAGTGATGGCCTAATTATGTTAATCCAAGAATAATTATATTTATTCATTGATTATTTTAATTAATCAAGACTAAAATATGAAATTTTCCTTTAATCTTGACTAAAAAAAATCAAATATACTTTCTCCAAATTTGATTGTCTACAAATGCCCCCACTTCAAAGCTTGAGGAAAAATACTTTCTCAAAAGAATTTGAAAATAAGACTTGAAGTATTTAAAATAATTATAATATTAATTTCTCAATTTAATTAGAAATTAATATAAAATCCTTTTTCAATTCCTTAATAAAATAGAATTCTTTTTCTATTTCTATAAGTAATTAATACAAAGAATTGAAATCCAATTTTGAGAAGGAATCATATTTCGTGAATCCACCAATTAAGTTTCTTAGATTTAAATTTAAATACCAATTAAAATCTTGTAATCAAGAATTAGAAGTCTTATAGGATTTCGAAGATGTATCTTTTTGACCTTATAAAAAGTCTTCAATCTTCACTAACTTTCCACGCAAATTTCAGAAAACTGCAACAGTATGGAATTGAGGCTTCGGCATCTTCAAATTCTACAGCGGTCAGCTTAAAAATTTTGCTTCTCTGATCTTCTTTAAGTTTTATTTCATTTCCTTCTACCGTTGACTTTGCATGCATCCAATGCCGTAGTATTTGATTTGAGGCTTTTTTCCTTCTGTTGAATGCCCATGTGAACTGCATATATATATATACACACACACATATATGTGTATATATATATACATATATTGTATACATATACATACGTATATTGTATATATATGTATATGTATATGTATATGCATAGATATACATACACCTATACATATACGATTACGTATACACATATACATATATATATATATATATATATATATTTATGTGTGTGTGTGCCTTTGTTTGATGCCCATTGATTTGAAAGCTTCATTGGTTAAAACTCTCCTAGCCTTCTCACGTGCATACCATTGCCGCTTAGCATTGAAGTTGTTTCCTTTTTGCAAGTTTTTTTTTTCTTCTAAGGTTTAACTTTCTTATCACCTTGAATTTGTCGTGGATTGTCGGTTTCATGAAATTGACTTCAATCATGCCCTTTTCATTATTTCTGTCTTTTTTTTTTTTTTTAGTTGGCTTTTCCTTCTGTTTTTTTTTTACTCTAATTTTTTTCGTAAACTTAAATTATTTTTTTTTTACACTAACTTTTTTTTCAACTGATTTATTTATTTATTTATTTGAATCCCAATGTTTTTGTTGTCTCTCTTTTTTTTTTTTCTTGAAACTAACATTTTCCCTTTTTTTTTTTTTAAAACTAAGTTTTTCTCTAGTTTTCTCTACACTAGCTTTTTCAACTAACTTTTTTTTAAAACTAATTTTATTATTTTTTTATATAATTATTTTTGAATCCCACATTTTTTTTTGTCTTTTTCTTTTTTTTTAAACTAACTTTTTTTTTCTCTTTTTTAACCCCAACTCGTTTTCTTGACTTTCCTTTTTTTCAATAAGTTTGACTATGGTATACTTCTCAAATTTGCGATGTTCTTCGGGCCAACAATTGCTTGTCATTCACGACCACAGAAATGATCGAACAGATGTTAGAATGAATTTGACGTTTTGTAAGGCAAAGTCCAGCAAATATGCGGGGTCCCTACCAACGGCGACAATCCAATGACTTGTGAAGGAATGGTCAATAGAAGTCAACTTCAAAGGCACTTGCTCCCCAAAGGCATGGATTCTTCTTTCCTCAAATCATCAACCTCAAGCTCATCCTAGTGTGTTACCTTCACTTGGATGCCGGATGATTGAAAAGGAGAGACTTAATGGACCTCACCATTTAACTTCTTGGGTGTGTTTTGCTTTAGGGAGAGATATTGGGAGTGGGCATACGCCGTTTTAAGTCGTTCTGAATGACATTTAAGCTCTGCAAAGATATTCGAGGCTGTCTATGCACCACTTTTTATGCATGATTGCAACCCCAATGTTCTTAAAGCCTTTTGCAATGCTTGGTGTCCTCTCACCAACAAGATCTTAACATTAATTGGCGAGGTGTCCATCTCTTTATGGGACTTGTATGAACTTAGAGGCTTACCAGTCCTTGGGACTCACTATGATAAAGTTATTCCCTATGCTGTCGAACTCACCAGCATGAACCATGATGGCAAGTGATTCCTTCCATGGAGTTACGAACATCTCTTCCACGCATACCACTTAATCAAAAAAGACAACAACAACTTCGGTGTCTCTATCAATAAGTGGCTCGGCCTTTGGTACAAAAGAGTCACAAAGTATACAGCACCTCTTCTAAGAGAAGAAAGGAGATCACACCCCAAATTTACTGACAACCTATGCGGAATTATCCCACCACATGCTGCATGGACATCTGAAGAGGAAGTTTTGTTTTCACAGTTAGGAATTAGAAACTACAACAAAGATAATATATTCATTACAGATTTTTCTATCATGTTGGCTTTGCATTTTTGTCTTGCCTAATGAAGAAGTATACATCATTTGTCTATGTAGCTTTAAAATGGCAAGTTTGATGAGGTAAGGGGAACGAGTTAGTTTGGCCATTCCTGTCTTGACCAGCATTTATAGATGATTGAATCATATTTCCAACTCTCAACATCTAAGTAAGGAGAAATCTATTTTCCCAACACATTATATATATGTATGGATTGTGCACTACTTCAAAACTCACTATGAAGTCTCTCCAGCTTAAACAACCCTCCAATAGAAAATTATTTTGGTGAAAGTAATGGAAAGTACTTTAGTGAAGATGAAGCCTGCAAGTGAATTTATAGAGGTGAGATCATTGTTTGGGCTAGAACATCCTTACCAAGCACAAAAAACATGACTTTGTTGATAATGAGGCAGTCCCCTTGGAGGAACAACTTTACTTCATGAGCTTTCATTTAAGTCTTCTTATATTATGGAAGGATGATCACTTCATAATTGACCCTTATAGCCCACATTGCTTTAGTCACTAATTTGGATTCTTTCAAGATTTCCCAGGCAACTTTGAGATTTCTACCCCTAAGGCCACCTTAATAGATGCCTTACGTCTTTGGGTAAGATGTAAGCTTCGTGAAACAATAGCTAATGTAACATTTTTAGCGATTCCTTATAGCATAAAGAAGCACTATACTTTATAGTATAAAACATAGTGGGAAAAAGTTCATGAAACCTTTCTTGAAGATCACATTTCAAAGTTGAATTTCCAAAAACCTGCATTTAAGAAAGTAAAAAACTTGCCTTGCTCTGAGAAGAAACGTTATCAAGATATTACCATTCTCAATGCTTCAAAGGGGCTAGAAAATTCTTCAAGACATGATAGACATTCTTTTTCGAATCATGACTTAGTTACAGAGAAACTTTCATCATCTTCAAAACGAAAGGAGTTGAATCGAATTGAAGAAGCCAATTCCAGTACTAGAGATCATTGTTGGAAGAGAACCAAGGCAGCAACTACAACTTTGAGCCAAGAGTACAAGGATCAAGAGACCTTCAAATATAAGGTAAAACTAGTTTCCTTTTTTTATTAATTTTTTTTATTTTGACTCAATTTCTCTGCTATTCTTCTTTATTATGTGGACAATGTTGTAGTCCTTGATGAGGATGCATATTCTCAAGGCTCAATCAATGATTCTTACTACTCAAAGCAAGATGGTTGCAAGGACATCTCTTACTCTCAGCATGAGGATTTGAAATCTAAGGTAGTAGCTCACGAACATTGTTTAGCCATCTTTACCATCTTGGGAGAATCCTTAATGTCAAGTTGCAAAAAGAAGTTTGTCATGGAAGTATGGAAGCAATTTTATCAAAGGATTCAACAGACGCCTATTGAGCAGGTTTCTTCACTTGAGGATCAAGCTTGCTATATCCTTAAAGAACTAAACAGGGATCCTATTATTGATTTTTCACCACTGGATAATCTCTTGACGTCTTTCTTGCTAAAGCGTGTGAATTTAACAATGCTAGATCCATTTCTTCAGAGAAAGCCTTAAAGAAGTCTCTTGCACAATTACTTTCTGCTGCTAGCCAATGCTTGGATGATGCTAAAGCTAAAAAGGGTGACTTCACAAGTCAAGTTGAAGAATGTAAGACCATTTTACAACAAGTTAAAGCTAATATTACTGCTCTCAAAAGGAAGCTCAAACACTTAAAGAAAGAGGAGAGAAAACTTTTAACTGCTTTTGAGGAAAAGAATGGACAACTTTTAGAAGTGGAGTCCATTTGTTTTTCCCTAAAAAAAGAGCTTGTTTTACTTCAAAATGCCCCTATAGTAAACAAGGAGGATGAAGCCAACGTGAAGAACATAAGAGAACACTTGGTGGCAATTCAACAAGATTTAGAAAATTTCAATTTCTTTTCTTAATGTCTTGCAACACTTCATATTTTCGTTAAGCAGTTGTATTTTTCCTTTCTTATAAAACAAAATTACTTCTTTATTACCATCAATAATACACTTCTTCCATGTTGTCTCAACCTTCATTTTTTCTTACACATATGTATTTTCCTCTTATTGTAAATGTCAATTCACAATAAATCATAATTTGATTGCAATAAATGAGGAAATAGAGAATGATGAAAGTATGTGATTGAACTTAAATTTTTTTTTCTTCTAAACTGACTATGTATCTTAAGAATAATTTAAGAATTAAGTAAAACATAGTTCAAAATAGATAGGTATGGTTTGGGGGGAGACCATTCACAGTTTTAACTCATGCAAGCCAGGAGTATCCATTTATTTACCAGCTTGGACTTGATGGAGTGTTTCAACAATTTAACCACATACTACACTATTGGTGGTTGCCTTTACTCAATTTAAACTTATGCGGGCCAGGACTAACTTGCAGTTTAAGCTCGTGCAGTCGAGGAGTCTCTATTTCTGCATAGTATCGCTTCAAATACTTGCCATTGATCGAGCTAAATTTAAGCCATCTTCAACAACTATCTTGTAGGATCCATTTGAGTTGACCTTTTGCACACCATATGGGCCATCCCATTTTGATGTTAACTTCTTTGGTTTATGTCCAACCATGATTGGTCTTTTCACGGTGAGCACTAAATAACCAACTTGAAAGGAACTAAGATGTACTTTCTTGTTAAAGGCTTTGGAAACACGAACTTGGTAGCATTCTAGCCTTTTTTGTGCCTTAACATCTTTTCGTCAAGTGCATCTAACTCTCCAAGTTTGAGACGGACATTATCTTCCCTAGTGAGACCTCCTTAAATAGCGATCCTCAGGGAAAGAATTTATTGCTCTAGTAGAAGGATAGCTTCCACACTATATACCAACGTATATGGGGTAGATTGGGTTGGAGTATAGTAAGTGGTCCTATATGCCCAAAGTGCTTCTCCAATATGAAGATGCCAATCCATTTTTTATTTAGTCATAACTTTTTGCAACTAATTGCACAAAGTCTTATTGAAAACTTCGGAAAGTCTATTGGCTTGGGCATAGCACATAGAAAATTTATGCTGCTTGAATTTAAACTTCTCACACAGGTTGTCCATCAAACTGTTGCAGAATAGCTTGTTGTTGTCTTTGATAATATATCAAGGAATGCTATATTGATAGATAATGTTTACACATATAAAATCAATGATATTTTCCTTTTTTTCTTCTTTTAATGCTACAGCTTTTGCACATTTAGAGAAATAATCTATTGCAGCCAATATATAAAGATGCCCAGTAGAAGACTTTAGTAGCGGTCTAATAATATCCAATCCCCATCCATCAAATGGCCAATAAGCAACTGTCGGGTGTAATGGCTCAGGAGGTTGATGTAGATAATTGGCATTGAATTAACATGCTTAACACCTTTGAGCAGAATCAAAGGCAATCTTTCACCATAGTAGGCCAGTAATATCCCATCCTCTTGATATGAAAATGAAGATTCGGACCAGATTGATAGGCTATATGCTAGAATTGGCTTCTTCAATTGCTTGCATAGCTTCTTCTTGACCTAAACATCTTAAGAAGATATCTTCAAAAGAACGTCAAAAGTGCGTATCCTTATAGCAAAAGAAGCGGGTGGCATGCCGACGAATATCACTCCATCTTTGTGGATTTCTAGAATCTTTCCATTTGTGAGATAGTCTAAAAAAGGTTGCCTCCAATCTTCTTCATTAATTTCATAGATGAAAATAGAATGGATTTCATGCCCTTTATCATCTTCATCTTAAAAAATAGGTGGTATCACCCATGTTTGACATATAAGAATTTAGATTTCTTGATCATGTAAACATAAATTAGAAGCCAATTTTACAAACGTGGTAGCTTGCTTATATTTGCTTATTAATACATACTCAATTGTCATATAACCCAAATATCCAATAAGTCATCTTGCATAATTATGATATGGTATCAACTTAGGCTTATTAACATCATACTCACTAAGTAGCTGATTAATAATTAATTGGGAATCCCCCTATACTTCAGGATGCAGTCGCTTCATATCAATAGCTAACTCTAACCCAAGTATAAGGGCTTGGTATTTATCCACATTATTTGAACATATTTTAGTCAAGATGAAAGAGTATGGCAATACATCTCCTTCAGGGGTAATGAACACCACGCCAGCTCCAGCATCTTCACAATGCACTACACCATCAAAATACCTCTCCCATGGTGGGAAAATCTCAATGACAGGAACATTTTCATCTGGCAACTCATCACTTAATTCCCACTCATTAGGGATATGATATCAGCTAAGAAATCAGCCAGCATTTTCCCTTTGATAGATTTTTGCTAAACGAAGACAATATCAAATTATTAGAGTTGAAGGTACCACTTTACCAAACTATCAGATAGTATAGGCTTTGTTACAACATACTTTATAGGATTAGCCTTGGAGATAAAGTGTATAGTATGTGCTTAAAAATAATGCTTCAATTTCTGAATTGCAAATATCAAAGCTAGACAAAGCTTCTCAGTTGGTGAATAATTCAACTCATTTGGTGTCATCATCCTACTTAAGTAATAGAGTGCATTTTCTTTGCCATTATCATTTTCTTGAGCAAGCAATGCCCCCACTAAGCATTCTTGCATAGTAATGTATAAAATTAATGGCTTATTTGGAATGGGTGCAATAAGTACAAGAAGCTTCATTAAGTAAGATTTGATGCATTTGAAAGCATTTTGGCACGCTTCATCCCACTTAAATGGTACATCCTTCTTCAATTAGACGACTGAACGGTTGACAGCATCCGGTAAGATTTGAGATGAACATTCGAAGATATGCCAACTTTCCTTGTAAACTCTTTAATTCATGGATATTCTGTGGCCCAAGCATCTTTATAATCACGTTGATCTTTAATTGGTCTATTTTGATACCTCGATGATGGATGATGAAACCCAAGAATTTTCCAAATGTAACGCCAAAAGCACATTTGAGAGGATTCATCTTCAATTGATATTTTCGGAGCCACTTGAAAGTATTTCTCAAATCTTGAAGATGATTAGCTCATTTATGTGACTTAACCACCAAATAATCCATATAGCATTCCACGATCCTATATAGCATATCATCAAAGATCTTTTGCATTGCCCTTCGATATGTGGCTTCAGTATTTTTCAAACCAAAAGGCATCACTGTGTAGCAATAGATTCCTTTTGGAGTACGGAAGGTAGTAAGCTCCTCATCTTCTGGTGCTATTTTAATTTGATTATAACCTGAAGATCCATCCATAAAAGATAGATCCTTATGGCCAATGGTTGCATCAATCATCAGTTTAGGAATAGGCAATGGAAAATCATCTTTTGGGCAAGGGTCATTTATATTTCTAAAATGTTAGGATTCGTGGACTCCTAAACGTGAAAAACATCCACAAATCCTTTCCGGCCAAATAATTTATATAGATTAAGGATTTACAAAATTACCTCTGTATTGCCAGAAGCAAGACTTTTGCCTTTAGATTTGCAGGCGTATGCACACTTCGGATGATCACTAGACACTGCAATGCACGAACGTCCTCTATCGAATACACATGGTGAACTCAGTTCCTTACCCAGGAGTGCTAATGCCTAGGGTTTTGAGAGACTAAATTTTCTGGTTATAGAAGCACAAAAATTTTATGAGAAGTCTGCCACAAGAAGACGGCTAGGGTTTTCTTCTAAAATCACACGAACTTCTTGGATTCCAACTCTCATAATAATTTATCATATCTTATTGTAAATTAAAATTAAATTAAAAAGGATATGATAAGATTCTGTCATTATCTCAGTAATTTAACTAATTAATTTAATGAGTCAGATTCTTATAATCTGGACACTCTCCAGATCTATCGAAGTGGACATATTGCCATATTCATTGTATTTGGTTTGAACCTGATCACCAGAAAAAAAATAACCTAACGTGTTCGCTTAATGTATGACCCTATAAGTTCATTTAACACTGGCAGTGTTGCCACAGCACATTTAAATGACCCACAAGTTATTAGCAGTTTCTAGCAAAACATTATAACTATCCAGGTTAAATGAAAAATAGTGATCTCTTTGAACCAAGCCATAACTTTATATTTAGTCCTTTTACTACACGATATCCAAATTAACTATAAGGACCAAAGCATGTCATCCTTATTAAGCTTATTTAACTATTTCTTGATCTCATAGTAAACTATTCAAATAAATGATATTAATATCTCAAATTGATATAATTGAGCATTGCCATGAATTTTAATAGTCTAACTTATCAAAGGACCCATGGACATCTCTCTCGTGAATGATAGGGATAAATTCCTTCACTATCAATTATATTCCTCTCCCTGGTTTATTCTATATCTAACAGTGGCCTAATTTTATTATCTGGTTAAAGACAACTTTAGACAACATCAAGATATAGAATTTATCAAGTAGGAAACTATAATGAATTTAGGTTGAAGGACTTCTAATATCATTATGGTTAGAAAGTACTTATGACATGTTCCATGAAGTACTCTCACAATGGGTCATGTCTAATACAATATTTTCTAATATTTATTTATGTTTCGACTTGATATCTCATATATCCATGAGCAGTAAAACATAGCTATCAAGTCTCAAACATACTAATCTTAATTTATTATTATTCCACTAATAATAATCTATTAGGGACAATTTAAGAATAGGTATTCTATTTGTTATAGGGTTTTACTATCAAGTCACGTACTTGATGACCATAAAAGTAAACGCACTATTCATGAAAAGAAATGCCTTATATTATTACAAAATACATAATGGAAATAGTATAAGTACAAATTATTTTAGGGCATATCCCCAACATAAAATCCACACAAATTCAAATTTGTCCATTTTTCTTCATCACAGGGACAATATTCGCAACCCAAGTTAGATACTTGATATCTCAAATAAATTTGGCTTCAATGAGTTTGTTCACCTCTACTTCATTTAATGGAACTAGTTCAGGTCGAAAACACCGTTGGGCTTGCTTTACTGGTATTGTCTTATCCTTTACAACTAAATAGTGGACAACAATTTTTATGTCTAAGCCCAACATTTTTTTTTTGTATGTCCAAGCAAAGACGTCTCTAAATTTCTTCAACAGGTCGATGTAGACCTTTTCTTTTTCGGGTGATAAGAGTGTATTTATGTAAATTGGGTGAGGATCTTCAATAGTGCCTAAATTTACTTCTTTTAGTTCATCAACTGTGGCTTTTATGCCTGCTTCAAGTTCTACTGGAGCATGCTCAATATCTTCTTGCTCAGTACACTCTTCATTTTAGATAATGACATGATTACATAAGACTACGCTTTCTTCAACACAAGGCATAGCAGAAGTCACTTGTATTATTTCTTTTAAGACTCCATCACAATTTACCACAGTTCTTACCTTAGATGAGACTTTGTGTAACACCCCGCTACCTAAGCCCAACAGGGTTGGGGATGTCGCACCGTCCATAGGACAAGAGGTCTTTATAACTAGATCACATAAAAGAAAATAAAAGCAATAGTTTAAAAATTAAACTTATTACAACCCAAAAATAGATGAACAAATCCAAAATAAATTGTTTGCTACCATCTCTCAAAACAACACATAAGAAAAATAACATAAAGTCTTCAACGCATAGGTAACAAATATAGCTATTCATCTGCACAGCAGGATCGACCTGAAAATATGGTATAAAATGTGATGAGATAAAAATCTCAGTAAGCCCGTGTGTGTTTTGAGTGTTTTAGGCAAAACAGTTCATATATGCAAGTTGTAAAAATTTCATAAGAGAAAGTGTTGGCGAGCATTAAATAAATGTTAAAAGTAAAGAGTGGTGTTTTGCTTTTCAAACCATATATATGCACAATAAACACAACCACTCAAACGGGTAGCCATGGGTTACCATACATTGGGCCCTATGACCATATAATAGTCAGAATGCCACACTTTGTGCAAACTGACAAAAGGTAGGTGTACAGCCTACTGAGTGAGATACTCATCCATCTCTACACCCAAACTTACCGGTTGTCCACTCCGGAAACACACAGTCCACTTGACTAAAACTTGCTAACTCGAACGGCCTGACTAAGTAGTACTATCGCTTCTCCAAGTTGAGTTTATCTTCTGGAAGTGGCCTCCTGCCAGAAGACTAGCTCTTACTCTTCAAAACCAGTACTGCTAGCCTACCTTTATTGAGTACTCAACGTTGATTGTCCCTCTTGGGAGAAAATTGATCACACAATGATTTTCTTTGAAATAGCAATTAAGGGTTTCCAAAATTCTTGTCGAAGTTGGGTTTTAGAAAGAGTTTAGCATTTTGTGTAAATTTGCTTGTTTAATTTTCAAATGATTTGCGTGACTGAAATAAAAAGGAAAAATAGTCCTTAATTGCCTTTACAAAATGAATGTCCATACACATCACATTTGGCTTGCCATAGTAATTTTTTTTTGTCTTCAAATAATTCTATGCAGGAGGTTACCTGATCATTTGCTTGCATGAATTCAAAAATCTTCCAAGGCTGACCTAACTCGTCTTGGGGTAAACACAAGACATAAGGTTATACTCGAGCTATATTCGCTTACACAAATAATCCTAATTCAACTTATTATAATCATGACCTTAATGTCCTAAGTTTTAAGGTTAGTTGATAAAGAATTTTCTAAAATAAGACTAGCTTGATAAGTTAAAATAACTAAGGGCTCTAAAATAATTACTAATAGGTTTTAGATTCAAATAATAAATCTTGAGTACTATTATTAATAAATAAACTAAGGTTTAATTGTTAAATATTAGTAAATGGTAATTTAGAAATAGTTTTATTATAAATAAATAATAAATTACAATTAATTTTTAATAGATAATAAATAATTAGTAATAAATAAAATTAATAATAAATGAATTATATTAAATTTTTGTTTAATAAATAACAAACAAATTTTAATATAAATAATATTTATGAATATAAGTAAAAGTTTGAACTATGGTCTACAAGGTCATTAATATTTTATTTATTATTATTAGTTATATAAAAGATCTTATTTACTACTACACATATACATATATTATTTTTAATGAAAGATATTATTTATTCGACTAGTAAAATATCAATATTTCATTTAACATTCCATTTCCAAAACTTCTTAGGAATTTCGAAATCTTTAGAAAAAAAAAATGTAGTAATAATTTTAATTAAGGTAATAAAATTTGCTAATTAAATTACCTAGGATAAAAAAGATCATAATCATAATTTTCCTATTGCAAATAAGAAACATGAACATATGCTCCAATATCAAACAACAAACTATTCTATTCATGAACATAGACTTAAATCCATACATACTATCACATGACCAAATCTCTACTAAGCATAATCATACTCATGGCTTCAATGAAAATAAGAACATAAAAATCCTATTCACCAAAGGTTTCATAACATCTAGCATGCTTAAATATTCATAATTCTCTTAAGATATGATGATCATTCATTGATTCTCAAGGAGATCCTATATAGCTTTATCATGATCATCCATTCTTATGTCCTAATCTCAACCCCTTCATACATATGCATATACTCAACCCCCCATTTATATTCTATTCTCCCTATTAGCATCTAAGAGATATGAATTCAAAATTAAAAAGAAGGTTTAAGGAGAAATACTTGATTGATGTTTACTTCGATGAAGATTGAAGAAGGTCCACACAATTGAGGGTTTTGTATTGTCCATGAGAGAAGGAAAAACAGCCATGGTTGTAACCACCATTTCGACACACGAGAGAGAGAGAGAGAGAGAGAGAGAGAGAGAGAGAGAGAGAGAGCATTAGCATGACATGTTAAAGGTTGAATGGAAGAAGATGAACAAAAAAGTTGTTCTTGGTTACCTTGATGATGTTCTTGAGACTTCAAGGAAAAAAAACTGGTTTTAATCAGAATGCTTATTTTTGTTTTCGAGTTTTTTGTTATAAATTCTAGAAATGAACTCTAGGGAGTATGTAGGAGTATTCTGGAGTTTTTGAGATGGATTGGAGGTGTTTAGAGTGCTCTTTGTCTTGAAGAAAGGTAGTGTGTGTTCTTGGTGAAAATACAGAGAATTTGAGAAAGGATATGCACGAATCTGGAGAGTGTTGGCTGAATGGTTTAGAGGATTCAGGGGTTTTGGTTTTCAGCTTAGAGCGGGAGAGAAAAATCTGATTGTTTGAAATTCAAATGGAGAGATTTGAGGAGTGGTTTGAGGTAGAAGAAATGTTAATGGTGTTTGATTGTTGGAGGTTTATTGGTACTGCAATAGAGCAGGCTGGACTGCTATGTTTCTGCTGAAATGAATGAAGATTGATGGAGCTTTAAGGCTGGCCAAAATTCTGAGCTCAATGGTAGAGGAATTTCTAGTTATGAAGCCTAGTACAAGGGTGTTTTTATGGAGCAAATGCTGAAAATTTTGAAGTTCAAATGGAAGTTTAAATGGAGTGATCTTAGGAGATATTTGAGATGTGGTTATGGAGTCCAAGTATGCAAGGTAAGTGGAGGGGCTAATGATGTTTAGTTCATGGCTGAACAAGGGTTAATTTACAGAGGTTTGAGGGTGGTTTTCGGCCAAGGCTTGAAGGGAACAAAGTTGGAAATTTTCTGATTTCATGGTGTTCATGGTTCGAAGGTTTGCTACAATTTTTCTGTGCAGTTTTCTGCAATATTCCAGCCCTATTTGTAGAGGTTTTTGAGAGGTATTTGAGGGTCCTTTAAGGCTGGTTTCCAACCTTCTTTATGGAGGAAAAGTAGAGGAATTTTTCTGAGTTGATGACAGAAGAAAATAGCTCCATTTCTAGGCTGCTATGCAGCGAAATCTGCCCAGAATATTTCTTGGTTTGTGCAGTTTTTGTGAAGTCCGTTTTTGAACAAGAATTTCAGTCTTCAAGCTGAATAAATTAGTCATTTTTCAGGCAACAAATGAGTAAGAAAGATGGTTGTGATTTTCCAAGGTTAGGCTGCTCAGGAATCTAGAAAATTTCTAGATTTCTTTCATGAAGAATATGAACACCATGGAGTGGAGTTTAAAGGTTCAACCATGGAGATTAATTTCCCTTAAGAACCATCCATAACTCCCCTCATATTTTCAGTCAATTTTCCAATTTCTAAGATTCATTTTTGAAATTTAAAGACCAAGAATCCTTGCTGAATTTTTTGGAATTAAAAACATGAAGTTTGATAAATTTTGAACAAATTTAATTGGTGAAGAGGTTAGGATAAGATAGAGATAATAAAAGGACAAGAATTCCTCTATAATTCTTTTTAGGACATGATGATAGGATTAGGACATTCTCTTCATATCTCCCCTAAGACAACATCCCTATTTTTAAGTAATGCAAGAAAACAAAAATTCAAACTTAACTAAGATAATCATGATAAAAACTTAAATGATGGGATTTGAACTCATGACCTTTGAGATTAATTCCAAAGATCTAACCACTAAACCACATTAACTCTTATTCTTATTTTCTCACCCAAATATTCTTCTTATTTAATCCTCAAGCTATCTTCCTATTTTGATCTCAAGCAAAATTACCATTTTACCCTTTTTACTTAATAAGCATAACTAAGCCTTTTAACCTATAAATCATAATTCTAAAGCACATAAAATCATTCAATATATATATATATATATATATATATATATATATTCATGCAAAATGATATGATATGCATCCCGACCCCCTTACTCTAGGGTTGGCTTTAGGTGAGGTTTCACACTTTGCTAGGATGTTTTGCCTTTGAAGTGATTCGACTCCAAGCCTATTGAAAACAAACTTTATTTTTTTCTTTCAGGCCTAGTTTCATGAAGACAGATGAACGCAAATTTGTATCTCCCAATCTATCAAAAAAATGTCGAGGTTTCGATGTTGCTTCATCTTCTACAGTAATATGTTGAACATTTGCCCTCTTAATTTTGAGTTGAATGGGAGATTCTTGTTTGTAACCCAGGCCGGCATGCATTTTTCCTATTGGCATGATTCGAATAGATTTTGAGTTTTGACCCTTTTCCTTGTCGATATCAATAGAAAACTTTCCCAACAAATATTAACTTTTTGAATTATATATCTAGCCTTTACCAGGAGTTTATAAGCATTTGGGTCAAATCCTTCTTTTGTGCACAAAATAGGTAATTCACCATGCTCTAGCTTTGCTTTTTTCTTTAGTTGGAAAAATCCTTTCAAAGGAGTATTTAGTGACTTAACTGAGTCCACCTTTGTAAGGGGCAAAGTGAGCCCTCCCAATAGCTTGGTTGTGCTGGTTGCTTGGTAGAGCTTTTTGCACCTTCTGTAGCTTTGACATCTTTAGAGATAGTAACCTTTTTAACTTCCTTCCTTCTTGATAAATCGATCTTAGTTGATTCACCATCTTTTTTAATATAGTACTTAGTATCAGCAATATGTGCTTTAGTTTCAGTAAATGGTTTATCATCAGCATCTATTTTCTTATCCATGCAATTTTGACAGAATTTAAAACATTGATGCAGGGTTGATGGTACAACACCATTATCATGGAGCTATGGTCTTCCTAGTCGAATCTTATAGGAACTATTGACATCAAAAATATGGAAGAGAGCAGTTGAAAACATATATTCAATTAGTATGTTGAGCTGGAAAGTTCCACTAGCTCGTTGCCCCCTTGATTGAAGCAGTGTATCATAAGGCGGCTTTGGGATAATTCATCCATAGAAATGCCCAACTCTCTTAATGTTCGTAGAGATACGATGTTCACTGCCAATCCTCCATCTAACAGTATCCTATTCACTCTCTATTCTTGTATGTAGCCCGCCACAAATAATGGTCTGTTGTGAGGCGTTGAGCCAAACAACAAATCATCATTAGTAAATGTGATCTCAGCTATGCAGCTACTAAGGTCTACTGAAGACTCAATTCTCTCCAGGTCTCCTTCTTTTATACAGTCATCATTTTTTTCTTTGCTTTCCTCATCATGTATGGTATAACATGAAACAATGTTGAACTTTTCAACAAGTTTCCTTGGTATGAAATCTTTTAGTGTGAGAGGTGCTAAAGATTTCTTCCAAAAAGAATCATCAAGTATTGATATTGGTTTGGTCTTCGTACTTTTGACCTTCCATACATTTTTCTTAGTGAATCTGCTTCTTACCATTGAAGCTTTACCTCTTAAGTCTTTGGTGCCTTTTTTTTTTCTTGTCACAAGCATCTAACCTTCATCTTTGCTATGGACAGAAGGTTCTTCAACTTCTTGTTGATATCTTTTGGTAGGAAGGACTTGTCCGTCAACTTCAATCTTGAAAGGATAAAAACTTCCAAAGTTAACCTCCAAAATCATGGGTTTAATGGAAGGGGTGGAAACAATTGTCAAATTTGTAGATGCTTTTTCTTCTTCAAAGACTACATGTTCGTCATGGACCAATTGCATGATCTTGTCCTAAAATACAAAATATTTCTCAATTGGATGACCAATCAGTTGATGGTACTTGCAGTAGTTGGGATCATTTATTCGTCCAACTTCATTTAAACATTTTTCTTCTGACAACTCTATAGCTTTAGCAGCTAATAATTCATCGAACATTGAAGAAACATCAGAGTCGAGGAAAGGATATTCCTTAGACTACCTTTTTAAAAGGTTACCTTTTTCCTTTCCTGTCGAGGATCCACCTTCTTGGTCACTTTCTGAGTTACCTTTAAAGAAATCTTTATTGGAGCCGTGACTGCGGCCATGGACTTCTTTGCTTCATTTTTAGAGAAAGATTTATTCCCTTTTCTAAAATTTTATTTTTCATTGTTTTTGTTCGAGTCTTGAATAGGTACTTTACCCCCATGTGCGACAATACTCAATTCCATATCATAGGTATAAGTTGCCAATTCTTCAAAAATCTTTGGCATGATCCCTTTAAGGATATACTGGACTCCCCAATGCATGCCTTGAATGCACATTTCAATTGCAAATGATTTCACTTAGACAATCTCTACAATTAAGGTTTAAATTCCTCTATTTGTTCATGCAGTCCACCACTAACGATTCTACGGCTGCTATAGAACTTGTTGAGGAACTCTTGTTCAAGTTACTCCCAATTGTTGATGGAATCTGGTGCAAGTTCAGTGTACCAGTTAAATGCATTTCCTTTTAGAGATCGTACAAATTGTTAATAGATCCCTATAAGTTCCAGCATTTTTGCACATCTTGATGAAGTGAGCCACGCGCTACTTAGGATTTCCTTTGCCATCAAATTGTTGAAACTTTATGGCTAGTATCTAGCTAGCATTCTCATATAATCAATTATTTGCAAATAAGGCTTTACATATGTGAAAATGGATTTGCTAACTCCTTCATACTTGTCCTTAATCGTATCCAGAATGAAGTCCTTGAGTTGATCAATAGGAATCATAGCTTCAGAGGATATCATAATATCCCGCGATTTCTTGGAAGTTCCCACTTTCTCTTGCACTTTAGATCTCTTTGGAGGAGATTGACTTATTTTTCTAGTCTTCTCAAAGCGATTGATGAGATGCGTGATGGTGAGATCTTGCTCTTGGGAGTGTTTGGCTAGTCCCACCACCAATTTTATGAGCTGCACGAGTTGCTTTTCTAGATTTTGTATGCCAATAATCATAACCGGTGCCACAGAAGAAGCAGTTGAATCTTCATTGAATAAAGCTTTGGATTTGAGATCCCCATGGGAGGATAGAGGCGTAGAGCCAGTACTTGAACTTTGGTCATCTTGCTTGGAGATGTTAGTCTTCTCCAGCGAAGGTGACATCTTGCGCATTGTAAAAGCAATATCTTACTTCAACATTGTAGTCGTAGGGGATGAGACAATACCGAAGTTTTGAGTCTCGCTTTGTGAAAGAGCTTGAGCCTTACTTCTTGTTAGCATGCCTTGGCTTGAAGGTTGTGGAGCCTTGCTAACAGTTGTAGCGGTCCCCATGATATCAACAGCCTTTGAACGATGTAGTTTTGCTGTTCTTCAGGGCCATTGAGTTGATTTTGTGCTTTATACTTGAACTTGGGATTAATTTGAAGGTTGAAGAGAAGAGATAGGAGGCAGAGATGGTCCCATTGGGCGTGCCAGAAATTTGTAGACGATAAATTTCAAGTCTGCAAATAAGACAGGAAAAAATATAAAAAATACAACATATTTAGTAAATATGAAAAGTGGTTACAAATCTCCAAAGAAATCCTAAATTGCATGATGAATCCTCCGATTTCTTCTCTTTTTGAAAAAAAAAAACATTGATTCGAGAGTTGTAGAGCTTGCTCTCGGATCGAATAGAATTTGATGACGAATACTTGATTACTAAGCTTTTGAGACTTATTTGATGCAGAGCAAGCCGAACACCTTTAAATTTGGTGAAGATTCTGAACCTTAATTTCATGAAGAATTTGAACCTTGATTTTGATGAAGCTTGAATGCTTAAACTTATTGAAACTTGAGATGTTTCTTATCTGTTGAAGCTTGATTGAATTTGGCGATGCCTCTTCAACATACCTTTGTTGTTAAAGATCTGGGGTGCCTTGAACCATTGAGGAAAAACCCTATTTATAGGCCAAAAATCCCTTGACTTTGGCATAAACTATTAGGAATTCTCTATGCAACGACTAGATTTGCGCAGCAGGAGAAAAAGAATTCCACACCCGAGGATCACACCCATGTGTTAAAAGGGATAAAAAACAAGAAAGAAAATATACCTTCAGGGAAGCTTCTGTGAATTAAAATTTTTCCATTCGATCAAATTGTAGTGCGATCCAGTAATTTGTAGAGGCTTAGAATGGTTTCATTTCCAGTCTGACAACTCACGACATTCCAAGTGTAGGATTATCTCTAATAGAAATCCATATAAGTCTGATTGCTCAAGCAAAATCGAAACCTTCTACTAGAAGGGTCAATGGCGGCTAGGGTAGTTTTGTGGAAGAGAAGAAGAGTTTATTTTTTGGAAATATGTCTTGTTTTCTAGGTATTTTTTATTCACAAATAAAAGGAATTATTTCCTTTTTCTTATAGGTATTACGACTTTTAATAATTACAATTAAGTACTTCAAGTTTTATTAACTTCAATTAAGTCCTTAAAGTTCTCATAATTGTAAGTAGGTCCTTTAATTATAACAAACTTATAATTTACCTATAAAGTAATTCCCTTCTCATAATTAATCCCCATAATATTATCAAATAATATATATTGATCGCTCAAGACTTCATTGCGTGTAACCTATTAGGTTTCCTAGTCTATTAGTAGTAAAAAAATATGAATTAATCTAAATGTCATTAAAATTAATAATCCTTAATAATTTTAGAATTAACTTATTAATTCTGATAAGGATTGATTTATTATTTCTCTAATTAATAAATCCACATTAAGCAAATCATGAGCTGTATCTAGTAATACATCATGACCATCCAAAAGTCCAGAAAGTCAAGTAGCTTGACATGAACCATTTAATAGCAAATAACAGTGCAATAAACTCCTTTCACCATACAATATCTCATTCGGTTTGGAGTACAGAATTAGTGCCAACTCCTTCTAGAAAAATAAATTAATTCTGGCCCGAATATTTTAGTACTTGTTGATGGAATCCACTACTCATTATATGTATCTATTGGAACCACTTCTAATATACAATCGCCTTGGCCAAGGACTTCTCGAGTAGCGATTCCTACAAGTGGCCATGAGATATTCTCTCCTACTATTAGGAATGGTGAATCCTTTATTGATCCTCTCAACTACTTTCATTTGCTTCATGTTGTACCCAATATCAATCCCATAGGCGGTCTTGTTAGGACTCCAAAGATTGGAATCAAAAGTCTAACACTTAGCAAATAAAGTACCTTAGAGATCCCAAGTCTAAGGATAGTTGCACATTTGCTATAATAAGATTCTATCACTGGCACTAAATAGTTATCCATGTGATTATCTTATAGTCTAGTCATCTAATGTACTTGTTCAAGTAACAAACGTCCACATGTTAACTTTAAGTATCACAATACTCACGGATCTGAGAACCACCGTCTAATTAAATCAGGAAGTATAACACATGCTAGTCTTAACGCATTAATGATGTCCTATCTCATTCATATTACGACTAGGCTTAATTTAAGTATGAATACTATTTAGTATAGTAGGAACCTCACATCATAATCTCTATCATGATTTTCTTAACATAGTGTTACACTTGATATTTTATCTAATAGTTATTTTACACAAAAGCATAAATAAAACAAATTGAAAGATAAAGAATGCCTTATTTTATTTAATAATGTACAATGTACAAAATGCATGTGATTGCCTTTATGGCATAACAACAACATAAACAGCCGATGTGGGATGTTGAAGAAACCTCCTAACAAACCCTAATGGACTTGTCAACTTATGTTTGAACCCAATTTCATTTAGTCCATATTATATTTAGGTTCGGAGATTCTTAAAAAGTCCAACATTCGGGCCTAGTCCAATTTCATTTAACCCATATTATATTGGATTGAATATTAAATGAATCATTAACAATTGCCCAATTTTAATAGTCCAATTTCATGATACATTGGATTCAATAGACTTTTAATCATGGCCCAATTATATTAATCCAAGAATGATTATATTTATTCATAGATTAATTTTAATTAATCAAGACTAAAATATGCAATTTTCTTTTAATCTTGACCAAGTAAAATCAGATATATTTTCTCCAAATTTCATTGTCTGCAGCAATAAGAAGGCTAATCTTCTTACTAGAAGATATGAGTATGTAGTTATGGATTTTGGATTTATGAGCATGATCATCGGAAGTTGATGTTATAATCGTGCTAGTATTGATCTGGGCCCGAATGAAATAAAGCATTGTTATATCTTGCCATGATGAATCTAGATCTATATTATACTGGTTAAGTTAAGACCTTTTATATTTAATTGGGCTTATTATGATGATTTCATGGTAGTTGTGTATCAGAGTTATCATATTGATGGTTTGAATTAGGTATATACATGCTTGATGATAAATAGCAAGACAAGGGAAGGTTATGAATATAGATTGATGAATTAATCCATTTAGATGCCGTGGATGATTTATGTTCATAATTAGATCATGGGGATTCATATTTGCATGATATGATAGTGGCTAGACAATGTTTAGTATTTAGATTAGGATTATGGAACCATTGACTTTAGATAAAGAATGAGTGTCAAGTGAGAGCAAGCAGTTGACTTTTGGCTTAGCTATTTGAAATATCCAAGTAAGTCCCTGCATAACTATTTTGATAAATGATACTTTTGTTTGCAAGTCATATGTTACACTGATGTTAAAATACTATTGTTGAATTGTGATTACTTGGGTTTGGAATGTGGTTATTTTGCTCTCTAAATGATTTTGTCAAATCATAACTTTAACTGAAAGCCATTTTTCCTCTTTTAAACTGCTAAATCAATTTGAAAACACTCTATGTAAAAATCACATTTTGCAAAGCTAAGGTATTCTAAGTTTCTGAATAAGCAATTGATTATTGAACTTGATGGTAAACGTTGAGTACTCAATAAGGGTAGGCTAATAGTACTAGTTTTGGAGGGTTAGAGTAAGTCTTCTGACAAGAGGCCATCTCCAGAAGACGAACTCTACTCAAAGAGACGTTAGTACTACTTGGTCAGGCTGGTACGATCTATCACTTTGGTCTATGTGGACTATTTTCTGGTTTGGGCAATTGGTGTATTAGGTGTAGAGAAGGAGGAGTATCTCACCCTTGTGGGAAGATCACCCACTACCTAGTGGTGAACGGTTACACTAGAAAGCTATCATGATGGAATTCTTGATATGGACATTGTTATCAACGAATCATTTTATCCCTTTATGATTCTGTTATATTGATGAGTGGTTAGTTTTTTGAGAATTGTTTTGCATATGTTTTATACTATTCCACTCAGTGACTGGTTAATGACAAAATTATCTTGCAAACATATTTTGTGATTATTGATAAACCTACATACATGAAATATTTAAAGTGTCATGTGCACACATGAGACTTACTAAGATACCAATCTCACACTGTTTATATCATGTTTTCAGGGGAGGACTATTTTTTAGTAGGTTGGATGTTCTAGCGATTGAAGCATGTTTTACTTTTGCTTTTGTATTTCTTTTGAGAGACGGTCGTTTGTTTTGATTTTTGGACCTGTATAAGTTTTGGATTCTGTTGTAATAAGATTATTTCATTCTTTTTATTAGCTGTTTCTTTTGTACCTCATTATACCGACACCTAGTGCTCTGGACGAAGCGACATCATTGACCTTTTTCGGTACGTAGGTAGTGGGGTTTTACAAGTGGTATTAGAGCTTAGGTTTATGCAAATGATTCTATTGAATGGTATTTATACACAAGGAATTGAGACCTAGTTCGACCATTCCTGACATACGATCAAACTTTGAGTAAATAAAACTATCTTTTTCTCTTAATATTAACAATTCTTTATTAGGGATAATATAACTATCTTCAACTGTATTGTCATTCAGTAGCTTATAGTTGTATACCATTCTACATTACCCCTAACAAAATCACTAGGTTTCCTTACTATGAAGGCAGGAGTTCTATGTGGATAATAACTATTTCTAGTTATTCCTAGTTCCAACATTTCCTTAGTGTGCATGTTGGCTTCTTGTAAGTCCTTAGGATTGTATTTCATAGGTTTGTCCGTAATTATTATTTCAAGATTTATTATTTGTAATTTATAGAGTACTTTATTTTTCTGTCAATGTTCTAATGGATTTTCTCCTATGATCTTAATTAATTCTAATTGTTGCAATAGGGTCTCTATATTCTGCTTTTCACTAGCTATTTCTTCTAAATTAAAATTTATTTCATTTGAATAATTTAATTCTAAAAAATTAAATTGTTCAAACATTTCTATTTCAGGCATTTGTATTTCAACTGCATTTTTCTGCATTGTTTCTGATGGTTGAATTGGATTAGATAAGAGATTGAGTTCTCTACCTAATGGAGAGCTCATTATTGTATCTGCCTTTTTGAAAAAGGTTACCTTATTACCTTCCACTATTATTCCACCATGGAGATTCTTGATGAAATTTATACCTATTATTAATTGATAATTCATGCGTGATACCCATGTTGTTGGTAAGAAATAGTTTCTACTTTTAAATTTGATAATGCAATCTACTAATCTTTCATCTATTTTTTTAGTATTTCCAACTGTGTCTATTACAGTAGAACCTATTTCTAATTTTCTAAGGTATTTTATAGGTACTAAATCTTTATGGATATGACACATAGTAGAACTAGTATCAATTTTTCCTGAAAATGTTATGGTATGTTTATCAGGGAATTCTATTGTACGAACAATGTTGAGCAAGTTATTTGTCCTATATTTTCATAATACTAAATTTTGCTCATTTTTGAAGGGATCAAGAACTATTTGAAGACTATTTTGTTCTTCTATTATAATGCCCTTTTGTTTGCTATCTTTTTTAGTTTTACATATACAATCTCAAAAGCTTTCTTCCAAATTGTCTATGTATTTCTGCTTTATTCCTATAGTTTTAAAATGTAAATTTACTTGTGTTTTTAAACTTATGTCTTGAACTTCCTCTCCCTTAATTTCTATTTTTTGGGACATATTATTACCCAAGTGTTGATTTGCAAAAAATCTACAAATTGCTATACTACATATTGTGCAATAAGTTTTGTGTTTTTCAATTAAGAATTTTAGACAAATTTCTCACCTACCTTTAAATTTTGTGAAGTCTTGCCAAGTATGATTACATTTCTTATACTTATTGAGTTCTAAATTATATCTATTTTAAAGAAAAATAGGATTATTATCTAGGTTCCAATCTTCATTCATGTTTAATAAATTAAGGCCTTTAAAGTCCTTAAGTTTATCTAACATGTCAGATATGCTACAATAACTCATGATATCACTATCATTATCAGCTTCATCACTTTCTAATGATACAATATCATATTTTAGTTCTATACCGAAAGTTTGGTAGGTGTTTAAACTTTCACTATTTACTTTTTAATTTTTGCATTTATATGCAAAATGCCCAATTTCCCCACGTATATAGCATTTCCATTTTTTAGGAGGTTTATGAGTTTTAAACTTCCTAATTTGATTCTTTCTTGGGGCTTTTCCTTTCTGATAATGCTTACTTATTTTTAACTCTCTTGTTCTTTTTTTATTTTCCTAAATCAAAAGACTGGGGAGTTATTATCCTTTTGTAGTAATTATAATTTTTTATTTGCTTATCTATTTTGGTGTTGCATACATTGTTCTTTTAAGTAATTAAAAAGAAATTGAATGCTAGTAGTTATTCATACTACAGATTGTCTTCCTACGGATTCAACCCATTTTTCTGCAACTACCTTTCCTAAAGGATTTGGCAGTTTAGCAAAGTACTTGTTAATTCTAAATCCTAGCTTCTTCCAATTTTCATGGCTAGTTCTAAGTTTTTTTTGCTAAATGTATGTATGTTTAGTTGATCTTTATCTACCTGAAGTTGTTTAAGATCCTTCATAGCTTGATCTTATAATTATGTTTGTTCTCTATAAGGGTCATATCCTAAGATTATTTGCCTAATTTAACTAGTTATATTTTGAGGATTCTCAGTTAAATCTATCATTCTTTGATAAGATTGTGGGTATTTAGTTCTCCAATCTATAAAATAGTTTTTCATAGGTCCTAACAGATTTTCTACGAAATTGGTTACTTCTTCAGTTGTCATTGTATAAGTGCATCAGTTTCCCATCTATCTATTACATCTTCCCAATTTTGAGGGTGAAAAGACGTCATTGTTAATTCACTACCTACTTTATGTTGAGGTGGTAAATTATAAATTACCCCTGGGGGTTGTTGGAGTCCTATTCTTCTATTACCATAATAAGGTTCGTAACCTCCTCCTATTGTTGGTAAGATCCTCGAAGGTTCTCTTTTTCGTAACTGTGAAGTAGTTGATTGAGGCATATCATACATTGGTGATGCCTCACTAACACCACTAGTTTGACTAGTACTAGGGTTCGTATTTAACTAAGTTTCAAACTTGGAATTGTCTACATTCTCACTATTTTCTAAATTTATTATCGGATCATCATATATAATCTTTTCTTGTGTATTTTGATGATACACAATAGGGTAATCTATCCTATGTCCTAGTATTCTTAAATGTCAATTAGCCTCATCTATTTCTGGCTTTTCTTCAAAATGTTATTGCCAGTCATATACTGGGAGTACTAATTCTAATATTTTATGAGGTAAGAATGTCTTAAAGATTAGGACACCGTACTGTTTCATGATGTATTACATATTCCACCTATCCTAATTTTTGTGGTGTTATCACCATCAATGATTAAATATTTGAGAAAAATCCTTAGAACTATCCTTTCTCCTTTCTCTAATTGTATAGGTGTATACTTATTATTCCTAACAATAACTTTTATTTGCTTTTTATAGTTAGAATCTATTATTCCAATTGTATTAGCCAATGAAATTCCTTTTTCATGAAGTGATGATCTAGGAGTAATTATCGAGACTTCATTTATGTTCATTTCTACAATTATTGTTAATGTTGTGCCCTAGAGGTAATCACTTGTACATTGTATATGACACATTTTATTTTATAAAAGATAGTATTTATCTTACAGTTTCTTTTTATTACTTTTAAGTAATATAACTGTTAGATAAAGTCTCTAGTAAAATACTGTGTTAAGGAATTTATACTAGAGATCATGATATGAGATTCCTACTACACTGTATAATGTTATTTCTTAAATAGTCCCTAGTCATAGTATTAATGAGACAGGACATCATTAATGCGTTAAGACTAGCATGTGTTATGACTTTCTGATTTGATCAGGTGGTGGTTCTCATATCTATGAGTATTGAGATACTCAAAGTTAACACGTGGATGCTTGTTAGTGGAACAAATTCATTGGATGACCTAGCTGTGAGATAATCACATGGATAACTATTTAGTGTCAGTGATATAATCTCAATATAGCAAACGTGCAATTATTCTTAGACTTGAGATCTCCAAGGTACTTTATTTGCTGAGCCTTGTACTTTGATTCCAATCTTCGGAGCTCTATTGAGGGCTGCCTATGAGATAGATATTGGGTACATTGTGAGGTAAACGAAAGTAGTTGAGAGGGTCAATAAAGGATTCACCACTCCTACTAGTAGGGGCGAATATCTCACGACCACTTGTAGGAATTATTACTCGAGAAATCCTTGGCCAAGGCATATGTGTATTGGAAAGGGTTCTAATTGAGATACATTGAGAGTGGTGGGTTCCTGGTACAAGTATAATTATATTCGGGCCAAAATTAATATATATTCTGCAGGAAGTTGGCACTATTTCCATACCCCAGACCAAATAAGATATTGAATGGTGAAAGGAGTTAATTGCACTGTAGTTTGTTATTGAAGGGTTCATGTTAAGGCATTTGACTTCCTGGACTCTTGGGTGGTCATGATATGTTGCTAGATACCGCTCATGATATAGGAATATGGGTTTATTAATTGATGAATTAATAAACCAATCCTGATTAGAATTAATAGGATTAATTCTAATTAATTAACGATTATTAATCTCAAAGACGTTTGGATTAATTAATGTTCGCTACCAATTAACCAGGAAACCTATTAAGTCACACACAAAAGAGGAATTATACTCAAGATGTTATTTGATAACATAGTGGGGTTTATTACGAGAAAGAGAAATTGATGTGGCTAAATTATAATTAGTTATAATTGATGGGCCAATTTGCAATTTTGAGAACTTGATGGGTTCCAATTGCAATTGGAGAATTGTTTGGAATTCTCAGATGTGGTTTTTGTAGAGGCTTTTGGTTATATGAGATATAACCAAAGTGGTTTTATTGTTGAGCTTTTCGTGTGACTTCAATGGTCACACAAGAAAAACAAAACATGAAAACCAAAGGTCATATGATCCAATTCTACAAAAACCAAAGGGCACACAAGAGGATATATAATATGATCTTTTGTTTTCTACTCTTTACTCTCTCTCAATTTCGTGTGGTTCTCCAAGATAACACCAAGACCCTTCTTTTTTTTCTTCATTCTCTGGTTTGGTTGAACAAGAAGAACAAGAAATACCCCAGCCACCATTGATGTTTTTTGCTAGCACAGAAAATCTTGGTGCTTGAGTGAGATCCTCTGTGTGGATTATTGTTAGAGATAATCACACACTATGATTATAGTGGTTAAACATACAACTCTCATGGTGATTCTTCAAGAGGATTGCTAGATCGCGCCACAATAATCAAACTTAAAGAAGGAAAGTTTTGTTTTCCACACAAACAAAGAAAGGTAAAAGCTGTCATCTTTGTTTCTTTGTTTTCCATATATATATGTCTTATTTTCCACACATATGCGGATCTTGGGATAGTATCTCGTTCTTATTCTTCCGCTGCACTGTATATGATACGCGTGAGATACCCAACAGTTATTACAGTATCGATTACCAATATAGATAATAGGTTTATAACTACTGTCTGGGGTAAGCTAATATCGTATCTTGCACTTCCTATAGTTTGTCTTACAGGAAGGTCAGCTTCAGGATTTATAATTTGAAATTATCTAGTCATCTGAAGGATCTTCTTCATTTAAAAAGAAATGTTCTAAATACCAGTCTACTTCTCGTTATTCCTTAAGATTAATCTTTTTATCATTCCAATTTTTTAGAAGAAGGAAAAGTTCACTATTTCTATGATCTTTATAATTAGATTTGATTTCTTCATATAATCTTTTTAGAGTATATAAAGAATCCAAATTTAATTTTTCTAGACTTTGTAAAGCTTGTGTGACAGTGTAGTAGCTAAGGGGATTTTGAGACTCTCCTGTGACAGCTAGCTTTTGTGGGAGAATGGGCTTCCTTAAATGGTATTAGCGCCTTCCTTATCCACATGTCTCGGGTTCGACTCTCGTTGAGCGCCAATGGGTTACATTAGCATCCAAACGGTGTAGGTAGAGTTGCACACCAAAGTGTGGTGGTAGTTCTGGGGATTCTGAGCCTCTCCTCTAATAGCTAGCATTTGTGGGATAATTCGCTTCCTTAAATCAGGAATCTAGCAAATAGCAATGCATGAAGATAATATTCCATGGACAACATTTACAATTCCTAATAGCCATTATGAATGGTTAGTAATGCCTTTTTTGATTGAAAAATGCACTGTCTGTTTTCCAGAGAAAAATGGATAATATCATCAAAGAAATTCCATTCATAGTAAGCTACATAGATAATATATTAATATTTAGTAAAAGTAGGATAGAACACATAAATCACTTAAAAAGATATTTTTATTTATGTATTCAACATGGTTTGATACTTTCAAAGAAGAAAATATCTTTAGGTAAGTATCAAATAGAATTTTTAGGATTTATAAATGGCAAAGGACAAATCAAGTTGATGGATCACATTGCCAAATTAATCTTAGAAAAAGAAGTGGATTTCTCAAATTTAAAATCCCTCAAACTTTTTTAGCACTGTTGAATTATTGTAGTATTTATATTCCTAATTTTGGGAAAATAGTGGGGCCTCTTTATGCAAAAACTAGATCCCATGGTCAAAGAAAATTTAATGACCAAGATCTAAAATTAGTTAACAAAATAAAAGAAGTAATTAAGATATTACCACATTTAGAACTACCACCCCCAAATGCATATATGATAGTAGAAGTAGATGGAAGTCTAGATGGATGGGGAGGGGTTTTGAAATGGAAACCATTTAAAGAAGATAAGCGGATTAATGAAAAAATAAGTAACTGTTGTAGTGGTCTGTATAAAGGTAAGGTAACTAATACAGATTTAGAAATATTTGCATGCATATTTGTTCTAAAGAAATTCTCTATTTATCTGCAAAATCCTACATGAGAATTTACATTAAGAACAGATTGCAAATTTATAGTATCTTTTTACAATAAGATGTCTCATTCTAAATTATCTGTTAATAGATGGCTTGGTTTTGTAGATTTTCTTATTAGAAATGGATTTAAGGTTGTGATAGAACACATCAATGCTGATAAAAACTTTTGCTCTAACCAACTCAATAGATTGGTCATCAGGTTCATAGTTTAAAAATGAAGGTTGGAATTAGCCCAACAATATATTTAGTCAGAGCTTAACTCTGAAAGAAATAGTATAAAATTCAAAGCTATTCTAGGTACCAATTTTATTACTCGAAGCCCAAGTATAGAAATTAGTAGATCTTTAAAGATGTAAATAGCTTTTCTTTTAACATGACTGTTGTTTATACAGATGGCCTAACAAGAAGGATGTCCATCAAGCCCAATTAGAATAGATAACTCAAAAAATAGGATAACAGGCCCAAATGAAATCCCAATTTGACCTTATATCTAAAAAAACTCCCTCAAAGATTTAGTCCAGATTTCCTAGTCTGAATAGAACAACAGTGCCTTCTGGATAATCTTTGGAAATTCAGAAATCATAAGCAATATCCCCTCATGTTAAAAGCCCTTTCAGGACATCTATATTTCTTGAATGATCTTTGTTCAACGAAAGATAAAATAATCCATCAACAATCTGAAATTTTGGCACAAAACTCAATCCGGTCCATATTGAAACCTCAAGCGCTAAAAGCCTTTTCTGATCTTAAGAAACAAGTCCAGATGCTGAAAATTAGTCTCAAAGGAAAAGAAAAAAAAAGTGAGGAAACAATAGTGTTAGCACAAGAAATGAGAGATTATGCGGAAAAACATTTGAGAGAAAAAGAAGACAAGTGGGAAAAAATTCCCAGAAAAATTGATGAAATAAAAATCCACATTTATTGTTTTGTGTTAGCAAATAGGATAAGTGAACAGTTGGCTCTTCAAGAACTGTTCAAAAAAATTTGCTCTAAACTAGTGTAGTAATATAGGGGTCTATGTTTTCATGTCATCATTTATATAAATGAAATAGAAATGACAAAAAAAATTCACCTTTATCTGAGCAATGATTGATTTAGAAAAATGACACGATAAGAAAGTGTTAGGATTAGATGTATCAGGTAAAAACTTAATGGATCATTGAATGCTTTGCAGGGCATATATTCCAAAAAAAAGATATGCCTTTAGAAAAAGATTTTTGACTCATTCAAGATAGTTTGAACACATTTGCAGTCAGATGATAGAAATAGAACTTTGTAAGCATGGACACACAAGGATGGCATTCTCAGCAATACCCCCTTTGTTTTATCTAAATTACCTAGATGACTATAGAACTGAGATTCTTAACTCCCCTATTCCATCCTTCAAGCCAAAACCAGTATATGAATATAAAAATCTGACCATTGTTCCTGAACAAGAAATACCCATTCTGGATTAACTTTCTAACTACATGGCATTGAAGCTGTCAAATATTTTTGAATGTTCTTTCAAAACTGTGCACATCCTTTGTAGCAGAATCAAGGAATATGAAAATCTTCTTAGATTCAATCTTATCAGCTAGCCTTTATGTTCCTTTCCAAAGCCTATTCAATGACAATCCTACCCTTTCAACATTTTATAAAGATTGTAGAGCCAAGTCTGATTGCACAATCTAAGAAGAAGTTTTTGACCATAATGTAGCCTACTGAAACTTCATAGTGTATGAAGATAATACAGATCAAGAATACGATGATGATGAATATGGCAACTTTGCAAACATGATGTAAACATAGTTAGTGGAGTGGCTATTAAAATTATGGCCCCCACTACTTTTAGAAAGCCGAAATAGATTAAATATAGTGGGAATGCCCACTAATAATATGATGTGAGCTCTATCTTTATTACTACAGTCTAATTATTTAGTGCACAAATTGTACAGAGTATGTTTTCATTACTCAGACTTTATGTCAGAGAAAAACTGTCGAGGAGCATCTTTTAGTAAGTGGGTGGAATTGTTGTCCCACTACTTAATTTGTCGGAAAACATGATGTCCTACTGTTTTTTTGAACAGTCAGATGTCAAATAGCTTTTGCTCTTCTGAGAAGTCATTTAGCTTTTGCTTTTCTGAAAAGTCATTTAGCTTTTAATTTTCTGAAGAGTCGGATAACAGATCCGAAGAGTCATGTTAAGCTTAGTATATAGGCTGATGCTTGTTTCACTTTGGACATACCCAAAGTCAAAACATTCCGCAAAAACTTGAGTGTTTATTGTGCTTGTAAAGTGGTATCAAAGCCATAATTAAAAGTTGGTGTGGGTAGCTACCCTGTGTCAGTAGTACCTGAGTCTGTAAACAACCATATTGTAATCAAGTAAAATATTATGGACTAGTGAGGTCTTTGATCTCTCAAAGCTCTCCAGTTTGATGTAATAAAATCTCCTGTTTATCTGTTGATCTAGTGTTTTAACTTAACATTCCATTAATATTGATAAGTATATAGGCTGGAAACAAACAACATTAGAGCTATGCGCTCATGGAATAGCTTTATTTGATTAACAAGCTAACTGATGAAGATTATTATACATGAACTTTTATCTTAATTCTACGGTTATTACTTATGCTTGTGGTGTAAAGTTGAACGTATTGTTAGAAGGGCAAAAGAATCTAGTGGCTTCGAATATGACCCAAGAAGGGCAACAAATAGGTCCGATGGTGTGAGCCTTAATATACCAAGAAAATAAAACTAATAAGCCCAAGAGAAACTCAACTAGTAGTTTGCAGAAAATGATAGATGATACTCATCTAGGATAGTTAATGTAACACCCCACTACCTATGCCCCATTAGAGCTGGGGATGTCACCATATCCATAGGATAAGGGGTCTTTATAACGAGGACACACAAAGTAAAATTAAAGAAATTCTTCAAAATTTAATATATTACAACCCAGCAATACATAAACAAATTCAAAATAAATGTCTGTTACTGTCTCTCAAAAGCAATACATTGGAAAATAATAGAGAATCTTCAAGACATAGGCAACATTCTAGCTAATGACCTTTATAGCAAGATCGACTTGAAAACATGGTACAAAAAGTGGTGAGATAAAGATCTCAGTAAGCCCGTGTGTGTTTTAGGTAAAACAGTTCATGCATGCAAGTTGTAAAAGTTTCATAAAAGAAAGTGCTAGTAGGCATTAAATAAATGTCATAAATGAAGAGTGGTGTTTTTCTTTTCAAAACATACATGTACACAATAAATATAACCACTCAAAAGAGATAGCCATGGTACCACACATTGTGCACCATGACAATACAACTCTCAGAATGCCACACGTTGAGCATACTGACACAAGATAGGTGTACGGCCTACCAGGTGAGATACTCCTCCATTCTACACCTTAAACTTACCGGTTGTCCACTTCGAAAACACACAGTCCACTTGACTGAACTTGCTAGCTTGGACCGGTATGACCTACTGGACTGACATCTTATCCGGGAAGGACTCACCCCTCAGAGGTGGCCACCTACTGAGAGACTTATCCTAACCCTTCAAAGACTAGTTATTGTAGTCTACTCTTATTAAGTACTCAACGTTGTTTGTCCTATTTGGGAGGAAAAGTGCTCATACAATGATTTACTTGAAAATAGCAATTAAGGTTTCTAAAATTCTTGTCAAAGTTGGGTTTTTAGAAAGAGTTTAGCGTCTTTGTGTAAAATTGCTCGTTTAATTTCAAATGGTTTGCTTGATTGAAATAAAAAGGGAAATTGTTCTTAATTGCCTTTATAGAACAAATACTTGTATACATTAAGTTTGGCTTGCCACATTAACTTTGGTCTTCAAATGATTCCATGTAGAAACTTACCTGATCCTTTGCTCTTCTTGGATTCAAAGGTCTTCAAAGGTCAACCTAACACCCGCCTGGGGTAAACACAAGGTATAAGATAACAATCGGAGTATATCTACCTTACATAAACAATTCCTAGTTCAACTAGTTACAACCATAACTAACATTGACCATAATATCATAGGCTTTAATACTAGTTGATAAAGTATTTTATAAAATAAATCTAGCTTGATGAGTTAAAATAACTAGGGGTTCTAAAATAAATGCTAATAAGGTATAGTTTCAAATAATAACTATGAGTATTATTGCTAATAAATAAACTAGTGTTAAAAATTGAATAATACTAAGTCCTAAATGATGTTGGTAAATGGTAATACTTAAATAGTAGTATTATTATAAATAATAAATTACACTTCAATTTTTAATTATTAATTAATAGATAATAAATAACCAACAAAATTAATAATAAATGAATTATACTTAATTTTTAATAAATAAATAATAAATAAATTTTAATATAAATAATATTTATGGTTATATGAAAAAGTTTTAGTAAGGCTAATTATTATGGTCTACAAGGTCATTTGATATTAATTAATTCTAATAATAATATTATTATTTATTATATATATATATATATATATTAATAAAATATTTTATTGATTTAACTAATAAAAAATATTAATATTTTAATTAATATTATATTTCCCAACCTTCCTAGTAATTTCGAATTTTATAGATTAAATATAAAAATAAATCTAATTAAAGTAGTAAAATTTGTTAATAAAAATAATTTTAGAATTAAGAAAGAAAATAATCCTTTACCATAATTTCCTATTGTTAGAAAAGATTCATGAACACATTCCGAAACATTAAATAATATGCGATTCCATTCATGAACATATACTTGAATTAACATATACTATCACATGGCCAATCTCCTACCATGCATAATCATCATCTATGGCTTTATTGAAAATTAAGAACATAAAGGCCTAATCACCATTGGTGTCATAACATCTATCATGCATCAAAACATCCATAAATCTCATTAACCATGATGAGCATATATTGATTCAAAAGAGAAATCTATAAGACATAATCATATATTTCAACTCTCATGTCCTAACTCCATCCCCTTCATCCACACACATATACTCAACCCCCAATTATTTTCAATCTTCCTGTCAACATCTAACAAACACGAATCCAAAAATTAAAAAGGAAGATTTAAGAAGAAATACTTGATAGATGATTGCTTCATGAAGGTTCCTTGATTAGTGAAGGTCTATGCAAGCTTGAGAGCCTTTAGTGGTTCAAAAAATAGCCATGGTTGATCATCACCATTTCCGCCAAGAGAGAGAGAGAGAGACAAATGGCATTAGAGTGGAATATTAAAAGTTGAGTAGAAGAGAAAGAACAAGGAGGTTGTTCTTGTTTTACCTTTTGGTGTTCTTGGAACCTTCAACAAAAAAGTTGGTTTTGATACGTTCAAAAATTCTGGTTTGCGTGGTTTCATGTTATAAAGGCCAGAAATGAAGACTATAGATTAAATATGGGTGATCTAGAGTATTTTGGAGTGATTGGAGATGTTTAGGATAGGTTTAGGCTTGAAGATGTGAAGTGTGTGTTTTTGGTTTTCTTGGTGTTTTTGAGAGAGTTTGGGAGAAAATGGTTGGAGAATTACTGGAAATGTTGTTGGCTAAATGGCCTAGTGTAGATAGGAGTTTCGGTTTAGCAAGAAGGAGAGAGAAGTGTTCAGTTTTTTTGAAATTCAAATGGAGGAAAATGAGGAGTTGTTTGAAGTAGAGGATTAGTTAATGGTGGTTGTACATGGAAAGTCTCTTGCTCTTCAATGGTGTAAGGCTGAACAAGCTAGTCATAACACAAGGAATGGAGGTTGTTCAGTTTATTAAGCTGGCCAAAAATTGGTCTATAATGGCAGAGAAATTCTGGTTTGATCACTTGCTACAAGAGTGTTTTAATGGAGCAAAAAATCTGGAATTAGTTTGAAGTTCAAATGAGTTTTGGATAAAGTAATCTTAGGAGCTTTTTGAGGTGTAATCATAGAGTCCAACCACTCAAGATTAGTGTGTAGGCCAAGGGTGTTCAGTCCATGGCTGAACAAGGTTCGATTTTCAAAGGTTGGAATGCAAGTTTTCGGCCTTTTCCTTGAAACAACAAGTTGGAAATTTTCTGGTTTTCAATGCTTCAAAAGTACCTAGAATGAAGATGGTTTTTGGTGCAGAATTTTCTGCTTTCTTTGGCCCGATTTGTAGCTGGTTTTTTGAGGGTGTTTGAAGCCCTTTTAATGGTGGTTTTCCAGCCTTCTTCCTGAAGAAAAATAGAGGGAGTTCCAGTTATTCTTATGACTTGAAGGTGGCTTCAAAATCCCAGCTTCAAGGCTGCAAATTTGTTGAAGGAAAAATTCTGATTTGTAATGGTTGTGCAGTCAAAAAATTCTCTGAATTTCAAGCCTTCAACCTTACATGAAATGACCATTTTTCTGGCAGTAAATGGGGTAAGAATGTTGGCTGAAATTTTTGAAAACAACCTTGCAAAAATTTTGAAAAATTTCCAGATTTTTCTTTACCAAAACATGAACAAGATGAAGGTAGAATTGAAGGTATAGCTATGGTGATTTCTTTTCCTTGGAAACCCTTCCTAACTCTTCTCCCTATTTTTGGTCATTTCCTAACTCTCAAGAGCTAATTTTTTAATTTCAAGGCTAGGATGAGTGTCCATACACTCTACATTTGGCTTGCCATAATTAAACACTTTTTATCAATCAGGTTTTATGCAGGAGCTTACTTGATTCTTGCTCACAATAAAAAGGTCTCCAACTGCTGACCTAACCCCGCATGAGCAAATACAAACCACAATTAAACTCAAGCCAAAATTCACTTTCTCAATTTAAACAACTCAACTTACTACTATCATGATCCTAATGTCCCAAGCTTTAAGGCCATACAATAAGTAAATAGGTTTATAAGCTAAGGATAATTTGATATTTAAAATAATTAATGTTTTGGGAAATAAGTACTAATAAGTTAAATGTTTAAATATTGCTAAGAAAAATTAGAGTTTATTTGATGAAGAGTCTTAGGTGGTTTTTAGGAAAAATAATGATTTATTAATAATTTAGCTATTAGAAAATAATTGATAACTAAAGTTAGTTGAAAATGAATTTTATGAGCCTTGCTTGGAAAATAATAAATAAGTTTTAATAAGTTTTGATTAAAAGATAATAATTAAATTTTAATAATAAGTATTTTACTAATTATGATTATTTTTAAAAAAAGGCTTTAGTTGATTTCATTATTTTTATATAATATCGATATATTTTATTTTTCTATCAAAACTATTATTTATTTGACTAAAATATCCTTTATATATATATATAATAATCCAAATCCATTCTTCATAGGGTTTTTTCGAAATTACTAGCAAAATCATATTATTAAATATTTTATTCATGAAATAAAAATTAGCTTAGGGACAACTAGATTATGATCATATTTCCATGGCTATTCACAATCATGAACATATACAATCCTTCAATTCATCAAATCATCCAAATCATGCATACAAGCATAGATCTCAATTTATCAAGACATGATCTAACCCCTACTAGCATAAATATGATCATGGCTTCAACAATCCAACATGAATATAAATCCTATTCACCAATGGTGACATAATCTCTAGTATACTTAATCATGGAGGCATGCATTAAACCTCAAACAATCATACAATTAACCAAGATAATTCATTCATGCATAAATCCCATCTCCTTCATATTCATACATATATTCATGCTTCAATCTCAACAATACATACTCAAATCCTATCCACAATCCACCTTCTATCAACATCATCCTAGAGACATGAATCTAGAATTAAAAGAAGGGTTAAAAGAAAGCTTACTTCCTTGATGAATTCCCTTGAAGGAGTTTTGAATAAGTCTCAATTCCTAGATGTCTAAATCCGACCAAAGAAGGTGAAGGAAGCATGACCATTGGAGAAGAAACCATCTGGACAAGGAGGAGAGAGATTCAGCCAAGAGAGAGAGAGAGAGAGAGATAGACCATTAGTGGGTTTATTCATATATATATTCATTAGAGGTCACGATTAGAGAAGATGGAGTTGTTAGAACAAACCTACCTTGATGGTGTTCTTGAGCCTTCACAAAATTTCTGATTTTTTATCCAAACTAGCAAGTTGGATTTTAGAGTTTGATGTTAAGAATGGTGTTGATGGACTCACGGCAGTGAGTAGATGAATTCTGGAGTTTTTGGAAGTAGTTTGAAGTGATTTGGATAGGTATTATGTGAAAGGAAGAAGTAGGTATTTTTGGTGTGTTGTGTGTTCTTGATGGTTGAAGGGAATAGAGAGTTTTTGGATGGAGGCTGCCGAAATTCTGAAGAGATTAGGGCTGGCCGAAATTTCTGTAGGGTTTAGGAAGCTGATTCTCTGATTTGGAAGAGAAAAGGAAAGGCTAGTTGTTGGAATCATTGAAGAATATTTTTGAGAAGTAAATTTGGAAACTAAATATTCAAGAATATCTTTGATTTTTGGAGAGCTTTTGGAAGTCTGCCATGGCCGAATTTCTATGTAGTGTTTCTGCTGGATGAAAGCTGATTGAAGAGGGTTAATGGTGGCCGAAAAGATGGAGTGAAATGATGAGGAAAACGTCTGGTTGTTTGAGGAACATTTTATGGAAGGTTGCTAAATTATGGTGGCTGGAATTTTGGTAACTAATCAAGCATGATTGCAGGGAGAGATTTTTTGGCAGCCATGACTGGATTTTTCGTGCAGAACTTAGGGAGGATAATGGAGTTCAGTTAATGGAGTTTTAAGGGTGGTTTGTACAGAAAAGGGATGGAGTTTAAGCTAGGAGAGAATTAGGAAACAAAGCTGGAAAAACTACTGCACAGTATTTTTCGCAAGGCTGAAAATTTTTTTTTCTTGGCAGTTTTAGCTGCCATCTTTCCAGCCAATTTGCAGAGGTTTTGAAGGGGAGTTTAAGGGGTTTTCAAGGCTGGTTTCCAGCCTTCTTCATGGAATAAAAACATGGCTAAGGTGTTGAACAAAAGCTGGAAGAAAACAGCTTGGTTTCGGACCTCCAAAGCTGCGATTTGCCCAGGGATTTTTCTAGTTTTGCACCAACTTTGTGCAGTCCGAAAATGGTCAGAGAAATTTAGGTTGCAAGCTGATCCAAAAGGCCATTTTTCTGGCAGAATTTAGGAGGGAATATTAGCTAAGAGTTTCGACAACTTGAAGGCACAAGAAGCTGGAAAATTTCAGTTCATTCCAAGAAGGAAGATGAACCTAGCTAGAATGAATTTTTAGAAAGTTCACTAAAGGGATTTATCCCCTTGGAATCTTTCACATCTCCTCCACATTTTCAGACCATAAAATGTCTTCCACTAAGACATTTTGATTCTACAAAGCCACAGCACTTCACTGGAATTTCTAGAAAGAAATTGGCTAGAACAATTTGAACAAATTAATGAATTGAGAAATAGGAAAATTAAGGATCAAGAGGAAATGAATTCCTCTTAGGAATTTTGTGTAGAACAAATGAGTAGGATTTGAAGACTCCTACCACGCCTCTCATAGGACAACATTTCTATGCTACTCCAAACACCACTAAGGCCGAAAATGATACTTCCAAAGCAAAAAGAAAATTTAACCAAGCTAAAGCTCCTATGATGGAATTTGAACCTAAGACCTCAAGAATTAATTCTAAGGCTCTAACCACTAAACCACAACAACTCTTGTTCTTATTTTCCCTCAAAAAAAATATTTTCTTATTCAATCCTCAAGTTGTCTCCCTTTTTCCACCTCAAGCAAAAATTACTATTTTGCCCGTCTCAAGCAATACTCACGACCAAGCCTTCGAGACAATAAAACTCAAATTCAAAGCATAGAAAATCATTTAAAAATATATTTAAACAGGCAATAAATTATGATATGCATCCCAACCCTCTCACTCTAAGGTTGGTTTTGACTGGGGTTTCACATCGTATGTGTTTACGTGTTTTATTACTAATTTTGAAATATTTCAATAATAAATTTGGCCTTATGAAATTGTTTTGTAATTATTCTGAATTTCAAAATTGCCTCAAAATTATATATGGGTCTCGTGTGGAAATTAGAAATTAATGCGGATTAGTTTGTTTTGATTCTATGCTTGTTGTTGGTTAAAATAATAAAAAAACGGAAAACCCGGATTTTTTAGCAAAAAATCTAGCTTGAAATTATTCAAGCCAGAAGACTCCAAGAAGAGAGCTGCGCATAGCTATACACAAACCGCAGCCAGCTTGTAAATAGCCAGCTACTACTAAAGCATAGCCGTGGACGGCTATGGCCTTTTAATTTAAAAAAACAAAAAAAGATAATCTTTTTAGCTTTTTGGTTTTTGACTGTTGGTTTTGCTAATAATTCCAAAAGGTCCCACTGAAATATTTTTCTTCCAAGAGGGCCCCAAGATTCTAGCCAAAATTTGATTTTGGGACTAATTAATTAAATTTCTAAAGTAATGATTTTAGAATTTAATATTTTATGTATATTTATTTTTTGCTTATTGTGTTTTTAGCATGATATTACATGTTGGCATGGTTATGGGCTTAAACCAAATTAATTTTATTAATTTAAATTGTATCATGCATTTTATCATTTTGTTTTGAATAAATAGGGCCTATGTGTCCTCCTTTCTTTACAATTCTCTTGTAATTTCTCTTCCCATCTAAATCCCCTCTAATGTGTAACTTGAGGTTTCTTTATTAGAAATTTATGTAATTAGATTACATAGGTTAAATAGGATTAGAAATTGTTTTACATAATTATGGAGATGGCGATGAAGCACAAAGCAAGAAGATGGTAAGACTTTCTTCTCAAAGCATGCATATACACATAGGTTTGACCATAATTAATTTCCTGCTTGGCTCAAAGAAATTAATTTAGTTGAAGTCCAAAACCAAGCCATGTAATTGATCTATTACAATTATGTCAAAATGTTAATATTTTCCATGCCAAACGATGAGACTGCTAACTAAATAATTAAAATCCCTCAAATAATATTAAATCTAAAGGCTTCTATTAATATAGCAATAATGAGAGTTCATTTTTGAGATTAGGTAGTTAGGCATACCCAAGCTTACTCGACATCGAGCATGTTCAAGTTATGGAATATGATTCTGGATTAATGGGTTGCATTTAACTAATATCTTTGTCCAGAATGGGCATACCCAAGCATAAAGAATATTAGAGGCTAAGTTGGGGTAGCATTAAGGGCTTTAGGATTAAAAGATTTTAATCACCTAACGATCCGATAGTAGCATTTGATGTTATTGGCATTGCATAACTACCATTAAACTTAAGATTGGTTTGTTGGGCATACCTAAGGTCATTCTTAAAAAATTTGGATATTGGTCCGATAGGAAAGCTTCTAACGTGCTTTCCTGAGTCAATAGTGGGGGCTATTGATTTGAGGAAGATAGTAGGATAAATACACGTTTAATTAAATACCTAATTAAATGCATTTCATGTGCATATACATAGTCTAATATCTCTTATCATTCATTTAGGTCATTTATATCATGACAACAAATTTGAACTTACGTAGCATTTTGGAAACTAACAAACTCACCGAATCAAACTTCTTGGACTGGTATAGAAATTTGAGAATCGTTCAAAAATCGGAAAGGTTGCTCTACATGTTAGATGCTCCAATTCCACTACCACCATTTGACGATGCTCTAGTGGAAGAGCATGAAGTCCACAAGAATCATCAAGAGGATAGTGGCACAACATCTTATATTATACTGGTGTCAATGACCACTGAGCTTCAAAAATAGCATGAGCATATGGATGATCATACTATTATCTTCTATCTAATAGAGATTTTTTATGAGAAACCAAGGACGGAGAGATATGAGTTCTCTAAGCAGTTATTCTATTCTAAGATGGTAGAAGGCACTTCAGTGGCCACTCATGAACTTAAGATGCTAGGATTAATTGAGAAGTTTAGATCACTTGGGTTCACTATGGATCACGAATTAAGTATAGACTTAATTATTCAATCTTTACCAGCAATTTTTTCACAATTTGTGATGAACTATCAGATAAATAAGATTGAGACCATTATACCTGAGTTGATCAATCTTCTTAAGACTGTAGAATCTTTTTATGAAGAAAGAAAACAATGCAGTCTTATTGGTTAATACTTCTTCTAAAAAGAAAAATATTTCTAAAAAGAAGAAGAAGAATCCAACTAAACGTAAAGGTGGTGTTAATAAGAAGGAGACAACTACTAAAGGCCCATGTCACCATTATGGGAAAATGGGCCATTGCAGATGAATCTACAAAAGCTAGCTGGAGACTGTTAAGGAAAAAAAGGAGAAAGAGAAGCTTGCAAGCACTTCTACTTCTAATCTTGATATGTTTATGATTGAGATCAATACTGCCTTTAATAATTAGATATGGGTATTGGATATCGGATGTGGATCTTATTTGTGCAATAATTTATAGGACTAAAGAGCAGTAGGAAGCTGGAGAAAGGTGATGTGGATCTTTGGACAGCAAATGGAGCAAAGCTTGCTATATTTGTTGTAGGGACTTATTGTAAAACCACACCTAAACCTACCCTGAAATTAGAGGGATGGGATGCATTTAATGACATATTGCATAAAAATATGTTTATTGGATGAACTTGTGTGCCTTAGAGTTGTTATATATGGGTTACATGGTTTATTTGTACTTGTTGAGTGTGGAAGGTAATTAAGGAATTTCACTTGAGGATGAATTAGGAAGAGGCTTGAGATTTAGAAAGGAAAAGAATTAGGTTGGGAAAATAAGAACAAGGATTAATGTGGTTAAGTGGTTAGAGCTTTGTGGTTAATTCCTAAGGTCTTTATTTCAACTCCCATCAACTAAGTATTATTTTTAATTATCCTAACTAACGTTTGAATTTTATTTCTTGCATTCCATGAAGCTAGGAATGCTGTCTTAGGGAGACACAATAGTAATATTCTAACCATATGATCTTGCCCTAAAAGAAAATCTAGAGAAGTTTTAATCTCCATCATTTTAGCAACCCATCTCCTAGTCAATTTGAATTTAAAATATTCCTATTTCTTTAATTCTTCTAATTTCCTTATAAAATATCTTGGACTTGAATTTTTAAAAGAAAATTCCAGCTTTTGGAGGTTAGATGGCTGAAATTTAGGAGGGGTAATAGTTGGTTGTGTTTCCACGATTGAATCACCATAGCTTCTTCTCTAAAGAACTATATTTTGCATGTTCTTATTTTGGGGCAAAACAGGATTTTTTTTTCCAGCCCTTCCTCTTGGCTAGATTTCCAAAAAAAATGCAGCAAATCTACCTTTATTTGCTAGCAAACAAGCATTTCATGTGTATAGGAAGCTGAAAATCCCTTGGAAATTCGAAGCTATTATGGCTTCACCAAACCAGAAAATTTTCCAGCAAAAGATAAAAGTGTCTTAGCCATACGAATTGAGCATTCAACCCATGCATAAGACCATCTAAAGTTCTCCTATTTCTTCTTCAAGATGATGGCTGAAAAACAACTATTAAATAGACCTTGAAACACTCCTATTTTACAGTTGCAAATCCATTCAAAATAATCTAATCCTTTGCTAACAAATCATCCTAGATTTTATGAGTTCTTGTAGCTAAGTAACCAGAAATTTTTTCCAGCTTTGGTAGCGAAGGTAAAAACCAGTTTTCTTCTTCAAATCTCTTCATCATTTTCGGCCACCTTGAAACCATAGCAGAAAATCCTAATTTCTTCACCAACCTTGGCCATTAGAACTCCATAAACCACCTTAAATCTCTCCTAACTTCACTCCATTCAAAACATTTTAAACTTGCAAATTAAATCCCATCTTTTACTCCCTTAAACTCTCACCTAACTAGGCGTAAACCAGAATTTTTACTCCTCTTGCATAGCCATTTTCGGCCAGCTCTAAGCTTAGAATAATTCTCCATTTCACAATCAAGACTTAGCTAAACTAGCAACCCACCATTCAAAGACTAGAGACCTTCAAGAAGAAATCACCATTAGCAAGTCCTATACCACAAAAATCTTCACTTTTCCATCATTTTGAAATTCAAATTAGCTCTAATCTATCTCTCCCTTAGATAACTGAAACCTCACCCCTCTAGCAAGGCCATTCGGCCATCACTCACCAAAACACACTAACCTTCTTCTCTCAACTTCCTCTCGTGTTCTCAAGAACACCAATAACATACATTACACTTCTTCAACCTTTAGCCACTTCTAATTATCCCAAATCACTCCAAATCTCTCACATGAACTAGGATTCAATCTATACTCACCCTTAGTATACCCCATAACACTAAAACACCCAAAGTTGATCATTTTTTCAGATCAAATGAGTTTTTTTTTTTTTTTTGTTCTAGGCAAGAAGAACACCAAAAGAATATAAATATAAAAATAGTAATATTTATTAATATTTTTGTTAAACAAACAAATAGTAATATTTTTGTTAAACGTTATTAAATATAAAAATATATATATTAGGATAAATTAATAGTAATATCTTTTTATATTAATATTACTTTTTCTTATTATTAATATTCTTACTAATACTTTTATCTATACGTGTATATTATTTAAGACACTTACCAATTATATTAAATTAGTCTGATTCTATAAATTAATAAAAAAAAACCCTAAAATACCTTATCAATTAATTTTAGAACTTCTAAAACATTATTTTCATTATTGAGTGTTGTTGATTAGTTGAGCTAAAGCATGTTAGGTTGGGAGTTATTTATTTGTACAGTTGTTGCTTGGTTGTGAACCATTGGTGACTTATATCCTATGTTTACCCTAGATGGAGCTAGACTGCCTTGAACCCAACTTGGAGGACTATTGGACTAGTGAAAGCAAGAGATCAAGTAAGCCCTTGCATAAAATTGTTTGCATGTCGCAACCACTTTGGCAAGTTAAATGGTACTGTATACATGGAAAAGTACTTTGGGATGAAATTATGGGCAGATTATTTTCCATTTTCTATTCAGTTAAACAATTTCGAGTTAAGCAAGTAATTTAAAGCAAAATGCTAAAATTTTCCTAGAAACCAACTTTAGCAAGAATTTTGTAAACTATAATTACTATTTCTAAGAAAATACATTGGATGATTCTTATGTTCCCAAATGGGACAACCTTAACATTGAGTATTCAATAAGGGTAGACTACTAGGACTAATCTTTGAACGGTTGGGATAAGTCTCTCAGTAGGTGGCACCTCTGAGAGGTGAGTCCTACTCAGATAGGATGCCAGTTCTCGTAGATCATACCGGTCTGAGCTAGCATCACAGATCAAGTGGACTGTTTGGTTCCGGAGTGAACATTCAGAAATTTAGGGTGTAGAGAAGTAAGAGTATCATACCCAGTGGGCCGTACACCCACTTTGTATCAGAATGTACAGTGTGTAGTATCCTAATCACTCTCTTGTCATGGTGCACAAAGTGTGGTGCTATGTCTATTTCTTTTAGAGTGGTTACTTCTATTTTATACAATGCATGACAATAGAAAAAAAAACACCACTCCTCACTTTGCGAAAATTACTTGTGACTTGCCAACACTCTTCTTTTATAATGTTTCTTAACTTGCATACATGAATTATTTTTTTTCCTAAATCATCCTGAGCACACACAGGCTTACTAAGATTAGTGTTTTTTCATATAATGTTTTCAGGATGATCCTACTGTGAAGGTTGATTGATTAGTGTTTCCTTTCAATGAAGACTTATTTTAATGGTATTTCATTTTGAGAGATTTTAGTTAACGTTTATTATTTTGAGACTTGTGCAAGTACTGGTTTGGTTTGTAATAAATTTAAATTTTGGTGCATTCTTTTCATTTCTTCTGTGCGTCCTAGTTATAAAGACCCCTTATCTAAAGAAGAGGCAACATTCCATCCTTGTTGGGGTAAGTAGGTAGTGTGGTGTTACACTTATCATCTATACTTGCCTTTCGGATTAATTCTAGAACTAGAAAACTATTATTATCATGTACCAGTTTTACTTAAAAATATTATCTCAGTTGCTTGTTTCGATTTACAAGGATTTCATTTAATTTTTAAGATAAAATTTATTCTTTTTCATTAAATGATATCCATTATGGTACTGTAACTTTGATGAATGGTTTATATGTTCTAGAAATGGAAAATCAAGTGCTCAATATAAATAATAAAAGGTTAAGAAAAGAAAACACAAACCCATCTTTCTTGTGGCATTGTCACTTAGGCCATGTAAATAAGAATCGCATTTCTAAGTTACATAAATGTGATGACTTAGGCTAATTTGATTTTGAATCATATGAGATTCATGAATCTTGCTTACTATAAAAAAAATGACAAAAACCTCTTTTTCTAAGAAATGGGAAAGGGCTAAGAAATTATTAGAACTAATACATACTAATGTATGTGGACCAATGACATTGCAAGCTAGAGGGGTTATCTATACTTCAAAACCTTCATTGATGATTACTCTCAATTTGGGCATTTGTATTTAATGAAATACAAACCTGAAGCCTTTGACAAGTTCAAAGAATTCAAAAATGAAATAGAGAAATAACTTGGTAAGAATATTAAAACTTTAAGCTTCGATCAAAGGGGTGAATACTTAAGGCAAGAGTTTCTAAGTTATCTTAGAGATAATAGGATATTATTCCAATTGACTCCATCACATACACCTCAGCATAATGGTGTGTCTAAAAAGAAGGAATCAAACTTTATTAGATATGGTTGGACCCATGATGACTTTTGCTAATCTACCAAAATTGTTTTGGGGATATGTACTAGAAACTGTTGTTATATTCTAAATAGAGTTCCATAAAAAATGGTTCACACTACCCCATTTGAGCTATTTTATGTTAAAAGACCAAAAGCTAACTCACATGAGAATTTGGGAATATCCTGCTTATGTGAAGAGGACAAAGTCAGACAAATTAGAAAATAAGTTTGACAAGTGTTTGTTTGTTGGATATTGAAAAGAATCTCATGGATATTATTTCTATCTCCCTATAGAAAACAAGGTGTTTGTTTCAGGGTATACTGCTTTCCTTGAGAAGGAATTAGTGCTTAAGGGAGATAGTGGGAGCAAGATTGAACTTAGTGAAATTCAAGAAACATAAACAAACAATGATCAACCAGTTGCTCTCGAATCTATTGATAAAATAGATGAACCATCAAATACACAAGAACCTTGTAGGTCAAGTAAGATACATATGGCACCTGAGAGATATGGATTTCTTATCACTGATCACAATAATGTATTGCTCATGGAAGAATATGAGCCTACCACTTATAAAAAAGTTCTGAATAGTTCAGAATCTGATAAATGGCTAAAAGCCATAAAGTCAGAAATGGATTGTATGTATGACAATCAAGTTTGGACTTTGGTTGATCCACCTGAACGGATAAAACCCATAAGGTGCAAATGTGTTTTCAAGAAGAAAACCAACATGGATGGTAAAGTGATTATCTATAAGGCATAACTAGTTGGAAAATTCTATTGTTAGAAACAAGGTTTTGACTATTACGAATCTTTTTCACCAGTAATAATGCTGAAATATATTAGGATACTCCAGTACTTGTTGCTCATTATGATTATGAGATATAGTAAATGGATATAAGAATAGATTTTCTTAATGGAAATCTGATTGAGGAAGTGTACATGATACAACCTGAGGGTTTCATATCTAAAGATCACACTAAAATGTGTAGGCTGTAAAGGTCCATTTATGGACTAAAACAAGCTTCTAGGAGTTGGAACATCTATCTTGATAAAATAATTAAAGAATTTGGTTTCAAACCAAACATGGATGAACCTTTTGTTTACAAGAAGGTTAGTGGGAGTGCAATTGTTTTCCTATTACTATATGTAAATGACATATTGGTAATAGGAAATTATGTCTCTATTCTACAATCAGTTAAGATTTGATTATCAAACAAGTTCTCCATGAAAGACTGTGGAGATGCAACCTATATTTTAGGAATAAGGATCTCTAGAGATAGATTAAAAAAGTTGCTTGGTCTTTTACAGTCTATATACATAGACAAAGTACTAAAGATGTTTAGCATTGATCAATCCAATAGGGGATCCTTACCTATGACCCATAGGGTAAGCCTTTCAAAATCTTTGTGTCCTAAGACATAAGATAAAAGGGATCACATGAATAAGATATCATGTGCTTTGAAAATTGGTTAAATCATGTATGCTATAATATGTACTAGGCCCGATGTATCTTGTACTCTTAGTTAGATGAGTAGATACTAATCTGACCCTAGAGAAGGTTATTGGGTGGCTGTCAAGAATATTCGTAAGTACTTAAGTAGAAATAAGAATGTATTCTTGGTATATGGAGTTGGTAACTTGCAGGTTAAAGGAACTATTGATGCCAGTTTCTAATCTGACAAGGATGATTACAAATCTCAGTCAAGATACATGTTCAATTTTGGTGACGGGGCAGTTAGTTGGAAAAGTTCTAAACAAGACACAACTAATAACTCACCCACTGAAGTTAAGTACATAGCAGCTTTTGAAGCAGCTAAAAAGGCGGTCTGGATTAAGAAGTTCATTATAGAACTAGAAGTGGTACCTAGCTAAGTTAATCCAATACTCTTACATTATGTTAACAATGGAGCCATTACATAAGCAAAAGAACGATGGTCTCATCATCGATCCAACACATGTACTGAAGTGCTATCATTTGATTAAAGAAATCAATGATAAAAAAGATGTAAAAATAGAGAGGGTTCCCACTGATCAGAGCATAGTTGATCCACTCACAAAGGTATTACCCTAGAAGAAACATGATGGTCTTGTTCAGTCATTTGGTATTAGATATATGAATGATTAGGTCCAGTACAAGTGGTAGATTGTTAAGTTTGTACCCTAGAAGTAACCATTTGTACAATATAGTTTGCACATTAAATTAATAAAAGGCATTCTTTATATTTTAATTTCTTTGTTTCATATATTTATGTGTATAAAAACTATTACATAAAGTCCCAAGTACAACAATGCCGTAAGGAAATCATGATAGAGATTGTGATTTGAGGTTCCTATTACACTAGAATGTGTTTGTGCTTAAATTATCCATAGCCATAGTATTAATGAGATAGGACATCATTAATGCATTAAAACTAGCACGCGTTATAATTCCTTATTTGATCAAGCGGTGGTTCTCGTATCCGTGAGTATTATAATACTCAAAGTTAATACGTGGATTCTTGTTATTTGAACAAGTACATTAGATGACCTAACTATGAGATAATCACATGGATAACAATTTAGTGTCAGTGATAGAATCTTATTATAACAAATATGCAAGTACCCTTAGACTTGAGAACTCCAAGGTACTTTATTTGTTAAGCGTTGTACTATGATTCAAATATTTGAAGTTCCTACAAGACCGTCTATGGGGACATTATGTACAATGTGAAGTAAATGAAAGTAGTTGAGAGGGTCAATAAAGGATTCACTACTCCTAATAGTAGAAGCGAATATCTTAAGGCCACTTATAGGAATCATTACTCAAGAAGTCCTTGGCTAAGGCAACAATATATTGGAAATAGTTTCAATTGATACACATGATAAGCGATGGATTCCAGGAACAAGTACTAAAAAATTTGACCCAGAATTAATTAATATTCTAGAGGGAGTTTTCACTAATTCCATACTCTAAACTAAATGAGATATTGTACAGTGAAAGGAGTTTATTGTAATGACATTTTGCTATTAAAAGATTTTTGTCAAGCCACTTGACTTTTTGGATTTTTGTGTGGTCATGATGCATTGCTATATGTTGTCATGATCTGTGAAATATGGATTTATTAATTAGAGAATTAATAAATTTAATCCTAATTAGAATTAATAAATTAATTCTAATTATAAATGGATTATTAATTCTATTGTGATAGAATTAATTCATATTAGCTATCAATTGACTTGAAACTAATAGGTCACACACAATAGAAGAATTGGTACTTAAAATATTATTTGATTATATTATGGGGTTAATTTGTAAGAAGAAATAACTTTATACAACAAATTATAAGTAGTTATAATTCTTGTGGCCAAATTGTAATTGGCAAGAACTTGTGGGTTTAATAGAAATTTGGAAATCCGAAGGCCATAATGAATGGAAAAGAAAAGCTCTATTATTTTATTCCTAAAACATTTAGGAAACAAATGACAAGGGTTTGCTCCATGTGTTGAGATGGTAGAACAAAATATTTATGTGTGCTTTGCACGCCAATCTATGGGGGTGTTTCGTGAAACATACTGTAGCTTTTCTTTTTCCTTTCACGAGAGAACACAGAGTTTTTTTTTTCTTCTTTTCTGAAAAGAAATCCTTCCCTTCTCCAACTAAATTAATTATATAGCCATAACATATTATTCTACTTGCATAGATTTTGGTGGTTCTTGAGTACATTCTTCGTGTGGACTATATTAGAGAAATTCCTACATTTAGAATTTTGGTGGCTTAAATGGATTGACTTTTGAAGGGGATTCGCAAGGAAGGAAAATTTTTAAAAGCTATGTTTTCAAGGTAACTAATTTTTCTTCTTTCTCCTAATCCATTTAATTACATATGAGTGATTCTATTGCATGGTTTTCGTTTTATTTTTTTGCTACACAGAAACTAGTTTTGAATGATCTAAATCCAATCCTTGCCATGTATAAAAACTCTTTTAATCTTTCCCTAAACCTTTTAGGAAACAAAGATTTCAGCCTTTTCAATTATGGGCTTTGATTAATTGCAATTTGGCCCTCGAGTTATAATATGTTTATAACTTCCCCACAATGATTCCATAATCTCAATCTAACCCCCACAATTATAACAAATATATAATTAGCCCATAAAATTAATTCTTCTCACAAATTAAGCACTTCATATTATCAAATAATATCTTGAGTACCAATTCCTCTATTCTGTATGACCTATTAGATTTTCTAGTTAATATGAATTAATTCTATCTTAATAGAATTAATAATCCCTTTGTAATTAGAATTAACTTATTCATTCTAATTAAGATTAATTTATTAATTCTCTTATTAATAAGTCCATACTTAGTAGATCAAGCGCGACATCTAGTAATGCATCATGACCACCCAAAAATTCAAAAGTCAAGTAGATTGACATGAACCTTTCAATAGCAATATTTCAGTGCAATAAACTCCTTTCATCATATTATATCTCATTCAATTTAGAGCATAAAATTATTGCCAACTCCCACTAGAATATAATTAATTCTAGCTCAAATTTATTAGTACTTGATCCATAATCCATTACTCAACATGTGTATCAATTTGAAACTATTTCCAACATGTAATCACTTTGGCCAAAGACTTCTTAAGTAATGATTTTACAAAAGTGGCCTTGAGATGTATGCCTCTACTATTAGGAGTGATGAATACTTTATTGACCCCTCTCAACTTCTTTCATTTACTTTACATTGTTCCTAATATTTATCCTGTAGATGGCCCTAGATGAGGCTCCAATGATTAGAATCAAAGTAAAACATTCAGTAAACAAAGTATCTTGGAGAACTTGAGTCAAGAATACTTGCCTATTTACTATAATAAGATTCTTTCACCGGCACTAAATAGTTATCCATGTGATTATTTCATAACTAGGTCATCCAGTGAGTTTGTTCACATAACATGCATCCATGTGTTAACTTTGAGTATCACAATACTCATAGATGTGAGAACTACTACTTGATCAAATAAAGAAGTATAACACGTGCTAGTCTTAGTGCATTAATGATGTCCTCTTTCATTAATACGATAACTAGGGATAGTTTAAGCACAAATACTATGTAGTGTAGTAGGAATCTCACATCATGATTTTCATAACACTATACATTGTGCTATGGACTTTATCTATCAGTTTTATACACATATTAGCGAAATGTTTAATTAAACTGAAAGGAATACCCTTTTTATTGATAAATATGCAAAATACATTGTACAAATGATTGGCTCTAAAGCGCAATTCTAACAACCTCCTACTTACACTAGACCCAATCGTTCATACATCTAACACCCAATGATAGAACATGACTATTATGTTTCTTTAGGGTAATGCCTTTAGGTAATCAACTATGTTCTGATCAGTGGGAACTCTCTCTATCTTTACATCCTTTCTATCAATGATTTCCCTAATCAAATGATAGCACCTAAGTACATTCTTGGATCATTGATGAGTCTGTAATTCTTTTACTTGTGCAATGGCTCTATTGTTATCACAATACAAAAGTATTAGATCAGCAATGCTAGGTATCACTCGTAGTTCTATCATTTACTTCTTGATCTACTACCTACTTCGAAAGCCACTACACTCAGCTTTAGTGGTTCAATTGGTAGTTGTATGTAGCTTAGAACCTTTTAAACTAACTGCCCCACCACCTAAAATAAACCCTAGCCTGAATGTAACTTGTTCTCAGCCTTATCAGATTGGAAACTAGAACCAATATTCCTTTTCATTTATTGAAAAATTAGAGATCATTTCCTATTAGCAATATGTCATCTACATATAGGAATAGGAAAACAATTGTACTCCCACTATCCTTCTTGTATACACAAGGTTCATTCATATTTTCTCTGAAATTGAATTCCTTAATTATTTTATCAAAATGGATGTTTCAACTCTTAGAAGCTTGATGAAGTCCATAAATAGACATTTGCAGCTTGCACACCTTAGTATGATCCTTGGATTTGAAACCCATAGGTTGTGTCATGTACACTTTCTCAGTCAGGTTTCTATTAGGGAACATTTGTCAAATCTCATAATCATAACAAGTAGCAAGTGCTAGAAATATTCTTATCGATTTCAGCATTGCTATTGGTGAAAAAATCTCATCATAGTTAATACCTTGTTATTGACGATAACCTTTTTCAACAAGTTGCGCCTTATAGGTAATTACTTTACCATCCATGTCATTTTCTTTTTGAAAACCCATTTGTATCCTATGGGTTTTATCCCATCAGGTAGATCAAGCAAAGTCTAAACTTAGTTGTCCTATATGGAATCCATTTCTAACTTTATGGCTTTAAGCCATTTGTCCGATTCTAAACTTTTTAGAACTCCCCTGTAAGTGGTGAACTCATCTTCTTCTTTGGGCAATACGTCATTATGATCACTTATAAGAAATCCATGTCTCTCAGGCACCACATGTATCCTATTTGACCTACGAGGTTCTTATGTATTAAAAAGTTTGTCTATTTTATCAATAGACTCAGGATCAACCGGTTGATCATTGTTTGTTTATGCTTCTTAAACTCACTAAATTTAACTTTCCTCCCACTATTTCCTTAAGCATTACTTCCTTTTGTAAGAAAATAGCATGTCTTGAAACAAACACCTTGTTTTTTGAAGGAAGATAAAAATGATATCCATGTGATTCTTTTGGATATCCAACAAATAAACACTTGTTAGACTTATTTTTTAGTTTGTCTGACTTTGTCCTCTTCATAATTAGTAGGACATCCCCAAATTCTCAAGTGAGCTAATTTTGGTCTTTTACCAAGAAATAACTTGTAAGGGGTAGAATCAACCATCTTTGATAGAACTCTATACAAAATATAAATAGTTGTTTCCTGTGTATACCCCAAAATGATTTTGGTAGATCTGTAAAAGCCATCATGGGTTAGACCATATCTAATAAAGTTCTCTTCCTTTTTTCGAATACACCATTATGTTGAGGTGTATGCGGTGGAGTCTATTAAGACAATATCTCATTATCTCTAAGATAACATTGAAACACTTAGCTTCAGTATTCACCTCCTCGATCGGACATAGAGTTTTAATACTTCTACCAAGTTATTTCTCTACTTCATTCCTGAATTCTTTGAAATTGTCAAAGGCTTTAGAATTGTATTTCATTAAATACAAATATCCAAATCGAGAATAATCATCGATGAGGGTGATGAAGTATTGATAACCTCCTCTTGCTTGTAATGTCATTGGTCCATATACATCAGTACGAATTAGTTCCAATAATTGTTTATCCTTTCCCCTTTTCTTAAAAAAAAAAAAAAAAAGATGTCTAGTCATTTTTCCTAGTAAGCAAGAGTTACAAATTTCATATAATTCAAAATCAAATGAGCCTAAATTACTACACTTGTGTAACTTAGAAAAGCAATTATATTTTATATAGCCTAAACGACAATTCCATAAGTAAGATGAGTCCATGTTATCTTTTCTTGGTTCTTATTATTTATATTGAGAGCTTGATTATCCTTGTCTAGAGCATACAAACCATTTATCAAAGTTATAGTACCATAATGGATATCATTTAATAAAAAATAACAAGTTTTATTCTTAAAAATTAAATAAAATCTAAGTAAATCTAAACAAGAAACTGAGATAATGTTTTTAAGTAAAACTAATACATAATAACAGTTTTTCTAGTTCTAGAATCAATCCGGAAGGTAAGTGTAGATGATAAGTCCCCATGGCAAGTGTAAGAACCTTTGCTCCATTTGCAGTACATAGGTCTATATTACCTCTCTCAAGCTTCTTACTACTCTTTAGTTCCTACAAGTTATTACACAAATGTAATCCATATCTAGTATCCAATACTTATATCTCATTATTAAAGGCATTATTGATCTTAATCAGAAATATAGCAGGAGTAGAAGTAGAAGTGCTTGCAAATTTCTCATTCCCTTTCTTCTCCTTAAATGACTCCAAGTAGCTTTTGCAATTGTGCCTCCAATGGCGCATATTGCCACAATGATGACATGGACCTTTGGTAGATTTCTCCTTATTTTTTACACCACCGTTAGGCTTAGTGGGTTTCTTCTTCTTTTTCTTAAGAACTTTCTTCTTAGAAATAGAAGAATTCACCAACATAACTACATTATTTTCTTTCTTCATGGAAGATTCAGCAGTTTTGCGAAGGTCGATCAATTCAGATAACATGGTCTTAAACTTGTTCATCTGGTAGTTAATCCCAAATTGTGAAAAACTACTTGGCAAAGATTATAGAATTAAGTTAACACTCAATTCATGTTTCATCACAAAACCAAGTGATTGAAGCTTCTCAATAAAGCCTAACATTTTCAATCAATGTGTTGCAACTGAAACACCCTCTAATATCTTAGAGCAGAATAATTGTTGAGAGATCTCATATCTTTCTATTCTTGCTTGTTGATCAAACAATTCCCTTAGGTAGCAGATGATAGAGTAAGCATCCATATGCTTATGCTGCTTTTGTAGCTCAAAGTTCATTAACACCAACTTGGTACAAAATATTGTGTTATTGTCCTCTTTGTGCTTCTTGTGAACGTCATGCTCATCAGAAGGAGCATCTATGGCTGGAAATGGCAGAACAAGGGCATCTAATTGTTAGGGATATACCCTAGACCGAATTTGTACTTATACTATTGTCGTTATTATTATGTAATAATAGAGATATTTCTTTTCCATAAACAGTGCATTTAGTTTTGTGGTCATCAAGTCTGTAACTTGATAGTAAAACCCTACAATCAATACAATGACTATTTTTAAATTGTCCCTGATTAATTATTATTAGTGGAGCAATAATAAAATAAGATTAGTATATTTGTGACTTGATGGCTATGTTTTACTGGTCATAGATATATGTGCTATCAAGTCAAAACATAAATAAATGTTAGAGACTATTATATTAGACATGACTTATTGTGAGAATACTTCATGGAATATATTATAAGTACTTTCTAGCCATAATGCTATTAAAAGTCATTCGACTTGAATTAATCATAGTTTCCTACTTGATAAATTCTATATTTTAACGTTGTCTAAAGTTGTCTTTAACTAGATAATAAAATAGACCACTGTTGGATATAGAATAAACCAGGGAGAGGAATATGATTGATAGTGAAGGAATTTGTCCCTCTCAATAATGGGAGAGATATCCATGGGCCCCTTGATAAGTTAGACTATTAAAATGCATGGCCGTGCTCAAATATATCAATTTGAGATATTTATATCATTTGATTGAACAGTCTACTATGAGATTAAGAAATAATTGATTAAGGTTAATAAGGATGACTTGCTTCATGCCTTATGCTTAATCTGGATATCATGTGACAAAAGGACTAAATATAAAGTTATGGTTTGGTTAAAAAAGATCACTGATCTTCATTTAACCTGGATAGTTATAATGTTTTACTAGAAACCGCTTATAACTTGTGGGCCATTTAAATGTGATTTGAGCACACTACCAATGTTAAATGAACCTATAGGGTCACACAATAAGCGAACTCATTAGATTATTTTTCTAGTACTAGGTTCGATGAATCTGGAAATATGTCTAAGTTAATCGAACCTAGAAAATTGACCAAATACAATGAATCTAGAAATATGTCTACATTCGATGTATTTGGATGATGTCCAGATTGTAAGAATTTGACTCGATAAATTAATTAGTTAAATTACCAAGATAATGGCAGAATCTTATCCTATCAGTTTTAATTTAATTTGAAAAATAAAATATGATAATATATTATCAAAATTGGACTCCAAGAGGTTTAGGTGGTTTTAAAAAGAAAACCCTAGCCATCTTCTCAAGAGTGCTCTTTGTTAATATTTGTGCCTCCATTCACCAAAAAAATTTAAGCCTCTCAAACTCTAGGTGCTAGCACTCTCGGGGTAACGACTTAGTTCGTTGTGTGTATCCGATAGAGGGCATTCGCACATTGTAGCGTTTGGTGATCGTTCGAGTTGCACGTACTACAGAAAAACTAGAATCTAAAGATCTGGATTACGACGAACAGAGATAATTCTGTAATTCCTAAATCATCTTAATCAGTTAGCTTGTGTCCTTAGAAGGGATTCGTGGATGTTTTCTGTGAAACCCCAGTCAAAACTAACATTAAAGTAAGGGGCTTGGGATGCATATCATATTTTATTGCATATTTAAATATATTTTTATATGATTTTATGTACTTTGGACTTGTGTTTTCTAGTCTAGAGGGCTAGAATATGATTATTAAGTAAGAAGGGCAAAATAATAATTTTTGCTTGAGGTGAAAATAGGGAGATAGCTTGAGGATTAAATAGGAAAAATATTTTAGAGAGAAAATAACAACAAGAGTTGTTGTGGCTTAGTGGTTAGAGCTTTGGAATTAATTCTTGAGGTCTTGGGTTCAAATTCCATCATTGGAGCTTTAGCATGATTAAATTTTATTTTTACTTGGGAAGTGATATTTTTGGCCTTAAGAGCTTTAGAGTAGAGTAGAGGCATTGTCCTAGAGGATACATGATAGGAGTATCATAATCCTATTTTTGTGTCCTACAAAAATTCCTAAGGGAATTTATTCCTTCTTGATCTTTAATTTTTCCTAATTCTTAATTTAATAGATTAGATAAATTTGTTCTAGCCAATTTTCATTCTAGAAATTTCAGTAAAGTGCTGTGGCTTTGAAGGTTCAAAATGACTTAGTGAAAGACATCTTATGGACCGAAAATGTGGAGGAGATGGGGAAGGTTCCAAGAGAATTAATTCCCCTAGTGAACCTTCTAAACTTCACTTTAGCTAGGTTCATTTTCCTTTGTGTAATGAACTGAAAATTTTCCAACTTCTTGTGCCTTCAAGGTGTCAAAATTCTCAGCCATTATTCCCTCCTAAATGCTGCCAAAAAATGGCCCTTTTGATCAGCTTGAAATCTGAAATTTTCTGGTTAATTTCAAGCTGCACAAATGCTACGCAAAACCAGAAAAATTCCTAGTTAAAATCGCAAATTTGGTGGTCTTCAACCAAGCTGTTTTCTTCTAGTTTTCTCCCAACTCCTTAGCCACGTTTTTTCCTCCATGAAGAAGGTTGGAAACCAGCCTTGAAAGACCTCTGAATGCCCCTTTAAACTCTCTACAATCTGATTGGAAAATGACTGCCGAAACTGCATAGAAAAAATTCCAGCAATGGTGAAATTCTGTGCAGGATTTCCCTAATCCAGCCCTGGCCGAAACTCCATCTTTCTTCTACACAAACCACTCTTAAATAGCCATGAACTAAACTCCATTATCTTCCCCAAGCTTCTGCATGAAATCCAGACATGGCTGCCCTAAAATATCTCCAACAAATTACTGCAATCGTGCCTTGATAGGATACCAAAATTCCAGCAATCTTAATTTAGCTACCTTCCATAAAATTTCCCTTAAACAACCAGGCCTTTCCTTCACCATTACACTCCTTCTTTTCAGCCACCATTAACCTTCTTCAACCAGCTTTCATCCAGCCAAATCACAGAGCAATCAATCAGCTATAGCAGTTCCAAAAAAGCTCTCTATTGATCAAAATATTCCTGCTATATTTTGTTTCCAAATTTTATTTCCAAAAATATTCTTTTAGGATTTCAACAACCAGCCTTTCCTTTTCCTTTCAAATCAGAAAAATCATCTACCTAAACTACACAAGCAATTCGGCCACTTCACACACACAGAATTTCGACTGCTTTAAACCATAATCCCACCATTCTCTTCAACCTTCAATCACATATAGAACACCAAGAACACCTACTCCCTTCTCTTGCCTAATACCTCTCCAAACCACTTCAATCTTCTTCTAAAAATTCCAGATTTCATCTACTCACTGCCGTGAGTCCATCCATACCATTTTTAACATCAAACTCCAAAATCCAATGTGGTCTTTTGGATAAAAAATTAGAATTTTTGTGAAGGCTTAAGAACACCTTCAAGGTAGGTTTGTTCAATCAACTTCATCTTCACTAATATTTGATCTCTAATGAATATATATATATATATATATATATATATATATATGAATAATCATGCTAATGGACTCTCTTCTTCTATTTTCTCTCTCTCTCTCTCTTGGCCAAATACCCTCTCTTTCCTGGTCGAATGAATTCTTCACCAATGGCCATGCTTTCTTTATCTTCCTTGGACGGATCTAGTCACCTAGGAGTTGAGATCCATTTGAAACTCCTTCAAGGTACTCATCAATCAAGTAAGCCTTTTCAACCCTACTTTTAAATTCTAGATTCATGTCTCTACGATGATGTTAGTAGGAGATGGATTATGAATAGGAGTTGAGCATGTATTGTTGTGATGAGTAGAGATTGAAGCATGAATAGATGTGTGTTTATGATGGAGATGGGATTTATGCATGAGTTGATTATCTTGGTTGATTGTATGGTGTTTTTAGGGTTTAATGCATGTCTCCATGTCATAGGTAGTATTTGTGATCAAGTATGCTAGAGATTATGTTATCCATGATGAATAGGATTTATATTCATGTATGATTATTGAAGCCATGATTATGTTTATGCTAGTAGAGGTTGGATCATGCCTTGATAAATTTAGATCTATGCTTTTATTCATGATTTGAATGAATTAATGAATTGAAGTGGAGTATATGTTCATGATTATAGTTAGCAAGTGGAATTATGATCATGACATAGTTGTCCCTAAGCTAAATTTTATTTCTTCAATAAAATGTTTAATATTATGAATTTTGCTAGTAATTTCGAAAAACCCTAGGAATGGTAGATTTGGATTATTATATATATATAATAAGGATATTTTAGTCAAATAAATAATAGCTTTACTAGAAAATAAAAAATATATAGATATTATATAAAATGATAATATCAAATAAAGCCTTTTATGAAAATAATCATAATAAGTAAAAAATATTAATTTTGTAAGTCTTATATTCATAAATATCATTAAAATTTATTATCTTTCAATTATTATCTTATAATCAAAACCTGTTAAAATTTATTTATTAGCTTTCAATCAAGACCCATTAAAAAAAATTATTTTCAACTAATTTTAGTTATCAATTATTTTCAAACAATTAATTATTAATAAATCATTATTTTACCTAATACCACATAGGACTATTCATCAAATAGACTCTAAATTATTCTTAGCAAGAATTAAAATTTCAACTTATTAGTACCTATTTCCCAAAACACTAATTATTTCAAATATCAAATTAGACTTAGCTGATAAACCTTTTTATTTATTATTTAGCCTTAAAGCTTGGGACACTAGGATCATGGTAGTAGTGAGTGAGCTAGTTTTATGTGTGAAAGTGTATTTTGGCTTGAGTTTGATTGTGGTTTATATTTACCCCAGGCAGGATTGGGTCAGCAATTGAAGATCTTTATTTTATCTCGAGCTAAGGATCAGGTAAGCTCCAGTAAAAAACCTGATTGATGTAAAATGTTTATTATGGCAAGCTAAATGTAGAGTGCATGGACACTCATTTCTGTAAAGGCAATTGAGGATTAACTCATTTCTTATTTCAGTCGAACAAATTATTTGAAAATCAATAAGCAGATTTATTCGAACTCAAAACTCTTCCTAAAACTGATTTTGACAGAGACTTTGGAAATCCTTAATTGCCATTTTCAAGTGGAACTGTGTTTTGTTCATTTCTTCCCGTGTGGGATAAGTTACGTTGAGTACTCGATAAGGGTAGACTGCTAGGGCTAGTCTTTGAGGTGTTAGGATAAGTTTCTCAGTAGGTGGCCACCTCTGAGGGGTGAGTCCTTCCCGGATAAGATGCCAATCCAGTATATCGTGCCATTCCGAGCTAGCAGTTATTTTTCAGTCAAGTGACTGTATATTGCCGAAATGGATACTCGGTTGTTGTTTGGGTATAGAGAAAGAGGAGTATCTTGTCCGGTAGGCCGATTACCTACCTTTTGTCAGTCTGCACAAAATGTCGGCATTTTGACCGGTTATGGGGCCTAACGTGTGGTAACCTCTAATCATTTCTTTTGAGTGGTTGATTTTATTGATTATGTATGGTTGGAAAAGCCAAAACACCACTCTTGATTTTAACTAATGTTTATTACTTTCCAGTATTCCTCTTATAAAGATTTATACTTTGCATTCATGAACTGTTTTCACTGGACACTCAAAGCACACACGGACTTAGTGAGATTTTTATCTCATCACCCTTTTTACCATGATTTTAGGTCGGTCCTGCTGTGGGGATGAGTAGCTAGATTTTGCCTGCCTTGGAAGATTTTTCTGATAATTGAATGTGTAATGCTTTAGGGGAGTTAAGAGTGGATGATTTTTATTATAGATTTGATCTTTTTGAATTCTTGGATTTATTTTTAAGTTAAAGTATTATTTTTATTCCACTATTTTATTTGTGCGACTTAGTTATAAAGACCTCTTATCCTTTGGATGGGGCGACATCCCTGGCCCTGGTGGGCCTAGGTAGTGGGGTGTTACAGTTTCTGCGTTTAGGAGTCCACGAATCCTAACAGTAACATGTAGAGCAGCTTTTCCGACTTGAGAACAATTCTCAAGTTTCTATACCAGTCAAAGAATTTGGTCTTGGTAAGCTTGTTCGTTTCCAAAATGCTATGTAAGTTCAAGTTCGTAGTCATGATGCAAATAACCTAGATGAAAGATAAAAGACATTAGACTATGTATATGCACATGAAATGTTTTTTAATTAGGTCTTTAATTAAACACGTATTTATTTCACTATTTTACTCAAATCAATAGCCTCTACCATTGACTTAGGAAAGCCCGTTGGAAGGTTTCCTAGTGGATCAGTATCCAAATTCCTTAAGAATGACCTTGGGTATACCCAACAAACCACTCTTAAGTTCAATGGTAGGTATCCAATACTAATTATGTCAAATATAACCACGAGATCATTGGATGATTCATATCTTTTATTCTTACAACATTTAGTGCTACATCAACCTAGTCTATTATATGTTTTATGCATGGGTACGCCCAACTAAGATAAAGATCTTAGTTAAATCCAACACATTAATCCAGAATCATATTTCATAACTTGAACATGCTCATTGTTGAGTAAGCTTGGGTATGCCCAACAACCTAATCTCTAAAAAAAAAAAAAATCTCATTTTTACTATATTAACAAAAGGTAATGATTTAATATTGCTTGAGAGATTTAATTATTTAATTAGTGGGGTCATCGTTTGGCATGCATAATCTTTAACACATTGGAAATATTGTAATAGACTCAATTACATGATTTTGTTATGGGTTTTTCTAGATTAATTTCCTTGGGCCAAGTAGGAAATTAATTTGGTCAAACCTATGTTTTTTTGCATGTTTGAAAAGAAAGTCTTACTATCATCTGCTTCGTTATTGAATACCATCTCTATAAGCTCGAAAAATAATTTCTAATCTATCTAACCTATGTAATTTAATTACCTAAATTCATAATGAAGAAACCTCGAGTTACATTCGATGGAATTAGATGAGAAGAGAAATTACAGGAGAATTATAGAGAAAGAAAGGACATGCAAGTCCTATTTATTCAAAATAAAATAATAAATATGCCTCATACAAGATTAAGTAGATCTAATAATCCATAACCAAGCCAACATACCAAAACATGCTTAAAATATATTAATCAAAATAAACGTACATGAAATATAAATTCCTAAAATCATTGTTTTGGAAAAAATAAATTGGTAGTCTCAAAATCAAATTTTAGGAAAATTTCTTGGTCCAAAACAAATTTTGAAAAACTTTTGGGTCCTTAATGAATTAAGAAAAGAAAAATAAAAAAAAAATTAATATAACATGCAAGCCTCACAGGGCTGGCATTAGCCCCTTATAGGCTGGAGCACAAATCCTGCACAAGATTGCTCAAGCCCCACGCGGGCTTGGAAAAATTTTACAGTTTAATTAATTTTCTTTTATTTACCTAAATTATTCAACTTTCAAAAAAATAAGTTTTTTCCCCCTCCACAGAAACAATTTCATGGGGAAAAACTGAAATAATCAATTTCTTTTTTTCGATTCTACTAGAAATAATTTCCTAAAACAAAAAATACAAGAAATTCCTTTTTTTTTTTCCCAGAAACAATTTTTTGCCGTTTCAATTTCTAATTGAAACAAACAAATTGGAAACAATTTCCAATTAGAATTCAAAAGCGTAATTTTCCTTCAATAAATAATTTCCTAAAGACTTCATTTTTTTTTTCTTTCAGAGAAATTCGGAAACAATTTAAAAAAAAAAAAAATTGGTTGCAAGATTTAGAACATCATTAGTTCTAAATCAATTCATGATAAAAAAAATTTTCTGTACACAAAAATATATTCTACCGAAAACAAAATTTTCAAACTTCAAAATAAACATGAAACAATTTAACTGACCCTAAAATAATTTTGAAACAATTTCAAAATTTATAATATTTATGAAACAATTTCATAATGCCAAATTTATTTTCAATTTATGTCAAAACAATTATAAACCCATAAAACACATATGAGATAGCTTTGATATTACTGTTGGATTTCGATCATGTAATAACAATTAATGCACAGTGAAAATTAAAATAAAATCCATGCAATAGAATCACTAGTATGTAATTAAATGGATTAAGATAGGGAAGAAAAATTTTTTACCTAAAAAACACGGCTTTTAAAAATTTTCTTCGTGCGTACAGAACCCATTTGTAAACTTGTTCAATCACGAACCACAAAAATTCCAAGTGTAGGAATTTCTCTAATACAGTCCACATGAGGAATTGTACTCAATGACAGTGCCAAGAACCTATGCTAGCAGGATTAATTTGGTGGTGTTATTGGCTAACAATATTCAGTGAAGAAAAATAAACGTGAAAAGGATTCCTATTATTTTCTTTAAGGGGGCAGTTTTCATCGAACTTCTGAGAACCAATTCTCTAGTTATTTTATAAATGTGCCAGACACAGAAACCCTTTCAATCATTCCCTAAACCTTTTAGGAAACAAATATTTCAGCCTTTTCAATTATGGGCTTTGATTATTTGCAATTTGGCCCTCAAGTTATAACATGTTTGTAACTTGCCCATAGTGATTGTAATAGATTTATAATTAGCTCATAAATTATTTCTTTTGACAAATCGACCCCATCATATTATCAAATAATATCTTAAATACCAATTCCTCTACTGTGCATGACCTATTTAGTTTTCTAGTCAATTGGTAGCTAATATGAATTAATTTTATCATAATATAATTAATAATATTTTATAATTAGAATTAACTTATTAATTCTAACTAGAATTATTTTATTAATTCTCTAATTAATAAATCCATATTTTGCAAGATTAAGAGCGGTATCTAGCAACTCATGCTGACCACCCAAAAGTCTAGAAAATCAAGTGGCTTGACATGAACCTTTCAATGGCAAAATTTTAGTACAATAAACTCTTTTCATCATACTATATCTCATTCAATTTAGAGTATGGAACTAGTGCCAACTCCCTCTAGAATATAATTAATTCTCGCCAAAATTTATTAGTACTTTATCCAGAATCTGCTACTTAATATGTGTATCAACTTGGAACTATTTCTAACAAATAGTTGCCTTGGCCAAGAATTTCTCAAGTAATGATTTCGTACAAGGGGCTGTGAAACACATGCTCCTACTATAAAACCCATCCTAAGACTACCTTTAGAGTAAAGGAAGGGACTGCATATCATAGCATATTTTATGAGCTTATGGTTGTCATAATATAATTGAATGTGTTTTATGTGGATTATAGGTGTTCTTGATGAGTATTCATGGTGACTAGGAATTTTATTTAGAGTTAATAAGGTTTTGGAATATGATATTGGAGGAAAAAAAGGGGGGGGGGGGTAGCTTTGGAATTAGGAGAGAAGAGAATTATTTTGGAAGGATAAGATAAAAGAATTAATTTGGTTAAGTGGTTAGTGCTGGGTGAGCACTTCATACTTACTTGAGTTCAAATCCTATTGAAAAAAAGATTATTTTAGTTTTAATCTCTCCAACTGCTTAGACCAAATGTTATCCCCCAGCCATCATTTCAATATCTTCTTGAGTTTCTTAGACATGAGAATGATGTTCTAAGAAGTTTTTAAAAAATTGGATTCTCCTAAATTTTCAATTGATGTCTTAAAGAAGATTCTAGCAAATTAAGGTTTCCTACTTTTATGTATATGTCCTGACTAGTTTAAATTTAAATTCCCCTTCCTTTTTGAATTCTCCAACGTCTATGATCATATCTTAAACACTAGAATATGACATGCGCATATCTTCAATGCTCCAAAATTCCAACCTTGTTTAAGGCTATGTTGGACGAAATTTAGAAAAAGAATAAGAGAGAAGAATTTCATGAATATTAAAAACCAAGGTTTGAATTGCTCTTGTTTTTCTTAACTTAAATTAACTTATTTTCCTCCTAAAAATCTCCATTTGATTGATCCATGACTTAGCTAGGAAAAATAGAATTTTCTTCATTCATTTCTTATGCTATTTGTGTCCAACTAAAACAAACCTTAGAGTAAGGGGGTCGGGATGCATATCATATTTTCTTGCATGCATAAATATATTTTTCTATGATTTTACATGCTTTGGATATGTGATTTGTAGTCTAGATGGGTTAATTGTGCTTATTGAGTAAGAAGGGTAAAATGGTAATTTTTCTTGAGGTGGAGATAGGGAGATATCTTGAGGGTTAAATAGAAAAAATATTTGGGAGAGAAAATAAGGACAAGAGCTGTTGTAGTTTAGTGGTTAGAGCTTTGGAATTAATCCTTGAAATCTTGAGTTCAAATTCCATCATTGGAGTTTTAGCATGATTAAATTTTATTTATGTATAGAAGGGCTATATTTCGGCCCTTGCATGCTTTAGGGAAGAGTAGGAGTGTTGTCTTAGGGTAGACATGATAGTAATGTCCTAATCCTACTCTTGTGCCCTACAAAAATAAGAGATTCCTACCCTTCTTGATCCCTAGCTCTCCTTACTTCTTAATCAATTAGATTGTTCCATTTACCTAAGCCAATTTTATTTCCAGAAAATTCCAGCAAAGTTCAGTGGCATTGAAGGTTCAAAAATGTCTAAGTGTGAGGTATCTTATTGACCGAAAATGGGGAAGAGTTATGGAAGATTCCCAAGAGAATTAATCTCCATGGTTGAACCTTCAAAACTCCAACCTAGTTGTGTCGTCTTCTTCATGTAGTAAACTGAAAACTTTTCCAGCTTCTTGATCAGTCCAATTGTCAAAATTTTTGGCCATATTTCCCTCCCAAATGCTTCTAGAAAGATGACCAATTCACTCAGCTTGAAGGCTGAAAATTCCAGCCATAACCGAGCTGCACAAAAGCTATGCAAACTAGGAAAATTTTCTGGTCAGTTCCGCAGCTTGGTGAGCTAAAAACCAAGCTGTTTCTTCCAGCTTTTCAACCAGCAATTCGACCTTGTTTTTCCTCCATAAAGAAGGCTGGAAACCAGCCTTAAAGGACCCTCCAATGGCCCTTCAAACCTTCTACAAGATGACTGAAATATGGCAGAAAAATCAGCCAAGAAATTCCAGCAAGCCTTGTAGAAAAACTGATCAGAATTTCCAGCTTTGTTCCTTCTTCACCCTTGTCTGAAACTTCCTCCATTTTTCTGTACAAAAACACCTTGATCGGCCATGAACTGAACTCCAGCATCCTCACCATTGTTTTGCATGAAAACAGCTCCGTGGCTGCTCCTAAAATCTCTCCATCAATCATTCCAATCAAGCCATCAATTGGAGTCCATAATTGTTAGCAAGATATTTCAGCAAGCTACCATAGATTAACCCTCAAACAACCAAAAAATTCCTTCACCATGGTACACCATATTTCGGCTACACTTAAGCCCCTTCAAACATCATTCATCCCAGCAGAAACCCCAACCAATCAGCCGGCCATTGAAGCTTCCAAAAGCTCTCCATCAACCAAGATCTCCTTATAATATTTGTTTCCAAAATTGATTCCCTAAATTATTCTTATTTGAATTTCAAACAACTAGCATTCATTTTTCCTTCCAAATCAGAAAATCCAATTACCAAAACCTTCCAAACAATTTGGCCAACTTTTCCCCACAGAATTTCGCCTAGCACCCTCTCTATTCTCTTCATTCTCTTTAAACCTCCAAGAACACCAAGAACACCTACTACCATTCTCATGCCTAAGGCCACTCAAAACCACTTCAATCTTCTCCAAAAACTCTAGATTATGCCTACTCATTCTCGTGAATCCATTCCTGCAATTTTTAACATCAAACATGGAAATCAAAGCCTCACTTTTGGATCAAAAACCAAAATTTTCTTGAAGGCTCAAGAACACCTTCAAGGTAAGTATGAACAATCATCTCCATCTTCGACTTTGATGAGTATATACTAATGAACTTCCTTTCTCTCTCTCTCTCTCTCTCTCTCTCTCTCTCTCTCGGCCGAATGGTTCTTCCAACCATGGCCATGTTTCCTTCTTCCTCCTTGGACGAATCAAGCTGTCCACGTGAGAGGATTCATTCGAAACAACTTCAAGGTAGTCATCATTCAAGTAAGCCTCTCCAATCTCCTCTTTAAAATTCTAGATTCATGTCTCTTGGATGTAGTGGGATGAGGATGGGATATATTTGGAGATTATTTATGTATTTTGTGATGGAGTTGGGATTGAAGCATGAGAATGAATGTGTTTGTATGATGAAGATGGGAATGATGCATGAGATGATTTATCTTGGTTGAACGTATAGGGTTTTTAGGGTTTGTTGCATGTCTTCATGTCATGAGTAGTATGAATGATCAAGCATGTTAGAGAATATGTCACCTTTGGTGAATAGGGTTTTATGTTCATGTATTCTTGTTAAGGCCCTGGTTATGATTATGTTAGTGGAGTTTGGATCATATGTTGGTAGATTTGGATCTACGTTTTTATTCATGATTTGGATGTTTTATTGATTGGTGTAGACTGTATGTTCATGATTATGATTAGTAATAGGAATTATGATCACGACCTTGTTGTCCCTAAGCTAATTTTATTTCATCAATAAAATGATTAATACTATAATTTCTTCTAGTAATTTCAAAAACCCTAGGAAAATGTGGATTTAGACTCTTATATAAAATAATGATATTTTAGTCAAATAAATGATAGCTTTTATTAAAGAAATAAAATATATAGATATTATATAGAATAATAATATCAAATAAAGCCTTTTATATAAATAATTATAAAAGGTAAAATATTCATTTTGAAAGTCTTATATTCATAAATACTAATAGAATTTATTTATTATCTTTTAATCAAGACATAATAAAATTTACTTGCTATTAATTTTATTTATCAATTTTTTCTAGCCATTAGTTATTAAAAATCATTATTTTAGATAATATCATCTAGGTCTTAGGATCCTTCTTCAAATAAACCCTAATTTATTTATAGCAAGATTTAAACCTTCAACTTATTAGTATCTAATTCACAAACCCTAGTTATTTTAATATCAAGCTAGATTTACTTTATAAACCCTTTATTTATTATCTAGCCTTAAAGCTTGGGACACTAGGGTCATGATTGTGGTAAGTTGAACTAGGATTATTTGTGAAAGTGAATTTTGGCTTGAGTTTAATTATGGCTTATGTTTACTCCAGGCGGAGTTAGGTTAGCTTTTGGATATCTTTATTTTATGTCAAGCAAAGGATCATGTAAGCTCCTGCATAAAACTTATGTGTTACAAAAAGTTATTATGGCGAGCTAAACCCGAAGTTTGTGAACATTGAATTGGTAAAGGCAATTAGGGACTGTTTCCTTTCTTGTTTCAGTCAAACCAATTATTTGAAAATCAACAAGCAATTTCATTCGAACATTAAACTGTTACTAAAACTGACTTTGACAAAGACTATGGAGACCCTTCATCGCCATTTTCTACTAAAGCTATGTTTTATCAGTTTTCTCCCAAGTGGGATAATCTACGTTGAGAGTGATCAATTGTTATTTTTATTTTGGATTTATCTTGAATTTTTTGATTGTAATAAGTTTTAATTTTTGAAGTATTGTTTTATTTTGATTGTGTGACCTAGTTATAAAGACCCCTTGTCCTTTGAACAGGGCAACATCCCCGGCCCTGTTGGGCCTAGGTAGTGGGATGTTACAAATGGTATTAGAGACTAGGTTTAGGCAAATATTTGTGAAACCCCACCTAAAGCCAACCCTAGAGTAAGGGGGTCGGAATGCATATCATATTATTTTGCATGAATATATATATTTTTGAATAATTTTATGTGCTTTAGAATTGTGGTTACGGGTTAAAAGGCTTAGTTATGCTTATTGAGTAGGAAGGGTAAAATGGTAATTTTGCTTGAGGTGAAAAATAGAAAGATAGTTTGAGGATTAAAGAAGAGGAATATGTGGGTGAGAAAATAAGAACAAGAGTTGTTGTGGTTTAGTGGTTAGAGCTTTGGAATTAATCTCTAAGGTCATGAGTTTAAATCCCATCATCTAAGTTTTTATCATGATTATCTTAATTAAGTTTGAATTTTTGTTTTCTTGCATTCCATAAAAATAGGAATGTTGTCTTGGGGGAGACATGAAGAGAATGTCCTAATCTTATCATCATGTTATAAAAAGAATTCTAGAGGAATTCTTGTCCTTTCTATTACCTCTCGCTTTGTCCTAACATCTTCATAATTTAAATGAACCAAAATCCATTAAATCTCTTCTTTTAATTCTAAAAATTCTGTGATAATTCTTCAGCCTTGAATTTCAAAAATCAGTCATGAAGGATAGAAGATTGGCTGAAAATATGAGAGAAGTTAGGATGGGTTCCCAAGAGAAATAAATCACCATGGTAGAACCTTCAATCCTACCTTCATGTTGATCGTGGTTTTGATGAAGGAAAATCTGGAAAAATTCCAGCATTCTTGTCAGTCCAGCTTTCAAAAAATTCAGCCAGTAATTCTAACCATTTGCAGCCAGAAAAATGGTCATTTCATGTGGCTTGAAGACTGAAAATTCTGTGCAAAATTCGGACTGCACAAATGCACAAAACTAGAAAAAATTTCCTGCACAATTCACTGCATTCTAAGCTGAAATTGAAGCTGTCTTTTGTCATTAATTCAGCCGAGGCACCCTATGTTTTTCTCCATGAAGAAAGCTGGAAAACCACCCTTAAAAGACCCTCAAACACTCCAAGAAAACCAGCTGCAAAACGGACTGAAGAAGTGCAGAAATTCTGCACAGAAAAATGCTGCAACCGTGCGCAGCTTTGAACACCGTAGAACCAGAATTTTTCCAGCTTTGTTCTCTTCAAGCCCTGGCTGAAAACCACCATTCAACCTCTGCAAATTGGACCTTGTTCAGCCACGGACTAAACACCATTAACCTCCACACTTACCTTGAGTACTTGGACTCCAAAATCATACCTCAAAAACCTCCTAAGATCACTCTATCCAAAACTCATTTGAACTTCAAAAAAATTCCTGAATTCTTGCTTCATTAAATCACTCTTGTATCAAGCTAGCAAACCAGAATTTTCTCTTCCATTGTAAACTAAATTTTGGCCAGCCTTGGAGCTATATTAACCTTCATTCATTTTAACAAAACCAAACAGGCCAGCCGTCACCATTGAAGAACAAGGAAACCTCTCTCCATCAAACATCGTTAACATATCCTATACCTCAAACCACTCCTCAAATCACTCCATTTGAATTTCAAACAATCTGATTTTTCTCTCCCTCTCTAAGTTAAAATTGAAACCCCTGAATTCCCTAGACTAATCAGCCAGCACTCTCCAGAAATTCATCTAGCATTTTCCCTCAACTCTCTCCATTTTCACCAAGAACACCAAGAACACACTACCTTTATTCAAGCCAAATACTACTCTAAACACCTCCAATCCCTCTCAAAACTCTAGAACACTCCTACATACTCCCTAGAGTTCATTTCTAGAATTTATAACATCAAGTCTCGAAAATAAAAATTAGCATTCGGATCAAAACCAGTTTTTTCCCTTGAAGTCTCAAGAACATCATCAAGGTAACCGAGAACAATTTTTTTGTTCATCTTCTCCTCTTCAATCTTTAACATATCATGCTAATGCTCTCTCTCTCTCTCTCTCTCCCTCTCTCTCTCGGCCGAAATGGTTATGACAACCATGGCTATTTTCTCTCCTCCTCTCTTGGACAATTCAAGACTCTCAAGCGTGGATCTTCTTAAATCTTCATCGAAGTAATCATCAACCAAGTATTTTTCCTTAACCATTCTTTTAATTATGAATTCATGTCTCTTAAATATGGATAAGAAGAATAGAATATGAATGGAGAATTGAGTATACGCATATGTATGAAGGGGTTGAGATTAGGACATAAGAGTGATTGGTCATGTTTAAGCTATACGGATTTTCTTGTCAATCAATGTATGATCATCATGTCTTAAGAAAATTATGGATAGTTAAAGCACGTTAGATGAAATGACACCTTTGGGTGAATAGGATTTTCATGTTCTTATCTTCATCGAAGCCATGGTTATGATTATGCTTAGTAGAGATTTGCCATGTGATAGCATGTGTAGATTTAGGCCTATGTTCATGAATGGATTAGTTTGTTGTTTGATGTTGGAAAATATGTTCATGATTCTTATTAGTAGTAGGAAAATTATGATCATGATCTTGTTGATCCTAGGTTATTTTAATTAGCAAATTTTAGTTTTTTAATTAAAATTATTACTATATTTTCCTCTAAGATTTCGAAATTTCTATGAAGCTTTGGAAATGGGATATTAAATGAAATATTGATATTTTACTAGTCAAATAAATAATATTTTTCATTAAAAATTATATATGCATATGTATAATATTAAATAAGATATTTTTATATAAATACTATTAATAAATAAAATATTAATGACCATGTAGGCCTATAGTCATAAGTGTTATTCATATTTAAATTTGTTTGTTATTTATTAAACAAAATTTAATCTAGTTTATTTATTGTTAATTTTATTTATTACTAATTATTTATTATCAATTTAAAAAAATTAAAAATTAAATAAAAATTAATTGTAAATTTATTATTTATTTAAGTAACATTATTTTTAAAATTACCATTTATTAATATTTAGGGCTTGCTATTATTCAATATTCAAACCTTAGTTTATTTATTAATAACAACGCTTAAGAATTATTATTTGAGTCTATAACTTAATAGCAATTATTTTAGAACCGCTAGTTATTTTAACTTATCAAACTAGACTTATTTTATAAAATTCTTTATCAGCTAGCCTTAAAGCTTTGGACATTAGGGTTGTGATTGTAATAAGTTGAACTAGGATTATTTGTGTAAGTGAATTTAGCTTGAGTGTAACCTTATGTTTTGTGTTTACCCCAGGCGGGGTTTGGTCAGCCGTGGAAGACTTTTGAATTTGAGCAAGCAAAGAATCAGGTAAGCTCTTATATAGAATTTTGTGAAGACAAAAAATTACTGTGGCAAGCTAAATGCGATGTGTATGGAAATTCTTGTTGTAAAGGAAATTAAGGACTATTTTCCCTATTTATTTCAGTCAAGCAAATCATTTGAAAATCAAACAAGCGGGTTTACACAAAATGCTAAACTTTTTCGAAAGCCCAATTTTGACAAGAATTTTAGAACCATTAATTGCTATTTCCAAATAAAGCAATGTATGATCCATTTTCTCCCAAGTGGGACAATCAACGTTGAGTACTCAATAAGGGTAGACTACCAGGACTAGTCTTTGAAGGGTTAGGGTAAGTCTCTCAGTAGGTGGCCACCTCTGAGGGGTGAGTCCTTCCCGGATAGGATGCCAGTCCGGTAGGTCATGTCGGTCTGAGCTAGCAAGTTTTAGTCATGTGGACTGTGTGTTTCCGGAGTGGACAACCGGTAAGTTTGGGTGTAGAGAGGGAGGAGTATCTCACCCGGTAGGCCGTACACCTACCTTTTTGTCAGTTTGCACAATGTGTGGCATTCTGACCGTTGCTTAGTCATGGGGCCCAACGTGTGGTAACCCATGGCTACCCATTTGAGTGGTGGTATTTGTTGTGCACATGTATGGTTTGAAAAGCAAAACACCACTCTTTATTTTCAATACTTATTTAACGCTTGCCAGCACTTTCTCTTATGAAACTTTTACAACTTGCATACATGAATTATTTTAACTGAAACACTCAAAGCACTCACGAGCTTACTAAGATTTTTATCTCATCACCTTTTATACCATGTTTTCAGGTTGATCCGGCTGTGGAGGTCAATAGCTAGACTTGTTGCCTATGTTTTGAAGACTTTATGTTGTTTTCTTTATGGATGTTTTGAGAGAGTATAGCAAATAATTTATTTTGGATTTGTTCCTGTATTCATCTTTTGGGTTGTAATAAGGTTAATTTTAAAGTATTTATTATATGTGACCTAGTTATAAAGACCCCTTGTCCATTGGACGGGGCGACATCCCCGGCCCTGTTGGGCATAGGTAGTGGGGTGTTACAAATGGTATCAGAGACTAGGTTTAGGCTAGTATTGATAGTATATGTTTTGATTTATTAAGTTCAAATCTTTTATCTGACCTGTCTTGTTTATACTGTAGGATGGTTAGAATGATTAGAACCGCAAGGAAAGGGCAGCAATGGCATCCACCCATTTCTATCTACCCGAAAGACCTACTAGTGACTCAGCCTACACCTCAACCTGCACCGCAGCCAATTATTCCTCTGGATAATAGCAGTGACGATGAGGTCCAGATCATTGAGCCACCCCCAATATCCGTGATAGACTTGGTTACTGACAGTGAAGATGAGGAGATCGATATAGAATATGTTCCCCTCCCTCCTAGTCCCGTAGTTGACTTGACAGCTGATAGTGATAACCCTGGAGAGATAGATTATGAATCTCCACCTAGACCTTCCTTTATAACCCCGCCCAATTAGGTTGAAACTGGGGAGAGTTCTAGGAGACCCGGGAAGGAGCCAATAGATGAGTTTGCAAATGGGGCTGGGATAGACCTCACTAGGAGTTCTGGGGGATGGTTATAGGAGGCCGACTGTGAAGATTCTGATGAGGACTAGCAAGGCTAAGTGTTGCTACCATTGGGATGTTTTATTTACTGCTTTCCATAAATTCCTATGCTAAGGATTTTATTCATGTTTACTGCTTTAATTCTGAATTTATGTAAATAAGAGTACCTAGAGTACTCTAAATCTTGAGAAAAATCTATATGCAATTCTTTATACAAAATTTGCATCTAATTTTCTTCCGCCTAAAGTTGAATGTGAATGCATGCTTAATTTGGATATTTTAAACTTTGATGCATAAACTCATTATTTGAGGCATGGTTTAGAATGGTACCCAAGCGTTGTGCAGCTACATCTAGCAGAAGGGTTCCTATGGTAGAGCCCGTGACACCGGAGTTTGATACAACTCAAATGCCATCACCAAACCAGAGGGATTAGAACGAACTAGAGCCAGAAATGGGATCGGAAGAACCGGTTAGTGTAACTATGACGCAAGCGTTCCACAAGGTGACCGAGATTCAACAAACCCTGACTGCGCGAAGGAATCTAAAAAGGGGAAGATGAAGCATTGGAGCGGTTTCTGAAATTTCAACCACCTATCTTCTTGGGAGAGGCCGAACAAGATCAGAAAGTGGAGCAATGGGTGGAACAAATGGAGGACATCTTTGCTACACTCCAGTACACTGACAAACGAATGGTGAAGTTTGCTGCATTTCGACTGAGGGGTCCAACTCGGGCATGGTGGTAACAGGTTCAGGACGACTGGGAGATGATTGACCAAGACTGGACATGGGCTAATTTTGTGGAAGTATTCTTAGCAGAATATATCCCTCAGTGGATAGTTGAGAAGCGGGAAGATGAGTTCCAGAATCTAAAGCAGGGAGATATGACGGTAGCTCAATACACAGCACGTTCACGCAACTGTTAAAGTACTGCAAGAGGCTGGTAGACACTGAACAAAACAGAATGAGGCAATTTGTTAAGGGTTTAAGGCAGGAGTTAAGAAGGGCATTGGCATCCTCTCCACCGACGACTTATTCGGGGGCTGTGGACGCAGCCACCCGTACTGAGAATGAGGATCGCAGCCGAATGGCACCAAGACCTTTCGTACCGTCAAGACAGCCGTCGAGACCTTTTCAGAGGTAGCAGCCCAAAAAGTGCCCTGCCAACTAGCAATGGCAGAATCGCGGAAAACAAGCCCGAACAACACCGGTTGGTCCTGCGCAGAATCTTCCGTTATGCAGGCATTGTGGAAAAAGGGGCCACACTGAGAAAAACTGTTGGTCCAAAGGAGGTGAGCGGAAATGCTACCACTGTGGAGACCCGAACCATCTACGGAACGCCTGCCCCAAACTTCTCCGAGTCGGACAAGGGAACCCAGCTCAGATCCCGGGGCCCAATCGAGCCAATACTACGGGAGCTTCCGGGAGTGGAACGCAGAAGCCGCAGGTGAAAGCAAAAGTTTTCGCTCTCAACTGGGAGGAGGTTGGAGCTGATGCAGCAGTTGTGGAAGGTACGTTTACTATCTAGGGTCATTCAGTTAATGCATTAATAGACTCTGGATCTACCTATTCCTATTTAAACAAGAATTGTGCATATCATTTGGGTTAGGATGGAGTAGAACTACCTTTTACCTTGTTAGTAATTACACCTTTAGGGAAAATGGTGCAAGCGGATCGGTATGTGCAGAATTGTAAAGTTGAAGTGGGGAGAGAAAGCTTAGAGGGAGATTTAATAGTCTTAGCTATTGATGATTATGATTTGATATTGGGAATAGATTGGCTAGCGAAGCATGGGGCTAAAGTAGACTATAAGAATAAGTCACTTCAGTTCATTAGACCAGGATGTGATGTGTTGGAGTTTAATGGCAAGAAAGTAAAAGAATTGAAGTTTTTGATAGCTGGGGCTAAAGCTCGAAAATTGTTGAGGCAAGGATGTCAAGGATATTTGGCTTATGTGATAAATAAGCCAAAGGACCAGTGCACTCTAGAGGATACTGAGGTGGTAAAGGATTTTCCTGACGTGTTCCCTGCGAAACTCACGTCTCTACCTGCCAATCGAGAAGTTGAGTTCACCATTGATCTAGTCCCAGGAGCGGAATCGGTGTCCCGAACTCCGTATCGGATGGCACCGGCGGAGCTGAAAGAATTGAAGGAGCAGCTAGAAGAGTTGGTGAGACAATGCTATATCAGACCTAGCACGTCACCCTGGGGAGCACCTGTGCTACTTGTGAAGAAAAATGACGGGACTCTAAGGTTGTGTATTGACTACCGGGCCTTGAACAACCTAACCATCAAGAATAAATATCCCCTACCGTTAATTGACGAGTTATTTGACCAGTTGCAAGGATCCAGTTGTTACTCCAAACTGGATTTGAGGCAAGGCTACTATCAAGTGAGGATAAAGGAGGAAGATATTCCTATGACGGCCTTCAATACAAGATATGGTCACTATGAGTTTGTGGTGATGCCTTTCGGGGTAACTAATGCACCCGCAGTATTTATAGATTTGATGCATCGAGTGTTCCAACACTACTTGGACAAGTTCGTGGTGGTCTTCATCGACGACATACTCATATACTCCAAGAGCCCGGGGGACCATGCAGAACATTTGAAGTTGGTACTGGAAAAGCTAAGGGAGCACAAACTTTACGCCAAGTTTAGCAAGTGCGAATTTTGGGTGGATAGTGTGCCATTCCTTAGTCACGTGGTGACCAAGGATGGGATCAAGGTGGACCCAGCGAAGGTTGAAGTAGTTTCGGACTGGAAGCAACCAGAGAACATCATAGAGATTTGAAGCATCTTGGGATTGGCTGGCTACTACAGGAGTTTTATTAAGGGGCTTTCAACGCTAGCATCTCCTATGACCCGGCTGCTGAGAAAGGACATACCCTTTGTTTAGAATGAAAAATGTGAAAAGAGTTTTCAAGAGTCGAAGTGGAGGTTAATGACAGTGCTTGTGTTGAGTCTGCCAGAGGCAGATAAGCCTTACGCACTATATACGGATGCTTCGAAGGAAGGCTTGGGAGCGGTTTTGATGCAAGATAGGAAGGTGATCGCCTATGCTTCTCGGAAATTGAAGCCGCATGAAGTCAATTATCCCACCCATGATCTGGAGCTGGCTGCCATTGTGTTCGCTTTAAAGAAATGGCGGCACTACTTGTATGGAGCAGAATATGAAGTGTTCACTGATCACAAGAGCCTGAAGTACATCTTCACCCAGAAAGACTTGAATTTGAGGCAGCGAAGATGGATGGAATTTTTGGAGGAGTACCGTTGTCCTGTCAACTACCACCCCGGGAAAGCCAACGTCGTTGCTGATGCCTTGAGCTGGAAAGTCAGAATGGCCAGACTAAGAGTACAAGAGGTTCAAGTGGTTCAGGATATGTTGGATAGAAGAGTAGAAGTGCAAGAAGAAATGATTATTATTAGCAACCTGAAGTTGATGCCAGATCTAAGGCGGGAAATTGTTGAAGCCCAGCAGAGTAATGCGGAATTTCAGCTTTTCAAGGACAAGGAACTTAAACGACAAGACAGTGAATTTCGACAGGACGAAGCGGGAGTTTTATACATCCGAGATCGTTTGTGTGTACTCGAGGAGCACCAGTTGAAGGACAGAATTTTAGAAGAAGCACATAAGAGCAAGTACGCCATTCATTCGAGAGAGGTCAAGATGTATCAAGATCTGAAAATGACTTATTGGTGGCCCAGGATGAAGTGAAACGTGGCTAAGTATGTCTCAACGTGTCTAACCTGTCAGAAAGTCAAAGCGAAGCACAAAAAGGTGGCAGGACCATTACAACCATTACCAGTACCGGAATGGAAATGGGAAGAGGTGACCATGGACTTTGTGACCGGACTCTCTATGGCAAGGACCCAAAAGGACGCCATATGGGTAGTGGTGGACCGATTGACCAAGTCGGCGCATTTCATACCCGTGGTAAGTTGAACTAGGATTATTTGTGAAAGTGAATTTTGGCTTGAGTTTAATTATGGCTTATGTTTACTCCAGGCAGAGTTAGGTTAGCTTTTGGAGATCTTTATTTTATCTCGATCAAAGGATCAGGTAAGCTCCTGCATAAAACTTATTTGTTACAAAAAGTTATTATGGCAAGCTAAACCCGAAGTTTGTGAACATTGAATTGGTAAAGGCAATTAGGGATTGTTTCCTTTCTTGTTTCAGCCAAACCAATTATTTGAAAATCAACAAGTAATTTTATTCGAACACTAAGCTATTTCTAAAACTGACTTTGACAAAGACTATGGAAACCCTTGATCGCCATTTTCAAGTAAAGCTATGTTTTATCAGTTTTCTCCCAAGTGGGATAATCTACGTTGAGTACTCAACAAGGGTAGGCTAGTAGTACTAGTTTTGAAGAGCAAGAATGAGTCTTCTGGCAGGAGGCCACCTCCAGAAAATGAACTCAACTTAGAGAAATGTCAATACTACTTAGTCATGCCGGTCCGAGCTAGCAGGTTTCAGTCATATAGATTGTGTGTTGCCGGAGTGGACAACTGGTTTTGTTTGGATGTAGAGAAGGAGGAGAATCTTACTCGGTAGGCCGATCACCTACCTTTTTGTCAGTCTGCACAAAGTGTAGCATTCTGACCATTATATGGTTATGGGGCTCATCGTGTGGTAACCCATGGCCACCCTTTCGAGTGGTTGATTTTATTGTACCTGTATGGTTGGAAAAGCCAAAAAGCCACTTTTGCTTTTGAACTTTATTTATTACTTGCCAGTATTTTTCTTATGAAGTTCATACACCTTGTATTCATGAATTGTTTTCACTGAACACTCAAAGCACACACAGGCTTACTGAGATTTTTATCTCGTCACCCTTTTTACCATGATTTCAAGTCGATCCTGCGGTGGGGATGAGTAGCTAGTTGTTGCCTGCCTTGGATAATATTCTGTTATTTATTTTTATGTGATGCTTTGGGAGTTGAGAGTGATCAATTGTCATTTTTCTTTTGGATTTATCTTCAATTTTTTGATTGTAATAAGTTTTAATTTTTGAAGTATTGTTTTATTTTGATTATGTGACCTAGTTATAAAGACCCATTGTCCTTTGGACGGGGCGACATCCTCGGCCCTGTTGGGCCTAGGTAGTGGGATGTTACAAATGGTATTAGAGACTAGGTTTAGGCAAATATTTGTGAAACCCCACCTAAAGCCAACCCTAGAGTAAGGGGGTCGGAATGCATATCATATTATTTTGCATGAATATATATATATTTGAATGATTTTATGTGCTTTAGAATTATGATTTATAGGTTAAAAGGCTTAGTTATGCTTATTGAGCACGAAGGGTATAGTGGTAATTTTGGTTGAGGTCAAAATAGGAAGATAGCTTGAGGATTGAATAAGAGGAATATGTGGGTGAGAAAATAAGAACAAGAGTTGTTGTGGTTTAATGGTTAGAGCTTTGGAATTAATCTCTAAGGTCATGAGTTCAAATCCTATCATCTATGTTTTTATCATGATTATCTTAATTAAGTTTGAATTTTTGTTTTCTTGCATTCCATAAAAATAGGAATGTTGTCTTGGGGGAGACATGAATAGAATGTCCTAATCTTATCATCATGTCCTAGAAAGAATTCTAGAGGAATTCTTGTCCTTTCTATTACCTCTAGCTTTGTCCAAACATCTTCATAATTTAAATGAACTAAAATCCATTAAATCTCTTTTTTTAATTCCAAAAATTTTGTGATAATTCTTCAGCCTTGAATTTCAAAAATCAGTCTTGAAGGATAGAAGATTGGCTGAAAATATGAGAGAAGTTAGGATGGGTTCCCAAGAGAAATAAATCACCATGGTAGAACCTTTAATCCCACCTTCATGTTGATAATGGTTTTGATGAAGGAAAATCTGGAAAAATTCCATCATTCTTGTCAGTCCAGCTTTCAAAAAATTCAGCCAGTAATCCTAACCATTTGCTGCCAGAAAAATGGTCATTTCATGTGGCTTGAAGACTGAAAATTCAGTACAAAATTCGGACTGCACAAACTGCACAAAACCAGAAAAAATTCCTGCACAATTCACTGCATTCTAAGCTAAAATTGAAGCTATCTTTTGTCATTAATTCAGCCGAGGCACCCTCTGTTTTTCTCCAGGAAGGAAGCTGGAAAACCACCCGTAAAAGACCCTCAAACACACCAAGAAAACCAGCTGCAAAACGGACTGAAGAAGTGCAGAAATTCTGCACAGAAAAATGCTGCAACCGTTCGCAGCTTTGAACACCATAGAACCAGAATTTTTCTAGCTTTGTTCTCTTCAAGCCCTGGCTGACAACCACCCTTCAACCTCTGCAAATTGGACCTTGTTCAGCCATGGACTAAACACCATTAACCTTCATTCATTTCAGCAAAACCAAACAGGCCAGCCGGCACCATTGAAGAACAAGGAAACCTCTCTCAATCAAACACCATTAACATATCCTATACCTCAAACCACTCCTCAAATCACTCCATTTGAATTTCAAACAATTTGATTTTTCTCTCCCTTTCTAAGCTGAAACTGAAACCCCTGAATTCCCTAAACTAATTGGCCAGCACTCTCCAGAAATTCATCTAGCATTTTCCCTCAACTCTCTCCATTTTCACCAAGAACATACACTACCTTTATTCAAGCTAAAGACTACTCTAAACACCTCCAATCCCTCTCAAAAAATCCAGAACTCTCCTACATACTCCCTAGAGTTCATTTCTAGAATTTATAACATCAAGTCTCGAAAATAAAAATTAGCATTCGGATCAAAACCAGTTTTTTTCCCTTGAAGTCTCAAGAACATCATCAAGGTAACCAAGAACAATTCTTTTGTTCATCTTCTTCTCTTCAATCTTTAACATATCATGCTAATGCTCTCTCTCTCTCTCTCTCTCTCTCTCTCAGTCGAAATGGTTATGACAACCATGGCTATTTTCTCTCCTCCTCTCTTGGACAATTCAAGACTCTCAAGCATGGACCTTCTTAAATCTTCATCGAAGTAATCATCAACCAAGTATTTTTCCTTAACCATTCTTTTAATTATGAATTCATGTCTCTTAAATATGGATAGGGGGAATAGAATATGAATGGGGAATTGAGTATATGCATATGTATGAAGGGGTTGAGATTAGGACATGAGAGTGATTGATCATGTTTAAGCTATAAGGATTTTCTTGTCAATCAATGTATGACCATCATGTCTTAAGAAAATTATGGATAGTTAAAGCATGTTAGATGAAATGAAACCTTTGGGTGAATAGGATTTTCATGTTCTTTTCTTCATTGAAGCCATGGTTATGATTATACTTATTAGAGATTTGCCATGTGATAGCATGTGTAGATTTAAGCCGATGTTCATGAATGGATTAGTTTGTTGTTTGATGTTGGAAAATATGTTCATGATTCTTATTAGTAGTAGGAAAATTATGATCATGATCTTGTTGATCCTAGGTTATTTTAATTAGCAAAGTTTAGTATCTTAATTAAAATTATTACTATATTTTTCCTCTAAGATTTTGAAATTTCTTGGAAGCTTTGGAAATGGGGTATTAAATGAAACATTGATATTTTACTAGTCAAATAAATAATATTTTTCATTAAAAATAATATACGCATATGTATAATATTAAATAAGATCTTTTTATATAAATACAATTAATAAATAAAATATTAATGACCTTGTAGGCCTATAGTCATAAATGTTATTCATATTTAAATTTGTTTGTTATTTATTAAACAAAATTTAATCTAATTTATTTATTATTAATTTTATTTATTACTAATTATTTATTATCAATTTTAAAAAAAGTAAAAATTAAAAAAAATTAATTGTAAATTTATTATTTATTTAAGTAACATTATTTTAAAAATTACCATTTATTAATATTTAGGGCTTGGTATTATTCCATATTCAAACCTTAGTTTATTTATTAATAACAACGCTCAAGAAATATTATTTGAGTCTATAACTTATTAGCAATTATTTTAGAACCCCTAGTTATTTTAACTTATCAAACTAGACTTATTTTATAAAATTCTTTATCAGCTAGCCTTAAAGCTTTGGACATTAGGGTTGTGATTGTAATAAGTTGAACTAGGATTATTTGTGTAAGTGAATTTAGCTTGAGTGTAACCTTATGTTTTGTGTTTACCCCAGGCGGGGTTTGGTCAGCCGTGGAAGACTTTTGAATTTGAGCAAGCAAAGAATCAGGTAAGCTCCTACATGGAATTTTGTGAAGACCAAAAATTACTGTGGCAAGCTAAATGCGATGTATATGGAAATTCTTGTTGTAAAGGCAATTAAGGACTATTTTCCCTATTTATTTCAGTCAAGCAAATCATTTGAAAATCAAACAAGCGGGTTTACACAAAATGCTAAACTTTTTCGAAAACCCAACTTTGACAAGAATTTTAGAACCCTTAATTGCTATTTCCAAATAAAGCAATGTATGATCCATTTTCTCCCAAGTGGGACAATCAACGTTGAGTACTCAATAAGGGTAGACTACCAGGACTAGTCTTTGAAGGGTTAGGGTAAGTCTCTCAGTAGGTGGCCACCTCTGAGGGGTGAGTCCTTCCCAGATAGGATGCCAGTCCAGTAGGTCATGTCGGTCCGAGCTAGCAAGTTTCAGTCATGTGGACTGTGTGTTTCCGGAGTGGACAACCAGTAAGTTTGGATGTAGAGAGGGAGGAGTATCTCACCCGGTAGGCCGTACACCTACCTTTTTGTCAGTTTGCATAAAGTGTGGCATTCTGACCGTTTCTTCGTCATGGGGCCTAATGTGTGGTAACCCATGGCTACCCATTTGAGTGGTGGTATTTATTGTGCACATGTATGGTTTGAAAAGCAAAACACCACTCTTTATTTTCAACACTTATTTAACGCTTGCCATCACTTTCTCTTATGAAAATTTTACAACTTGCATACATGAATTATTTTACCTGAAACACTCAAAGCACACACGGGCTTACTGAAATTTTTATCTCATCATCTTTTATACCATGTTTTCAAGTTGATCCGGCTATGGAGGTCAATAACTAGACTTGTTGCCTATGTTTTGAGGACTTTATGTTGTTTTCTTTATGAATGTTTTGAGAGAGTGTAGCAAACAATTTATTTTAGATATGTTCCTGTATTTATCTTTTGGGTTGTAATAAGGTTAATTTTAAAATGTTTATTATATTTTATTAAATGTGACCTAGTTATAAAGACCCCTTGTCCATTGGACGGGGCGACATCCCCGGCCCTGTTGGGCCTAGGTAGTGGGGTGTTACAATATTGATAGTGTATGTTCTATTTATTTAAGTTCAAATCTTATCTAACCTATCTTGTTTACGCTGTAGGATGGTTAGAATGCTTAGAACCGCGAGGAAAGGGTAGTAATGGCATCCTCGTATTCCTATCTACCCGGAAGACCTTCCAGTACCTTAGCCTGCTCCTCAACCAGTCATTCCTTTGGAAGACAGCAGTGATGATGAGGTCCCGATCTATGAGCCACCCGTAATCCCAGTGATAGTATTGAGTTCTGACAGTGAAGATGAGGATGTAGCCGTGGAACATGTTCCCTACCCTCCTAAACCCATAGTAGATTTATCAGCAGATAGTGATCACCCGGGGGAGATAGATTATGAGTCTCCACTTAGACCTTCTTTCATTACTCCACCCAGTCGAGTTGAGCCTGTGGAGAGTTCTAGGCGACCCGGGAAGGAGCCAATGGAGGGGTTTGCCAGTGGGGCTAGGATAGACTTCTCTAAGAACTCTAGGGGATGGTTTTATGAGGCTGATTTTGAGGATTCTGAGTACATCCCTCAGTGGATAGTGAAAAAGCAGTAGGACGAATTTCAGAATTTGAAGTAGGGAGGCATGTCAGTGGCCCAGTACGCAGCATGATTCACCCAGCTGTCGAAGTGCTGCAAGAGACTAGTGGACACCGAGTAGAATAGGACGAGGCAGTTTGTCAAAGGACTGAGGCCGAAATTGAGGAGGGCATTGGTACCTTCTCTACCAATGACCTATTCAGGGGTCGTAGATGCAGCTACCAGGACTGAAAATGAGGACCACAATAGGATGGCGGCAAGGCCTTTCCAACTACTAAGGCAACTGCAGGGACACTTCCCGAGGCAGCAACCTAACAAGCGACCCGCCAATCAGCAGTGGCCAAATCGGGGAAAGCAAGCCTGGACAGCACCAGCCGGACCTACTCAAAACCTTCCGTAATGTCGATAGTGTAGGAAAAGAGGCCACGCAAAGAAGAACTATTGGTCCAAAGGAGGAGAGCGAAAATGTTATCATTGCGGCGACCAGAACCACCTGCGGAACGCCTGCCCTAAGCTGCACCGAGTTGGGCAAGGGAATCTAGCTCAGAATTCGGGACCCAATAGAGCCAATGCCATGGGAGCATCCGGGAGTGGAGCACCGAAGTCTCAAGTGAAGGCCAAGGAATTTGCTCTCAACAAAAAGGAGGTTGGGATCGATGCAGCAGTAGTGGAAGGTACGTTTACTATCCAAGGACGTTCCGTTAATGTATTGATAGATCCTGGCTCTACTTATTCCTATTTAAACAAGATATATGCATGTCATTTGGGTTGGGATGGAGTAGAGTTACCTTTTACCTTATTGGTAAGTACACCATTGGGGAAGATGGTGCAAGCAGATTAGTATGTACGAAACTGCGAAATTGATGTGGGGAGCCTGGAGGGAGATTTGATAGTATTGGACATTGAGGATTATGATTTGATATTAGGAATGGATTGGTTAGCCAAGCATGGGGCTAGGGTAGACTGTAAGAATAAATCAGTCCAGTTCGTTAGACCGGGTTATGATGTGTAGGAATTCGATGGCAAGGGTAAAGAAATTAAAGTATTTGATAGCGGGGGCTAAGGCCCGAAAATTGCTGAAGCAAGGATGTCAAGGGTACCTGGCTTATATGATAAACAAGCCTAAGGACTAGTACACTCTCGAGGACACCGAGGTAGTGAAGGACTTTCCCGATGTGTTCCAGCAGAGCTTACTTCTCTACCCCCTAGCCAAGAAGTGGAATTCACTATTGACCTAGTTCCAAGAGCGGAACCAGTATCGCGGGCCCCATATCGGATGGCATCGGCAGAGCTAAAGGAACAGTTAGAAGAGTTAGTGAAGCATGGCTACATCAGACCTAGTACGTCACCCTGGGGAGCACCTGTGTTGTTTGTGAAGAAGAAAGATGGGACTCTGAGGCTATGTATTGACTATCGGGGCTTGAACAACCTAACGGTCAAGAACAAGTATCCTCTATTATTAATTGACGAGCTGTTTGACTAATTACAAGGATCCAGTTGCTATTCCAAATTAGACCTGAGGCAAGGGTACTATCAAGTGCGGATAAAAGAGGAGGATATCCCCAAGACAGCCTTCAACACAAGATATAGACATTATGAGTTCGTGGTAATACCGTTCGGGGTGACCAATGCTCCAGCAGTATTCATGGACCTGATGCACCGAGTGTTCTGACCCTACTTGGATAAGTTCGTGGTGGTCTTTATTGACGACATTCTAATCTACTCCAAAAGTCTGAAGGAGCATGCGGAGCATCTGAAGCTCATATTGGAAAAGCTACGGGAGCACAAGTTGTTCGCCAAGTTTAGCAAGTGTGAGTTCTGGTAGGACAGCGTAGCATTTCTTGGCCATTTGGTGACCAATGAGGGAATCAAGGTAGACCCAGCAAAGGTTGAAGCAATGTCAGACTGGAAGCAACCGGAGAACATTACCGAGATTCAAAGCTTCTTGGGATTTGGCTGGTTACTATAAGAGGTTCATCAAAGGATTTTCAACGCTCGCATCACCTATGACTCGACTGCTGAGGAAGGATGTTCCATTCATTTGGAGTGAGCAATGTGAGAAAAGTTTTAAGAGCTGAAGTGAAGATTGATGACAGCACCAGTATTGAGTCTACCCGAGGGAGATAAACCTTACGCGCTGTATACCGATGCCTCAAAAGAAGGATTGGGTGCAGTTCTGATGCAAGACCGGAAGGTGATCACTTATGCCTCTTAGAAGTTGAGACCTCATGAAGTCAACTACCCTACGCATGATCTGTAGCTGGTAGCTATTGTGTTCACTCTAAAGAAATGGAGACACTACTTGTACGGAGCTGAGTATGAAGTGTTCACGGACTACAAGAGCTTGAAGTACATCTTCTCCCAGAAAGATTTGAACTTGAGATAGTGAAGGTGGATGGAATTCCTAGAAGAGTACCATTGTCCAATCAACTACCATATTAGGAGGGCCAACGTTGTAGCTGATGTCCTGAGCAGAAAAGTTGGTATGGCCAGATTGAGAGTGCAGGAGGTTCAAGTGGTTCAGGATGTGTTGGATAGAGGAGTAGAAGTGTAAGAGAAGAGAATTGTTGTTAGCAACCTGAAATTAGTACTGGATTTAAGGCGGGGAATTGTGGAAGCTCAGCAAAGTAGCGCAGAATTTCAGCATTTCAAGGACAAAAAGATTAAACGGCAAAGCAGTGAATTCCAACAAGATAAGGCAGGAGTTTTGCATTTCAGGGATCAGTTGTGTGTACTCGGAGAGCATCAACTAAAGGACAGAATTTTGGAAGAGGCGCACAGGAGCAAGTACGCCATTCATCCGAGGGAAGTCAAAATGTACTAGGACTTGAAGAGGGCCTATTGGTGGCCCAGAATGAAGCAGGATGTGGTCAAATATGTCTCGACATGTCTTACCTGTCAGAAGGTCAATGTGGAGCATACGAAGTCAGCAAGATTGTTACAACCATTGCTAGTGCCTGAAGGCCGCTCAACGCTGACAGAAGAGCTATGCGGACAACCGGCGGAGAGAGTTGGGGTTTCAAGTAGGAGACAGTGTATATTTGAGATTGATGCCGAATAGGGGAATCTTGAAGCATCTGAAGGGTGAAAAGCTGAATCCGAGGTATTTAGGGCCATTCCCGATAAAGGAAAGGGTTGGATCGGTAGCATACTGATTGGACTTGCTAGATGGATTGATAGGAATTCATGATGTGTTTCATGTGTCACAGTTGAAGAAGTAAAATGCTGATCCCGATCATCTTCTGAATAATGAGCCGTTGGTGTTGCAACCCGATCTGAGCTATGTGGAGTAGCCTTTGCGAATAATGGACCGCAATATCAAGAGTCGCCGGAACAAGCAGATACCGATGGTAAAAGTTTAGTGGGAGCATCATGGCACGTGAGATGCCACATGGGAAAAAGAAGAGTGATTAAAACAGAAGAATCCTGATCTGAAATAGAGGTATGCCGGAATTTCGGGGCAAAATTCTCCTAAGGAGGGGAGGATGTGAAACCCAACTAAAGCCAACCTTAGAGTAAGGGGGTCGGGATGCATATCATATTTTCTTGCATGCATAAATATATTTTTCTATGATTTTAGGTGCTTTGGATATGTGATTTTTAGTCTAGATGGCTTAATTGTGCTTATTGTGTAAGAAGGGCAAAATGGTAATTTTGCTTGAGGTGGAGATAGGGAGATAGCATAAAGGTTAAATAGGAAAAATATTTGGAAGAGAAAATAAGGATAAGAGTTGTTGTGGTTTAGTGGTTAGAGCTTTGGAATTAATCCTTGTGGTCTTGAGTTCAAATTCCATCATTGAAGTTTTAGCATGATTAAATTTTATTTTTATATAGGAAGGCTATATTTCGGCCCTTGCATGCATTAGGGAAGAGTAGGTGTGTTGTATTAGGGGAGACATGATAGGAATGTCCTAATCCTAATCTTGCACCATACAAAAATTTCTAAGAGATTCATACCGTTCTTGATCCCTAGCTCTCCTTACTTCTTAATCAATTAGATTGTTCCATTTACCTAAGCCAATTTTATTTCTAGAAAATTCTAGCAAAGTTTAGTAGTATTGAAGGTTCGAAAATGTCTAAGTGTGAGGTATCTTATTGACCGAAAATGGGGAAGAGTTATGGAAGGTTCCCAAGAGAATTAATCTCCATAGTTGAACCTTCAAAACTCCAACCTAGTTGTGTCGTCTTCTTCATGTAGTAAACTGAAAACTTTTCCAGCTTCTTGATCAATCCAATTGTCAAAATTTTTGGCCATATTTCCATCCCAAATGCTTCCAGAAAAATGACCAATTCACTCAGCTTGAAGGCTGAAAATTCCAGCCAAAACCGAGCTGCACAAAAGCTGTGCAAACTAGGAAAATTTTCTGGTCAGTTTCGCAGCTTGGTGAGCTAAAAACCAAGTTGTTTCTTCCAGCTTTTCAACTAGCAATTCAACCTTATTTTTCCTCCATAAAGAAGACTGGAAACCAGCCTTAAAGGACCCTCCAATGGCCCTTCAAACCTTCTACAAGCTGACTGAAATATGGCAGAAAAATCAGCCCAGAAATTCCAGCAAGCTTTGCAGAAAAACTGATTAGAATTTCCAGCTTTGTTCCTTCTTCACCCTTGTCCGAAATTTCCTCCATTTTTCTATACAAAAACACCTTGATCGGCCATGAACTGAACTCCAGCATCCTCACCATTGTTCTACATAAAAAACAGCTCCATGGCTACTCCTAAAATCTCTCTATCAATCATTCCAATCAAGCCATCAATTGGAGTCCATAATTGCAGCAAGATATTTTAGCAAGCTACCATAGATTAACACTTAAACAAGCAGAAAATTCCTTCACCATGGTACACCATATTTTGACCACTCTTAAGCTCCTTCAAACATCATTCATCCCAGCAGAAACCCCAACCAATCAGCCAGCCATTGAAGCTTCCAAAAGCTCTCCTTCAAGCAAGATCTCCTTACCATATTTGTTTCCAAAATTGATTCCCTAAATTATTCTTTTTGAATTTCAAACAACCAGCTTTCCTTTTCCTTCCAAATCTGAAAATCCAATTACCAAAACCTTCCAAACAATTCAGCCACCCTTTCCCCACAGAATTTCACCCAGCTCTCTCTCTATTCTCTTCATTCTCTTCAAACCTCCAAGAACACCTACTACCATTCTCACGCCTAAGGCCACTCAAAACCACTTCAATCTTCTCCAAAAACTCCAGATTATACCTACTCATTCTCATGAATCCATTCTGCTATTTTTAACATTAAACATGAAAATCAAAGCCTCACTTTTGGATCAAAACCCAGAATTTTCTTGAAGGTTCAAGAACACCTTCAAGGTAAGCATGAACAATCATCTCCATCTTCTTCCATCTTCGACTTTGATGAGTATATACTAATGAACTAACATTTCTCTCTCTCTCTCTCTCTCTCTCTCTCTCTCTCTCTCTCTCTCTCTCTCTCTCTCTCTCTCTCTCTCTTTTCCAAATGGTTGCTCCAACCATGGCCATGTTTCCTTCTTCCTCCTTAGACGAATCAAGCTGTTCACGTGAGAGGATTCTTTCAAAACTACTTCAAGGTAGTCATCATTCAAGTAAGCCTCTCCAATCTCCTCTTTAAAATTCTAGATTCATGTCTCTTGGATATAGTGGGATGAGGATGGGATATATTTGGAGATTGATTATGTGTTTTGTGATGGAGTTGGGATTGAAGCATGAGAATGAATGTGTTTGTATGATGAAGATGGGATTGATGCATGAGATGATTTGTCTTGGTTGAATGTATGGCATTTTAAGGGTTTGTTGCATGTCTTCATGTCATGAGTAGTATGAATGATCAAGCATGTTAGAGATTATGTCACCTTTGGTGAATAGTATTTTATGTTCATGTATTCTTGTTAAGGACATGATTATGATTATGTTTGTGGAGTTTGGATCTTGTGTTGGTAGATTTGGATCTATGTCTTTATTCACGATTTGGATGTTTTATTGATTGGTGTAGAGTATATGTTCATGATTATGGTTAGCAATAGGAATTATGATCACGACCTTGTTGTCCCTAAACTAATTTTATTTCATCAATAAAATGATTAATACTCTAATTTCTTCTAGTAATTTCAAAAACCCTAGGAAAATGTGGATTTGGACTCTTATATAAAATAATGATATTTTAGTCAAATAAATGATAGCTTTTATTAAAGAAATAAAATATATAGATATTATATAGAATAACAATATCAAATAAATCTTTTTATATAAATAATTATAAAAGGTAAAATATTCATTTTGTAAGTCTTATATTCATAAATACTAATGGAATTTATTTATTATCTTTTAATTAAGACATAATAAAATTTACTTGCTATTATTTTATTTATCAATTATTTTCTAGCCATTAATTATTAAAAATCATTATTTTAAATAATATCATCTAGGACCTAGGACCCTTCATCAAATAAACCCTAAAATATTTATAGCAAGATTTAAACCTTCAACTTATTAGTATCTAATTCACAAACCCTAGTTATTTTAATATCAAGCTAGATTTATTTTATAAACCCTTTATTTATTATCTAGCCATAAAGCTTGGGACACTAGGGTCATAATTGTGGTAAGTTGAACTAGGATTATTTGTGAAAGTGAATTTTGGCTTGAGTTTAATTATGGCTTATGTTTACTCCAGACGGAGTTAGGTTAGCTTTTGGAGATCTTTATTTTATCTCGAGCAAAGGATCAGGTAAGCTCCTGCATAAAACTTATTTGTTACAAAAAGTTATTATGGCAAGCTAAACCCGAAGTTTGTGAACATTGAATTGGTAAAGGTAATTAGTGACTGTTTCCTTTCTTGTTTCAGTCAAACCAATTATTTGAAAATCAACAAGCAATTTCATTCGAACATTAAACTGTTACTAAAACTGACTTTGACAAAGACTATGGAGACCCTTCATCGCCATTTTCTAGTAAAGCTATGTTTTATCAGTTTTCTCCCAAGTGGGATAATCTACGTTAAGTACTCAATAAGGGTGGGCTAGTAGTACTAGTTTTGAAGAGCAAGAGTGAGTCTTCTGGCAGGAGGCCACTTTTAGAAGATAAACTCAACTTAAAGAAATGTCAGTACTACTTTGTCATGCCAGTCCAAGCTAGCAGGTTTTAGTCATGTTGACTGTGTGTTGCTAGAATGGACAACTGGTTTTGTTTGGGTTTAGAGAAGAAGGAGAATCTTATCCGGTAGGCCGATCACCTACATTTTTATCAGTCTGCACAAAGTGTGGCATTTTGACCATTGTATGGTTATGGGGCCCAACGTGTGGTAACCCATGGCCGCCCTTTCGAGTGGTTGATTTTATTGTACCTGTATGGTTGGAAAAGTCAAAACGCCACTCTTGCTTTTGAACTTTATTTATTACTTGCTAGTATTTTTCTTATGAAGTTCTTACACCTTGCATTCATAAACTATTTTCACTGAACACTCAAAGCACACACGAACTTACTGAGATTTTTATTTTATCACCCTTTTTATCATGATTTTAGGTCGATCCTACGGTGGGGATAAGTATCTAGTTGTTGCCTGCCTTGGAAGATATTCTATTATTTATTTTTATGTGATGCTTTGGGAGTTAAGAGTGATCAATTGTTATTTTTATTTTGCATTTTTCTTGAATTTTTGGATTATAATAAATTTTAATTTTTGAAGTATTGTTTATTTTGATTGTGTGACTTAGTTATAAAGACCCATTGTCCTTTGGACAGGGCGACATCCTTGGCCCTGTTGGGCCTAGGTAGTGGGGTGTTACAATTCGGCTTCTTTTCCCTTTCCTTTTGATAGAAAGGCTTATGGCCAATATCCTTTGTTCCATGTGCAAACTGAGTTGCTCTAGTTTATACAAAAGCTGAAGTTTAGTCTCTTCTTGTTTTTGCTCAAAATTACAGCCTTTATTAGCTTGTGAAATTTAGAAGCATGTTTCCTTCTTATTTATGCACAAATTGTACTCAATATGGCATCTTCATCCTCTACCTTTTCCAATTCCATCTAAGCTGGCCAAAACACCTTGGCACACCGCTAAATGCTTCTAAAAAACCAAGCTACAAATCCTCAATTCAAACTCCTTTGAATTCAAATGAAAAGCTCAACCACTTCCTACAATTTCTCCATACATTTAAACCTTTTATAACCAGAATTTTCCAGCAACCATGGCATATTATGTAATCAGTTTTCTTTCCTTCTTCTTCATCATATTTTCGGCCTTCTCAAGATGCTAAAGCTGATCACCTTTTTTTCTTATTGTGATGGCGGCCGAAACCACGATTAAAGTACCTCTAAACACTCCTAGTTTTTCTCCATTCATATTAGTTTGAATTCAAAATTAAAAACCTTGAATTTCTCCTTCAAACCCTCAACTAACAAAGCTGCTAAGTTCATCTTGTGGTACCAGATTTTCAACCTTTGACCTCTACCATTTTCAGCCAGCACAAGCTCAAGAACACTACATTTTTCTTTCCCTATTTTCCTTCATTTACTCACCTATCCTTGATAAACTCCCTAAACAATTTACTATATCCTAAAACACCATTATTTTTTCAGCATTTCTTATAAGCTTTGAAATTCAAAAGCCCTATTTAGGTCCTAGGAATCCTCTTAGTATTAGCTAAATGAAAAATTCCTCAAAACACCATTCATTTAGCCACTTCAATTCTAGGAACACTCACACATTTCTTTCATTTGTTCTCTTGCACTCTTAAGAACACCAAGAATGCCTAGAATACCACAAACACATGCTTCTACTTTTCTACTTCTCTCTCACTTCTAAAGCACTCTAGATCACCATACACCACTTGAACAAATAAGATCATCACCTAATCTCTTCAAGATCACGAAGCATAGAATCAAATACACTAATAATTTCCTCCCTCAAAGATCAAGTAGCCTCTTACGGTTCCGAAAAGGGCAAGGTGGTACTTAAATTCATATTCTGTCTCTATTTTCTTCTTTCTATCTTCTCTTCGCTTTCTTTATTCAAACATATGGATTGTTTGGTTTGATCTTCTTCAATCTGATGGAATCATCTCAAAGGAGATTGAAGCTTAGACCTCGAATGACTCAAGATCTCTTGGTCATCAAAATGTCTCTTTCGAAACAAACCAATCTTCAAACAAGTAACTTTCATTTAACTTTTGCTTTCTATGAACTCAAGTTTTGTAGAATAATATTAAGATGAAGTATGGGGATGATGAATATGGGGAGTGACCTATGATGATTTGTTCTGGTGATATTTGAGGAGAAAAATGCTGGTATATATGGTTTCTATGGATGGAGGATGTGATATATTATGCTGCTATATGCGATGCTTTTATTTTGAGATATAATAATCATTTGGGGGTATGACATGGTAAAGTTGTGGTTGTATTGCGGTATCTTTGTTATGATCATTATATGATATATGATGAGATACTATGTGAACTATGCAATATTATGGATAGAATTTGTATATCAATGACATCTATGTTATAAAATGATCTATTTGGTAATATAAGTTATTATTATTATTATTATTATTATTATTATTATTATTATTATTATTATTATTATTATTATTATTATTATTATTATTATTATTATTATTATTATTATTATTATTATTATTATTATTATTACTACTACTACTACTACTACTACTACTACTACTACTACTACTACTCAAACAATTACTTTTAATTTACTATCATTTATAATTAGTACTTTAAACTTTATTGAAGTGATACATCTATATCAATATATATAAATACACACACACACACACACACACACACACATACCTATGTGTCATTTAAAGCTTGCTGTTTAAAGTAGTATTGCTATTGTAAAAATATTTTAATATTTTCTTATTATTATTATCACCATCATCATTATTGTTATTATTAATATTATTACTATATTTGCTACTATTATGATTATTGCCATTACTTGTATTATTTTACTATCATTTTCAAAATTATCCTCATCACTAATATTAATGCCAAAACTCTAGTATGACCAATATCAAGTAATATTATTTGATCCATTACTTACCATCAATAAACTACCACTTATTAATATCTTGAAACTATTAACTAGTCATTGTTTTCTGAAAGAAAATATGCATATAATTTACTAGATATTATATGTTATATGATGTTTATTATTTATAAAATTATTATCTTATACTATAAACAATTATTTTCATTTACTAATTATTAAAGAGTACATTATTTATCCTTATTGGACATTATTAATAATATATTATTTCGCTATTATTGGATGTTGTTGTCAGTAGGAATTAATGAATATTGGCTTGTGGTTACATAGTTGTAAATACTTGGTGATTGAATATATGTTTTCAACTATCCAAAGAATAAGGATATTAGTTGTACCAAATTGATTACTGACTTTTCATTTACCCCATACAGGGCTAAGTTTCATTGATCAGGACTTTGGGAGATTTTATCCGTGAGATAGAAGAAATAATTAAGTCCTTGCATAAAATTATTTTTTGAACTAATGTGCTCCAACAAGTCAGATGTGATGTTTACTGTAAAGTTATTCTTTGAGTTGCAATTATGGTTATTTTGCATTTTCTGTCAAAATAAAGCAATTTTACCAATCAAAAACCATTCAAAACAAAATGTAAGATTTCTTAAATCAGATTTTGAACTTAGATCTTTTGGGATCGTAATTACAATTTTAGGTAACATTCTTGATTAAATCTTCCCAAGTGGGGACAAGTGAAACTTTGAGTACTCAATAAAGGTAGGCTAATTGTTGGGTATCTCAGGCTCGTATCGTATACGGCACAGCAGAAAACAAACGAGATACCATCACAGGACCTGTCTATGTATGGAAAACAAGACATAAAAACAATAAAGGTAGCAGCTTTTTACCTTTGGGTAATCGTCCGAAGAACAAAATGTCTTTTTCAAGCCAAGGTGTGATCCAGCAATCCTTGTGATCAACCTCCACATGAGTTGAACGTCTAACTACTATAATCACAGTATGTGATTATCTCTAACAGTAATCCACATAGAGGATACGCTCAAGAACCAAAATTTCCTGTGCTAGTAGAAAAAGATGGCGGCTAAGGTTCTTTGATCAAGATCAAATTGAGAGAGAGAAGAGAGAAGGAGAATGTTCGTGGCTGTTGTTTTGTGTGTTCTTCAACTAGGGTTTTTCGTGTGTTACATATACTATATATTACACCAAATTTCCCTCCCAAAACTGAGAATTCTAATCCTATTAGAATTCCCTAATTATAATTGGAAACATCAAGTACTCACAATTACAACTTGGACCACAAATTTTAACTAATTATAATTTGTCTACAACAACTTCTCTTTCTCTCAATCAACCCCACTGTGTTATCAAATAACATCTTGAGTATATAATTCTCTATTGTGTGTGACCTATTAGGCTTCCCAGTTAATTTGTAGCAAACATGAATTAATCCAAACATCTTTGAGATTAATAATCCACAATTAATTAGAATTAATCCTATTCATTATAATCTAGATTGGTTTATTAATTCATCAATTAATAAACCCATATTTCCAGATCATGAGCGGTATCTAGCAACACATCATGACCACCTAAGAGTCCAGGAAGTCAAGTGGCTTAACATGAACCCTTCAATAACAAACTTCAGTGCAATTAACTCTTTTCACCATGCAATATCTCATTCGATTTGGAGTACGAAATTAGTGCCAACTCCATCCAGAAATAATTCTGGCCCGAATACAATAGTTATTGTACCAGGAACCCACTACTCTAGATGTGTATCAATTGGAACTATTTCCAATACACAATTGTCTTGGCCAAGGACTTCTCAAGTAGTAATTCCTACAAGTAACCATGATATATTCGCCCCTACTATTAGGAGTGGTGAATCTTTTATTGACCCTCTCAACTATTTTTGTTTACCTCATAATGTACCCAATATCCATCCCATAGGCGGCCCTTGATCAAGCTCCGGAGATTGGAATCAAAGTACAGAGCTCAGCAAACAAAGTACCTTGGAGATCTCAAGTCTAAGGATACTTGCACATTTGCTATATTGAGATTATATCACTGGCACTAAATAGTTATCCATGTGATTATCTCAAAGCTAGGTCATCTAATGAACTTGTTCCATTAACAAGCATCCATGCATTAACTTTAAGTATCTCAGTACTCATGGTTATGAGAAGCACCGCCTGATCAATTTAGGAAGTCTAACACATTCTAGTCTTGATGCATTAATGATGTTCTGTCTCATTAATACTATGACTAGGGACTATTTAAGTACTAACACCATCCAGTGTAGTAGGAATCTCATATCATGATCTCTATCATGGTTTTCTTAATACAATGTTGTACTAGGAACTTTATCGAACAGTTATATTACTTAAAGTAAATAAAAGAAACTATAAGATAAATAATGCCTTTTATTAAAATAAAATATGTCATATACAATGTACAAGTGATTGCCTCTAGGGCACAAAACTAACACTAATAGTACTAGTCTTAGAAGCTTAGAGTAAGTCTTTTGGCAGGAGGCCATCTTTAGAAGATAAGCTCTGCTTGATGAGGTGACAGTACTAGTTAGTCAGGCCACTCTGTACTTGCAACTCAATCCATGTGGACTGTTTCTTTTCTGGAATGGACAACCAGTTGTAAAACCCCGTCTGACCCTACTCCTAGTACATGAATATGGGTTTAGCATAGCATCTTGCATATGCATAAGAACTTATAGTACCTTTATATAATTATTTGATGGATGAGTACATATGTATGTGCGTATTTGTTCTTATGTTTATTTGAGTTTGAATTAGTTTAGTGATCTAGTGATGCCTTTTGTTTGAATGATTAGAGCTATGTTGGGTTTGGAGTGTTTAAAATCGTGTGACATGCTTGGGCAGAAGAGTGAAGTTAATTTAGTTAGGAATATGAGCAATAGAGTTTATATGGTCTAGTGGTAAAGCTTGGTGTTTATATCTTGGGGATCCGACTTCGAATCCCAACTCTACCAAAATTATTCTCTCTCTTTTTTTTTTCCCCTCTGTACTTCCTTAACCAAAATGCAGCCTAGTGCCACCCTATTTGAAGGCATAAATACCTTCTAAATAATGCACTTGCTATTTGGAATTTAATTCTCATCTTTCAAAAAATTACTGAATTGATTTTTTTATCTTCTCAAAAAGAGAGAGAAAAATATCTAGTTAGATAAGCCTTGCTAGATTCCAAGTTGATATATGTAAATTTGTTATTTGTATCAAGTTGACCGAAACTTGATTTTAGAAAATTACATTTACCTGGTTTGAATTTTGAGGAGTTTACCCTGAAGTTTGAAATAGTTACACAAGCTATATTTCAAACTACATTCTAACATATAGGAGTTGAATGTTTTAAAAATTATGTTTGAGAATTATCTTTGTGAAACCCCACCTAAAGCCAACCCTAGAGTAAGGAGGTCGGGATGCATATCATATTATTTTGCATGAATATATATATATATATATATATATATATATATTTGAATGATTTATGTGCTTTAGAATTATGATTTATAGGTTAAAAGGCTAAGTTATGCTTATTGAGCACGATGGGTATATCGGTAATTTTGCTTGAGGTCAAAATAGGAAGATAGCTTGAGGATTAAATACGAAGAATATTTGGATGAGAAAATAAGAATAAGAGTTAGTGTGGTTAAGTGGTTAGAGCTTTGGAATTAATCTCTAAGGTCATGAGTTCAAATCCCATCATTTAAGTTTTTATCATGATTATCTTAGTTAAGTTTGAATTTTTATTTTCTTGCATTCCATAAAAATAGGAATGTTGTCCTAGGGGAGACATGAAGAGAATGTCATAATCCGATCATCATGTCCTAAAAATAATTCTAGAGGAATTTTTGTCCTTTTATTATCTCTAGCTTGTCCAAACCTCTTCACCAATTAAATTTGTTCAAAATTTATCTAAATTCATGTTTTAATTCCAGAAAATTCAGCAAGGATTCTTGGACTTTGAATTTTGAAAATGAATCTTGGAGGTTGGAGAATTGATTAAAAATAGGAGAGGAGTTAGGGGAGGTTCCCAAGGGAAATTAATCACTATGGTTGAACCTTCAACCTCAACTCCATAGTGTTTATATTCTTCATGGAAGAAATCTAGAAGTTTTCCAGATTTTGGGCAGCCTAGCTTTTGAAAAACTCAGCCATGTTTCCTACTCATTTTCTGTCAGAAAAATAGCCATTTTATTTAGCTTGAAGACTAAAATTCCTATGCAAAATTGGACTGCACAAAAACTGTGCAAACCAGAAAAAAATCTGGACAGTTTTCACTGCATGGCAACCTAGAATTAGAGCTGTTTTCTTGTCATCAACTCAGAAAAATTTCTGTGCTTCTCCTCCATAAAGAAGGCTATAAACTAGCCTTAAAGGACCCTCAAACACCTCTCAAAACCCTCAGAAAAACTGCACAGAAAATTCAGCAAACCTTTGAACCATGAACATCATGAAACCAGAAAATTTCCAGCTTTGTTCCCTTCAAGCTTGGGCCGAAAACCACCCTCAAACCTCTGTAAATTAACCATTGTTCAGCCATGAATTGAACACGATTACCCTCTCCACTTACCTAGCACAATTGGACTCCATAACCACACCTCAAATATCTCCTAAGATCACTCTATTCAAACTTCCATTAGAACTTCAAAATTTCCAGCATTTGCTCCATGAAAACACCCTTGGACTAGGCTTCATAACCAGAAATTCCTCTGCCATTGAGCTTAGAATTTCAGCCAGCCTTAAAGCTCCATCAATCATCATTCATTTCAGCCAAATATAGCAGTCCAGCCGGCTCCATTGCAGCACCAAGAAACCTCCAACAATCAAACACCATTAACATATCTTCTACCTCAAACCACTCCTCAAATCTCTCCATTTGAACTTCAAACAATCAAAATTTTCTCTCCCTCTCTAAGCTGAAAACCGAAACCCCTAATCCCCTAAACCATTCAGCCAACACTCTCTAGAAATTCGTGCATATCCTTTCTCAAATTCTCTCCATTTTCACCAAGAACACCAAAAACACACACTACCTTTCTTCAAGCCAAAGACCACTCTAAACACCTCCAATCCCTCTAAAAAACTCCAGAATACTCCTACATACTCCCTAGAGTTCATTTCTAGAATTTATAACATCAAATCTCGAAAAAAAAAATTGGCATTCGAATCAAAACTAGTTTTTCCCCTTAAAGTCTCAAGAACATCATCAAGGTAACCAAGAACAATTCTTTTGTTCATCTTCTTCCATTCAACCTTTAACATATCATGCTAATGCTCTCTCTCTCTCTCTCTCTCTCTCTCTCTCTCTCTCTCTCTCTCTCTCTCTCTCTCTCTCTCTGCGGCCGAAATGGTGGTTACAACCATCGCTATTTTTCCTTCTCTCATGGACAATACAAGACCCTCAATCGCGAGGACCTTCTTGAATCATCATCGAAGTAAACATCAATTAAGTATTTCTCCTTGAACCTTCCTTTTAATTTTGAATTCATGTCTCTTAGATGTTAATAGGGAGAATAGAATATGATTGGGGGACTGAGTATATGCATATGAATGAATGGGGTTGAGATTAGGACATGAGAATGGATGATCATGATAAAGCTATATAGGATTTCCTTGAGAAGCAATGAATGATCATCATATCTTAAGAGAATTACGAATGTTTAAGCATGCTAGATGTTATGACACCTTACGTAAATAGGAATTTTATGTTATTTTCATTGAAGCCATGAGTATGATTATGCTTAGTAGAGATTTGGCCATGTGATAGTAGGTATGGATTTAAGCCTATGTTCATGAATAAAATAGCATGTTGTTTGATGTTAGAGTATATGTTCATGATTCTTGTTAGCAATAGGAAAATTATGATCATGATCTTATTGATCCTAGGTTATTTTGATTAGAAAATTTTATTACCTTAATTAAAATTATTACTATATTGATTTCGAAATTCCTAGGAAGTTTTGGAAATGGAATATTAAATGAAATATTGATATTTTACTAGTCGAATAAATAATATCTTTCATTAAAAATTATATATATATATATATGGTCTTTTATATATAATAATAATAATAATAATAATAATAATAATAATAAATAAAATATTAATGACCTTGTGGACCATAGTTCAAACTTTTACCTATATTCATAAATATTATTTATATTAAAATTTGTTTGTTATTTATTAAACAAAAAATTAATATAATTCATTTATTACTAATTTTATTTATTACTAATTATTTATTATCTATAAAAAAATTAATTAAAAATTAATTGTAATTTACTATTTATTTATAATAAAACTATTTTTAAATTACCATTTACTAATATTTAACAATTAAACCCTAGTTTATTTATTAGCCATAGTACTCAAGATTTATTATTTGAAACTATAACTTATTAACAATTATTTTATAACCCCTAGTTATTTTAACTTATCAAGCTAGACTTATTTTATAAAATTCTTTATCAGCTAGCCTTAAAGCTTAGGACATTAAGGCCATGAGTGTAATAAGTTGAACAAGGATTATTTGTGCAAACGAATATAGCTCGAGTATAACCTTATGTCTTGTGTTTACCCCAGGCGGGGTTAGGTCAGCCTTGGATGATTTTTGAATTCGAGCTAGCAATGGATAAGGTAAGCTCCTACACGAAATTATTTGAAGACAAAAAAAAAACAAAAATACTATGGCAAACCAAATGTGATGTGTATGGACATTCATTTTGTAAAGGCAATTAATGACTGTTTTTCCTTTTTAATTCAGTCACACAAATTATTTGAAAATTAAACAAGCAGTTTTACATGAAATGCTAAACTCTTTCTAAAACCTAACTCCGACAAGAATTTTGGAAACCTTTAATTTCTATTTCAAAGAAAATCATTTTGTGATCAATTTTCTCCCAAGTGGGACAATCAACGTTGAGTACTCAATAAGGGTACGTTAGTAGTACTAGTTTTGAAGAGCAAAAGTGAGTCTTCTGATAGGAGGCCACCTCCAGAAGATGAACTCAACATGGAGAAGCGATAGTACTACTTAGTCAGGCTGTCCAAGCTAGCAAGTTTCAGTCAAGTAGACTGTGTGTTTTTGGAGTGGACAACCTATGAAACCCCAGTCAAAACCAACCTTAGAGTAAGGGAGTTGGGATGCATATCATATTTTATTGCATGTTTAAATATATTTTTATATGATTTTATGTGCTTTGGATTTATGTCTTATTGTCTTGAAGGCTTAATTGTGAGTATTGAGTGAGAAGGGCAAAATGGTAATTTTTTGCTTGAGGTGAAAATGGGGAGATAGCTTGAGGATTAAATAGGAAAAATATTTTAGGGAGAAAATAAAAACAAGAGTTGTTGTGGTTTAGTGGCTAGAGCTTTGGAATTAATTCTTGAGGTCTTGAGTTCAAATTCCATCATTAGAGCTATAGCACGATTAAATTTTATTTTTACTTGGGAAGTGATATTTTCAGCCGTAGGTGCTTTAGAATAGGGTAGAGGTGTTATCCTAAGGGAGGCATGATAGGAGTATCTTAATCCTACTCTTTTATCCTACACAAAATTCCTATGGGAATTCATTTCCTCTTGATCCTTAATTTTTCCTATTTCTCAATTCAATAGTTTGTTCAATTTGTTTAAGCCAGTTTTATTTTAGAAAAATTCCAGCGATGTGCTGTGGCTTTGGAGGTTCAAAACGTCTTAGTGAAAGACATCTTATGGACCGAAACCATGGAAGAAGGGGAAGGATTCCAAGTGAATTAATATCCCTAGTGAACTTTCTAAAACTTCACTCTAGCTAGGTTCATTTTCTTTCATGTATTGAACTAAAATTTTTCTAGCTTCTTGTGCCTTCAAGGTGTTAAAATTCTTAGCCATTATTCCCTCTCAAATGCTACTAGAAAATGGCCCTTTTTATCAGCTTGAAACCTAAATTTTTCTGGCCATTTTCGGACTGCACAATGGTTGTGCAAAACCAGAAAAATCCCTGGGCAAGTTCGCAGCTTTGGGGGTCCGAAACCAAGCTATTTTCTTTTAGTTTTTGTTCAGCATCTTAGCCACGTTTTTCCTCCATAAAGAAGGCTGGAAAACAGACTTGAAAGACCTCTAAAATGGCCTTCAAATCCTCTACAAGTCGGCTGGAAAATGGAAGCTAAAACTACCCAAAAAAATTCCAGCCCTTGCAAAAATCCTGTGCAGAATTTTTTTTCTAGCTTGTTTCCTAATTCAGCCCTAGCCGAAACTGCACCCTTCTTCTGCACAAACCACCTTTAAACAGCCATGAACTGAACTCCATTCCTCCCCAAGCTTCTGCACGAAAATCCAATCATGACTGCCCTAAAAGATTTCCAAAAAAATTACTGCAATCATACCTTGATTGGATACCAAAATTCCAGCCACCATAATTTAGCAACCTTCCATAAAATATCCCTCAAACAACCAGACCTTTCCTTCACCGTTATACTCCTTATTTTTAGCCACCCTTAAACTCCTTCAACCAGCTTTCATCCAGCCAAAATACTGCACAAGCAGCCGGCCATGGCAGCTTCCCAAAAGCTCTCCAATAATCAAAGATATTCTTGTTATATTTAGTTTTCAAATTTGCTTCCCAAAAATATTCTTTAAGGATTTCAACAACTAGCCTTTCCTTTTTCCTTCCAAACTAGAAATCATCTACCAAAACCCTACAAGTAGTCGGCCAACCCTAATCCCTTCAGAAATTCGGCTAAACAAAACCTCTATATTCTCTTCAACCTTCAAGAACACATAGCACACCAAGAACACCTACTCCTACCTTTCACCTAATACCTCTCCAAATCACTTCAAACTTCTCCTAAAAATTCCAAATTTCATCTATACACTACCGGGAGTCCATCCATACCATTTTTAACATCACACTCCAAAATCTAAATTGCTCTTTTGGATAAAAAAACCAGAAATTTTGTGAAGGCTCAAGAACACCTTCAAGGTAGGTTTGTTCAAATAACTTCATCTTCTCTAATCTTTGATCTCTAATGAATATATACATATGAATAAGCATGATAATGGACTCTCTCATTCTCTCTCTCTCTCTCTCTCTCTCTCTCTCTCTCTCTCTTGGTCGAACCACTCTCCCTCTTGGCCAAATGACTTCATCAACCATGGGCATGCTTTCTTCATCTTCCTTGGACGGATTTAGACATCTAGGAGTTGAGATCCATTCAAAACTCCTTCAAGGTATTCACCAATCAAGTAAGCCTTTTTAACCCTCCTTTTAAATTCTATATTCATATCTCTAGGATGATATTAGTAGAAGATGGATTATGAATAGGGCTTGAGCATGTATTGTTGTGAAGAGTTGAGATTGAAGCATTAATAAATGTGTGTTTATGATGGAGATGGGATCTATGCATAAGTTGATTATCTTGGTTGATTGTATGGTATTTTTAGGGTTTAATGCATGCTTCCATGTCATAGGTAGTATTTGTGATTAAGTATGCTAGAGATTATGTCACCTTTGGTGAATAGGATTTATATTCATGCTGGATTATTGAAGCCATGATTATATTTATGCTAGTAGAGGTTAGATCATGTCTTGATAAATTTAGATCTATGGTATTATGCATGATTTGGATGATTTGATGAATTGAAGGGATGCATATGTTCATGATTGTAGTTAGCAAGGGAAATATGATAATGATCTAGTTGTTCCAAAGCTAATTTTATTTCATCAATAAAATAGTTAATATTATAATTTTTCTAGTAAATTCGAAAAAACCCTAGGAAGGTAGATTTGGACTATTATATATATAATAAGGATATTTTAGTCAATTAAATAGTGGTTTTCAAAGAAATAAAATATATAGGTATTATATGATCAAATAAAGCCTTTTATGGAAATAATCATAATAAGTAAAATATTTATTATTAAAATTTAATTATTATATTTTAATCAAAACCTATTAAAATTTATTTATTATTTTTCAAGCAAGACTTATTAAAATTTATTTTCAACTAATTTTAGTTATCAATTATTTTCTAGCAACTAAATTATTAATAAATCATTATTTTACCTAATACTGCCTAGGACTCTTCATCACATAAACTCTAAATTTTTCTTAACAAGATTTAAACCTTCAACTTATTAGTACCTATTTCCCAGAATACTAATTATTTAAATATCAAACTAGACTTAGCTTATAAACCCATTTTATTTATTATTTAGCCTTAAAGATTGGGACACTAGGATCACGGTAGTAGTGAATTGAACTAGTCTTATTTGTGAAAGTGGATTGTGGCTAGAGATTGATTGTGGTTTATATTTACCCCAGGCGGGATTAGGACAACTATTGAAGACCTTTATTTTATTCAAGCTAATGATCAGGTAAGCTCCTGCATAAAACCCGATTGATGTAAAATGTTTATTATGGCAAGCCAAATGTAGAGTGCATGGACATTCAGTTCTGCAAAGGCAATTGAGGATTAACTTCTTTCTTATGTCAGACAAACAAACTATTTGAAAATCAATAAGCAGATTTACTCAAACTCAAAACTCTTTCCAAAACTGATTTTGACAAAGACTTTGGAAACCCTTAATTGCCATTTTCGTGTGGAACGGTGTTTTGTTCATTTTTTCCCAAGTGGGAAATGTCATTGAGTACTCAATAAGGGTGGACTGCTAGGGCTAGTCTTTGAAGGGTTAGGGTAAGTCTCTCGGTAGGTGGCCACCTCTGAGGAGTGAGTCCTTCCCGGATAAGATGTCAGTCCAGTAGGTCATGCTGGTCCGAGCTAGCAGCTTATTTTTCAGTTAAGTGACTGTGTTTTACTAGAATGGACATCCAGTTGTTGTTTGGGTATAGAGAATGAGGAGTATCTTGCCTGCTAGGCCAATCACCTATCTTTTGTCAGTGTGCACAAAGTGTCGACATTCTGATCGGTTATGGGGCCTAGCGTGTGGTAACCCATGACTACCTTTTTGAGTGGTTGATTTTATTGATTATGTATAATTGAAAAAGCTAAAACACCACTCTTAATTTTGACTAATGTTTATTGCTTGCCAGTTTTCTCTTATAAAGGTTTTATACTTTGCATTCACGAACTATTTCCACTGGACACTCAAAGCACACACGGACTTACTGAGATTTCTGTCTCACCACCATTTTTACCATGATTTCAGGTCGATCCTGCTGTGGGGATGAGTAGCTAGATATTGCTTGCCTTAGAAGACTTTCTGATAAATTTATTTTATGTAATACTTTGGGGAGATGAGAGTTGATAAATTTTATTATGGATTTGTTTATGGTATTCATGGATTTATTCTTGGGTTGTAATAAATTTTAAGTTAAAGTATTTTTTTATTCCGCTATTTTATTTGTGTGACTTAGTTATAAAAACCCATTGTCCTTTGGACGGGGCGACATCCCTGGCCCGGTAGGCCTAGGTAGCGGGGTGTTACACAACCAGTAAGTTTGGGTGTAGAGATGGAGGAATATCTTACCCGGTAGGCCGTATACCTACCTTTTGTTAGTTTGCACAAAGTGTGGCATTCTGACCGTTATATAGTCGTGGGGCCCAACGTGTAGTAACCATTGGCTATCTGGTTGAGTGGTTGTGTTTATTGTGCACATGTATAGTTTGAAAAGCAAAATGCCACTCTTTATTTTTAATATTTATTTAATGCTTGCCAACACTTTCTCTTATGAAATTTTTACAACTTGCATACATGAACTGTTTTGTCTGAAACACTCAAAGCACACACTGGCTTACTGAGATTTTTATCTCCATCACCTTTTATACCATACTTTCAGGTTGATCCTACTGTGGAGATGAATAGCTAGACTTGTTACCTATGCTTTGAAGACTTTATGTTATTTTCCTTATGTGTTGTTTTGAGAGATGGTAGCAAACAATTTATTTTGGATTAGTTCATGTATTTTTGGATTGTAATAAGTTCAATTTTAAAGTGTTGCTTTTATTTTCTTTTGTGTGACCTAGTTATAAAGACCCCTTGTCCTATGGATGGGGCGACATCCTCGGCCCTGTTGGGCCTAGATAGTGGGGTGTTACAATCTTTATAATTATGTATTAATTAGATAAATTATTAATATTTAAATTATTTAAGGATAAAATCCATTGAAGTTAGTCAAATTGTTTACCTCCAAAAGATAAGCTCTGCTTAACGATGTGACAATACTACTTAGTCAAGCCGGTCTGTAGTTGCAACTCAGTCTATGTGGACTGTTTCTTTTCCAGAATAGACAACCGGTTGTTAAACCCAATCTAACCCTACCCCTAGTACATGAGGAATATGGGTTTCACATAGCATCTCGCATGTGCATATGAATTATAGTACCTTCATATAATTATTTGATGGATGCGTCCATATGCATGTGCATATTTGTTCTTCTATTTTTGTGAGTTTAAGTTCTTTTGGTGATCTAGTGATGCCTTTTGCTTGAATGATTAGAGCTATGTTGGGTTTGGAGTGTTTAATATCATGTGAGATGCTTGGGCAGGAGAATGGAGGTAATTTAGTTAGGAATATGAGTAATAGAATTGATGTGGTCTAGTGGTAAAGCTTGGTGTTTATCTCTTGTGGATCCCAGTTCGAATCCTAACTCCACCAAAATTATTCTCTTTTCTTTCTTTTGTTTCCTCTGTACTACCTTGACCAAAAGGTAGCGTAGTGCTACCTTATCTGAAGGCATAACTCCCTTCTAGATAATACACTTGCTATTTCGAATTTAATTCTCATCTTTCAGATATTACCGAATATCTTTCAAAATATTACTGAATTAAATTTCTTATCTACTAAAAAAAAAAAAGAGAGAAAAATATTTATTTAGATAAACCTTGTTGGATTCTAAATTGATATGTGTATGTTTGTTATGTGTATTAGGTTGACTAAAACTTGATTCAGAAAATTGTATTTACCTGCTTTGAATTTTGATGAGTTTTCCTTGAAGTAAAAAAAAAAAAAAAAATACATAAGCTATATTTCAAACTACCCTTCTAATTTATTTATGTATTCTAACAGATAGGAGTTGAATGTTTTAAAAATTATGTTTGAGAATTATCTTTATGATAATATATTAGTTAGTTAAATTAGTAGTATTTGAATTATCTAAGGATAAAATCCATTGAAATTAGTTAAATTGTTTACTAGGTTTTATTTTACCAAGAAACTAGTTTTAAATTCATTTATTACCAAAAAAAAAAAAAATTATTCTCTACAGCTATACTGGCTTTGTGCATGCCGTGGCCTGCTATGCTTTTCAGCATAGCTGGGCAAGGCCTTAAGAAACACATGTCTAGCTCTGCTGATTTTCCTTCCTTTTGTACTTCTTCCTCATCAGCTTCCACACATAGTGTGTTGTCCCTAAAAGCCATTAGGACTCTACCTCAACCAAAATTTGATTTCCAAAGCCCTTGGAACTCTGGAAACAAATGGAATTCGATAGCTATCTAAACACTTCTAACAGTGGCCAAGCACATAGAAACCCCAGGGCACGTACAAAATACTTCGCAAACATCCCCTCATCACCCTCTTGATTTTCATCAGCCTTTGCCAAACCTGAAACCTAAAAAACCAAGCTTTACTACATTTCCCTCTAAACAATCTGGCTTCTGAGGCTCTCAGTTTGCTTACCGTTCTTACCTTATGATCATCGAACCTTAAAGGCTAGAAGAATCTACTCAACAAGAAATTCTGTGACCTTATTCTATTTCTTTTCCTAGATCAACACTGTCATTTTGCTAAACTCTGCATCGCTCTTTCATGGTTTATAACCTTAGCATAAGGATTTGATAACAATAACCCATCACAACTTGGTATGTGAATATTGCTATAATACACTACTAGAGCCTGATCATAGTATGTGGTTTATTATTTAATGATCTATGTTTTCTTTTGGGAAATAAAGCATGCGGTCGGTAGGGGGGAAACAAATTGTTGAGATGGCTTCTTCTGGATTATTTTAGTTATAGTATTTTATTGAGGTCTTCCTGGTTTACTTAGGAAAGATAATAAATAGTGTTATGTAAAACATATTGGTCACAGTAGCTGGTAGTGATGAAATTAACTAGCTATTTACGTACTAAATTTATTTGTTTGATTATGATGTTGTTACCAAAGTTTTGATTTAGTATGTTCTTATATAACAATCACGACTATTATTGCTCTGTTCCTAATAGTTAAGGTTTTATTAAAACTAATGGTTTAAAGCTATCTATCTTTTAAAACTAACCAAATATTTATTATTTATTTGTTATTTGTTAGTCAATACTAACAGTTTATTAATTATTTTTGTCATCTATTTGCTATTAATTAAAATCAACATTTATTATTTAATTTTTTATGAATTACCATCTAATACTCCATCTATAAGTTTAAACATTTATTTAATTAGTCCTTTAGCTATTTATTAATTACATATTAATCTATCTATTAATTTATTGTTTAGAACTTCAATTATTTATTAGTTACATATTAATTCACTTTATCTTTTATTTATTTATTTGTATGGACAAAGTTTATTTTAATTAGCTAGTAATGTATATATATATATATATATATATATATATACATACATACATACATACATATATACATTTATCTATTAGTGCGTTAACTTACCCGTTTATTAATTTTGGAGCCTATTGCTTAGTAATTGCCTTTATCTATGTTGAATAGTGAGCATGACTTATTTCATGTTGGGCATGCTATATTTAAGGTGAAGAAACTAGTTGGTCTAAAACTATTTGATGACTTGATTTTGGTAGTTTGACTATTTTGGATACTATATTAATATACGAGTTATAGGGAAGTTTGTGACATGATCTTTGTATTTTTTTTAGACGAGACTAGGTTTACTTGAGCGAGTCGTCGCAAGAACCTTTTATATATGAGATAGAGGAACCAAATAAGTCCTTGCATTGAATATTCGATATAAAATCTCTGTATTGCAATTCATTTGGAAAATGTTTGTTATCTCAATAATGTGATTATCTAAAATGAAAGCTTGATTGTTTTCCATTAAACGTTCTGCTTCAAATAAGGATTTTCTTGGAAAATCACCATTTAATTGCAAAATAATTTTACAGCTAATCATTTGGAAATCATGTTTGCATAACCAAAGTTGTTGGAAATGTTTTCATTAAGATTGGCTTCTGATCAATGTATTAAAACATTGAGTACTCAATAAGGTTTAGTCTCTAGGACTAACTTTTGAAGGTTAGGGCAAGTCTCTCAGCAAGAGTCTAACTTTGGGATATGAGCTCCATTTGGGAAAGGTGACAGTCCTAGTAGGTTAGGCCGATCTGAGCTAGCACCTCAATCCATATGGGCTAATATTCTAGGGTAGACATCCAATAAGACAGGGTAAGAGATGGAGGAGTATCTTACCTGTAACACCCCTACTAAAGATAACAGCGAAAGTATATCATATCAATAATAGGTGTCGCCTCGTCCAGTTTCCCAGACAAAGGGTTTTTATAACGAACAATAGGGTGAATATATATATGGGGTCTAGACACATACATTATCCTATATAAATATATTAGGGAATCTCATACATGCCATCTCTAACTACAAGAGAATGAAGTACATGATCAAAAGGAAAGCCGTCTAGACCTATACTGCTGACTTTGTGGTATCGTCCTTCTATCCATAGGTCCACTCAAGTTTGGATCCTACAAAAGGAAAGATAAAAGACACATGTGAGTGATAAATCATCTAGTGAGTCCCGTGTGTGCTAGTACTTCATGAAAGAATTGAGTACGTAAAACTTTTGTGGAATAGAATATCATTTGTACACTGATAACAATTCCAAAACTCTCTAAAGAAGTGTTTCTGTAGAACTCAATAATTTTTGGAAAACGGTGTTTTAGATTTGAAATCATTGCCCCCAATTTTCAAATCATAGACACTTCTCCAATAGAAAGTCAACCTATATTGCAAGTCCCGCAGTCTTTGCCTTCAGCGCCACGTATCACTGTATTGAGACCGAAGTCACTAGTACTTAACCGTGCGTCGCTAGAATAAGTACACCGTGACTTACTTCTGCGTAGGTATATCGTAGCATACCTAGTGTACCACAGCACATTCTTACCACCATGGGCCAGGGATCCCAATACCAATCCTACTTACCGTGTAACGGCTAGCCAGGACGACTCATCTCAATGTCCTGTCATCCCGCTCGGAGTAAGACAATCCCTAGAACTAGGCCAGGTTGCTAGGGCCGTCAAGATCTAACGTAGGTTAGTAGAAAGATCAAAGTCCATGCTGAGTCCTCAACGTTATCAAAACCAACTCCTACTGACTGATCAGGCCCAGAGGGTTATCTGTACCCGTAGGATTTTCGAAACAACATTTTTGGAGCAAAATAATATTTTTCAGAATTTGATCCCAATAACTTGCAAGTCAAATCATCATTCACATAGGCTCCACAGGCTAATCAATTCATTTCGTAGGCACATCATGCCAATAAAATAATTTTTGGGATCAAAATGTCATTTTTCAAAAGCTAATCTCATCATGAGAGATCATTTTCCAAAAACCATGTCAAAACAAGTTTCCAAGAGTATTCGGGTCTTTTCCCCATACTTGATCACAAAAGTCATTTGCAAGGGTATTCGAGTCATTTTACCCATACCCGATTCCAAAATACTTTTCGAGAGTATTCGGGTCATTTTACCCTTAACCAACTTGAAAAGTGTTCATAAAAGTTCCAATAAGGATATTTCGGTCATTTACAGAATACCCGATTCCAAAGGCTTTCATAAAACATTCCAATAAGGACATTTAGATCATTTTCTAAATACCCGATTCCAAAAGGAACTCATTTCAATAAATCCAAAATTCTAATTCCAAAAGAGGATTAATTCAAAATTTGCAAACATATTTTCATAAATTGTTCCAATAAGGGCATTCCATTCAATTTATAAATACCCGATTTCAAAATTTATTATTTTCTGAAAATTCCAAGTATTTAATCTAAAAAGGACTAAATTCAGAAAATCCATGCTTTAATCATCCATTAAGGTTTCCAAGCCAAGTATGAAGTTCATTCATGCCCAAAATGGCATACAATCAAATCTTGCTCAGATAAAACCTTAAACATATTAAGGGATTTCCAAAATGGTATAAAACATAGCATTTCGTGGAAAACAAAGCACACTAGCTTTCAAAAGGTTTTAGAAATCAAAAGGACTCATCTCATGTCCTAACTAAACTTTTCCATTTACAGCCGTTCAACCACCGTTTCTTTCGTTTTCTATGTTCCGTTGGCCGTTTACCGATAAACCTACACCAAGCATTGTTTTCAGGTCAAATTGTGTTTGGCCAAAAAATAGCCGACGTGCCCGACTAGTAGTCGACGTCCAACTGACGTTTAGCTGACGGGGCCGATGGTTAGCCGACGGTTATGGAAAATGTTCAACTTTCATTCACGACATTTTTTCGTCTTTCGTTCAACTCTTCCCCCCCCCCCATTTTTCAACCATTATATACAATACATTCACTTCATATTTCCCATTTATTTCAACCAAAATCACACAATTAATCATCATTAATTTCATCCATTTTCTAAGCAAGATTCTGAAATTTTGCTATTTTGACACATGATTTTTTTTTTTTTGACATAAATTTTAATTCACAACTCCAAATTGGCTCTATGATATACCAAAATGACTGTAAGACAGTAAGTTCCATTTTTACTCTTCTCTAATCATCATCTCTTCAGTTGAAAACAACCCTTCAAACCACTATAATTATTCAGTTCTTCCTCACACAAGGCATCATCCAAAACACCTTAAGCAGGCGGCACACTTCTAAGCATATTCAAGATTCATACACAAAAGTTCACAAAACCTAGCTTTGATCCAAAATCAAGACATGAAAAATCGTGTTCTCATGTTAAAATTCACATCAACATAATTATCATTCACCTAACAACAACTTTAATTCAAGTAAGGTAGGTTTTTACCTTATATTTGAGGCTATTTGAAGTGATTTTGCTCCAAGAACTCTCAAAACTCACCTAGAAAACCAAGAACACACACTAGCCTTTTTCTTTCTCTTGTTTAATTTCTTTTTCGCTTGGTTTTTCTCCTTCTTGGCTGCCAAATTTCTGGCTGTATAACAGCCCTTCTAAACCGCAATTCACCCATCAATCTTGGCCCTTCATTTCTTCTTTTTTGTTTAATTGAATAATGGATATACTTAGTGAAGGTGTGGAAAGCGAGAAAACACGGAGCACGCAGCGGAAGCGAACATAAAAAAAAATAGAAAAAACAAGAATAGGGAGTCCAGGGCAGGGCTGGCACCGGCAACCCTAGCCGGCGCCGGTTGCGCCATGTCCCAATCTCGAGGGTTTAAAAAAAGTTTACGTCTTTTCCTCGTTCTAAGTGTAACACCCCCTACTACGTACCCTAAAAAGGGCGGGGATGTCGCCCCGTCCCAAAGACATAGGGTCTTTAAAATGAGGTACACAATATAAAGGCAAACGCAAGAAATCAAACTTACATAAATAAAGGAAAACTATAATTACATCAGGCTCAAAACTAGAGCAAAAATAAATAAAAACTATCATTTGATCCCGAAGCAAAAAACAACAACTGTCTCTCAAAACATAATAGAAAATAACAAAAGCTTCAACTATCTCATATCTTGCCTACTTAGCATAACTAAGCTCCTGAAAACATGATATAAAATAGTGTAAGATTAAATTTTAGTAAGCCCTGTGTGTGCACATGGTACTTTGAATAGTTTGTGAATGCATAGTAAAACATTTGCAGAAATATATGACAAGTCATAAATAATTTCTCTTTGCAAGGAGTGGGTTTTTCTCATTGTCACATTTTGTACAAAATAAATCATCCACTCAAACAAATAGTCATGTCACCACATTTTGGGCTCCATGATAAGAAAACGGTCTAGGCGCCATACTTTGTGCACCAAGACAGGAAACAGGCAAGGCACCACACTTTGTGTGCTAAGACAGGATCAGATTGCCACATTTTGGGCGTTCTGATCAAGGTGAGTGTATAGCCCACCGGGTGAGATACTCCTCCATCTCTACACCCAACAAAACCATCCGGCTGTCCATGTCGTGAAAATAAATAATACCTTACCAGGTACCAATGCTAGCTTAGATCGGCCTGATCAACCAATACTGTCGCCTTTTTTAGCGGAGCTCATCTTCTAGAGGTGGCCGCCTGCCAAAAGACTCACTCACGCCCTCCAAGACTAGTATTGTTGGCCTACCCTTATTGAGTACTCAACAAACATATCCGTCAATTCCAGATTCACAATAATAAGTCATACTTTAGCATTGTAAACGTGGTTTTCTTGGGAAAATGAGTTTTCTAAAATGTTTAAGAGAGAGAACAGTTTCTGATAAAGGCATTAGTTTGACAAAACCATTTATAGAATAAACATCAACGTTTACAACCCAAATAATCATAGTTCAGCAATAGCTTCACAAAGCTTTACAACATTCGACTTGCCATCACAAAATTTAACAAAAAAGTTTATGCAAGGACTTACTTGATATGCCTCAGATAAACAAGATAAAAACACAACTTGCTTCCTTCAAATACCCTCCTAGTATAGAATCACATAATATCATGATCAGGGTCTCAATCAACTCAAGCATGCATTGAACTCATTTATTCCCATAACAAATCATGATCCATCATCTAACTTCAAATAAATCATCTAATCGTCCAAGTACATACACTATGATATCCATTGAGGGTATGAATAATATATCAAAAAGGTCTTGACTTGATCATCACAATTCACATCCATCATTATCACAATAAAACATAGCATTGCTATCCTTGGAATACGCTTAATTAATTACTCGACTCAAAATATTCATCTACCCCAACTAAGCACATTCATCATGCTATCATACTTCTATAGACCTCATCAATCTCATTAAATCTTAATTTCGATATCAAAGGTAAAAATTCCCTTACCTTGCAACAACCGGATTAACAAGATCTCGATGCTCCTATGGTGATTGTCCCGAGTTGCTTGAGAAGAAGAGAAAAGCTGTCTACTTTACCTCCTTTTGATCGAAGGTAGATAAAGAGGATGAAATCATCCTCTATGTGGCGTGATTCAGGGGAAGAAAAAGAGAAGAATCAATGGAAGAAAGCAATGAAGAAGTTAAGATGGTTTTCGCTTACCTTAGGGTGTGATCGGTTTTGGCTAGGGATTGCTCTTGTGATTTTTGAAAATTGCAAAAGAGTATTTGCTGGAATTTTCGCGTAGTAAGGAGGGAGTGATCGGCTATCTTTGTTTAGGGTTAGAAGAAGTTGATTTAGGGTTAGAAGTTGTTGCTATAGAGGACTCCTAATGGCTTTAAGTTTCTTTGGCAATAATGGCGAAAAATTGCGGCTTGCTGTACTCTTATTGCTGGCCAAATTTTAGACGGGTTAAGAGGAGAAAATTAGTTTGGAATTGTTCTCCTAGGCTGGTCAAAACAGTGTTCGAAAATAGGGCTGTGCGTGTTCAGGTTTTTGGCCAAAACAAGAAGGAGTTTGTGCAGCTTTGGTAACTAGAAATTCTGTGCGAAATCTGTGAGCAAAAGAGGGAAATTTCTTAGCTGTTTTGGTTGCTATTCTGCCCTCAATTTAGAGAGAAAAATGAGAGTTTCAGGTGCTGTAGTTTGGCTTAATCTATAAGGAGTTTTGGCATGTTGTGGAGTGCAGAATTTCGTGTGATATGGTGTGCAAAGCTGGCCGAAATTTTCAGTGCAAAGCTAGTCGAAATTTCTGTGTAGAAGCTGGCTGAAATTCTGGAATTTTTGGTGGATAAAAATCTGATTTATTAAGCTAAGGTGATCTGAATTGGTGAGAGGTGTTTTAGGTGATTTGAGCTAGGTTTTGTAGAGTTTAAATGCACTTAGGAGTGCAGGATTTTCGGGCAGCTTGTGCATGCACAAGGCTACTGAAATTCTGCAGGAAAAGAAAGAGTAAAACTTAGTTGGTGTAGGATTGAAATAAAATCTGATTTGCTAAAGGATTTAGGATAAGATTTCCTAGTATTGGAAGAGTTTGAGTTGAGCTAGAACTTCTCCAAAGGTGGCGGCATTAAGCTGGAGAAATTTTCAGATTTTTCAGCTAAGGTTCCTTGATCAAATCACCAAGATATTTAACTAGAAAAATAACAATTTAATTCCAGCTATCCATTATAAAATCTAAAAAATTAAAATCAAGCTGGAATGTAATTACTCTAGCTGGTATTTTTGAAATTCAAAAAGGATAAAAGCTAAAAATAAAATTAATCTTTATCCTTATCAAAAGTCCTTGAATTTAGGAGATAATTATGGAGACTTATTCCTAAGAAGATGGTGCTGAAAATTTAAAAAGGAAAGCTGGGATTTTCAGCCAAGCTTGAAAAAATCTAGGGAAAAGAATTCAAAAAGGAAAACTAAGATTCGCAAGAGGTAAGATTCGAACCCGGGTCACCATAGGATAATCACTAAACCTCACCTCTATTCCAAACCAACTTCGATGATAACATTTCTCTAGGAAATTCTTTTCACCCTAATTCTCATCCCTCCATCTCCTCTACTAAACTTCACTTAAAACAACTCTCAAATAATGCAACAACACATTTAAATAATTTAATGCAAGCACAACCTTGAAAATCACATGCACCCATGCAAAAATAATTTTAAGATATCACATGAAATGTGAAATACTATGCAATGCATGACTTTTTTCCCATAGGTTAAAGGTGATTTTGGGCGAGGTATTACACTAAGTGTTGGCTATACCAGAACGTGTGCAACCGGTGTAGGTGTGCTAGTAGAAGCCTCTAGTGCATTTCCTGCAAGCCTCCTACCCTGCCTTTGCATGTATATGGATGCCAAACTTTCAGTCTTCCAGTATATGGCCTGCCTAACTACCGTTTGGTGAACAACTAACGAGCTAGGGAATTTTCTAGAAAGAGAGAGAGAGAGACCAGGTAAAGATATATCCACTAGTGAATTTTCTCTCATCCTTATCCGCTTGAAAGTTTGAGTCCGTGTATCCTCTAGGAACCAAGTCATCAGCCTTGTAAACCAGCATATAATCTCTCGTTCCCTTGAAGTGCTTGAGAATATTTTTTACAGCTTGCCAATGAACCTCCCCAGGGTTTGATTGATATCTGCTAACCAAGCCTACGGCAAAGCAGATATCTGGCCCAGTACACAGCATGGTGTACAGGAAACTTCCCACAGCCGAAGCATAGGGAATCCTACTCATCCTATCCTTTTCTTCTTGAGACTTTGGACAGTCCCTTGAAGAAAATGAAAACCCATGTCTGCAAGGAATTAGAGCTCCCTTGCATAAGTCCATGCTATACCTGGCCAGCTTCTTGTCACTGTATGCAACTTGGGATAATCCTAACATTCTCTACTTCCTATTTCTAAGAAGTCTAATCCCGAGAATGTAGCTGGCTTCACCCAAGTCCTTCATATTGAATTGACTAGACATCCAAACCTTAGTAGATGATAATGACCCTACATCATTTCCAATGAGTAGAATATCATCCACATACAAGACACAAAAAATCACATTAATGCCTTTATGCTTCTTGTACACGCATAGTTCATTTTTATTTTGAACAAAACCATAAGACTTTACAGTCTCATCAAAATGAATATCCCATGCCCTTGATGCTTGCTTAAGTCCATTAATGGACTTCTTAAACTTGCAAACTATATGCTCTTGGCCCTCAGCAATAAAACCTTCTAGTTGGGACATATAGATGTCTTTACTAAGATGGCCATTTAAAAATGCCGTCTTGACATCCATTTGCTATATCTCGTAGTTATAATGACATGCGATGGCAAGGAGGATACGGATGAACTTTAGCATGGCTACCGGGGAAAAGGATTCCACATAATCGATTCCTTCTTTCTGAGTATACCCTTTCGCCACAAGCCTAGCTTTGAAAGTTTCCACATTCCCATCTATTCCCTTCTTTCTCTTGTATACCTACTTACACCCTACGGGTTTTATCCCCTTAGGAGAAGCTACAAGATCCCAAACCTGATTGAGATACATAGATTCAATCTCGGCTTTCATTGCTTCATGCCACAGATTTGCATCGGTATAGTAAGAGCCTCCTCGTATCTAGTGGGGTCTTGCTGCTGATGGTCGAAAACCAGCTCGAAAGCTTCTCTTGTCCATCTCTACGGAACCCTAGACACTCTCCCACTACGACGAGGCTCCATATGTACAAGCTCTTGAGGCTGTGCCTCTTCTTGTTTCACAATTGGGTCAGAAGAAGTTGCTTATGAAGATAACTTCTTCCCAAGTTCCAACCAAGTTGAACCTTTCTTGAAAGTACTTTGATCATCCTCTAAGTATCTAGCATTGGTACTTACTAGTACTTTTTGCTCCTTAGGATGATAAAAGTAACCACATTTTGTCCTTTTTTGGATACCCAACAAAATAGCATAATTCTGATCTTAGTTCCAATTTATCTCCCTTGATCATTACATAAGCTGGACAACCTCATATCCTGAGATGATTTAGATTTGGTTTACGCCCAGTCCACATCTCATAGGGAGTCATAGGTACTGACTTGGAAGACACCAAGTTCAGCATATATACTACTGTTTCCAGGGCATCTCCCCAAAAGGACACCGGAAGAGTAGCATGAGACATCATGCTTCGGACCATTTCCATAAATATCCTGTTCCTTCTCTTAGCTACTCTATTTTGCTGGGGCGTCCCCGGCACAGAGAGCTGGGATACTATCCGATGATATTCCATGTAGTCCTTGAATTCACCAAGGAGGTACTTTTCACCACGATCCGATCGTAAGGTCTTGATCAATTTACCTGTCCGACACTCCACTTCAGCCTTAAACTCTTTGAACTTGTCAAAGAGTCAAACTTGCTTCTCATCAGGTAATTGTAAACAAACCTTGTACAATCATTCGTGAAAGTGATGAAGTTACAAAACCTCCTCTAGTTGGTGTAGATAAAGGACCACACATATAGTGTAAACAAGAATTAATACCTCATTGGCTCTATCCGCCTTAAGGGCAAATGACTTCTTGGTCATCTTTTCCATTAGGTGGGATTCACACTGAAGCCAATTTTCCAATCTCAATGAGCCTAAGGGCCCATCATAGATCAACCTCTAAATCTTAGTTAAGTTGATATGACCCAACCTTAGATGCCAAAGAAAAAAAGAGTCATTGACATTGGTTTTTCTCTTCATTGTTAAAGGTTTATATTGAGTGTTATTTAATTGATTGTTAATAGGGTTTAAGAAAAATAAATTTTCATACATGTGCCCAGTACATAAAATTTCTCCATCTCTATTGATAGAAATACCAGAATGAAAAAATACAGAATATCCTTCATTTATTAGTTTTGCAACTGAAATCAAATTCTGTCTAAATCCAGGAACATATAAAATATCTTTCAAAACCACTATTCTATTACAATCAAATACAAGATCCAGCTCTCCCACTACAAGGGCCCAAACTTGTGCTCCATTTCCCACACGTAGTCCATGTTTACCCTTTTAGAGTCTTCTAATATTTCTAAACCTCTACAAGGAGTTACAAATATGATCAGTGGCTCCTGAATCAACAATCCAAGTGGAAGTTGATCTAACCATTGATATAGACACTAGATAGAGAACATTACCTGTGGGGTTTTTCTTCGCTTGAAGATTCAGACACTCCTTTTTCCAGTGTCCCTTTAGTCCACACTTAAAGCACTTACCCTTGGGATTGTCTTTGGGCTGCGTCTTGGGTTGTCCTGCTGCGTTCCCCTTCTTCTTCTTGAACTTTCTGCGCTTGGGCCCAGTTCTAAAAGATGAAGCCTTGGCAATCTTAGCCTTTGACTGTGGCTTCATGACCTTCTCCGCCATCTGGAGCTCTTTCATCAACTAAGTCAAACCCATGTTCAACCTGTTCATGTTATAGTTCAACTTAAACTGAGTGAAAGAACCTAGTAGAGAATCGAGAACCATGTCCACTTGGCTCTCGGGGTCAATGACAGCCCCTAAGATTTTTGCCTCCTCGAAAATAGCAATCATCTTGAGTATATGCTCTCTAACTGATGTTTCCTCAGCCATCTTAGTGTTAATGATGGTTCAAAGAGCCTCTTGCCTTGCGGGTCGGCTGTTATCCGCAAACATCGTGGCTAATGATTTGGGTAATATCATACGCAGTGGTCATGTGCTCATGTTTGTATTGGAGCACATTAGACATGGTAGCCAACATGTAACAACGAGCCATCTCGTCGGCCTTCTTCCATGCCTTCTCAGCCTTACGCTCTTTGATAGTGGAACCCTCCCAATAATAGGGTAAGCTTCATATAGGACATACTTATACTCCACGGCTATGAGTATTATGTCAAGGTTCCTTTCTTGGTCCACATAGTTTGGTTCCACTAGCTTATTCTCCCAGAGAATAACGGCTAATGGACTAAAAAAACCTCCCACCATTTCTAAAAAATAAAAAAATAAAAGAAAAAAATTCAGTTTGTGAAAACAAAACAAATATGTGCACTTTATCCCTATTATCAAAATTTATAATAATCAATTTGGCTCTTAGGAAAACTGACATAGCTTCTTGGGAAGATTAACAGTTTTCTAAGCTAAGTGTGTTAACCACCACAAATTAATTTTCCTTCTAGGTAATGATCTAGATGATAACTCCATCCAGGGGATGGCCATTTCTCCTCATTTCCTATGGACATACCTCGTACTATGACCTCCAGTGAGGGGCTGGCCGATCATAGTACGTGCCCTAGGTTATTAATTACTTCCCTCCATTTGATCTAGATCCTTGTGGTATCCCCATTCTATACGGGTTCACTCCTAGGGTGACGTGAAGGGACCCACGATCTCTAATGAGGATCGTAATGGAAGTCGTGGGGCCGTTGAGACCCCTCTCCCACTTAGTCTTTTAAAACAACGGTTTTTTGAAAAATATCCTTTTGAAAATTTCGATTAAGTTTTCCCTTAACTCAAAATAAAATGCCTAAGTCCATAAAAATCTCCATGTCAAGGCTTATATCCTTTGAGAGCTTTTCCCATACACTAATTTTATTTAAGTTAAAACTTAATGATTTCAAAAAATTTTCCAATTAAAACTTTCTAGAGACTTTGGTCTCAAGTTTATTTGACAAAACATTTTTTTTGGTGCCAAAATTAAAACAAAATGGCTTTCTTTTTAACTTACAAAAATATCTAAATCCAATATATTTTTTATATCAAGGATTAAATCCTTTGAGAAAATATCTAAGGATTTGTTCAAGTTAAAATAACCACTTAATTTGCAAAAAAATGTTTTCCTTGTCAAAACATTCCCAAAGGCTTTGGTTTTCGAGAAAATGTGCACATAGGTACCAAAAATAAGTAGCATGCTAGAAAACAGTAGGCGTTTTCATGCTCATCTATTTTTTAAACTTAAGTGCCTAGATAATAGAATTAAACACATTAATTAATTAATGGTCTTCGTTAATCCTAAAATCCCTTAATAATATTTTTCATGCAAAAATATTCCATGAATATAAACAGTTGCAAAAATTTTAACTTCGCTTGGTATAGACCCCAAAACCAAAAGAAAACGCAAGAAAAATTACAAGGGAAAATAAAAATAATTTCCATGGTCCACTGCACCCGTCGCACAGAACCAGGACCCTCCAAAACTAGTGCTCAGACCGGCCTTCCAAATAGGCACCGGCGCCGGTTCCAGCATTCCAAGTCGGCGCCGATTCCATCCTAGATGCCGGATCCTGTAGTTTTTTTTTTTTCTGTGAATTTCCCTTATTTTTCTGCATGACTTCTAGTACCATTGGCTCTCAAATTTCAAACCAAATACAATAAAATCAACTAAAACCAACAACCGCCTATACCCATAAACATGGGCTTGCACGATTTACTATGAAAAACGATAAATTACAGATTCCTATACCTCTACCCGCGAGGTTTAACAGAGAATCAATCCATACCATAAACAGCGAAGGATCACAATTTTAATGACACATATGTGTCCAGTTTTATTTATCTAGATGCATGCTTCCTATACTTTTACAAAAACCTTCATGCTCTGATACCAATTGAAGGTATGGAAAGCGGAAAAACGCGAAGCACGCAGCGGAAGCGAATGTAAAAAAATTAGAAAAAACAAGAATACGGAGTCCATGGCAAGGCTGGAGCTGGAGCTGGCTCTGACAGCCCTAGTCGGCGCCGGTTGCGCCCTTTCCCAATCCCAAGGTTTTAAAAATTTTACCTCTTTTTCTTGTTCTAAGTGTTGGCTATACCGGAATGTGTGCAACTGGTGTAGATGTGCTGGTAGAAGCCTCTGGTGCGATTCCTACAAGCCTCCTACTCCGCCTTTGCATGTATGTGGATGTCAAACATTCGGTCTTCCAGTATATGGCTTACCTAACTATCGTTTGGTGAACAACTAACGAGTTAGGGAATTTTCTGGGAAGAAAGAGAGAGAGAGAGAGATGTTTGGCTTCCTCAGAGAAGAAGCCGTCACTCTTATGTGTCAAAAACAACGATTATTTTTCTCCTCCCCAATCCTCCTGTTTAACCTAAATAAAAACCATAGGCTAAACTGGACTAGGCCATTGGACTCGTAGTTTAACCTATTGGGCTTAATTAATTATTCTAGTTAGAACCAACTTAATGGCCCAACAAATAATTAATTTTCTAGGCCAAATAAACCGGTTTAATTAAATGAACCTAAATCAGTTTAGTCCCAAGTTAATCCCTAATTATTCAAACTGGGCCAAAGCCCTGAATAATTAGTTAGCCCACTCAACTAATTTAATTAATTCTCTCTCCATGGACCTTTATATTATTCTGGCATAATAATTAAATCAGGCTACTTAAATAAAATAAATTCTATTTAATTTAAGATCAATCTCTTAGCCCGTATTTAATTAGGACTCACGATCTATACTGGAGACCAAAAGACACACCGCCTTAGCTACTAAAATGACCAAAATACCATTACCACATAAATAGCTATATTTTACATTTTAAATATTTCCTAATATCACCATAAGGAAATATTGACTCCAAGGACAGTGTTGTGTTAGCAAAGTCTCCGACCTACAGGTGTAATGACTAAAATACCCCTCTATACATCGCCGTACATTTAGAGAGGATAAAGTGTACTAACACCTCTCAAAATGACATCTACCATCCTTAGGCCTCTAGTCTAATGATCCATGACTTCCTGGATTGTTTTGGATTTCCAAGGGAGCTACCCTAAAGCAAACATCCAAGTCATGTTTCCCAAGGCCCTGGATATTAGATCATTCAGACAACCATAAGGGGCGATATAGTATAGAAATTATCCTGTACAAGTCTGTCTTAACTAACTAGTCACACATACCCAACATACAAGTATATTGGCCCTACGATAGAACCTCAATTATATCATATCAAAGTATATGCTTCCAGCTTCGTCAGACCACCAACTCATACTCAAGTCATAGAGTACTAGTCCTCACTGTAGTTGTCTAGGTTTTTACCATATAGTACTTTTTAGAAACCACTATTATAGGTTCTATTCTACGTATTCGAAACACGCTTATGCCATGAAGTGAGTGGACTAATCCCTAGCTAAAGGTAAGTCATTCCCCATTTAGAATTCACAACATAATAACCTAGACATGATGAGATTCCCATTCTCATCAATCGGTTAAGAGTAAAAGTTTATGTGCTAAGTAACCCATGATCCATACCTTATTGTGAAAGACCTCTATTCATATAGACCACTTACTTAAACACAAAAGGTCTTTTCCAAACGTAATTGTTTACACATAAAATTGTAAATTCATAAACAATTTCTAAGAATAAATTCTTTTATTAAAACATTCGATTTTTACATCAGAAACCCAGTCTAAGAGGGCATACATCCCAACACTTAGGTGTGTTCCAATGAGATTTTTAAACCACTTTTTTTCCTCCAGAAAAATTCCTTTCATTTCTTCTTGCATGGCTGCTGAGAATCTTGGCCAATTTTCAGCCATTCATTCATCTTCTCTTGGTCCAAAAATTAGCCAATCACATTACACAAAACCTTAATCAAACGGGGGCACAAGTAATGCGTTCCAATTACAAAATTACACATCATTCTTCATTTATTTTGTAATCCTTTAAATCTATGAATCTTGCATGAATCCATCATGCAACCTCTCTTAAATTAACACATGTCCATAGGCTACCAATAACAAAATGCCACACGCACCGTTTTAACCGTGACTTCCTATTTTCTTCAGAAATGTCCAAAATTGGGTTCGAAATGGAAAAATATTTTCTTTCACCGTTCAACTTCAAAAATTCCACTGAAGGTAGCGACAATACTTAAATTCTTCAATTCCTTTCCTATTTGGTCAAATTTGTAGTCAAAGTCGCGAGCACGGTCAAAATAAAAAAATTGCCCCCAGCGACTTGGATAGCATAATTCACACCAAAATGTACGTTTTATTACACTGATCAATTTGTCTTCTCAGCATACCCCCAAATTCTTCTTTTATTAATAATAGTAGCCTTTCGAAAATTTAGGGTATAGATAGAACAAATCAAATAATTACATCATGATCCCAACAAAATATTCGTCTCATTACACGAATCAACTTTAATTCTAGCCATCGATATAAATTTTCGTCCTATTACAAATAGTAGCTAATCAAAAGTAAAAAGATGGAGTATTTTATTCTCCCCTCCTCACCAAAATTTCATCCTCGAAATTGGCTTACACCTAGAATAGTTCTGGATACTTGTTCAACATCTTTACTTTCGTTTCTCAAGTTGCATCTTGTACCGGATGATGATTCCACAACACTTTTACAAGTGCAATTTTCTTATTCCGCAATTCCATTTCAAAACACTCCAAGATCTCAATAGGCCTTTCCTCATACTTCAAGCTTAGAGTCATCTCAATAGGCTTTACATTCAAAATATGGGCAGGATCGGCCACACACAACTGAAGTTGGTAGACATGAAACACGTTGTGAATTCCTTGAAGCTCTGTGGGTAACTCCAATTGATAGGCTATTTTCCCAATCCTCTCGACAATAAGGAATGGTCCAATGTATCTAGGTGCCAATTTCCTTCCTTGTCCTTTGATTCCCAATTGTCATTGTGGAGTTAATTTCAATAATACACGATCTTCTTCAGCAAATTCCAAATCTCTCCTACATCAATGCGTATAACTTTTCTATCTACTCTGGGCTATCTCCAACTTGGTTTTGATCATCTTCATAGCCTGTTGGACCTTTTCAACATCAAAAGCATCTTGCTCACTCATTCTCTATCCCAAACTTTCCCAATACAATGGGGACTAATATTTCCTTCCATGCAAAGCTTTAAATGGGGCCATTCCAATTGTTAATTGATAGCTATTATTGTAGGCAAATTCTACCTATACTAAATTATCAATCCACTTAGTTCCAAAATCTAAAAAGTAAGCCTGCAACATATCTTCTAAAACCCTCTTCACTCGTTCAGTTTGTCCATCCGTTTGTGGGTGCATTGTTGTACTGAACTTTAAGGTTGTCCCATATCTCTACTACAATTTAGTCTAAAACTTCAAAGTAATTTGGGATCTTGATCCAACATAATACTAGAGGGCACTCCATGGAGTCTGATTACTTCCTCCATTTAGATTTTACTTAACTTCTCTAAAGAATCCAGTTAATTGATAGGGATGAAATGAGCGGACTTAGTCAGTCGATCTGCTATCATCCATATAGTATATCACTATCCTATTGCCATGGGTAATCCTATAATGAAATCCATAGTAATTTTATCCTATTTCCATGATGGAGTAGGTAATGGCTGTAGTAACTCCCCAAGCCATTGCTAGTCAACTTTCACTTACTGACAAGTTAAGCATCAAGCTACAAAGTCTAAAATATCTTTTTTCATACCTATCCACCAATAATGTTATTTCAAGTCTGGATACATCTTTATAGCTCCTGGATGGATGGTATACTTACTCTAATATGCTTTTGTTAAAATATCTTGCTTCATCGCAGACTATTTCAGGATACAATACCGATCTCGGTAATAAATAATCCCGTCATTGTCCCTTTAAAACTCATCTCCTCCTTTATTTGCTTCCTTTTGCACTAACCTTTGCAACTCTTCATCCTTGTTTTGTTCCTCCTTTAATTGTTGTAGGAAAGCAGGTTGAATGGAAATATTACTCAGCTTTCTTCCTCTGTCTACCTTAAATACTTCTAGTTCTGGAATTCATAAAATCCGAGGAGTTGATAAATTCTCCTTCTTCCTAAGGGCATCTGCTACAGTGTTTGCCATTCCAAGATGATATTTAATTGTACATCGAAATTCTTCCAAAAATTCCATCCACCGCCGTTGTCTTATGGTCAAATCCTTTTGGGTAAAAATATACTTTAAACTTTTGTGGTCGATGAAGACTTCAAATTCAGCTCCATACAAATAATGTCTCCACTTCTTAAGAGAAAACACAATAGCTGCCAACTCCAAGTTATGTGTAGGATTATTCTCCTCATGGGGTTTCAATTTCCTAGAGATATTGGCTATCACTGTCTTTTTTTGCATCAATACTCCTCCCAATCCCTTATTTGAAGCATCCGTGAACACCTCATATGTGAAACCCCAGTTGAAACCAACCTTAAAGTAAGGGGGTTGGGATGCATATCATATTTTATTGCATTCATAAATATTTTTTTTTTATGATTTCATGTGCTTTAGATATTTGATTTATAGTCTAGATGGCTTAAATGTGTTTTTGAGTAAGAAGGGTAAAATGATAATTTTTGCTTGACGTGAAAATAGGGAGATATCTTAAGGATTAAATAGGAGAAATATTTGAGAGAGAAAATAAGAACAAGAGTTGTTGTGGTTTAGTGGTTAGAGCATTGTAATTAATTCTTGAGGTCTTGAGTTCAAATTCCATCATTGGAATTTTAGCATGATTAAATTTTATTTTTATTTGGGATGGCTAGGTTTCGGCCTTTGCATGCTTTAGGAAAGAGTAGGAGTGTTGTCCTAGGGGAGGCATGATAGGAATGCCCTAATCTTACTCTTGTGCCCTACAAAAAAATTCTAAGGGTTTCATATCCTTCTTGATTCCCTAGCTTTTCTTAATTCTTGATCAATTAGGTTGATTAATTTGTTCAAGCCAATTTCATTCCAAAAAATTCCAGGAAAGTGCTGTGAGATTTATGTTTCGAAAATGGCTATGAATAAGTCATCTTGTTGGCCGAAAATGGGGAGGAGTAGTGGAAGGTTTCTAAGAGAATTAATCTCTATGGTTGAACCTTCAAACTCCAACCTAAGTATATTCATTTTGTTAATGTAGTAATCTGGAATTTTTCCAGCTTCTTGTTCAGTCCAAGTGTCAAAATTTTCAGCCATCATTCCCTCCCAAATACTGCCAGAAAAATAGCCCTCTTGACCAGCTTGAAGTCCGAAATTATAAGGCTAAAACTGGACTGCACAAATGCTGTGCAAACCAGAACATTTTCTGGACAACTTTTGCAGCTTTGGTGATCCTAAACCAAGCTGATTCTTCCAATTTTTCATTCAGCATCTTAGCCACATTTTTCCTCCATAAAGAAGGCTGGAAACCAGCAGTGAAAGACCTCTGAATGCCCCTTCAAATCAGCTGCAAAATCGACTGGAAAATGGCAGAAAAATCTGCCCAGAAAAATTCCAGCAATTTGCGAAAAAGCTGAACAGAATTTTCCAGCTTTGTTCCTCTTTCAGCCATGTCCGAAACCTCTACCATTTTTCTATACAACCCCCCCTTAAACAGCCATGAGCTGAGCTTCATCATCTTCCCCAGCATTCTGCTCGAAAACCAGTCCATGGCTGCTCCTAAAATATCTCCATCAATTACTCCAATCAAGCCCTTGATTGAAGACCAAAATTCCAGCAAACATATTTAGTAAACTACCATAAATCATCCCTCAACCAACCAGAAATCCCTTCACCTTTGTACTCCATATTTTTGGCCACCATTAAGCTCCATCAAAAAACTTTCATTCCAGCAAAAATCACAGATAACCAATCAGCCATTGGAGCTTCCAAAAGCTCTCAATTGACCAAGATCTTCTTACCATATTTTTTTTTCAAAATTGATTCCCTAAAATATTCTTTTTGGATTTCAAACAACCAGCTTTCCTTTTCCTTTCAAACCAGAAAATTCAGTTTCCAAAACCCCTCAAGTAATTCGGCCACTCTCTTCCACAGAATTCTGGCAGCTCTTCCTCAATCCTCTCCATTCTCTTCAACTCTCAAGAACACCAAGAAAACCTACTAACTTTCTCTCACCTAAGGCTACCAAAACCACTTCAATCTTCTTCAAAAAAACTCCAGATTGTACCTACTCACTCCTGTGAATTCATTCCTACCACTTTTAACATCAAACTCGAAAATCAAGCCCTCTCATTTGGATAAAAAAAAATCAGTATTTTCGAGAAGGCCAAGAACACCTTCAAGGTAAGCATGATCAATCGCTTCCTTCTTCACTCATCTTCAACTTCTAATGAATATATGTATATATAAACATACTAACGAACTCTCTTTTTCTCTTTTCTCTCTCTCTCTCTCTCTTGGCCGGATGGTGATTTCAGCCATGGCCATATTTTCTTCATCTCTCTTGGGCGGATCAAGTCTCCTAAGAGTTAGGATCCCTTCGAAACTACTCCAAGGTAGTCATCAATCAAGTAAGCATCTTCAAACTCCTCTTTAAATTCTAGATTTATGTCTCTAAGATGATATTGGAGGGAGATGGATTATGATTAAGGTTTGAGCATGTGTTGTTGTGAAGGAGTTGAGATTGAAGCATGAATAAATACGTGTATATGATGGAGATGGGAATTGATGCATGAGTTGATTGTCTTGGATGATTGTATGGAGTTTTAGTGTTTTGTTGTATTCTTCATGTCGTGAGTGGTTTGTGTGATCAAGCATGTTAGAGATTATGTCACCTTTGGTGAATATGGTTATGTTCATGTATTTTTGTTAAAGCCATGAATATGATTATGTTAGTAGAGTTTGGATCATGCCTTGGTAAATTTAGATCCATGCCTTTATTCATGATTTGGATGATTGGATGAATTGGTGTGGAGTGTATGTTCATGATTATGGTTAGCAATAGGAATATGATCATGACCTTATTATCCCTAAGCTAATTTTATTTCATCCATAAAATGATTATTGCTGTATTTTCTTCTAGTGAATTTTGAAAACCCTAGGAAAATGTGGATTTGGTCTCTTATATAAAATAATGATATTTTAGTAAAAACAAAAAAAAAAAAAGATAGCTTTTATTAAAGAAATAAAATATATAGATTCTATATAAAATAAAATATATAGAAAATAAAAATAAAGCCCTTTTCCCTAAATAATCATACTAGGTGAAATATTAATTTGGTAAATCTTATGTTCATAAATACTAATAAAATTTATTTATTATATTTCAATCAAAACCTATTAAAATTTACTTACAACTAATTTTAGCTACCAATTATTTTCTAACCATTAATTATTACTAGATTATTATTTTACATAATACCATCTAGGACCTAGGACCCTTAATCAAATAAACCCTAATTTATTTTTCACAAGATTTAAACTTTCCACTTATTGTACCTATTTTCCCAAACTCTAGTTATTTTAATATCAAGCTAGATTTTTTTTATAAACCTCTTTATTTATTTATCTAGCCTTAAAGCTTGAGACACTAGGGTCATGGTTGTACTAAGTTGAGCTAGGTTTATTTGTGAAAGTGAATTTCAGCTTGAGTTTAGTTATGGCTTATATTTACCCCAGGCGGGGTTAGGTAAGCTGTTGGAGACCTTTATTTTTTCTCGAGCTAAGGATCAGGTAAGCTCCTGCATAAAACTTGTTATTGCAAAAAGTAATTATGGCAAGCTAAGCCAGAAGTTTGTGAACATTGATTTGGTAAACGCAATTAGGGACTGTTTCCTTTCTTGTTTCAGCCAAGCAATTTTATTCAAACACTAAACTATTTCTAAATTGATTTTGCAAAGACTTTGGAAATCCTTAATTGCCATCTACAAGTGGTACTATGTTTTATTCATTTTCCTAAGTGTGATATATATATTACGTTGAGCACTCAATAAGGGTAGGCTAGTAGTACTAGTTTTGAAGAGCAAGAGTGAGTCTTCTGGCAGGAGACTACCTCCAGAAGATAAACTCAACTTAGAGAAACGTCAGTACTACTTAGTCATGCCGGTCCGAGCTAGCAGTTTTTAGTCATGTGGACTGTGTGTTGCCGGAGTGGACAATCGGTTTTGTTTGGGTGTAGAGAAGGAGGAGAATCTTACCCGGTAGGCCGATCACCTACCTTTTGTCAGTCTGCACAAAGTGTGGCATTCTGACCGTTGTATGGTTGTGGGGCCCAACGTGTGGTAACCCATGACCACCTTTTGAGTTGTTGATTTTGTTGAATATGCATGGTTGGAAAAGCCAAAACGCCACTCTTGGTTTTGACTATTGTTTGTTGTTTGCCAGCATTTCTCTTATGAAGATTTTACACTTTGCATTCACGAACTGTTTTCACTGGACAATCAAAGCACACCCGGACTTACTGAGATTTTATCTCATCACCCTTTTTACCATGATTTCATGTCGATCCTGCTGTGGGGATGAGTAGCTAGTGTTGTCTGCTTTGGAAGAGATTTTGTTATCTGTTTTTATGTAATGCTTTGGGGAAGTTGAGAGTGAATAATTTTTATTATGGATTTGTTTTGAATTCTTAGATTGTAATAAGTTTTAAGTTTAAAGTATTGTCTTGTTCTATTATTTTGATTGTGTGACCTAGTTATAAAGACCCCTTGTCCTTTGGACGGGGCGACATCCCCGGTCCTGTCGGGCCTAGGTAGTGAGGTGTTACATCATATGGTTTGACCATCTTTGGCAATGCTAAAATAGGAGCAGGGCTTAGTCTCCTTTTCAGTTCCTAAAAACTTTTCTCACACTTCTCGGTCTAAATATAAGGAACTTTCTTTTGGTTGAGTCGAATCAAGGGTGAAGCTATCTTAGAGAATCTCTCAATAAACCTCCGCTAATAACCTGCTAATCCCAGAAAACTTCTATTGCATTCGGAGTCTCGAGACGTTTCCAATTTGTCACTGCTTGGATTTTTGTAGGATCTACTGTAATCCCATTTTTGGATATTACATGTCCCAAGAATACCATTTCTTGTAGCCAAAACTCACATTTACTGAATTTTGCATACAATTTGGCCTCTCTTAACCTTCCCAATACTTCTAAATGTGCTGTTCATGCTCTTGAGGATCTTTGGAGTACACCAGGATATCATTTATGAATATAACCACAAAATTATCTAGGTAAGGCCAAAATGTTCGGTGCGTCAAGTCCATAAAAATAACAAGAGCATTAGTAACACCAAAGGGCATCAATGCAAACTTAAAAAGCCCATATCGGGTGTTAAATGCAGTTTTCGGTATGTTTTCTTCCCGAATCCGAACTTGGTAATATCCTTGCCTCAATTCTAATTTCGAAAAATATCCATCTCCTTACAATTGGTCAAACAGTTCATTAACCATAGGCAATAGATATTTATTCTTTACCGTCACTGTATTCAACCCTCGATAATCTATACACATCCGCAATGATCTATTTTTCTTCTTAACAAACAATACAGTTGCTCGCCATGGTGTAGTACTTGGTCGAATGAACCCCTGCTCCATTAATTCCTTTAATTGCTTCTTGAGCTGTTGTAATTTTGTAGGCACCATTCTATAAGAATTCATTGAGATTGGTTCTACCGATAGCACTAGATCAATGGAAAATTCTACTTCTCTCTCCAGCAGTAACTCTTTCAATTCCGCTATAAAAACATCTAAATATTCGTACAAAATAAGGACATCTTCGGGCTTTTTAACCTCTCTTGGCTTATTAATTACATAAGCCAAGTATCTTGTGCACCCTTTTCTAAACATCTTTCGGGCCTTGAGTCCCAATATAAAAGCATTACTTTTCCTTACAGCCTCACGTACAAATTTCATCATAGGTTTCCTAAGCCAATGAAAATGTATTACCTTATGCCTACAATCAACCTAAGCATGATGTTGAGATAGCCAATCCATGCCCAAGATAGCATCATAATCCTCTATGGGCAAATATATCAAATCATCTCCCAATAATTCATCTCTTACCAAAATCTTGAAACCCCTATGTATTTTCTCACTATTCATTTGCTTTCCTAATATGGTAGTAACAATTATTTCATACGAAATTTCTTCCTTTTTAATACCCACAGAATCAACAAAGGATTCAATAGTAATAGAATGCGTAGAACTGGGATCTACTAACACGTTAGCATTATAATAAAAAAGAGGAGCATACCTTCCACAACTACAGCCTGATTGTTTGCTTTCTCTAATGACACCACCCGAGAATTCACTTGTGGGTTGGTGCGTCTGGCTCTAAAGGTAGAAACTTATCCTAAGTTTCCTCTTTCTTGACCTAACCTCTATCCTTAGCTATTGCCTCCAAATCGACTCCATCCTCCTATCCATCATGAGTAAGGGCATTGAAAAGTCTTGTGGCCTATCTCTCCACAATTAAAGTATTTAATGGGGGTGGTTTTCTAGTAGGGTTAGTCGAGCCTTCCCTCCTTAGCATCTTCCATTTTTTCTGCCATCGAGGCCCTACAAACCTTTTTTGACTCATACCCCAAAATCTACCTCGATTCTTCTTGCCTACCTATTCATTATCAAGCATTTCTGTTCTAGAAGCCATCTCTACTATAGCATTGTAACTAGTGGGAGCCATACTTGCTAATACTCTTTTTAGCTCTGGCCATAGACATTTCATAAAAAGTCTAATCCTATCTACTTCTGAATGGACTAGAAGTGGGTAATATTTTGAAAATCTAGTAATTTCAACAACATATTACCCTATAGTACGGCCTCATTGTCGAAAGGCTTGATATTCATCTTCATTCCTTTCTACCATCCAAATGGGAATAAACTCCTTCTTAAAACTGGCCTTAAAATCTATCCACTCCCATTCTCATTGATTCATCTCTCTTAGCCACCAATCTTGGGCAGGTCCTTTCAACTGGAATGTAGCAAGTTGTACCTTCCTTTGCTCCGAATAATTCAGGGCCGGAAAAATCTTTTCCATCTGTTCAATCCAACTTTCTACCTCTAGTTCTAAATTAGGTCATCCTTGAAATTGCAGAGGTTGAAATTTCAGAAAGTGCTCAAGGGCTCTTTCCGACTCGACTTCACTTGGTTGACTTTCACTACTCGTATCCTCATTCACCCTAGCATACTTATTTACTTTAGTGGCAGTCTCAATTAGCTGTTGGATACTATTAACCATTTTTTGCAAGGTCGAAAATATGGGGTGGTCCAAAGTTGTAAGGTGGGGACCTTCTGCCTGTGGTTCCTTCACCAGTGGCTCAGGGTTATTTTGAGTAGCTTACAATAATCGTCCGAAGATCTATTTAGGAGGCATTTGTACAATTCATAAGATTTTATTGATATAACAATGTAACATAGCTTAAAAGCAATCATAAAATAGACATAGTGCATATAGCGAAACATAACATATATCCATTCTCATTTATCACAAAGTCAGTACAAAATTTTTGTGCCAAGCACACAGTCATATACGCTAGTCGAACTATACATATTCACATCTTATCCTCCTACTCATCATCATTGTTGTCTGAGGCGGGAGGTTCTGAATTAGTAGAAACTATACAAGACTCCGTTGCATCAACCTCCTCATCTGCATCTACATCTGGGTGGAACTAAGCCAATAGCTCTGGGTCTATCTCTAAATTCTCATCAGGCTTCTCAACCACATGTACCTCCATCTTGGGTACCTCCTAGTCCTCTCCCACAGCAACAACCTCCAAATTTAATATCTCCTCCTTAGGTACTCCCGGTACATCCCCACCAAACACCCCCTCATCATCCTCAGACAACACTGCACCATCAAAAATACCATCCTCCTCATCATCATCATTCTGATGGTGTGACTCAATATCACCGTCAATCTCATCAAAGACGCCACCTACGTCCTCATGTGGGGACGATATCCCCTCGGGGGTAAGTGTCCTCTCCACACTAAAATATCACGCAAATGGGGGTGACAACACGTACTGCGGGATCAAACCTGCTCCCGGTGAGATGGGGCACATGGCGACAACCAGTGCCGGGTCTAGTCATAAGAAAATATCCTAGCACCCTCGCTCGATAGATCATCCTAATCTTTCTAGATTTTTTTACACCCAAGCTCTCACTTATCTCTTTAATCACTTCATTACTATGCTCGTCCATTGGACGCTTGCCATTATCACCCGTATCTGCCATACCTACACAATAAAAGAGTTCTATCAATTCCTATGATAATACTGCTGTTCTATAAACTATGCTCTAATACTAATTGTAGCACTCCTACTAAAGATAATAGCGGAACCATAACATATCAACACTGGGTGTTGCCCTATCCAGTTTTCCAAATAAGGGGTCTTTATAACGAACAACAGAGTGAATAAATATATGGGGTCTAGACTCATAAATTATCCCATACTGATGGCCACACATATAAATATATCAGGGAATCTCGTACATGCTATCTCTAACTATAACAGAATGAAGTACATGATCAAAAGGAATGCTGTCCAGACCTACATTGCTGACTTTATGGTATCGTCCTTCTATCCATAGGTCTGCTCAGCTTTGGATCCTACAAAAGGCAAGATAAAATATACGTGTGAATGACGAATCATCCAGCAAGTCCCATGTGTGCTAGTGCTTTATGAAAGAATAGAGTACGTAAAACTTTTGTGAAATAGCATATCATTTGTACACTAGAAAGAATTCCAAAACACTCTAAAAAAGTGTTTCTCCAAAACTTAATCATTTTTGGTCTCCAAAACTCAATCATTTTTGGAAAATGGTGTTTTAGATTTCAAATCATTGCCCATAATTTTCAAATCACATGCACTTCTCTAATAGAAGGTCTGCCTGTATTGCAAGTAAGGCAATCCTTGCCTTCGGCGCCACGTATCATTGTACTGAAAGCCTCCAGTACTCAATCGTGTATCACTGGATTAAGTACACCATAACGTACTTCTGCACAGGTATACCACAGCATACATAGTGTACCACGGCACACTTTTGCAACTATGGACCAAAGATCTAAATACCAACCTTACTCACCGTGTAACGGCTAGCCAGGACGACACATCTCATTATCCTGTCACCTCGTTCAAAATAAGCCAATCCCTAGAACTAGGCCAGGTTGCTAGGGTCGTCTAACTTAACGAAGGCCAATATAAAGATCAAAGTCCTTGCTGAGTACAAAACATTATCAATACCAACCCCTATTGACTGATCAGGCCAGAGGGTTATTTGTTCCCGTAGGATTTTTGAAACAACATTCTTGGGGCAAAATAACATTTTTCAAATTTTGATCACACTAACTCGCAAGTCAAATCATCAGTCACATACGCTTTGCAAGGCCAATCAATTCATTCCATAGGCACATTAGGCTAATAAAATAATTTTCTGCATCAAAATATCGTTTTCCAAAAGTCAATCTCATCACGAGAGATCATTTTCCAAAATCCATGTAAAAATAGGTTAATGAGTTCTTTTCATACATGAAAATAAGTTTCCAAGAGTATTCGGGTCGTTTTTCCCATACTCGATTACAAAAGTCATTTCCAAGGGTATTCGGGTCATTTTATCTATACCCAATTCCAAAAGACTTTTCAAGGGTATTCGGGTCATTTTACCCTTACCGGATTTGAAAAGTGTTCATAAAAGTTCCAATAAGGATATTTCGGTCATTTATCGAATACTCGATTCCAAAGGCTTTTGTAAAACATTCCAATAAGGACATTTGGATCATTTTCTAAATACCCAATTCCAAAAGGAACTCATTTCAAGAAATCTAGAATTCTAATCCCAAAAGAGGATTAAATTCAAAGTTTCCAAACACATTTCCATAAAATGTTCCAATAAGGACATTCCAGTCAATATATGAATACACGATTCTAAAATTTACCATGTTTAGAAAATTCCAAATATTTAATTCAAAAAGGACTAAATTCACAAAATTCTTGCTTTAATCATCCATTAAGGTTTCCAAGCCAAATATGAAGTTCATTCAAGCCCAAAATGGCATAAAAACAAATCTTGCTCAGATAAACCTTAAACATATTCAGGGATTTCCAAAATGGTATAAAATATAGCATTTTATGCAAAATAAAGCACACTAGCTTTCACAAGATTTTAGAAATCCAAGGGACTCATTTTGTATCCTAACTAGACTTTTCCATTTTCGGCCGTTCAACCACCGTTTCTACCATTTTCTATGTTTCATTGGCCACTTACCGATTAACCTACATCAAACATCATTTTCGGGTCAAATTGTGTTTGACCGAAAAATAGCCGATAGTTAGCTGATATCTAGCCGATGTGCCCAATGGGTAGACGACGTCCAACCAACTTTTAGCCGATGGGACTGACGGTTAGCCGACGATTAAGGAAAACGTTCAACTTTCATTCACGATATTTTTTCGTCGTTTATTTGACTCTTTCGTTGTCCTTTTTCAACACCCTTTCTCCCTTTATATACATGAGATTCACTTCATATTTCGTATTTATTTCATCTAAAATCACACAATTAATCATCATTAAGTTAATCCATTTTCTAAGCAAAATTTTGAAATTTTACTGCATTGACACATGATTTTGTTTTGGACATAACTTTCAATCCACAACTCTGATTTGGCTTTATGATAAACCAAAATGACTGTAAGACTCTTAAATTTAATTTTGCATTAGCTCTTTTTAGAGTTCTAGTTCTTGTGACATACTATAGGGCAAAAACAGCCCCAGTAGTTTTTACCTCAATTCCACTATTCATACTTTCCTTTGTTCTCCTTTAGTCTTTAACATCTTGGAACCATTAATTCATTCAATTCCCCTTCAAATCAAATTTAATTCTATTTTTTCTAGATTTCACTAGTTCACAAGAGCCACACTTATTCAACACAATTTCGTCCTTTCTAATCAAAGGCTAGTACAATCCTTGTTTTCCAACCAAGTAAGTTCCATTTTTACTCTATTTTAATCATCTTCTCCTCAGCCGAAAGCAACCCTTCAAACCACCATCATTATTCAGTTCTTCCACACACAATGCATCATCCAAAACTCCTTAAGCAGTGGCACACATCTAAGCATATTCAAGGTTCATACACAAAAGTTCACAAAACCTAGCATTGATCCAAAATCTAGACATGAAAATCATGTTCTCATGTTAGAATTCACATCAACATAATTATCATTCACCCAACAACTTTAATTCAAGTAAGGTAGGGTTTTACCTTATATTTGAGGTTATTTGAAGTGATTTTGCTTCAAGAACTCTCAGAACTCACCTAGAACACCAAGAACACACACTAGCCTTTTTCTTTCTCTTGTTTAATTTCTTTTTCTCATGGTTTTTCTCCCTCTTGGCTACCAAATTTCTTGCTGTATAATTGCCCTTCTTAACCACCATTCACCCTTCAATCTTGGCCCTTCATTTCTTGTTTTTGTTTAATTGAATGGCGGATATACTTGTGTGTGTTCCAATGAGATTTTTACACACCAACCACTTTTTTTGCCTCCACAAAAATTCCCTTCATTTCTTCTTGCATGGCTGCCAAAATTCTTGGACAATTTCAGCCATTCATTCATCTTCTCTTGGTCCAAACATTAGCTAATCATATTGCACAAAACCTTAATCAATTAGGCGCACAAGTGATGTGTTCCAATTACAAAATTACACATCATTCTTCATTTATTTTGTAATCCTTTAATTCCATGCATCTTGCATGAATCTTCATGCAACCTCTCTTAAATTGACACATATCCATAAGCTACCAATCACAAAATGCCACATGCACCATTTTAACCGCGACTTACTATTTTCTTCAAAAATTACCAAAATTGGGTCCAAAATGGAATTTCATCATTCAATTTCAAAAATTCCACTGAATCTAGTGGTAATACTTAAATTCTTCAATTGCATCTCTATTTGATCAAATTTACGGTCAAAGTCGCGAGCATAGTCAAAATGACAAAAATGCCTCCAGTGACCCGGATAGCATAATTCACATCAAAACGTGTGTTTCATTGCATTGGTAAATTTCTCTTCTCAACGTTCCCCCAAATTCTTATTTTATTAATACTAGTAGCCTTCCAAAAATTGAGGGTACAGGTAGAGCAAATCTAATAATTAATCCAGGTCCCGACAAAATATTATTTTACCAAAATATTTATCTTATTACACCGATCAACTTTTGTTCTAGCCATTGATACAAATTTTCATCTTATTACAAATAGTAGCTAATCAAAAGTAAAAAATGTGGGGTATTACATTACCCAGTGGGTCGTATACCTATTATGCTATGATGTAGGGTTTCATAGTGTTTGTCATGATACAGGGTTTCATGGCAAGGCTATTATACAAGGTTTCATAGCCTGTTCATTTTTTAGTGTTTTTTTTCTATTTTTGTATTACATATTTTTTGCGATTTTGTTTTGTTGTGAAGATTAACGCTCACCTTGATACAAAAAGTATTTGACCTGCAATCTACTTTTGTTAAATGATTTCAAAGTGCATTCCGAAAATTTATTTTGGCTTAATCATGATTACACATAGGTTTTACTGAGATGTATTTCTCACACTCCTTTAATGTCATATTTCAGGATCTGCCAATTTTAGCAGGGTAGCCCACTATTAGAAGTTAGTTGTTTTGATTTTCTATTTCGATCTTGTTTAATTGATGTTTCATTTTATGTAATTAGAGAGCCTTGTAGATATTATTTTCCTTCGTAATAAGATTCTGAGTTGTTTCCACTTTGGTTATTTTCATTACCTTGTTATAAAGACCCCCAATCATTTAGACTGGGCAACATCCCTGCCCTCTTTGGGCACATGTGTTATGGGGTGTTACAAGTGGTATCAGAGACTAGGTTTAGGCAAGTCGCATATGATTGAAAAGATTTTTTTGTTTAAGTGTTTAAATCTTTTACTAACCTAAGGTGTTGATTATGACTAGGATGGCTAAAAGTTTAGCCCTTTTGGTAAGAGATTGGCCTTTCATGTGTGGACCCAATGCACCATCGCTACTAGTACCCCCTCCCCCATTTGAGTTTGAGTGTAAGTCTAAGCCGGAGGAGCCAAAACATGAGGGTGAGGAAGAAGAGGTAGAGATGGACGACCCTAACTTACCTATCCAGGAAGAGGACTTGACCCCAGATAGTGATGATTCGGGTGACCTATAATTCAAGGCATTTTGAAATAAATATGAACAGTTCATAGAACAACGTCGTAAGCGACATAGGATAGCAAGGCTGAGAGTAGGACTCATGAAGGCTGAGAGTTCCAAGAGACCTATTGAGGCTATAGGAAGTGATGGTAGGGTCACTAAAAAGCTTTGGACATTAGGCTTTGTAGATGGAAAAGGGATAGAGTTTTCAAAAAACATAAGGGGTTTGCTTGATGAGCCCGATGTTGGGGATACCAAGGGAAAAAGGGCGAGGGAGGAGCTTGAGCTAACCTAGCGGTGAAGTTTTAGAAACTCCATTCCTTTTTTCTTCTTAGCAAAAAGGTGTTTTTTGTTATATGTTACTTTGGAACTTTTATTTATATATAATAAGGATGCTATGTGTGCCTTCCTTTTCTTGTTGAAACTATGCAATTTGTATAAAAGCAATTTCATTTTTTTCCAAATAATAATCTAATTTAGTTTACTATTTTGAATAAGTTAAGTTTAATTTTTTTTTTACTGCGAGATGTTTATAACTTGTTTGTACAGTTTATGATCATGGCACACATGTATACTTGTTGGCCTTTTGGTAATATTACATGACTCAAGATGGAACCAAGGCGAAGAGTCACTGTCCGTAGTAAAAACACTTAGGATAGTACATCATTGACTCTGCACTATGCTCTAATGTAGCAGTATACCCCTGAAGTAATAAGGAATGATGGATAGGAATATGAGGAAGTACCCGAGGGACCCCCAGAGAAGACCATTAGTCAAGCTTTATATAAGATGATGGAGATCATACATTCTCAACCAGAGAAGGTTGAAAAGAAGACGACTACAGGAGATAACTCAACTTTAGAGCAAATTTTGAATTTCCAACCATCCATATATTACAGAGAGGCAGAGCAAAATGAGACGGTAGAACAATGGGTTGAGCAGATGGAGGATATCTTCTCTACTCTGTAATATATTGAGGAAAGGATAGTTAACTTCACAGCTTTTAGGTTGCATGGACTAGCTAGGCCATGGTGGAAATGTATCTAGAAGGAGTGGAAAATGACCCGGTCGATTGAGAGTGGACGTGTGATATGATCCTTAGGAAGGTCTCTTCTATTCACTTAGGTGGAGCTCTTGGTGTAGGAAGTCAAAGAACAAGAATAATGACAAACAAAAATAAATAAGAGAAGAGTAGAAGAAGATATAAAAATAATACATAAAATGGAACTATAATTTAACACCTTTAATCACAAATTAAGAACCCTAGTGGAACCTAGCCACTAGAACCCAAAATTTAGTAACCAAGATCTACCACGCAACACCCAAATACACAAGGTTTAATAAGAAACCAAGAACAAGAAGGATAGGAAATGTAGGCAGTCAACAAATTAAACAACAAGAACCAAAGAAGAACTAAAGCAACTAAAGCCCAAGTTGAGTTGATTTATTGAATTATCTAAAGGGTTTTAGACACTCACTAAGGTAAGACTAATCCCTTGGTTGGTCATGGATAGAGGAAGAACAAGGAGCAATCTCCATAGCCCTAGCTTCTAGAGAGAGAAAATAGTATTTACATTTATCTAAAAGTTGTTAAAGGTATTGAAAAGCCCCTACTTAAACACCCTTTAGAATATACAAGTGTTGGGGTTCAAAAGGGCATACTTGGGCTTCAATTCTATAAAAAATTAAATAGCTTGGATAGTCCCACGGCTTCGGCCTGGTACTGATTATGCATTAGATCCGGTGCTGGTTGAACTCTACTAGCCAGGTTTCTTCATCATTAAGCAGCCAATGCCAATTGGTCCCTCACGTTAGGTGCCAGTTCGTCACTGCCCAGTCTGTTCAATTTCTTTTGGCCTCCAAGCTTCCTTTCTTGGTCTCCTCTATCGCTCCCCTCTTGAGTAGCCATGCGAATGATCATCCAATTATGTTATTGGCAGTCTTCTAATGTCGTCCATGGTCAATCCCAAGTCAATTGAGTTTCTATATAAGGTTGGAAGTTAGCTCGAAATTGCTTAGCCCATTCTCTTGTTAATGGCCCTTGTGCATTGACTTGAGCATCCTCTCCCCCTTCTTGCAATTGTGCCTTCTCACTTAGGTGATTCCTATCATTTCTTCCTTCTTAATGTTGATTCGTCCTCGAATCATCACCTACATCATAAGGAGAAAGGTCACTTACATTAAAGTGACACTCACATTATACTCACCCAGAAGGTCTATCTTATATGCGTTGTCACCATATCGCTCCAATACTTAGAAATGGCCTGTCTTCTCAAAGGTCAAGCTTTGTCTTTCTAAACATGGAGAACCTTTTTTTGCGCATGTGCACCCATACCCAATCACCCAATTCAAAGACCACTTTCGTACTTCTCTTGTTTTGTTTGAAACTGATATCTTTATTGGGCTTCTCTATAATGGCCTTGACCTTCTCTTTCAATGATTTAACCATTTTTACCTTTCGCTTGCCATCAAAACTTAAACTCTCATATATAGGCAACTTAAACTCTTATATGTAGTCAAAGAAATCAAGTCCAAGGGGGTTAAGAGATTGAAGCCATAGATAATTTGAAACAAATAAAAAGTAGTAGAATAAATAGTGTGATTATAGGAAAACTCTATATGCGGAGGCACTCCTCCCAATATTTCAAATTTCTCTCGATAATGGCTCTCAGGAGTTGTGAGAGAGTTCTATTCACAGCCTCCGTTTGGCCATCCGTTTAGGGGTGATAAGCTGTAGAAAACAACAAGTTAGTTTCCATTTTTGCCCATAGAATCCTCCAAAAATGACTAAGGAATTTGACTTCTCTATTGGACACAATTCTTTGGCGAAGTTCGAGCAACCATATCACCTCCGTTAAAAATAATCCTACAATATGAGTAGCTACATTAGTTTTACTACAAGCAATAAAATGTGCTATATTTGAAAACCTGTCCACAACCACAAATATAGAATCTTTTCCTCTCTTGGACCTAGGCAATGCCAATATAAAATCCATGGATATATCAAACCAAGGTACACTAGGGGTAGGCAAATGTGTGTATAAGCCTTGGCAAAATGATTTGGATTTAGCCCTCCTATAAGTAAGACATAGGTCACAAGGCCTCTAAACATCTCCTTTCATCTTAGGCCAATAAAATTGTTCTTGGAGGATGCCTAAAGTTTTGGTAACCCCAAAACGTCTCATCAACCCACCACCATGGGCTTCCTTCACCAACAACTCCCTCACGGACCCCTTAGGTATGCACAAGAACCCATCACGCTTATAAAAATTATCCCCCTCTCTCACAAGTAAGATAAATTTCACCCAACTCTTTATCTTTTTCAAACAATAATTTAAAAAATTCAAAACCAAGCAATTTAGCATAAATGGATTTGAGAAGTGAATACCTTCATGGCAAGGTGTCCGCTACCACATTCTCTTTATCTTCTTGTATTTGATAGCATAGGGAAATGCTCCCACAAATTCCATCCACTTGGCTTTCCTCTTGTTGAGTTTTTGTTATCCTTGAAATGCTTCAAAGACTCATGATCAATTTGTATAACGCACTCCTTAGGCATAAGGTAATGTTGCCAATAGAACAAGGTCCTCACTGGAGCATATAATTCCTTGTCATAGGTCGGGTAGTTCAAAGTGGCTCCGGACAACTTCTGTCTAAAGAATGCTATAGGCTTTTGGTCTTATGTCAAGATGGCTCCTATGCTCTTCCCATTTGTATCACACTCCACTTCAAAGGTTTTATCAAAGTTGTATAATGAAAGGAGTGGTGCTTGGCTCAATTTTTCTTTCAAGGTATTAAAGGCTTTCTTTTGTGGTTTTTCATATTTAAACCTAACTGTCTGTTTCACTACCTCCAATAATGGGGCTACTATAGTGCTAAAGTTCATAATGAACCTCCTATAGAAACTTGCTAACCCATAGAACATCAGTCATGGTTTTAGGGATAGCTTACTCTTAAATTGCCCTAATTTTCTTCTCATCAACTCTAAACCTTTAGAACTCAGCACAAAACCAAGAAATGTGACTTTTTCTATGCAAAGCATTTGTCGATGTTGGCATAAAATGTTTCCTTCCTAAGAGCATCAAGCACGTATTTGAGATGATTCAAGTGTTCCTTATGTGACTTTCTATAAATAAGAATATCGTCAAAATAAACCACAACAAAATTTCCAAGGAATTCTCTCAAGACATTATGCATTAATCTCATGAAAGTGCTAGGTGCATTTGAGAGACCAAAAGGCATCACAAACCACTCATATAACCCCTATTTTGTTTTAAAGTAGTTTTTCATTCATCACCCTCCTTAATCCTAATTTGATAATAATCGGATTTCAAGTCAATTTTTGATAAAAACACATGCCCCATGCAATTGTAGGAATTCACCATGCAAAACATATTTTACACAGCAGAAGAAAATACAAATTCCAAGCACATGGATCACTCTTATGCATTAATAGGAATCAAAATAAAAAAGATATTATACCTTCAGTCTACCTCTATGAAATAAAAATTTTCTATTTGATGGTGCGATCTAGCCAAACAATTTTGTTCTGTCAAAGAACTGCAATCCAAGTGTAAGATAGCCTCCAATATAGTCCACATGAGAATGGCACTGAAAATAACCAGAGTTTTACGCTAGCAAAACTTATTCTGGTGGCTAGGTTTTCTATGTTTTCAAAAGACGAAGAATACGAAAAAAGCTCTCGGTTTATTTCCAATATAAAACCTTTGTGCGAATGCTCAAAAATCAATATTCCACAGAGAGTATAAATCATATATATATTGTACCCCGTCTTTTGGTTATCAAAATCCATAACAAACATGGATTCTTAATTACCAATTGTTATTATAATTTTGTTAATTATAATATGACCCACAAATTATAAATAATTATAATTTGACCACAACAACTTCTTCTTTTCACAATCCACCTTCTAATATTATCAAATAACATCTTGAGCACTTAAATCTCTATTATGTGTAACCTATTAGGTTTTTCAGTCTATTGGTAGCAAAATATATGAATTAATCTAAACATCTCTGAGATTAATAATCCTTAATAATTTTAGAATTAACTCATTAATTCTAATAAGGATTAATTTATTAATTCTCTAATTAATAAAATCATATTCAGTAGATCATGAGCAATATCTAGCAACACATCATGACCATCCTAAAGTCCAGAAAGTCAAGCGGCTTGACATCAACCTTGTAATAGAAAACAACATTGCAATAAACTTCTTTCACCATACAATATCTCATTCGGTTTGGAGTACGAAAGTAGTGCCCACTCCTTCCAGAGTAATAAATTAATTCTGGCCTGAATATTTTAGTACTTGTTCCTAGAATTTGCTACTTATCATATGTATCAATTGGAACCATTTCCAATATACAATTGCCTTGGCTAAGAACTTCTCGAGTAGTGATTCCTACAAGTGGCCGTGAGATATTCGCTCCTACTATTAGGAGTAGTGAATCCTTTATTGATCCTTTCAACTACTTTCAATTACTTCATGATGTACCTAATATCCATCATATAGGTGGTCTTGTCAGGACTCCAGAGATTGCAATCAAAGTCCAACACTTAGCAAATACCTTAGAGATCTCAAGTCTAAGGATACTTGAGATTCTATCACTGGCACTAAATAGTTATCCATGTAATTATCTCATCGTCAAGTCATTAATACTCGTTCTGATAACAAGCATCCATGTGTTAAGTTTGAGTATCACAATACTCAGGGATGTGAGAACAACCACCTGATCAAATCAGAAAGTATAACACATGCTAATATTAGCGTATTACTGATGTCCTATCTCATTAATACTACGACTAGAGATAATTTAAGTACCAATACTATCCATTGTAGTAGGAACCCCATATCATGATCTTTATTATGATTTTCGTAACATGGTTTTGCACTTGGGACTTTATCTAACAGTTATTTTACACGATAGGATAAATAAAACAAATTGAAAGATAGAGAATGCCTTATTTTATTTAATAATACATTGAAGGTACGGAAAGCTGGAAAACATGGCGCACGCAGCGGAAGCGAACATAAAAAACTAGAAAAATAAGAATAGGGATTCTAGGGTAGGGCTGGCGCCGGCTCCGGAAGCCTAGCCGGCGCCGGTTGCGCCCTGTTCCAATCCTGAGATTTTAAAAATTTTACCTCTTTTCCTCGTTCTAAGTGTTGGCTGTACCAGAACGTGTGCAACCAGTGTAGGTGTGCTGGTAGAAACCTCTGGTGCGATTCCTGCAAGCCTCCTACTCCGCCTTTGCATGTATGTCAATGCCGAACTCTCAGTTTTCCAGAAATATGGCCCGCCTAACCATCGTTTGGTGAACAACTAACGAGCTAGGGAATTTTCTGGAGAGACAGAGAGAGAGATGTTTGGATCTACAGAGAAGAAGTCGTCACTCTTGTATGGTAAAACAATGATGATTATCATCAACCCTAATCCCCTAGTTTAACCTTAAAAAAAAAAAACCCTAGGTTAAACTGGACTGGGCCATTGCACTCTTAGTTTAACCTATTGGGCTTAATTAATTAGTCTAGTTAGAACCAACTTAATGGCCCAACAAATAATTAATTTTTCAGCCCAAATAAACCAGTCCAATTAAATAAGCCTAAATCAGTTTAGACCCAGGTTAATCCCTAATTATTCAAGCTAGGCCAAAGCCCTGAATAATTATTTAATCCACCAAACCAATTTAATTAACTCTCTCTCTATGGACCTTTATTTTATTCTAGTCCAATAATTAAATTAAGCTACTTAAATAAAATTATTCCATTTTATTTAAGATCAATACCTTAGCCCGTATTTAATTAGGACTCGCGGTCTATATTGGGGAACAAAAGACACACTGCCTTGGCTACTAAAATGACCAAAATACCCTTGCCATATAAATAACTTTATTTTGCATTTTAAATATTTTGTAATATCACCATAAAGAAATATTGACCCCAAGAACAATATTGTGTTAGCAAAGTCTCCGACCTACAGGCGTAATGACTAAAGTACCCCTCTATACATCGTCGTAATTTAGAGAGGAAGAAGTGTAGTAACATCTCTCTAAATGACATCTATCATCCTTAGGCCTGTAGTCCAACGATCCACGACCTCCTGGATTGTTTCCACTTTCCAAGGGAGCTACCCTAAAGCAAACATCTAAGTCATGTTTCCCAGGGCCCTTGATATTTAGATCATTCAGACAACCACAAGGGGCGATATAGTATAGAAACTATCTTGTATAAGTCTATCTTAACTAACTAGTCACATATACCCAATATGCAAGTATATTAGCCCTACGATAGAACCTCAACTATAGCATATCAAAGTATACGCTTTCAGCTTTGTCAGACCGCCAACTCATACTCAAGTCGTAGTGTACTAGTCCACACTATAGCGGTAGTAGTCTAGGTTTCTACTGTATAGTACTTTTTAGAAGCCACTACTACACGTCCTGTTCTACGTATTCTAAATACGCTTATGTCATGAAGTTACTGGACTACTCACTGGCTAAAGGTAAGCTATTTCCCATTTAGAATTCACAACATAATAACCTAAACATGATGAGATTCCCATTCTCATCAATCAGTTAAGAACAAAAGTTTATGTGCTAAGTAACTCGTGATTCATACCTTATTGTGAAAGACCTCCATTCACATGGACCACTTACTTAAACACAATGGGTCTTTTCCAAATGTAATTGTGTACAAATAAAATTGAAATTCACAAACAATTTATGAAAATAAATTCTTTTATTAAAACATTCAATTTTTTACATCAAAAACCTAGTCTAAAAGGGAATACATTCCAACAATCTCCCACTAGCACTCTAAGACTAAGTAAGTCTATAGGTGCCCACCCCTATGGTGTCTAAGTATCTCTTGGAGACTCTCTCAGCCTAAGGCTTGGTGAATGGATCTGCTAGATTGTTCTCGGAGGCAATCTGTTCCACCACGACTTTCTGTCTCTGGATGAAATCTCGGATCAGGTGGTACTTCCTCTTGATGTGCTTCCCTTTCTTGTGGTTCCTGGGTTATTTTGATTATGATACTGCTCCAGTGTTATCACAATACATCATAATCACCCTGTCCATCTGTGGCACGACTCCAAGGTCTGAAAGAAACTTCCGGAGCCAGACTGCTTCCTTAGATACCTCCAAAGCTTCCACATACTCAGCTTCCATGGTTGAGTTAGTAATGCAAGATTACTTGATACTCCTCCATGAAATAGCTCCTCCAGATACGGTGAAGACATATCCACTAGTGGATTTTCTCTCAACCTTATCCGCTTGGAAGTCTGAGTCTGTGTATCCTGTAGGAGCCAAGTCATCAGCCCTGTAAGCATATAATCTCTCGTTCCCTTGAGGTACTTGAGTATATGCTTTAAAACTTGCCAATGAACCTCCCCTGAGTTAGACTGAAATATGCTAACCAAGCCTACGGCAAAGCAGATATCTGGCCTAGTACACAGTATGGTGTACATGAGACTTCCCACAGCCGAAGTATCGGGAATCCTACTCATTTTGTCTTTTTCTTCAAGGGACTGGGACTTAGGACAGTCCCTTGAAGAAAATAACAACCTATGTTTGCAAGGAATTAGAGCTCCCTTGCATGAGTCTATGCTATACCTGGCCAGCATCTTGTCAATGTATGCCACTTGGGATAATCCTAACATTCTCTGATTCCTATTTCTAAGAAGTCTAATCCCGAAAATATAGCTAGATTCTCCCAAGTCTTTCATACTAAATTGACTAGACAGCCAAACCTTTGTAGATGATAATGACCCTACATCTTTTCCAATGAGTAGAATATCATCCACATATAAGATAAGAAAAACCACATTAATGCCTTCAAGCTTCTTGTACACGCATGGTTCATCCTCGTTTTCAACAAAACCATAAGACTTTACAGTCTCATTAAAACAAATGTTCTAGGCCCTTGATGCCTGCTTAAATCTATAGATGAACTTCTTAAGCTTGCAAACCATATGCTCTTGGCTCTCAGCAATAAAACATTTTGGCTAGGATATATAGATGTCTTCACTAAGATGGCCATTTAAAAATGCCGTCTTGACATCCATTTGTCATATCTTGTATTCATAATGACACGCGATGGCAAGGAGGATACGGATGGATTTAAGCATGGCTATCGGGGAAAATATTTTCTCATAATCGATTCCCTCTTTCTGAGTAAACTCTTTTGCCACAAACCTAGCTTTAAAAGTTTCCTCCTTCCCATATATTCTCCTCTTTCTCTTATATACCCACTTACACCCTATGGGTTTTATTCCATCAGGTGAAGCCACAAGATCCCAAACCTGATTGAGATACATAGATGCAATCATGGCTTTTATTGCTTCATGCCATAGATTTGCATCGGCATCAGCAATAACCTCCTCGTATCTAGTGGGGTCTTATTCCTGATGGTCGGAGACCAGCTCGAAAGCTTCTCCTGTCCATCTTTTTGGAACCCTAGAACTCTTCCACTACGACGAGACTCCATATGTACAGGCTCTAGAGGCTGTGCGTCTTATTGTTCCACAATCAGGTCAGAAAAAGTTGCTTCCGAAGATAACTTCTCCTCCAGTTCCAACCTAGTTGAACCTTTTGTGGAAGTACTTTGATCATCCTCCAAGTATCTAGCATTAGTACTAACTAGTACTTTCTGTTCCTTAGGATGATAAAAGTAACCACCCTTTGTCCCTTTTGGATATCCAACAAAATAGAATAATTCTGATCTTAGTTCTAACTTGTTTCCCTTGACCAGTACATAAGTTGGACAACCCCATATCCTTAGATGATTCAGACTTGGCTTACGCCTAATCCACATCTCATAGGGAGTCCTAGGTACTAACTTAGAAGGCACCAAGTTCAAAATATATGCTGCTGTTTCCAGGACATATCCCCAAAAGGACACTGGAAGAGTAGCATGAGACATCATGCTTCGGACCATTTCTATCAATGTCCTGTTCCTTCTCTCAGCTACTCCGTTCTGCTGGGGTGTCCCCGACGTAGAGAGCTGAGATACTATCCCATGATGTACCAAGTAGTCCTTGAATTTACCAAGGAGGTACTCTCCACCACGATCCGATCATAAGGTCTTGATCAATTTACCTGTCCAACGCTCTACTTCAGCCTTAAACTCTTTGAACTTATCAAAAGAGTCAAACTTACGTCTCATCAGGTAAACGTAAACAAACCTTGTACAATCATTCCTTAAAGTGATAAAGTACTCAAAACCTCATGTAGTTGGTGTAGATAAAGGACCACACACATCAGCGTGAACAAGCCTCAATACTTCATTGGCTCTATCCGCCTTAGGGGTAAATGACCTATTGGTCATCTTTCCCATTAGGCAGGACTCACACTGAGACCAATTTTTCAATCTCAATAAGCCCAATGGCCCATCATGGATCAACCTCTGAATCCTAGTTGAGTTGATATGACCCAACCTTAGATTCCAAAGAAAAGAGTCATTGAAATTAGTCTTTCTCTTCCTTGTTAAAGGTTTAGATTGAGCGTTGTTTAATTGATTGTTAATAGGGTTTAAGAAAAATAAATTTCCATACATGTGCCCAATACATAGAATCTCTCCATCTCTGTTGATAGAAATACCAGAATGGAAAGATATAGAATATTCTTGATTTATTAGTTTTGCAACTGAAATCAAATTCTGTCTAAATCCAGGTACATATAAAATATCTTCCAAAACCATTATAACATTACAATAAAAAAATAAGATCCAACTCTCCCATTGCAAGGGCCTAAACTTATGCTCCATTTCCCATACGTACTCCATATTCACCCTTCTAGAGTCTTCTTATCCTTCTAAACTCCTGTAAGGAGTTACAGATGTGATCAGTGGCTCCCGAATCAACAATCCAACTGGAAGTTGATCCAACCATTGATATAGACTCTAGATAGAAAACATTACTTGTGGAATTTTTCTTGGCCTGAAGATTCGGACACTCCTTTTTCCAGTGTCCCTTCAGTCCACATTTGAAGCACTTGCCCCTGGGTTTTTCTTTGGGCTGGGTCTTGGGCTGGCCCGCTACGTTCCCCTTCTTCTTCTTAAACTTTTTGGGCTTGGGCCCAGTTCTAGAATATGAAGCCTCAGCAATCATTGCCTTTGACTGTGGCTTCATGACCTTCTTCGCCATTTGGAGCCCCTTTATAAACTCAGTCAAACCCATGTTTAACTTGTTCATGTTATAGTTCAACTTGAACTGAGTGAAAAAACCCGATACAGATTCGAGAACCATGTCCACTTGGCTCTCGGGGCCAATGACAACCCCTAAGATTTCTGCCACCTCGAGAGTAGCAATCATTTTGAGCATATTCTCTCTGATTAATGCTCCCTCAGCCATCTTAGTGTTTATGCTGGTTCGAGGAGCCTCCTGCCTTGTGGGCCGGCTCTTATCTGCAAACATCGTGGCAAATGATTAGGTTATGTCGTACACAGTGGTCATGTGCTCATGTTTGGATTGGAGCTCATTAGACATTAAGGTCAACATGTAACAATGAGCTATCTTGTCGGCCTTCTTCCATGCCTTCTTAGCCTCACGCTTCTCGGCGGTGGAACCTTCCCCGATTACAGGGCAGGTTTTGTGCAGGACATACATATACTCTTCGGCTGTGAGTATTATGTCCAGGTTCCGTTTCCTGTCCACATAGTTTGGTCCCGTTAGCTTATTCTACCAGAGAATAACAGCCAATGCACAAAAAGGACCTCCCACCATTACCCCTCCATACAACGTAAACATGTAGCCAGACTGTGATTTGAAACCATCTTAATCATATTATAAACTAGCATCAGTATACCCGTTTATTTTTAAATCACCTCCTCTATATACTAAGAATATATCCTTAGTCATTCGCAAGTATTTAAGGATGTTCTTCGTAACTGCCCAATGACCCTCACCAAGGTTAGATTGATATCTACTCACTAAACTAATATCACAGGATACATTGGGCCTTGTACATACCATAGCATACATAATGGATCCAATTGCTGAAGCATATGGAATCCTACTCATATGGTCCCTTTTAACTTATTTCTTTGGAGACATCGACTTTGAAAGGCTTATCCCATAGGACATAGGTAATAATCCTCTTTTGGATTGATCCATGCTAAACCTCTTTAGTACTTTATTTATATATATAGATTGTAAAAGACTAAGCAGCCTTTTTGACCAATCTCCATAGATCCAAATTCCAAGAATATAAGTTACATCTCCAAGGTCTTTCATGCAAAATTTCTTGGACAACTAAACTTTTACTGATTGAAGGATAGGTACATAATTTCTTATTAATAATATATCATCCATATAATGTAATAAGAAGGCTACTGCACTCCCACTAATCTTCTTGTATACATATGATTCATCCATATTTTGAATAAAACCAAACACTTTCATTGTTTCATCAAAACGGATGTTCCTAAGCTAAGTGTGTTAACCACAACAAATTAATTTCCCATCTAGATAATGATCTAGATAATGATCTAGAAGATAACTCCATTGAGGAGATGGTCGTTTCCTCTCATTTCCTATGGACATACCTCATACTATGACCTCCAACGAGGGGCTGGCCGATCATAGTACGTGCCCCGGATTATTAATTACATCCCTCCATTAAATCTAGATCCTTGTGGTATCCTCATCCTATACGGGTTCACTCCCAGGGTGATGCGAGGGGACCCACGATCTCTAATGAGGATCGTGATGGAAGCCGTGGGGCCGTTGGAACCCCTCTCTCATTTAGTCTTTTAAAATAAGTATTTTCAAAAAAAATGTCTTTTTGAAAATTTCCATTAAGTTTTCCCTTAACTCAAAATAAAATTCCTAAGTCCATAAAAATCTCCATGTCAAGGCTTATATCATTTGAGAGAATTTCCCATGGACTAATTTTGTTTAAGTTAAAAACATAATGATTTCAAAAATTTTCCAATTAAAACTTTCTAGTGACTTTGGTCTCAAGTTTATTTGACAAAACATTTTTCTTGTGCCAAAATTAAAACAAAATGGCTTTCTATTTTAACTTACAAAAATATCTAAATCCAATATATTTCTATGTTAAGGATTAAATTCTGAGAGAAAATATCTAAGGATTAATTTTTGTTCAAGCTAAAATAACCATTTAATTTGTAGAAAAATGTTTTCCTTGTCAAAACATTCCCAATGACTTTGGTCTTTGAGAAAATTGTGGATATAGGCACCAAAAATAAATAGAATGCTAGAAAACTGTAAACATTTTCATGCTCTTCTATTTTTTAAACCTAAGTGCCCAGATAAGAGAATTAAACACATTAATTAATTAATTAATGGTCTTGTTTAATCCTAAAATCCCTTACTAATATTTTTCATGCAAAAATATTCCATGAACATTAGCTATTGCAAAATATTAACTTCACCTGGTATGGTCCCCAAAACTAAAAGAAATTGCAAGAAAAATTTACAAGGAAAAAATCAAAAAAATTTCTCCTTGGTCCACTGCACCCGCCGCACTAGATCATGCACTCATATGCATCGTGGTCCACTGTACCCGCCGCACAGCACCCGGACCCATGAAAAAAAAACTAACGCGCGGTGGCCTTCCAGAGCAGGTGCCGGGGCCGGCTCCATCAGCCTAGTCGGTGCCGGTTAGGCTCTGTTCGCCCCTTCCTACATTTTTTTTTTTTTTTGGCGAAATTTCCCTGTTTTTCTGTACAGCTTTTGGTATCCATGGCTCTCCGATTCCTATTCTAATATAATGAAATCAACCAAAACCAACAACCGCCTATACCCATAAACATTGGGCTTACACGATTGAGTAAGAAAAATAGTAAATCACAATTCCTATACCATAAACAGCGACGGATCACAATTTTTAGTCACACATATGTGCCCAATTTTATTCATCTAGATGGATGCTCCCTATATTTTCACAAAAAACCTTCATGCTCTGATGCCAATTGAAGGTACGAAAAGCTGGAAAAAATGGAGCACGCAGCGGAAGCGAACATAAAAAACTAGAAAAACAAGAACATGGATTCCAGGGCAAGGCCGGTGCCAGCTCTGAAAGCCTAGCTGGCACCGGTTGTGCCCTGTCCCAATCTCGAGATTTTAAAAATTTTATCTCTTTTCCTCATTCTAAGTATTGGTTGTACCGAAACATGTGCAACCGGTGTAGTATGCTAGTAGAAGCCTCTGGTACGATTCCTGCAAGCATCCCACTCCGCTTTTGCATGTATGTCAATGCCGAACTCTCGGTCTTCCAGTATATGGCCTGCCTAACTACCATTTGGTGAACTACTAACAAGCTAGGGAATTTTCTGGAGAGACAGAGAGAGAGACGTCTACCTCTACAAGGAAGAAGTCGTCACTCTTGTGTGGTAAAACAACGATGATTATTATCAACCCTAATCCCCTTGTTTAACCTAAAAAAAAAAAACCCTAGATTATATTGGACTAGACCATTAGACTCTTAGTTTAACCTATTAGGCTTAATTAATTATTCTAGTTAGAACCAACTTAATGGCCTAACAAATAATTAATTTTCCAGCCCAAATAAACCAGTCCAATTAAATAAGCCTAAATCAGTTTAGTCGCAGGTTAATCCCTAATTATTCAAACTGGGCCAAAGCCCTGAATAATTAATTAACCCACCAAACCAATTTAATTAACTCTCTCTCTCCATGGACTTTTATTTTATTCTAGCCCAATAATTAAATTAGGCTACTTAAATAAAATAATTTCATTTAATTTAAGGTCAATTCCTTAGCCTATATTTAATTAGGACTTACGGTCTATACTGGGGACCAAAAGACACACCGCCTTGGCTACTAAAATGACCAAAAACCCTTTCCATATAAATAGCTGTATTTTGCATTTTAAAAATTTTCCTAATATTGCCATAAGGAAATATTGACCTCAAGGACAATGTTGTGAAACCCCAGTCAAAACCAACCTTAGAGTAAGGGGGGTTGGGATGCATAGCATATTTATTTGCATGTTTAAATATATTTTTGTATAATTTTATGTGCTTTGGATTTGTGTTTTATAGTCTAGAGGGCTTGATTATGATTATCGAGTGAGAAGGGCAAAATGGTAATTTTTGCTTGAGGTGAAAATATGGAGATAGCTTGGGAATTAGATAGGAAAAGCATTTTAGAGAGGAAATAAGAACAAGAGTTGTTGTGGTGTAGTGGTTAGAGCTTTGGAAATTAATTCTTGAGGTCTTGGGTTCAAATTCTATTATAGGAGCTTTAGCTTGGTTAAATTTTATTTTTGCTTGGGAAGTATCATTTTCGGCCTTAGTGGTGGTTGGAGTATGGTAGAGATGTTGTCCTATGAGAGACATGATAGGAGTCTTCAAATCCTACTCTTTTGCTCTACACAAAATTCCTAAGGGGAATTCATTTCCTCTTGATCCTTAATTTTTCCTATTTCTCAATTCATTAGTTTGTTCATTTTGTTCAAGCCAATTTTATTCTTTTTGTTCAAGCCAATTTTATTCTAGAAAAATTCTAGCAATGTACAGTGGCTTTGAAGGTTCGAAATGTCTTAGTAAAAGACATCATATGGACCGAAACAATGGAAGAGGGGGAAAGATTTCAAGTGAATTAAATTCCTTAGTGAACTTTCTAAAAATTCACTCTAGCTAGTTTATCTTCCTTCTTGGAATGAGCTGAAATTTTCCAGCTTATTGTGCCTTCAAAGTGTCGAGTTTCTTAGCTAATATTCCCTCCCAAATGCTGCCAAAAAAATGGTTTTTAGGATCATTTTGCAATCTGAATTTCTTGGACATTTTCGGACTGCTCAAAGCTGGAGCAAAAACAGGAAAAATTTCTGTACAAATCGCCACTTTGAGAGTCCAAAACCAAGCTGTTTTCTTCCAGATTTTGTTCAGCACCTTAGCCATGTTTTTCCTCCATGAAGAAGGATGGAAATCAGCCTTGAAAGCCCATGAAATTCCCCTTCAAACTCTCTGCAAGATGGCTGGAAATGGCAGCCGAAAATCTGTCCAGAAAATTCTGCCCAGCGAAAATTCTGTGCAGGAAAATTTTCCAGCTTTGTTCCCTATTTCTCTTCCAGCCGAAACACCAACCTTATTCTACATAAACCTTCCTTAAACCTTCAGTAATAGAGCTCCATTGTTCCCCTTATGCTTCTGCACAAAACTCAGCCATGGCTGTCCGAAAATCTCTCTAACAAATCCCTACAATTATGCTTGATTGATTACCAAAATTCCAGCCACCATAGTTTAGCAACTTTCCATAAAATATATCTCAAACCACCAGACATTCTCTTCACCATTATACTCCATGATTTCAGCCACCCTAAGCCTCCTTCAACCAGCTCTCATTCTGCCAAAACACTGCCGGAAATTCATCCATGGCAGACTTCCAAAAGCTCTTCCATAATCAAAGAGATTCTTATGATATCTAGTTTCCAAATTTGCTTCCCAAAAATATTCTTCAAGGATTGTAACAACTAGCCTTTCCTTTTCCCTTCCAAATCAGAGAATCAACCTCCTAAACTCTACAGAAATTTGACCAACCCTAGTTCTCACAGAATTTCGGCAGCTGCAAATCAAATTCTCTCAAATTCCTTTAACCTTCAAGAACACACACACTACACCAAGAACACCTACTTCTTCTTTTCACCTAATACCCCTCCAAACCACTTCAAACCTTATCTAAAATCTCCAGATTTGACCTACTCACTGCTGTGAGTCCATCAACACCATTCTTAACATCAAACTCCACTAATCAACTCGCTACTTTGGATCAAAACCAGAAAATTCTGTGAAGGTTCAAGAACACCTTCAAGGTAAAGTTTGTTCTAACAACTTCATCTTCTCCAATCTTGATCTCTAGTGAGAACATATGTGAATAAACATGCTAATGGTCTCTCTCTCTCTCTCTCTCTCATGGCCGAACCTTCCTTTTCTTGGCCGGATGGCTTCTCCTCTCATGATCATGTTTTCGCCATCTCCCTTGGACAAAGTTAGACATCTAGGAGTTGAGATCCTTTCTAAACTCCTTCAAGGCATTCATCAACCAAGTATGTGCCTTCCATCTTTCTTTTAAATCCTAGATTCATGTCTTTAGGGTGATGTTGTTAGAAGGTGGATGGAGATAGGATTTGTGTATGTATTGTTGGGGTTGAAGCATGAATATATGTATGATTGTGAAAGAGATAGAATGTATGCATGGAAGGATTGCCTTGGTTAATAGTATGATGATTTGAGGCCTGATGCATGTCATAGGCAGTGTTTGTGATAAAGTATACTAGAGATTATGCCATCTTTGGTGAATAGGATTTATATGCGTGTTGGATTATTGAAGCCATGATCATATTTATGCTAGAAATGGTTAGATCATGTCTTGATATCATTAGATCTATGCTTATATGCATGATTTGGATGATTTGATGAATTGAAGGATTCTATATGTTCATGATTGTGGTTAGCCATAGAAATATGATCATGATCTAGTTGTCCCTAAGCTAATTTTTATTTCATGAATAAAATATTTAATAATATGATTTTGCTAAGTATGTTCAAAAAAACTCTAAGAAGGGTATATTTGGAATATTATATATATAATAAGGATATTTTAGTTAAATAGATAATAGATTTTGCTAGAAAAATAAAATATATAGATATTATATATAAAATGATAATATCAAATAAAGCCTTTTATGAAAATAATCATAATAAGTAAAATATTTACTATTAAAATTTAATATTATCTTTTAACCAAAACCTACTAAAATTTATGTAGTATCTTTCAATCAAGACTCATTAAAATTTATTTTCAACTAATTTTAATTATCAATTATTCTCTAACAACTAAATTATTAATAAATCATTATTTTACCTAATTCCACCTAGGACTTTTCATCAAATAAACTCTAAATTATTTTAGCAAGATTTAAACCTTCAACTTATTAGTACCTATTTCCCAAACTCTAATTATTTTAATATTAAACTAGATTTATTTTATAAACCCTTTTATTTATTATCAAGCCTTAAAGCTTGGGACACTAGGGACATGATTGTAGTAAGTTGAGTTAGTTTTATTTGTGAAAGTGAATCTTTGGCTTGAGTTTGATTGTGGTTTGTATTTACCCCATGCGGGGTTAGGTCAGTTGTTGGAGACCTTTGTTGTGAGCAAGGATCAGGTAAGCTCCTGCATAAAACCTGTTTGATGAAAAATGATTTTTTTTTTTTTTATGGTAAGCCAAATGTAGAGTGCATGGTCACTCATTTCTGTAAAGGCAATTGAAGATTATTTCCATTCTCATTTTAGAAAAATAAATTATTTGCAAATCAAGGGGCGGTTTTACTCAAAACCTAAAATTCTTTCTAAAACCAGTTTTGTCCCAAACTTTGGAAAACCTTAATTGCCATTTTCAAGTGGAACTATGTTTTGTTCATTTTTCCCAAGTGGGATACGTTACGTTAGTACTCAACAGGGGTAGACTGGTAGTACTAGTTTTGAAGAGCAAGAGTGAGTCTTCTGGCGGGAGGCCACCTCTAGAAGATAAGCTCAACTTAGAGAAACGTCAGTACTACTTAGTCATGCCGGTCCGAGCTAGCAGTGTTCTTTTCAGTCAAGTGACTGTGTTATGCCGGAATGGACACCCGGTTGTTGTTTGGGTATAGAGAAGGAGGAGTATCTTGCCCGGTAGGCCGATCACCTACCTTTTGTCAGTCTGCACAAAGTGTGGCATTCTGACCAGTAGTATGCACAAAGTGTGGCATACTGACCATGTGGACATGGGGCCCAACGTGTGGTAACCCATTACCACCCTTTTTGAGTGGTTGATTTTATTGTACCTGTATGGTTTGAAAGCCAAAACGCCACTCTTGTTTTTGAACATCATTCATTGCTTGCCAGTATTTCTTTTGTCAGTCTGCACAAAGTGTAGCATTCTGACCGTTGTATGGTTATGGGGCCCAACGTGTGGTAACCCATGACCACCTTTATGAGTGGTTGATTTTATTGTGCACTTGTATGGTTTCAAAAAGAGGAAAACACCACTCTTGCTTTTGACTAATGTTTATTGCTTGCCAATATTTCTCTTATAAAGATTTCACACTTTGCATCCACGAATTGTTTTCACTGAACACCCAAAGCACATACGGACTTACTGAGATTTCTGTCTCATCACCTTTTTACCATAATTTCAGGTCGATCCTGCTGTGGGGATGAGTAGCTAGTGTTATTTGCCTTGGAAGAGAATGTTGTCTTTTATTTTTATGTATTGCTTTGGGGAGTTAAGAGTGGATGATTTTATTTATGGATTTGTTTTTCTTTTGGGAATTCTTGAATTCATTCTGGGTTTTAATAAATTTTAAGTTAGAGTATTATTTTTATTCCGCGATTTTATTTGTGCAACCAAGTTATAAAGACCTCTTGTCCTTTGGACGGGGCGACATCCCTGGCCCTAGCGGGCCTAGGTAGCGGGGTGTTACAAATGTTGCGTTAGCAAAGTCTCCGACCTATAGGTGTAACAACTAAAATACCCCACTATACATCGCCGTACATTTAGAGAGGAAGAAGTGTACTAAAACCTCTCTAAATGACATCTACCATCCTTAGGCCTCTAGTCCATTGATCTACAGCCTCCTCGATTATTTCTGCTATCCAAGGGAGCTACCCTAAAGCAAACATCCAATTCATGTTTCCCAGGGCCCTGGATATTCAGATCATTTAGACAACCACAATGGGCGATATAGTATTGAAACTATCTTGTTCAAGTCTGTCTTAACTAACTAAACACACATACTCAACATGCAAGTATATTGGCCCTACGATAGAACCTCAACTTTAGCATATCAAAGTATATGCTTCCAGCTTCGTCAGACCACCAACTCATACTCAAGTCATAGAGTACTAGTCCACATTATAGCGATAGTAGTCTAGGTTTCTACCATATAGTACTTTCAAGAAACAATTACTACAGGTCCTGTTCTACGTATTCTAAATACGCTTATGTCATGAAGTGAGTGGACTACTCACTGGCTAAAGGTAAGCTATTCCCCATTGAGAATTCACAACATAATAACCTAAACATGAAGAGATTCCCATTCTCATCAATCGGTTAAGAACAAAAGTTTATATGCTAAGTAACCGGTGATCCATACATCACTATGAAAGACCTCCATTCACATGGACCACTTGCTTAAACATAATTGGTCTTTTCCAAACGTAATTGTGCACAAATAAAATTGTAAATTTACAAACAATTTCTGAAAATAAATTCTTTTATGAAAACATTCAATTTTTTACATTAGAAACCTAGTCTAAGAGGGCATAAATCCTAACATACATAATATATAGAATACATGTAATTGCCTCTAGGGCATAACACTAACAAGCTCCCACTTGCACTAGATCCAATCATTAATGTATCCAATATTAAATGACTCAGTATGTCTATCATGTTTATTTTAGAATAGTGATTTTGTAAGCGGGTCAGCTATGTTCTCATCTATGGAAACTCTCTCTATCTTTACATCTTATAAATCTATGATTTCCTTAAACAAATGAAAACATCTAAGTACATACATGGATCGCTGGTGAGACCTTGGCTCTTTTGCATGTGGAATAGCTCCATTGTTGTAACAATATAGAGATATTAGTTCAGTAATATTCGGAACCACTCCAAGTTCCGTCACAAGCTTCTTGATCTAAACAGCTTCCTTAATTGTTTCAGAAGCAACTATGTACTCAGCTTTAGTATTGAGTCGATAATACTATCTTGTTTAGATCTCTTTCAACATATTACCCCTCCACACAACGTAAACATGTAGCCAGACTGTGATTTGAAACCATCTTTATCATATTATAAACTGTCATCAATATACCCGTTTATTTTTAAATCACCTCCCCCATATACTAAGAATATATCCTTAGTCATTCGCAAGTATTTAAAGATATTCTTCATAACTGCCCAATGTCCCTCACCAAGGTTAGATTGATATCTACTCATCAAACTAAGAGCACAGGATACATTGGGCCTTGTACATATCATAGCATACATAATGGATCTAATTGCTGAAGCATATGGAATCCTACTTATATGGTCCCTTTTAACTTATTTCTTTGGAGACATCGACTTTGAAAAGCTTATCCCATAGGACATAGGTAAGAATCCTCTTTTGGATTGATTCATACTAAACCTCTTTAGTACTTTATTTATATATATAGATTGTGAAAGACCGAGCAGCCTTTTTGACCTATCTCTGTAGATCCTAATTCCAAGAATATAAGTTGCATCTCCATGGTCTTTCATGCAAAATTTCTTGGACAACCAAACTTTTACTGACTGAAGGACAGGTAAATCATTTCTTATTAATAATACATCATTCATATAGAGTAATAAGAAGACTACTGCACTCCCACTAATCTTCTTGTATACATAAGATTCATCCAATTTTTGAATAAAACCAAACTCTTTCATTGTTTCATCAAAATGGATGTTCCTAAGCTAGGTGTGTTGACCACCACAAATTAATTTCCCTTCTTGGTAATGATCTAGATGATAACTCCATCGAGGGGATGGCCATTTTCTCTCATTTCCAATGGATATACCTTGCACTATGACCTACAACGAGGGGCTGGCCGATCAGAGTACGTGCCCCAGGTTATTAATTACATCTCTCCATTAGATCTAGATCCTTGTGGTATTCCCATCCTATACGGGTTCACTCCGGGGTTGACGCGAGGGGACCCACGATCTCTAATGAGGATCGTGATAGAAGTCGTGAGGCCATTGGAACCCCTCTCCTACTTAGTCTTTTAAAACAAGGACTTTCAAAAAAATGTCCTTTTGAAAATTTTCATTAAGTTTTCCCTCAACTCAAAAATAAAATGCTTAAGTCCATAAAAATCTCCATGTCAAGGCTTATATCCTTTGAGAGATTTTCCCATAGACTAATTTTATTTAAGTTAAAAACTTAATGATTTCAAAAATTTTCCAGTTAAAACTTTCTAGAGACTTTGGTCTCAAGTTTATTTGACAAAACATTTTTCTTGTGCCAAAATTAAAACAAAAATGGCTTTCTATTTTAACTTACAAAAATATCTAAATCCAATATATTTCTATGTCAAGGATTAAATCCTTTGAAAAAATATCTAAGGATTAATTTTTGTTCAAGCTAAAATAACCATTTAATTTGTAGAAAAATGTTTTCCTTGTCAAAAAATTCCCAAAGACTTTGGTCTTTGAGAAAATGTGGACATATGCACCAAAAATAAATAGCATGCTAGAAAACTGTAGACGTTTTCATGCTCTTCTATTTTTTAAACCTAAGTGCCCAGATAATAGAATTAAACACATTAATGAATTAATTAATGGTCTTGTTTATTCATAAAATCCCTTACTAATATTTTTCATGCAAAAATATTCCATGAATATTAGCTATTGAAAAATATTAACTTCGCCTGGTATGGTCCTCAAAACTGAAAGAAATTGCAAGAAAAATTACAAGGAAAAAATCAAAAAATTTCTCCTTGGTCCACTACACCCACTGCACTGGATCATGCACCCCCTTATGCATCGTGTTCCATTGTACTCGCCGCACAGAACCCGAACCCACAAAAAAAACCAGCGTGCGGCGGCCTTCCAGAGCTACCGCCGGCTCCAATTAGGCTTTGTTCTCCTCTTCCTACAGTTTTTTTCCTACAAATTTCCCCTGTTTTTCTGTACAGCTTCTGGTATCCAGGGCTCTCCAATTCCAATCCTAATACAATGAAATCAACCAAAACCAACAACCGCCTATACCCATAAACATTGGGTTTACACGATTTAGTAAGAAAAACAGTAAATTACAGATTCCTATACCTCCACCCGCGAGATTTAATAGAGAATCTATCCATACCATAAACAGCGAATGATCACAATTTTTAATCACACATATGTGTCCAGTTTTATTCATCTAGATGCTTGCTTCCTTTATTTTCACAAAAAACCTTCATGCTCTTATACCAATTGAAGGTACAGACAGCTGGAAAATACGGAGCACGCAGCGGAAGCGAATATAAAAAACTAGAAAAACAAGAACAGGGATTCCAGGGCAGGGCCGGCGCCGGCTTCAGAAGCCTAGCCGGGCCGGTTGTGCCTTGTCCCATTCCATAATTAATTATTCTAGTTAGAACCAACTTAATGGCCCAACAAATAATTAATTTTTTAGCCTAAATAAACCAGTCCAATTAAATAAGCCTAAATTAGTTTAGTCTCAGCTTAATCCCTAATTATCCAAACTGGGCTAAAGCCCTGAATAATTAATTAACCCACCAAACAAATTTAATTAATTCTCTCTCCATGGAACTTTATTTTATTCTTGTCCAATAATTAAATTAGGCTACTTAAATAAAATTAATTCCATTTAATTTAAGGTAAATTCCTTAGCCCGTATTTAATTAGGACTTACGGTCTATACTGGGGACCAAAAGACATACCGCATTGGCTACTAAAATGACCAAAATACCATTTCCATACAAATAACTGTATTTTACATTTTAAATATTTCATAATATCACCATAAGAAAATATTGACTCCAAGGACAATGTTGCATTAGCAAAGTCTCCGACCTACAGGTGTAATGACTAAAATACCCCTCTATACATCGTTGTACATTTAGAGAGGAAAAAGTATACTAACACCTCTCTAAATAACATTAACTATCCTTAGGCCTCTACTCCATTGATCCACGACGTCCTAGATTGTTTCCACTTTCCAAGGGAACTACCCTAAAGCAAACATCCAAGTCATGTTTCCCAGGGCCCTGGATATTCAGATCATTCAGACAACCACAACGGGAGATATAGTATAGAAACTATCTTGTACAAGTCTGTCTTAACTAACTAGTCACATATACCCAACATGGAAGTACATTGCCTCTATGATAGAATCTCAACTATAGCATATCAAAGTAAATGCTTCTAGCTTCCTCAGACCACCAACTCATACTCAAGTCGTGGAGTACTTGTCGACACTATAGAGGTAGTAGTCTAGGTTTCTAAAATATAGTACTTTTAAGAAACCACTACTATAGGTCTTGTTCTACGTATTCTAAATACGCTTATGTCATGAAGTGAGTGGACTACTCACTGGCTAAAGGTAAGCCATTTCCCATTTAAAATTCCCAACATAATAACCTAAACATGATGAGATTCGCATTCTCATCAATTAGTTAAGAACAAAAGTTTATGTGCTAAGTAACCCGTGATCCATACCTTACTGTGAAAGATCTCCATTCACATAAACTACTTACTTAAACACAATGGGTCTTTTCCAAACGTAATTGTGCATAAAATAAAATTGTAAATTTACAAATAAATTTTGAAAATAAATTCTATTAAAATATTCGATTTTTTACATCAGAAACCTAGTCTAAGGAGGCATACATCCCAACATACATAATATATAGAATACATGTAATTGCCTCTAGGGCATAACACTAACAAACTCTCACTTACACTAGATCCAATCATTAATGTATCCAATACTGAATGACTCAATATGTCTATCATGTTTATTTTAGAATAGTACTTTTGTAAGCGGGTTAGCTATGTTCTCATCCATGGAAACTCTCTCTATCTTTACATCTTTTCTATCTATGATTTCCTTAATCAAATGAAAACATTTAAGTACATGCATGGATCGCTGGTGAGATCTTGGCTCTTTTGCATGTGGAATAGCTCCATTGTTGTAACAATATAGAGATATTAGTTCAGTAATATTCGGAACCACTCCAAGTTCCGTCACAAGCTTCTTGATCTAAACAGCTTCCTTAGCTGTTTTAGAAGCAACTATGTACTCAGTTATAGTATTGAGTTGATAATAGTATGTATCTTGTTTAGATCTCTTTCAACTTATTACCCTTCCACACAACGTAAACACGTAGCTAGGCTATGATTTGAAACCATCTTTATCATATTATAAACTTGCATTAGTATACCCATTTATTTTTAAATCACCTCCTCCATATACTAAGAATATATCCTTAGTCATTCGCAAGTATTTAAAGATATTCTTCATAACTGCCCAATGTCCCTCACCAAGGTTAGATTGATATCTACTCATCAAACTAAGAGCATAGGATACATTGGGCCTTGTACATATCACAGCATACATAATGGATCTAATTGCTGAAGCATATGGAATCCTACTTATATGGTCCCTTTTAACTTATTTCTTTGGAGACATCGACTTTGAAAAGCTTATTCCATAGGACATAGGTAAGAATCCTCTTTTGGATTGATTCATACTAAACCTCTTTAGTACTTTATTTATATATATAGATTGTGAAAGACCGAGCGGCCTTTTTGACCTATCTCTGTAGATCCTAATTCCAAGAATATAAGTTGCATCTCCAAGGTCTTTCATGAAAAATTTCTTGGACAACCAAACTTTTACTGACTGAAGGACAGGCACATCATTTCTTATTTACAATATGTCATCCATATAAAGTAATAAGAAGACTTCTGCACTCCCACTAGTCTTCTTGTATACATAAGATTCGTCCATATTTTGAATAAAACCAAACTCTTTCATTATTTCATTAAAACGAATGTTCCAACTCCTTAGAGCTTGCTTAAGTCCATAAATGGACCTTTGCAGCTTGCATACTTTTGTTCTATCATTGGACGTGAAACCCTCAGGTTGTGTTATATAATCTTCCTCAGTTATGTTTCCATTTAAGAAAGCTATTTTCGTATCCATTTGCCAGATCTCATAATCATAATGAGCGGCAATGGCTAGGAGTATTCTGATAGATTTCAGCATAGCAATTGATGAGAAGGTTTCGTCATAGTAAATACCATGCTATTGATGATAACACTTAGCCCCTAGTCGTGCTTTATTAGTAACTAGGTTACTATCCATGTCAGTTTTCTTTTTGAACATTTGCACCCAATAGCTTTAATTCCTTTGGGTAGATTAACCAGAGTCCATACTTGGTTATCATACATTGAATCCATCTCTAATTTCATGTCTTTAAGCTATTTGTCAAATTCTGAACTATTCAGAACTTTTTTGTAAGTGGTAGGCATATCATCATCTATAAGTAATACGTCATTGTGATCACTAATGAGAAATCTATATCTCTCAGGTGTCATACGCATCCTACTTGACCTACAAGGTACTTGTCTAATTGAAGATTTATCTACTCTCTTAGTAGACGTAGGATCAGATGGTTGATCATTGTTTGTTTATTCTTCTTAAACTTCACTAAGTTCAATCTTACTCTCACTCTTCCCTTTAAGCAGGTGCTCCTTTTCTAAGAAGACAGTATGTTTCGAAATAAACACTTTATTTTTAGAAGAAAGAAAGAAGTAATATCCGAAAGATTCTTTTGGATAACCCACAAACAAATACTTGTAAGATTTACTGTCAAGTTTATCTGACTGTTGCCTTTTGACAAAGATAGGGTAACCCATACTCTTAAGTGAGATAACTTTGGTTTCTTACAAAAGAACATCTCAAATGGGGTAGTATTAACCTTTTTTTTTTTTTTTTATAGAACTCTATTTAGAACACAAATAGAAGTCTCTAGTGCATACCCCCAAAACGATTTTGGTAAGTCTGTAGAAGTCATCATGGTTCGTACCATATCTAGAAGGAATGATTCCTTCTCTCAGATACACCATTGTGTTGAAGTGTATGTGGTGGAGTCTATTGAGATAATATCCCATTATCTCTAAGATAATCTTGAATCTCTTAGCTTAAGTATTCACCTCCTCAATCACATCTTAAAGTCTTAATACTTTTTCCAACTTGTTTCTCTACTTCAATCTTGAAGTCTGTGAACTTTTTAAAAGCTTCAAAATTATATTTCATTAAATACAAATACCCATATCATGAATAATCATCAATAAAGGTTATGAAATAGTGATAACCTCCTCTTGATTGTATAAATATTGGGCCACATACATCAAAATGTATAAGTGCTAATGACTCTTTGGCCCTTTCTCTTTTTTCCAAAAAAAAAGGGAGTTTTAGCCACTTTACTAAGTAAACAAGATTCGTTTGTGCCATATAATTCATAATCAAATGACCATAAGTCACATAGCTTGTGTAACTTAGAAATGCGATTCTCGTTTATATGGCCTAAATGACAATGCCATAAATAAGATGAGGTTGAATTATCTATCATTGGTTTCTTATTGTTTATATTGAGGATTAGATTATCCATGTCTAGAATATATAAACTATTAACCGATGTTGCGGAACTATAATGAATATCATTCAATGAAAAAGAACGATATTTATTCTTAAAAATTGAATAAAACCCACAAAAAATTAAACATGCAACTGAGATAATGTTTTTCAATAAAACTGATATATAATACCAATTTTGAAGTTATAAAACTAATTATGAAGGTAGGTGCAGCTTGTAAGTCCCCACAGCAAATGCAACAACCTTTGCTCTAATTGCAGTATATAGGTCCACGTCACCCTTCTCAAGCCTTCTATTGTCCTTTAGTCCATGCAAGTTATTGCACAAATGAGATCCACATCTGGTATATAATACCCATATATAATTTCTAAAGGCGGTATTAATCTCAGTCATAAACATGCCATGAGTAGAAGTAGAAGTGTCCGCAAGCTTCTCCTTCTGCTTCTTTTCCTTGACGGTCTCTAAGTAGGCTTTGTAGTTGTGCCTCCAATGACCCATCTTTCCACAACAATGGCATGGCCCTTTGATGGATGCTTCCTTCTTTTTCACACCACCTTTGGGGCTTTGTAGGAGCCTTCTTCTTCTTCTTAGAAACTTTCTTCCTAGAACAAGAAAATTCCACCAACATAAGTGCATTGGATTGCTTCTTTATGGAGGACTTTACAGTTTTGAGTAGATTGATGAACTTGGATATGGTGGACTTAATCTTGTTCATTTGGTAGTTAATCACAAATTGTGAAAAACTACTTGGTAAAGATTGCAGAATTAAGTCGATACTTAATTCGTTTTCCATCACAAAACCAAAAGATCCAAGCTTTTTAATTAAGCCTAACATATTCAACCCATGAGTGGTCATAGAAGTACCCTCAGCCATCTTCGAACGAAAAAGTTGTTTTGATATCTCATATCTTTTCGTTCTGGCTTAGGCATCATATAGAGTAAGAATCCATATACTCAATGATGTTTTTGCAGTTCAGAGGTCATTGACGCCAAATCATACAAGATGCCATGTTATTGTCCTCTTTATGCTTCTTGTGGATTGTATGCTCATTAGTATGAGCATCTTGAGCTAGTGGCAGCAAAATAGGAGCCTCTAACAAGTAGAGCAACTTTTCTGACTTGAGAACAATTCTCAAGTTTCTATATCAGTCTAGAAAATTTGTTTCAGTTAGTTTGTTGGTTTCCAAGATGCTACACAGGTTTAGGTTGGTCAATATGATGAAGATGACCTCGATATAAAGATAGAGAAAATTAGCTAACTGTATATGCACATGCAATGTAAATAATTAGGTCTTTAATTAAGAGCATTATTATTCCACTATTTTACTCAAACTAGTAGCCTCCACTATTAATTCGGAAAAGCTCGTTGGAAGCTTTCCTAGTGGACAGATATCCAAATTCCTCAAGGATGACCAGAGTTTGCCTAACAAGCCACCCTTAAGTTCAATAGTAGGTATCCAATACCAATTACATCGTATATAATTACCAGATCATTGGGTGATTAACATCTTTTAATCTTAAAGTTTTTTAGCTAACCCAAGCATGCCTCTAATTTTTTTTTATGCTTGATTTAGCCTAATCAGGATAAAGAAATTAGTTAAACCCAACCCAATAATTAGGAATTTAAAATTCTATAGTTTGAACATGGCTAATATCAAGTTGGCTTGGGTTAGCCCAATAATCTGGTCTCGAAAAAGGACTCTCGTTCTTACTATATTAATGGAAAGCATTAGATTTAATTTTAATTGAGGGATTTGTGATATTGGTGTCTTACAGATAGCTGGCATAATATCATCATATCTATGCATTGCAAAATAATAATGTGGTTTGGTTATGGACTCTACTATATTAACTTCGTTGAGCCACAAACGAAATTAATTTGGCCAATCCTAAGTGTCCACGCATGATATAGGAAGAAAACTTTACCATCCTCCTTTTGGTCTTGATCATCTTGTTCTGAACTTGTAATAAATTGTATTCTATCTAAACTATGTAATCTAATTACATGAAATTCTAATAAATAAACCTCAAGTTACATTTGAGGAGAGTTACATGAAAAGAGAAATTTACACAAGAAAAACAGAGAAGGCAGAACTATCAGGCCCTATTTAATTCAAAACCAAAGCGATAAAATACATGAACAATTTAATTGGGTTCATAGTCCACAACCAAACCACCATGCTAATTTTATGCTCAAAATAAAATTAAACATAGCAAATAATTCCAAAATCACTATTTTGAAAAAATAGAATAAATTCTAAAATCATTCTTTTAAAAAATATATTAATTGTTAAAATCATATTTTAGGAATTAAAATAATATATAATCTGAAATCAATATTTTAGAACATATATTATTTGGTAAAATCATATTTTGTGAATTAAAATAATATATATAATCTAAAACCATTATTTTAGAAAATATATTATTTTCCAAAAAACAAGATTTGTGGAAAAATGATATGTTTGTCCTAAAGTAAGACTTTGAGGAAGGCATCAAATGAAAAGAACAAAAAAATAAATAAATAAAAAAAGAACCATAGGCCATTGTCGCAAGAAGACAAAACAAAGTAAAAAAAAAAAATAGTATAATAACAAGTTGCATCCTAGGGAGGGTTTGTATAACCCTCCCAAGGATTGCAACAAAACAATCCACTGAGCCATGGGATTTGGGAGCTAAAATTGGGCAAGCCGTGGCTTGGGAAATTATGTACCTCAAGCCACGGCTTGGTCAAAAACATATACATATTTTTTTCTCATTTTCTCTTCTTCTTCCCCATAAACGATTTCTGGGGGGAAAAAAACATCAATATTTCTACAACAATTTATGAGAACAATTCTCGGAGACATTGCAATTTTTTTTTCATTCTATGATCTCATTCAAAGAAATCTTCTGTGCAGTAAAACAAAACAAAAGGAACATGTGTTTAAAAAAAAACGATTTCCTTTTAGTTGCAAACACAACACGCCCAGAAAAACATTTTTCTCCTGCAAGAATTAACACCTTAATTCTTGTTTAAAACTATCTTCTGTAAGTTTTACAGAAGCCATATTCGTTGCAACCATAGACTATAGAATCAAATTTTCTTTCACAAACAAGCCGTATTCTGAACAATTTCAAAAAACAACCGAGACCCAAACTTGAAATGAATTTCACAGGATACAATCACAGAAACAATTTCTATAATTCATCCTTACACATGAAGTAATTTTCAGGCATAACAAAAAATCAAAATTCTTGAAACAATTTCAATAAACAGGCTCTAACATTTTAAGTTAATCATGCTCACGTGAAAATCATTTTTCACAGGAAAATAGAGACTATAAAGTCTCATTCTTTGTGGCTAAAGGCACGACCCATTAACGCATAAAAGCGTCTCTAATACCACTGTAGAAATTCCCCATGCAAAACATATTTTAGGCGGTGGAAGAAAAAAGAATTCCAAGCACGAGGATCACTCTTATGCATTAATAGGAATTAAAACAGGAGAGAAATTATACCTTCAGTCCACCTCTATGAAACAAAAATTTTCTGTTCTGAAGGCACGATCCAACCAAACAATTTTGTTCCGCTAAAGCACTACAATCCAAGTGTTGGATTGCCTCCACTATAGTCCATACGAGAATGGCACTCAAGATCACAAGAGTTTTAGGCAAGAAAAACTGATTCTGGTGGCTAGGTTTTCTATGTTTTTAGAAGAAAAAGAATAAGGAAGAAGCTCGCAGTTTATTTCCAAAATAAAACCTCTGTGTGTATGCCAAAAAATCAATATACCATGGAGAGTATATATGATATGTATATTGCTCATCATCTTTTGGTTATTAGAATCCATAACAAACATGGATTCTTAATTACCAACTATTATTATGAGTTTTGTTACATACAATATGGTCCACAAATTATAACTAATTATAATTTGATCACAACAACTTCTTCTTTTCACAATCAACCCTGTAATGTTATCAAATAACATCTTCAGCACTTAATTCTCTATTGTGTGTGACCTATTAGAGTCTATTAGTAGCAAAATATATGAATTAATCTAAAAATCTTTAATATTAATGATCCTTAATAATTTTAAAATTAACTTATTAATTCTAATAATGATTGATTTATTAATTTTCTAATTAATAAATCCATATTCAGCAGATCATGAGCAGTATCTAGCAACACATCATGACCACATAAAAGTCTAGAAAGTAAACTGGCCTGACATGATCCTTTCAATAGCAAATAACAACATAATAAACTCCTTTCACCATACAATATTTCATTCAGTTTGGAGTACAAAATTAGTATCAATTATTTCCATAATAATAAATTAATTTTGGCTCGAATACTTTACCAAAATCCACTACTCGTCATATGTATCAATTAGAACTATTTTCAATATACAATCTCCTTCACTAAGGACTTCTTAAGTAGTGATTCCTACAAATGGCCATGAGATATTCGCTCCTACTATTAGGAATGGTGGATCATTTATTAATCCTCTCAACTACTTTCATTTGCTTCATGTTGTACCCAAAATCCATCCCATAGGCGATTTTATCAGGACTCCAGAGATTGGAATTAATGTCCAACACTTAGGAAATAAAAATGCCTTGGAGATCTCAAGTCTAAGGATACTTGCACACTTGCTATGATGAGATTCTATTACTGGCACTAAATAGTTATCCATGTGATTATCTCATAGTCAAGTCATCCAATATACTTGTTCAGGTAACAAGCATTCATGTGTTAACTTTAAGTATCACAATACTCACGGATATGAGAACCACCACCTGATCAACTCAGGAAGTAAAACACATACTAGTCTTAGCGTATTAATAATGTCATATCTCATTAATACTACGATTAGGTATAATTTACGTATGACCACTCCAGTGTAGTAAGAACCCCACATCATGATCTCTATTATAATTTTCTTAACACAGTGTTGCACTTGAGACTTTATCTAACAGTTATTTTACACGAAAGCATATATAAAACAAACTAAAAGTTAAAGAATACCTTTTTTATTTAATAATGCATAATATATAGAATACATGTGATTGGCTCTAAGGCATAACACTAACAACAACTCACCCAACCAATCATCAAGATGAGGAATAGGGTACTGATATTTTACCATAATGTTATTGATTACACGACATTCAATACACACCCTCCATGTTCTATCCTTCTTGGGCACTAAGAGAACGGGAACTGCACATCGACTTAGACTTTCTCACAATTAGCCCTTCTTAAGTAGCTCTTTAGCTTAAGCAAACGCCTTAGCCTCCTCCAGGTTGCACCTACATACTGGTCGATTTGAAATGACGACTCCGAGCAAGAAGTCGATTTGGTGCTCGATCCCTCTAATTAATGGAAATCTATCAGGCTCCTCCTTTGGGAACACATCGTGAAATTCTTCAATAATTCCTACAATGTCATGAGACAAAGAAAAAGTCGACTCATTAGTAGTTACATAAACACCCTTGCAATAGAGAGTAGTAACATTGGCTCCTTTGCTTCTATAGCTTCTATGGGAACTACATCACTTAGCACCTCATCTTTACAGTTTTCCATGTCAAAAATATTCATGGCTTGCGTATTCATTTTCATCTTCCCACTATCGTTCAACCATTGTTGTTTATAGGGACGAAGATGCCTTGTAATATCTAATTTCATCTCATCCACTAGAGTTGTACTAATTACGTTAGTACAACTCCCACTATCCACTATCACACTACATGTTGTTGGGGATATGCCCTAGAGTCAATTTGTACTTATACTATTGTCATTATGTTTTATATAATAATATGAGGCTTTCCTTTCCATGAATAGTGAGTTTTGTTTTGTTGGTCATCAAGTACGTGACTTGATAGTAAAACCATACAATGAATACAATGACTATTATAAAACTGTCCCTGATCGATTATTATTATTGGAATAATAATAAATTAAGATTAGTATGTTTGTGACTTGATGGCTATGTTTTACTGGCCATGGATATTTGTGATATCGAGTCAAGACATAAATAAATGTTAGAGAACATTGTATTGGACATGACCTACTATAAGAGTACTTCATGGAATATGTCATAAGTACTTTCTAGCCATAATAATATTGAAAGTCCTTCGACCTAAATTCATCATAGTTTCCTACTTGATAAATTCTATATTTTGACATTGTCTAAAGTTGTCTTTAACCAGATAATAAATTAGACTACTGTTGGATATAGAATAAATCAAGGAGAGGAATATGATTGATTGTGAAGGAATTTGTCCCTCTCAGTTATGGGAAAGATATCCATGGGCCCCTTGATAAGTTAGACTGTTAAAAATGCATGGTCGTGCTCAAATATATCAATCTAAGATATTGATATCATTTGTTTGAACAGTCTACTATGAAATCAAGAAATAATTAATTAAGCTTAATAAGGATGACATGCTCCGTGCCTTATGCTTAATCTGGATATCGTGTGACAGAAGGACTAAATATAAAATTATAGTTTGGTTCAAAGAGATCACCGATCTTCATTTAACCTGGATAGTTATAATGTTTTGCTAGAAACCGCTTATAACTTGTGGGTCATTTAAATATGAATTAGGCACACTGCCAGTGTTAAATGAACCTATAGGGTCACACAATAAGCGAAGTTGTTAGGTTATTTTTCTGGTGACCCGGTTCGATAAATCTGGAAATATGTCTAAGTTAATCGTACTTAAAAAATTTACCAGATACAATGAATCTGGAAATATATCCACATTCGATGTATCTGGATGATGTCCAGATTATAAGAATATGACTCGGTAAATTAATTAGTTAAATTACCGAGATAATGGCAGAATCTTATCATATCAGTTTCAATTTAATTTGAATTTAAATTAGAATATGATAAGATATTATTAGGGTTGGACTCTAAGAGGTTCGGGGGTTTTTAAGAAAACCCTAGCCGTCATTTCAATAGTCCAATTTTCGATTGATATCATTCGTGCCATTCTCTACCAGAAAAGAAAAAAAAAAGACCTCTAAAACCCTAGGCGCTAGCACTCTCCGGGTATCGAGTGAGTTCGCGGTGTGTATCCGATAGAGGACGTTCGCATACTGCAACATCTGGTGATTGTTCGGGTTGAACGTACAACATCGCAATCAGAATCGAAGGATTTCGATTACAGCAACCAGAGGTAATTCTTAAACCTTAGATCATCTTAATCGTTTACTTGGGTCCTCGGGAGGGATTCGTGGATGCTTTCCGCGTTTAGGAGTCCACGAATTCTAACACATGTCACCTTTGCAATAAAACACCTACTGTGGAAGATGTTCTCCCTTTGTTGCTGTAGATTATCTTCCTTAGATTGAGTACTCAATGACCTTCTAGAAACTCCAAGCAAAGAACACACATGTCCTACCTCCTCCACTTCTCCACTAGTAGTCTCCCTTTCTTCCAATTCTTCTCCACCCAAATTATCTCCCCATCCCCCTTCTTCATCCTTGAAAGACACATCTCCAAAAGTATTGATATACATAGTCCTTTTATAGGACACTCATGGGCCATGTGTCCATACCTAAGGTATTTCAAGCCCTTGATATCTCGACTCCTTTGGGGTCTCTCCATGGCCTTTTCTTTATCCTTGTTGCATTCTTCTTTAGGTTTGTTGAAGTCACTAAGTAGTGGTTTTGAAGCTCCTTCCATCTTGGCTATTGGCTTGCTAGGTGTATAGTTGGCATTAGGTGTAGGCTTAATGAATGTTCTCCTCGTCACTTGCCTTTCTACTTTCATTGCCATGTGGACCATCTCTTCCAAAGTGTTATATGAATACAACTCCATAATATTAGCTATCTCCCGATTTAGTCCGCTTAAAAACCTAGCTTTAGTAGCTCAGGGATCCTACTGCACATTGGCCCTCATCAACAAGACTTCGAATTCTTTGTGGTAGCATTCAACATTTTTACTTCCTTGCTTGAGCACTTGTAGCCTTTGGAATAATTCGTTCTACTAAAGAAGAGGAACAAACCCTATCCTCATCAAGTTCTTCATCAATTCCAAATTCACAACTATGTTCTCCCTCATCCTTCTTCTAGTAGCAAGGATTTGTACCCACCATTCTAAGGTGTAATCAGAGAATCCCAAAACCACAAGCTTAACCATGTTACGTCCACTATAATCTTGGCAATCAATTAAGATCTCCATTTTTCGCTCCCAATCAAAGTACACCTCTGGATCACTCCTCCCTTAGAAAATAGGCAGCTTCATTTTTACATTCTTCATTTCTCTCTTATCTTCATTTTCTTCTCTCCCCCTAGCTCTCATCCCATTTCCCCCATAGGGTACTCCATATTCCACAAACCGTCCACCCTCATCCCGATCTAGTCCTCTCTTAAACACCCACTCTAATCTCCTTGCATTGTTATAGTTGTCATCACCCACTCTTCCTCCTAACCTTGCTCTTTCTTCTCTTATCCCGTTCCCACCTTCTCTCATTGGAGCTTGTTGAAAACTCCTAAGGGAATGCTCATAATCTTCTCCTGGTAGGAAATTGGCTTGAGATTTGTTGTATCTTTTCCCCATGGATTACCTAATTCTTTATCTTTATATCCCTTCATTTGGTCTATGATGGAGGCTTCTTCTTGACAAGTTTGAAGATCAGTTAACTCCTTCTAGATGGCCTCCATACTCCTTCTCATAGACCCAAAAGGCTTCTCAAACATCAAAGGCCTCTTGTGGCCTACTACCCCTAACTTCGTTAGTTCTAGAAGAGTCATCTCCTTGCTTCATGATAGAATAAAATGTAGGATAAGATTGTACCTGCAGTTGGTTAGTAAAAGAGTATAGATGTCCTCACCACACTCCCTTAGTGTTTGCCATTGGAAGTCCTATAAGGAGCAAAGTGAGACTCATAAATTTGAGGAGCAAAGAGCTAGATTTGAGACCAAAGTGGCCAAGAAAAATATTGTAGATTTTGAGGAGCCAAGAATGGGAAGAAACGAAGAAAAAAATGAGAGGGTTGAGAAAATTGAATTACAAGGCTTTGAGAATGAGGAGAAGTTAGAAAATAAGGCTAAATGCCAAGAAATGATCAATCAAAATGATGAAGTAGCACATGAAGAAGTTGAGAAAAATGTTGATGAGATTGATAAAGAGCTTAGTGATAATGAAGAAAGTGAAGTGGATCAATTGAGACCATCAAATGGGGTGACCAAAAAGTTCTACAATATTTTATTCTTTCTAAATGAAGAGTCACACCCATTAGACATGATAGAGGAGAATGAACAAGAAGAAATTGAGCGAAAAAGTATGGAATTTGCTGAAGAGCCAAAGAATTCAAGGATTGAGGTGGAGAATGAGCAAATGCGTACTATGGATGAAGGTCCCAAAAATGCTTCAAGTACCTACGAAGTGGTAGAAAGCTCACGTCCACAAGTGGAGAAAAAGAAGACTTGTCTAGAAGTTGTGCAAGAGCAAATGAGAACATGTGAAGTAAAAAAGAATGAAGCATCTAGTTCAACTTCACAAAACGACACCAAATCTACTGGAGGAGATAGAGTGGATTGAAGAAATGGGGATACATTTAAGAACCTATGTATGTTAATTGGTGTTATGAGGGAAGTTGTTGAAGCTTGTGTGGTTGAAGGAAAAGAGGATTTACAAGGAAAAAATATTTTTTATTCAAGGTGTCAAATCAAAGAGAAACCATGTATCTTGATTATTGATGGAGAGAGCCGTAAAAATATAATTAGTGCTATATTGGTGTAGGAATTGGGAATGGAGACCTTGAAACATCCTAAACCTTATAAGCTTCAATAGTTGAACAATTGTAGAGAAGTAAAGGTGAACAAACAAGTGAAGGTTACAATTGCCATGGAGGGATATAAAGATGAGGTTTGTGTGTATGTTTCCTATGGATGTTGGACATATATTGTTAGGAAGGCTTTGGCTATATGATAGAGAGGTAGTTCACCATGGGAAGTACTCTTTGAGCAAGGATGGAAGCAAATTCACATTTTATCCCATGCCTCCAAGTGAGATTATAAAAGATCAAAATGTTTTGAGGGAGGAAGATAAAAAGAAAAGAGAATAAAAAGAGATGGAAAAGTAAGAGAGGGAAAAATAAAAGTAAGAGAGAGGAGAAAATGAGAGGGGATCAAAAGATAAAAAATGGGAGTTCGAAGCTCCAAATACAAACAAAAATAAGGGCGGAGAGAGAACAAATGAAGGAGTATAGAGATAAAACAAGAATGCCAACTTGGGTTTGGAGAGGTAAAAATAACAAGAGTGAGGAAAAAGAGTGAAGTAAGGTGAGAATGAAACTTCGGGTTAAGAAGAGAGAAACAAGGGAGTTGGTGAGGATCAAAAGCTAAAAGTTTTACCTTCACACAAAATGTCTTGTTTGAATTGTAATGCAGGTATTGATTCAAAGACAAATTAACTTCAAGAAGGAGGAAATGATAGGAATCAAATTAGGCATGAAGGAGGAAGAAGGACAAAATCACACTGGGTAAGATCTATATTCAAGAGGATTCAAGGGAATTTTCAAAGCAACAAATTCAACAAACCCAGGGCTAAGAAGATTGCAAAGAGATGGATAGTAAAGGAAGGGCCAAAGGACGCACAACACAAGCAACAGTCCACGTAGAGGATCAAGCCAATCTTTAAACTAGGATTAAAGGCTAAAGAAGTATCAAGAAGAGCTCAAGTCGACCAACATTTCATTTAGAGGATCAAGAAACCACAGAGAAATGGAATGGAAGTCCAAGGAGTAAGTTTTGAAGCACAACAAAATGGGGGACGGCAACCAGAACACATCTGGCACTAGGTTCACTAGCACACCTGGCGCCAAGTCCTCACTAGAGCAAAGTTCTGTGTCCAGAACACACTTTATGCCAGGTCCACCCAAGCACCTGGCGCTATGTCCGAATTTTCTTATTTTGTTCTGTTTTGTTCTTAATTAATTTCTCATGACTTTTATTATGCTTTAACCTATTTTTAAGGCATGTAATAGAGCCTCGAAGATTGTATTAAGGCCATTTAATAGTTAGGATTAATTTTTTAATTTGTTAGGGCAAGGCATCTATACATATGCCATTATAACTCTTGTAAGCATAACTTTTGATATTTTAAATAGAGAAATCTTTTGTTCTTTCTAGAGAGAGTTCTTGAGAGTGCTCCTCTTGGGTGATTCCCAAATCAATCAAGACCACTCTTAGGCTTTATTCTAACCTAAGAATCTAGCCTCTAATCTTCTTATGATAGATCATTGTTCTTTCTATAGTGGGTGTTAGATTCCTAGCTAATCTAGGATTCTTTTAGGAATTCAATTGATTACCTAAATCTTCCCATCTCATTTGTTCTTGATCCTTCTTGGGTTTGGGGTGTTTGGGTGTTGATTTAGTTGGCTTAGTTCATTAAATTTTTGGGTCCTAGGAAGTTAGCTTACCTAGGGTTTTAGTCTTGAATTAGGTCTCTTGAATTTAAGCTTCAAGTCTCAAATTAGTTCTTCTCAAGATCATATCAAGGTGGCAAGCATAAGAATATAGGAAGTTTAGGTAGAGATGTTAGAACAGGAGATCGAAATTCTAGGGGAGAAGATCTGCATAAGTAATTTGAGGTTGGTACTGGAACTGAAGCAAAAGATTATTAAAGCTAAAAAAGACAATACAAAATTTTAGGCTTGTAAGGATAAGGAGGTTAAACGAGAAGGAATGGACTTCCGAGTGGATGGCAAGGGAGTGCTATATTTACTAATCGATTATGTGCACCACGAGATTAGGAGTTGAATAAGAGAATTCTAGAATAGGCACATCGAAGCAAGTATGCTATGCACCTAGGAGAAGTAAAAAATACCAAGATTTGAAAAACGTATATTGGTGGTCTGGGATGAAGAATGATGTAGTTAAGTATACGGAAAGTTTTGATACCAAATTATCAAACATATAAAAGTACAAGAATTTTATTGAAATTAACTACACGATTTATTGAAAAATTTAAACTAATTTTGTCTTTAATGCTTTGTTCACATTTTCAAAGTAATTAAAAGAAATTTTTAAATGATAATATTAGTTTGAGTCTCATCTTATTAATCAATTTTGGACAATTTATTATTCATTATAAACTTGTTTAAGTAATAATTTATTATTATTATTTTTTATTTTTATTTTGAGAGGTCAAAAAATAAATGTAAACTTTTCTACCAACGGACTATGATCAGTCATTCTTTTTATAAGTCAAATGGAGGATGTACCTCTTTCAATTTTTTAAACTCAAAATGATACCTCTTTTTATATTTTAGTTATTTTTTAAAAAGTAAATTTTAGAGATATGTCAACTACTTTTACAAATATAAGCACATCAAATTAGTGATCCAACTATTAGATTTCTTGAAATTACTAAGAAAAAATGTTATGACAAAATTTGAAGGTAATCGGATATATTTTGGCACATAATCTTGCATAATATTTAGAAAAATATCCAAAACCTAATGCATTTCCAAAGATAGGTGTATCGAATTAATGATCCAATTGTTAGATTTGCTAATATCATTAAGAAAAGTGTTATGACAAAATTTGAAGGTAATCGAACATATTTTGGTACATAATTTAGCATCATATCTTTAAAAAATTATCCAAAACCTAACGTATTTACAAAGTTAGGTGTATCAAATTAACAATCCAACTGTTAAATTTGTTAAAATTGCTAAGAAAAGTGTTTTAACAAGATTTGAAGGTAATTAGATATATTTTAGCACATATTTTAGCATAATATTTAGAAAAATATCCAAAACCTAACGCATTTACAAATATAGGCATATCAAATTAATGATTCAACCATTAGATTTGTTAGAATTATTAAGAAAAATGTAATGACAATATTTGAAGGCAATCAGATATATTTTGTCATATAATCTAGTATAATATCTAGAAAAACATCCAAAACCTAACGTATTTACAAAGATAGGGGTATCGAATTAATGATCCAACCATTATATTTGTTAAAATTACTAATAAAAGTATTATGACAAAATTTGAAGGTAATCGGATATATTTTGGCACATATTCTTGCATAATATTTAGAAAAATATCCAAAACCTAATGCATTTACAAATATAGGCATGTCAAAGTAACGATCCATTCGTTAGATTTGTTAAATTGTGACGAAAAGTGTTATGACAATATTTGAAGGTAATCGGATATATTTTGACACATAATATAGCCTAATGTCTAGAAAAAATCTAAAACGTAACGTATTTACAAAAATAGGTGTATCAAATTAATGATCCAACCGTTAGATTTGCTAAAATTACTTAGAAAAGTGTTATAACAAAATTTGAAGGTAATCGGATATATTTTGGTATATAATCTAATATAATATCTAAAAAAATACAAAACCTAAAGCATTTACAAAGGTCAGTATATCAAATTAACAATCCAACCGCTAGATTTGTTAAAATTGCTAAGAAAAGTGTTATGACAAAATTTTAAGGTAATCGGATATATTTTGGTACATAATTTACATAATTTCTTAAAAAATATCCAAAACCTAACGCATTTACAAAGATAGGCGTATCAAATTAACGATTCGACCATTAGATTTGTTAAAATTGCTAAGAAAAGTGTTATGACAAAGATATACGTGTTAGCTAGCATAAACCTAATGCATTTACAAAGATATACGTATCAAATTAATGATCTATTCGTTAGATTTGGTAAAATTGCTAAGAAAAGTGTTATGACAAAATTTTGAAGGTAATCAGATATGTTTTGGCACATTATCTAGCATAATATATAAAAAAATATCCAAACCTAACGCATTTACAAAGATAGGCGTATCAAATGAACGATCTAATCGATACATTTGTTAAATTTACTAAGAAAAGTGTCATGACAAAAATTGAATATAATCGGATATATTTAGGCACATAATGTAGCATAATATTTAGAAAAATATCTAAAAAAACTAGTAGTTGGTCCAAAAAAATATATAAAAATTAATAAAATAGTAATATCTAGATTTGAACATACAACTACTTGAATATAAACAATTACCTCAACCATGGTATATAATGAAAACTTCCATTTTATGTTTACATTTTTTAATATTTGATAAAATAAGGAAAAATATTCTTTTTCCACAGTTTAGTAAAACTGCCGGTAATAAAATTTCTTTACCCACAATTACAAATCTCTGAGGCAAAAAATTATTTTTACCCACACAATTTTAAAACTTGTGGTAAAAAAGCATTTTTACCTACAGTAACGTAACTGTGACAAAATAAAGTGTCGCAAAAAATATTTATATGCCACGAAATTCAAAACTGTGGTAAAAACCATGGTTTCACCACCGATTTTGCTAAGTTACATATAAAAGTGTTGCCAAAAGCTACTTTTTTTGTAGTGTGCATTGACTTTGCATTTGCACTCACATAACCCCTTTTCCATATACACTTATCATAATGGGTGGCTGTAATTGAAGGTGACACTGATGAGGGCTCATCACATACGTATTTTTATGCATTAATTATGGTAAATCCTTGTTGAAATCACAGTCACCACATTCTTTTCATCTTTTTTTTTTTTTTTTGGGTAGGAAGTAAAGATAATACCAATTCAAGATGATAAAGATGAAAAGGAAGAAAAATGGAGCAAATTTGGAAGAAGAATGAAAAAGCCACACAGGAAGTGGCAGCCTAAGGAATTGGAACTTCCCTAGGCCGCCTAGGATCAAAATTCCAGAAGAAAAAATAATATAAATAGTACTTGTGGCCTAGGGAAGTTAGACTTCCCTAGGACGCCTGGTATTGTTCACTTGCACAGAATGAGGGTGGCCTAGGGAAGTTTGAATTTCCTAGGCTACCTGGTACTATTCACCGGTAGAAACCTAGTGGCCCAGGGAAGTTCCACTTCTTTGGCCATCTACGTGCTACAAAAATACATAGATGTGCATTTTTCTGCTATTTTTGTGAATCCTTTTTATTATACACTATATATACACTATTATAAGCCCTATAAACATATTCGGCTAGCAACCAAGAGATCCTTTTGGGAACTCAAAATGTTCACCAAGCAGGGAAAGATCAAGAAGGGATTGTTTATGGAAATCCAAGAAAGAAAGTGCTCAAGATCTTGTCTATGAGTGAAGTGCCTCCTTTTTCTTTGTATTACACTTTAATAATGTTGATGTTTATATGATTTTAATTGTATTTAAGGGATGAATTCTAATATGTTCTCCTATTGAGTTGTCATTATGATCTATTGAGTTCCTATTCCTGTATTTGACTACTTGAGCATTATTTTGCTAGATTGATTGTTTGGGCTTGGTTTATTTATTCAATTGATTAGTTTGCTCTTAATAATTTTGAGAGATGGGGTTACAAGTTGAACACCAAAATAATTGGTCCAATGTTTGTTTTCCTTTGACTAACTCGAGAGAGTGGTTGAAGGATCAAAACTTGGTAGTCAATGGGTTTTTAATAGTGCCTAGAGATAGGGCTTTTGAGGCTTTCGAGTACCTTTTAGGTGAATGGTAAATGTAATGCTTCTTTGGGATAAGTTGATTAGGTAGAGATACCAATTAATTAAGCCTTTGGAAAGGAATCCCATAACTCGAGAAAGATGAGGTTTATTCTTGAAAACTCATACCGGTGCTCAAGTTGGGATTTGATGAACTTAGTGATGATCTTTTTACTTGACATATTTTGGGGGATTTCTTCTTGTACATGGGCTTGCTCGTATTCTTACTCATTGGCAATCCTTATGACTGTTCTCGTGTGGGTTCGATATGCTCTCTATTGTAGTAGTTTAGGTTAGATTAGTTAGTTTTATTTACTTTATCTCTATATTCATTTTGGCCAGACAATTAGATGAGAGCAAAGTAATGGTAATTGCTAAGTTTATGCGGATTCGATACATGTTATTCCCTATACTATGGGATGGGTATACTTGCCCATATGTGTGGTTTTGGAGCTTAGCATTTTAATTTTAAACTTGAAAATTTGTGGCTTTTGTTATACTATTTCAATGCCTGCATCTAGTGTCTATCAAGGTTTTGGTGCTGTTGTCGAGGGTTGGCAATATCATGAAACCCTTGAGCCTTGTTGATTTCGCTATGTATATATATGTAAATATTATGTAGATATTTATTTCTTTATCTGCGCATAGTACTAACCATTACTTGTATATAACCTTCTTTTCCTTTTTATATGTTGTTTCAATTTTTTATTTTTTGTCTTTGAGATAAATAATTGTACAGGGTTCTAATGTGTTGAATTATTATGGTTGTTGTTGTTGTATTATTATTATTATTATTATTATTATTATTATTATTATTATTATTATTATTATTATTATTATTATTATTATTATTATTATTATTATTATTATTATTATTATTATTATTATTATTATTATTATTATTATTTGATGATTTATTTGTTATTAATATTAATCCTAATAAATTTTGGATAGCAACTCCTTGTATTCTTTTTAATTATATTTGCTTTTGAATTATTTTCCTTGTCTATTATTTTTGTATTCTTTTTATTATTATCTCTTTAGCCATGGGATACTATTATAGTTTTCTTTATTTTTGCAAGATTGAAGATTTTCTTCTTTAGGACAACCCTCATCTTTCCTATCCGTACAATGACACAATTGAGTTTCAACTTGCTTGGGGGAGTATTGTTTATCCTGTTCTCATTTTTATTTCCTTTTGTCTGATTAAAAATACTTATATTATTTGATTTGTGGACAATGAGGACATTGTCCGATTTAAGTGTGGGGGAGAGGTTGAATAATATTTCTTTACAACTTTGTATTATTTATTTTGGAATTTTCTTATCTTTTGGCTAAATTTCTTGTTTTTGAATTTTGGCTAAAATTTTTTCAAATTTTTCAGGTGTTGTGTTAGTTTTCAAGGCATGTTGGTATATGTATTAATATGTATTGGTTTGGTGAAGTTATTATTCATGTTTTTGCTTGGGATTCTACTTAAGACTTTTCTAGAAAAATTATTTTTATGTACACTTAGATATTGGGCATAACATAGACTTTGTTTGGACAAGTAAGTTAATCTTGTTTATGCCTTTGAAAAATTTGTGAAGCTTAATTCTTTGATAAGGGATGAAAATGTAGTGATGAAATATAGCCTGTGGGTCATAGGCTTATCTCTAGTTAAGTGGCTAATCTCGTTCATACACTCATTCATTTAGTGTTGTATGTTGTAATATAGAAATTTTCAATTATTTATTTTATTTTTAAATAAAAAGGCGAATAGGAGCAAGAGGTAGGTTGCTAAATGCACTTGTCGAAGTGAGGAAAAAAATATGCTCTAGGAATGTAAAATGCATGTCCTATGATGAGAAATAACATGTGACGAAAAAGAAAAAAAAAAGAAAAAGCAAGAAAAAGAAAAAGAAGGAAGAGCAAGGATGCAAAAAAAGTATTTAAGTTAAAATCACTATAAATGCATTCCCTAGAAAGAAAAATGAGAGGCTCCTATTTTACCAATTCAAATTCAAATGTATTGTTGTATCAAAGTATAAACTATTATTGTATTGTAATGTAGCATATGTAATATACGTACTTGGGATAGCCACGAGACTTAAGCGAGTTGTTGGATCCTATCTCATATAAATTACTTTGTTTGAAATTCTTGATTGGAGATACTGAGTGCATCACATTTAATTGTCATAAGCTTGTTTAATTTAACTTTGAGGTTCTTGGTTGTATCTAGTCTAATAAAAGGGTATGCATAGAATTAACTTGGATGGATTGGTGTTAAGATGAATCTAAAGTGGCAGAAGAAATAATCTCTTTACTATTTGACCTTATTGCATATCTTCGAAGTTGTTCTTGATGACTGAACTAGAATATTATGTAGAATATTTTACATTGTATTTGTAAATTAGCTATTCTTTATCCTTATAAAATAATGTATTTTTCTTAGTTTGTACAACAGTTAAGTTGTGAAAAAAATATAAGCTGCTAGATTTGTATATTAGTTAATTCTTTGTTTGTGAATTAGTGTGGTTTGCTTGAGGCTAATCAAAGGTTTAATGTGGGGGTATGTGATAAGGGCTTATCGCATGCATATTTTTTAGTATTTTTGTTCTTTAATTATGGTAAATCCTTGTTGAAATCACAACTCACCACATTCTTTTCATCTTCTTTTTATAGGAAGTAAAGATAATACCAATTCAAGATGATAAAGATGAAAAGGAATAAAAATGGAGCAAAAACGGAAGAAGAATGAAGAAGCTAGATAGGAAGTGGCGGCCTAGGGAAGTTCCAATTCCCTAGGCCACCTAGGATCAAAATTCCAAATAAATAAATAAATAAATACATAAAATGAATAGTACTTGGTGGCCTAGTGAAGTTAAACTTCCCTAGGCTACCTGGTACAGTCCACTTACATAGAACAAGTGCGGCAAACTTCCCTAGGCCACCTGGTACTATTCACCAGGCAAAAACTTGGCAGCCCAGGGAAGTCCCACTTGCTACAAAAACGTGTGGATGTGCATTTTTCTATGATTTTTGTGAATTCTTCTCATTGTACACTATATATACATTGTTGTAAGCCCTAGAAACACATCCTTGGGTGGTTAGAAACTAAGATATCCTTTAGGCAGCTCAAAAAATTCACCAAGCAAGGGATGATCAAAGAGAAGAAATAAGATAAAGAAGGGGTTGTCAAAGGAAATCTAATGAACAAAGAGCTCAAGATCTTATCTATGAGTGAAGTTCTTCCATCTTCTTTGCATTATACTTTAACAATATTGATGTTTATATGATTTTAATTGTATTTGAAAGATGAACCCTAATCTTTGTTCTTGTATTCAGTTTTTATTATAATTTATTGAATTATTACTCTAGAATTTAACTATTTGGTCATTATTGCGTTGGATTGATTGTTTAGGCTTGGTTGATTTATTTAATTGATTGGTGCGCTCTTAATAATTTCAAGAGATGGGGTTACGAGTTGAACACCAAATTAATTAGTCTAATGTTTGTTTTTCTTTGATTAACTCGAGAGCGAGATTGAAAGATTAGAACTTGGAAGTCAAAGGGTTTTCAGTAGTGCCTAGAGATAGGGTTTTTTAGGCTTTTGGGTACCTTTTAGGTGATGGGTAAGTGTAATGCTTCCTTAGGATAGGTTGATTAGGTTGAGATACCATTAATTGAGCCTTGGGAAAGGAATCTCATAACTCGAGAAAGAATGAGGTTTATTCTTGAAAAACTTATACTAGTGCTCGAGTTGGATTTTGATGAACTTAGTGATAATCTCTTTACTTGACATATTTCGGGAGAATTTCATCTTGTACATGGGCTTGCCCTTATTCTTACTACTTGACAATCCTTGTGACTTTTCTTGTGTGGGTCCGATGTGCTCTCTATTGTAGTAGTTTAGGTTAGTTTAATTAGTTTTATTTACTTTACCTCTATATTCATTTTGGCTAAACAATGAGATGAGAGCAAAATAGTGGTAATTGCTAAGTTTCCATGGATTCGATACTTGTTATTTTTTATACTACGTTATTGGTATACTTTGCCATATGTATGGTTTTAGTGCTTAGCATTTTAATTTAAACTTGATAATTTGTGGCTTTTGTTATACTATGTCCAATGCATGCACCTAGTGCCCATTTGGCACCAAGATGTGGAACCGTGGTCCGTTGCAGAGCCGTCCATGATAATGAGTTATTGACACTAGATTTCAAGCAAATGCAACACACTACACCCATGTGAAAGAAGGATATTAACAAGAATATGAGGAGCACTAGAGGGACCTATGGAGAGATTAAGAACCTTGTCAAACTGAGGTAGTCTTTGGCATCCTTACTCCTAAACATTATGCTACTATTATGGATATTAATGGTTGAGCCACAAATGCAGTTAATGAGGGAAATAAGACGATGCTGCAAATGAAGACTAAGTATTTGCGACGAGTAGAAAGGACTTAGGATTGGATATTGCAGGGTAAGATCCTTATTTTGATTTTTGTAAGATCCTTATTTTGATTTTTGAAAGGAATAGGCTCTTTGATCTTAGTTCCACACATTTTGTATATGGTGTAGAGTACCATTTTCTTGAATTGTGGTAGTAACATATTGTTTCATGATTGGAGGTAAAATTTTTAGGTTTTGACTTTGACTATGAAAATTTTAGCTGAAGAAATTAATTTACCAAGAAATGTAATTTGTGTGTTCTTTAAAGATTATGATAGCATATTAGACATGCATTGACTAAGGAGTTGAGTTGGTTGTAGAGATAGAGTAATGCATTTCTGTGGACTGGTTGGATATGAACAATTTTACAAAAGGTAGGAATAGGGAGTATGGTGTGTAAAATTTGGAATGAAGGTTCGTAAGCTATTGTTGAAGGAATGCTAAGGTTATCTCACCTGGTGTTGTAGCTCACAGGATCCAATAATATTAGTATAGGAAAAGGATAGAATTTGAAAGCTACATATAGACTATAGAGTAATGAATAGTTTGGTCATCCAGAATATAGGTTGTGATTCTTAAGTTAGACTTGAGATTAGGATATTGCTATGTGTGAATGTGAGAAGGGGGCATACTTGAGATTGCATCCAACTCAGGGGATAGGTACTAAGGATTTGTGGTGATACCATGTGGATTGATGGGGGCTCTAACGCTTACAAATTAGATGCATAGGATTTTCAATCTTGCTGCAGTAATTTTATGGTGATCTTTATAGATGATACTTTATATATTTTGAAAAGCTTTTAAGGATATGGAACTGTTGAAATTGGTGTTGAAATCTAAGGGAACATAAATTTATGTTAAGCTTGGTACGTGAGAATTTTAGTGGAACACAGCTGTATTTTTGGAATGAATGATAATCAAAAACTATTTAAAGGTAAATCTAGATAAGGTAGAGGCTACTTGGGGTTACCATCAAGTATTGTATCCGATCGAGATTGTAGGTTCACTCCCAGATTTTAGGCTAAGTTCCTAGATAATGGGATTAACTTTGAAGTTCTATGCTACAACATATCCTTGGATTAATGGGCAGTTCAAGAGAGTTATAATATTGGAAAATATGCTCACAACTTGTATTTTAAACTTTAACAATAAGAGGAATGACTGCTTAATATATGCATAGCTAGCATACAACAATTTTTATCTAAATGTCGACTAGTATGGCCTTATATAAAGCGGTGTATAGCTGAAAATATCAAGTACCATTGTATTAGGGATGGACAGAAGATGGACACATTAACAAATCCGGTGAAGTTTGTGTTCAAGAAATGCCAGATAAGGTAAAAATAATAAGGGAAAAAGTGAAGGCAGCTCAAAGCTAATAGAAAAGGTAGGCAGATTATAGAAGGAGAGAATTGGAATTCCAAGTAGGAGACCGAATGTTCTTGAAGCTGACACCTACCAAAGGAAATTTTGAAGCATTCGAAAGAAGGTAAATCAAGTCCAAGGTATTTAAGACCATTTCCAATTATTGAGAAGATTGGACCTATTGCCTATAATTAGACTTACCACATGGCCTGACGGGAATACATGGCGTATTTTATGTATCACAACTGAAAAAGGTATAATCCTGATTTAGTGCACGTGTTAAACAATGAGCCATTAATATTGTAACTCGATATGAGTCATGCGGAAGAACGGTCAAGATCTTGGATCGAAGCATCAAGACTCTTGGAATAAGCAGATACCAATGGTAAAAAATTTATTGGAGTATCATAGCAAGCATGATGCAACATGGGAAATTGAGGAATAGGTTAAGCGAAAGTACCCCGGCTTTTTCTGAAGGTACACTTCAAATTTTAGGACGAAATTCTTTTAAGGAGGCAAGGATGTAAAACCCCACCTAAGACTACCTTTAGAGTAAAGGAAGGGACTACATATCATAGAATATTATACGAGCATGTGCTTCTCATAATATAATTGAATGTGTTTTATGTGGATTATAGGTTTTCTTGTTGAGTGTTCATGGTGATTAGGAATTTTACTAGAGTTGAGAAGGAATTGGAATATGATATTGGAGAGAAAAAAAAGGGTAGCTTTGGATTTAGGAGAGAAGAGAATTATTTTGGAAGGATAAGATAAAATAATTAATTTGGCTAAGTGGTAAGAGCTTAGTGAGCAATTCCTAGTTACTTGAGTTAAAATCCCATTGAAGACAAGATTATTCTAGTTTTAATCTATCCTACTTCATAGACCAAATGTTATCACCCAACCATTATTTGAATATCTTCTTGCATTCCTTAGACATGGGAATGATGTTGTAAGAAGTTTTAAAAATTTGGATCCTCCTAAATTTTCAATTGATGTCCTAAAGGAGAATCTAGCTAATTCCTATTTTTACGTATATTTCCTAACAAGTTTGAATTTAAATTCCACTTCTTTTTTCAATTCTCCACTTTCTTTGACATATCTTAAACTCTAGAATATGATATTTGGCACCAAGAGTCCAGCCTTGTTTAAGGCTATGCTAGCCGAATTTTAGGAAAAGAAAAGGAGATAAGAATTTCATGAAAATTAAAAACCAAGGTTTTTCATTGGTGTTGTTTTTCAAAACTTAAATTAGCTTATTTTTCTCCTAAAAATCTCCATTCAGTTGATCCGTGACTTAGCTAGGAAAAATAGAATTTTCTTCATTCCTTTCTTAAGCTATTCGGTTTCTTTCCTTTTCCTTGTGACCGAAAGACCTATGGCTAATATCATTTGTTCCATGTGCAAACCAAGTTGCTCTAGTTTAAGCAAAAGCTGAAGTTTAATCTCTTCTTATTTTTGCACAAAATTACAGCCTTTGTTAGTATGTGGAAATTTAGAAGCTTGTTTCCTTCTTGTTTTATGTTCAAATTGTACTCAACATGACATCTTCATCCTCTTCCTTTTCTAATTCATTTTTAGCCAACCAAAACACCTTGGCACACCTCTAGATGCTTCAAAAAAACCAAGCTAAAAATCCTCAATTCAAACTCCTTTGAATTCCAATGAAAAGCTCAACCACTTCTTACAATTTCTCCGTACATTTAAACTTTCAGAACCAGAATTTTTCCAGTAACCATGGCATTACATAATCAGTTTTCTTTCCTTCTTCTTCATCATATTTTTGGCCTTCTCAAGGTGCTAAAGCTAATCACCTTAAACCACCATTGAAGTACCTCTAAACACTCCTAGATTTCCTCTATTCAAATTAGTTTGAATTCGAAATTCAAAACCTTGAATTTCTCTTTCAAACCCTCAACTAACAAAGCTGCTAACTTCATCCTGTGCTACTAGATTTTCAGCCTTCAACCTCTACCATTTTCGGCCAGCACAAGCATATAACACTACATTTTTTTTTCTCTATTTTCCATCATTTACTCACCTCTCCTACATAAACTCCATAAACAATTTACCATATCCTCAATCACTATTATTTTTTTCTAGCATTTCTTTGAAGCTTTGAAATTCAAAACCCCATTTAGTGCCTAGGAATCCTCCTAGTATTAGCTAACTGGAACACTTCTCAAAACATCATTCATTTGGCCACTTCAATTCTAGGACACTCATACACTTCTTTCATTTGTTCTCTTGCACTCTAAAGAACACCAAGATCACACAATTTTACTTTTCTACTTCTCTCTCACTTCTAAAGCACTCTAGATCACAATACACCACATGAACAAATGAGATCATCACTAACTCTCTACAAGATCATGAAGTATAACATCAAACACACTAATAATTTCCTCCCACAAAGATAAAGCAATCTCTCACGGTCTAGAAAAGGAAAAGGTGATACTTAAATTCATATTTTGTCTCAATTTTCTTCTTTTCATCTTCTCTTTGCTTTCTTCGTTGAAACTTATGGAGTGTTTGGTTAGATCTTCTTCAATCCGATGGAATCATCTTAAAGGAGATTAAAGCTTCAATCTTGGAACACTCAAGATCTCTTGGCCATCAAAACGTCTCCTTCGAAATGAACCACTCTTCAAACAAGTAACTTTTGTTCAACCTTTGCTTTATATGAACTTAAGTTATGTAGAATAACATTAAGATGAAATATGGGAATGATGAATATGGGGGGTTAGTATGATGATTTGTTGCGGTGATATTTGAGGACAAAATAATGCTAGTATGTGTGGTTTCTATGGATGGAGGATGGGATATATAATGTTGCCATATACGTTGCTTTGATTTTGAGATATAATAGTCGTTTGTGGGTAAGACATGGTAAAGTTGTGGTTGTATTGTGGTATCTTTGTTATGATTGATTTGTGATACATAACGAGATACTATGTGAAGTATGCAATATTAAGGATAGAATTTGTATATCAATGAAATCTATGTTATGAAATGATCTATTTGCTAATATGAGATTATTAGTATTACTCAAACCATTAATTTTAATTTACTATCATTTATAATTAGTACTTTAAACTTTGTCGAAGTGATGTGTGTATATCTATATCTATATCTATCTATATAACACACACACACACACACACACTGTGTGTCATTTAAAGCTTGTTGTTTAAAATATTATTGATATTGGAAAAATATTTTTAATAATAATAATAATAATAATAATAATAATAATAATAATAATATTATTATTATTATTATTATCGTTGTTGTTATTATTAATATTATTACTATATTATTACTATTATGATTATTACCATTATTAAACCAATGTCAGATTTTCTTCAATTAGATTTTGAACATACACCTTTCGGGACCATAAATTCAATTTCAAGGTAACACTCCTGTTTGAATCTTCTCAAGTGGGGACAAGTGAAACATTGAGTCCTCAATAAATGTAGGATAATAGCACTGGTCTTAGAAGGCTAATGTAATACCCTTACCAAAGATAACAACGGAAGCATATCAACACCGGGTATCACCTCGTCCAGTTTTCCAAACAAGGGGTCTTTATAACAGAAACAACAGAGTAAATACATATATAAGATCCAGACTCAACAATATCCCATACTGATAGCCACACATATACATGTATCAGAGAATTTCATACATGTCACTCTATCTATAACAGAATACAGTACAAGACCAAAAAGAAAGCTATCTAGACCTAAACTGCCGACTCTGTGGTATCACCCATCTATTCGTAGGTCCACTCTGCTCCTAATCCTACAAAAGGTAAGTTAAAAGACACGTGTGAGTGATGAATCACCCAGTGAGTCCAATGCATGCTAGTGCTTTATGAAAGAACACGGTACATATTTTTTTGTGGAATAGCATATCCCTTGTTCACTGGAAACAATTCCAAAACTCTCTAAAGAAGAGGTTATCAAGAACTTAATCATTTTTGGAAAACTTTATTTCACTTTCAAAACATTGTCCCTAATTTTCAAATTACAAGCACTTCTCCAACAGAATGTTGACCTGTATACAATGCTCATAAGGCATTACTTCGACATCACAATCTTATTGTGCCAAGGACTTCACCTTAAAGCACTCAACCGTGCATTGCCAGATAAATGCACCAACTTGCATGTGTCATCGTACTGAGACTGTAGCCTCTAGTACTCGATCCATGTGTCACCGGATAAGTACACCAACTTGCTCATGTCATCGTACTGAGACTGCAGCCTCTAGTACTCGATCCGTGCATCGCTAGAAAATCTTTTACTTGCTACCATAAGCTAGGGGTCCCAATCCTAACATCAATCACCATTGAGCCAGCAAGGGGTTAGAACAATGCCAGGTATCCAGCCCAACCCGTGAACAACCTAAATCACAAAGTGCACACATGGCACAGCAATTGCCAGGCTCTAATGGCTAGCCAGGACAACCCATCTCAATGTCCTGTTGCCTTTTTTGGAGTATGATAATCCCCAGAACTGATCGGGATACATGGCGTTGTCTATCTCTAACATGAGCTAGTATAAAGATCAAAGTCCTTGCTGAGTGCTCAACGTCACCACTACCAACCTCTTCTGACTGATCACACCAAATGGTTATCTGATCCACGAGGATTTTCAATCAAAATATTTTTGGTGCAAATAACACTTTCCAAAATTTGATCCCACGACTTACAAGTCAGATCATCAATCTCATAGGCTCCACAAAGCTAATCAATTCATACCATAGGTACTTCAGGCCAATAAAATAATTTTCAGGATCAAAATGTCATTTTTCAAAAGTCAATCTCATATCGAGAGATCATTTTCCAAAATCATGTTGAAAGAAGATAAAGAGTTCTATTCATGCATCAAAACATGTTTCCAAGACTATTTGGCTTTTTTTTCCCCGTACTCGATCACAAAAGTCATTTTTCAAGGGTATTCGGGTCATTTTACCCATACCCAATTCTAAAAGACTTTCAGAGGGTATTCGGGTCATTTTACCCTTCCCCGATTTAAAAAGTGTTCTCAAGAGTTCCAATAAGGATATTTTGGTCATTTACCGAATACCCTATTCCAAAAGTTTTCATGACATATTTCAATAAGGACATCTGGATCATTTTCCAAATACCTGATTCCAAAAGGAATTCATTTCAAGATATCCAGAATTCTAATCCGAAAAAGAGGATTAAATTCAAAGTTTCTAAACACATTTCCATAAAATGCTCCAATAAGGGCATTCTAGTCATTTTATGAATACTCGATTCCAAAAATAACCATTTTCTAAAACTTCCAAGCATTGAATCCAAAAAGGACTAAATTCACAAAATTTATGCTTTAATCATCCATTAAGGTTTCCAAGCTAAGTATGAAGTTCATCCAAGCCCAAAATGGTGCAAAACAATTCTTGCTCAGATAAACAACAAACATATTCAGGGATTTCCAAAATGGTATAAAACATAGCATTTCATGGAAAAACAAAGTACATTAGCTTTCAAAAGGTTTTAGAAATCCAAGGGACTCACCTCGTGTCTTAAGTAACCCTTTCTGTTCACGACCGTTTAATCACCGTCTTTAGCATTTTTTACATTCCATTGGCCGTTTATCCCTAAACCTACACCAAACATCATTTTTAGGTCAATTCGTGTTTAGCCAAAAAAATAACCGACGTCCAGCTGACGATTAGCCAACGGGGCTGACAGTTGAGGAAAACGTTCAACCTTCGTTCACGTTGTTTTTTCGTCATTTTTTCGTTTCTTTTGTTTTTCCATTTTCCACATCCTTTCTTACTTCAGAAACAAGGGATTAACTTCATATTTCCCCAATTATTTCATCCAAAATGACACAATTATCATTCTTATGTTCAACCACTTTCTAAGCAAAATTCTAGAATTTTGCTACTTTGACACATGATTTTGGACATAACTTTAATTCATAACTCTGTTTTAAGCTGGAATTTTGGATAAAACTTTGAATCCATAACTTTGTTTTGGCTCGATGATATACCAAAACGACTATAAGACTCTTAACTTTAATTCTATATAAGCACATTTTCAAAATTCTAGCTTTCAAGGCACAGTACTGGGCAAAAACAACTCTAGTAGTTGTACCTCAATTTCACTATTCATATTTTCCTTTGTTCTCCTTTAATCTTTAAAACCTTAGAACCATTAATTCATTTAATTCTTCTTCAAATCATCTTTAATTCTGAATTTCTAGATTTCCAATAGCTTAGAAAAGCCACACTTATTCAACACAAATTTATCTTTTCTAACCAAAAGCTAATATAATCCATTTTTTTTTTCGTCTAAGTAAATTTCATTTTTACTCTACTTTGATCATCACCTCTTGAACCGAAAATATGCCTTCAAACCACCAAAATTATTCAGTTTTCCATACATAAAACATCATTCAAAGGCCTTTAGGTAGTCAGCACATATACCAGCATATATAAAGTTCATACACAAAAGTTTACAAACCCTAGCTTTGATCCGAAATCAATATATGAAAGTCATATTTTTATGTTAAAATTCACATGATAATAATCATCATTCACCCAAAAACAACTTCAATTCAAGTAAGGTGGGGTTTTATCTTGTATTGGAGTCTATTTGGTGTGGTTAAACTGAATGATGGATATACTTAGGTGTGTTCCAATAAAATTCTTACACGCCAACCATTTTTATTTCCTCCACAAAAATTCCTTTATTTCTTCTTGCATGGACGCCGAAATTTTTGGCCAATTTTAGGCCATTCATTCATCTTCTCTTGGTCCAAATATTAGCTAATTATATTGCTCAAGACCTTAATCAAATGGGCCCACGTGTGATATGTTCCAATCACAAAATTACACATCATTCTTCATTTATTTTGCAATCCTTTAATTCCATGTGCCTTTCATGAACTCTTCATGTAATCTCTCCTAAATTAACACATGTCCATGGGCTACCACTCACAAAATGTCACACTGATAGGACCTTAATTAGTCATCTATTTTCTAGTTATTTGAGGCTATTGTGTGATACATTTTGTTCAATAACTGGTCAAATTCCATAATATTTGAGATTTTACCCTGGAAAAGGTATTTTGTGCATTATTTCAGATTTTAGGGGTAAAATAAGACAAAAGCGTCGCTAAACAGAGTAGAGGTGGCACTAGCCAGGACAAGAGAATCAGCACCGGCCACGTGCTGCTAGCACGTATTTCAAGGTAATGAAAAATCGGTGAAATAGAGCTGAACATAACATAGCCAGCACCAGTTGGGAGCTCAAAGGCGATGGCGGCTGCACCCTGGAAGAATTGGCATGAAAATCAAGAAAAATTGACGAACGGACGGAGAGATAGAACACAACCGGTGCCGGCCCTAGACAGGCCAGGCGATGCTAGCTGTGCACTGGTATAGAGGCAGTGCCTCGATTTTTGTGCTATTTTTTGGTAATTTGCAGAGTTTTAGTATTTTTCTTACTTCTATTCGGCCAAAAACCCAAGAAGGATGAATTTAGGCACTTCTAAAGCCTATAAATAGAGGGAAACACACAAGGGAAAAGGGGGGAATTCATGGATCAAAGTAGAAAATCACTCAAATTCAAGGAGGAATATACAAGAGAGTTTACGAAGGAAGAAGAAGGAGGCTTGTCTATGAGTGCTTTCTTTTGACTTTTTTTTTCTTTTATTGAACAATGATGTATTAATTATTTTATTGTAATTTGGCATTTTTTTAGGTATTCATGATTTTTAGAGTTACTTTGATTTTTTGATTAATTGATTTTTATTCTTGGTATTTAATTACTCATACTGATTACGAGATTAATTTGTTGTTTCTTCTATTAACTTGTTTGAAAAAGGGGTTGATGGTGGTCTCAATTCATTAATTTCATATTTCTTGTCTCTTAACTTGTTTGAAAAAGGAGTTAATTGCTAAGAACTAGGTAATTAGAGGTTAATTGATGTTTTCCAGAATATGCATTCATTGGTTAATTTCATATTTTAAATTTTTCAGAATATAGAGATTTAATCAAGGATTGTGTTTAATGCATCTTTTGGGTGAATTAGTTGAGATAGAATATGTGATGCTAATTTGTCTAGAAGATAGTGATTTAATGGATTGGGAAAGAAGTGAATCTATCTTAATCCTTCATGATGCCAAGAGAATGATTAGTTATGATAATGATTGGATACTTTAATGTCATGTTTGTCAAATTAATGGTTTTAGTTACATAATTCTCCATATTTGACATGTATATATTCTTTTATTTTATTCTACTCTCCTTTCTATTCTTTTTCACTTTATCGAGTGGGTTAAACAATGAAAGAAAAGTTATTAAGGCATACTTGTTCCTTGAGGATCGACACTCGTTTTAAACCCTATGCTATACTTAATGATGAGTATGCTTGCTCATGTGTGTAATTTGATGTTAACGTTTTAATTTAAACTTGACTGGGAATATGCTTATTTTTATATGATTTTTATACCCAAATTCATACACATCACACACGCACCATTTTTAACCGCAATTTCCTATTTTCTTCAGAAATGACCAAAATCGGGTCCGTAACGGAAAAATATTTTATTTCACCATTCAACTCCAAAAATTCTATTGAATCTAGTGCTAACACTTAAATTCTTCAATTCCATTTCTATTTGATCAAATTTGCAGTCAAAGTCACAGGCACAGTCAAAATGACGAAAGTGCCCCGATACCCCAGGTAGCATAATTCACACCAAAATGCGCGTTTCATCGCACTAATCAATTTATCTTTTCAGAGTACCCTTAAATACTTATTTTGTTAATAATAATAACCTTCCAAAAATTTAGGGTACGGGTAGAACAAATCCAATAATTACATCCAAGTCCCGACAAAATATTATTCAACCAAAATATTCGTCTCATTACACCGATCAACTTTTGTTCTGGACATAGATACAAATTCTCATCCTATTACAAATAGTAGCCAATCTAAAGTAAAAAGGTATGGTGTTACATTCTCCCTTCTTTACAAAAAAAATTCATCCTCGAAATTGGCTTACACTTGGAATAAACCTAGACTTTTTTAACATCTTTGCTTTCGTTTTCCAAGTTGCATCTTACATAGAATGATGATTCCACGATACTTGTACAAGTGGAATTTTCTCATTCCGCAATTCCTTTCTAGTATACTCCAAGATCTTTATAGGCTTTTCTTCATTCTTCAAGCTTAGAGTCATCTGAATGGATTTTTTATTCAAAATGTGGGCAGGATCAGCCACATATTTTTAAAGTTGGGATACTTAAAACATGCTGTGAATAACTTGAAGTTCTATTGGTAACTCCAATCGATAGGCTACTTTCCCGATCCTCTTGACAATAGGAAATGGTCTAGAGTACCTAAATGCCATTTTCTTTTCTCGTTCTTTGATTCCCAACTGTCGTTGTGGAGCCATCTTCAAGAATACATGATCCTCTTTAATAAATTCCAAATCTCTCATATGTCAATGCACATAACTTTTCTGTCTATTCTACAACACTTCTAACTTGGTTTTGATAATCTCTATAGCTTATCGGATCTTTTCAAGATCAAATGAATCTTGTTCGTCCATTCTTCATCCTAAACTTTCCAAATATAATAGGAACTGATATTTTCTTCCATATAAAGCTTTAAACAGGGCCATTCCAATTCATATGCAAATTCTGCATACGCTGAATTATCAATTCATATAGTTCCAAAATCCAAAGCGTAGGCCCTCAACATGTCTTTCAAAGCTATGTTCACTCATTTTATCTATTCATCCATTTGTGGAGGCGTTGTTGTATTAAACTTTACGTTGTCTCATATCTTTGTTGCAATTTAGTCCAAAACTTCGAAGTAAATCTAGGGTCTCAGTCCAACATAATAATAGGGGGTACTCCATGAAGGCTGATCATTTCCTCCATATAGATCTTACTTAAGTTTTCTAAGAAATCCCATTGATTGGTATAGATGAAATAAGCAGATTTAGTCAGTCGATCCACTATCACCCATATAATATCTCACTACCCTACTGCCATGGGTATTCCTGGAATGAAATCTATAGTAATTTCACTTAATTTCCATGATAGAGTAGGGTAATGGTGGCAATAACCCTCTATGCCATTGTTGATTGACTTTCATTTGCTAACAAGTTAAACATCTAGCTATAAAATCTAAGATATCCTTCTTCATACCTATCCACTAATAATGCCATTTTTAGTCTTGATACATCTTTACAACTCCTAGATGGATAGTATACTTACTTCAACATGCCTTCATTAAAACATCCTGTCTCTTCGTAGACTGTTTTGGAATACAATACCGATCTCGGTAATAAATGATTCCATTATTGGCAATATTAGAATAGGGGCAGAATTAAATCATTCTCTCTACTCCGAGAAATTTCTCTCATGCTTCTTGGTTCCAACATAATGAACTTCCTTTTGGGCGGGTCGAGTCAAAGGTGAAACTATCTTAGAGAGTTCCGTCAATAAATCTTTGATAATATCTTGCCAATCCTAGGAAACTTCAGATTTCGGTCGGAGTCTCGAGACATTTCCAATTTGGCACCACTTCAACTTTTGTAGGATCTACTATAATCCCATCCTTGGATATCACATGTCCCTAGAATGCTACTTCTTGTAACCAAAATTCACACTAACTAAATTTTACATACAATTTGGTCTTTCTTAACTTTCTTAAGACTTCCCAAAGGTGTTGTTCATGTTCTTGGGGACGTTTAAAGTACACCAGAATGTCAACTATGAATATAACCACAAAATTATCTAAGTACCACCAGAATGTTCGATGCATTAAGTCCATAAAAATGGCAGGGGCATTAGTAACACCATAGGGTAGTACCACAAACTCAAAATGCCCATATTAAGTGTTAAATGTTATTTTTGGTATAACTTCTTCTTGAATCCAAACCTGGTAATATCCTTGCCTCAAGTATAATTTTGAGAAACATCCCGCTTCTTGCAACTGATCAAACAGTTCATCAACTATAAGCAACGAATATTTATTCTTTACCGTCACTGCATTCAATCCTTGATAATCTACACACATCCACAATGACCCATCTTTCTTCTTAACAAATAATACAAGTGCTTCCCATGGTGAAGCACTCGGTCAAATAAACCCTTACTCAATTAATTCCTGTAGTTGTTTCTTGAGCTCCCACAATTTTGTAGGTACCATTCTATAAGGGGTCCTTGAAATTGGTTCTGCTAATGGAACTAACTCAATAGAAAACTCTACCTCTCTCTCTGGCAGTAACTCCTTCAATTTCGCTGCAAAACATCTAAATATTCATTCATAATAGGAACGTCTTCGGATTTCTTAATCTCTCCTGGCTTATTAGTTGCATAAGCCAAGTATCCGTACAACCTTTCCTAATCATTTTCCAGGCCTAAAGTCCCGATACAAATGCATTACTTTTCCATCTAGCCTTACCTACAAATTCCAATATAGGTTTCCCAGGCCAATGGAAACGTACTAGTTTATGTCTACAACCAACTTGAGCATGATGCTGAGACAGCCAATCCATGGCCAAGATAACATCATAATCCTCTATGGGTAAACATATTAAATTTCCTTCCAATAATTCATCTCCTTTCAAAATCTTACAATTCCTATGCATTTTCTCATTATTCATTTACTTTCCCAATGGGGTACTACCAATCATTTCATATAAAATTTCTTCCCATTTTATCTCCATAGAATCAAGAAATGAATTGGCAACAAAAGGATACGTAAAAGCCTACCCTGGGTTTCGTCTTCCAAATCCTGACCTCTGTCATTGGCTATTGCCTCCAGGTTAGCTCCATCGTCCTATCCTTCGTGGGTGAGGGCAATTTAAAATCTTATGTCCCATTTCCCCACAATTAAAGCATTTAAAATAGGGCAGACCTCCCATTGGGGCAGTTGGGCCTCCCCTCATTTGCATCTTCCTTTTCCCCTACCATCGGTACCTTCCAGGTCTCTTCTGATTCATGCCCTAAAATTCACCCCAGTTCCTCTCACTTGCCTACTCAATATTTTCCATTTCTATTCTAGAAGCCATATCTACTACAACGTTATAACTAGTGGGAGCCATACTTTTTAATATTTTTTTCAACTTTGGCCGCAAACCCTTCACAAAACGTCTAACCCTGTCCGCATCTAAGTAGACTAAGAGTGGGCAATATTTTGATAGTCTAGTGAATTCAGTAGTGTATTGCCCCACCGTATGGCCTCCTTGCCGAAAAGATTGAAATTCATCATCTTTCTTCTTTACCACCCAAATGGGAATAAATTCCTTCTTAAATCTGGCCTTAAAATCTATCCACTCTCATTCTCGTTGGTTCATCTCTCTTGCCTACCCATCTTGGGTAGGTCCTTTCAATTGGAATGTACTAAGCTGTACCTTCCTTTACTCCGAAAAATTTAGGGATGCAAAGATATTTTCCATCTGTTTAATCCAATTCTTAGCCTCCTGTTCTGAGTCAGGTCGCCCTTGAAATCAAAAAGTGCTCAAAGACTTGATCCGATTCGATTTCACTTTACTAACTCTCCCTACTCATACTCTCATTTACCCTAGCATTCTCAGTCACCTGTTGGATCATGTCAGCCATCTTTTGGAAGGTCTGAAACATGGGGTGCTCCAAGATTCTGAGGTAGGGACCTTTTTCCTGCGATTCCTCCACTATTGGTTTAGGGTTATTTTGAGCAGCTCGCAATAATCGTTTGGAGATCCATTTAGGATGCATCTGTATAGTTCATAAGATTTTACTAATATAACAAATGTAACATAGCTCAAAAGTAGTCACAAAATAAGCATAGTGCAATTAGCAGAACATAGCACATGTTCATTCTCATTTATCACAAAATCAATTCAAAATTCGTGTGCCAACCACACAGTCATATACACCAATCAAACTGTACATATCATAATACATACATATATATATATATATATCTACATCTCATCCTCCTACTCATCATCCTCACTATCTGATACGGGAGGTCTTGAATCAGTCGAGATTGTATAAGACTCTGCTACATCAACCTACTCATCTCCGTCTGCATCTGGCTACAGCCAAGCCAATAGCTCTGGGTCTATCTCTAAATCCTCCGCAGGCTCCTCAACTATAGTTACCTCTACCTCAGGTACCTCCTGTAACACCCCGGAAAACCTAGGCCCGCTAGGGCCGGGGATGTCGCCCCGTCCAAAGGACAAGGGGTCTTTATAACTAGGTCACAAATAAAATTGCTGAAATAAATAATACTCAGACTAAAAAGAATTTATTACAACGCAAAATACTTCAAAAGTACATCCATGAAATCCCAAAACAAAAACCATAATTAAGATCATCCACACTCGTCTCCCCAAAGCAGTACATAAAATAAAAAAAAAAACACATTCCCTTCCAAGGTAGCTGCTCACCCACAACAGGATAAACCTGAAATCATGATAAAAGGTGGTGAGACAGAAATCTCAGTAAGTCCGTGTGTGCTTTGGGTGTTTAGCGGAAACAGTTCGTGGATGCAAAGTGTGAAATCTTTATAAGAGAAACATTGGCAAGCAATAAACATTAGTCAAAAGCAAGAGTGGCATTTTGGCTCTTCTAGCCATACATAAGTAATGAAATCAACCACTCGAAAGAAAGGGATATGGGTTACCACACTTTGGGCCCCATAATCGGTCAGAATGCCTAACACGTTGTGCAGATTGACAAAAGTAGGTGATCGGCCTATTAGGCAAGATACTCCTCCTTCTCTACACCCAAACAACCGCCGGGTGTCCATTCCGGAAAAAATACAGTCACTTGACTGAAACAAAATAAACTGCTAGCTCGGACCGGCACGACTCACTGGAACTGGCATCTTATCCGGGAAGGACTCACCCCTCAGAGGTGGGCACCTACTGAGAGACTCACCCTAACCCTTCAAAGACTAGTCCTAGTAGTCCACCCTTGTTGAGTACTCAATGACATTCCCCACTTGGGATAAAATGAACAAAGCATTGTGCTTCATGAAAATAACAATTTGAGGGTTTCCAAAGCTTTGGGAGAAATTAGTTTTAGAAAGAGTTTCAAGTTTGGAAAAATCTGCCCAAAGACTTTTAAATAATTTAAGCGTTGGAATTAATGATGAATTCAACCCTCAATTGCTTTCAAATAACCGAGTGTCCTTGCACTCCACATTTGGCTTGCCATAAGAAAATCATTTCACATCAATCAGGTTTTATGCAGGAGCTTACCTGATTCTTGCTCACAACAACAAGGTCTCGAACAACTGACCTAACCCCACATGGGCAAATACAAATCTTAATCAGATTCAAGCCACAATCCACTTCCTTAGTTTTAAATCAACTCAATTCACTACTACCATGATCCTAGTGTCCCAAGCTCTAAGGCAAAACAATAATTGAATAGGTTTATAAGCTAAATTTAATTTGTTATTTAAGATAATTAATGGATTAGGAAATAAATTCTAATAAGTTGAAAGTTTAAATCTTGTTAAGGAAAATTTAGAGTTTATTTGATCAAGAGCCATAGGTGGTACTAGGTAAAATAGTGATTTAATGATAGCTTAGTTGTTAGAAAATAATTGATAGCTAAAACTAGTTAAGATTAAATTTAATAAGTCTTTCTTGGAAAATAATAAGTAAATCCTTAAGGGTCTTGATCTAGTAAATACTTTATTAAGTATAAATCTTTTTCATAAGGGCTTTAATTAATTTTCTTTATTTTAAATAATATTTATTTATTTTATTTTCTAGAAAAATCATTATTTATTTGACTAAAATATCCGTTACATATATTATAATTCCAAATCTACCTTTCATAGGGTTTTCGAAATTCTTTAGCAAAAATTATTAGTAAATATTTTATTCATGAAATAAAATTTGCTTAGAGACAACTAGATCATGATCAAGATTCCATGGTCAACCATAATCAATAACATACTCAATCCTTCAATTCATCAAATCATCCAAGTCTTGCACATAGGCGTAGATCTAAATTTATTATTACATGATTTAACCTCTACTAGCATAAACATGATCATGGCTTCAAAATCTAATCATGCATATAAATCCTATTCACCCATGGTGACATAATCTCTAGCATGCTTCATCACAATACTACCTATGACATGCATCAAATCTCAACTCATCATTAAATCCACCAATATAATCCTTCCATGCATAAATCCCATCTCCTTCACAATCATACATATACTCATGCTTCAATCAACAACATCACATACACAAACCCATCGCCATTCATCAACCTAGAGACATGATTCTAAATTTTAAAAAGAGGATTGAAGGTACTTACTTGATTGATGAATGACCTGAAGATGTTTATAGAAGATATCAACTCCTAGATGGCTAATCTTGTTCAAGAAAGGTGGCGAAAGCATGGCCATAGAGGAAGAGACCATTCGGCCAAGGGAGGAAATTTCGGTCCGAGAGAGAGAGAGAGAGAGAGAGAGAGAGAGAGAAAGAAGAGACCATTAGCATGCTTATTCATATAGGTTTTCATTAGAGATTATGTTTGAAGAGGATGAAGTTGTTAGAATAAGTTTACCTTGAAGATGTTCTTGTTCTTCACAGAAATTTCTGCTTTTTTATCCAAAGTAGCAAGATGATTTGAGGAGTTTGATGTTAATAAGGGTGTTGATGAATGCACAGGAAGGAGTAGATCAAATCTGGAGATTTTTGTGAGGGTTTGAAGTGGTTTGGAGGGGTATTAGGTGTTGAGAAGGAGTAGGTGTTCTTGGTGTAGTGTGTGTGTGTTCTTGTTGCTTGAAGAAAAGAAAATCGAGAGAGGGAGAGATGGTTTGCAGCTACCGATTTTCAGTGGGAATAGGCCTGGCCGAATTCTAGTAGGGTTTAGGGATTTGATTCTCTGGTTTGGAAGGGAAACGAAAGGTTAGTTGTTACAATCCTTGAAAAATATTTTTAGGAAGAGAATTTGGAAACTAGATATTCTAAGAATATCTTGATTTTTCTGGACAGCTTGAAGTCTCCTATGGCCGACTGGATTGTGCAGCTTTTCTGGGGAGTTGAGGCTGGTTAAAGGAGGCTTGTGATGACCGAAACTAAGGTGCACAATGGTGGAGAAGATGTCTGATCAATTGAGCAAAATTTTATGGAAAGTTGTTAAACAAGATTGCTGAAATTTTGGAAAGTAATCAAGCTAAATTGCAGGGATTTGGTTGAGGGTTTTTCGGTCAGCCATGGAGGGAAAAATGGAGGTTTAAGGGAGGTCTTGACAGAAGTAGGTTGGGGTTTTCGGTTGGAACAAAATAGGAAACAAGCTGGACAAAAATTCTGCACAGAAATTTCGCTGTACAAGAATTTTCTGGCAGAATTTTCGTCTGCCATTTCCAGTAGATTTGCAGCGAGTTTTGAAGGGGATTTCAGGGGTATTCAAGGGTGGTTTCCAGTCTTCTTTATGGAGGAAAAATATGTCTAAGGTGCTGCACAAAATCTAGGAGAAAACAGCTTGGTTTGGAGCTCACAAAGCTGATTTTCGTACAGGAATTTTTCCTGCTTTGCTCCAGCTTGTGCAGTCCAAATTTGGACAAAAACTTTCAGGTTTCAAACTGATCCTAAGGACCATTTTTTTGGTAGCATTTGGGAGGGAATGTGAGCTAGAATTTTCGACCTTTTGAAGGTACAACAAGCTGAAAAATTTCAGCTCATTCCATGAAGATAGATGAACTAAGATAGAGGAAATATTTCAGCAAGCTTTCAAGAGGGATTTTCCTCTTGAATTTTCCCACAATTCATTTACATTTTCCAAACCATGAGAAGCCTTTTACTAGGACATTTTGATCCTAAAAGACCTTAGTCCTCAACTGAATTTCCTAGAAAGGAAAAGGATAGAACACCTTGATCAAATTAAGGAGTTGGAAATTAAGAAAAACTAAAGTCCAAGGGAGAATGAATTCCCTTTAGGCATTTCGCGAAGAACAAGAGCGTGAAGTGAGAATTCTCCTAACATGTCTCTCCTAGGACATTATCACCACATTGATCTAGGCCCTCATGGCTGAAACCATCCTTTTCCAAGCAAAATAAAATTTACTCAAGCTAAAGCTTCTATGATGAACTTTGAACCTTAGACCTCAAGAATTAATTCCAAGGCTCTAACCACTAAATCACAACAACTCTTGTTGCTATTTCTACAAGAAAAATTATTTCCTATTCAATCCACAAGCTATCTCCTTATTTTCACCTTGGGCAAAAATTACCATTTTGCCCCTCTCACACATCACTCACCAATAAGACTTCAAGATAATAAAAATCAAATTCAAAGCACATAGAAATCATATAAAAACATATTTAATCATGAAATAAAGCATGATATTCATGCCAACCCCCCTTACTCTAAGGTTGGTCTTGACTGGGGTTTCACACCTCCTAGTCCTCTTCCACATCAATAGCCTCTAAATCCAGTATCTCCTTCTCAAGTACCCCCGATACATCTCCATCGAATACCTCCTCATCATTCGTAGATAGTACTGCATCATCGGGGATGCTATTCTCCTCGTCATCATCATCCTAATGGCATGGCTCAACATCACCATCAATCTGGTTAGAGTCGTCACCTGCCTCCTCATGTGATGACGGTATCCTCTTGGGGGCAGGTTTTCTCTCCATACCCGAGCTCGCACTGGTCTATTTCTTCCTTTCATCACTGCGCTCGACTATTAGGCGCTTACCCTTATCACTCCTATCGGCCATACCTACACAATAAAGGGGTTCAAACAATTCCAATGACGATACCACAGTTCTACAAAACTAGGATCAGATACCAATTGTAACGCCCCTACTTAAGACAACAATGGAAGCATATCAACACCAGGTGTCTTGTCGTTCAGTTTCCCAGACAATGGGTCTTTATAACGGAAACAACAAAATAAATACATATATAAGGTCCAAACTCAACAATATCCCACACTGATAGCCACACATATGCATGCATCAGAGAATTTCATACATGTCACTCTATCTATAACATAATACAGTACATGACCAAAAGGAAAGCTGTCCAAACCTAAATTGCCAAGTCTGTGGTATCATCCTTCAATTCGTAAGTCTGTTCCGTTCTAGATCCTACAAAATGTAAGTTAAAAGACACATGTGAGTGATGAATTACCCAGTGAGTCCCGTGCATGTTAGTGCTTTATGAAAGAACAGGGTAAACTTGTCGAATAGCATATCACTAGTTCAATGGAAACAATTCCAAAACTCTCTAAAAAAGAGTTTTTCCAGAACTCAATCATTTTTGAAAAATTTTATTTCAGTATTAAAATATTGCCCCTAATTTCCAAATCACAAGCACTTCTCCAACAAAAAGTCGGCCTATATGCAAAGCTCATAAGGCTTTGCTTCGGTACCACGATCTTATTGTGTCAGGGACAATGCCTTATATCACTCAACCGTGCATTGCCGGATAAGTATACCAACTTGCACGTGTCATTGTACTGAGACCATAGCCACTAATACTCGACTTGTTCGTCACTGGATAAGCACACCAGCTTGCACGTTTCATCGTACTGAGACCGCAGCCTCCAATACTCAATATGTGTGTCGCTCGGAAATCTTTTACATGCTACTGTAAACCAAGGGTCCCAATCCTGACGTCAATCACCATCAAGGCAACAAGGGGTTAGAACAACGCCAGGTGTCTAGCCCAGCCCGTGAACAACACAAATCACAAAGTGCACACAAGGCACGACAGTTGCCAAGCTTTAGATGGCTAGCCAGGACGACTCATCTCAATGTCATGTCGCCTTGTTTAGAGTAAAATAATCCCTAGAACTGATCGGGTTACTTGGGGTTTCTATCTCTAATATTAGTTGTACTAAAATCAAAGTCCTTGCTGAGTACTCAACATCACCACTACCAACCCCTTTTGACTGATCATGTAAGATGGTTATCTGATCCTATACGATTTTCAATCAAAATATTTTTTGGACAAATAACACTTTTCAGAATTTGATCCCACTGACTCACAAGTTAGATCATCATTCACGTAGGCTCTGCAAAACCATCAATTCATACCATAGGCACTTTAGGCCAATACAATAATTTCTGAGATCAAAATGTCGTTTTTTAAAAGTCAATCTCATATCGAGAGATAATTTTTCAAAATTATGTTGAAACAAGATAAAGAGTTCTATTCACACATCAAAACATGTTTCCAAGAGTATTCGGGCCGTTTTCCCCGTACTCGATCACAAAAGTAATTTTTCAAGGGCATTCGGGTCATTTTACCCATACCCGATTCTAAAAGACTTTCAAAGGGTATTCAGGTCATTTTACCCTAACCCAATTTGAAAAGTATTCACAAGAATTTCAATAAGGATATTTCGATCATTACCGAATACCTAATTCTAAAAGTTTTCATAAGACATTCGAATAAGGACATCTGGATCATTTTCCAAATACCCGATTCCAAAAGGAACTCATTTCTAGAAATCCCGAATTCTAATCCCAAAAAGTGGATTAAATTCACAGTTTCCAAACACATTTTCATAAAATGTTCTAATAAGGGCATTCTAGTCATTTTATGAATACCCAATTCCAAAAATTACAATTTTTCGAAAATCTCAAGCATTAAATCTAAAAAAGACTAAATTCACAAAATTCATGCTTTAATCGTCCATTAAGGTTTCCAAGCCAAGTATGAAGTTCATTCAAGCCCAAAATAACGCAAAACAATTCTTACTCAAATAAACCTTAAATATCTTTAGGGATTTCCAAAATGGTATGAAACATAGCATTTCATGGAAAAACAAAGCACACTAGCTTTCAAAAGGTTTTGGTAATCTAATGGACTTACCTTGTGTCCTAAGTAACCCTTTCCGTTCACGGCCATTTAATCACCATCTCTATTGTTTTCGAAATTCCATTGGCTATTTATCGCTAAACATACAACAAACATTATTATCGGATCAATTCGTGTTCGGCTGAAAAATAGTCGATGGTTGGCTGACATCCAACACACGTTTAGCTGACGGGGCCGATGGTTAATGAAAAACGTTTAACCTTCGTTCATGTCATTTTTTTTGTCTTTTGTTTAATTTTTTCATTTATCCTTGTTCAACATCCTTTCTACCTTCATAAACAAGGGATTCACTTCATATTTCCGCAATTATTTCATCTAAAATCACACAATTAATCATTCTTAAGCTCAAGCACTTTCTAAGTAAAATTTTGGAATTTTGCTGCTTTGACATATGATTTTGTTTTGGGCATAACTTCAATTCAAAACTCTATTTTGGCTCTATGATATTCTAAAACGACCATAAGACTCTTAAATTGAATTCTGTATAAGCAATTTTTTTTTTTTCAAAATTCTAGTTCCCAAGGCACGAAACTTAGCAAAAACAGCCCTAGTAGTTTTACCTCAATTTCATTATTCATGTTTTCTTTTGTTCTCTTTTAATCTTTAACACCTTAGAATAATTAATTTATTCAATTCTACTTCAAATAATATTTAATTTTGAATTTCCAAATTTCCAATTGCTTACAAAAGCCACACTTATTGTACACAAATTCATCTTTTCTAATCAAAAGCTAATATAATCCATTTTTTTCAACCAAGTAAATTCCATTTTTACTCTACTTTGATCATCACCTATTCAACCAAAAATAAGCCTTCAAACCACCATAATTATTTAGTTCTTTCTCACACAAAACATCATTCAAAGGCCCTTAGGCAGCCGACACATATACAAGCATATATAAAGTTCATAGATAAAAGTTCACAAACCCTAGCTTTAATATGAAATCAATACATGAAAGTCATGTTTTTATGTTAAAATTCACATCATCATAATCATTATTCACCCAAAAACAACTTTACATCAAGCAAGGTAGGGTTTTACCTTGTATTGGAGGCCATTTGGTGTGATTTTGCTCCAAGAACACCAAAAGCACACACACTTCTTTCTTTCTCTCTCCTTTTTTCTTTTTCTCTTGGTTTTTCTCCCTCTTGGCTCATGGATTCTTGGCTATTTAATAGCCTTTCTTGACCGCCATTTAGTCATCCATTTCTTGTTGTGGTTAAATTGAATGGTGGATATACTTAGGTGTGTTCTAATGAAATTCTTACACACCAACCATTTTTATTTCCTCCACAAAAATTCCCTTATTTCTTCTTGCATGGCTGCCAAAAATCTTGGCCAATTTTAGGCCATTCATTCATCTTCTCTTGGTCCAAATATTAGCCAATTATATTGCTCAAGACCTTAATCAAATGGGCCCACGAGTGATGTGTTTCAATCACAAAATTACACACCAATCTTCATTTATTTTGCAATCCTTTACTTCCACGTGTCTTGCATGAACTGTTCATGAAACCTCTCTTAAATTAACACATGTCCTTGGGCTACCACTCACAAAATTCCACTCACAACATTTTTAACTGCGATTTCCTATTTTCTTTAGAAATTATCAAAATCGGGTCCATAATGGAAAAATATTTTATTTCACCATTCAACTCCAAAAATTCTACTAAATCCATTGGTAACACTTAAATTCTTCAATTCATTTTCTATTTGGTCAAATTTAAAATCAAAGTCACGGGCGCACTTAAAATGACGAAAGTGCCCCTAATACCTCAGGTAGCATAATTTATACCAAAACATGCATTTCATCTCACTGACCAATTTATCTTTTTAGAGTACCCTTAAATTCTTATTTATTTAATAATAATATCCTTCCAAAAATTTAGGGTCCGAGTAGAACAAATCCAATAATTATATTCAAGTCCCGACAAAAATTATTCCACCAAAATATTCGTCTCGTTACACTAATCAACTTTTGTTTTGGACATCGATACAAATTCTCATCCTATTACAAATAGTAGCCAATCAAAAGTAAAATGGTGGGGTATTACAGTTAAAGTAAGTCTTTTAGTAGGAGACCACCTCCAGAAGATAAGCATTGCTTGACGAGGCAATCGTGCTGGTTAGTCAGGCCGGTATGTACTAGCAACTCAGTCTATGTGGACTGTTTCTTTTTCTGAATGGACAACCGATAAGTTAGGGTGTAGAGATGGAGGAGTATCTCATCTAGTGGTCCGTTATTTAGGGTTTCACAATACGTGGTCATAGTGCTGGATTTTATGGCCATAGCTATGATGCAGGGTTTCATAGACGCTTATATTTGAGTGGTTTATTTTTTTACTGTTAGTGTTATGCCCTTGAGGCAATCACTTGTATAATTTATTTTTCACATTTATTAATTAATAAAAAGTAATCTTTATCTTATCAGTTTGTTTCATTTATACTTCATGTGTATAAAATTGTTAGATAAAGTCTGAAGCACAAAGTACAGTGTTAAGGAAATTATGATAAAGATCATAATATTAGATTCCTACTACATGTTAGGCCCTAAATTAATCATATATTTTCTAGCTATTTGAGGCCATTTTGTGATACATTTTGTGCAATAACTGGTCATATTCCTTCATATTTGAGATTTTACCCTTGGAAATGTATTTTGTGCATTATTTCAGATTTGAAGGGTAAAATAAGGTAAAATAATCGCTAAACAGACTAGAGGCAACGCCGGCCACGTGCTATTGGCACGTACTTCAAGACTATGAAAATTGACAAAACAAGGGCTGAACAGAACACAGCCGGCGTTGGATAGGAGCCTAGAGATGGCGCCAGCTGCGACCGGGAAGAGCTTGGCACAAAAAATGAGAAAAATCAGCGAATAGACAGAGAGACAAATGCAACTAGCGTCGACCCTAGGCAGGACAGGTAGCACCGACTGTACACTGGTATAGAGGTGGTGCTTCGATTATCATGCGCATTTTTGGTAATTTTCAGAGTTTTGGTATTTGCCTACTTTTATTCGGCCAGAAACCCTAGAGGGACGAATTTAGGCACTTCTAAAGCTTATAAATAGAGGAAAAACACAAGTCAAAGGGGGAATTCAAGGAGCAAAACACAAATCACCCAAGTTTAAGGAGGAATTCATCAAATCAAGGAGGATTGTACAAGAGAATCTGAAAGAAGAAGAAGGATGCTTGTCTATGAGTGCTTTCTTTTAACTTTGTTTTCTTTTCTTGAACATTGATGTATTAATTATTTTATTGTATTTTGACATTGTTTTCGGTATTCATGATTTTTAGAGTTACTTTGATCTTTTGATTAATTTATTGTTATTCTTGGTATGTAATTACATACACTAATTACGAGATTAATTTGTTGTTTTCTTTCTATTAACATGCTTGGAAAAAGGGTTGATGGTGGTCTTAATTCATTAATTTCATATTTCTTATCTATTAACTTGCTTGGAAAAGGGTTTAATTGCTAAGAATTGGGTGATTAAATATTAATTGATGTCTGCCAGGATATGGATTCATTGGTTAATTTCATGTTTTAAGTTTGCCAAGATATGGGGATTTAATCGAGGATTGTGTTTAAGGCATCTTTTGGGTGAATTAGTTGAGACAGAATATGTGATGCTAATTTGTCTAGAAGATAGTGATTTCATGGATTGGAAAAGAAGTGAATATATCTTAGTCCTTTATGATGCCAAGAGAATGATTAGTTATGATAATGATTGTGTTTAATGCATCAGTGGCAGTTTTGGAAGCTAAGGTGGAAGCTTTAACTCAAAAGATGGAATAAATGGTAATGCCTGGAGGCCAAGTGTTAAATGTAAGTTGTGATTTCTGCGGAGAAGGGCACCCAAATCATGAGTGCTAAAATATGGGTTCACTCCAAGAAACCACGGAACAAGCAGCCTTTGCAGGTAATGGTCGTCCAAGTAACAATCCCTATAGCTCTACTTACAATCCAGGTTGAAGAAATCACCCTAATTTCTCTTGGAGCAATGCAAACCAACCTAGGCAGGGCTCTTTCAACTTTGGGGGAAATCAAAGGAACAAACCTCATTTGAACAATAATTTAGCACCTTCCAAGCCACCATTGGAATGGAGACTAAGTTCCAAGGGGTTGATGCTACAACTGAAGGCCTAGAAAGGGAAAACACAGAGCATGCAGTGGAAGTGAAGATCGAAACAATTAGAAAAACTGGAGAACAAGGGAACTCCCAAACAAAGCCGGCGCCGGCTCCAGTAGCCCCAGCCAGTGCCAGTTGCGTTCTGTCTAGATTTCGATGGGAAAAAATTCTAACCTTTTCTCCTTGTTCTCAAAGTTAGCTAGACCAGAATAAGTGGAACTGTGGTAGATGTGCTGATGGAAACCTCTGGTGCGATTCGTGCAAGTCTCCTACTCCGTCTTTGCATGTATGTGAACACCAACCTCTCGATCTTCCAGTATATGGCCTACCTAATTCAGTTTGGTGAATAACTCACAGACTAAGGAACTTTTCTTGGAGAGAGTGTGAGAGAGGCGTCTCTTTTTTCACAGAGAAGAAGCCGTGAAAAAAAAAATAACCTTGTAGTCAATTCTCCTATTTAACCTAAATAAAACCCTAGGTTAAACTGGACTGGCCCATTGGACTCTTAGTTTAGCCTTTTAGACTAAATTAATTGTTCTAATTAGAACTAAATAAATGGCCCAACAAATAATTAATTTCCCAGCCCAAATAAACTAGTCCAATTAACAAGCCTATATTAGTTTAGTCCCAAGTTAATTTTTAATTATTCAAACTGGGCTAAAAGCCTGAACAATTAATTAACCCACCAAACTAATTTAATTAATTCTCTCTCTCCATAGACTTTATTTTATTTTTGCCCAATAATTAAATCAGACTACTTAAATTGTAATACCCCGGCCAAAATTACCTTTGACCTATGGGGGAAAAGTCATGCATTGCATAGCATTTTTCATTTCATGTGATATCTTAAAATTATTTTTGTATGGGTGCATGTGATTTTCAAGGTTGCTCTTGCATTAATTTATTTAATGAAAAATAGTTTTGTTGTTTGCATTATTTTGAGAATCGTTTAGGTAAAAATTAGTAGAGGAGATAGAGGGATAAGAAGTAGGGTGAAAGGAATTTCTTAGAGATATATTAACACCGGAGATGATTTGGATTAATGGTTAGGGTTGGTAATTATCCCTTGGTGACTAGAGTTCAAATCTTACCTCTTGCGAATCTTAGCTTCCTTTTTGAATTCTTTTCCTAGAGATTCTTCATTCTTTGGCCGAAAACCCTAGGTACTCTTTAGGAATTTCAGCGGCCATTTTCTTAGGAGATAAATCTCCATATTTATTTTCCAAACTCAAGGATTTTTTATAAAGATGGAGACTAATTTTATTCTAGCTATTATTCCTATAATTTTCGAAAATCCTAGCCAAGAACAATTAAATTCCAGCTTGTATTCAATTAATCAGATTTTATGTTAGCTAGCTTGAATTAAATCTATTATTTTCCTAGCAATATACTATGTTGATTTTGAAAATAAAACCCTAGCAAAAAATGTGGAAATTTTCCAGCTTTGTACCGCCACCTTTAGAGCACTCCTAGCTCAACTCAAACTCTTCCAAGACTAGGGAATCTTATCCTAAATCCTCTTGCAAATCAGATTTTATTCTATTCCTAAACAAATAAGGTTGTTCTCCTTTTTTCGTGCAAATTTCGATCAGCCTTGTGCATGCATATGCTGCACGAAAATCCTACACTCCTAAGGATATCCAAACTCTTCTAAACCTAGCTCAAGTTATCTAGAACACCTCTAATCAATTCAGATTATTTTAGCTATACAAATCAGATTTTTATTCCCTTCTTTTTCCAGAATATTGGCCAGCTTGTACCCAGAATTTCAGCCAGCTTGCACACAGAATTTCGGTCAGCTTGCACACACCATATCACACGAAAATATGCACTCCAAAACATACCAAAACTCTTTGTTGATTTAGCCAAATTAAAGCTCCTAAAACTCTCAGTTTTCCTCTCAGATTTGCGTAAAAAACAGCAGCCAAAATCAGTCCAGAATTTCTCTCTTTTGCTCACAGTTTTCATACAGCAAAAACATCCACCTTGCACAGAATTTTTGGTTGTCAAAACCTGCACAAACTCTTTCACGTTTTGGTCAAAAACCTGAACACACATAACCCTTCCCTTGTGAACTATTTCGGCCAGCCTAGGAGAACAATTCCAGATTGTTTTTCTCCTCTTAACCTCTCTTAATTTTGGCCGGCAATTAGGTACAGCAAGCTACCTGTTTTTTGCCATTGCCGCCCAAGAAGTTTAGAACCATTAGGAGACCTTTCTAGCATCAACTTCTAAACCCTAAATCAAACTCACCTAAACCTAAACCAATGTAGCTGACTATTCCTTCCTTACTGCACAAAAATTCCAACAAACTCTCCCCTGCAATTTTCGAAAAACACAAGAGCAATCACTAGCAAAAATCAAACACACCTTAAGGTAAGCAAAAATCCTCTCAACCTCTCGATTCCTTTCTCCCAATAATTCTTCTCTTTTTCTTCCCTTGAAACACGCCATATAAGGGCTGATCTCACCTTTCTTTCCTAACGTTCGGTCAAGAGGAATAAAGAAGGTAGCTTTTCTCTTCTTCTCAAGCGTACTCGGGACGATGACCATAGGAGCATCTTGATCTTGTTAATCCAGTGGTTGTTAGGTAAAGGAATTCTTACCTTGATGAATGAAATTAAGGTTTAATGTGATTGATGATGTCTATGGTGGTATAATAGCATGCTGAACGGGCTTAGTTGGGATAGATGAATATCTTAAGGCGAGTAATGTGTTAAGCATGTTCAATAGATAGCGATGCTATGGTTGATGTGATAATGATGGATGTGAATTGTAATGGTTAAGTCAAGACCTTTTTGATATATTGCTCATGTCTTTGATGGATACATGCTCATGATATATTTATTTCATGGAAGGGGTGATTTATTGAATATAGTTGATAAGTCATGATTTGTTTATGTGAATAAGTGGGTTTATATTCATGCTTGAGATGATTGAGATCCTGATCATGATATTATGTGATTCTAGATCAGGAGGTTATTTGAAGAAAGCAAGTAGTTGATTTCATCTTGTTTATCTGAAGCGAACCACGTAAGTCCTTGCATAAAACTCTTTTGTTAAATGCTTGTGGTGGCAAGTTGAATGTTGTAAAGCTTTGTAAAGCTATTGTTGATCTATGATTATTTAGGATGTAAACTTGGATGTGTATTCTCTAAATGGTTTTGTCAAACTAACACCTTTATCGAGAACTATTCTTTTTCTTAAACATTTTAGAAAACTTTTTTAAGGAAAATCACGTTTTACAAAGCCGAGGTATGGAATCATTGTGAATTAGGAATTGACGGATATATTCGTTGAGTACACAATAAGGGTAGGCTAACAATACTAGTCTTGGAGGGCTTGAGTGAGTCTTCTGGTAGGTGGCCGCCTCCAGAAAATAAGCTCTGCTTGAAAGGGCAACAGTATTGGTTGGTCAGGCCGGTCCGAGCTAGCATTTTTACCTGGTAAGGTATTATTTTCCCAGCATGGACACCCGATGGTTTTGTTTGGTGTAGAGATGGAGGAGTATCTCACCTGGTGGGCTGTACACCCACCCTTGATCAGAACGCCCAAAATATGGTAATCTAATCCTGTCATGGTGCACAAAGTGTGGTGCTTTGACCATTCTCTTATCATGGAAGCCCAAAGTGTGTCGCCATGACTGTTTTTGTCGAGTGGATGATTTATTTTGTACAATGTGTGACAATGAGAAAAATCTACTCCTTGCAAAGAGAAATTATTTCTGAGTTGCTAAATATTCCTGCAAATGTTTTCAGTTATGCATACACAAACTGTTTAAAGTACCATGTGCATACACAGGACTTACTGAGATGTTAATCTCACACTGTTTTATATCATGTTTTCAGGAGATTGATACTGCTGAGCTAGCGGGAGGTCTAGTAGTTGGAGTTTTGTTGCTTTATTTATGTTTTGAGAGACAGATATTCATTTATGTACCTTTACTGATGTATGCACATGTTTAAACTTTCGCAAGGTTAATTCTAATGTAATGAAAGTTTCCTTTATTTATCTAAGTTTGACATTTTGAGTTTGACTTTATCTTATGTACATCATTTTAAAGACCCCTTGTCCTCAAGACGGGGCGACATCCCCGCCCTTTTTAGGGTACGTAATAGGGGGTGTTACATAAATCAAATAAATTTAATTTAATTTAATTCAAGACCAATTCCTTAGCTTGTATTTAAATAGGACTCACGGTCTATACTGGGGACCAAAAGACACACCGCATTGGCTACTAAAATGACCAAAATACCCTTGTCATATAAATAGCTATATTTTACATTTTAAATATTTTTTAATATCACCATAAGGAAATATAAACCCTAAGTACAATGTTGCGTTAGCAAAGTCTCCGACCAACAAGTGTAATGACTAAAATAAACCTCTATACATCGCCGTAGATTTTAAGAGGAATAAGTGTACTAACACCTCTCTAAATGATATCTATCATACTTAGGTTTTTAGTCCAATGATCCACGATTTCCTGGATTATTTTCGCTTTCCAAGGGAGCTACCCTAAAGCAAACATCCAAGTCATGTTTCCCAACGGCCTGGATATTTAGATCATTTACACAACCACAAGGGGTAATATAGTATAGAAACTATCTTGTACAAGTCTGTCTTAACTAACTAGTCACACATACCCAACATCCATGTATATTGGCTCTACGATAGAACCTCAACTATAGAATATCAAAGTACATGCTTCCAGTTTCATCAGACCACTAACTCATACTTAAACCGTGGAGTACTAGTCCACGCTGTAGCAGTAATAGTCTAGGTTTCTACCATATAGTACTTTTAAGAAACCACTACTATAGGTTCTATTCCATATATTCGAAATACACTTATGTCATGAAATGAGTGGACTATTTATTGGCTAAAGGTAAGCGATTCTTCATTTGGAATTCATAACATAATAACCTAAATATGACGAGATTCCCATTCTCAACAATCGGTTAAGAACGAACGTTTATGTGTTAAGTAACCCGTGATCCATACCTTACTGTGAAAGATTTCCATTCACATAGACCACTTATTTAAACAGAATGGGTCTTTTTCAAACGTATTTGTGCACAAATAAAATGTAAATTCACAAATAATTTCTAAAAATAAATTCTTTATATTAAAACATTCAATGTTTAATCAGAAACCTAGTCTAAGAGGGCATATTTTCCAAAAATCTCCCACTTGCACTCTAAGACTATGTAAGTCCGTAAGTGCCCACCCCTATGGCGTCTAAGTGTCTCTTGAAGACTCTCTCAGCTAAAGGCTTGGTGAATGGATTAGCTACATTGTTCTCGGAGGCTTTCTGTTCTATCACGACTTTCCGTCTCTAGATGAAATCTTGGATCAGGTGGTACTTCCTCTCGATGTGCTTCCTTTTCTTGTGTTTCATGGGTTCTTTAGATTGTGATACTGCTCCAGTGTTGCCGCAATACATCACAATCGGCCTGTCCATCTGTAGCATGACTCCAAGTTCTGAAAGGAACTTTCGGAGCCATACTATTTCCTTAGATGCCTTCGAAGCTGTCACATACTCAGTTTCCATGGTCGAGTCAGTAATGCAAGATTTCTTGATACTCCTCCAAGAAATGGCTCCTCCAAATAAGGTGAAGATATATCTACTAGTGGATTTTCTCTCATCCTTATCTACTTGGAAGTCTGAATCTGTGTATCCTATAAGAACCAAGTCATCAGCCCAGTACACTAGCATATAATCTCTCGTTCCCTTGAGGTACTTGAGAATATGCTTTATAGCTTGCCAATGAATCTCCCAAGGGTTTGACTGATATTTGCTAACCAAGCCTACGACAAAGTAGATATCTGGCCTAGTACACAGCATGGCGTACATGAGACTTCCCACAGTCAAAGCATAGGCAATCCTACTCATTCTATCATTTTCTTCTTGAGACCTAGGATAGTCTCTTGAAGAAAATGACAACCTATGTCTGCAAGGAATTAGAGCTCCCTTGCATGAGTCCATGCTATATTTGGCCAGCATCTTGTCAATGTATGCCTTTGGGATAATCCTAACGTTCTCTGCTTCCTATTTCTAAAAAGTCTAACCCCAAGAATGTAGCTAGCTTCTCTCAAGTCATTCATACTGAATTGACTAGACAACTAAACCTTTGTTGATGACAATGACCCTATATCATTTTCAATGTGTAAAATGGCATCCACATATAAGACAAGAAAAACCACATTAATACCTTCAAGTTTCCTGTACAGGCATGGTTCATCCTCGTTCTAAGTAAAACCATAAGATTTTACAGTCTCGTTAAAATGAATATTCCATGATCTCAATGCCTGCTTAAGTCCATAAATGGACTTTTTAAGCTTGCAAACTATATGTTCTTGGCCTTCATCCATAAAGTTTTCCGGTTGGGATATATAGATGTCTTCACTAAGATGGCCATTTAAAAATACCATCTTGACATCCATTTGCCATATCTCGCAGTCATAATAACATGTGATGGCAAGGAGGATACGGATGGACTTAAGCATAGCTACCACGGAAAAAAGTCTCCTCATAATCGATTCCCTCTTTCTGAGTATACCCTTTCACTACAAGCTTAGCTTTGAAGGTTTCCACCTTCCCATCTACTCGCCTCTTTCTCTTGTATACCCAATTTCACATAATGGGTTTTATCCCTTTAGGTGAAGCTACAAGATCCCAAACCTGATTGAAGTACATAGACTCAATCTCGGCTTTCATTACTTCATGTCATAGATTTACATCAGCATCAGCAGTAGCCTCCTCGTATCTAGTGGGGTCTTGTTCCTAATGGTCGGAGACTAGCTCGAAAGCTTCTTCAATCCATCTCTCCAGAACCTTAGATACTCTCCTACTACGACGAGACTCCATTTGTACAAGCTCTTGAGGTTGTGCCTCTTCTTATTCCACAATCGGGTCAGGAGAAGTTGATTCTAACGACAACTTCTCCTCAAGTTCCAGCCAAGTTGAACCTTTAGTGGAGGTACTTTGATCATCCTCTAAGTATCTAGCATTGGTACTAACCAGTATTTTCTGCTTCTTAGGATGATAAAAGTAACCACTATTTGTCCTTTTTAGATACCCAACAAAATAGCATAATTCTGATCTTAGTTCCAACTTGTCTCCCTTGACCAGTACATAAGCTGGACAACCCCATATCCTCAGATGATTCAGACTTGGCTTACGCCCAGTCCACATCTCATAGGGATTCTTAGGTACTGACTTGAAAGGCACCATGTTTAGAATATATGTCACTGTTTCTAGGGCATATCCCCAAAAAGACACTGGAAGAGTAGCATGAGACATCATGGTTAGGACCATTTCCATTAATGTCCTGTTCCTTCTCTCAGCTACTCTATTCTGCTGGGGTGTCCCCGGCACAGAGAGCTGGGATACTATCCCATGATGTACCATGTAGTCCTTGAATTCACCCAGGAGGTGCTCTCCACCACGATCCGATCGTAAAGTCTTGATCAATTTACCTGTCCGACGCTCCACTTCAGCCTTAAACTCTTTGAACTTGTCAAAAGAGTCAGACTTGCGTCTCATCAGGTAAATGTAACCAAACCTTGTACAATCATTCGTAAAAGTGATGAAGTACTCAAAACCCCCTCTAGCTGGTGATGTGTATATTATTTGGGTATAAAAATCATACAAAAATAAGCACATTCCAAATCAAGTTTAAATTAAAACGTTAACCCTAAATTATACATATGAGTAAGCGTACTCATCATTAACATAGTATAGGGTTCAAACGAGTGTCGATCCTCAAGAACAAGTAGACATTAATCACCCTTCTTTCATTGTTTCACAAATTCTATAAAGTGAAAAAGAAATAAAATAAAATAATAGAAAATAAAAACAAAAATATATACATGTCAACGATGGAGAAGTATGTAACTTAAACCATTATTTTGACATACATGACCTTAAAGTACCTAATCATTATCATAATTAATTATTCTCTCAGCATCATGAAGGATTAAGATAAATTCACTTCTTTGGTCAATCCATGAAATCACTATCTTCTCGATAAATTAAAATCACTTGGTCTCGTCTCAACTAATTCATCCAAAAGATGCATTAAATACAATCCTTAATCAAATTCCCTTGGTCTCAGTGAATTTAAAACATGAAATTAATCAATGAACCCATGGTCTCGGAAGACATCAATGAACCTTTAATTACTAGTTCTAAGCAATTAACCCCCTTGGTTCAGTAAGTTAATAGCCAACAGATATGAAATCAATGACTTGAAACCACCATCAACCCCCTTGGTCCAGTAAGCTAATGGAGAGAAACAACCAACTAATCTCGTAATAAGTACAAATAATCAAATACCAAGAATAATAATCAATTAGTCAAAAGGTCAAATAACTCTAAAAATTATGAATATCTAAAACAATGTTAATTTACAATAAAACAATTAACACATCATTGTCCAAGAAAAAGAAAACAAAGTAAAAGAAAACACTCATAGACAAGCCTTATTCCTCTTCCTTTGAAGACCTTCTTGTACAATCCTCATTGAATTGAAGAATTCCTCCTTTGATTTGAGTGATTTTCTATGATGATCAATGAATTCTCCTTTTTTCCCTTGTGTTTTCCATCTATTTATAGGCTTAAGAAGTGCCTAAACTCGTTGATGTAGTGTTCTTGGCTTAGTAGAAGTAGGAAGTTACTAAAACTCCACAGATTACCAAAAATCGCGTAGAAAAATCAAAGCACCGCCTTAACTGAATAGCACAGTCAGCGCCACCTTGGCTATTGGAGCCGGCACCGGTTGTGTTCTATTTTTTCAATTGTTCGTCGAATTTTTCTTGATTTCAGCACCATGTTATCCATAATGCAGTCAGCGCCGCCTTGGCTACTGTAGCCGCTGTCGGTTCTATTCTGTTCTGGTTTCATTTCAATAAATTTTCATTACTTCGAAGTTCGTGTCATCAGCACACGGCCGGTGCCGGTTCCTCTGTCCTGGCCGATGCTGCCTCTAGTCTGTTTTGCGACGTTTTTACCTCGTTTTACCCTTAAAATTTGAAATAATGAACAAAATAACTTTCCAAGGGTAAAATCTCAAATATGAAGGAATATAGCTAGTTATTAAACAAAATGTATCATAAAAGAGCCTCAAATAGCTAGAAAAAAAATGACTAATTTAGCCCCTATCATATTCCCCCACACTTCGCTCTTTGCTTGTCCTCAAGCAAAGTATCAAAGACAAGTAGGAAAACACAAGGTTTAACAATCACTCAATTAATTTCAAAACAATATCTTCAATGCTTCTTTCATTCAAGAACATAAAACACATGCTACTACATTTTTCACAACAAATGCAAGACTTGTGTAAGTGAATAATGACTTAGTAGAACCATCCTAATACTTAGCAATATTCTCAAGCCATTGGAAAGAATTTAGTTCAAAAAGATTATGCATTCCATAAGCTTACTTTTCATAACTCTCTCCACTAATATGAGACATATCATGATTCTACTTAGATCAAGTAGGACTTTTAAGCTTGCAATGTAAGGCTAAAAGCTTGTAATGTAGTTTATCAAACGAAAGATATAGGAGATTCAAATGTCAAAGAAGCTGAGAGTTCACAAGAAAAGGATAAACAAAATGTATCAATAATTTCCAACTCTTCTTGCTCTCCTCTTCCCAGATAAATCAAAACCACAACCTTATTTAGCAATTCTAGTGCAACTCAAGCAAATCCTGTATTTTTCTCTTTTTCTTGTCCCTTTTCATCAACCCTTCTCTATTTTCTTTTCCCAAGATTACTCAAATTTTCAGCAATGGTGTTAAGGATTTGATATGAACTGCACTTTTACAACTCAATTACCTTTCTTTTTGTGATCTTTCTTTTCACTCTTCTTTTGTCTTCACTGCTGCTATTCTTTTCTTTCTCAGTTTCTTTCTTTTCATCTTTTCTAGTAGCTTTGCCTTTTCTTTTCTTGTTTTCAATCTCCCTTTTCTCTTTCTTCTTTTTCTTTTCTCTTTTTAGCTCAACTCAGTATTGATACATGACTGAAAGTAACGAGTCATGATCTTTCTCCACGTACTCTCCCTTAACATTCTCGTACATATACTTTTGTCCATCGAGAGCATAAAGAAATGGAAAATTATTCAAACTCTAAAAAATAAGAAATTGACAAAGAAAGAAATCAAGTATGATAATGGGTTTTAAAGAAAGAAATCAACAATTTAGACTCAAAATATGCACTAGGGATAATATAAAAACAGGTAGGCTTGAAAAGTTCAAACTATCCAAAGAAGACCTATTACCGTCATCCCTACGTTAAATCATGTCTGTCTTTCTTATTTCTCCTCCAGAGGTATTCAAGTAAGTTCTAGAATGCTCCATGAATTTTAGTAGAAAACTAGGTTTAAGAATAATGTAAAGCATTTGATCAAGAACTACTTCGTCCAAGTGAGTGCAAAAAGTCATACATAAGCCATAAATGATCTAGAACATATGTTCTATAATCCATCATAAAGATATGTATTAAAAATATAGCTTGAAATCTAAAAGAAAATCAGAAAAAAAGTTTGAAAATTTTGCTCACAAGAAGGATAAGGTATATGCATAGAAGAATTTTCAATCAAATCACTCCCCCACACTTAAATTGGACATTGTCCTCAAAGGCCAAATAAAAAGAAAAAGAATTAAAAAATGCTATAGGACCAAAAATATACAAGAGAAGAGATAAGAAAGTCAATACTTCCATAGATGGTGTAATGCGCTGTACAAGAGCTGAATGCTTGAAGAACGAAGCATTGGCAAAGTACCTAAAAAAAGAAAAATACAAAAGAGCACACCAAAGCATAAAAATTAGAAAAGAAAAATAAATCAAAAACAAAAGAAAAAGTATATTGAAAAACCAAAAAGTTCTATGTGGTGGCGTCGAAAAGCATTTCCACTTGCTCGGGGTTTGGAAGACTGTCACCCACATAGCGTTTCACCTAATTGCTATTGACTTTGAAAGTGCCCCGAGTAGGGTGAGTAAGTTCGAGGGTGCCAAAAGGGCCGATCTTACATACCATGAATGGTCCCAACCACCTGGATTTCAACTTACCGGGAAAAATTTTTAAGCGAGAATTAAATAGCAACATTTGCTCGCTTTTTTCAAATTTATGTTGGTAAGTGATATGCTTATCGTACCATATTTTGACCTTTTCCTTGTACCACATGGAGTGATCATACGCACCCTCCCACAATTCCTCCAAAGCTATGAGTTGGAGAAACCTTGACTTTCCAACAGCCTCAAGATCCATGTTAACAAGCTTAATGGCCCAATAGGCTTTATGCTCAATTTCAACAGGTAAATGACAAGCTTTTCCACGGACTAACCGAAAAGGAGTTGTGCCAATGGGGGTCTTAAAAGCTGTCCTGTACTCCCAAAGAGTGTTATCTAATTTTAGACTCCAATCCTGCCGAGTATGGCTAACAGTCTTTTCCAAGATTTTTTTAATTTCCCTATTAACCACTTCGACCTGACCACTCATTTGGGGATGATATGAGGTGGCATACTTATGGTGCACTCCTAAATGTTTGAGCACTTTGTCCAATTGAGTATTACAAAAATGAGTACCCCTATCACTAATGAGAACCTTAGGTACACCAAAACGGGTGAACAGTTTTTTCAGGAATTTTACCACTACCTTTTTATCATTAGTTGGTAAAACTTCAACTTCTACCCATTTAGAAACATAGTCTACTGCTACCAAAATGTATTTATTACCCAAGGAGCTAGGAAAAGGTCCCATGAAGTCTATTCCCCAACAATCAAATACTTCACAAGCTTGAAAAATATGTAAAGGCCGTTCATTCAATGTAGAAATATTACTTGTGCGTTGACACCTATCACAACTTTGAACAAACCTGTGGGCATCTTTGAACAATGTGGGCTAATAGAATCCAGACTCAAGCACCTTTCGTGCAGTGTTGTGAGCTTGGCTGTGGCCTTTAGCAAGTCCTTCATGACAATGTCTTAGAACATCTTCGCCTTCCTTAGAGTCCACACATCTTCGAATGATTTGGTCCGCACAACACTTAAATAAATATGGATCTTCCCAAAAGTAATGTCTTACTTCGGAGAGTAATTTCTTCTTTTGTTGCATTGTAAGATCTTGTGGAACAATTCCGGAAACCAAGTAATTAGAAAAATTAGCAAACCAAGGGGTGCTTGGAATCTCACCTTCTATGAGCAAGAGTTGCTCTTCCAGAAAGGCGTCATCGATGTCCTCTTCTATCAAGGATTCCAAATTTAGATTATCCAATCTTGATAGGTGATCCGCAGCCAAGTTTTTCGTACTCTTTTTGTCCCTGATCTCCAAATCAAATTCCTACAATAATAGAACACATCTTATCAATCTTGGTTTGACATCATGTTTGGTTAGTAGGTACTTCAGGGCTGAATGGTCTATATAAACAATGACTTTGGACAAAATAAGATAAGAACGAAATTTATCAAAGGTAAACACTATGGCAAGCAATTCTTTCTCCGTTGTGGTGTAGTTTTCCTGTGAATCCGTTAAAGTCTTGCTTGCATAGTATATAGGTTGGAAGTTCTTATCCTGCCTTTGTCCTAGTACTGCACCAACGACAAAATCACTTACATCACGTATTAGTTCAAAGCGAAGAGACCAATCAGATGCAATTAAAATAGGTGAATTAATCAACTTCTCTTTAAGTATGGTAAAAGCGTTGAGACATTGCTCATCAAAATTAAACACCACATCCTTTTCAAGTAAAGAGGTAAGAGGTTTTGAAATTTTTGAGAAGTCTAAGATGAACCTCCAGTAGAAACCTGCATGACCAAGAAAGCTCCTTATAGTTTTTACCGAAGTAGGGGGGAGGCAGCTTCTCAATTGCTTCAATTTTGGCCTTATCTACTTCTATACCTTTTCTTGAAATTTTATGTCCTAACAGAATACCTTCTTGCACCATAAAGTGGCATTTTTCCCAGTTAAGCATAAGGTTAGTCTCTTCACATCTTGCGAGTGCTTTTTCAAGAATAGATAAACACACATCAAACAAATCACCAAAAACTGAGAAATCATCTATAAATACCTCCATGATGTCCCCCACGAGTCCTTCAAATATAGCTGTCATGCACCTTTGGAATGTTCCGGGACCATTGTAAAGACCAAACGGCATCCGACGATATGTAAAAGTACTATATGGACACATAAAAGTGGTTTTTTCTTGGTCCTCAAGAGCTATGAGAATTTCTAGATAGCCAAAAAATCCATCCAAGAAACAATAATACTCATGCTCGGCTAACCTTTCCAATATTTGGTCAATAAAAGGGAGAGGAAAGTGATCTTTCCTAGTGGCTTTGTTTAGCATCCTATAATCTATGCAAAACCTCTAACCTGTGACCAATCTCATAGGGACTAGCTCATTTTTATCATTGGGACTTACTGTCATTCCACCCTTCTTTGGTACCATTTGAGTAGGATTCACCCAAACATTATCAGAAATAGGGTAAATGATGCCTGAATCTAAGAGCTTAACCACCTCACCTTTTACCACTTCGCTTATATGCGGGTTCAACCTACGTTGGGGTTGCACTACAGGTTTTGCACCTTCTTCCATCAAGATCTTGTACGTGCAAAAGGACGGACTGATGCCCTTCATATCAGTGATCTTCCAAGCTATAACTCACTTATATTTTCCCAACATACTTACCAATTTGATCTTTTGTTCGGCAATGAGATTTTTGGCAATAATCACAAGCAATTTCTATCCTTTAGATAAGAACACATATTCCAAATGCTCAAGTAGGTCTTTGAGGTCCAATTCGAGAGGCTCTTCTATGGATGATTTCATTCTCCCTAAACTGTTTTTCTCAATTTCTAACTTCTTCATCCCATCCTCATTGTGAAAATCCTCCGAATATGCCCTTGATGTTTCTATCAACTCCTTCTCATTAGATTCTTGCATCAACGCAAAAATAGGTTCATCAAGAATATCAACTCTTAAGCAGGAATCACCAAAAGACAAAGGGTGTTGCATGCTCTTGTGGATTTGAATAACTACTTCCTCATCCCCAACCCTAAGTGTCAACCTCCCCCTATGAACATCAATTGATGCTTTTGTTGTAGCTAGGAAAGGTCTACCTAGGATTAAAGGGACTTTAGAATTTTCATCCATGCCAAAAATAACAAAATCCACTGGGAATATGAATTTTTCCATTTTTACCAACACATCTTTTATTATACCCCACGGATATTTGATAGATCTATCCACGAGTTGAATGCTCATCCTAGTGGGTTGTAGTTCTCTTAGGCCTAACTTTTTAAATGTTTTATTTATATGGCAATAAATTAATTCTAACACCTAGGTCAGCTAATGCATTACATACATGAAGAGTGCCAATTAAACATGGGATAGAAAAACTCCCTAGATCATTTTCTTTATGTAGCAAATTTGGTTGGTCCTGCAAGATGGCTGAGCATTATTCGTTGAGGACCACTATGGACAACTCTTCCAATCGCTTTTTGTTGATGAGCATGCTTTTCAGAAACTTGGCATATTTGAGCATGTAAATTAAAGCTTCACTGAGTCGGATGTTTATGTGCAGTTGTTTAAATATCTCAAGGAATTTGTCGAATTGAGAATCTTTTCAAGCTTTGTGTAGCTGGGTAGGATATGGTATTTTAGGCTGAAAAGTAGGATTTTCAGAAGATGGACAAGGGATAGCCGGTGCCGGTTCCAGTGCTTTAGCTGGCAGCGGTTCAGTTTTGGGTTTCTTGGTCTTGGGTTTACCAGATAGCCAGTGCCGGTTCTCTTCCTCCAGCCGGCCCCAGTTACAATCTTAACCTCTAGCAACTCTTTCCCACTCCGTAATGTGACAGTAGCTATTTCGCCTTTACCTAATAGTGCTAGCTCTGTGGATTTTAACACCATATCGGTTTAAAACTAGATTTGTTGTTCCATTTTGTGGATCATCTCTTTGAACTTCTTAAATGTGGAATTAATTTCCTGGAAATGCCTCGTGACATGAACCACAAATTTCTGAATTACGGTTTTGAGCTCTGTTGATTTTGGGACTGCATGCGTTATCGCCAAAGAGTAATAGAAGAGTAATAGGGGTACTACTCCTCATTAAGCTTCCTTCGATTCCAATTCGCCATTTCTCCTGAAATAGAAGCGCGTTAGGTACGGAATTCATGATTAAAACAAAATTAAAAGATTATAAAGTTAGTAAATGTTAGTGAAAGTTAGTAGGTTAGGTTACAAGGGTATAAAAGGATACTACTGAAGGTTTATCAAGGGATTCTCGACACTCGCATCGCCAATGACCCGTTTGTTGAGAAAGGATGTTCCGTTTGTGTGGGACGAGAAATGCGAGAAAAGCTTCCAAGAACTAAAGAAACGACTGATGACAGACTAGTATTGAGTCTACCAGAGGAAGGTAAATCTTACGCACTGTACACCGACGCTTCGAAAGAAGGACTGGGAGCGGTGTTGATGCAAGACCGGAAAGTGATTGCCTATGCATCACGGAAGTTGCGACTGCATGAAGTGAACTACCCTACTCACGACTTGGAGCTGGTGGCTATAGTGTTCGCCCTAAAGAAATGGCGACACTACTTGTATGGAGCCGAGTACGAGGTGTTCACCGACCATAAGAGCCTGAAGTATATCTTCACTCAGAAGGATTTGAACTTGAGGCAACGAATGTGGATGGAATTCTTGGAAGAATATCGTTGCCCGATCAACTACCATCCCGGGAAGGCTAACGTGGTGGCAGACGCCCTAAGCAAAAAAGTTGGGATGGCTAGGCTGAAGGTGCAAGAAATGCAAGTAGTTCAGGACGTATTGGACAGAAGGACGAAAGTGCGAGACAAAACGATTGTTATAAGCAACTTGAAGTTGGTGCCGGACTTGAAACAAGAAATAGTGGAAGCTCAGCGAAGCAACGCCGAGTTTCAAATTTTTAAGGATAAGGAGCTTAAGCGACCGAATAGCGAATTCCGTCAGGACGAGGTAGGAGTTTTCCACTTCAGAGATCGATTGTGTGTACCCGGGGAGCAACAACTAAGGGTCAGAATTTTGGAAGATGCATACAAGAGCAAGTACGCAATTCATCCGGAAGAGGTCAAGATGTATCAAGATTTGAAGAGAGCATACTGGTGGCCCGGAATGAAGCGAGATGTGGTCAAGTACGTATCGACCTGTCTCACCTGCCAGAAAGTTAAAGCAGAGCATAAGAAGTCAGCGGGACTATTGCAGTCGTTGCTAGTGCCAGAATGGAAGTGGGAGGAGGTGACTATGGATTTCGTCACCGGACCCCCTATGTCAAAGACTCAGAAGGACGCCATATGGGTAGTAGTGGATCCACTGACCAAGTCGGCCCACTTTATCCCGGTAAATGTATGGGACTCCATGGAGAAGCTGGCTCAGACATATGTTCGAGAAATAGTCTGACTCTATGGAGTACCTTTGAGCATAGTGTCAGACCGAAACCCAAGGTTTACTTCTCATTTTTGGGGAAAGTTCCAGGAAGCAATGGGATCGAATTTGAAGTTCAGTACGACGGCGCATCCGCAGACTGATGGGCAGTCAGAAAGGGTGATCCAAATATTAGAGGATATATTGAGGACCTGTGTTCTGGATTTCGGGGACAAGTGGATAGAATGCGTACCTTCTGCAGAATTATCTTAAAATAATAGCTATCAGGCCTCGATCGGGATGGCACCTTACGAGGCTTTGTATGGGCACAAGTGTCAAGTACCATTGTATTGGAGTTGGACGGAAGATGGACACGTGAGCAAAACTGGAGAGGTTTGTGTGCAACAGATGTTGGATAAGGTGAAGCTAATCCGAGAAAGGTTAAAGGCGGCTCAGAGCTAGCAAAAGAGCTATGCGGACAACCGGAGGAGGGAATTGGAATTTCAAGTCGGGGACCGTGTATTTCTGAAGCTATCACCCAACCGGGGGATTGTGAAGCATCTGAAGGGTGGAAAATTGAATCCGAGGTATTTGGGGCCATTTTTTATTAAGGAAATTATCGGACCAGTGGCGTACCGGTTGGACCTACCGGATGGGTTGACGGGTATCCATGACGTGTTCCATGTGTCACAGTTGAAGAAGTATAATGCGGATCCCGGTCACGTGTTGAATAAGGAACCGTTAGTGTTGCAGCCAGACTTGAGCTACGTGGAAAAGCCTGTTCGGATATTGGACCGCAGTGTCAAAACCCTCCGGAATAAGCAGATACTAATGGTTAAGATTCAGTGGGAGCACCATGGCACGCAGGATGCTACATAGGAATCAGAAGAATGGGTTAAACGGAAGTATCCCGAGCTGAAATAGAGGTATGCTTGAATTTCCGGACGAAATTCTTCTAAGGAAGGGAGGATGTGAAACCCCAGTCAAGACCGACCTTAGAGTAAGGGGGTTGGGATGCATATCATGCTTTATTTCATGATTTAAATATGTTTTCATAAGATTTCTATGTGCTTTGAATTTAATTTTTATTATCTTGAAGTCTTGTTGGTGAGTGATGTGTGAGAGGGGCAAAATGGTAATTTTTGCCCGAGGTGAAAATAAGGAGATAGCTTGTGGATTGAATAGGAAATAATTTTTCTAGTAGAAATAGCAACAAAAGTTGTTGTGGTTTAGTGGTTAGAGCCTTGGAATTAATTCTTGAGGTCTAAGGTTCAAAGTCCATCATAGAAGCTTTAGCTTGAGTAAATTTTATTTTGCTTGGAAAAGGTTGGTTTCGGCCATGAGGGCCTAGATCAATGTGGTGATGATGTCCTAGGAGAGACATGTTAGGAGAATTCTCACTTCACTCTTTTGTTCTCCGCGAAATGCCTAAAGGGAATTCATTCTCCCTTGATCTTTAGTTTTTCTTAATTTCCAACTCCTTAGCTTGATCAAGGTGTTCTATCCTTTTCCTTTCCAGAAAATTCAGTAGAGGACTAAGGTCTTTTAGGATCAAAATGTCCTAGTGAAAGGCTTCTCATGGTTTGGAAAATGTAAATGATTTGTAGGAAAATTCAAGAGGAAAATCCCTCTTGAAAGCTTGCTGAAATTTTTCCTCTAACTTAGTTCATCTATCTTCATGAAATGAGCTGAAATTTTCCAGCTTGTGATACCTTCAAAAGGTAAAAAATTCTAGCTCACATTCCCTCCCAAATGCTACCAGAAAAAGGTTCTTTAGGATCAGTTGAAATCTGAAAGTTTTTGCCCAAATTCGGACTGCACAAGCTAGAGCAAAGCAGGAAAAATTCCTGTACGAAAATCAGCTTTGTGAGCTCCAAACCCAGCTGTTTTCTCCCAGATTTTGTGCAGCACCTTAGCCATGTTTTTCCTCCATAAAGAAGGCTAGAAACCAGACTTGAGTACCCCTGAAATCCCCTTCAAACCTCACTACAAATCTGCTGGAAATGGCAGACGAAAATTCTGCCAGGAAATTTCTGTTCAGCGAAATTCCTGAGCAGAATTTTTGTCCAGCTTGTTTCCTATTTTGTTTCAACCGAAAACCCCAATCTACTTCTGTCAAAACCTCCCTTAAACCTCCATTAATAGGACTCCATTTTTCCCTGAAGCTTCTGCACGAAATTCCCTCCATGGCTGACCGAAAATCTCTCAACTAAATCCCTGCAATTTAACTTGATTACTTTCCAAAAATTTCAGCCATCTTGTTTAACAACTTTCCATAAAATTTTGCTCAATTGATCAGACATCTTCTCCACCATTGTGCACCTTAATTTCAGCCACCACAAGTCTCCTTTAACCAGCTTTAATTCCATAGAAAACTGCACAATCCAGTCGGCCATAGGAGAATTCAAAGCTGTATAGAAAAATCAAGATATTCTTGGAATATCTAGTTTCCAAATTCTCTTCCTAAAAATATTCTTCAAGGATTGTAACAATTAGTCTTTCCTTTCCCTTCCAAATCAGAGAAGTCACTCCCTAAACCCTACAGAATTTCGACAGCCACAACTTCTCAGAAAAATCGGCAGCTTCTCTTCTCTCTCTCTCTCGATTTTCTTCAAGCAACAAGAACACACACACACACACACTACACCAAGAACACCTACTCCTTCTCCACACCTAACACCCCTCCAAACCACTTCAAACCCTCACGAAAACCTCCAGATTTGATCTACTCCTTCCTGTGCATTCATCAACACCCTTATTAACATCAAACTCCTCAAATCATCTTGCTACTTTGGATAAAAAAGCAGAAATTTCTGTGAAGAACAAGAACATCTTCAAGGTAAACTTATTCTAACAACTTCATCCTCTTCAAACTTAATCTCTAATGAAAACCTATATGAATAAGCATGCTAATGATCTTTTCTTCTCTCTCTCTCTCTCTCTCTCTCTCTCTCTCTCTCTCATGGACCGAAATTTCCTCCCTTGGCCGAATGGTCTCTTTCCCCATGACCATGCTTTCACCACCCTTCTTGAACGAGATTAGCCATCTAGGGGTGGAGATCATCTCTAAACTCCTTCAAGTCATTCATCAATCAACTAAGTACCTTCAATCCACTTTTTCCAAATTTAGAATCATGTCTCTAGGTTGATGAATGGCCATGGGTTTGTGTATGTGATGTTGTGGATTGAAGCATGAGTATATGTATGATTGTGAAGGAGATGGGATTTATGCATGGAAGGAATATATTGGTGGATTTAATGATGAGTTGAGATTTGATGCATGTCAAAGGTAGTATTTGTGATGAAGCATGCTAGAGATTATGTCACCATGGGTGAATAGGATTTATATGCATGATTAGATTTTGGAGCCATGATCATGTTTATGCTAGTAGAGGTTAAATCATGCAATAATAAATTTAGATCTATGCCTATGTGCAAGACTTGGATGATTTGATGAATTGAAGGATTGAGTATGTTATTGATTATGGTTGACCATGGAATCTTGATCATGATCTAGTTGTCCCTAAGCAAATTTTATTTCATGAATAAAATATTTACTAATGATTTTTGCTAAAGAATTTCGAAAACCCTAGGAAGGGTAGATTTGGACTTATAATATATGTAAAGGACATTTTAGTCAAATAAATAATGATTTTTCTAGAAAATAAAATAAATAAATATTATTTAAAATAAAGCAAATTAATTAAAGCCCTTATGAAAAAGATTTATACTTAATAAAATATTTACTAGATTAAAACCCTTAAGGATTTACTTATTATTTTCCAAGAAAGAATTAATAAATCTAATCTTAACTAGTTTTAGCTATCAATTATTTTCTAACAACTAAGCTACCATTAAATTACTATTTTACCTAGTACCACCTATGGCTTCTGATCAAATAAACTCTAAATTTTCCTTCACAAGATTTAAACTTTCCACTTATTAGAATTTATTTCCTAATCCATTAATTATTTTAAATAACAAATTAAACTGAGCTTATAAACCTATTCAATTATTGTTTTGCCTTAAAGCTTGGGACACTAGGATCATGGTAGTAGTGAATTAAGTTGATTTAAAATCGAAGAAGTGGATTGTGGCTTGAATCTGATTAAGATTTGTATTTGCCCATGTGGGGTTAGGTCAGCTGTTCGAGACCTTGTGGTTGTGAGCAAGAAGCAGGTAAGCTCCTGCATAAAACCTATCGATGTGAAACATTTTCTTATGGCAAGCTAAATATGGAGTGTATGGACACTCGTTTATTTGAAGGCAATTGAGGGTTGAATTCATCTTTATTTCGAGCGCTGGAATTATTCAAAAGTTAATGAGCAGATTTTCCAAACTCGAAACTCTTTCTAAAACTGATTTCGCTCAAAACCTTGGAAACCCTCAAATTGCTATTTTCATGCAGAGCAATGCTATGTTCATTTTATCCCAAGCGGGAGACGTCGTTGAGTACTCAATAAGGGTGGACTATTAGGACTAGTCTTTGAAGGGTTAGGGTGAGTCTCTCAGTAGGTGGCCACCTCTGAGGGGTGAGTCCTTCCCGGATAAGATGCCAGTTCCAGTGAGTCGTGCCGGTCCGAACTAGCAGTTTATTTTGTTTCAGTCAAGTGACTGTGTGTTTGCTGGAATAGACACCCGGTGGTTGTTTGGGTATAGAGAATGAGGAGTATCTTGCCCAGTAGGCCGATCACCTACTTTTGTCAGTCTGCACAACGTGTTAGGCATTCTGACCGGTTATGGGGCCCAAAGTGTGGTAACCCATATCCCTTTCTTTCGAGTGGTTGATTTCATTACTTATGTATGGCTAGAAGAGCCAAAACGCCACTCTTGCTTTTGACTAATGTTTATTACTTGTCAATGTTTCTCTTATAAAGATTTCACACTTTGCATCCATGAACTGTTTCTGCTAAACACCCAAAGCACACACGGACTTACTGAGATTTCTGTCTCACCACCTTTTATCATGATTTCAGGTTGATCCTGTTGTGGGTGAGTAGCTACCTTGGAAGAGAATTTATTTTTTTGATTTTATGTACTGCTTTGGGAGACGAGTGTAGATGATTTTAATTATGGGTTTTGTTTTGGAATTTCATGGATGTACTTTTGAAGTATTTTTGGGTTGTAATAAATTCTTTTAGCTTGAGTATTATTTATTCCAGCAATTTTTATTTGTGACCTAGTTATAAAGACCCCTTGTCATTTGGACGGGGCGACATCCCCGGCCCTGGCGGGCCTAGGTTTTCTGGGGTGTTACTGTAATACCCCTCCCAAAACCACCTTTGACTATGGGAAAAAGTCATGCATTGCGTAGCATCTTGCATTTTATGTGGTAGCTAGAATAATTTTATTTGCATGATGCATGTGAATTTTTCAGTTGCTCTTGCATTTGAATTAATTGATGTGAAATAGTTGTGTTGTTAAAGACTTGTTTAAGGGAGGTTTGGTCGAAGATTTTGATGGATGAGTATTGGGGTGGTAAGAACTTCTTGTAGAAAAATTAGCATTGGAGTTGTTTTGGAATAGCGGGGAGGTTGGTGATTTCCTTTGATGACCCGAGTTCGAATCTTACCTTTTGTGAAGTAAGTTTCTCTTCTTGAAATTCTTTTCTTTAGACCGTTTCTTGTCTTGGCCGAAAAAGAATCTAGCTATCCTAGAGAAATTTTAGTATTTTTACTTCATGGAAATAAGTCTCCATATTTATTTCCTAAATTCAAGGACTTGGATGTGAATAAAGTTCACCTTTAATTTTCAGTTTGTGTTCCTTAGGATTTTCGAAAAAACCCTAGCTAGTAATTAAAATATTAGCTTGATTTTAGTTAGATAGATGTTGCCATGGATAGGTGGAATTAATGAATCCTTTTCCTAGTAGGAAATCTTTTTGATTTTAATCCTAGAATGTTAGCTAAAAATATGGAAAAAAATTCCAGCAAGTGCCGCCACTTCTCGGAGGACATGTAGCTTAATCCAAAACTCTTCTAGGACTAGAGAAAATCATATCCAAATCATTGGTAAAACCAAATTTTATTTCAATCCAAATTCAACTAGGATTTCTTCCTTTTCCTAGTTGAATTTCGGCAGCTCTGTTTCTACATAAGCTGTCCGAAATTCCAGCCAACTCTAGTTACAATCCAACTCTGAAAATCCTAGCTCAAAACACCTAGAACACTCCTTAATAATTCAACTACCTTAGCTGCACAAAACCAGAATTTCTATCACCAAAAATCACTGATTTTCGGCAGCTTTGAAACCAGAAAATTCGGCCAGCTTGCACAGAAATTTTCGTCCAGCTGTGCACTCCAAAACCCACGAAATTTTGCACTCCAAAACCTACCGAAAGTCCTTATTGATTAAGCCAATACCAGCGCCCAAAACCCTCACATTTTCCCTGGAAATTTTGGCAAAATTGCAGCTTGAACAATCCAGATCTTATTCTCCTCTTGTTCAGCGATTTTCACAGCACTTGCACAGGATTTTCAGTCATCAAAACTCACTCAAACTCTTCTTTGTTTGGCCCAAAATTATGAACACATTCAGCCCTTCCTTTGAGCAGTGTTTCGGCCAGCTTAGGGGAGCAAATTGCAGAATTTTCTCCACCATAAAACTCCCCTAAAATCGGCAGCAAGGAGGCGCGCGCAAGTTAGAAATTTCGCCTTTACTGTCCAAGAAACCTAAAGCCATTAGGAGTCTAACTAAACATCACCATCTAACCCTAAACCAATCTTCTCCAACTTTAAATCCTAACCACCGTTTACCCTCTCCATTCTACACGAAAATTTCAGCAACTCCTCTCTGCAAATTTTCGAAAATACAAGAGTTGTTCCAAGCAAAAATCGCACACACCTTAAGGTAAGCACAAATCCTTTCAACCTCTCGATGTCGTTTTCTCTAATCATTCTTTTATCTTTCTTCTACCCTTAAATCATGCCCTATAGAGGCTGATTTCCTCTTCTTCCTAAATTTTTGATCAACTGAAGCAAATGAGGTAGCCTCTCTCTTCTTCTTAAGTGAACTCGGGACGATCACCATAGGACCATCGAGACCTCATTACCCGGTAGTTGCAAGGTAAGGGAATACCCTCCCTTGATGTCGAAAGTAAAGTTTAATGGTGTTTATTAAAGGGATAAACATGTGGTCGTAGTATTTGATCTTTGGGGATTGAATAGTATACTTGGTATTAAATAGGAGATTGTGAAGGGATATAGAAATAAAAGGGATTAGAGCATGTTTGAATTAATTGAGACCCTGATCATGATATTATATAGTTTAGATCAGGAGGATAATTGAGGAAAGCCAGCTGTGATTTTTATCTCGTTATCTGAGGGATATCAAGTAAGTCCTTGCATAAACTTTTCTATTAAATGTTGTGATGGTAAGTCCTTCTATAAACTGTTTTGTTAAACGTTGTGATGGCAAGTCTATGTTGTGAAGCTTTGTAAAGCTATTGTTAAACTATGCTTGCTTGGGTTGTAAACGTGGATATTTATTCTTTAAACGGTTTTGTTAAACTAACGGTTTTTAGCAAGAAAACTATTCTTTTCCTTAAATTTTCAGAAATCTCTTTTAAAGAAAACCACGTTTTACAAAGCTAAGGTTTGAAAATATTTTGAATCAGGAATTGACGGATATGTTCGTTGAGTACTCAATAAGGGTAGGCTAACAATACTAGTCTTGGAGGGCTAGCATAAGTCTTCTAGCAGGAGGCCACCTCCAGAAGATAAACTCTGCTTGAAAAGGCGACAGTGTTGGTTGGTCAGGCTAGTCCGAGCTAGAATTATACCTGAAAGGTATTATTTATTTTCCCGGCATGGACACCCAGATGGTTTTGTTGGGTGTAGAGATAGAGGAGTATCTCACCCGGTGGGCTATACACTCACCTTGATCAGAACACCCAACGTGTGGTAATCTGGTCTTGACAAGGTGCACAAAGTGTGGTGCCTTGGCCAATTTGTTCTCATGGAGCCCAACGTGTGGTGACATGATTTTTATCCGAGTGGAGGATTTATTTTGTACAAAGTGTGACAATGAGAAAAAACCCACTCCTTGCGAAAAGAGATTGTTTATGACTTACCAAATTATTTTTACAAATGTTTTACAGTTTGTACACACGAACTATTTAAAAACACCATGTGCACACACAGGACTTACTGAGATTTATTCTCACACTGTTTTACACCATATTTTTTGGAGATAGACTGTGCTGTGTCAGCGGGACATGTAATAGTTGGAGCTTTTGCTATTTTCTCTATCCGTTCTAGGAGACATTTATTGCTTATGCTTCTAAACAATATTTTGTTTTATTCCATTTTGCTCCAAGTTGTGCCTGATGTAATAAGAATATTTCTTAATTTATCTAAGTTATCCTTTTGGAGATTGCCTTTATATTTTATACCTTATTCTAAAGACCCCTTGTCCTACGGGACGGGGCGACATCCCCACCCTTTTAGGGTACGTAGTCATGGTATGTTACAAGTGGTATCAAAGATATGGTTTAGGCAATTACTTGACTTATGGGGTTCTATTTTCTTAAGTATTTTGATTTGGTTCTAATTCCTGTATTTTGCTTATAGGATGGTCAAAAGAGTTGTTGTGGTGTAGTGGTTAGAGCCTTAGAATTAGTTCTTGAGGTCTTGGGTTCAAATTCCATCATAGGGAGACCTGATAGCTCCGTGGGGTGGCTGGTGGAACCGGCCTCTGATGACTCCGATACTTCTGTTGAAACTAGGGAGAGTCGAACATAGAAGACCAGTAGCTTTTACTCTTTCTTTCTCTGGAATTTGCATACTTTTACCTGTTTATCTTTTCCTTAAGGGGGCATGTGGCTCATAGGGCCTATCTATTATTTTAAATAAAAAGGGTATCGTATGAGATGACCCCTTCTTTTCCGCAAAGAATGGTTTATATGACAAGCATGAGTTTCGTTTATTACTTGATTTATCTCTACACGTTATCATCACATTCTCTTTTAGATGAGTACATTACTATCAACTCATCATGCACCTAAGCATATTCTTTTTCCCCTTGATAACTATCTAACCCTGAGTGAATGTGATTAAGATGGCACCAAGACGCCGAACAGTGGTGCAAAGCAGAACGGTGCAGGAGAGTGCATCCTCCACCCCGGAGTTTGAGCAGATGCGTCGTTCCACCCCCGATGTGGAAAAGCACCTGCCAGGAGAGCAGGAGATGGCTTCAGAGAGGTCACGGAATGTGACCATGGGTCAGGCTTTCGACCAGATGGCCTCGATTCTACAGAACTTGACCGAAAAAGTGGACAAGGTGGCCAGGAAACCACCATAGGGAGAGGATGAGGCCCTGGAGCGTTTCCTGAAGTTCCAACCTCCCACATTCCAGGGAGAGGTGGAACAGGATGAGAAAGCCAAGCAATGGATTGAGCAGATGGAGGACATTTTCGCTACTCTGCAGTACTCGGAAGAAAGGATGGTAAAGTTTGCTGCTTTTCGGCTAAGGGGACCGTCTCGGGCATGGTGGCAGCGAGTACGGGGTGATTGGGACAAGGAGGAGTATGAGTGGACCTGGGACGATTTTACGGAGGCTTTTCGGGCCGAGTACATTCCTCGATGGGTGGCTAAGAAGAGGGATGACGAATTCCAGACCCTCAGGCAGAGAGGCATGACTGTGGCCCAATATGCAGCCCGATTCATGCAGTTGTCCAAATACTGCAAGTGCTTGGTAGATACGGAGCAGAAGCGCACCCGGCAATTCGTGAAAGGGCTAAGGCCAGCTTTGAGGAGGGCGTTGGCTCCATCCCCGCCAACGTCATACACTGCCGCTGTGGACGCAGCTTCTCGGACGGAGAACGAAGATCGGCACCGACCGGTGAACCGACCCTTCCAACCAAGTCGTCCACCTATGAGGCCTTTAGGCAATAAGCGACCTACGGGTTCTATGCCGTGGGGAAATCGGGGTAAGCAGCCCGAGTGCCTGTAGCCAGATCGATGCAAGGCAGCCTGAACTGCCGACTGTGTATGAAGCAAGGCCACATCGAGAGAAATTGCTGGGGTAGCGGGGGTGTGAAAAGGTGTTTCAACAGCGGAGACCCAGGACATCTGAGGAACGTCTGCCCCAAACCCTTAAGGACTGAGCAGACCACGCTGACCCAGCCAATGGGAGGCAATAGAGGTGCCGCTACTGGACCAGCCGGAGCGGGAGGCCTGAAGCCCCAGGTGAAGGCTAAAGTTTTTGCCTTAAGCCGAGAGGAGGTCGGAGCGGACGCCGCCGTAATCGAAGGTAACCTTTCTATCCAAGGTTGTCTTGTTAATGTTCTGATAGATCCAGGATCTACACACTCTTATGTAAGTAAAGTATGTGCTTCATGTCTGGGCTGGGAAGGAAATAAGCTACCTTATACCCTAGTAGTTAGTTCCCCTTTGGGAAAGGTGGTGGAAGCAGGCAAGAAAATGGGAAGTTGTGGAGTTGAGGTTGGGAAGGAGATTCTGGAGGCCGACCTTATAATCCTGGCCATGGACGGTTATGACTTGATCTTGGGTATGGACTGGTTGTCGAAGCACGGAGCTCGTGTGGACTGCAAGACTAAGACGGTGCAGTTTGTGAGACCTGGACGGGATGTAATTGAATTCAATGGCAAGCGAACGAAGGAACTGAAATTCCTTATTGCTGGAGCTAAAGCCTGGAAGTTGCATCAGAAAGGATGCACGGGATACTTGGCGTATCTCCTAAACAAACCGAAGGACCAGTGTATCTTGGAAAGTACGGAGGTGGTGAAAGACTTTTCGGATGTGTTCCCTACGGAGCTCACTTCCCTACCCCCTGAACGGGAAGTTGAGTTCACCGTGGATCTGATTCCCGGAGCAGAACCGGTATCCAGAACCCCCTACCAGATGGCACCGACAGAGTTGAAGGAGTTAAAGGAGTAATTGGAAGAACTGCTAAGGCAAGGCTACATTCGGCCGAGTACATCACCGTGGGGAGCCCCGGTGTTGTTTGTCAAGAAGAAAAATGGTACCTTGAGGCTGTGTATCAATTATTAGGGACTGAACAATCTAACGATCTAGAATAAATACCCTCTACCCTTGATCGATGAGTTGTTTGATCAACTGCAAGGCGCTGCTTGTTTCTCGAAATTGGACCTACGGCAAGGATACAATTAGGTGAGGATCAAAGAAGAAGACATTCCTAAGACTGCATTCAACACGCGGTTTGGCCATTACGAATTTGTAGTAATGCCGTTCGGTCTAACCAACGCACCGGCAGTATTCATGGATTTGATGCATCGTATTTTCCAACCCTACTTGGACAAGTTCGTGGTTATATTCATTGATGACATTTTGCTCTACTCCAAAAATCCGGAGGACCACTCGGAGCACTTAAGGTTGGTCTTTGAGAAGCTGAGGGAATTTAAGCTTTACACTAAGTTCAGTAAGTGTGAGTTTTGGCTGAGCTCAGTGTCTTTCCTTGGTCACGTGATATCCAATGAGGGGATCAAGGTGGACCCTGCTAAGGTAGAAGCCGTAGCTAATTGGAAACAACCGGAGAACATTACCGAGATACGAAGTTTCCTTGGGTTGGCCGGGTACTATCGGCGTTTCATTAAAAACTTCTCCACTTTAGCTTCACCGATGATACGACTGTTGAAGAAGGATGTCGTTTTTGCTTGGAGTGAGAAGTGCGAGAAGAGCTTCCAAGAACTTTAGAGGAGGTTAATTACAGCACCCGTACTGAGTCTGCCCGAGGCTGATAAGCCCTATGCACTCTATACAGATGCATCCAAGGAAGGACTAGGAGCTGTACTGATGCAGGAAAGGAAGGTCATAGCCTATGCATCTAGAAAGCTAAAGCCGCACGAAGTTAATTATCCTACACATGACCGAGAGCTAGTAGCTATAGTGTTCGCCTTGAAGAAATGGCGACATTACTTGTACGGTGCACAATATGAGGTTTTCACAGACCATAAGAGTTTGAAATATATCTTTACGCAAAAGGACTTGAATCTCCGGCAGCGTAGGTGGATGGAGTTCCTGGAAGAATATAAGTGCCCCATTAACTATCACCGGGGTAAAGCGAATGTGGTAGCAGATGCTCTAAGTCGAAAGGTGAAAATGGCACACTTGAGAATACAGGAGGTGTTGGCAGTCCAGGATATCCTGGAGAAAGAGGCGCAAGTGCAAAAGGGGAAGATCTACGTGAGCAACCTGACCCTGGAACCCGATCTGAACCAGGAAATTGTATCAGGTCAACAGGGCAGTACAGAATTTCAAACTTTCAGGGAGAAAGAGATCGCGAGAGGAGGAGGCGTTTCCGAACCGATGAGAAAGGGGTATTGTACTTTCAGGACCGGATTTGTGTACCGGACATCCAAGACTTAAGGAAGAGGATACTGGTCGAAGCGCACAAGAGCAAATACACCATACACCCTGGGGAGGTAAAGATGTACCAAGACATAAAGAGGAAATATTGGTGGGCTGGAATGAAGAGGGATGTAGTTCGGCATGTGTCAACTTGTCTGACATGCCAAAAGGATAAGATGGAGCATAAGAAGTCTGCAGGTTTACTGCAACCGTTACCGATTCCCGAATGGAAATGGGAAGAGGTGACCATGGACTTTATGACTGGCCTTCCGATGACCAAGTCACACAAAGATGCGATCTGGGTGGTAGTGGACCGTTTGACCAAGACAGCGCATTTCATACCGGTAAACATAAGGTACTCGATGGAAAAGTTGGCTCAGATATATACCCGAGAAATTGTAAGGTTGCATGGTGTACCGTCGAGCATCGTGTCGGATAGGGACCCTAGATTCATTTCAAGGTTCTGGGGTAAGTTCCAGGAGTCCTTGGGCACGACCCTGAAATTCAGTACCTCTGCTCATCCGCAGACTGATGGTCAATCCGAAAGAGTCATTCAGATACTAGAAGACATGCTCCGAGCATGTATCTTAGACTTTGGAGACAAGTGGATTGAGTCTTTACCGCATGCGGAGTTAGCATATAACAACAGCTATCAGGCGTCGATCAGAATGGCGCCGTACGAAGCATTGTATGGGCGAAAATGCCAGGTACCGATATACTGGGGATGGACAGAAGAAGGGAACGTTAAAAAGACTGGTGAAGTATGCATTCAGGAGATGACCGACAAAATTAAGTTAATTCGGGAAAGGCTAAGGGCAGCACAAAGCAGACAAAAAAGTTATGCAGACTCTAGACGGAGGGAATTGGAGTTCCAAGTAGGTGACCGTGCATTCTTGAAGTTGACTCCTAGTAGAGGAATCCTGAAACATCCGAGGGGAGGGAAGTTGAGTCCTAGGTACTTGGGACCATTCCCGATATTGGAGAAAATTGGACCGGTTGCCTACCGATTGGATCTACCTGATGGCCTAACCGGGATGCATGACGTATTCCATGTCTCTCAGTTGAAAAGGTACAATCCCGATCCGAGTCATGTACTCAATGAGGAACCGTTGGAGTTGCAACCCAATCTGAGTTATATGGAGAGACCCGTCAAGATCTTGGAGCGGAGTATTAAGACACTCCGAAACAAGCAGATACCCATGGTGAAGATACTTTGGGATCATCATGGAGCACAGGATGCAACGTGGGAAACGGAGGAATGGTTAAGACGAAAGTATCCGGGTATACTCGAAGGGTATGAAATCTGAATTTCGGGACGAAATTCTCTTAAGGGGAGGGGATGTAATACCCCGCCCAAAACCACCTTTGACTATGGGAAAAAGTCATGCATTGCATAGCATCTTGCATTTTATGTGGTAGCTAGAATAATTTTATTTGCATGGATGCATGTGAAATAGTTGTGTTGTTAAAGACTTGTTTAAGGGAGGTTTGGTCGAAGATTTTGAAGGATGAGTATTGGGGTGGTAAGAACTTCTTGTAGAAAAATTAGCATTGGAGTTGTTTTGGAATAGCGGGGAGGTTGGTGATTTCCTTTGGTGACCCGAGTTCGAATCCTACCTTTTGTGAAGTAAGTTTCTCTTCTTGAAATTCTTTTCTTTAGACCATTTCTTATCTTGGCCGAAAAAGAATCTAGCTATCCTAGAGAAATTTTAGTATTTTTACTCCAAGGAAATAAGTCTCCATATTTATTTCCTAAATTCAAGGACTTGGATGTGAATAAAGTTCACCTTTAATTTTCAGCTTGTGTTCCTTAGGATTTTCGAAAAAACCCTAGCTAGTAATTAAAATATTAGCTTGATTTTAGTTAGATAGATGTTGCCATGGATAGGTGGAATTAATGAATCCTTTTCCTAGTAGGAAATCTTGTTGATTTTAATCCTAGAATGTTAGCTAAAAATCTGGAAAAAAATTCCAGCAAGTGCCGCCACTTCTTGGAGGACTTGTAGCTTAATCCAAACTCTTCTAGGACTAGAGGAAATCCTATCCAAATCCTTGGTAAAACCAGATTTTATTTCAATCCAAATTCAACTAGGATTTCTTCCTTTTCCTAGCTGAATTTCGGCAGCTTTGTATCTACATAAGCTGTCCGAAATTCCAGCCAACTCTAGTTACAATCCAACTCTGAAAATCCTAGCTCAAAACACCTAGAACACTCCTTGATAATTCAACTACCTTAGCTGCACAAAACTAGAATTTCTATCACCAAAAATCACTGATTTTCGGCAGCTTGGAAACCAGAAAATTCGGCCAGCTTGCACAGAAATTTTCGTCCAGCTGTGCACTCCAAAACCCACGAAATTTTGCACTCCAAAACCTATCAAAACTCCTTGTTGATTAAGCCAATACCAGTGCCCAAAACCCTCACATTTTCCCTGGAAATTTCAGCAAAATTGCAACTTGAACAATCCAGATTTTATTCTCCTCTTGTTCAGCGATTTTCACAGCACTTGCACAGGATTTTCAGTCATCAAAACTCACTCAAACTTTTCTTTGTTTGGCCCAAAATTCTGAACACATTCAGCCCTTCCTTTGAGTAGTGCTTTGGCCAGCTTAGGGGAGTAAATTGTAGAATTTTCTCCTCCATAAAACTCCCCTAAAATCGGCAGCAAGGAGGCGCGCGCAAGTTAGAAATTTCGCCTTTACTGTCCAAGAAACCTAAAGCCATTAGGAGTCTATCTAAACATCACCATCTAACCCTAAACCAATCTTCTCCAACTTTAAATCCTAACCACCATTTACCCTCTCCATTCTACACGAAAATTTCAGCAACTCCTCTCTGCAAATTTTCGAAAATACAAGAGTTGTTCCAAGCAAAAATCGCACACACCTTAAGGTAAGCACAAATCCTTTCAACCTCTTGATGCCGTTTTCTCTAATGATTCTTTTCTCTTTCTTCTACCCTTAAATCACGCCCTATAGAGGTTGATTTCCTCTTCTTCCTAAATTTTCGATCAACTGAAGCAGAGGAGGTAGCTTCTCTCTTCTTCTCAAGCGAACTCGGGACAATCACTATAGGAGCATCGAGACCTCATTACCCAGTAGTTGCAAGGTAAGGGAATACCCTCCCTTGATGTTGAAAGTAATGTTTAATGGTGTTTATTAGCGAGATAAACATGTGGTCGTAGTATTTGATCTTTGGGGATTGAATAGTATACTTGGAATTAAAAAGGAGATTGCGAAGGGTTATGGAAATAAATGGGATTAGAGCATGTTTGAATTAATTGGGACCCTGATCATGATATTATATGGTTTAGATTAGGAGGATAATTGAAGAAAGCCATCTGTGATTTTTATCTCGTTATCTGAGGGATATCAAGTAAGTCCTTGCATAAACTTTTCTATTAAATGTTGTGATGGTAAGTCCTTCTATAAACTGTTTTGTTAAAGGTTGTGATGGCAAGTCTATGTTGTGAAGCGTTGTAAAGCTATTGTTAAACTATGTTTGCTTGGGTTGTAAACGTGGATTTTTATTCTTTAAACGGTTTTGTCAAACTAACGGTTTTTAGCAAGAAAACTATTCTTTTCCTTAAATTTTCAGAAATCTCTTTTAAAGAAAACCACGTTTTATAAAGCCAAGGTTTGAAAATATTTTGAATCAGGAATTGACGGATATGTTCGTTGAGTACTCAATAAGGGTAGGCTAACAATACTAGTCTTGGAGGGCTAGCGTAAGTCTTCTGGCAGGAGGCCACCTCCAGAAGATAAACTCTGCTTGAAAAGGCGACAGTGTTGGTTGGTCAGGCCAGTCCGAGCTAGCATTATACCTGAAAGGTATTATTTATATTCCCGGCATGGACACCCGGATGGTTTTGTTGGGTGTAGAGATGGAGGAGTATCTCACCCGGTGGGCTGTACACTCACCTTGATCAGAACGCCCAACGTGTGGTAATCTGGTCCGGACAAGGTGCACAAAGTGTGGTGCCTTGGCCAATTTGTTCTCATGGAGCCCAACGTGTGGTGAAATGATTTTTATCCGAGTGGAGGATTTATTTTGTACAAAGTGTGACAATGAGAAAAAACCCACTCCTTGCGAAAAGAGATTGTTTATGACTTGCCAAATTATTTTTACAAATGTTTTACAGTTTGCATACACGAACTATTTAAAAACACCATGTGCACACACAGGAGTTACTGAGATTTATTCTCACACTGTTTTACACCATGTTTTCAGGAGATAGACTGTGCTGTGTCAGCGGGACATGTAATAGTTGGAGCTTTTGCTATTTTCTCTATCCGTTCTAGGAGACATTTATTGCTTATGCTTCTAAACAATATTTTGTTTTATTCCATTTTGCTCCAAGTTGAGCCTGATGTAATAAGAATATTTCTTGATTTATCTAAGTTGATCCTTTTGGAGATTGCCTTTATATTTTATACCTTGTTCTAAAGACCCCTTGTCCTACGGGACGGGGCGATATCCCCGCCCTTTTAGGGTACGTAGTCGTGGGGTGTTACAGTTACATTCTTGGCCGAGTAAAAGTAGGAAGATACTAAAACTCCACTAATTACCAAAAACTGTGTAGAAAAATCAAAGCACTGCCTTAACTGCAGAGCATAGCCGGCAGCGCCTTGGTTACTGGCGCTGGTTATGTTCTATTTCTTCAATCATTCGTCGATTTTTTCTTGATTTTAGCACCATGTTGTCCAGAGTGCAGCCGGCGCTGCCTTGGCTACTAGAGCCGGCACTGGTTCCATTCTATTTTGGTCTCGTTTCAACAATTTTTTGTCACTTTGAAGTTCATGTCATCAACACATGGCCGACGCTGGTTCCTCTGTCCTAGTCGGCGTTGCCTCTAGTCTGTCTTGCAACGTTTTTGCTTCGTTTTACCCTTAAAATCTAAAATAATTAACAAAATACCTTTCTAGGGATAAAATCTCAAATATGAAGGAATATGGCTAGTTATTAAACAATATGAATCACAAAAGAGCCTCAAATAATTAGAAAAAATATGACTAATTTAGCCCCTATCAGCTGATGTAGACAAGGAACCGCACACATCAGTATGAACAAGACTCAATACGTTATTGGCTCTATCCGCCTTAAGGGTAAATGACCTTTTGGTAATCTTTCCCATTAGGCAGCATTCACACTGAGGTCAATTTTTCAATCTCAATAAGCCCAAAGGCTAATCATGGATTAACCTCTGAATTTTGGTTGAGTTGATATGACCCAACCTTATATGCCAAAGATAAGAGTAATTGACATTGGTCTTTCTCTTCCTTGTTAAAGGTTCAGATTGAGCATTATTTACTTGATATTTAATATGGTCTAAGAGAAAATAGATTCCCATACATGTGCCCAATACATAAAATTTTTCCATCTCTACTAATAGAAATATCGGAATGGAAAAATACAGAATATCCTTGATTTATTAGTTTCGCAATCGAAATCAAATTCTGTCAAAATCCAGGTACATATAAAATATCTTTTAAAACCACTATTCTGTTGCAATAAATAACAAGATCCATCTCTCCCGCTGCAAGGGCCTAAACTTGTGCTCCATTTCCCATACGTAGTCTATGTTCGGCTTTCTGGAGTCTTCTAATCTTTCTAAACCCCTGCAAGGAGTTGCAGATGTGATTAATAGCTCCTGAATCAACAATCCAAGCAGAAGTTGATCCAACCATTGATATAGACTCTAGATAGAAAATATTACCTATGGGTTTTTTCTTAGCTTGAAGATCTGGACACTCCTTTTTCCAGTGTCGCTTCTGTCCACATTTGAAGCACTTACCCTTGGGTTTATTTTTGGGCTGGGCAGCTGCGTTTCCTTTTCTTCCTTTTCAACTTTCTAAGCTTGGGCCCAGTTCTAGAGGAAGAAGCCTTAGCAATCATAGCTTTTGATTGTGGCTTTATGACCTTCTCCACCATCTGGATTTCCTTCATCAAGTCAGTTAAACTCATGTTTAACTTGTTCATGTTGTAATTCAACTTGAACTGAGTAAAAGAACCTAGTAGAGATTCGAGAACCATGTCCACTTGGCTCTCGAGGTCAATGACAACCCCTAAGATTTCTGCCTCCTCAAAAGTAGAAATCATCTTAGGCATATGCTCTCTGACTGATGCTCCCTCAGCCATCTTAGTTTTAATGATAGTTTGAAGAGCTTCCTGTCTTACGGGTTGCTTCTTATTCGCGAACGTCGTAGTTAATGGTTGACTTATGTCGTACGTAGAAGTTATGTGCTCGTGTTTTAACTGGAGCACATTAGACATGTGAAACCCCACCTGAGGCCAACCCTAGGTTAAGGGGGTCAGGATGCATATCATATTACTTTGCATGAATATACATGTTTTTGAATGATTTTATGTGCTTTAGAATTATGATTTATAGTCTAGAAGGCTTAGTTATGCTTATTAAGTAGAAAGGGTAAAATGGTAGTTTTACTTGAGGTCAAAATAGGAAGATAGCTTGAGGATTAAATAGGAAGAATATTTGGGAGAGAAAATAAGAACAAGAGTTGTTGTGGTTTAGTTGTTAGAGTCTTGGAATTAATCTCTAAGGTCTTGAGTTCAAATCTTATCATTTATGTTTTTGTCATGATTATTTTAATTTAAGGTTGGATTTTTCGTCCCTTGCATTCCATAAGTAAAAATAGGAGTATTATCCTAGAGGAGACATAAAGGGAATGTCCTAATCCTATTCTTATGTTCTAAAAAGAATTCTTAAGGGATTCATGTCCTTTTATTTCCTAGCTTACCCTAAATTCTTTACCAATTAAATTTGTTCAATTTATCCAAATCTATGTTTTAATTCCAAAAAAATCAACAAAGATTATTGGCCTTTAAATTTCAAAAATAATTCTTAGAGGTTGGAGATTGGACTGAAAATATGGAAGGAGTTAAGGAAGGTTCCCAAGAGAAATTAATCTCCATGGTTGGACATTCAGACTCCACTCCATAGTGTTCATCTTCTCCATGGAAGAAATCTGAAATTTTTCTAGATTCTTGGGCAGCCTAGCTTTCGAAAATCTTAGCCATCTTCCTTACTCAATTGCTGCCAGAAAAATGGCCACCTTATTTAGCTTAAAGACTGAAATTCTTTTGCCAAAAATCGGACTGCAAAAAGCTGTGCAAACTAGAAAAAAAAAATTCTGGACAGCTTCGTGCATAGCAGGCCAAAATCAAAGCTATTTCTTCTACCATTCAAACCAGTAAATTACCTATGCTTTTAAGAAGGCTAGAAACCAGCATTAAAGGACCCTCAAATACCTCTCCAAACCCTCTGTAAATAGGCTGGAACATTGCAGAAAAACTGCACAGCAAATTCAAGCAACCAATTAGAAACAACCAGAAAAATTCCAGCCTTGCTTTCCTCAAGCCTTGTCCGAAAATCACCTTAAACTTCTATGAGTTAACCTTTGTTCAGCTATGGACTGAACTCCATTACCCCTCCACTGACCTTACACGACTAGACTCTACAGCCACTTCTTAAATTTCTCCTACAATCACTCCAATCAAACTTCCATTTAAAGTTAAAAAATTCCAGCAATTGCTCCATGAAAACACCCTTGCATTAAGCTTCAAAACCATAAATTCTCCCACCATTGCACCCAGAAATTCAACCAGCCTTATAGCTCCTTCAACCCTCATTCATTTCAGCAAAACACAGCAAACCAACCAGCTCCATTGTAGCTCCAAGGAACCTCCATCAATCAAACACCATTACCAAATCTTTTACCTTAATACACTTCTTAAATTTCTCCATTTGAATTTCAAAAAATAAGATTTTTCTCTCCTCTCTAATTTGAAAATCAAAATCCCAGAACTCCCTCAATTATTCGGCCACCCCTTCAGAAATTCGTCCAGCATTTTCTCTCTAATCCTGTAACACCCCACTACCTAGGCCCAATAGGGCCGAGGATGTCACCCTGTCCAAAGGATAAGGGGTCTTTATAACTAGGTCACACAAATAAAAATAAAATAATAATTTAAAATTAAAACTTATTACAATCTAAGAATTCAAGACAAATCCACAAATACATTAAATACTCTTGCCTCTAAAAGTAATACACAAAGAAAATAACACAAGGCCTTCAAATCAAGCAACAAACTATGTACTCATCTCCATAGTAGGACCAACCTGAAAACATGGCAAAATGGGTGATGAGATAAAAAATCTTAGTATGTTCGTGTGTGCTTTGCGTGTTCGGTGAAAGCAGTTCATGTATGCCAAGTGTAAGAACTTCATAAGAAAAAGTACTGGCAAGTAATAAACAATGTTAAAAATCAAGAGTGGCATTTTAGTTTTTCCAACCTTACATGTACAATAAAATCAACCACTCAAAAGGGTGGCTATGGGTTACCACACATTGGGCCCCATAACCATACAACGGTCAGAATGCCACACTTTATGCAAACTGACAAAAGGTATGTGATCGGCCTACCAAGTAAGATACTCCTCCTTCTCTACACCTAAACAAAACCGGTTGTCCACTCTAGCAATACACAATCCACATAACTAAAACTTGCTAGCTCGGACTGGCATGACTAAGTAGTACTTTCACTTTTCCAAATTAAGTTCATCTTCTGGAGGTGCCCTCCTGCCAGAAGACTCACTCTTGCTCTTCAAAACTAGTACTACTAACCTACCCTTATTGATTACTCAACATAGTTTATCCCACTTAGGAGGAAACTGATAAAACATAGCTTTACTTGAAAATGGCAATTAAGGGTTTCTAAAGTCCGTGTTAAAATTGGTTTTAGAAACAGTTTGGTGTTTGAGTAAAACTACTTGTTGATTTTCAAATAATTAGTTTGACTGAAACAAGTAAGGAAACAGTCCTTAATTGCCTTTACCAAATCAGTGTTCACATCCTTAATTTGTGTTTAGCTTGCTATAGTAACCTTTTACAACAAAAAGTTTTATGTAGGAGCTTACCTGATCATTTGCTCGAGATAAATCAAAGATGTCCAAAAGCTGACCTAACCCCGCCTAGGGTAAACATAAGCCATAATTAAACTCAAGCTAAAATTTGCTTTCACAACTAATCCTAGCTCAACTTACTACAATCATAACCCTAATGTCCCAAACTTTAAGGCTAGATGATAAAAAGAATTTTATAAAATATATCTAGCCTGATAAAAAAATAACTAGGATTTGTGAAATAGTTTCTAATAAGTTGTAGGTCTAAATCTTGTTATAAATAAATTAGAGTTTATTTGATGAAGGGTCCTAGGCCCTAGATTATATTATTTAAAATAATAATCTATTAATAATTAATGGTTAGAAAATAATTGGTAAATAAAATTAATAATAAGTAAATTTTAATATGTTTTGATTGAAAGATAATAAACAAATTTTATTAGTATTTATGAACGTATGACTTACAAGATTAATATTTTACCTATTATGATTATTTATATAAAAGGCTTTATTTAATATTATTATTATATATAATATTTTTATACTTTAATTTTAACAAAAGATATTATTTATTTGGTTAAAATGTCATTATTTCATATAACAATCCAAATCCACATTTTCCTAGGGTTTTCGAAATCTCCAAATGAAAATATAGTATTAATTTTTATTAATGAAATAAAATTGGCTAACTTAAATAGATTAGGAACATCAAGGTCATGATCATAGTTCCTACTGCTAACCATGAACATACACTCTACACCAATCAACAAACCATCCAAATCATCAATAAAAGCATAGATCCATAACTACCAACCCATGATCCAAACTCCACTAAACATAATCATTTTCATGGCTTCAACAATGATACAAGAACATAAAACCCTATTCACCAAAGGTGACATAATATCTATCATGCTTAATCATTCATACCACTCATGACATGAAGGCATGCAACAAACCCTAAAACATCATAAAATTCAACCAAGCCAAATCATTCTCATGCATCAATCCCAACTCTATCATATAAACACATGTTCAATCTCCAAACATAATCCATTCTTTTTCAACAACATCCAAAAGACATGAATCTAGAATTTAAAGAGAAGATTGAAGAGGCTTACTTGAATGATGACTACCTTGAAGACGTTTCAAGAGAATCCTCATGCTTGGAAGGCTTGATCCGTCCAAGAAGGAAGGAGAAAAATGGCCATGGTTGGAGTAACCATTTCGGCCAAGAGAGAAGAGAGAGAGAGAGAGAGAGAGAGAGAGAGAGAGAGAGAGAGAGAGGGAAAGAGAAAAGAGAGAGTTTATTAGTTTATTTCATTAAAGGTCGAAGAAGAAAGGAGACGGAGATAATTGATCATGTTTACCTTGAGAGTGTTCTTGAGCCTTCAAGAAAATTCTGGATTTTTATCTGAAAGTGGAACCTTGATTTCAGTGTTTGATGTTATAAATTGCTGTAATGGATTCAAGAGAGTGAGTAGATGCGATCTGCAGTTTTTGGAGACGATTGAAGGGGTTTAGAGTGGTCATAGACTTGGAGAATGGTGGTGTGTGTTATTAGTGTTCTTGGAGGTTTGGAGAGAATGGAGGAAAGCTGGCCGAAATTTTCCTTGGAAAGGGTGGCCGAATGGATTGGAGAATTCTGGTGATTGAATTTTCAGATTTGAGAGAAAAAGGAAAGCTGATTGTTTGAAATTCAAAAGGAGTAATTTAGGGAGTGAATTATGATAGCAAATATGGTAAGATTAACTTGGTTGAAGGAGGTCTTTTGGGAGCTTCAATGGCCGACTGGTTTAGCTGGGATTTTGCAGAGATGAATTGTGTTTGAATGGGTTCTAGAATGTCCGAAATTTAGAGAGTATGTGTGAGATATTTTCTGGTTGTTTGAAGCCTAAACTATGGAGGTTTTCATGGAGTAATTTGCTAGAATTTTGAACTCCAATTGAAGATTTGATTGAAGTGATTGATGGAGTGATTCAAGGGGTAGCCATGGAGCTCTTTTCCTGCAGAACAAGGCTCTTTTCTGTAAAACCAGCCTTAGTCAGCCTTAGTCCATAGCTGACTAAGGCTGGTTTTACAGAAAAATGGTGTGAGTTTCGGACAAGGGTGAGGAGGAAACAAAACTGGAATTTTTGGTTGCTTGCTCGAATGTTTTGCTGGAAATTTCCTGCAGTTTTTTCTGTCATGCTCCATCTGATTTGTAGCAGGTTTGAAGGGGTATTGGAGGGTACTGTAAGGCTGGTTTCTAGCCTTCTTTATGGAGGAAAGTCAGAGATGAAATACTGGTTTGAACTTTAGAAGAAACAACTTGGTTTTTGGACAATTAAGCTACGAATTCTGCCCAGAATTTTTCTCTAGTTTGCACAGCTTTATGCAGTCCGAATTTTGGCCAAAGTATTCAGTCTTCAAGCTGAGTAAATTGGTTATTTTTTTGACAGTATTTGAGAGGGAAAGATGGCTGAAGATTTTGACAATTGAACTGATCAAGAAGCCGGAAAATTTTTCCAGATTTCTACATGAAGAAGATGAATACACATAGCTTGGAGTTTGAAGGTTCAACCATGGAAATTAATTCTCTTGGGAACCTTCCATAACTCTTCCCCATTTTCAGTTAAAACTCTATCCTCCAAGAGGCATTTTCGAAGCTTCAAAATCATAGAACCTTGTTGGAATTTTCTGTAAATAAAATGGCTTAGATAAATTAAGCAACTTATTTGATCAAGAATTAAGGTAAGCTAGAGAACAAAAGGGGGTACGGAATCCCTTAGGAATTTTTGTAGGGCACAAGAGTATGACTAGGGCATTCCTTTCATGTCTCCCCTAGGACAACATTCCTACTCCTCCCTAACGCATGCAAGGGCCGAAAATAGCCTACCTATCTAAAATAAAATTTAATCATGCTAAAACTCAAATGATAGAATTTGAACTCAAGACCTTAAGAATTTATTCCAAAGCTCTAACCACTAAACCACAACAACTCTTATTCTTATTTTCTCTCCCAAATATTTTTCCTACAAGCTATCTCCCTATTTTCACCTCAAGCAAAATTACCACTTTTCCTTTCTTACTCAATAAGCAAAATTAAGCCTTCTAGACTTTAAATCACATATCCAAAGCACATAAAATCATACAAAAATATATTTATTCATGAAAGAAAATATGATATGCATCCCGACCCCTTTATTCTAGGGTTGATTTTAATTGGGGTTTCACAAATCCTCTCCATTTTCACCAAGAACAGACACTACATTTCTTTAAGCCAAAGACCACTCTAAATACCTCCAATCCCTTCCAAAATTTCCAAAACATGCATGCATACTCTCTAGAGTCCATTTCTAGATTTTATAACATCAAATCTCAAAAACAAAAATTGACAATAGGATCAAAACCAGAATTTTCCTTGAAGTCTCAAGAACATCATCAAGGTAAGCAAGAACAACTTTTGTTCATCTTCTTCCCTTCAATCTTTAACATATCATACTAATGATCTCTCTCTCTCTCTCTCTCTCTCTCTCTCTCTCTCTCTCTCTCGACTGAAATGGTTGCTACAACCATGGCTATTTTCTTTCTCCTCTCCTGGACGATTTAAGCTTCTCAAGTGCGTGGACCTTCTTAAATCTTCATCGAGATAGTCATAAACCAAGTATTTCTCTTTAACCTTTCTTTTGAATTCTGGATTCATGTCTCTTGGTTGTTGATAGAGAGGATAGAATATGAATGGGGGATTGAGTATATGCATATGTATAAAGGGGTTGAGATTGGAGCATGAGAATGTTTGATCATGGTTAAGATTTATGAATTTCCCTGTGGATCGGTGTATGTTCATTATGTCTTAAGTGAGTATGAGTATTTAAACATGCTAGATGTTATGTCATCTTTAATGAATAGGATTTTTATGTTCTTATTTTTACTGAAACCGTGAGTATGATTATGTTTAGTAGGGATTTGGCCATGTGATAGTAGGTATGGATTTAAGCCTTTGTTCTTGAATAGAATAGTTTGTTAATTGATGTTGGAGTATATGCTCATGAATCTTGTTAGCAATAGGAAAATTATGATCATGACCTTGTTGATCCTAGGCTATTTTGATTAGCAAATTTTATTACCCTAACTAAAATTATTACTATCTTTTCCCTTCAAAGATTTCGAAATTCTTAGGAAGTTTTAGAATTAGAGTACTAAAGGAAATAGTGATATGTTAGCCATATAAATGATATATTTTATTAAAAATAATATATAAATATTTATATATGATAATAATAATAATAATAAATAAAACCTTTTATATAAATAATAATAGGTAAAATATTAATAATCTTATAGGCCATATATTCATAAATGTTATATGTATCAATAAAATATTATTGATAAAATTTATCAAGATTTAATAAATTTTATTTATCATTAATTTTACTTATTATTAATTATTTTCTATCTCTTAATTATTAATAAAGAGATTAGTAATAATTAAATATTTACTTTTAAAATATTAATTAAGAATGACCATTTATTAATACCATCAAGAACTTAAGATTCTTCAACAATTAAACCCTAGTTTATTTATTAACAACAACACTCAAGATTTATTATTTGAACCTATAACTTATTAGTAATTATGTTACAAACCCTAGTTATTTTAACTTATCAAACTAGACTTATTTTATAAAAGCCTTTATCATCTAGTCTTAAAGCTTAGGACATTAGGGTCATGATTATAATTAGTTGAACTAGGATTATTTATGTAAGTGAATATAGCTTGAGTATAATCTTATGACTTGTGTTTACCCTAGGCGAGGTTAGGTCCACTTTGGAAGATTCTTGAATTTGATCAAGCAAAGGATTAGGTAAGCATCTGCATAAACTTCTTTAAAGACAAAAGGTTTCTATGGCAAGCCAAATGTGAAGTGTATGGACACTCATTTTGTAAAGGCAATTAAGGACTATTTCCTTTTTATTTCAGGCAAGCAAATCATTTGAAAATTTAAACAAGTAGTTTTGCAAATTCTAAAACTCTTTCTAAAACCCAACTTTGGCAAGAATTTTAGAAACCCTTAATTTCTATTTCCAAATAAAGCAATGTATTATCAGTTTTCTCCCAAGTGGGACAATCAACATTGAGTACTCAATAAGGGTAGACTACTAGGACTAGTCTTTGAAGGGTTAGGGTAAGTCTCTCAATAGGTGGCCACCTCTAAGGGGTGAGTCCTTCCCGGATAGGATACCAGTCCAGTAGGTATGCCGATCCGAGCGAGCAAGTTTCAGTCATGTGGACTGTGTGTTTTCGGAGTGGACAACCGGTAAGCTTGGGTGTAGAAAAGGAGGAATATCTCACCCGGTAGGCCGATCACCTACCTTTTGTCAGTCTGCACAAAGTGTAGCACTCTAACCGTTACATGGTTATGGGGCCCAACATGTGGTAACCCATGGCTACCCATTTGAGTGGTTGTATTTATTGTGTACATGTATGGTTTGAAAAGCAAAATGCCACTCTTTATTTTTAAGCTTATTTATTACTTGCCACTTTCTCTTGTACAATTTCTACAACTTGCATACATAAACTGTTTTATCTAAAACACTCCAAGTACACAGGGCTTACTAAGATTTTTATATCATCACCTTTTATGCTATGATTTCAGGTCGATCCTGCTGTGGAGATGAGTAGCTAGATTTGTTGCCTTCTTTGAAGATTTTATGTTATTTATTTTATGTGTTGTTTTGAGAGATGATAGTAATCAATTTATTTTAGATTTGTTCCTGAATTTTTTTGGGTTGTAATAAGTTCAATTTTAAATTATTGTTTCTATTTCCGTTTGTGTGACCTAGTAATAAAGACCCCTTGTCCTTTGGACGGGGTGATATCCCTGGCCCTGTTGGGCTTAGGTTGTAGGGTGTTACAAGAGATAGAGGCCAACATATAACAACGAGCCATCTCGTCGGCCTTCTTTCATGCCTTCTCAGCCTCTCGCTCCTTAGCGGTGGAACCCTCTCCGATAACAGGGCAGGTTTCGTAAAAGACATACTTATACTTTTCCGCTGTGAGTATTATGTCCAAGTTCCTCTTCCAGTCCACATAGTTTGGTCCCGTTAGCTTATTCTCTTGGTGAATAACGGCCAATGGACTAAAAGAATCTCCCACTATTTCTGAAAAATCAAAAATAAAAGAAAAAGATTTAGTTTGTGAAAACAAAACAAATTTGTGCACTTTATCCTTATCATCAAAACTGATAATAACTAATTTGGCTCTTAGGAAAACTGACATAGCTTCTTGGGAAGATTAACAGATCCCTAAGCTAAGTGTGTTAACCACCAAAAATTAATTTCCCTTCTAGGTAATAATCTAGAAGATAACTCCATCGAGGGGATGGCCATTTCCTCTCATTTCCTATAGACATATCTCATACTATAACCTCCAATGAGGGGCTGGTCGATCATAATACGTGTCCTGGGTTATTAATTACATTCCTCTATTAGATCTAGATCCTTGTGGTATTTGTAAAACCCCAGTCAAAACCAACCTTAGAGTAAGGGGGTTGGGATGCATATCATATTTTATTACATGTTTAAATATATTTTTATAAGATTTTATGTGCTTTGGATTTATGTTTTATTGTCTCGAAGGCTTGATTGTGAGTATTGAGTGAGAAGGGCAAAATGGTAATTTTTGCTTGAGGTGAAAATAGGGACATAACTTGAGGATTAAATAGGAAAAATATTTTAGGGAGAAAATAAAAAGAAGAGTTATTGTGGTTCAGTGGTTAGAGCTTTGGAATTAATTCTTGAGGTCTTGAGTTCAAATTCCATATTAGAGCCATATAATGATTGAATTATATATTTTTTTTGGGAATTGATATTTTTAAATTCCTAATCCTACACTTTTACCCTACACAAAATTCCTAAGGGGAATTCATTTCCTCTTGATCCTTAATTTTTCCTATTTCTCAATTCATTAGTTTGTTCAATTTGTTCAAGCCAATTTTATTCTAGAAAAATTCCAGCAATGTGTTGTGGCTTTGGAGGTTCAAAATGTCTTAGTGAAAGACATCTTATGGACCAAAACCATGGAAGAGGGGGAAGGATTCCAAGTGAATTAATTTCCCTAGTGAACTTTCTAAAACTTCACTCTAGCTAGGTTCATTTTCTTTCATGTATTGAAATGAAAATTTTCCAGCTTCTTGTGCCTTCAAGGTGTCAAAATTCTTATCCATTATTCCCTCCTAAATTCTACCAGAAAATGGCCCTTTTGATCAACTTGACACCTGAATTTTCTAGCCATTTTTGGACTGCACAAAGGCTGTGCAAAACCAGAAAAATCCCTAGGTAAATTCGCAGCTTTGGAGGTCCGAAACCAAGCTGTTTTCTTTCAGCTTTTGTTCAGCATATTAGCCACGTTTTTCCTCCCTAAAGAAGGCTGAAAACTAGACTTGAAAGACCTCTAAAATGGCCTTCAAATCCTCTGCAAATCGGCTGGAAAATGGCAGCTAAAACTACCCAGAAAAATTCCATCCCTTACGAAAATCCTATGCAGAATTTTTTTTTCTAGCTTATTTCCTAATTCAACCCTAGTCGAAACTACACCCTTCTTCTGCACAAACCACCCTTAAACAGCCATGAACTGAACTCCATTGTCCTCCCCAATCTTCTGCATGAAAATCCAATCATGGCTGCCCTAAAAGATTTCCAAAAAAATTACTGCAATCATACCTTGATTAGATACCAAAATTCCAGCTACCATAATTTAGCAACCTTCCATAAAATATCTCTCAAACAACCAGACCTTTCCTTCACCATTATACTCCTTATTTTCAGCCACCCTTAGCCTCCTTCAACCAGCTTTCATCCAGCCAAAATACTGCACAAGCAGTCGGTCATGGCAGCTTCCCAAAAGCTCTCCAATAATCGAAGATATTTTTGTTATATTTAGTTTCCAAATTTGCTTCCCAAAAATATTCTTTAAGGATTTCAACAACTAGCCTTTCCTTTTCCCTTCCAAGCCAGAAAATCATCTACCAAAACCCTACAAGCAGTCGGCCAATCCTAATCCCTTCAGAAATTCGGCCAGCCTTGAACAAAACCTCTCTACTCTCTTCAACCTTCAAGAACACATAGTACACCAAGAACACCTACTCCTTCCTTTTCCCTAATACCTCTCCAAATCACTTCAAACTTCTTCTAAAAATTTCAGATTTCATCTATACACTACCGGGAGTCCATCCATACCAGTTTTAACATCAAACTCCAAAATCCAACTTGCTCTTTTGGATAAAAAACCAGAAATTTTGTGAAGGCTCAAGAACACCTTCAAGGTAGGTTTGTTCAAACAACTTCATCTTCTATAATATTTGATCTCTGATGAATATACATATGAATAAGCATGCCAATGGACTCTCTCCTTCTCTTCTCTCTCTCTCTCTCTCTCTCTCTCTCTCTCTCTCTCTCTCTCTCTCTCAGTCGAACCACTCTCCTTCTTGGCCGAATGATTTCATCAACCATGGCCATGCTTTCTTCATCTTCCTTGAACGGATTTCGACATCTAGGAGTTGAGATCTATTCAAAACTCCTTTAAGGTATTCACCAATCAAGTAAGCCTTTTTAACCCTCCTTTTAAATTTTAGATTCATGTCTCTAGGATGATATTAGTAGAAGATGGATTATGAATAGGGTTGAGCATGTATTGTTGTGATGAGTTGAGATTGAAGCATTAATAAATGTGTGTTTATGATGGAGATGGGATCTATGCATGAGTTGATTATCTTGGTTGATTGTATGGTGTTTTTAGGGTTTAATGCATGCTTCTATGTCATAGGTAGTATTTGTGATCAAGTATGCTAGAGATTATGTCACATTTGGTGAATAGGATTTATATTCATGTTGGATTATTGAAGCCATGATTATATTTATGCTAGTAGAGGTTAGATAAATTTAGATCTATGGTATTATGCATGATTTGGATGATTTGATGAATTGAAGGGATGCATATGTTCATGATTGTAGTTAGCAATAGAAATATGATCATGATCTAGTTGTCCCAAAGCTAATTTTATTTCATCAATAAAATATTTAATATTATAATTTTTCTAGTAAATTCGAAAAACCCTAGGAAGGTAGATTTGGACTATTATATAAGGATATATTAGTCAATTAAATAGTGGTTTTGAAAGAATTAAAATATATAGGTATTATATGATCAAAAAAAGCCTTTTATGAAAATAATCATAATAAGTAAAATATTTATTATTAAAATTTAATTATTATCTTTTAATCAAACATATTAAAATTTATTTATTATTTTAAAAGCAAGACTCATTAAAATTTATTTTCAACTAATTTTAGTTATCAATTATTTTATAATAACTAAATTATTAATAAATCATTATTTTACCTAATACCACCTAGGACTCTTCATCAAATAAACTCTAAATTTTTCTTAGCAAGATTTAAACCTTCAACTTATTAGTACCTATTTCCCAGAACACTAATTATTTAAATATCAAACTAGACTTAGCTTATAAACCCATTTTATTTGTTATTTGGCCTTAAAGCTTGGGACACTAGGATCACGGTAGTAGTGAATTGAACTAGTCTTATTTGTGAAAGCGGATTTTTGCTTGAGATTGATTGTGGTTTATATTTACCCCAGGTGGGGTTAGGACAACTATTGAAGACCTTTATTTTATTCAAGCTAAGGATCAGGTAAGCTCTTGCATAAAACTCGATTGATGTAAAATGTTTATTATGGCAAGCCAAATGTAGAGTGCATGGACACTCAGTTCTGCAAAGGCAATTGAGGATTAACTTCTTTCTTATGTTAGACAAACAAACTATTTGAAAATCAATAAGTAGATTTACTCAAACTCAAAACTCTTTCCAAAACTGATTTTGACAAAGACTTTGGAAACCCTTAATTGCCATTTTCATGTGGAACGGTGTGTTGTTCATTTTCACCCAAGTAGGAAACGTCGTTGAGTACTCAATAAGGGTGGACTGCTAGGGCTAGTCTTTGAAGGGTTATGGTAAGTCTCTTAGTAGGTGGCCACCTCTGAAGGGTGAGTCCTTCCCGGATAAGATGTCAGTCCAGTAGGTCGTGCCGGTCTGAGCTAGCCGTTTATTTTTCAGTCAAGTGACTGTGTTTTGCTGGAATGGACACCCGGTTATTGTTTGGGTATAGAGAAGGAGGAGTATCTTGCCCGATAGGCCGATCACCTATCTTTTATCAGTCTGCACAAAGTGTCAGCATTCTGACCGGTTATGGGGCCCAACGTGTGGTAACCCATGACCACCTTTTTGAGTGGTTGATTTTATTGATTATATATGGTTGGAAAAGCTAAAACACCACTCTTGATTTTGACTAATGTTTATTGCTTGCTAGTGTTCTCTTATAAAGATTTTATACTTTGCATTCACGAACTATTTCCACTGGATACTCAAAGCACACATGGACTTATTGAGATTTCTGTCTCACCACCATTTTTACCATGATTTCAGGTCGATCCTGTTGTGGGGATGAGTAGCTAGATATTGCTTGCCTTGGAAGACTTTCTAATAAATTTATTTTGTGTAATGCTTTGGGGAGATGACAGTGGATAAATTTTATTATAGATTTGTTTATGGCATTCTTGGATTTATTCTTGGGTTGTAATAAATTTTAAGTTAAAGTATTATTTTTATTTCTCTATTTTATTTGTGTGACCTAGTTATAATGACCCCTTCTCCTTCGGACAGGGCGACATCCCTGGCCCTGGCGGGCCTACGTAATGGGGTGTTACAGTATTCCCATCCTATATGGGTTCACTCCCAGGGTGATGTGAGGGGACCCACGATCTCTAATGAGGATTATGATGGAAGCCGTGGGGCCGTTGAAACCCCTCTCCCACTTAGTCTTTTAAAACAAGGGTTTTCTGAAAATATCCTTTTGAAAATTTCTATTAAGTTTTCCCTTAACTCAAAAATAAAATATCTAAATCTATTAAAATCTCTATGTCAAGTTATATATCCTTTGAGAGATTTTTCCATGGACTAATTTTATTTAAGTTAAAAAACTTAATGATTTAAAAAATGTTCCAATTAAAACTTTCTAGAGACTTTGGTCTCAAGTTTATTTGACAAAATAATTTTTCTTGTGCCAAAATAAAATAAAATGGCTTTCTATTTTAACTTACACAAAATATCTAAATCTAATATATTTTTTATGTCAAGGATTAAATCCTTTGAAAAAATATCTAATGATTAATTTTTGTTCAAGTTAAAATAACCATTTAATTTGTAGAAAAATGTTTTCTTTGTCAAAAATATTCTCAAAGACTTTGGTCATTGAGAAACTGTGCACATAGGTACATAAAAATAAATAGCATGCTAAAAATAGTAGACATTTTCATGCTTTTCTAGTTTTAAACCTAAATGCCCAGATAATAGAATTAAACACATTAATTAATTAATTATCTTGTTTAATCCTAAAATCCCTTACTAATATTTTTCATGCAAAAATATTCCTTGAATATTAACTATTGCAAAAATATTAACTTCGCCTGGTATGGACCCCAAAACTAAAAAGAAAATGCAAGAAAAATTACAAGGAAAAATAAAAATTTCTCCTTGGTCCACTGCACCCGCCGCATCCATCACCCATTTGCACTACAGTCCATTGCACCCGCTGCATAGAACCAGACCCTGCAGGTGACTAGTGTCGGACCGGATCCCAGACCTGAGCCGGCACTGGTTTAGGCTGCCTCAACCAGCACCGGCTGCGGTCTATCGGGTCATCCTTTTGCAATTTTTTTGTAGCTTTCTTTCCGGTTTCCTACAACTTTCTTCCTCCATTGGCTCTCCGATTTCAACCCAAATACAATAGAATCAACCAAAACCAACAATTGCCTATACTGTTTAATATTGTGCTTACACAATTTGCTAAGGAAATCAGTAAATTAAAAATCTCCTATACCTCCATCAAAGAGGTTTAATAGAAAATCTATCCATACCAAAAAGAACAAAGGATCACAGTTTAATCACACATATGTGTCCAGTTTTATTTAACTAGATACATGCTCCCTATATTTTCACAAAACCATCATGCTCTGATACTAATGGAAGGCCTAGAAAGGGAAAACACAGAGCACACAGTGGAAGCAAAAATCGAAAAAACTAGAAAAATTGGAGGACAGGGAAACTCCTGAACAGAGCCGGCACCGGCTCCGGCAGCCCTAGCCGGCGTCAGTTGCACTCTGTCCAGATTCCAAGGGTAAAAATTTATAACTTTTTCTCCTTGTTCTCAAAGTTGGCTGCACCGGAATGAGTAGAACCGGGGTAGGTGTGCTGGTGGAAACCTCTGGTGCGATTCCTGTAAGCCTCCTACTCCGTCTTTGCATGAACGCCAACCTCTCGATCTTCCAGTATATGACTTGCCTAATTCCATTTGGTGAACAACTCACAGACTAAGAAACTTTTCTTGGAGAGAGAGTGAGAGAGTTGTCTCTTTTTTCACAGAGAAAAAGGCGCGAAAAAAAAACAACGTTGTATTCAATCCTCCTATTGAACATAAATAAAACGCTAGGTTAAACTGGACTGGCCCATTGGACTCTTAGTTTAGCCTTTTGGACTAAATTAATTGTTCTAATTAGAACCAAATAAATGGCCCAACAAATAATTAATTTTCCAGCCCAAATAAACTAGTCCAATTAACAAGCTTTTATTAGTTTAGTCCTAGGTTAATCTTTAATTATTCAAACTAGGCCAAAGTCCTGAACAATTAATTAATTCTTGCACCCCATGGACCTTTATTTTATTCTAACCCAATAATTAAATCAGACTACTTAAATAAAATAAATTTCGTTTAATTTAATTTAAAGCCAATTCCTTAGCTTGTATTTAATTAGGACTCACGATCTATACTATGGACCAAAAGACACACCACCTTAGCTACTAAAATGACCAAAATACCCTTGTCATATAAATAGTTGTATTTTGCATTTTAAATATTTTCTAATATCACCATAAGGAAATATTCACCCCAAGGGCAATACTACATTAGCAAAGTCTCCGACCTACATGTGTAATGACTAAAATAAACCTTTATACATCGCCGTACATTTAGAGAGGAAAAAGTGTACTAACACCTCTTTAAATGACATCTACCATTCTTAGGCTTCTAGTCCAATGATCCACGACTTCATGGAGTGTTCCCGCTTTCCAAGGGAGCTACCCTAAAGCAAACATCCAGGTCATGTTTCCTAGGGCCCTGGATATTTAGATCATTTAGACAACCACAATGGGCGATATAGTATAGAAACTATCTTGTACAAGTCTGTCTTGACTAACTAGTCACACATACCCAACATGCAAGTATATTGACCCTACAATAGAACCTCAACTATAGCATATCAAAGTATATGCTTCCAGCTTCGTCAGACTACCAACTCATACTCAAGTCGTAGAGTACTAGTCCACACTATAGCAGTAGTAGTCTAGGTTTCTACCATATAGTACTTTTAAGAAACCACTAGTAAAAGTCTTGTTCTATGTATTCGAAATACGCTTATATCATAAAGTGAGTGGACTACTCACCGGCTAAAGGTAAGCCATTTCGCATTTGGAATTCATAACATAATAAACTAAACATAACGAGATTCCCATTCTCATCAATCGGTTAAGAATGAACGTTTATGTTTTAAGCAACCCGTGATCCATACCTTACTGTGAAAGACCTCCATTCACATGGACCACTTACTTAAACACAATGGGTCTTTTCCAAACTTAATTGTACACAAATAAAATGTAAATTCACAAACAATTTTTGAAAATAAATTCTTTTTATTAAAACATTCGATGTTTACATCAGAAATCTAGTCTAAGAGGGCATATTTCCTAACAACAACAAGGAACTTAGAGGCCTCCATGCGCAACTTGGAGAACCAAATTGGTCAACTAGCTAAATTACTTGGGAATCGTCAAGTAGGGACATTACCATGGAACACCAAAGAAAATCCACGTATTCAAGGCCGTAGAGAGCATTGAAGTCTTTCTTGCTTTAAGTTTTTGTGATTTGGAACAATTTTTTTATTTTCTTTGTTTTGTTTCATTTTTATTTATTTCTTCATGAATTGAATTTTATTATCCATCCTTGCTGTGTGTTCATTATTTTTATTTCATTTTTCACCCAAAAAAAAATAATAATTGAGGCCCAGACCCGGCATCGGCTCCTGTCGCGGGAGGCACTAAAAACAGGCTAATTTGGCCATTTTTTCTTTCAAACTCTCCAACTCCCTCGCAAATTCTCTCTAACCCTCACCGGCTCCACATCCTAAACCTTTCAAATTTTGATTTTTCACCTTCCAAACACTTCTTGAGTATTAATCTATCAATCTTTTGTTGATTCTATGGATCAAAATCCTCTAAATCTTCCGTTTTTCACAAAGATGTAATCTTCAATCTGCCTTCAAAGAGCTTTGATTTCTAGAAAAATGATGCATATTTTGCTTGTCTATGCATAGGAGAACATAAATGTATGTTTTTTCTTAAATTCCCATGGTTAAAATGTTGTAGGTATATTTTTCTAATTTTATGTATATTTTTGCCGAAATTTGGGATATTTAATGTTTTCTTGCATTGTGAATCAATTTGTGAGCTTCATGACATTGGATATATTATGAGTTGATGATTCTTGAGAACTTTATTCATTCACATGATCATTAGGGAGTTTGTGTATTCGCTTAAGGGTATGATTATAGCTATTATAATGATTGAGTAACCAGTTGCACATTGGCCTTGAATTATCTTACACTTGATCATTATAATTCCATGATGATTCCATAATTCACATGATCATGTTATGAGCATCTAGATACATTGGGTTTGTTCAGCACATTTACGCTTTCCAATGAGATATTATGCTTATTCTTGTAGGTTGTGTGAAAATTGTGGTAGATTGATTGGAGGAGGTTGAATTGGTTATTGTGTTGGTGGAAGGTATACTTTAGGGAGTTTGCGAATTGTAGTGTGAGCTGGTTGAGAGTTGAGTATGGTGTTGTGCATTGTATTTGAAAAAGGAGAGATTATATTCTTTTGAATTCTTTGAGCTTCCTAGTACTTATACTCCTATCTTCACTACTATCTACTTTCTAATATGTCTAGAACATGGGGTCAATCATCCAAAAGGGCTAGAGCTTCTTCTTCCTTAGCCCCTTCGTCTATAGACCCCATGTTCCTAAGGCCAGCAGATTTCATTGATCCAGCCTATGAGGAGTGGTACGATAGTAGGTCCTTAAATAAGATTATTGTGAAGCGTACCTTTGCACCTACCCTAGACCGTGCCCTTAAACTAGGAATGATGTTTTAGGAGACTAGGGTAGGGACCTATAGTATAGCTTAAGGGGGATTATTGTCCAGTGCTCATAAAAGAATTCTATGCTAACATGGTTGCAAAGGACAATAACCATCTTCCACACATTGAGATGCAAGTGAAGGGAACCCCCCATTTTCATCACAAGAAACCATTTGGCCACTCTTCTCCATATGTATGATGATAATTCTTGGCTAGGGATATATACTAATCATCAAAAGATTCTTTCTGGCCCTAATTGGGATGCTATTGGAACTAGAGCTACTCTAGGGTTGCGCAAGAAAAATGCTTTCAAAGCCAATACCTTCTACTCTAACAATGATCTTGATGCCAACTTTAGGGTTCTAGCATACATATTTACTTTTAATATTGAACCCCGAGTGTAATACCCCGCCCAAAACCACCTTTGACCATGGGGAAAAGTAATGCATTGCATAGCATCTTGCATTTTATGTGGTAGCTTAGAATTATTTTATTTGCATGGATGCATGAGAATTTTTTCGTTGCTCTTGCATTTGAATTAATTGATGTGTTGTTAAAGATTTGGATAAGGGAGGTTTGGTCGAAGATTTGGAAGGATGAGTATTGGGGGGATGGTGAGAACTGACTGTAGAAAAAATTAGTATTGGAGTTGTTTTGGAATAGTGGGGAGGTTGGTGATTTCCTTTGGTGACCCGAGTTCGAATCCTACTTTTTGTGAAGTTAGTTCCTCTTCTTGAAAATTCCTTTCCTTAGAGATTCCATGTCTTGGCCGAAAAAAATCTACCAAACCTAGAGAAATTTTAGTGTCATTATTCCAAGGAAATAAGTCTCTATATTTATTCCCTAAATTTAAGGACTTTGATGTGAATAAAGTACACTTTTAATTTTCAACTTTTATTTCCTAGGATTTTCGAAAAAGGAAGAAAAAAAAAACCCTAGATAATAAATAAAATTCCAGGTTGATTTTAGCTTAATGGATGTTACCATGGATAGTTGGATTTAAAGGGTTATTTTTTTAGTAGGAAACCTTGTTAATTTTAACCCTAGAATGTTAGCTAAAAATCTGGAAAAAATTTCCAGATTGTGCCGCCACTTCTTGGAGGAACTTTAGCTCAACTCAAACTCTTCCAAAGCTAGGAAATCTTATCCTAAATCCCTTAGCAAATCAGACTTTTATTTCAATCCTAATTCAACTAGGATTTTCTTCCTTATCCTAGCAGAATTTCGGTAGCTTTGTGTCAACACAAGCTGTCCGAAATTCCATCACCTTTAAGTACAATCCAACTCTTCAAACCCTAGCTCAAAACATCTAAATACTCCTCATCAATTCAGATTACCTTAGCTGCAAAAACCAGAATTTTATTCTCTGAAAACCACAGAAATTTGTCCAGCTTATGCACAGGATTTTTGGCAGCTTTGTGCAGGAAATTTCGGCCAGCTGTTGTATTCCTATTCCAACCGAAATTCTACACACACAACCCACCAAAAAACCCCAGCTGATCAAGCTATTTTCAGCGCCCAAAACCCTCATTGTTTCTTTGGAAATTTTGGCAGAACTACAGTAGCCAAAACAGTCCAAAAGTCGTCATTCTTGCACAGAATTTTTGCACAGCTTGCACAGAATTTTCAGTCACCAAAACTCACACAAACTCTCTCCTATTTTGGCTAAAAAACCTGAACACAATCAACCCTTCTCTTGAGCATTATTTCTGCCAACCTACGGAGCAAGTTCAGAACACTTTTCTCCTCTTAATCCCTCTGGAAATCGGCCAGCATCAAAGGTGCCACAAGCTGCAAATTTTCGCCCTTGCTGTCCAAGAAACCTAAAGCCATTAGGAGTCTTTCTAAACATCACCATCTAACCCTAAACCAATCTTCTCCAACTTCTAAATCATAGCAGCCGTCTATCCTCTCTATTCTACACAAAAATTCTAGAAAATTCTCTCTGCAAATTTTTGAAAACCCAAGAACTATTCTAAGCAAAAATCGAACACACTTTAAGGTAAGCAAAAATCCTCCCAACCTCTTGATGCTGTTTTCTGTAATGATTCTTTTCTCCTTCTTCTTCCCTTAAATCTCACCCCATAGAGGCTGATTTCATCTTCTTCTTTAATTTTCGGTCAAGAGGAGCAAATGAGGTAGCTTTTCTCTTCTTCTCAAGCGAACTCGGGACGACCACCATAGGAGCATCGAGACCTCATTACCCGGTTGTTGCAAGGTATGGGAATACCCGCCCTTGATGCCAAAAGTAAAGTTTAATAATGTCTATTAGTGGGATGAACATATGGTCATGGTACATGATCTTTGGGGATTTGATAGTTTACTTGGAATTAAATAGGGGATTGCGAATTGTTGTGAAAATAAATGAGATTAGAGCATGTTTGAATTAACTGAGACCCTGATCATGATATTATATGGTTTAGATCAGGAGGATAATTGAGGAAAGCAAGCTGTGAATTTATCTCGTTTATCCGAGGCATATCAAGTAAGTCCTTGCATAAACTCTTTTGTTAAATGTTGTGATGGTAAGTCCTTGTATAAACTCTTTTGTTAAATGTTGTGATGGCAAGTCTATGTTGGGAAGCTTTGTAAAGCTATTGTTGAACTATGTTTGCCTGGGATGTAAACGTGGATATTTATTCTTCAAACGGTTTTGTCGAACTAATGATTTTATCAAGAAAACTATTCTTTTCCTTAAATTTTTGGAAATCTCTTTTAAAGAAAACCACGTTTTACAAAACCAAGGTTTGGAAATATTGTGAATCAGGAATTGACGGATATGTCCGTTGAGTACTCAATAAGGGTAGGTTAACAATACTAGTCTTGGAGGGCTAGCGTAAGTCTTCTGGCAAGAGGCCACCTCCAGAAGATGAACTCTACTTGAAAAGGCAACAGTGTTGGTTGGTCAGGCCAGTCTGAGCTAGCATTTATACCTGGTATGGTATTATTTATATTCTCGGCATGGACACCCGGATGGATTTGTTGGGTGTAGAGATAGAGATCTCGCCCGGTGAGCTGTACACTCACCTTGATCAAAACGCCCAATGTGTGGTAATCTAGTCCGGACAAGGTGCACAATGTGTGGTGCCTTGGCCATTTTGTTCTCATGGAGCCCAACGTGTGGTGACATGACTGTTTATTCGAGTGGAGGATTTATTTCGTACAAAGTGTGACAATGAGAAAAACCCACTCCTTGCAAAAAGAGATTGTTTATGACTTGCCAACTTATTTCTACAAATGTTTTGCGCTTTGCATACACGTACTATTCAAAATACCATGTGCACACACAGGACTTACTGAGATTTATTCTCACACTATTTTACATCATGTTTTCAGGTGATAGATTGTGTTGAGTCAGCGGGGCTTTGATAGTAGAGGCTTTGGCTATTTTTTCTATGCTGTTCTAGGAGACGTTTGTCGTTTATACTTCTGAACAATATTTGTTTTATTTCGTTTTGCTCCAAGTTGAGCCTGATGTAATAAGAGTATTTCTTTATTTATCTAAGTTGATTCCTTTGGAGATTACCTTTATATTTTATACCTCATTCTAATGACCCCTTGTCATACGGGACGGGGCGACATCCCCGCCCTTTTAGGGTACGTAGTCGTGGGTGTTACAAGTGGTATCAGAGAGAGGTTTAGGCAATTACTTGGCTTATGGGGTTCTATTTTCTTAAGTATTTTAATCTGGTGCTAATTTTTATCTTTTGTTTATAGGATAGTCAAAAGAGTTGTATCGGCTATCAGGGACTGGCCCGCTGGTTGCGGGAATCTACCTGCCCCACTACCCGTAGCTGATCCACCCGCGTTCGATTCAGAGAGAGAGCGTGAGCCATCAGTGCTAGACGACCCGGCGGTTGAGGCAGAGATAGAGGTCGAGGAGAGCTTAGGGGAAGATGAGGGAGATAAGGAGATGACGGAGTTGAGTGAGGAAGAGGTAGATGAGCTAGGGAATGAGGGAGAGATGGCTGGGGTAGAAGGAGAGAATGAGGAGGTAATGGAGGTTCCCCGGACCCCGCAGATAGGAGAAGTTAATAGGACCCCTGCTCGCCATAACCCTAAAGGGTCCAGTGGTGAGGGATATATGCCGAGAGATGGGGTTGTCCCGGGAGAGAGAGAGTCAGCTCTAGGAGGAGTAGATACGGGAAAGAGGAAGCTGGAAGAGAGTCCTAAGGGGTGTGGACTCCGATATGGACTGGGCGTAGATGCCATGCTAAGGAGAAAGGGGTTGGTTGATCCATCTGACTTGGGGAGTGAAAGGCCTGCACCTAGGGGTGCGGTTAGATTAGCATTGGATGAGCTCTATGAGATGGCCATGAGAGCCAAGGGAGGCCGAGAGGGTGAGTCAGGGTAGCCAAGTAGGAGTGTTGGTTTCGCAAGGGACTACATAGGGAGACCCGATAGTTCCGTGGGGTGGCTTGTGGAACTGGCCTCTGACGACTCCGATACTTCTGTTGAAACTAGGGAGAGTCGAACATAGAAGACCAGCAGCTTTTACTTTTCTTTCTTTAGGATTTGCATACCTTTGTTTGTTTATTTCTTTTAAGGGAGCATGTGGCTCATAGGGCTTATTTATCATTTTAAATAAAAAGGGTATCGTATGAGATAACCCCTTCTTTTCTGCAAAGAATTGTTTATATGACAAGCATGAGTTTCGTTTATTACTTGATTTACCCCTACACGATATCATCACATTCTCTTTTAGATAAGTACATTGCTATCAACTGGTCATGCATCTAAGCATATTCTTTTCCCTTGGTAACTAACTGACCCTGAGTGAATGTGATTAAGATGGCACCAAGACGCAGAACAGTTGTGCATAGCAGAACGGTGCAGAAGAGTGCATCCTCCACCCCGGAATTTGAGCAGATACATCATTCCACCCCCGACGTGGAAGAGCACCTGCCCCGCAAGCAGGAACTGGCTTCGAAGAGGTCACGGGATGTGACCATGGGTCAGGCTTTCGACCAAATGGCATCGATCCTGCAGAACTTGACTGAAAGGGTGGATAAGGTGGCCAGGAAACCACCGTGGGGAGAGGATGAGGCTCTGGAGCGTTTCTTGAAGTTCCAGCCTCCTACATTCCAGGGGGAGGTGGAACAGGACGAGAAAGCCGAGCAATGGATTGAGCAGATGCAGGACATCTTTGCTACTTTGCAGTACTCAGAAGAGAGGATGGTGAAGTTTGTTGCTTTTCGACTGAGGGGACCGTCTCGAGCATGGTGGCAGCAGGTACGGAGTGATTGGGATAAAAAGGAGCAGGAATGGACGCGGGACGACTTTACGGAAGCCTTCTGGGCCGAGTACATTCCTCGCTGGGTAGCTGAGAAGAGGAAGGACGAATTCCAGACGCTCAGGCAGGGAGGCATGACCGTGGCCCAATATGCAGCCCGATTCATGTAGTTGTCCAAGTACTGCAAGTGCTTGGTAGACACAGAGTAGAAGCGCACCCGACAATTCGTGAAAGGGCTTAGGCCAGAATTGAGGAAAGCATTGGCCCTATCGCCGCCTACATCGTACACTGCTGCTGTGGACGCAGCTTCTCGGACGGAGAACGAAGATCGGCATCGACCGGTGAACCAACCCTTCCAACCGAATCGTCCACTTATGAGACCTTCAAGCAACAAGCGACCCGCTGCCTCTATGCTTTAGGGAAATTGGGGCAAGCAGCCTCGAGTGCCAGTAGTAGGACCGATGCAAGGCAGCCTGAATTGCCAGCTATGTGGGAAGCGAGGCCATACCGAAAGAAACTGCTGGGGTAATGGGGGTGTGAGGAGGTGCTTCAATTACGGAGACACGAGACACTTGAGAAACGTCTGCCCCAAACCCTTAAAGATTGAGCAGACCGCACCGACCCAACCAATGGGAGGAAATAGAGGCGCTGCTGCTGGACTAGCTGGAGCGAGAGGCTTGAAGCCTCAGGTGAAGGCCAATGTTTCTGCCCTGAGCCGAGAGGAAGTCAGAGTGGATGCCGCTGTGATCGAAGGTAACATTTCTATCCAAGGTTGTCTTGTTAATGTTCTGATAGATCCAGGATCCACACACTCTAATGTAAGTAAAGTATGTGCTTCACGTCTGGGCTGGGAAGGAAATGAGCTACCTTATACCCTAGTAGTTAGTTCCCCCTTGGGAAATGTGGTGGAAGCAGGCAAGAAAATGGGAAGTTGTGGAGTTGAGGTTGGGAAGGAGATTCTGGAGGCCGACCTTATAATCCTGCCCATGGACGATTATGACTTGATCTTGGGCATGGACTGGTTGTCAAAACACGGAGCTCGTGTGGACTGCAAGATCAAGATGGTGCAGTTTGTGAGACCTAGTCGGGATGTAATTGAATTCAATGGCAAGAGAATGAAGGAACTGAAATTTCTTATTGCTGGAGCTAAAGCCCGGAAGTTACTCAAGAAATGATGTACGGGATATCTGGCGTATCTCTTAAACAAACCGAAAGACCAGTGTACCTTGGAAAGTACGGAGGTAGTGAAAGACTTTTCTGATATGTTCCCTATGGAGCTCACTTCCTTACCCCCTGAACAGGAAGTTGAGTTCACCGTGGATCTGATTCCCGAAGCAGAACCGGTATCAAGAACCCCCTACCTGATGGCACCGACAGAGTTCAAGGAGTTCAAGGAGCAATTGGAAGAATTGCTAAGGCAAGGTTACATTCAGCCGAGTACGACACCGTGGGGAGCCCCAGTGTTGTTTGTCAAGAAGAAAGATGGTACCTTGAGGCTATGTATCGACTATCGGGGACTGAACAATCTAACGATTAAGAATAAATACCCTCTGCCCTTGATCGATGAGTTGTTTGATCAACTGCAAGGCGCCGCTTGCTTTTCGAAGTTGGACCTACGGCAAGGATACTACCAAGTGAGGATCAAAGAAGAAGACATTCCTAAGACTGCATTCAACACGCGGTATGGCCACTACGAATTTGTAGTAATGCCGTTCGGTGTAACCAACGCACCGGCAGTATTCATGGATTTGATGCATCGCATTTTCCAACCATACCTGGACAAGTTCGTGGTTATCTTCATCGATGACATTTTGATCTACTCCAAAAATCCGGAGGACCACGCGAAGCACTTAAGATTGGTCCTAGAGAAGCTGAGAGAAGTCAAGCTTTATGCCAAGTTCAGTAAGTGTAAGTTTTGGCTGAGCTCGGTGTCTTTCCTTGGTCACGTGATATCTAAAGTGGGGATCAAAGTGGACCCTGCTAAGGTAGAAGCCGTAGCTAACTGGAAACAACCGGAGAACATTACCGAGATACGAAGTTTCCTTGGGTTGGCCAGGTACTATCAGCGTTTCATTAAAAATTTCTCTACTGTGGCTTCACCAATGACGCGACTGTTGAAGAAGGATGTCGCTTTTGCTTGTAGTGAGAAGTGCGAGAAGAGCTTCCAAGAACATAAGAGGAGGTTGATTACAGCACCCGTGCTGAGTCTGCCTGAGGCTGATAAGCCCTATACACTCTATACAAATGCATCCATGGAAGGACTAGGAGCTATGCTGATGCAGGAAGGGAAAGTCATAGCTTATGCATCTATGAAGCTAAAGCCGTACGAAGCTAATTATCCCATGCATGACCTCGAGCTAGCAGCTATAGTGTTCGCCTTGAAGAAATGGCGACATTTCTTGTACGGTGCGCAATACAAAGTTTTCATTGACCATAAGAGTTTGAAGTACATCTTCACGCAAAAAGGATTTGAATCTCCGGCAGCGTAGGTGGATGGAGTTCCTGGAAGAATATAAGTGCCCTATTAACTATCATCCGGGTAAAGCGAATGTGGTAGTGGATGCTCTAAGTCGGAAGGTGAAAATGGCACACTTGAGAATACAGGAGGTGTCGGCAGTCCAGGATATCAAGGAGAAAGAGGCGCAAGTGCAAGAGATGAAGACCTGCTGAGCAACTTGACCCTGAAACCCGATTTGGACCAGGAAATTGTATTAGGTTAACAGGGCAGTGCAGAATTTCAAACTTTCAAGGAGAAAGAGACCACGAGAGGAGGAAGCGATTTCCGAATTTATGTACCGGACATCTAAGACTTAAGGAAGAGGATACTGGATGAAGCGCACAAGAGCAAATATACCATACACTCTGGGGAGGTAAAGATGTACCAAGACTTGAAGTGGAAATATTAGTGGGCTGGAATGAAGAGGGATGTAGTTCAGCATGTGTCAACCTGCCTGACGTGCCAGAAGGTTAAAATGGAACATAAGAAGTCTGCAGGGTTACTGCAACCGTTACCGATTCCCGAATGGAAATGAGAAGATGTGATCAAGGACTTTGTGACTGGCCTACCGATGACCAAGTTACACAAAGATGCGATCTGGGTGGTAGTGGACCGATTGACCAAGATAGCGCACTTCATACCGGTCAACGTAAGGGACTTGATGGAAAAGTTGGCTCAGACATATACCCAAGAAATTATAAGGTTGCATGGTTTACTGTCGAGCATTGTGTCGAATAGGGACCCTAGATTCATTTCAAGGTTCTGGGGTAAGTTCCAGGAGTCCTTGGGCATGACCCTGAAATTTAGCACCTCTGCTCATCCGCAAACAGACAGTCAATCCGAAAGAGTCATTTAAATATTGGAGGACATGGTCCGAGCATGTATCTTGGATTTTGGAGATAAGTGGATTGAGTCTTTGCTGCATGCGGAGTTAGCATATAACAACAGCTATCAGGCGTCGATCGGAATGGCGTCGTACGAGGGATTGTATGGGCGAAAATGCCAAGTACCGATATACTGGGGATGGACAGAAGAAGGGAATGTTAAGAAGACTAGTGAAGTATGCATTTAGGAGATGACGGAAAAGATCAAGTTAATTCGAGAAAGGCTAAGGGCAGCGCAAAGCAGACAGAAGAGTTATGCAGACTCTAGGAGAAGGAAACTGGAGTTCCAAGTAGGTGACCGTGCATTCTTGAAGTTGACTCCTAGTAGAGGAATCCTGAAACATCCGAGAGGAGGGAAGTTGAGTCCTAGGTATTTAGGACCATTCCTGATATTGGAGAAAATTGGACCGGTTGCCTACCGATTGGATCTACCTGATGGTCTAACCGGGATGCATGATGTATTCCATGTCTCTCAGTTAAAGAGGTACAACCCCGATCCGAGTCATGTACTCAATGAGGAACTGCTGGAGTTGCAACCCAATCTGAGTTATGTGGAGAGACCCGTCAAGATCTTGGAGCAGAGTATTAAGACGCTTCGAAACAAGCAGATACCCATGGTGAAGATACTTTGGGATCATCATAGAGCATAGGATGCAACGTGGGAAATGGAGGAATGGTTAAGACGGAAGTATCCGGATATGCTCGAAGGGTATGAAATCTGAATTTCGGGACGAAATTCTCTTAAGGGGGAGGGGATGTAATACCCCGCCCAAAACCACCTTTGACCACGGGGAAAAGTCATGCATTGCATACCATCTTGCATTTTTTGTGGTAGCTTAGAATTATTTTATTTGCATAGATGCATGAGAATTTTTCCGTTGCTCATGCATTGCAGAAGGGAGGTTTGGTCGAAGATTTGGAAGGATGAGTATTGGGGGGATAGTGAGAACTGACTGTAGAAAAAATTAGTATTGGAGTTGTTTTGGAATAGCGGGGAGGTTGGTGATTTCCTTTGGTGACCCGAGTTCGAATCCTATTTTTTGTGAAGTTAGTTCATCTTCTTGAAAATTCCTTTCCTTAGAGCTTCCATGTCTTGGCCGGAAAAGATCTAACAAACCTAGAGAAATTTTAGTGTCATTATTCCAAGGAAATAAGTCTGTATATTTATTCCCTAAATTTAAGGACTTTGATGTGAATAAAGTTCACTTTTAATTTTCAACTTTTATTTCCTAGGATTTTTGAAAAAGGAAGAAAAAAAAACCCTAGCTAATAAATAAAATTCCAGCTTGATTTTAGCTTAATGGATGTTACCATGGATAGTTGGAATTAAAGGGTTATTTTTTTAGTAGGAAACCTTGTTAATTTTAACCCTAGAATGTTAGCTAAAAATATGGAAAAAATTTCCAGATTGTGCCGCCACTTCTTGGAAGAACTTTAGCTCAACTCAAACTCTTCCAAAGCTAGGAAATCTTATCCTAAATCCCTTAGAAAATCAGACTTTTATTTCAATCCTAATTCAACAAGGATTTTCTTCCTTATCCTAGAAGAATTTCGGCAGTTTTGTGTCAACACAAGCTGTCCGAAATTCCATCACCTTTAAGTACAATCCAACTCTTCAAACCCTAGCTCAAAACACCTAAATACTCTTCATCAATTCAGATTACCTTAGCTGCACAAAAACAGAATTTTATTCTCACAAAACCACAGAAATTCGTCCAGCTTATGCACAGGATTTTCGGCAGCTTTGTGCAGGAAATTTCAGCCAGCTGTTGTGTTCCTATTCCAACCGAAATTCTACACACACAACCCACCGAAAAACCCCAGCTGATCGAGCTATTTTCAACGCCCAAAACCCTCATTCTTTCTCTGGAAATTTTAGCAGAACTACAGCAGGCAAAATAGTCCAAAACTCGTCACTCTTGTACAGAATTTTCGCACATCTTGCACTGAATTTTCAGTCACCAAAACTCACACAAACTCTCTCCTATTTTGGCCAAAAAACCTGAACACACTCAACCCTTCCCTTGAGCATTATTTCGGCCAGCCTAGGGAGCAAGTTCAGAACACTTTTCTCCTCTTAATCCCTCTTGAAATCGGCCAGCATCAAAGGGGCCGCAAGCTGCAAATTTTCGCCCTTGCAGTCTAAGAAACCTAAAGCCATTAGGAGTCTTTCTAAGCATCACCATCTAACCCTAAACCAATCTTCTCCAACTCTAAATCATAGCAGCCATCTATCCTCTCCATTCTATAGGAAAATTCAAGCAAATTCTCTCTGCAAATTTTGGAAAACCCAAGAACTATTCTAAGCAAAAATCGAACACACTTTAAGGTAAGCAAAAATCCTCCCAACCTCTTGATGCCGTTTTCTCTAATGATTCTTTTCTCCTTCTTCTTCCCTTAAATCACACCCCATAGAGGCTAATTTCATCTTCTTCTTTAATTTTCGGTCAAGAGGAGCAAAGGAGGTAGCTTTTCTCTTCTTCTCAAGCGAACTCGGGACGACCACCATAGGAGCATCGAGACCTCATTACCCGGTTGTTGCAAGGTAAGGGAATACCCGCCCTTGATGCCAAAAGTAAAGTTTAATGATGTCTATTAGTGGGATGAACATATGGTCATGGTACATGATCGTTGGGGATTGGATAGTTTACTTGGAATTAAATAGGGGATTGCGAATTGTTGTGAAAATAAATGAGATTAGAGCATGTTTGAATTAACTGAGACCCTGATCATGATATTATATGGTTTAGATCAGGAGGATAATTGAGGAAAACAAGCTGTGAATTTATCTCGTTTATCCGAGGCATATCAAGTAAGTCCTTGTATAAACTCTTTTGTTAAATGTTGTGATGGTAAGTCCTTGTATAAACTCTTTTGTTAAATGTTGTGATGGCAAGTCTATGTTGGGAAGCTTTGTAAAGCTATTGTTGAACTATGTTTGCTTGGGATGTAACCGTGGATATTTATTCTTCAAATGGTTTTGTCGAACTATTGATTTTATCAAGAAAACTATTCTTTTCCTTAAATTTTTTGAAATCTTTTTTAAAGAAAACCACGTTTTACAAAACCAAGGTTTGGAAATATTGTGAATCAGGAATTGACAGATATGTTCGTTGAGTACTCAATAAGGGTAGGTTAACTATACTAGTCTTGGAGGCCTAGCGTAAGTCTTCTGGCAGGAGGCCACCACCAGAAGATGAACTCTGCTTGAAAAGGCGACAGTGTTGGTTGGTTAGGCCAGTCTGAGCAAGCATTTGTACCTGGTATGGTATTATTTATATTCCCGGCATAGACACCTGGATGATTTTGTTGGGTGTAGGGATGGAGGAGTATCTCACCCGGTGAGCTGTACACTCACCTTGATCAGAACGCCCAACGTGTGGTAATCTGGTCCGGACAAGGTGCATAAAGTGTGGTGCCTTGGCCATTTTGTTCTCATGGAGCCCAATGTGTGGTGACATGATTGTTTATTCGAGTGGAGGATTTATTTTGTACAAAGTGTGACAATGAGAAAAACCCACTCCTTGCGAAAAGAGATTGTTTATGACTTGCCAACTTATTTTTACAAATGTTTTGCACTTTGCGTACACGTACTATTCAAGATACCATGTGCACACACAGGACTTACTGAGATTTATTCTCACACTGTTTTACATCATGTTTTCAGGTGATAGATTGTGTTGAGTCAGTGGGGCTTTGATTGTAGAGGCTTTGGCTATTTTTTCTATGCTGTTCTAGGAGACTTTTGTCGTTTATACTTCTGAACAATATTTGTTTTATTTCGTTTTGCTCCAAGTTGAGCCTGATGTAATAAGAGTATTTTTTTATTTATCTATGTTGATTCCTTTGGAGATTGCCTTTATATTTTATACCTCGTTCTAAAGACCCCTTGTCCTACGGGACGGAGCGACATCCCCGCCCTTTTAGGGTACGTAGTCGTGGGGTGTTACACTGAGCCAGTGGATTCAATAAGACACGCACTATTGATATGTACATCTTGCATAGGATGATGACCATTCAGCCTATCCCTCTTGCCCCATTGATCATACAATCCATTAAGGATATGGTTCATCATCGTCTCTCTACCAAAGCTTTAGTCTTTCCTCTTGTAATCATGAAAATTCTGAGAGATTTTGGTATTAGTATTGAGAGGGAATTGACTGAGACTACCACTGAGCATGACCTAGTCACGGAGCAACATTGATGAGTTGTGGGTACAAATATAGCCAGGAGATGAAGAAATGGCTAAATCCTTATGAGGCAAAGTATCCCAGATAAGTTCAACCACCACCTGTGGAGGGGCAGCACCCACCACCACTATCGCGAGCACGAGCCAATAGTTCACAGTCCCAACCAAGGACTGACTTTGAAACTGTAGTGATGGGATAGTTAGATGTTGTTACACATGCGAGACTCCATTGATGATATTGCTCGGAGGCAGACTATTCAGGAGTAGCAATGGGCTCAGTGGATGCAGCATTTTTCCGAGACCGTATAGTGGTGATGGCACTTCAACATATGACAATGATGATGGGGAGGACTGAGATGATTTTTCTGCACTTATTCCTACTTGTCACTTTTTTTCCTGACTTTTCTAGTTATTTCTTGTACTTTTCTTTTTCGTACCATTTTCTTTCCTTTTTGCTTATTTTTCTTTTCTAATTTTTATGCTTTGGTGTGTTTCTTTTGTATATTTTTCTTTCCAGGTACTTCAACAATGCTCCTTTCTGCTGGAATTCAACTCTTTTGTAGGAGAATGCACAATGCAATGGAAGTATTTTCTTTCTTCTCTTTTTCCCTTTATTTTTGGTCCCGTGGCAATATTTTCTTGCTCTATTTGTTTGGCCATTGAGAACAATGTCCAGTTTAAGTGTGGGGGAGTGGTTAGAATGGGAATTCTTCTATCCTTCATTCTTCTTGAAATTCTTTGAACCTTGGAATTCTTCTATGCTTCATTCTTCTTGAAATTATTTGAACCTTTTTGAGCAAATTTTTCTAATTTTTTTGAGCTTTCAAGATGTATTTTTAATGCATGTCTTTGTGCTAGATCATAGAGGATATGTTCTATATCATTTGTGACATATGCATGACTTTTTGCACGCACTTAGACTAAGTAAATCTTGATCAAATGCATTACATTGTTCTTAAACCTGTTTTTCTACTAAAATTCATTGAGCATTCTAGAACTTACTTTAATACCTCTCGAGGCGAAATAAGAAAGACATTCATGATTTAACTTAGGGATGACGGTAATAGGACTTCTTTGGATAGTTTCAGCTTTTCATGCCTACCTATTTTATATCGTCCCTAGTGCATATTTTGAGCCTAAATTGTTAATTTCTTTCTTAAACCCGTTATCATACTTTGTCCATTACTTCTTTTTGAGAGTTTGATTTACCTTCCAAATCTTTAATTGCTTTTGATGGATAAAAGTACAAGTAGAAGAATTATGAGGGAGAATGCTTGTGTAAATGTCATGACTTGTTACTTTCAATCATGCATCATGTGTTGAGTTGGAGTTTTGAAAGAAGAAAGGGGGAAGAAAAAGAAAGATTGAGAAAAATAAAAAGATGCTAGAAAATGCTAAAAGAAAAAAAAATAAGAAACAAACAAAAGCAGCATTTGAAAAGAAGAGAAAAAGAAAAAGAAAAGAACAGCACAGGAAGAATGTTGGTTAAGTTGGAATAAGAATTGTTGAAATTTTGATGATCTTCTACAATATGATTCATGAGTTGATAACTATTGATGAAAAGAATGCAAGATTTGCTTGAATTGTAATATGATTGCTATACAATGTTATGGGTTTTTGATTGGTTTTGTGATAGGAAGCAAGAAAAGTTGGAATCTATTAGTATATGTTGTTTATCCTTTTCTTGCAAACTCTCATCTTCTTTGATATTCGATTTTCCTATATCCTTCATCTGACAGCTACATGACAAACCCTTTAGCCTTACATTACAAGCTTAAAAGTCCTACTTAACCTAAGTAGAATCATGATATGTCTCGGATTAGTGGAGAGAGTGTATGAAAAGTAAGCTTATGGAATGCATATTTTTTTTAAACTAAATTCTTTCCAATGGTTTGAGAATGATGTTAAGTTTTGGGATGGTTCTACTAGTCATTCTTCACTTACACAAGTCTTGCATTTGTTATGAAATGTATAGTAGCATATGTTTTGTTGTCTTGAATAAAGAAAGTATTGGAAATATTATTTTGAAATTCATTGAGTGATTTTGTGAAAACTTGTCTTTGATACTTTGCTTGAGGATAAGTAAAGAGCTAACTATGGGGGAATGTGATAGGGACAAAATTAGTTATATATTTTCTAGTTATTCGAGGCCATTTTGTGATGCATTTTGTGCAATAACTGGTCATATTGCATTATATTTGAGATTTTACCCTTGGAAAGGTACTTTGTGCATTATTTCAGATTTTAGGGGTAAAATAAGGCAAAATCATCGCTAAACAGACTAGAGGTGGCGCCGGCCACGTGTTGCTGGTACGCACTCTAAGGCGATAAAAAATCGACGAAATAAGGTGTGAACAAAACACAGCCGGTGCCGATTGGGAGCCTAGAAGTGGCGCCAGCTACGACTTGGAAGAACTTGGCACAAAAATTGAGAAAATTTGACGAATGGATAGAGAGACAAAATGCAATTGGCGCCGGCCCTAGGCAGGACAAGCGGCACCGGCTGTGCACTGGTACGGAGAGATGCCTCGATTTTTGTGTGCATTTTTTATAATTTTCATAGTTTTGGTATTTTCCTACTTCTATTTGGCTAGAAACCTTAGAGGGACGAATTTAGGCACTTCTAAAGCCTATAAATAGAGGAAAAACACAGGTCAAATGGGGAATTGAAGGAGCAAAACACAAAATCACTCAAGTTTAAGGAGGAATTCATCAAATCAAGAAGGATTGTACAAGAGGGTCTGCAAAAGAAGAAGAAGGCTTGTCTATGAGTGCTTTCTTTTAACTTTGTTTTCTTTTCTTGAACAATGATGTATTAATTATTTTATTGTAATTTGATATTATTTTTGGTATTCATGATTTTTAGAGTTACTTTGATCTTTTTATTAATTGATTGTTATTCTTGGTATTTAATTACTTATACTAATTACAAGATTAATTTGTTGTTTCTTTCTATTAACTTGCTTGGAAAAGGGGTTGATGGTGGTCTCAATTCATTAATTTCATATTTTTTGTCTATTAACTTGCTTGGAAAAGGGGTTATTGCTAAGAACTTGGTAATTAAAGGTTAATTAATGTCTCCCAGAATATGGATTCATTGGTTAATTTCATGTTTTATGTTTGCCAGGATATGGGGATTTAATCAAAGATTGTGTTTAATGCATCTTTTGGGTGAATTAGTTGAGACAGGATATGTGATGCTAATTTATCTAGAATATAGTGATTTCATGGATTAGAAAAGAAGTGAATCTATCTTAATCCTTCATGATGCCAAGAGAATGATTAGTTATGATAATGATTGGGTACTATAAGGTCATGTTTGTTAAAATAATGGTTTAAGTTACATAATTCTCCATCATTGACAATTATATATTATTTTATTTTATTTTTTATTCTTTTTCACTTTATTGAGTCTGTTAAACAATTAAAGAAAAGTGATTAATGTATACTTGTTCCTTGAGGATCGATACTCGTTTTAAACCCTATGCTATGCTTAATGATGAGTGCGCTTGCTCATATGTGTTATTTAGGGTTAATGTTTTGATTTAAACTTGATTGGGAATGTGCTTATTTTTTTATGATTTTTATACCCAAATTCGTACACATCCCTACACTATATTATTCTTGTGCTTAACCCATCCCTGGTCATAATATAAATGAGATAGGGTATCATTAATGCGCTAAGACTAGTACGTGTTATACTATTTAGTTTTATCAAGCAGTATTTCTCATATTCGTGAGTATTGTGATACTCAAAGGTAACACGCGGATGCTTGTTATATGAACAAGTTCATTAGATGACCTAACTATGAGATAATCACAAGGATAACTACTTAGTACCACTAATAGAATCACAGTATAGCAAATGTGCAAATATCCTTAGACTTAAGATCTTCAAGGTACTTTGTTTATTGAGCGTTGTACTTTGATTTCAATCTCTGAAGTCCCTACAATACCCTTCATGGAATGGATATTGGGTACAACGTAAAATAAACGAAAGTAATTGAGAAGGTCAATAAAGGATTCATCACTCCTAATAATAAGGGTGTATATTTTTGACCACTTGTATGGAATCATTACTCGAGAAGTCTTTCAGCAAGGGGACTATGTGTTGGAAATAGTTCTAATTGATACACATATTGAGTAATGAATTTTGGAACAAGTACAAATAAATTCAGCTAAAATTAATTATATTCTAGTAGGAGTTGGCATTAATTCCATACTCTAAAACTGAATAAGATAGAGTATGTTGAAAAGAGTTTATTGCATTGGTGTTTTGCTGTTTAAAGGTTCATGTCAAGCCACTTGATTTTTTAGACTTTTGGGTGGTCATAATGCATTGCTAGATACCGCACTTGATTTGTTAAGTATGGATTTATTATTTAGTAAATTAATAATAACCAAATTAAAAAGTTAATTCTAATTACAAAAGGATTATTAATTCTATTATTATGATAGAATTAATTCATATTAGCTACCAATTGACTAGAAAACCTAATAAGTCACACACAATAGAGAAATTAGTACTCAAAAAATTATATGGTAATATTATAGGGTAAATTTGAGAAGAAATAATAATTATGAGCTAATTATAAAGTATTATAATTAGTTAGGTAAAATTATAATTATTTAAAAGCCTTGTGATTAAATTATTAACTTGTTATAATTCATGGGTCAAATTGCAAATTCAAAATCTTAATCTTTGAAGTTGAAAAAGGAATATTTGTTTCCTAAAAGAATTAGGAAATAAACACACAACTATACATGCTTTTGTTTATTCAATGCGTTGAAAAGGTATATATATATATATATATATATATATATATATATATATATATATATATAGATTTTGGTTCTCTGTGCGTGACATGAAAAACCCGTTGCATTACAGAAATAAAATACACACAGTTTTCTTTCTTTTGGTCCTCATACAACAACAATCCCAAATGCCGCCAAATAATATACGTACTAGCATCTATTCTTGGCGCCGATAGAGTATTGTTCTTCGTGTGGATACCATTAGAGAAATTCCCATATTTGGAATTTAGTGGTTCACGATTCGAACAAAATTTCCAAAAAGGTTTTTGTGCGCATGAAGAAAAATTTTTAAAAGCCGCATTTTTCAAGTAACAAAATTTTCTTCTCCCTCCTAATCGGTTTAATTATATACAAATGATCCTGTTGTATGGATTTCATTTTTATTTCCACTATGCATTAATTGTTTTTGTATGATTGATATCCAACAATGGTATCAGAGTCGTCTCATATGTGTTTTACAGATTTATTATTAATTTTGAAATTGTTATAAAAGAATAGTTTCAGGTCCACGAAAATTGTTTCATGTAATTTTTTGTTTTTGGAAATTTATTTTAGTGTGTTATATTTTTCTTAGCAATTTAATTATTGAAATTGTATCAACAAAAAGGATTTACAAAATCCTGAGGATTTTTTTTTAGCTCAGCCGAATAAAGAAAAAAATAGTAAAAACAAAAATTGTATCCAATTCTTCATATTTGTTCTCGCATGATTTCATAATAACATATATATAATATTGTTGACGTCATTTTTAGCTGATCCATTGCAATGGTAACTTTCAGCCGAAATTGATACTAATTCTGCCAAACGGATGATGACGTCAAGAAAAGTCCTCAGTAGCTGTACCCAGTCAACATCGGAACCAAAAGCCGATGAACCATCACCCACACACCTTGACACGATCGACAGGATGTTACCATTCTCAGCCATAAAAAACAGGCCACGAAGCGAGATTTTCTCCACGTTCAAAAGTCGGCAGCTGCGCCATAGTAAGTATAAAGCAAGTAGGAACCCCATATTGAAGACACCAACACTCATCTCAGACTAAATTACCAAAATTTTCCAGTTTTTCATTCCTTTTATCCATATTTTTACAACTTTCTTCGCTGTTTTCTTTTACAGATTTCTTTTATAGCTTTCATTTTCAACTTTCTTACAACTTTGTTTACAGCTTTATTTACAGTTTTCCTTACTCTTTTGCTTACAAAGTTTCCCCTGGATGTTGCTTTGATTATCAGTTACTGTATTCATTCATCAATTTAATTGAAATACATCCTATTCAGTTCTATTTTACTTTCGCATGCAATATTTCTACCTGCTTGGACCCTTTCTAAAGTAAGTTCAAGGAATCCACCTCTTTTAAAAGGTCTGGCTCATTCATTCAATTCTCCATAAGACTATTTATGTTCATCAAAAGAGCAGCCAATAGACACTTCCATCGGCTCCCTTTTCATAAGGCAACACAAATTGGCACGCCCAGTGGGACACAAAGGGTAGTTGTTGCATACAATTGCGTTCTGGACATGTTATGGCTAATTCTCAATAGCAGTCTTCATCGGAATCATCTGATCGACCTACTATCTGAGCTTTATGGGGAGCTTTTGATCCCACCATAATGACATCCGGGAGCACCCAGGTTACTCTCCCTAAGCAACAAGGGATGTAGACTTCGTCTCCTCCCCAGGTGTCCCAGTTGACACCCACTTCTCTAACCACCATACGATAGGCTATGGAGTAGTGTACAGGTGAACTCATTCAGAGCCTTATTCTACAGTTCACCACAGTATTCCGAGCTTTGCTTCATAACGAGCTTCATAATTTCGAGCAAAGGTAAAATGCCCAGGGGGCACCTCAAGTAAGTATGTATCCTCCTTTCTTGTCTTTTATTACATGTTCTTACAAGTTAGTGCAGTTTTTGCACCGAGAGCAGTCTATGCCGATGCCCAAGGGACACTAAGGAAATCTAGGGGTAAATGTGCCTGGTGTAGTTCCTACGGAACCTTTCCCAAGAAGAACTCCACCATATTCGAATGTAGGGATCCAGTCACCTATAGGGGCACAAATGTTCTATGACCAGAATACTACCCCAAACAGGAATATTAGCTCTTCATATGGAGGGACCTCAGAGCTACGTCACAACCATCCCAAACGCATATCCCGTTACAACGACAATTTATCCACTGTAGGGGGTAAGGTATCCTGAGATGGCTTCATTCCCTGGACAAGGTTCTTGACCTACTGTGGTAGGTTCCCCCGTGTAGACCCAACAACTAATGCCATTAGCCGATGTTGGCTCAATAACGGAGGCTGTGTGTCAACAAGCCAGAGACCGGCCAGTGTATCAGATGCCTTACCTAGAATGGGTAGACTCCATGGCAGTACTACCTCAAGGATTTAAATTGCCAGAGTTCTCCACTTTCTCTGGAGAAGATAATAAGTCCACTATAGAGCATGTAGGAAGGTTCACAGCACAATGTGAAGAGTTAGGGAATAGTTATTGGCATAAATTGCAGTTTTTCTCTTTATCCTTGATAGGAGCAGAGTTTACTTGGTATGCAAATCTAACGCCTAGTTTGGTGCATACATGGGCCGATATGGAATGAAATTTCCATGAGCGTTTCTTTAAACTAGCACCCGAGGTAGGTGTCCATAGCTAATATTTTGGTAGTTAAATAGAGATCATCTGAAGGTGTTGTAGACTTCATCAAGCACTTCTGGAAAACTTAGGCCAAATGCACCACCTAATTACCGAAAATGGAGTACACCCTGATAGCCATCAGTAGAATGCATCCGCAACTTAAAGAACACCTTATCTTACAGGATTTCTTGATCTATCCCATTTGCTATCTCAGACCGTTAGGATAGAAGAAATGATCAAGGAGAAAGAGAAAAAGCAGTCAGTCAAGTTTTCTTAAGGACAAATTATATGATCTTGAGTGGGCTTTTTCTTGGTGTTGTGGGTGGTTTAGTTAGTATGAGTTCCACTAAAACAAGAGGCCAAAATAGAGAATTTCTTGAGATAAAAAGGAAAAAGTGAAACTAATAATCTACCCTCTATCAAACCCTTGAAGAACTAAGCTTCAAAACCCCTCAAGAATAGTACATAGTTCTACTATAATCTTACCCCAATATCCTTGAAGCAACAAAGGCAAACAAGAACAAATAAAATAGAAAAAATAAGCACCTAACTAATGGAATTCAAGCAAACCATAGAAGAGCAAAGCAACTAAGACCCATTCAAGAAATCACATTGGAATATCCAAAAGATTTTATAGACTCATTCATAAGGAGGTCTAACCCTTAAGCATGGTCTTGAACAAGATAAACAAGGAGGCTAGGGCCTCTCAAGACTCTCTCTTCAAATTTGAATAAAAAAAGTGTGAATTATGTTGTCAAATCACTAAAAGTTCTATTTGTACTACCCTAGCCCTAGCTAAGTAATCCCTGAGGTTCTAGTACAATTTAGGGTCTTAATAAGTCTTTACAAACACTTAAAATTGACTAAAATCAGAGGAAAACATAAAAAACGCGAGACAACTGACAATGGAACCAGCGCCGGCTATGGCTTCTATAGCCGGTGTCGGTTGCGCACTGCATTGGGCAGTTGCGTGCAGGTTGAAGCCGGCGCTGGTTTAGTTGCTTGGGCCGGCGCTGGCTGTATGCTGGAAGCCTTCTTTTTGGTCGAGTTTCATCCGTCTTTGTTACCGGCTGAAGTTCTTGTTGGGGTCCTTCTTGGATAGTCATCAAAATGACCTCTTGGCTAGCTTCCTCAACCTTTCAACCCTCTTCCATCCTCAAGCATAGTTTTATGAGCAATTGAAACTCGTCTTGAAGCTTCTTGGCCCTAGATGTTATCATTGGTCCTTGCCCTTGCATGGTCATGCCTGCCTCTCCTTGATCTTGACCTCCATGATGAAGCGGAGTCTCATCAACAAACCATGATATCGGTAGTGGATGATGTTACTGATGATGAGGAAGAACAAGTGCTATGTGTGATGGCAGCCGAATTAGTAAAAGGTTCATCTTACACTTGCCCTTTTCTGAAGCCGGGCAAAGGGAATGAGGAAGCTTCTCTTGCAGGCCCATCCACATATACTTTCGATGTATCCAGGGCTGAACAGATATTTGATCAAATGGTTAAAGATAAGCAAATTTGTCTACCATTCAGACACAAACTTCTAGGGCCAGAGGAATTGAAGTGCAAAAAATACTATAAGTGGCACAATTCATTTTCCTATAATACTAATAGATATGTGGTTTTCAAGAACATAATACAGAAAGTGTTGCAAAAGGGAAGGGTAAGATTTGTTGACAAGTGAAAGGAAACCTTAGTTAATACAGACCCGTTCCCAACAGCAAATGCAAGCATGGTGCAGACTTGCAAAGAATCCGAGGAGCATGAGTTAGGAGATTCTCCCATCAAAAGGAAATTGGAAGGAGACAAACCAATGTTCCAGAGGCTAGATGGTCAGCGGTCAATTTTCACCCGGCTTACAGTTCCAACCTTCGCGGCCCATTTCCAAGGGAAGGATGAGAAATTTACAGTGCCTGTGCCTAGCAAAGTGCTATTCTTCCTAAACCATCATTCTAAACTCATGAAAACTCAAAAATGGCAGGAATAAAAGAGACGAGCTCAGCAGAAGCAGGCATTGGAAGAATGGTCGGGGAGACAGGTATATGCTTCCACAAGTCAAAATATGCTCAGTATTCTTCCGTCACAATTCTGAGCTAAGGTCAAACAAGAAGTCGTAGAAGATTACTACACAACAGAAGAAACGACTGTTGAGCTTATCGAGTTTAAAGTGCCATCGGAGGGGATGCTCTTTCCGATTGCCACGATAAAACACTCGAATCACCTCAAACTGTTGTACATTAAGGCATATATCAATGGAAGACCTTTTTCTCGAGTGTTTATTGATGAAGGAGCTGTCTTGAACGTAATACCATTGGAAACTTTAAGATGATTGGGTAAGGATTACCATGACCTAACTCTTACTGATGTACAGATGCTTAATTTCACCGGGGAGGCTGCCAAGGCAGAAGGAGTTGTCACTTTTGAGGTGGCCGTAGGATCCAAAGTTAGTAAGACTGTGTTTTTTGTAATCACGGCAAAACCGGCATATTCTATCTTACTTGACAGGGATTGGATTCATGCGAATCACTGCTTTCCGTCAACACTTCACTAAATGATGTTAATTTGGGATAGAGAACAAGTAGAAAGGATACTAGCGGATCCTAATCTGTTTTCTGCAGAAGTGCACATGAATGAGACAGTGTTCTACTATTCTACTTTTAACCCGAGCCACTACTCCAGAGATTAGAAAGAAAAATCGATCCTCACTGCACTTCCTTGCGTGTTGGCTCTCAAGGTTGATCATTCCACCCTCGTGTTTACTCTCTTAGGCTTTTTTTTTTTTTTCTGATAATAGGCTCTCCCTCTTACCTTTTTCTCAACACTCAAGCCTTCTTGTTCAATCCCAATTCTCCCCAATAGCTGAAGAGTTAGTCCAGCTAAATGAATCACATAAATCAAAAGGAATTTCTAAATAGTGGGTGTTAGGGGAATTTCAACAAACACTTGTTGGGCACCTCTAAGAAATCAAGTTTTAAGCCAAGAATTTCAAGAAAAATGGACTCAATCAACTCAAGAGCAAGCACTAGATGCAAAAGAACACTTCTAAGCAAGAAACAAACAAGAATTATCAAGAACAACTAAAACTAGGATGATGAAGAACAAGATGATCACAAAGGTGCAATAGAAAATTTGAGTTCAATGGACATGGAATTTAATAATTTAGTGATATACTAAGCCACAAAATCCCAAGGAATAAAATTCAAGAATCAAAGTTCCCAACTATAGCCAAAAACACTCTCATGGAACATTTATTAAACACCTTGGCTGTAACCTCGCCACTCAAGAGCAACCAGAATTTTCACCCATATTCAAGCCAGATTTCAACACAAACATAAGACAAATTTGTTCCCAAGGATTATAATAACATAAAGGAGAAATTTCCCAATAGAAAAATCAAGATACAACAAAAATTTCAAGATTTTTTGGAGCAATTTTCTGAGTTACGGGATTTTCTGTTTTTCTCTTTTCTTCACTTTGTAGGGCTCTTTTTTCTTGTTTTCAAGCTTTGATGGGAATCAAGCTTTTCTTTACTCTGATACCAAACTCTTTGATACGAATCTTGTGTGGCTTTTCTTGGTGTTATGGGTGTTTTTAGTGGCTATGTGTTCAGTCAAGCAAATGGAACCCAAAATAGAGATTTCTTCTTGTGACAAAGGATAAAGTAACCAACTACCTACACTCTTTCAAACTCTTGAAGAACAAAACCTCAAAGACCCTCAAGATGAGTAGAAAGTTCTACTATATTCTCACCCTAATATCCTTGAAGCAACAAAGGCAAGCAAGAACAAATAGAACAGAGAAGATAGGTACCAAAATATTGAATTTCAAACAAACCTTAGAAGAACAACGCAACTAAGACCCATTCAAGTAAGATAACATTGGATTATCCAAAAGATTTAGAGACTCTTACAAAAGGAGGACTAATCCTTAAGCTTGGTCTTGAACAAGATGAACAAGGAGGCTAGGGCCTCTCAAGATTCTCTCTCAAATTTGAATTCAAGTGAAGTGTGTTGTCTTGTCACATCAATAAAGGTGCTATTTATACTATCTTAACCCTAACTAAGTAATCCCTGAGGTTTAATTACAGATTAGGGTCAAAATAAGTCTTTACAAACACTTAAAAGTGAAGAAAGGCAGAGAAAAGCATTAAAACACGGAGCAATCGGTGGTAGCCCAGGGGAAAGTCGGCGCCGGTTTGGGACATCAAGCCGGCACCGGTTTAGTTCTATCTTCGGCCGATTCTCGTTTGCTTGAGTGTTGGTTTTGGACAGAATGGAGCTGGCGCTGGTTTGGCTGCATGGAGCTGGCGCCGGTTGTCCTCTGGAAGCCTCCCTTATCAAATTTCATCCCTTTTTGCTAACGGCTTAAGTTCTTTTTGGGGTCCTTTGCGGATGACCATCAACACGAACTCTTGGCTTGCTTCCTCAACCTTCCAATCCTCCTTCATCCTCAAGCATTATTTGATGATCAATTGAAAATCATCTTGAAGCTTCTTGGTCCTCGCTCTAGTCATCGGTCCTTGTCCTCCATGATGAAGTGGAGTCTCATCATAATATTTCTGATGAATGTTTTGATGCAGTAGCTTCTTTCATAAATGAATGCTTGCCAGAGGGGAATAATATGCCTATGGACTTCTATAGCACAAAAAAGATGGTTAAAGGTTTTGGTTTGCCTGTGAAAGAATTTCATTGTTGTGTAAATGGATGTATGTTATATTGGAAAGAAGATGTGAATTTGATGCAATGTCAATTTTATGGAAGTCCTAGGTACAAAACCAAAACATGCCAAAAAATTTTATGATGTTCCATATGCCAAGATGCATTATCTTCCTATAACTCCAAGAATTTAAAGATTGTATGCATCTACGGCAACTGCGAAGCACATAAGGTGGCACAATGAACATGTGCAACCAAAACCTGGGAAAATCATTCATCCATCTGATGGCGAAGCATGGAGGCACTTCCACCAAATTTATCATCATTTGCTAATGAACTAAGAATGTAAGATTAGGTTTTTGTACTGATGGGTTTACACCTTATGGACAATTTGGAAAGTAATATTCAAGTTGGCCAGTTATTATCACTCCGTACAACTTAGCACCATGGATGTGTATGAAGACCCCTTACATGTTCTTGATTGGTTTGATACTAGGTCCTTACAATCCTAAAAAGAAAATTGATGTTTATTTGCAACCATTGATAGAAGAATTGCAACATTTTTGGGAAATTGGTCTGCAGACTTATAATGTTTCAATGAAGTAAAATTTTACATTAAAGGCAGCTTTGATGTGGACCATTAATGATTTTCCAGCTTATGGTATGTTGTCAGGATGGAGCATAGTTGGAAAATTATCTTGCCCTTATTGTTTGGAGAAAACTAAGTCATTTACACTGAAGCATGGGAGAAAAAAAAAATTCTTTCTTTGATTGTCATCGCCTATTCCTTCCAAGTGGTCATTTATTTAGGAGAAATAAAAATGCCTTCTTTAAAAATCATATTGAGAATTCACCTCCACCCCCACGGTTGACTAGCGAGGAAATATGGGAATGGGTTAAAGTAATGCCAAAAGTTTTGCCAACTGGGGGCACACAAATTGGAGAGGGTTTTGGGCATACACACAACTGGACAAAGCAGAGTATTTTTTGGGAATTACCTTATTGGAAAACGCTGCTAATAAGGCATAATTTAGATGTTATGCACATAATAAAAAATTGTTTCGATAATATGTTCAACACAGCGATGGATGTAAAGGGAAAAACAAAAGATAATGTGAATGCAAGGAAAGATTTGAATGAATATTGCAAACGTAAAGAATTGGAGTTGAAAGATAGTAATTCCAATAAGCCTTTACGTCTTACACATTAGACAAGGATGGTAAGCGAATTTTGCTAGATTGGATTATAAACTTGAAGTTTCCATATGGCCATGCATCCAATTTATCTAGATGTGTTGATATAAAGGAAAGTAAGTTGCATAGAATGAAAAGTCATGATTGTCATATTTTTATGCAAAGATTACTTCCCATTGCATTTCGAGAATTATTACCTGAAGACATGTGGAAGGCTCTAACTAAGTTATCTTTGTTCTTTAAAGAAATTACATCTTCATCATTACAAGAGGCACATGTTGTGTATTTGGAAAAGAACATTCTAGTTATTCTTTGTAAACTTAAGCAGATATTTCCATCGGGTTTTTTTTTATTCAATGGAGCATCTTCCAATTCACCTACCTTATGAAGCGAGAGTAGGTAGTCCAGTACAATATCAGTGGATGTACCCTTTTGAGAAGTATACTTGTTCTCTCTTAATTTGTTCTAATTTATGCGTGAGAGTACTAATTTTTACCATTATGGTTAGGTTCTTACACCATTTAAAGAAAAAGGTCAAGAATAAGGTAAGAGTAGAAGGCTCTATTATCAATGCATATCTGGTGGAAGAGGTTTCCAATTTTTGCTCATATTATTTTGAGTCCCATGTTCAAATGAGAAGTAGGAGAGTTGGGAGAAACGATGACGGTGGTGAATTACCAACAAATTCTCCCAATCTTTCAATTTTCACATATCCAGGACGGCCTAGTGGAGAAAAAAAAATGAACATGGATTGAAGATAAAGATTTTGATATTGTCTATAGATATGTGATAATGAATTGTGAGGAGCTGTTACCTTATAGAGAGTAAGTGATTGTTTATTGTATTCTGGTCCATGAAATTTGACTATATGAATATTTTATAACCTTTACTGTGTCTTTATATTTTACATTAGGATCTTCGAAAAAGAGTTGATATCTAAGCATCCTCAAATTCAAAGACACATCATAGAATTGAGATTTGAAAAAGATTTCTCAAATTGGTTCAAAAATTATGTAAGCGTAATATTCTTTTTATTTCCATTCTTTAATATTAAGTTTAATGTTTAACTAAGTAAAACTAAATTGATAAAATGGGTTTATGCTTAAATTAGGTTGAAGACCCATTGAACAATGTCAAAGACAATAATGTCAAGAATATAGCAAGAGGTCCTAAGCATGCAATTATTACGTATCCTGTGTACTTTATAAATGGATACAACTTTCACACGGTGGATCATAGAAGGGGAAAATCAACCATGAATAGTGGAGTGTGCATGAAAGGGCCCATTGATAGTGATGATGATTACTAGTATGGCATGCTCAGAGAAATTGTCCAACTTGAATATATAGGAGTACTGGATAAATTTATGGTCCTATTCAAGTATGATTGGTATAATTCTCGTGGTACTCAAAGCATGAAGGTGCATCGTGAATACCAGCTTGTGGACATTAATTCCAAAAGAAAATGGCCTAAATATGATCCATTAGTACTAGCACAACAGGCTCATCAAGTTAACTGTATCTCTTATCCTAGCAAAAAGAAGGATAAGGATGCATGGATGGCTGTATGTCAAATAAAGGCACGAAAAACTATAGATGATTTTGCAGTCGAACATACTTACCAGGAGGATCAAATGCATGCCATTGAAGTTGTTATGCTACAAAATAAGGCTTGCCCTCTTGTTGTAGAAGCTGCTGTGGATGAGATTGTGCAAGTAAATAGTGATTCTTGAGTTGAATATGAGGAGAATGGATTTCTTTTGGACAAAAATGATACTACTAATAGTAGTGCCTTATTTGAAGAGAGTTAACTTGAGTGTAGTAATGAAGATTAGCTATGAAAAAGATACATATAAAGAAGTTACATTCATTTTTTAAATTTGTAAATGAAATTTCTTTTGAGAAATATTTCATTTATTACTGGTTTTTTTTCCTTTTCGAGAGGTTGCATATTTTTTTTCCTAGTATCTTTATGCATTGACAATTCTTCTTGAATTTCTACGATAACTACTCTGAATTTCTTCTCGAATTTCCTGATTTTGGTTTCTACTTGTGAAAAATGCTCATATTAGTCTGGTTTCAAGCTTCAATAACATAACCAGTAGTGCCCAAATATGAACTTAAGAAGAAACTGGTTTCAAGCAGAACCCAAAAATCCTCATATTAATCTAGTTTCAAGCTTATGCAAAAGATTTTTTTTATATATTTAATATGAATTTAAGAAGTCTGTTGTTTGAGGCTGATTTTTATTAGTATTTATGATGCTGAAATCACTATCTCTGGTTCCGGTTCTTGGCAAAAAATTTGATGTTTGAGGCAAATAGAATGTTTTGGTTTGGTCGCTGTTTATTTTTATGTCCAATTGTCTTCAACATAGATTCTGCTGGAGATTTTAGTCGTTTATGTTGGAGATTTTCAAATTTTCATTTAGATTTTGTCCATGAATATTTGTAATCACAAGATTCTTTATTTGGGAAGAAGCAAAGATGACATATTTTGACATGTTGTACTGAATTTTGAAATTGTAGTTTATTCCATGGAAGTTTGAATAAATCTAATAAATTGTGATACCACCTGCAGTTGAAGAATCACAGCTACCCAGAGTCCTTGAACGTTTGCCTCAAAGGATTGAGCACGAGAGCATTTTGCTTGCACTTTAACTTGGTAAAGAAGCTGCAGATCAATTATTTAGAGTTAGCTACTGTCTCTGTCTTGGTACATCTCTAATAAACAGATTTAATTTGTTTTTCTTAGGCATTGCATCACTGTCTCTGCTTAATCTGGTTTTTACCCAAGAATATTCTGTTTGAGACTGATAGAATGTTCTAGTTTGTTACAGTAACGCCTTAATATTTTGCTTTTCCAGTCAGCTTTTGTTGTGTCTATCTTTAGAAGTTCCTAATCTGTTTATGATTGGTTGATATTATTAAATGATGTAGTTTGATTTCTTACCACATGTATGTTCCTGTAATTAGAAAATATTAGGTTGATGCTTTGGTACAAAAATAGAGTTTGATTGTCTAAATTAAATAGTCTTTTTAGACCTTTCGCTTAGGTCTTCAACATATTTTCGCTTAGGTCTTCATCTTCAGAAATTTGCCCTTATGACCAAGCACTTCTTTTTCCTTCTTCTCTCATGCATATATGTCTACCCTTAAAGGTCCAGCTTCCCTGAATGTTCATTTCAATTCATTTGGTCTAAGGTATTTTAACTTCTTCATTACCATCGTGCACTGTTTTTGGATATGAAACATATCTACTGTTGTGGTAGATTTGATATATTCAGTGGCTAGTGCACTTCTATGGATTCTTTAGGTGTGACGCTTAATAGCCTCTACTATACTAGAACTCTCCATGAACCAAATTTTTGCAACTGCTCAGGATAGACTTGTTTAGATTCTATAGAGCTTCTTTCTTAGTTCAAGTTCCTTTTACAAAATGGAATAAGAGAATTAGTACTCTTGTTCCACCCATGGGAATATGCTTATGAACTTGTAATTTGAGGATTAAGTTGATTCTATAATTGTTAAAGCTGTCCCTTCTTTGTGCTTATTATGATTCTTTCTCTGCGAATATTGTAATTGAAATAATCTTTCTGTTGGAAAGAAGCATAGTTTTGATTTTTTAACAAAAACAAATCTGAAACATCTTCAGGTTTCTCAGGTTTATTGGATTTATTCAAAAAGGTAAGCTAAATACCTAGTACATCCTTTTCGAATCAGCTTCCTTGCTTTCACTCCAAATATCAAACTTACTTTTTGTTTTGCTTTATCTCCCCAAAATTCTAGAGTACCTCCTCCTGGTCCCCTAAAATACACTAGTTTATTCCTACAATCAACTCTCGCATGATGTCGTGAAAGCCAATCCACTGCTAGAATGGCATCATAGTCTGCTATGGGTAAACTTATAAGGTCTCCTTCTAGGGCCACATCTCCAATTTTTATTTCACTCCCCAAATAAATTCTATCACTGCTTAATTGCTTTCCCAGAGGGGTACTAACTATCATTTCATAGGGACCCTCCTTACTTCTAATAATTACCTTTTGAGTGAAAGGGCATGCAATAAGTAAAATGGGTAGAGCCTGGACCTATTAAAATTAGGGCTTCTTTACTGAAAATAAAAATCTTACCTTCTACTACCGCCGATGTATTAGTGTCTACTTTATCTAGGGCTACCACTCGAGCTTTCACGGCAGGTTTGCTGACTCCAGGTTTGGGTGCAGAGGGCTGGCTTAGATTTCCTTTGGCAAATTTTGGTCTTACCCCTATATTATTTCCTCTTGGATTTATCCATCTCGTCATCCTCTTTGGGTATGGGCAGTTCAAACTTTTATGTTCTTCTTCTCCGCAATTGTAACAGCGAATGAACAGCTTCCCCATACTACCTCTTTCTCTTCTTGGAAATTTCCCTTTATTTGGCCACTTATTCCCTCCAAGCCTCTTATTTTGGTTTAGGGGTTGAAATCGCCTTTTATTTCCATGCTTAGCTTGCTCCAAATCCGCCTCCTCGACCCTTGAAGCTATTCCTGTCTGATTCATTTTGCACTAGGAGGGGGCAATATTTTGAAAGTCGCGTAAATTCAAGAGAGTACATTCCTACTATCTTTCCCTCTTGTCTGAAATTCTGAAATTCATCTTCTCGCCTTTCTACCACCCAATTGGGTATGAATTCTTTCTTGACCTCTACTCGAAATTCCTCCCAGGTCCATTCATTCTGCTCCTTCTTTCGTGTCCACCAGTCTCACGCTGGTCCTTGAAGTTTGAACGCAATAAATTGCACCTTTCGTTGCTCTGAGTAACTTAGAGCGGCGAATATGTTCTCCATTTGTTCTATCCAGGATTCTGCTTCTTGTTCTTGTTCAGGTCAGCCATAAAATGAAGGGGGTTGGAATTTTAGGAATCACTTGAAAGCTTGATCTGCTTCAACGTCAATTCGCAGTCCTTCTCTAGGGGTTATCTCGGTCATATGTTGTAACACTTTTGTCATTTTATGGAATGTCTGCATCATAGTATTTTCTACAGATTTATCGGGCGCTTACTTGGCAAAATTATCAGCAAATGATTCCTTTGGGTGGTGATGAGGGGTTCGCTTTGGTAGTATAATAAAGAGAGTCAGCTTTCCTTGTTAAATTAGTATCAATAATGGAGTTAGATTAGTATGTCCGAAAAGAATGTTATCCTACTATAAAACATAACATCCTGGTATATTACAACAAAATTGCAAGGCTTAATACATTTATATGTATATACTTGCTTATTATCTTCTACCAACATACGTACTCAATATGTACATCAGTTGTTACCCATAATAAAACTTCCTAGGTAGTCCTCCTACTCGCTATCATCACTGGAAACAGGGGGTCCCGAGTCGATCGATACACGATAATACTCAAGAGTATCAGATCCTAGGCCTAACATATCCACATCCTCTCCTATAGTTGACTCATCCGAAGATACAACAACCACTTCAACTACCTCATCTTCATCATCTTCTGCTGCCGACTTATCAGAGGGTATAGCAACTATCTCAACTACTTCATCTGAACCTACAGATATTATATCTATACCCACAGATAATATGTCTATACCCACAAATAATGTATGCAAATTAAACTCTATGGTTAATGCTCTGATACCAATTGTAACACTCCACATTTTTACCTTGTCGTATTGGGCCGGGCTTAGGCGGGATGTTGCCCATCTGAAGTCTCAAACTAGGGGTCTTTATAATGATGTAAACTTATAGTAAGCAGGTAAATTCAAAACTTAAATAAATAAAAGAAACATCCTCTTTATTTATGTAACATATGAGTCATAATAGGTACATTGTCATAGTTCCCAAAATATATAAGCTAAATCATCTCATAGCCTATATACAATGTTCCCTTCAAAAGATTAGCTATCCAGTGCTAGAGAAGAAGTCTGGGTAGTACCGTTGTTAGTCTTCAGCTCAAATCCTAAAATAAACAAACATACGTGTGAGTGGTATACACAGTGAGTCCCGTGTGTACCAGTGTTTTGCTTAGAAGAGAAAGTTGGCTTTCATTTTCTTTACTGAAATAAATTTCGCAACAGGAAAAAGGCAGTAATTGATAAATTTAAATTCAATTTATCATGTACTTTCGTAAAACAATGGCTTCCAAACACATGACCCCTAATTCAATAAACTCCGGGTTCTTCCCCAATTAGAAGTGCGACTTGTGTGCAAAGTTCAAAGAACTTCGCCTTCGGCAACACGGTCTCTTGTGCCAGGGACTGCGCCTTACAACATGTCACCTGTGTTATGCCGAAAGGGTGAGTAGCGTACCAATGTACCTCACCGTGCACTTAGGAATCTTTTACTTACCACCATAAGTCAAGGGTCCCAATCCTGACGTCAATCACCATCGAGGTGGCAAGGGGTTGAACACACTGAGTGTCCCCACTCGGTCTCATATGAACAACCCACCAATCATAATCAACAAGCAATTGCCGGGCTCACAACGGCTAGCTAGGGACGACTCATCACAATGTCTTGTCGCCCTATTTGGAGTAAGACAATCCCCATAACTAATCTGGTTACTTGGGCTCGTCTACTTCTAACATGGGCTAGTACAAAGATCAAAGTCTTTGCTGAGTACTCAACGCAACAACACTAACCCCATCTGACTGATCAGGCCAGAGGGTCATCTGATCCCTCAGGATTTCCAAATCAAAACATTTCTTATTTTCTGGGACCGTACTTGATCACAAAAGTCATTTTTCCAAGGGTATTTGGATCATTTCACCCATGCCAGATTCCAAAAGACTTTTTGAGGGTATCCGGGTCATTTTACCCTTACTTGATTTGAAAAATATTCACAAAAGTTACAATAAGGATATTTTGGTCATTTACCGAATACCTGAGTTCCAAGAGTTTTCATAAAATATTCCAATAAGGATATTTGGATTATTCTCCAAATACCCGATTCCAAAATTTACCATTTTTAAAAAATCCCAAATATTTAATCTGAAAAGGACTAAATTCACAAAATTCGTGTTTTAAACATCCAATAAGGTTTCCAAACTGAATATGAAATTTATTCGAGTCCAAAATAGCATAAAAGCAAATGTTGATCATGTAAACCTTACACATATTCGAGGATTTTCAAAATGGCATAAAACATAGCATTTCATAGAAAATCAAAGCACACTAGCCTTTAAAAAGGTTTAAAAATCAATGAGATTCACCTTGTATATTAAGTCGAAGTTGCACTCGTATAGTCCTAAACGGTGTTCCCTCGACTTGATTCACCTACACCATTAGTATATCCCTTTATCATTACTCAATGGGTTCAAATGCTTAATGGTTCGAATAAGGTTTCTATAATTTTCTTAAAGAAATAAATGGATTAATGCTTTGGATGGTTTTCTGGTTTTACAGCTTTACCATCCTCCACTATTCTTCATATAACTTATTCAATTTAGGTCCAAATAAGGTGAGGTTTCTTCCATAATATTCCTAAGATATCCCTCTATCAATTTCAGGTCATGAGACATGTAAACTCAATCCCATTTTGTACAGTGTTTCAGTTAATTCCATTGTTCCGAGGTAGGAGTTCAGTTTCTTCACTTTCCAGTACTTTATACATATCTCCTCCAATTCAGGTCCAAATGAGGTGAAACCACTTCCTAAATACTCCTAGGACATTTCTCTATCAATTTCAGGTCATGGGGTATTCAAACCTTTCTCCATTTAGTTCAGTTTTCAATCTAAACTTGCTGCTCCGAGTTGATGGTTCAGAATTACAGTTTAGGAACCCAACTTGTTTTAACTTATTCCCCTAGTTTCTTCAACATACCCTACCTCATTTAAACCCTTAAATACTTCATTTAACATCCCAATATCAGTATTCTAATAGGTTTTCATATCCAGCACTTCTCTTTTATCCAAATGAATTAATTATTCTAAGCTTACCAAACCAGTAAATTTTGGTAGCTTTATTATTCTTGCTTTTTCTGATCTCTTAGTCATCCAAACCCACACCACCTGATCCAAATCCTTTCTAACTAGTCTAGGACATACTTAGGATTATTTATGCTCAATTTCCAGTCATCTTTACTCAGATTTCTTTGATATTTCCAAACAACACAAACTGGTTATTTTGTTACTAGCTCTTCTAGTTTCCATATTATTTCTATCTTCTTCCTTTCCAGATTTCCAGCAAACCATCATTCCAAAATACATTAAATGAACTGAAAATCATGCCTAATTCATCACTCATCCAACCGGTTAATCAACTTCCATCACAAAATCAAAATATTTTCATTACTTAACATTCACATGAAAATAGCTTCCAACTTCTAGTATCATTCTTTTAGCTTTTCAGAAGTGATCCCTTACCTTTCCAAGATGAAGGCAAAGCTGTAACTCTCCTCCTTTCCTTCCTTTTCCTTTCCTCTTCCTTGCTGCCGGTTCTTCTCTCCTTTTTCTTGCTGCCGAAAATCTCTCTCTCTCTTAGTCTTTCTTTTTGTTTTCCTTTCCTCTCTTCACTTTTCTATTTTTCTTCTCTTCTCCCAGCTTTCTCTCTTGGCCGAAATCCTCCCCTCTTGCTCCTATTTATATAGCTTGCTCCACTTGGTCTTATTTTGGTCTTAGTAAAAGATCTAGGGTGAGTTGGCAATTTTAGAAGTCTTGAGACTCCTCTAGGATTTTCAAGAGAGTTGTGGATTGCCCTTGAAAGTTGTAGGATTCTCTAGAAGTTTCAAGAAATTCTTAAAACTTCCTAGGACTAATTTATGCTTAATCAAGTTTAACTTACCCTAATCTCACTTAGCTTAATTAAGCTTAATTAGAGGAAGTCTAATAATAGTCAAATTTGGTCAAAAATGTCATGCTTGTAGGCCATCTTTATTTATTTCTTGTGGGCCCCTCCCTAAAAATATCTTTGCATATAATATAATATAACTTAAGATATTTATAGCATTAGGTGTAATATATGCATATATATATATATATATATAATGGTAAGAATAATATAATAATTCAATATAATTATTGAATTTTAATAATACTATAATTTAATATTGCCAAGAGATTTTGGTATTAGATAATAAATAGTAATAATGTATAATAGCAATAATGAAATAAAATATATCATAAATTCTTTTTATATTTTATCTTCCCTTTTTTTTTTAAACAAGTCCACCCTATGCAAGTCCTTTATATAAGACGGGTTATTACAAATATACCTTAGGATCATTTGGACTAATAGTTGGTGGTTCAAGTGATAGATGTGTTTTGTGGTGTGGAAGGTGAATCTTTAGAACAATTGTGCTGAATTGGAACAAATACATCTCTTGATTTTACTTAGCTACATGATGACTTGGTATTGAAGTATAAGGAGAAATGTTTTTTTTCTTTTTTAATTTTTAATTTTAAATCTGCACTGAATCTTATTGCTCCTCTAGTTTAGGTTAATTTTACATCATTTGCATTAAATCTGATTTTGCTGCACTAAATTTTTAATTTTGCAATGAATCAGAATTTTTGATTTTTAATTCTGCACTGAATCTGATTTTGCTGCACTGAATTCTGATTTTGCTGCAGTTTGGTCACTGAATAAACTGTACAAAATGGCCATTAATTCTAGAACCTAATGCAGTGGACTTTATAGATAAGTGCCATAGGAACATTTTAGAAAATTTAACTTGATCTGGATGAGTGGAAATGCTAAAAATGCTGGAAATGATTTATGATTCCATGATTGTTAAAGTTATCCCCCCATCTTCATTATCTTAGGTTTGATCAAAAGCATTTTATGTTGAAGGAAATATATGTCGAATGTAGTAGCCATGGAGTCTTTTATGAGGTAATGCATAGAATTCTTATCGAGCATCTACACATTTACAAACACGCCTCAAGTTTTTCCTGACCTGCTTTCTTTATCAATGGGATTAATGAATGATGGGTTTGAAAATTTTTATGCTAAAGATGAATATCAAAAGTTAATATTTGCAATTTGCATTGTACTGTTGCTAGGCTAATTCTGCTACTTACTGATTTGCATATAAAAGGATGAGCTTTTTTGCCATCTCAATCCTTTGACGTTGCGTTTAAGGTGCTCTCGCTTATGAGTCATTGATAAAAGGTCCATGTGTATATAAGTACATGAAAATAGGTGGTTAATGCTGAAATAAATGAATAGCCATTTCAAGTGGTTCCTTGAACAGCTGTAGATATTGATATGATCAAGGAAGGGATTACTTTAATTTTTACCTTGATTGTAAGCATCAGTTTAGTTGTGTAAGGATAACCCTCAATGTTTCTTCGAGCCTTCTATTAGATACTTTATACAATGGCACATGCAACTGTATGGAGATTGCTTCTATTTTGTTTTATGTAGATGGTAGCCTTCTCGTCCTCTTCTGACTCCCTCTTTCTCAACCGAGCTACATTGATCTTTTCATTTATTATATTCCATGTTTTTGTGGAAGATTCAACCTTGAGTGATTACCTAGACATTTGATTTGATGGACTTAAAGAACAGGTTAATCTTGCAATGATTTTTCATGCCTATTGATTGTTCTTTCAGGCATGGGGTTACAGTCCAACGAAAAAATGGTTATCCCAATTCATTTATTTTCCTTCATTTTCCATCCCATAAAACCTGTTTTTCTGCATTAGTGTATGATCAACTCAAAAATACAGTGAAGGCTCCAAATATGAGGCATAAGCCAGCACTGGGATGTACCTCAATCTCTTGTATACAAAATTGGAAGGGCTATATGCTTATAATATTCTTTAACTACAAATCATTCAACAAAAATTAGCACTAATGACATGGCTAAATCAAATAGTTTGGTTTCTTGAAATGGCATTGTAGAAAAGAAAAGCAAATAAAATATTCAACCATATGGGGGGATAGCTTTAACAATCATCGACTTTATTACTATCATCAGGTAGGAATGACAAGAAAAAGGAAGAAAAGAGTACAATGTCTCCAATCTGTGCCTCCACTACAACCTCCTCATGTTGTAGATAATGATACATCATCACCATCCGTAAATCATGATCCAAGCTCTGTTCCAGACACAATTGCACCCTCTGTGGGATTTGAGCAACAAGAACAGTCGAAGCCTCGACCAAATCAAAAGTTACATGTCAATGTTTCTCCACCTTGGAAAGAGTGAGAATATTTTATTTAGATTAATATGGAGAATATATTATTATATAATTAAATATTTATAATTTCACATATTTATTGTATAATTTCTCACATAAAATCTTATTATATGCTTATCATATTTGTTTTGACAATCACAGATTTGATTGCATTGATAGCGATAAAGTGGTGAGAAGATTAGCTATTTCTTCCAAATGTAAGTTTGAATATGCATATCCAACTTGGAAACAAGTGCCATAGAATGTGAAGGATTTATGGTTTGAGGAGTTTAAGGTATTATTTAATGAGTTAAATATATTTATGGCAAAATTGTTATGAGTATATTTTAGTGACTTACATTAATGAAATGTAGAAATATTGTACTTGGGATCATGAAATGGAGCCTTATGTGAAGTTGACATTTGAAAGAAAAGGAAAAATGAGACTGACTGACACACTGTATGAGGCACGAACAATAGGGAGACCACCATGGATATCAAAGGAAGTTTATAACAAGTATACATAGTATCGGGAATCAGAAGAATTAAAAAAAATCTCGACAAAAAACAAATCAAGGAAGAATATAGATCAAGATGGACTTGGTCCTTCAAAGTATACAAATGGCTCGGTTTCATTTTCTTTGACAAAAAAGAGGCTGGTAGGAATTGATTTCCATGTAAACTGTTTTACATAATACACTATCAATTATGACCACTCATAGTTTTTTTTTAGGAGAATAAGCTAAATAGGGAAATCACTCCTTTGGAATTGCATGATTATGCTCATTCATTGAAAAATGCCTGTATTGAACCAAGTGCTCCATCAGCTATTGGCAATGAAGGGGAGGAGAACATAGCAGATAATCCAAATATTACTGTTCGGACGTTTGTGGATGAGAGGACTCAAATTGCTTCTGTAAATGCATCCATGTATAAATAATGGTGCTTGAATTTGTTATGAAAAAATGAATTATCTTGTTGCTATGTGTACTTGAATTTGACCATGGGTTTGAGAAACGTTTAAAAAGAAAAAAGAAAAATTTGGGCAAATTGTGGATAATCTTAAACTTCAAAATTGACCCCCTTTGTTGTTTGACTGATGTTAGTTTAATATCTTGGGTATGTAAACCATTAGAGAAATGTCAAATCCTTTTAACCCTTCCAATTGAATTTAGCAATTAGGGTCTATAAAGAATTCATACTTTTAGGAGCTTGGAGGTGCACCTCTATGGAGTCTAGCACTTTCTACATTCAACACCCTAAACTTGGAGAAATAAAAAGATTTTCCTTTTTGCAAATATATAGTTGAACTTTTAAAAGCAGATCTCTCCATATGTTATCAAGAACAAAAGGTCATGTTTTGAAAAAAAATGGTTCTTTATGGAATTTGAGATCATAGAGTGCTTTAAATTTTCTTATGTTCCTATTGAGCTTCATTGCATGGTCAATTTTTTTTAGGAGAGAGGTCATGAGTTATATGATAAAGCTTATAATAAGATAATGGAAAATATAGAAGACAGTGACTCGAGTAGGCCTCCCACAATTAATCATACATCAATATGGTTAGAAACTATTAGTGGCATAAGACGTGGACATGTTTACGGCCTTGGTTTGGTTAGACATACACTAACCTAAGCATCTTCTTCATGATCATTTAGATCGTGGAGTGATAGTCAAAACTATTCATCTCACTACATGGAGATGATTGAGCATCATAAAACTCAAGTTACAACCTTAACAGAGAAACTCCAAAAAGCAAGTAAGGATAAAGAGGAGCTCATAACTACATTTAGCAAATCCAACCAAGACAAGGAGGAGCTAATTAATGCATTCAATAGATCAAATCAAGACAAGGAAGAGTTAATAGTTGCATTTAACAAATCAAATCAAGAAAAAGAGGAGTTAATGGCTGCAGTAAAGGAGTTTATGCAACCTAATTCAGGTAAACGTGTGAGTTCTGGCTCTTCCTGTTCAAGATTTGGTTGACAATTACTTATACGGTTTAGAGTTGTTGAAAATTTAAGTTGACGATTTACAATCATGTTTTGTTGAGTATAATTTGGATTTAGGATATATACTTTTTTAGATTATAATATTATTGGTATTTGTTTATTCACATTATTTTGTTGGTACTTAGTTATAGAACTAATTTTAAAATTCTCTACAGGGATTTTGTTTTTGATCAAAATGTGGTAGCAAAAAATTTTTTAAAAAAATTTCCACATAAAAAATATTTCCAAACAAAACTATAAGGTAGGAATATAGTTCCTACCAAATAGTTTTGGAAGAAACAATACCATTTAATAAGAAGATTAAATTTCCTACCAAACATTTTGGTAGGAAAAAAAAAATTCCATTTCCTACAAAAATAGGAAATATTTTCCAAAAAAATTTCCTTCCAACTATTTTGGTTGGAAATATTAAAAAATTAAACGTTTCTTTCAAATTTAATATTAATTCTAAAATAATTTCGAAATGATGTTTCCTACCAAATATTTTGGATGGAAACATATTTATTTTTTAAAAATAAATTTTCCTACCAAATAATTTGGTAGGAAATTTAATATGTTTTTTTGAAAATATTATATTTTAAAAATCATTTCCTACAAAATATTTTGGATGGAAAATTTATTTTTTTTTATGAAAATAATTTTGCCTACCAAATAATTTGATAGGAAATTTAATTTACTTTTTGGAAATATTATATTTTAAAAATCATTTCCTACCAAATATTTTGGATGGAAAAATTATTTATTTTATAAAAATAAATTTTCCTACCAAATTATTTAATATATTTTTTGAAAATATTATATTTCAAAAAATCATTTCCTACCAAATATTTTGGAAGGAAAAATTATTTACTTTATGAAAATAATTTTTCCTACCAAATCATTTGGTAGGAAATTTAATTTATTTTTTTACAACTTATTTTTATTAAATAATTTCCTACCAAATCTTTTGGAAGGAAAGTGTTTACATTTTTTCCTACCAAACCAATCTGGTAGGAAAAAAATTCAGCTTTTTTATTCACGGATTTTTGACCACATACCAAACTTCCTACCATAATTTTGGTTCCAAAATTCCTACCATATACCAAAAGTTGGACGGAAAATTTTTTCTGACGAGGATTTTTCTGACCACTTAGGTTTGGACTGAAAATGGTAGGAAAATGCAATTTCCTACCAAAATTGTTAATTTTTTGTAGGAAATTTTGGTAGGAAAAACAATGATTTCTTGTAGTGATAAAAACATTTAAAACATAACCAAAAAAAAAAGAAATCTAATTTAGTAAACAATTTTTAGTATGTGTAATCAATAGCTATTAGATATTAGGAAATAGTTGGATATTAAAGGATATTAATATGAATAAAAAGACTGGTTTTTAACTCCATACTTCAAGAGTAATTTGAATTCCTAAATTTCAGGAATTTGAACACCAAGATCAGCAATAATGTGGCTGGAAATTTCGGTCATAGAGGAAGAGATGGGAAGGGAAAAAGAAAATTTATTTTGCTAAAGTTAGGGTTCAAACTCAAGTCACCAAGAGATAATTCTCAGGCCTCAACCACTAGACCACAATAGTCCTTGTGCCTATAATACCAAGACAAATTTCAATCATTCTCAACCCACGTATTTCATATGCTAATAAAAATTACCATCATACACATAGAAATTACCATAAACCTACTAAGCAATTAAAATTTCCTATAATAAATCAATAACTAAGAAATTACCATTTCTGACCAAGAAATTACCATTTCATATAATAAATCAATAACTAAAGCAAGAAATTACCATAAACCTACTAAGCAACCTACGTACTCCTAAATAAACACAAGTTTAGCTATACACAAACAATTACACACTACCATCATACACATAGAAAAATGTCTTACAACCTTATGTACCGGCAAAACGCCATACTAAGCCCCTATTTCCCAAGTAGCAAGGTTTAGGTTTAGACGGGGTATTACATCCTCCCCTCATTTAAAGAATTTCGTTTCGAAATTTAGGGTATCATACCTTTATAACAAATTCGGATACTTCTACCTAATCTAATCCTCAGTAACCCAGGTAGCAGCTTGCGTACCATGATGATCCTACAAAACCTTTAGCATGGGAATCTGCTTATTCCAAAATGTCTTAACATTTCTGTCCAAAATCATTACTGGCTTATTGACTTGACTCAGATCAGGCTGTAGAACCATTAGTTCTTCATTAAGTACGTGCTCTAGATTAAGATGATATTTTTTCAGTTGTGACACATGAAACATATCATGTATTCCAGCTAGCCTTTCCTATAAATCCAAGCGATAAGCCACTTGTCTAATTCTCTCAATAATTGGAAATGGACCCAAATACCTCGGACTCAATTCCCCCTTTTTCGGATGCTTCAATATTCCTCTATTAGGAGTCAACTTTAAGAACATTTGATCTCCTTGTTGGAAATCCGGTTCTCTTATTCAGTTATCTGTATAGCATTTCTATATGCTCCGAGCTACTTCAATCTTTCTTATATTATTTTGACCTTATCTATCTCTTGGATATTTACCTCACCTGACTTGCTAACCTGACTATCTTCCAACCAACCCCAAAATAACGGTACTTGACACTTCCTTCCATAAAGAGCTTCATACGGAGCCATTCTTATCAATGACTGGTAACTGTTGTCATTGTAACACCCTACTACCTAGGCCCAACAGGGTCAGGGATGTCGCCTCGTCCATAGGATAAGGGGTCTTTATAACTAGGTCACATAAAATAAAATAAAATAAAATACTTTAAAATTAAACTTATTACAACCTAATAATACATGAACAAATAAAAAAAATTAAGTTGTCTATTACAATCTCTCAAAAGCAATACATAAGAAAAATAATAGAGGGTCTTCAAAATCATAGGCAACAAATCTAGCTAATGACCTTCACAGCAGGATTGACTTAAAAACATGGTATAAAAGGTGGTGAGATAAAATCTCAGTAATCTTGTGTGTGCTTTGAGTGTTTAAGGTAAAACAGTTCATGTATGCAAGTTGTAAAAGTTTCATAAGAGAAAGTGTTGGCAAGCATTAAATAAATGTTAAAAATAAAGAGTGGTGATTTATTTTTCAAACCATACATGTACACAATAAATACAACCACCCAAAGAGGTAGCCATGGGTTACCACACGTTGGGTCCCATGACAATCCAATGGTCAGTATGCCACATGTTGAGAATAAATCTCAACATGGTGTAAAACAGTGTAAGAATAAATCTCAGTAAGTCCTGTGTGTGCACATGGTGTTTTGAATAGTACGTGTATGCAAAGTGTAAAACATTTGTAAAAATAATTTGGCAAGTCATAAACAATCTCTTTTTGCAAGGAGTGGGTTTTTCTCATTGTAATACTTTGTACAAAATAAATCCTCCACTCGGATAAAAATCATGTCACCACACGTTGGGCTCCATGAGAACAAATTGGCCAAGGCACCACACTTTGTGCACCTTGTCCGGACCAGATTACCACACGTTAGGCGTTCTGATAAAGGTGAGTGTACAGCCCACCGGGTGAGATACTCCTCCATCTCTACACCCTACAAAACCATCCGGGTGTCCATGCCGGGAAAATAAATAATACCTTTCAGGTATAATGCTAGCTCGGACTGGCCTGACCAACCAACGCTGTCGCCTTTTCAAGCAGAGTTCATCTTCTAGAGGTGGCTTCCTACCAGAAGACTTACGCTACCCCTCCAAGACTAGTATTGTTAGCCTACCCTTATTGAGTACTCAACGAACATATCCGTCAATTCCTGATTCAAAATATTTCCAAACCTTGGCTTTGTGAAACGTGGTCTTCTTTAAAAGAGATTTCCAAAAATTTAAGGAAAAGAATAGTTTTCTTGCTAAAATCGTTAGTTTGACAAAACCGTTTAAAGAATAAATATCCACGTTTACAACCCAAGCAAACATAGTTTAACAATAACTTTACAAAGCTTCACAACATGGACTTGCCATCACAACATTTAACAAAATAGTTTATAAAAGGACTTACCATCACAACATTTAATAAAAGAGTTTTGCAAGGGCTTACTTGATATGCCTCAGATAAATGCGATAAATTCACAGCTAGCTTTCCCCAATTATCCTCCTGATCTAAACCATATAATATCATGTTCAGGGTCTCAATTAATTCAAACATGCTCTAATCCCATTTATTTTCATAACAATTCGCAATCTCCTATTTAATTCCAAGTAAACTATTCAATCCCCAACGATCAAATACTACGACCACATGTTTATCTCGCTAATAAACACCATTACACTTTACTTCTGACATCAAGGGAGGGTATTCCCTTGCCTTGCGACTACCGGATAATGAGGTCTCGATGCTCCTATGGTGATCGTCCCGAGTTCGCTTGAGAAGAAGAGAGAAGCTACCTCATTTGCTTCACTTGTCCGAAAATTTAGGAAGAAGAGGAAATCAACCTCTATAGGGCGTGATTTAAGGGTAGAAGAAAGATAAAAGAATCATTAGAGAAAACGGCATCAAGAGGTTGAAAGGATTTCTGCTTACCTTAAGATGTGTTCGATTTTTTGCTTGGAATAACTCTTGTGGTTTCGAAAATTTGCTGAGAGATGTTGCTGAAATTTTCGTGTAGAATGGAGAGGATGAAAGGCTGTTATGATTTAAAGTTGGAGAAGATTGGTTTAGGGTTAGATGGTGATGTTTAGATAGACTCCTAATGGCTTTAGGTTTCTTGGACAGCAAGGGCGGAATTTCCAACTTACGCGCGCCTCCTTGCTGCCAATTTTAGGGGAGTTTTATGGAAGGAAAAACTCTGCAATTTGCTCCTCTATGCTGGCCGAAATACTGCTCAAAGGAAGGGCTAAATGTGTTCAAAATTTTGGGCCAAACAAGGAAGAGTTTGAGTGGATGTTGATGACTGAAAAATCCTGTGCAAGCTGTGTGAAATCGCTGAACAAAATGAGAAGAAATTCTAGATTGTTCAAGCTGTAATTCTGCCGAAATTTCCAGGGAAAAGGTGAGGGTTTTGGGCGCTGAAATTGGCTTAATCAACAAGGAGTTTTGGTAGGTTTTGGAGTGCAAAATTTCGTGTGTTTTGGAGTGCACAGCTGAACGAAAATTCTATGCAAGCTGACTGAATTTTTCTGGTTTCCAAGCTGCCGAAAATCAGTAATTTTTGGTGATAAAAATTCTAGTTTTGTGCAGCTAAGGTAGTTGAATTATTAAGGAGTGTTCTAGGTGTTTTGAACTAGGATTTTCAGAGTTGGATTATAGCTAAAGATGGCTGGAATTTCGGACAGCTTATGTAGATTCAAAGCTGCCGAAATTCAGCTAGGAAAAGGAAGAAATCCTAGTTGAATTTGGTTTGAAATAAAATCTGGTTGTATCAAAGATTTGGATAAGGTTTCCTCTAGTCCTAGAAGAGTTTGTATTAAGCTACAAGTCCTCCAAGAAGTGACGGCAGTTGCTGGAATTTTTTTTCTAGATTTTTAGCTAACATTCTAGGATTAAAATCAACAAGATTTCCTACTAGGAAAAGGATTCATTAATTCCACCTATCCATGGCAACATCTATCTAACTAAAATCAAGCTAATATTTTAATTACTAGCTAGGGTTTTTTCGAAAATCCTAAGGAACACAAGCTGAAAATTAAAGGTGAACTTTATTCATATCAAAGTCCTTGAATTTAGGAAATAAATATAGAGACTTATTTCCTTGGAGTAAAAATACTAAAATTTCTCTAGGATAGCTAGATTCTTTTTCAGGCAAGACAAGAAATGGTCTAAAGAAAAGAATTTCAAGAAGAGAAACTTACTTCACAAAAAGTAGGATTCGAACTCGGGTCACCAAAGGAAATCACCAACCTCCCCGCTATTCCAAAACAACTCAAATACTAATTTTTCTACAAGAAGTTCTTACCACCCTAATACTCATCCTTCAAAATCTTCGACCAAACCTCCCTTAACCAAATCTTTAACAACACAACTATTTCACATCAATTAATTCAAATGCAAGAGTAACGGAAAAATTCACATGCATCCATGAAAATAAAATTAGTCTAGCTACCACATAAAATGCAAGATGCCATGCAATGCATGACTTTTTCCTATAGTCAAAGGTGATTTTGGGCGGGGTATTACATCCCCTCCCCCTTAAGAGAATTTCGTCCCGAAATTCAGGTTTCATACCCTTCGAGTATACCCGGATACTTTCATCTTAACCATTTCTCCGTTTCCCACGTTGCATCCTGTGCTCCATGATGATCCCAAAGTATCTTCACCATGGGTATCTGCTTGTTTCGGAGTGTCTTAATACTCCGCTCCAAGATCTTGACGGGTCTCTCCACATAACTCAGATTGGGTTGCAACTCCAATGGTTCCACATTGAGTACATGACTCGGATCGGGATTGTACCTTTTCAACTGAGAGACATGGAATACGTCATGCATCCCAGTTAGGCCATCAGGTAGATCCAATCGGTAGGTAACCGGTCCAATTTTCTCCAATATCGGGAATGGTCCCAAATACCTAGGACTCAACTTCCCTCCCTTCGGATGTTTCAGGATTCCTCTACTAGGAGTCAACTTCAAGAATGCACGGTCACCTATTTGGAACTCCAATTCCCTCCGTCTAAAGTCTGCATAACTTTTCTGTCTGCTTTGTGATGCCGTTAGCCTTTCCCGAATTAACTTAATTTTGTCGGTCATCTCCTGAATGCATATTTCACCAGTCTTTTTAACGTTCCCTTCTTCTGTCCATCCCCAGTATATCGCTACCTGGCATTTTCGCCCACACAGTGCTTCGTACGGTGCCATTCCGATCGATGCCTGAAAGCTGTTGTTATATGCTAACTCCGCATGCGGTAAAGACTCAATCCACTTGTCTCCAAAGTCCAAGATACATGCTCGGAGCATGTCTTCCAGTATCTGAATGACTCTTTCGGATTGACCATCCGTCTGCGGATGAGCAGAGGTACTGAATTTTAGGGTCGTGCCCAAGAACTCCTGGAACTTACCCCAGAACCTTGAAGTGAATCTAGGGTCCCTATCCGACACGATGCTCGACGGTACACCATGCAACCTTACAATTTCTCAGGTATATATCTGAGCCAACTTTTCCATCGAGTCCCTTACGTTTACCGGTATGAAATGCGCTGTCTTGGTCAATCGGTCCACTACCACCCAGATCACATCTTTGTGTGACTTGGTCATCGGAAGGCCAGTCACAAAGTCCATGGTCACCACTTCCCATTTCCATTTGGGAATCGGTAACGGTTGCAGTAAACCTGCAGACTTCTTATGCTCCATCTTAACCTTCTGGCATGTCAAACAGGTTGACACATGCCGATCTACATCCCTCTTCGTTCCAGCCCACCAATATTTCCTCTTCAAGTCTTGGTACATATTTACCTCCCCAGGGCGTATGGTGTATTTGCTCTTGTGCGCTTCATCCAGTATCCTCTTCCTTAAGTCTTGGATGTCCGGTACACATATCCGGTCCCGAAAGTACAATACCCCTTCCTTATCGGTTCGAAAATCGCCTCCTCCTCTTGCGATCTCTTTCTCCCTGAAAGTTTGAAATTCTGTATTGCCCTGTTGACCTGATACAATTTCCTGGTCCAGATCGTGTTTCAGGGTCAGGTTGCTCACGCAGATCTTCCCCTTTTGCACTTGCGCCTCTTTCTCCAGGATATCCTGGACTGCCGACACCTCCTGTATTCTCAAGTGTGCCATTTTCACCTTTCGACTTAGAGCGTCTGCTACCACATTTGCTTTACCCGGGTGATAGTCAATGGGGCACTTATATTCTTCCATGAACTCCATCCACCTACGCTGCCGGAGATTCAAGTCCTTTTGCGTAAAGATATATTTCAAACTCTTATGGTCTGTGAAAACCTCGTATTGTGCACCGTACAAGTAATGTCGCCATTTCTTCAAGGCGAACACTATAGCTACTAGCTCTAGGTCATGCGTGGGATAATTAACTTCGTGCGGCTTTAGCTTTCTAGATGCATAGGCTATGACTTTCCCTTCTTGCATCAGCACAGCTCCTAGTCCTTCCTTGGATGCATCTGTATAGAGTGCATAGGGCTTATCAGCCTCGGGCAGACTCAGCACAGGTGCTGTAATCAACCTCCTCTTGAGTTATTGGAAGCTCTTCTCGCACTTCTCACTCCAAGCAAAAATAACATCCTTCTTCAACAGTCGTGTCATCGGTGAAGCTAAAGTGGAGAAGTTTTTAATGAAACGCCAATAGTACCCGGCCAACCCAAGGAAACTTCGTATCTTGGTAATGTTCTCCAGTTGTTTCCAATTAGCTACGGCTTCTACCTTAGCGGGGTCCACTTTGATCCCTTCCTTGGATATCACATGACCAAGGAAAGACACTGAGCTCAGCCAAAACTCACACTTACTGAACTTAGCGTAAAGCTTGAATTCCCTCAGCTTCTCTAGGACCAACCTTAAGTGCTCCGCGTGGTCCTCCGGATTTTTGGAGTAGATCAAAATGTCATCAATGAATATAACCACGAACTTGTCCAAGTAGGGTTGGAAAATGCGATGCATCAAATCCATGAATACTGCCGGTGCGTTGGTTACACCGAACGGCATTAATACAAATTCGTAATGGCCATACCATATGTTGAATGCAGTCTTAGGAATGTCTTCTTCTTTGATCCTCACCTGATAGTATCCTTGCCGTAGGTCCAATTTCGAGAAACAAGCAGTGCCTTGCAGTTGATCAAACAACTCATCGATCAAGGGTAGAGGGTAATTATTCTTGATCGTTAGATTGTTCAGTCCCCGATAATCGATACATAGCCTCAAGGTACCATCTTTCTTCTTGATAAACAACACCAGGGCTCCCCACGGTGATGTACTCGGCCGAATGTAGCCTTGCCTTAGCAGTTCTTCCAATTGCTCCTTCAACTCTGTCGGTGCCATCCGGTAGGGGGTTCTGGATACCGGTTCTGCTTCGGGAATCAGATCCACGGTGAACTCAACTTCCCGTTCAGGGGGTAGGGAAGTGAGCTCCGTAGGGAACACATCCGAAAATTCTCTCACCACCTCCGTACTTCCCAAGGTACACTGGTCCTTTGGTTTGTTTAGGAGATACGCCAAGTATCCCGCACATCCTTTCTTGAGCAACTTCTGGGCTTTAGGTCCAGCAATAAGAAATTTCAATTCCTTCGTTCGCTTGCCATTGAATTCAATTACATCCCATCTAGGTCTCACAAACTGCACCGTCTTAGTCTTGCAATCCACACGAGCTCCGTGCTTCGACAACCAGTCCATGCCCAAGATCAAGTCATAACCGTCCATGGCCAGGATTATAAGGTCGGCCTCCAGAATCTCCTTCCCAACCTCAACTTCACAACTTCCCATTTTCTTGCCTGCTTCCACCACCTTTCCTAAGGGGGAACTAACTACTAGGGTATAAGGTAGCTCATTTCCTTCCCAGCCCAGACGTGAAGCACATACTTTACTTACATATGAGTGTGTAAATCCTGGATCTATCAGAACATTAACAAGACAACCTTGGATAGAAAGGTTACATTCGATTACGACAGCGTCCGCTCCGACCTCCTCTCGGCTCAGTGCAAAAACTTTGGCCTTCACCTGGGGCTTCAGGCCTCTCGCTCCGGTTGGTCCAGTAGCAGCACCTCTGCTGCCTCCCATTGGCTGGGTCGGCGTGGTCTGCTCAGCCCTTAAGGGTTTGGGGCAGACGTTCCTCAGATGTCCTGGGTCTCCACAGTTGAAACACCTTCTCACACCCCCGCTACCCCAGCAATTTCTCTTAGTGTGGCCTCGCTTCCCACACAGTCGGCAGTTCAGGCTGCCTTGCATCGATCCGGCTACAGGCACTCGGGGCTGCTTACCACGATTTCCCCACGGCATAGAACCCGCAAGTCATTTATTGCCTGAAGGCCTCATAGGTGGTCGACTTGGTTGGAAGGGTCGGTTCACCGGTCGGTGCCAATCTTCATTCTCCGTCCGAGAGGCTGCGTCCACAGCAGCAGTGTACGACGTTGGCGGTGATGGAGCCAACGCCCTCCTCAAATCTGGCCTTAGCCCTTTCACGAATTGTCGGGTGCGCTTCTGCTCCGTATCTACCAAGCACTTGCAGTACTTGGACAACTGCATGAATCGGGCTGCATATTGGGCCACAGTCATGCCTCCCTGCCTGAGGGTCTGGAATTCATCCTCCCTTTTCTCAGCCACCCATCGAGGAATGTACTCGGCCCGGAAAGCCTCCGTAAAATAGTCCCAGGTCCACTCCTGCTCCTCCTTGTCCCAATCACCCCGTACTCGCTGCCACCATGCCCAAGACGGTCCCCTTAGCTGGAAAGTAGCAAACTTCACCATCCTCTCTTCCGAGTACTGCAGAGTAGCGAAAATGTCCTCCATCTGCTCAATCCATTGCTCGGCTTTCTCATCCTGCTTCCACCTCCCCCTGGAATGTGGGAGGCTGGAACTTCAGGAAACGCTCCAAAGCCTCATCCTCTCCCCGCGGTGGTTTCCTGGCCACCTTGTGCACTTTTTCGGTCAAGTTCTGTAGAATCGAGGCCATCTTGTCGAAAGCCTGACCCATGGTCACATCCCGTGACCCATTTGAGCAGGTGCTCTTCCATATCGGGGGTGGAACGATGCACCTGCTCAAATTCCGGGGTGGAGGATGCACTCTCCTGCACCGTTATGCTATGCACAACTGTTCGGCGTCTTGTTGCCATCTTAAGCACATTCACTCAGGGTCAGATAGTTATCAAGGGGAAAAAGAATATGCTTAGGTGCATGATCAGTTGATAGTAATGTACTCATCTAAAAGAGAATGTGATGATAACGTGCAGAGATAAATCAAGTAATAAACGAAACTCATGCTTGTCATATAAACCATTCTTTGTAGAATAGAAGGGGTCATCTCATACGATACCCTTTTTATTTAAAATGATTCATAGGCCCTATGAGCCACATGCTCCCTTAAGAAAAAGATAAACAAACAAAGGTATGCAAATTCCAAAGAAAGAAAGAGTAAAAACTGCTGGTCTTCTATGTTCGACTCTCCCTAGTTTCAACAGAAGTATCGGAGTCGTCAGAGGCCGGTTCCACCAGCCACCCCACGGAACTATCGGGTCTGCCTATGTAGTTCCTCGCGAAAGCAACGCTCCTACTTGGCTGCCCTGACTCCCCCTCTCGGCATCTCTTGGCTCTCATGGCCATCTCATAGAGTTCGTCCAACGCTAATCTAACTATACTCTTAGGCGCAGGCCTCTCACTCCCCAAGTCAAATGGATCAACTAACCCCTTTCTCCTTAGCATGGCATCTACGCCCAGTCCATATCGGAGTCCACACCCCTCAGGACTCCCTTCTAGCTTCCTCTTTCCCTTATCTACCCCTCCTAGAGCTGACTGCCTATTGTCTCTCTCTCCCGGGACAACCTCCATTACCTCCTCGTCCTCTCTTTCTACCCCAACCATCTCTCCCTCGTTCTCATCATCTCCCTCATTCCCTAGCTCATCCACCTATCCCTCACTCAACTCCGTCATCTCCACATCTCCCTCATCCCCTTTAGGCTCTCCTCGACCTCCATCTCTGTCTCAACCACCAGGTCATCTAACACTGATGGCTCACGCTCTCTCTCTGAACCAAACGCGGGCGGATTGGCTACGGGTAGTGGGACAGGTGGATTCCCACAGCCAGCGAGCCAGTCTCTGACAACCGATACAACTTTTTTGACCATCCTATAAGCAGAAGACAGGAATTAGAACCAGATCAAAATACTTAAGAAAATAGAACCCCATAAGTCAAGTAATTGCCTAAACCATGTCTCTGATACCACTTGTAACACCCCACGACTACGTACCCTAAAAGGGTGGGGATGTCACCCCGTCCCGTAGGAAAAGGGGTCTTTAAACGAGGTATAAAATATAAAGGCAAGGAGGATCAACTTAGATAAATAAAGAAATATTCTTATTACATCATGCTCAACTTAGAGCAAAACGGAATAAAACAAAATATTGTTTAGAAGCATAAGCAATAAATGTCTCCTAGAATGAATAGAGAAAATATCAAAAGCTCCAACTATTACATGCCCCGCTGACTCAACACAATCTATCTCTTGAAAACATGGTGTAAAACGGTGTGAGAATAAATCTCAGTAAATCATGTGTGTGCACATGGTGTTTTGAATAGTACGTGTATGCAAAGTGTAAAACATTTGTAAAAATAATTTGGCAAGTCATAAACAATCTCTTTTCGCAAGGAGTGGGTTTTTCTCATTGTTATACTTTGTACAAAATAAATCGTCCACTCGGATAAAAATCATGTCACCATACGTTGGGCTCCATGAGAACAAATTAGCTAAGGCACCACACTTTGTGCACCTTGTCCAGACCAGATTACCACACGTTGGGCGTTCTGATCAAGGTGAGTGTACAGTCCACCGGGTGAGATACTCCTCCATCTCTACACCCTACAAAACCCTCCGGGTGTCCATGCCGGGAAAATAAATAATACCTTTCAGGTATAATGCTAGCTCGGACTGGCCTGACCAACCAACATTGTCGCCTTTTCAAGCAGAGTTCATCTTCTGGAGGTGGCCTCCAGCCAGAAGACTTACGCTACCCCTCCAAGACTAGTATTGTTAGCCTATCCTTATTGAGTACTCAACGAACATATCCGTCAATTCCTGATTCAAAATATTTCCAAACCTTGGCTTTGTAAAACGTGGTTTTCTTTAAAAGATATTTCTAAAAATTTAAGGAAAAGAATAGTTTTCTTGCTAAAATCGTTAATTTGACAAAACCGTTTAAAGAATAAATATCCATGTTTACAACCCAAGCAAACATAGTTTAACAATAGCATTACAAAGCTTCACAACATGGACTTGGCATCACAACATTTAACAAAACGGTTTATAAAAGGACTTACCATCACAACGTTTAATAAAAGAGTTTATGCAAGGACTTACTTAATATGCCTCAGTTAAATGCGATAAATTCACAGCTGGCTTTCCTCAATTATCCTCCTGATCTAAACCATAAAATATCATGATCAGGGTCTCAATTAATTCAAACATGCTCTAATCCCATTTATTTTCATAACAATTCGCAATCTCCTATTTAATTCCAAGTAAACTACTCAATCCCCAGCGATCAAATACTACGACCACATGTTTATCTCGCTAATAAACACCATTACACTTTACTTCCGACATCAAGGGAGGGTATTCCCTTACCTTGAAACTACCGGGTAATGAGGTCTCGGTGCTCCTATGGTGATCGTCCCGAGTTCGCTTGAGAAGAAGAGAGAAGCTACCTCCTTTGCTTCACTTGTCCGAAAATTTAGGAAGAACAGGAAATCAACCTCTATAGGGCATGATTTAAGGGTAGAAGAAAGAGAAAAGAATCATTAGAGAAAACGGCATCAAGAGGTTGAAAGGATTTCTGCTTACCTTAAGATGTGTTCGATTTTTGCTTGGAATAACTTTGTGGTTTCGAAAATTTGCTGAGAGATGTTGCTGAAATTTTCATGTAGAATGGAGAGGATGAACGTTTGTTATGATTTAAAGTTGGAGAATATTGGTTTAGGGTTAGATGGTGATGTTTAGATAGACTCCTAATGGCTTTAGGTTTCTTGGACAGCAAAGGCGGAATTTCCAACTTGCGCGCGCCTCCTTGCTGCCGATTTTAGGGGAGTTTTATGGAAGGAAAAATTCTGCAATTTGCTCCTCTACGCTGGCCAAAATACTGCTCAAAGGAAGGGCTAAATGTGTTCAGAATTTTGGGCCAAACAAGGAAGAGTTTGAGTGGATGTTGATGACTGAAAAATCCTGTGCAAGCTGTGTGAAATCGCTGAACAAAAGGAGAAGAAATTCTGGATTGTTCAAGCTGTAATTCTACCGAAATTTCCAGGGAAAAGGTGAGGGTTTTGGGCACTGAAATTGGCTTAATCAACAAGGAGTTTTGGTAGGTTTTGGAGTGCAAAATTTCGTGTGTTTTGGAGTGCACAGCTGAACGAAAATTCTGTGCAAGCTGACTGAATTTTTCTGGTTTCCAAGCTGCCGAAAATCAGTAATTTTTGGTGATAGAAATTTTAGTTTTGTGCAGCTAAGGTAGTTGAATTATTAAGGAGTGTTCTAGGTGTTTTGAACTAGTATTTTCAGAGTTGGATTGTAGCTAAAGATGGCTGGAATTTCGGACAGCTTATGTAGATTCAAAGCTGCCGAAATTCTGCTAGGAAAAGGAAAAAATCCTTGTTGAATTTGGATTGAAATAAAATCTAGTTTTATCAAGGATTTGGATAAGGTTTCCTCTAGTCCTAGAAGAGTTTGGATTAAGCTACAAGTCCTCCAAGAAGTGGCGGCACTTGCTGGAATTTTTTTTTCCCGATTTTTAGCTAACATTTTAGGATTAAAATCAACAAGATTTCCTACTAGGAAAAGGATTCATTAATTCCACCTATCCATGGCAACATCTATCTAACTAAAATCAAGCTAATATTTTAATTACTAGCTAGTGTTTTTTCGAAAATCCTAAGGAACACAAGCTGAAAATTAAAGGTGAACTTTAATCACATTAAAGTCCTTGAATTTAGGAAATAAATATAGAGACTTATTTCCTTGGAGTAAAAATACTAAAATTTCTCTAGGATAGCTAGATTCTTTTTCGGCCAAGACAAGAAATGGTCTAAAGAAAAGAATTTCAAGAAGAGAAACTTACTTCACAAAAAGTAGGATTCGAACTCGGGTCACCAAAGGAAATCACCAACCTCCCCGCTATTCCAAAACAACTCCAATACTAATTTTTCTACAAGAAGTTCTTACCACCCCAATACTCATCCTTCAAAATCCTCGACCAAACCTCCCTTAACCAAATCTTTAACAACACAACTATTTCACATCAATTAATTCAAATGCAAGAGTAACGGAAAAATTCACATGCACCCATGCAAATAAAATTAGTCTAGCTACCACATAAAATGCAAGATGCCATGCAATGCATGACTTTTTCCCATAGTCAAAGGTGGTTTTGGGCGGGGTATTACAATTTTTCTTATTTCTGATAGTATTTGGGTGAGTCCGACTCAAGTGGTACCAAAGAAGGGAGGAATGACGATAAGCCCCAATGATAAAAATGAGCTAGTCCCTATGAGATTGGTCACGGGTGGGATGTTTTGTATTGATTATAGGATGCTAAATAAAGCCACTAGGAAAGATCACTTCCCTCTCCCTTTTATTGACGAAATATTGGAAAGGTTAGCCGGACATGAATATTATTATTTCTTGGATGGATTCTCTAGCTACCTACATCCCATAGCTCCTGAGGACTAAGAGAAAATTACTTTCACATGCCCATATGGTACTTTTGCATATCGTCGAATGTCGTTTGGTCTTTGCAATGGTCCCAGAACATTCCAAAGGTACATGACAGCTATATTTGAAGGGCTCGTAAAGGACACATGGAGGTATTTATGGATGATTTCTCAGTTTTTGGTGATTTGTTTGACTTGTGTTTATCTAATCTTGAAAATGTACTAGCAAGGTACGAAGAGACTAACCTCATGTTTAACTAGAAAAAATGCCACTTTATGGTACAAGAAGGTATTGTGTTAGGGCATAAAATTTTGAGGAAGAGTATAGAAGTAGATAGAGCAAAAATTGAAGCAATTGAGAAGCTACCTCCTTCTACTTCTGTGAAAGCAATAAGGAGCTTTCTTGGTCATGCAGGTTTTTACCGGAGGTTCATCTTAGATTTCTAAAAAATTTCCAAGCCCCTTACCTCTTTACTTGAAAATGATGCTATGTTTGATTTTGATGAAAAATGTCTCGATGCTTTTACTATGCTTAAGGAGAAATTGATTAAATCCCCCATTCTGATTGCACCTGATAGGTCTCTTCCCTTTGAACTAATGTGTGATGCAAGTGATTTTGCAATAGGTGCAGTACTTGGACAAAGGAGGAATAAGCACTTTCAACCCATATACTATGCAAGCAAGGCTTTAACGGATGCGCAAGAAAACTACACAACAATGGAGAAAGAATTTCTTGCCATAGTGTTTGCTTTCGATAAATTTTGTTTTCATCTTATTTTGTCCAAAGTCATTGTTTATATGAACCATTTTGTCCTAAAGTACATACTAACCAAACATGATTCCAAACCAAGATTAATAAGATGGGTATTATTATTGCAGGAATTTGATTTGGAAATTAGGGACAAAAAAAAGTGCAAAACACTTGGCTGTGGATCACTTGTCAAGACTGGATAATCCCAATTTGGAATCATTGGTAGAAGAGGACGTCAATGACACCTTTCCGGATGAACAACTCTTGCTCATAGAAGGTGAGATTCCAAACACCCATTGGTTCGTAGACTTTGCTAATTACTTGGTTGCATGAATTATTCCAAAAGCTCTCATAATGCAACAAAAGAAGAAATTCCTCTCCGGAGTAAGACATTACTTTTGGGAAAACTCATATCTATTTAAGTGTTGTGTGGACCAAATCATTCGAAGATGTGTGGACTCTAAGGAAGGAGAGGATATTCTTAGACATTATCATGAAGGACTTGTTGGAGGCCACTACCATGCCAACAACACTGCATGAAAGGTGCTTGAGTCTGGATTCTATTGGCCCACATTGTTCAAAGATGCCCATAGGTTTGTTCAAAGTTGTGATAGGTGTTAACACACAGGTAACATTTTTAAAGCTAATAAGATGCCATTGCAAATTTTTCAAGCTTGTTAAGTATTTGATTGTTGGGAAATAGACTTCATGGGACCTTTTCCTAGTTCTTTAGGTAATAAATATACTTTGGTAGTAGTGGATTATATTTCTAAATAGGTAGAAACACAAGCGTTACCAACTAATGATGCAAGGGTTGTGGTAAAATTTCTTAAAAAACTTTTCATCCGTTCTGGTGTGCCTAAGGTGCTCATTAGTGATAAGGGGACTCATTTTTGTAATACTCAAATGGACAAAGTTCTCAAACATCTAGGAGTGAACTATAAGTTTGCCACCCCCTATCATCCCCAAACAAGTGGACAGGTTAAAGTGGTTAATAGGGAAATCAAAAAAACTGTTAACCATACTAGGAAAGATTGGAGTCTAAAATTAGATGACACTCTTTGGGCATACATGACAACTTTTAAGACCCAAATTGGCATGACTCCTTTTCAGTTAGTTTATGGAAAAGCATGTCATTTACTTGTTGAGATTGAGCATAAAGCTTTTTGGGTTATTAAACTTATTAACCTTGATCTTGAGGGAGCTGGAAAGTCAAGGTTGCTCCAACTCACAGCTTTGGAGGAGTTGCGGGAGGATGCTTATGATAATTCAATGCGGTATAAAGAAAAGGTTAAAAAGTGGCACGATAAGCATATCACTCGCCAACACGAATTTGAGAAAGGTGATCAGTGTTGCTATTCAATTCTTGCTTAAAAATTTTTCTAGGTAAGTTGAAATCAAGGTGGTTGGGACCATACACGGTAAGTAAGTTATTCCCCTTTGACACCCTTGAAACTAGGGGCACTTTCAAAGTCTATGGCAATCGCGTGAAGCGCTATGTTGGTGAAAGTCTTCACAACACCGAGCAGGTGGAGGTGCTTGTCACCCCTGCAAAATGAAACTTCTTGGGTTATCTTGCTGCACTTTTCTTTTTTTGTCCTATTTTCTTTACTTTTTGTTTATTTTTCTTTTCTAGTATTTATGCTTTGGTGTGTTTCTTTTGTATTTTTCTTTTTAAGTACTTTGACAATGCTCATTTTTCCAAGAACTCGACTCTTTTGTAGAAGAATGCATACTGTAATGGAAGTATTTTCTTTCTTATCTTTTCCCTTTTATTTTTGGTCTCGTGGCAATATTTCCTTGTTCTATTATTTTTTTTTTTTTTTTTTGCCATTGAGGACAATGTCCAGTTTAAATGTGGGGGGAGTGGTTAGATTGAGAATTCTTCTATACTTCATTCTTTTATACTTCATTCTTTTATACTTCATCCTTTTGAAATATCCTTGTGAGCAAAAGTTTTAAAAAAAAATTTCGGATTTTTGTGTAACGTTCAAGATGTATTTTTAATGTATGTCTTTGTACTAGATCATAGAGCATATGTTCTATATCATTTATGGCTTATGCATGACTTTTTGCACGCACTGGGACTAAGTAGTTCTTGATCAAATGCTTTACATTGTTCTTAAACCTGTTTTTTCACTAAACTTCATTGAGCATTCTAGAACTTACTTGAATACCTCTCAAGGCGAAATAAGAAAGACATTCATGATTTAACTTAGGGATGATGGTAATAGGCTTTCTTTGGATAGTTTGAGCTTTTCAAGCCTACCTATTTGATATTATCCCTAGTGCCTATTTTGAGCCTAAATTGTCAATTTCTTTCTTAAACCCGTTATCATACTTTGTCCATTACTTTTTTTAGAGAGTTTGATAATTCTTCCAAATCTTTGATTGCTCTTGTTGGATAAAAGTACAAGCAGGGGAGTTGTGGGGGAGATAGTGTGTGTAAATGTCATGACTTGTTACTTTCAGTCATGCATCATTGTTGAGTGGAGTTATGAAAGGAGAAAAGAAAAAGAGAAAAGAGAATTTGAGAAAAACCAAAAAGTTGCTAGACAAGGAAAGAAAAAAATAGTTGGAAAACAAACAAATGCAGCAATTTAGAAGGAAAGAAAAAGAAGAAGAAAAGCTGAAAGATAAAGAGGCAAGAGAAGAAGGGCATAGGAAGAGAGCTGAAAAAAATTGCTGAAATTTTTGATGATCTTGTGCAAAATGAATGAGTTAAGAATTATTGAGAAAAAAAAGAATGCAAGATTTTCTTTAACTATGCTATGATGGCCATACAAGGTTATGGGGTTTTGATTTGGTTTGGTGATAGGAGAGCAAGAAAAGTTTGGAATTTCTTGGTACATCTTGTTTATACTTTTCTTGCAAACTCTCAACCTCTTTGATATTTGATTTTCCTATATCCTTTGTTTGAAAGTTACATTACAAACCTTTTAGCCTTACATTACAAGCTTAAAAGTCCTACTTGACCTAAGTAGAATCATGATATGTCTCAGATTAGTGGAGAGAGTGTTTGAAAAGTAAGCTTATGGAATGTATATTCTTTTTGAACAAAATTCTTTCCAATAGTTTGAGAATATTGTTATGTATTGGGATGGTTCTACTAGTCATTCTTCACTTACACAAGTCTTGCATTTGTTATAAAAGGTATGTAGCATATGTTTTGGTGTCTTGAATAGAGAAAGCATTGGAGGTATTATTTTGAAAGTAATTGAGTGATTTTTTTTGAAACCTTGTGTTTTTCCTACTTATCTTTGATACTTTGCTTAAGAACAAGCAAAGAGCTAAGTGTGGGGGAATATGATTGGGCCTAAATTAGTCATATATTTCCTAGTTATTTGAGGTTATTTTGTGATACATGTTGTTCAATAACTGGTCATACTCCTTCATATTTGAGATTTTACCCTTGGAAAGATATTTTGTGCATTATTTCAGATTTTAGGGGTAAAATAAGACAAAATACCTCACTAAACAGAATAGAGGTAGCACCGACCAGGACAGGGGAACCGGTGCCGGCCACGTGCTATTGGCATGCATTTTGAAACAAAGAAAAAACTGGTGAAATAGAGCAAAGTAGAACAGAACCAAACCGGCTCCGGCTGCACTCTGGAAGGATTGGCATGAAAATCAAGAAAAATCGGCGAACGACTGGAAGACAGACCACAACTGGCGCCGACCTTTGGCAGGACAGGCGATACCAGCTGTGCCCTGATGCTGAGGAGGTGCCTCGATTTTTGTGCGCATTTTTTTGGCAATATGCTGAGTTTTAGTATTTTCCTACTTTTAGTCGGCTAGAAACCCTAGAGGAATGAATTTAAGCACTTCAAAAGCCTATAAATAAAGGAAAAACACAACGAAAATGGGAGGATTCGGAGATCAAAATAGAAAATCGCTCAAATTCAATGAGGAATTCTTCAAATCAAGGAGGATTGTGCAAGAGGGTCTACAAAGGAAGAAGAAGGTGGCTTGTCTATGAGTGTACTTTCTTTTAGTTTGTTTTCTTTGTCTTGAATAATGATGTGTTAATTATTTTATTGTAACTTGACATTATTTCGGTATTCATGATTTTTAGAGTTACTTTGATCTTTTAATTAATTGATTGTTATTCTTAGTGTTTAATTACTTGTGCTTGTTATAAGATTAATTGGTTGTTTCTTCCCATTAACTTGCTAGACCAAAGGGGTTGATGGTGGTTTCAATTGATTAATTTCATATTTGTTGTCTATTAACTTGATGGACAAAGGGGTTAATTACTAAGAACTGGGAAATTAAAGGTTAATTAATATCTGCCTAGACCAATGATTCATTAGTTAGCTTCATGTTTTAAGTTTGCCGAGACCACGAAAATTTAACCAATGATTGTATTTAATGCGTCTTTTGGGTGAATTAGTTAAGACAAACCAAGTAATGCTAATTTATCTAGAAGATAGTGATTTCATGGATTAACCAAACAAGTGAATCTATCTTAATCATTCATGATGCCAAGAGAATAATTTATTATGATGATGATTAGGTACTTTAAGATCATGTTTGACAAAATAATGGTTTAAGTTACATAATTATCCATTATTGACATGTATATATTATTTTATTTTATTTTATTTTATTTTATTTTCATGTTTATTTCCTTTTATTGAATCGGTTAAATAATGAAAGAAAAGTGATTAATGCATACTTGTTCCTGGAGGATCGACACTTGTTTAAACCCTATGCTATGTTTAATAATGAGTACGCTTGCTCATATGTGTAATTTGTGGGCAACGTTTTAATTTAAATTTGATTGGAAATGTGCTTATTTTTATATGATTTTTATACCCAAATTCAAACACATCACCCCACCTAGGGTTAAACATAAGACACAAGGTTATACTTGAGCTATACTTGCTTTACATAAATAATTCCTAATTCCACTAGTTACAACCATGACTATCCATGACCTTAATGTCCTAAGCTTTAAGACTAGATGATAAAGGATTTTATAAAATAAATCTAGCTTGATAAGTTAAAATAACTATGGGTTCTAAAATAATTACTAATAAGTTATAGGTTCAAATAATAAATCTTAAGTATTATTATTAATAAATAAACTAGTGTTATTATTAATTAGGACTTACTAATACTAAGTCCTAATTAATATTAGTAAATGGTAATTTTTAAATAGTATTATTATAAATAAATAATAAATTTCAATTAATTTTTAATTAATAATTAATAGATAATAAATAATTAGTAATAAGTAAAATTAATAATAAATGAATTATATTAAATTTTTGATTTATAAATAACAAATAAATTTTAATATAAATAATATTTATGAATCTAGGTAAATGTTTTAACCATGGTCTACAAGGTCATTATATTTTATTTATTATTATTATTTACATAAAAGATTTTATTTCCTATTACACACACACACACACATATATTATTTTTAACAAAAGATATTATTTATTTGACTAATAAAATATCAATATTTCATTTAATATTCCATTTCTAGATCTTCCTAGGGATTTCGAAACCTTAAAAAATATATATAGTAATTTTAATTAAGGTAATAAAATTTGTTAATAAAAATAACCTTGGATTAACAAGAAAATAATCATGATTTTCCTATTGCTAAGCAAGATTCATGAACACATTCTCCACCATCAAACAATAAACTAATCCATTCATGAACATAAGTTAAAATCAACACATACTATGACATGGCCAAATCCCTACTAGGCATAATCGTCAATTAGGGCTTCAATGGAAATAAGAACATAAAAGTCCTATTCACCATAGGTGTCATAACATCTAACATTCTTTAATCATCCATAACTTTCCTAAGACATGATGAACATACATTGATTCACAAGAAAATTCATATACAACCATTCTCATGTCCTAACCCCAACCCCTTCATTCACATGCATATACTCAATCCCCCATTCATATTCTATTCTTCCTATCATCATCTAAGAGACATGGATTCAGAATTAAAAACGAGGATTAAGGAAAAAAATACTAGATTGTCGATTACTTCGATGAAGGCTAAAGAAGGTACACGCGCGATTGAGAGTCTTGAGTTGTCCAAGAGAAAAAAAAATAGCCATGGTTGTTGATCAACCATTTCGGCTGAGGGAGAGAGAGAGAGAGAGAGAAGAGAGAGAGAGAGAGAGATCATTAGTATGGTACATTGAAGGTTGAATGGAAGAGAATGAACAAAGGAGTTGTTCTTGATTTACCTTGATGATGTTCTTGAGACCTTCAAGAAAAAACTGGATTTTGAACCGATTGCAATTTCTTGTTTGTGAGATTTTGTGTTATAAATACCAAAAATGAGAACTAGGGATTATGTAGGAGTAATCTAGAGTATTTGAGAATGATTAGAGGTGTTTAGGGTAAGTTTTAGCTTGAAGGAATGTAGTGTATGTTCTTGGTGAAAACTAAGAGAGTTTGAGAAAGGTGCTACACAAAATCTGGAATGGTGTTGGCCGAATGGTTTAGGGTGTTTAGGAGTTTCGGTTTTCAGCTAGAAGGGAAGACAATAATCTAATTTTGTTTGAAATTCAAATGGAGGAATTGTGGAGTTGTTTGAGGTATAGGATAAGCTAATGGTGTTTGATTGATGAAGGTTTCTTTCTTTTTCAATGGATCCGGTTGGACTGATCAGTCTATGGTAAGGGAATGAAGGTTATTTAAGCTATAAGGCTGGTTGAAATTTAGTGCTAAATGGAAGAGGAATTTCTGGTTTAGTAGCTTAATTCAAGAGTGTTTTCATGGAGCAAAATTCTGGAAATTTTTTAAGTTCAAAGTATTTTGAATAGAGTGATCTTAGGAGATTTTTGAGGTGTGATTATGGAATACAAGCATTCAAGGTAAGTGGAGAGGTTAATGGGGTTCAGTTTATGGCTGAACAATGTCCATTTTACAGAGGTTTGAAGGTTGTTTTTCGATCTAGGCCTAAGGAGGCAAGGCTGGGAATTTTCTGGTTTCAAGGAGTTCAAGGTTTCGAAAGTTTGCTGCATTTTTTTGTGCAGAATTTCTGCATTTCTTCAGCCCGATTTGTAGATGGTGTTGAGGGGTGTTTGAGAGTCTTTTAAGGTTGGTTTCCAGCCTTCTTTATGGAGAAAAAATAGAGGAGTTTTGCTGGATTGGTGACAGGAAAAACAGCTTCATTTTCGGCCTAATGTGTAGCGAAACTGCACAGGATTTTTTTCTGGTTTTGTGCAGTTCGAATTTGCATAGAAATTTCAGTCTTCAAGCTACATGAATTGGTCATTTTTCTGGCAGCAAATGAGCAAGGAAACTGGCTGAGTTTTTCAAAAGCTAGACTGCTAAAAAATTTGAAAAATTTCTAGATTTCCTTCATTGAAATCATGAACACTATGAAAATGAGTTTAAAGGTTCTACCATGCTGATTGATTTCCCTTAGGAACCCTTCCTAACTCCTCTCCTATTTTCGGTCAACCCTCTAACTTCCAAGATTAATTTTCGAAATTCAAGGCTAAGAAATCATCACAGAATTTTTTGGAATTAAAAGATGAGTCTTGATGAATTTTGAATAATTTAAATTATAAAGATGTTAGGACAATGTTATAGGTAATAAATAAGAAGGACAAGAATTCCTCTAGAATTCTTTTTAGGACATGATGATAAGATTAAGACATTCTCTTCATGTCTCCCTTAAGACAACATTCCTATCTTTAAGGAATGTAAGAACAAAAATTCAAACATTATTAAGATAATCATGAATAAAACCTAAGTGATGGGTTTTGAACTCATGACCTTAGAGATTAACTCACAAAGCTCTAACCACTTAACCACACCAACTTTTGTTCTTATTTTCTTACCCAAATATTCTTCTTATTTAAACCTCAAACCATCTTCCTATTTTGACCTCAATCAAAATTACCCTTTTACCCTTCCTACTCAATAATCATATCTAAGCCCTTTAACCTATAAATCATAATTTTAAAGAACATAAAATCATTCAGAAATATATATTTTCATGTAGAATAATATGATATGCATCCCAACCCTCTTACTCTAGGGTTGGCTTTAGGTGGGGTTTCACAGTCATATGCTAGCTTTACGTAAGGTAGGCATTCAGTCTATTTATCTCCGATGTCTAGAATACACGTTCTCAGCATGTCCTCCAAAATTTGAATAACCCTCTCAGATTGTCCATCAGTCTGATAATGTGTTGTACCACTACGCTTTAATGTCAAACCTATAGACTCCTAAATTTTATTTCAAAATTGTGAAGAAAACCTAAGGTCTCGATTTTATATGATACTTGATGGTACTCTGTGAAGTCTTACAACTTCCCGTGTGTAAATTTAGGCCAATTTCTGTATTGAGTCCCTTATGTTTACCAGTATGAAGTGTGCAGACTTGGTTAATCAATCTATGACCACCTAAATAACCTCTTTGTGCGACTTAGCCATTGGTAATCCTATGACGAAATCTAGTATTACCTCATCCACTTTCCATTCGGGAATAGATAAAGGTTACAATAGTCTTGCAGATATCTTATGCTCTACCTTGACCTTTTGACAAGTTAAATATGCCATCATGAACTTCACCACATCCTTCTTCATTCTTTACCACTAATACGCCTTCTTTAAATCCTGATACATTTTTACCTCTCTCGGGTGAATAGCGTACTTATTTCTATGTGACTCCTCTAATATCCTATTCTTCAACTCCTAATATTGAGGTACGCATATCTGATTGCGAAAATATAGTACTCCCTTCTCATCAGTTCGAAAGTGTAGTCCTTCACGCTCGATCTTTTTATCCCTAAAAACTTAAAATTCAACACTGCCCTTCTATGCTTCAATAATTTTTTGATTCAACTGCGGCACCAACCTTAAATTGCTTAAACAATTTTTTCCCCTATTAATGGTTGTTTCTTGATCCAATAACTCCTGTACCACTTGAACTTCTTGTAATCTTATGCTAGCCATCTTAACTTTTTTGCTCAGTGCATCTACCACTACATTATCCTTCCTTAGACGATAACTTATAGGACATCTGTACTCCTCCAGAAACTCTATCCACCTCTGTTGACTGAGTTTCAAATCTTTCTACGTGAAGATGTACTCAAGGCTCTTATGGTCAATTAACACTTCATATTCTGCTCCATACATACAGTGTCACCATTTTTTCAAGGAAAATCATAAGTTGGATAACTGACTTCGTGTGGCTTCTGTTTCCTCAAAGTATATAAAGCGTAGGGTTTATCCTCTTCTGGTAGACTCAACACAGGAGCCATCATTAGTCTCCTTTTGAGCTTTGGAATGTTTTTCTCACCCTTTTTATTCCAAATGAATGGTAAATCCTTCCTAAAAAATTGATTCATCATAAAGGCCAAAGTAGAAAAGCTCTTGATCGATCGGCGGTAATACCCAACTAAACCGAAAGTTACGAATCTCAATAATATTTTTTGGCTACTTCCAGTTGGCCACCATTTTTACTTTCACAGAGTCCACCTTCATGCCCTTCTTAGATACCACATGACCAAAGAATGACATTGAGCTTAACCAAAACCCATATTTATTGAATTTAAGTAAAGAGTTTATGTTTTCCTAGCTTTTCCAAAACCAATCTTAAATGTTCGGCATGATCCTTGGGACTTTCAAAGTAGATGAGAATATTGTCGATAAATACCATAACAAACTTGTCTAAGTAGGATTGAAAAACCCTGTGGATCAATCCATAAGCATAGCAGGTGCATTGGTTACCTCAAATGGCATCACTATGGGCTTATAGTGGCCATATCTTGTGTTAAAAGCCATCTTAGGTATATCCGCCTTCTTAATCTGCACTTCATAATATCTTTGTTATAGATCCAACATGGAATAACAACTAGAACCTTGTAATTGATCAAATACTTCATCTATTAGAGGTAGCAAATACTTGTTCTTGATCGTTAAGTTATTCAGACCTCTGTAATCAATGCATAGCCTTAGTGTCTTATCCTTCTTCTTCATGAACAGTATAAGTGCTCACATGGTAATGTACTCAGTCTAATATAGCCCTGACTTGCCACTTCCTCCAACTTTCTTTTAATCCATTAATTCAGTAGAGGCCATCCAATAAGGTGTTCTGGATACTAGCTCAGCTCCCGGTATCAAATCTATGGTGAACTTGACTTCCCAAGAAGGTGGAAGTAAAGTGAGCTTAGTAGGGGAAATGTCTTGAAATTCTTTTAGTATCACAGTATTCTCCAAGGTACACTAGTCCTTATTATTTATCAAGTAGGCTATGTATCCCGTGCATCCCTTCTTCAACATCTTCCGAGCCTTTGTCCCAGCTATCAAAAATTTCAACTCTACATGTTTCCTATTGCATTCTATTACATCACATCCTAGTCCAACAAATTATATTGTTTTGATCTTGTAGTCTATTCTAGCTCCATGCTTAGCTAAGCAATCTATACCCAAGATTAATGCATAATCTTCAATAGGTAAAACTATGAGCTCTGCCTTAAGAATTTCCTTTCATATTTTAATTTCATATCCTTGCATCAGTTTCCCCACTTCGACTAATTTTTCTTAAAGGGGTACTTACCAACAGGGTATAGGGAAGTTCATCCCCATCCCAACCTAAATGACGTGCACAATATTTATTGATATAGGAATGTGTGGATCCTGGGTCTATTAGCACATTAATAGTATAATCTCAAATAGAAAGCATACCTTTCACTATTAATGTGTTAGCTCCAACTTCATCCTGGTTTAAAGTAAACACCTTAGCCTTCACTTGAGACTTTTGTCCATAGCTTCCAATAGCTCTAGTGGTCATCTGTTTGTTAGTGCCACTAGGTGGTGTTGGGGCTTCTTGTCCAATTCTCAGTGGCTTAGGACAGTTATTCCGAAGATGATTTAGGTCTCTATAATTGTAGCACTTCCTGGTTACTCATTTTGACCAACAATCTTTCACCATATGATCCCACTTTTTGTAGTACCAACATGTTGGTAAATTCAGGGTCGTACCTACTAGAGTAGTTCGTGCCTGCTTACCCTTGTTGCCCTACTATTGTGTAGCTAGGCATTTGTGGAACTACTGTCTTGTTGGCAGCCTCGTCTACTGGTATGGTTTCTATGCCATGTGATGCTTATCTTCATTTTCCATTCTGGTAGCGGCATCCACAATGGCTGCAAAGTTGTTGGTGGAGAGGGTTCCAAAGCCCTCCTTAGCTCCTGTCTTAATCCTTTGATGAGTTACCTCGTTTGCTTCTGCTCTGTATCCACTAGACACTTGCAGTATTTTGACTGTTGCATGAATCAGGTGGCATACTGTGCCACAATTACGCTTTTCTGCCTCAAACTTTAGAATTTATCCTCATTCTTCTCTATCACCCATTGTGGAATGTATTTTTCCCTAAAAGCCTCAACAAAGTTGCACCAAGTCCATTCCTAATCCATCCTTCTCCACTCATCCTAGATGCATTTCCACCGTGGCCTAGCCGGCCCTCTCAGTCTAAAGACAATGAACTTAACCATTCTTTCCTTGGTGTATTGTAGAGTGGAGAATATATCCTCTATCTACTAAATCCATTGCTCCGCTTTCTCATGCTGTTCAGTTTTTCCATGGAAAGTTGTTAGTTGGAACTTCAGAAATTGTTCCAGAGCCATATCATCATCCATAGATTCCTTCTTCTCAACCTTCTCTAACAGAGTATAAAGGATCTCGTCATCTTGTGGAATGTTTCCCAAGGGTCACTTCCATTGGTCCCTTAGGTACCTTCTCATACTTCTCTCATAATCTCTTCTTATTTCGGGTGTGAAGTGTTGCACGGGTCCTAACTCCGTTGTCGATAATGCACTTTTTCGAGTAGTTTTGCTGCGCACTGTAGTTCTTTGCCTTAGTGCCATCTTAAGTCATACAAAGTCACTTAAATGATAAGTTATTCATGCATACAGTGATTGAATCATGTATGAACATGTTATGGCTATTCCATAATAGAAATGTCAAACTAAACTTAGGCCCGATAGTAAATCAAATAATTTTGGAAACAAGTAATTATGTGAAAGAAGTAAACTTATTGTTTATTTAAACTGCATAATTCTATAAAAGAAAGAAAAGGCAACCGGGCAACTCGTGGTTCTTCGTGGCTTGTCAAAGCCAAAGTATCTCCAATGGCTGCCATGGTTTACTATATCTGGCTGGCACGTAATCAAGCATTTTTCGAAGGAGCTACCTGTTAACCTATGAAAACTACGAAGAGGATCAAAACACATGTATACTCTATTATTCTTACCTTGTACCCTCATGATTTGATCTATTTTGAGGATTGTATCTATCACAACTAGTTAATAGTTGCCTTACTATTAACTAGTAAGATCTTATGTACATATGTTTTGATTAATATATACATTTACCTCTTGATAAAAAATTAAAAAAAAAAGAAAGAAAGATAAGGCATGCATTGCATCCTTGTTTCTCATGAGAAAAAGTTTTTAAAATAACGCAGAGTAAAGGAACACCTTTTATTAACTGAAAAGAAGAAATGGGGCTTCTTAATCTGCATCTCTAGGTCAGTTTGACAAACTCACTCACCCGTTTCTTTTTTTGTATACTCAACATTGGGTTCATAAAGCCAACTCGCAGTGTTCTTGAAAAAGTCTATCCTTTTTCCATCTACAAAACCCAAAGTCTAAAGTTCCTTTATGATCCTACCAGAACTCCTGATATGATCTTGGGAGTCTCCAACAAGGTGGATTAAACTTAAGATCAAGAAACCTATCAAACTAACACACAAGAACACCAAAATGCAAAGAAATTAACACTCTTGTGATAATATAAATCTATACTACTTCAAATACACCCTAACACTCTAATCAATCAAAGATTAGAACACCAAGGATAGGAATTTGAAGGCACCTAACTTAATCCTATCAAACACACTAGGCAACCAAGCACATAAAAATAGAGATGAAATTGAGATTATCCCTTAAGATTTAGAGTCAAGATCAAAGGTGGGACTAAATCTTTTGATTAGTCTTGATGTTTAATGGACATCACCCAAACCTGAATTCTCGTTCCCAAAATACCAAAGTTGCGTTACAAGAGTTATAATGGAATATTTATAGTGGCCTTAACCTAAACTATTAAACTAACTAAACCCAAATATTAAATGGCCTTAATACATATTTTGAGGCCCTATTACATGCCTTAAAATAGGTTAAGACATAACAAAATTGTGGGAATTTATATGGGAACAAAACAGAGCAAAATAAGAAAATTCGGTAAAATTGCACTGGGTAGAATGGACTCATCGTCAGGTCCAAGGACTTCACTTGGTGCTGATTGTAATTTACCTGGCACCTTTTTTTTTTTTTTTTTTGGCCAGATTTGGGTCGGTGTTGGGTCCTTCACTCTCGACCGGCGTCAAGTAGGCTCTGGGCATCCTCCCTTGTTTTGTTACACTTCAAAACTTGCTCTATGGACCTCTATTTCATTTCTTTGTGTTTCGTTGATCCTCCAAATGAAATGTTGGTCATCTTAAGCTCTTCTTGATACTTCTTTGGCTTTTAATCCTTATTTAAAGATTGGTTTTATCCTCCACATCGATTGTTGCTTGTGTTGTGCCTCTTTGGCTCTTCCTTTACTATTCATCTCCTCACAATCTTTGTATCTCTTGGGTTGTATGCTTGGATGGTTTGAAAATCCTCTCGAAACTTATTGAATGTTGAATGTTTCCATGGAAATTTGTAGTAAGTGTTGACTTTTTATTCCCTTTCTTTAGATGTGCCTTGTTGCATGGATAGATTCCTATCATTCCCCCTTCTTTGAGATGATTCATCCTTTAATCGATGCGCCTTGTTGTTTGTATGGATTTCCCTGCATAAGAATTCAAACAAGAGAATTTTTGTGAAAGTAAAATTTTAGGCTTTAGTTCCATAGCTCCTGCCTTGTTTCCTTTCTTCTTAACCCAAATTTTCATTCTCACCTTACTTCACTCTTTTTCCTACCTCTTGTTATTTTCACCTTTCTAACCCCAAGTTGGCACTCTTCTTTTACCTCCTTCCTCCCTCATCTGTTCTCTCTCCTCTCTTGTTTTTGCTTGATTTTGAAGCTTTAACCTCTCTTTTTCTTTTTCTATTCTTCTCTCATTTTCTCTCTTCTCTTGCTCTTATTTTTCCCTCTCTCACTTTTCCTTCTCTTTTTGTTCTTTTCTTTTTTTTATCTTCCTCACTTAAATGTTTTGATCTTTTACAATCTCACTTGGGGACATAGGGTAAAGTATGAATTTCTTTCCATCCTTGCGCAAAGAGTAAGTGTTTTTTCTTTCCACGGTGAATTGCCTCCCTATCATATAGCCAAGGCCTTCCCAACAATATATGCCCAACATACACGGGAAACACATCACACATCACCTCATTTTTATATCCCCCCATGACAATTGTAACCTTAACTTGTTTGTTCACCTTTACTTCACCACAATTGTTCAACCATTGAAGCTTATATGGCTTAGGATGTTTCAAGGTCTCCATTCCTAATTCCTCCACTAATGTAGCACTAATCACATTTTTATAACTTCCTCCATCAATAATCAAGCTATATGTTTTTTCTTTGATTTGGCATCTTAAATAGAAAATGTTTTCCCTTTGTAAGTCCTCTTCTTTTTCAACCATACAAGCTTCATCAATTTCCCTAACACCAACTAATGCATATGGTTTCTCAAGTGTATCCCCATCCCTTCCATCCACTCTATCTCCTCCACTAGATTTGATGTCATTTTGTAATATTGAACTAGATGCTTCTTTCTCACTAGTTTCACTCATTTTCATTTGCTTTTGCACCACCCTAGCCAACTCCTCTTTTTCTCCTCTTGTGGATGTGAGCTTTCTCCCACTACATAAATACTTGAAGCACTTTGGGAACCTTCATCTATAGCATGCATTTGCTCATTCTTTACCTCAATTTTTGAATTCTTTGGCTCTTCAACAAATTCCATACTCTTTTGCTCAACTTCTTCTTACTTATTTTCTTCTAACACTTCTAATGGACGTGACTCTTCATCTAGAAAGAATAGAATGTTGTAATATTCCTTAAGCACCCTATTTGACTCAGTGGATCTATGTCTTCTTCTTCATCATCACTAAGCTCCTCATCTAGCACATTAACATTTTTCCCAACTTCTTCATGCAGTATTTCATCATTTTGATTGAGCATTCTTTAGCACTTGGCCTCATTGTCTAGCTTCTCCTCCTTCTCAAAGCTATGTACTTCACTTTGGTCAACCCCCTCAACTTTTTCTTCACTTCTTACCCTTCTTGGCTCCTCAACATCTACAACATTTTTCTTAGCCACTTTGGTCTCACGTCTCACTTTTTGCTTCTCAATTTATCTCCCTCCTTTGCAATTGTGCACCCCATAAAATCTTTCATATTCCAATTTATTTAGGTAATCAACCATTTGTGTGCCTTCTACTACAACAAATTTCACAAGTCAATCCTCTTCTACTCTTTGTTGCACTATGATTGTAGAGGCTTGAGGTTCTCCTCTTTTTCCTTGCAACTCTTCCTTCTTCTTTAGTTGTTGTGGCAACTTGGACACCTATAGTGATAATGGCCTTCACTCCTGCTATTATAACAGTTATAGCTTTTCCTTTTATGCACCTCTTCTTCCGGTATTTTATGCACTATATTTCTCTCTTTTTGTTTAACTCTTTTTGGACAATAATAGGAAGTGTGCTCTAAACTCCCACAAATTTTGCATTTACGCTCCCTCAAGTTCTTTTGCACCCCATGCTTTGTTGTTTTTTGTGCTTCTCCTACATAAACTTCCTCATTCTAATATTCCTCACTCCCATGTTCTTATTCATATTCCCCATTTTGTTCCTCAAAGCTACCATATCCTTCCTCACTCAAATAAGATTCTACATTGTTTTTACTCTCCCTACTCCAATCTTCCCTAGGACTCAAATTCTCACATTCCTGGTCACTTTCCCCTAGGTCTCCATCATAGCTTTCATATTCCATTCAACCTGCACTTAGCCCTTTATCTTGTTCATCCAAATATTCCATACTCTTATAATTATCATCCTCATAGTCTTGCTCATATTCATTTTCTTCCCCATAACTACTCTCACCATAGCAAGACTCCTCATAATTGTCATACCCTTCACTTTCACTCCAACTAGCCATTGTGAATTTTCTTTCAAGAGAAGTACCCACAAAAATTAAAGTAGGAAACACAAAGAAAATTTCTGACTTTACTCTCTCATGTATTTACACTCATTTTTTTTTTTTTTTAGTGGTCACTCTTCACTCATGTTTACACTTTTCTTAGCTTTTATCACAATGAACTCACTCTCTTGCCTTTTTTTTTTTTTTTTTTTTCAAACTCTCAATTCCTCACTTAAGTTCTTCCCAACTCTTTCCCACTTCAAAGGATTTAGTTCTAATAATCAAGTCAACTAAATTCCAAGGAATAAGAAAGAAAGAATCTTAAAGGTAATTTATCGAACACTTGGTGTGCAACAAGGAAAATGCATGGATTTCAAAGAGTTTTAAACTAGGTGATGCCTATCACAACCTCAAGAACATAAATTAGCAGTTAACAAGAACTTAAGGAAATGATGACACAAGCAAATTCAAGAAATAGAAGTAGGAGTTCAAGTTATGCAAATGTTTTCCAAACTTGAGATAATTGCAATGTGAACAAATCTTCTAGCATCAACAATAACACAAACTAACTTCACAAATGCAATCTACTAATCAAATTAGTCATCACACTTCATGAATGGAAGATTTGGTTAAGTATAAGCAATCACAATTCATTGGGAGAATATATCAAACATATTGTATGCAATCCCATAGCTTAACTTTGTATAGTTAATTGTAGCTTGGTTTTGGTCCCAAATCAACAAATTGTTAATCAAATGACTCCTCAAACATCAATATGTGGTTAAATTAACAATATTTCCATGGCATAAATTCAAGTTTTCAACCCCCAAAAATTGTATAGAATACAGTTACGGGAATAAGAATTTTTGCAAGAATATGATCTTCAAATCAATAATTTTTCATGCCAAGATATTCCACAAACCTTATACCAACATATAGGATCAATTTAGTATCAAGTTCATGGCATAATATTGAGTTTCAAGCATTCCAGAATGGCAAGGGAAAAAATGACAAAAATTGAAAATGCCTAACAAATCTTGAAGAAGATTGTACCTTAACCTAAAAAAAGTTGGTTGATTAGAATCAACACAATGCAAGCTCTGATACCACTTGAATTGATCTTGGGAAGCTCCAACAAGGTGGATTAAACTTAAGATCAAGAAACCTATCAAACTCACACACAAAAACACCAAAATGAAAATAAATTAACACTTTTGTAATAATGTGGATCTATCCTACTTCAAATACACCCTAACACCCTAATCAATCAAAAATTGGAATACCCAGGATAGGAATTTGAAGGCACCTAACTCAATCCTATCAAAACACCAGGCAACCTAGCCCATAAGAATAGAGATGCTGTTAACATTATCCCTTAAGATTTAGAGTTAAGATCAAATGTGAGATCAAATCTTTTGATTAGTCTTGATGTTTAATGAACATCACCCAAACGGATCACCTTTAAAAAATCTCCTTATAGAGAACCTAAATTCTTTTTCCTAAAATACCAAAGTTGTGTTACAAGAGTTATAATGGCATATTTAGAGTGGCCTTGACCTAAACTACTAAACCAACTAAACCTAAATATTTAAGGTCCATAATACATGTTTTGAGGCCCTATTACATGCCTTAAAATAGGTTAAGACATGAAAAAAAATCGTGGGAATTTATTTGGGAACAAATTAGAGCAAAACAAGAAAATTCTGTAAAACTGCGCATGGGCAGAATAGACCCGGCACGGGTCCAAAGACTTCACATGGCATTGGGTATAATCTGCCTGGCACCTATTTTTTTGCCAGATTAGGGTCAGTGCCAGATCCTTCGCTCTCAACCAGCACTAGGTAGGCTCTGGGCATCCTCTTCTGTTTTGTTACACTTCAAAACTTGCTCCTTGGACCTCTATTCAATTTCTCTGTGTTTCTTTGATCTTTCAAATGAAATGTTGGTCATTTTGAGCTCTTCTTGATACTTCTTTAGCTTTTAATCATTGTTTAAAGATTGGCTTGATCCTCTACATAGATTATTGCTGGGGTTGTGCATATTTTAGCCCTTCATTTACTATCCATCTCTTCACAATCTTCGTATCTCTTAGGTTGTATGCTTGGATGGCTTAAAAATCCTCTTGAAACTTCTTGAATGTTAAATGTTTCCATGATGATTTGAAGCAAGTATTGACTTTCCATCTCCCTTCTTTAGATGTGCCTTGTTGCATGGATAGATTCCTATCAACTCTCTACAGCCCAAATAGGCCTCCTAGAACTCTCTGCCTCCGTAAGACTTGCTCTTAGTCTTGCTCGCCTAACTTACTTCCGGCATTGTGCCATAAACACTTAGCATTTACTTGGTGCCTTAAATTCTATATCTCCCAGATCATCACTATTTGGGGTCAAATCCACTTCCTGTACAAGTAGGTCAAGGGTAGGCTCTTCTACTTCGACTCCCTCATCTTCATTTTTTTGTTCGGGCTCCTCTGGCTCGTACTCAAATTCAGACTGGCTAGGTAGAGGGGGTATAGGTGGTGGTGCATTAGGTCCACGCATGAAAGGCTAATCCCTTGCCACTGGCACAAATCTCCTAGCTATCCTATTCATAAACAACAACTAGGGTTTGTATAAGATTTAAACACTTAAATAAGAAAATCTTACCATTTATATGCGTATTGCCTAAAATTAGGCTCTGATAACACTTTTAACACCCCACTACATATGTACCCAAAAAGGGCCGGGATGTCACCCTGTCCAAAGGATCAGGGGTCTTTATAACAAAGTAATGATATAAATTAAAACAGAAATAACTATAAAATCTCATTACAAGGGAAAACAATGTCTACAAGCCTCTGGATGCACATAAAATGAAATAAATCTCAAAATAAGAACAAAAAATTTGAAATTAAAATACAGCTATCTTCTAATAGCGTTCAACATTGTCAAAGCTGGCTAATCCTGAAATATGACATCGAAGGGAGTGTAAGAAATATCTCAATAAGTCCTATGTGTGCTCTTGTTAGATACAAAATGAGTATCATGAATGCATATAGAAATCATTTTCAAAAAGTTGATTGCATGTCAAACAATTTTCCTCTAAACAATAGCGAGTGGCATATTGAAGCCAAAATCATAATAAAATGTCTAACATATAATAACCACTTAAAAATAAACGGGCTATGAATCCTTGTATCATGGCATTACCAAAAAACACAGCATCAAGACAAATGGTGTGAAGCCCTGCATCACAGTGTAGTGGGTGTACAACCTATTAAGTAAGATACTCTTTCATCTTTTACGCTAACTTACCAGATGTCCATCCTGGAATAACTGCCCACCAGGAGTGTGCTGCTGGCTAGGATCGGCCTAACCTACACGAACTGTCACCTTTTTTGGATAGAGTTCATCTCTCAGAGATGGCCTCCTACTAAAAGACTTGCCCTATCCTTCAAAGGTTAGTCCTAGTTGTGGGGTATCTCAGACTCGTATCGTATACGGCGCAGTGAAAAATTAAATGAGATAACATCCCAGGACCCACCTATGTGTGAAAAATAAGACATAAAGATAGTAAAGGTAACAACTTTTACCTTTCTTTGATCGTGCGAAAAACAAAATTTCTTCTTTAAGTCGAGGCGCGATCTAGTGATCCTTGTGTTCAACCTCCATGTGAGTTGAATGTCTAACCACTATAATCACAGTGTGTGATTATCTCTAACTGTAATCCACACAGAGGATACACTCAAGCACCAAAATTTCATGTGCTAGCAGAAAAAGATGGCGGCTAGGGTTATTTGATAAAGATCAAATCGAGAGAGAGAAGAGATGAAGTTATTGTTTCGTGGCTCTTGGTTTTTCGTTTGTGTGTCACACTTAGCTATGATTTTCATGAATCCCATCTATTTGTTACATGATAAAACCCCTATGAAAACTGAGAATTCTAATCCTATTAGAATTCCCTAATGGTAATTGGAAACTTCATGTTCTCACAATTACAATTTGGACCACAAATTATAACTAATTATAATTTGTCCACAACAACTTCTCTTTCTCTCAATTAACCTTACTATGTTATCAACTAACATCTTGAGTATATAATCCTCTATTGTGTGTGACCTACTAGGTTTCCCAGTCAATTGGTAGAGAACATGAATTAATCCAAACGTCTTTGAGATTAATAATCCATAATTAATTAGAATTAATCCTATTAATTCTAATCAGGATTGGTTTATTAATTTATCAATTAATAAACCCATATTCCCAAATCATGAGCGGTATCTAGCAACACGTCATGACCACCCAAGAGTCCAGGAAGTCAAGTGGCTTGACATGAACCCTTCAATAACAAACTTCAGTGCAATTAACTCATTTTACCATACAATATCTCATTCGGTTTGGAGTAAGAAATTAGTGCCAACTCCCTCCAGAATTAATTCTGGCCCGAATACAATAGTACTTGTACTAGAAACCCACTACTCTAGATGTGTATCAATTGGAACTATTTTCAATACACAATCGCCTTGGCCAAAGACTTTCTGAGTAGTAATTCCTACAAGTGGCCGTGAGATATTCGCCCTTACTATTAGGAGTGGTGAATCCTTTATTGACCCTCTCAACTACTTTCATTTGCCTCACAATGTACCCAATATCCATCCCATAGGCGGCCCTCAATCGAGCTTCGGAGATTGGAATCAAAGTACAAAGCTCAGCAAACAAAGTACCTTGGAGATCTCAAGTCTAAAGATACTTGCACGTTTGTTATATTGGGATTATATCACTGGCACTAAATAGTTATCTATGTGATTATCTCAAAGCTAGGTCATCCAATAAAATTGTTCCATTAACAATCATCTATGTGTTAACTTTGAGTATCTCAATACTCACGGATATGAGAACCACTGCCTGATCAAATCAGGAAGTCTAACATATGCTAGTCTTAACGCATTAATGATGTCCTATCTTATTAATACTATGACTAGGGATCATTTAAGTACTAACACCATACAGTGTAGTAGGAATCTCATATCATGATCTCTATCGTGATTTTCTTAACACAGTATTGTACTAGGGACTTTATCGAACAGTTATATTACTCAAAAGTAAACAAAAGAAACTATTAGATTAATAATGCCTTTTATTAAAATAAAATGTATCATATACAATGTACAAGTGATTGCCTCTAGGGCACAACACTAACTCTAGTAATCTACTCTTATTAAGTACTCAATGTTTCATTACATCTTTTATGATCCAAACACAATGTAAACATTTTGAACACTTTGGTCATGCAAGAATGGTTTCGAATAAATTGTTATAAAATTATTTTACAAATAGAAAGGGATTCTCCATTTAAACACTTGTTTGGAAAAAAGCCTTTAATATAAAATAATCAAGCTTGCATTCCAAATAAATAATAACATTGAGATAACATACTGAAAAACCTTAGAGGGGGGGGAGGGTGAATAAGGTTTCTGGCAAGCGAAAAAAAATTCTTTCCGACTTGTCTAAAATACAGAATAATAATGATCACCAAGTTGCGTGGACGGACTTTATGGTAACATAGAAAGTTATCCAAGAACTCATAGATATATATCCAGATTCAGACAAAGAAATAAACATAAAGCAGTAAATGAAAAAAGAAAAAAAGTGAGACAAGGAATGTATAGTGGTTCAATCTACCAAGATCTACATCCACTACCTTAAGCTCACACTTAAGGATTTTCAACCAGATTTCATTTACTCCACTTAATGAAATGAAATAGTACCACATACAAGAGAGGATCACCACACTAGGTTTTCCAAAACCTCTCAATCAAGCAATTGCATCAAGGATCACCCCAACTAGGTTTTACACCATAACCTTGATACACTCACCAAACAAGGTTCACCCAATGGGTTTTACTCCACAACCTTGAACATTAACCAAAACAAGGCTCACCCCAACGGGTTTTACACCACAACCTTGCTCTACACTAGATATTTGAATATTAATAGAACAGTAAAGAGCTCACTTGTTTGAACAGATGTTTTCTCGAATACAAAGCAAAAATACTTTTACCTTTGACACAAAATGAATTCTTTTTGAAGCTTTGATAAAAGGAGATTTTTGAAAATATTGAGCAATAGTGTTTCTAAGAGGAATGTTTCAAAAATTTTATCTCTAATCTTACTTTAGAGACTATTTATAGAGTCAAAAAGTGAAGTGCCAACAGTTATAAAGAAATGGAAATATTTTTTCTATTTAAACTTATCCGTATTTTGGACTAGAGTTTTGGACAACGATGTATCCAAAAGGTAAGTCCAAAATGGCACTTTTTCAGGCAGGACATTTCAACACAGTTTTCAGAATTTTGGATGAATCTTTTAGATTCAAACTATTCAATCCAAAATTCTGAGATTTTCAAAAATTTTAAAATCTTCTTCTTTGGTGCTTCAAGGTAATGTCAAATGAATCAAGAGATAAAAAGACATAGGAATTAATAAATATACCTTAATAATACTTCCTAGTTTAAAGTTCTTCATAAAGGACATTTTGATATGCAACTCCATATACCTCGTTCTTCTCTTTTGATATTCCATTCTTGAATTCAATCACGAAAGAGTTTCCAAATAATCTTATCTGAATACCTTAGAAAAATAGAGCTCAAACATGTCCTATCACAATAGATTAACAAGTTAGTCCATATCAATGTTTGTCATAAGTCAAAATATAGAAGAAAGCCCTTAGGGCTAACAATCTCCCTCTTTTTTGAGTGATGACAAACATGAAATAAATGTTTTGTAATGAGTGAACATGTTGAATGAAAGCAAAAAAATGCAATCTCACAGAATAGGCCTCAAAGAGAGCTTATGAACATTAGCTTATAAACATATCTCAATTAGACTAAAGCCTTTCATATCTCTATAAATATTCAAAATGATTTGATAAAGAAGAGATAGTAGACAAGACATATGATAACATACTCCCCCTAAATATATGCTTATACGAACATTTTAAACATAAGAAGGAAAAGTAGAAATTAAAGTTTGTATGTCCAAAATATGCATCCAAAATAGTTTTGGAAGAATGTATAAAACAAGTGTCTTCATAAATCCATTTTGGATACCGATTTTAGATGTCCAAAAAGTTATATTTTCAGTTCAATATGACTTCTTACAAGAACATTTGTTTGGATAAAAAATATCTGAGTCCAAAACTCCCCCTGACTCAATGCACGAGCTAATGGATTTTCTGGTTTTTCAAGAAATGTTTTAAAGAATCTATCTGATTAAAAATTTAATTTTATCATAGAATCTAGTCTCAAAGATACCTTTAACATACAGAAAATGCTTTTGGAATTGAGTAATCATAAACAGAATGTCATAAATCCAACTATCCAGGCAGAAGATTTTCAGTGAACATATACAGTAAATCAGTCAATGATGCTATTTAGATCAAATCATATCAAAATAGTTCAAATTCCAGATATCATCAGTCATATGCCATCAGTTCATGTCGATCATCAGTTCGTGCAGTTCAATAGTTCAAGCAGTTCAATGCAATCTAGCGTATCATTTTCCATAACAATTTAAAACAATTCATCAGTAGTCCATCATATCAATTTTCATAACAGTTCAAAACAGTTCATCAGCAGTTCATTCATCATATCATTTTCTCATAACAGATAGAAATATGCATAACTGTTCATCATTTTCTCCTTCACAATAGTCTTTTTTTCCCCACAACAGTTCCATATATCAGATCATATCAGTTTTCATAACGGTTCAAAATAGTTCATTAGCAGTTCATTCATCATATCAGTTTCTCATAACAGATAGAAATATGCATAACAGTTCATCATTTTCTCCCTCACAATAGTCTTTTTCTCCCCACAATAGTTCCATATATCAGATCACGTCAGTTCATCATATCATATTAGTTCACCGGTTCATCTCAATAGTTCTATATATCAGATCCTATCAGTTCCTTTTTCTCTCCACCTTTGTCATCAATAAAAAACAAGACTATCAGAAAGAGAATAGAACAAAACCAGATAGGAATATGCATAATATAAGAAAGAAACTGAAAAATAAACAAGTATCCATCAGTAATTATCCCAAAGCATAATATAAAAGACAGAAAAAGTCAATTGTTCAAATTTGCAGAAAGCAAATTGTTTTAAGAGATCATCAGAAGATCATTTTGCCCAACAGTGTTGCCTAGAAGATATTAATCGTTTCAGTTTTTGACCTGTCTCCCTTCTTAGAGTGTTGACCTGCAATTCTGTTTGACTTTCTCTTCACCACAACATACTTCTGTCGCTTTCCAGAAGTTTTTGGCTTAGGAGAAGTAGGAGAAACCACTGTTTCCTTCATGGGTGATGGTTGTTTAAATGGTTTAGGAATATGATCCTTTTCTATAGTAGGTAGATTAGATTCTTTATCTAAGATAGGTTCATCCCTTTTATGAGCAGATACTGGAGGGGAAGATAATGAAGCAGTAGGTTTAGCAGATTTTTCAACAGCAGAAATTCTATTGCCAAGACTTTGAATTTCAAAATTGAGAAGGTCCAATTTCTCAGCTAAAGAACTAATTACACCCAGTATACTCTCAGACATGCCTATGTCCTGATCTTTTTCTTTGGCAAAAGATTTTGCTTGAAGAACATCATCAATTTTCTTTTTTGTTCCTATACCAAGAACAAACTTCCTTTCATCCTTAATCTTCATCAAAATTTCCCTTTCTTTTCCTGCAGTTTCTCTCCGTAATTTCCATGTATTATTTTCCTTTACATAGCCCATCCTTTCAAAGGAATCAAAACTGTAAACATTTGTTTTGGATGGATCACAAGGAGCAGAATTTAAATCAACTTCAAAAAATCTAAACACTTTGGTCAGCAAATTTCCAAATGGCAGAGCTTTACTTAATGTGTTCCTTATCTACAACATCAATTTTGTTGCCAGAAACCCAAAGTTAATCTACCTACCCTCAGCTAGAGCCAACATAATCACCATCTGCAGAATGCTTATTGAAGTCTTATGCCCATAGCTAGGTACTATTATGGTCGACACCATGTGGTGCAGAATTCGACCAATACCATTCAACCATTTTGAGCTCATATTTCCAGAATTTCTAAAATTCTTCCCACTAGTGAATAATTTGTGAAAATTTTTCAGATAAAAAATGTCATTTCCCTTAGGAAATTTGTTTAACTCAAAGTATTAAAACCCAGCATCTCTTATATCAGAAATCCTATTGAATAGCCTATGATCAAATTCAATGTCTTTACTTTTCACTCTCGACACATACCAATGAATCATAAAACTACCCTCAGTTTCTTCAAGTCTCCCTTTTCTTAAGTTAGCATAAAATTCCCAAATAAGAGGAGTGTATATTTTCTCATCAACAGACAGTAAACTCCCCCACCCAATGTGATCAAATATGTCCAGAATATTTGACAGATTCAAAAAAGCAAAATGGTTTACCCGATAACCAGAAATAACTGTTCGATTTCTCGACACCCAATCATTGTACTCAGTCTCGCATTTAGAATCAGAGAAACGAGGTACCTAATTTTCAGAACACACTTGTTCTGGAGACAACTCAGAAGAATCATAGTGAGATGCGGCGAAGTTCGATTGAGGAAAATTTTCCTTCTCTTTTGCCTTGCTTGAACCCGAAACCTTTTTCTTCATCAAATGAGACGATTTTTGCCTCTTTTTTTGTTTTAGAACTGAAGATTTTATCTTTGCCATTTGAAAGATTGGAGCTTTTTCTGGACTGTCGATTTTTGAATAGAAATAGCATAGATGATTTGGATGAGACGGTTACAAGGGTTTTGAGAGAAAAACTCAGAGTGCTTCGAATGTTTTTGAGTAATGTGAAATAAAGTTCTTTGAAAATATAAGTTTTTCAGAGAAGTTTAGAAAGGCGTGTAAACCATTTTTTTTAAAATTCAAAATTCAAAATAAGAAAATATTAAAGATGGGTTTTGGAACTAGACCCAATTCGAAACTATCATCCAAACGAGTGTTTTCCTAAAATGCATTTTGGAAAAAGGATTTGGATTTAAATACTATGTCCAAATCAGATGACGGTGCATTTTGGATGCAGAACACTGTTTCCGAAACCTTTTTCTTCACAAATCCTACAAAAAGAAGACTTATGCCACATGGTTAGTTATCAAATTCTTGTAATTCCCAAACCTCTTCTCAGATTGTTGAATCTTTCCTCAGCTAGAGGTTTAGTGAATATATCTGCAAGTTGTTCATCTGTTGAAATATATTCAACACACACATCGCCTTTGACCACATGATCTCGGATGAAGTGATGTTTAACTTCTATGTGATTTGTCCTAGAATACTGAACAGGATGTTTTGTCAGATTGATAGCACTTGTGTTATCACACAATATAGGTACGCAATTAAAATTAAGATTAAAATCTAGCAACATGTTCTTTATCCACAAGATTTGAGCACAACAACTCTCGGCTGCAATATATTCAGCCTTAGTGGTGGATAAATACACACACCTGCTTTTTACTGTGCCATGACACAAGAGAGTGTCCAAGAAATTGACAATGGGCACTAGTACTTTTTCTTTCAACTTTATAACTTACATAATCAAAAACATGATGTCTGGTCAGCTAGCATAAGATAGAGTAGACTTTCAATCATTCCTCTATACTTACGTTCATCTACCTTCTTACCCTCATCTTGATCAAGTTTTATGGATGTACACATAGGTGTGCTGATTTCTTTTGCTTCATTCATTCCAAACCTTTTGAGCAACTCCTTGGCATATTTAGCTTGATTTATGAATATCCCATCATTGGTTTGCTTAATTTGCAGTTCGAGGAAGAAGTTTAGTTCTCCCATCATACTCATTTCAAATTCCTGCTGCATAGTCTTAGCAAACATCTTGCATAAAGAGTCGTTAATAGCATAAAAAAATGATATCATCAACATAGATTCAAACAATCAGTAAATCACCAGAATTATTAGTTTTGATGAACAAGGTATTATCAATTAAGCCTCTAGAAAATCCTTTTGAGATCAAGAAACCACTAAGTATTTCATACCAAGCTCTTGGAGCTTGCTTTAATCCATAGAGAGCTTTAGAAAGTTTAAAAACGTGATTTGAAAAGTGTTCATGAGTAAAACCAGGAGGTTGTTCAACATATACTTCCTCCTCAATAAAGCCATTTAGAAAGGCACTTTTGACATCCATTTAATAGAGCATGAAATTTTTAAAGGATGCAAAAGTAAGCAACATTCATATTGATTCTAGTCTAGCAACAGGTGCGAATGCCTCATCATAATCAATACCTTCTTCTTGATTAAATCCTTGGGCGACTAAACTGGCTTTATTTCTAATCACAGCCCCATTTTCATCAAGTTTATACCCATTTTGTACCAATAACAGGTCGATCATGCGGTCTAGGAACAAGTTTCCAAACCTGATTTCTTTCTAATTGATTTAACTCTTCTTGCATGGCAATAATCCAAAATTCATCATTTAATGCGATATTAATGCAACTAGGTTCAATATTTGAAAAAAGAGCAAAGTTGTCAATGAAATACCGTCTAGTTTTAACTTCATGGTTTGGATCTCTAATAATTTGTTCTTTGGGATGACCTGTTTTGTATTTCCAGTCTTTTGGCAATTGGTGATTCGTAGAATCTTTGTTTGCTCTTTTTCTTGTTCAATCTATAGCTCTTCAATCTCTTCTTCTTTTGCATGAATGTCTAATGGTGGAGTTTTAACTTGATCTAACTTAACTTCTTTTGAACTCCCTACGTCATCGTCATCTCTTTTTGAAGTATAAATGTTAGACTCATCAAACACAACATGCACGGATTCTTCCACACAAAAAGTCCTTTTGTTGTATACTCTATATACCTTTTTATTGGAAGAGTAACTGAGAAATATGGCCTCACCGGACTTGCTATCAAATTTCCAAAATTATCTCGGGTATTTAGGATAAAACATTTATATCCAAATACTTTAAAATAAGAGATAGAAGGAGTTTTATCAAACTTGAGTTCAAATGGAATTTTTCTCAAAAATGGTCTTAGCATAACTCAGTTTATTATATAGCACTCTGTGTTAACAACTTCTGCCCAAAAATATTTTGGAAGGACAATTTCACAAAGCATTGATCTAGCCATTTCTTGCAAAGTGCAATTTTTCCTTTCAACAATACTATTTTGTTGAGGAGTTTTTGCTACTGAAAAATTGTGAAAGACTCCATTTTCATCACAGAAGTGAGTAAATTCACTATTGCAAAATTCTTTGCCATTATCACTTCTAATAAAAATTAGGTTGCATCCAATAGAGTTTTGGACGCGTTTTATCAATTTCAAAAATTCAGAAAAGGCTTCATCCTTTTGTCCAAGAAATAAAGTCTAAGTAAATCTAGAAAAATCATCAACAAGAACATATGCATATTTCTTACCTCTAAGACTAGTAGTCCTCATAGGTCCAAACAAATTCATGCGAATTAATTCGAGTGGTTTTGAGGTAGAAATCATTTTCTTTGGTTTAAAAGAGGTTTTGATTTGTTTCCTAAACTGACATGCATCACAAATTTTGTGTTTATAAAATTTCATTTTTGGCAGTCCCCTAACAAGTTCTTTTGAAGATAATTTATTTATCAAATCAAAAGATACATGACCTAATCTTCTATGCCAAAGGTAACAACCATTGTCATGAATGGATAGGCATCTAATTCCATTAGCTACAAGGTCATTAAGATAAAACACATATACATTTCCTATACATTTGGTAGTAAAGATTGTTTCGAGATTTCTATTGTCAAGTATTGAGCAAGAATCTTTTTCAAAAATGACTTTGCAACCATTGTCACAAAGTTGGCTAATGCTAAGCAAATTATATTTCAAATCATCAATAAGTAAAACTTGTCTTATAATTGTCAAGGAAACTTTACCAATATTACTAATGCCAAGAATCTTTCCTTTCTTCTTGTCTCCAAATGTAACAAATCCTTCATTTGTGGTCTGAATATCTTCTAACAAAGCCACATTTCTAGTTATGTGTCTTGAACAACCGTTGTCCAAAAACCACTTGGTGAAGCTTAAAGACCGTGCCTATTCATGAGACGGAGGAATGATTTTTGGTACCCACACTTTCTTGGGTCCATGAAGGTTAGTAACATTTTCTTTGATTTTTCCAGAATGTAACTCCACCGGATTCCACTTTTCTTTTAATAAGATAACTTGAAACTATATGTCCCGATTTTTCACTGAGCATGCTTTGTGTGTACTATAAGATAAAGCAGGTTTAATATATTGAGACTTATTCTTTTTGTTCTTATTCCTATGTTCATATCCTGACCAACTTCTATTTCCAACATAAACAAATCCGGGCTTGTAAATTTTGTCTTTATCCTCATGTCTACATCCTAAGCCACTCCGATTACCAATTTGATATTGAGTTCCGAGTAACTTTTCCATATTGCTTTTACCATTTGTGAATTTTTCAATGCAATTGGTAAGATCATTGACTCTAATTTTCGTATCATTAAAAGTGCTAACCATACCTTCAAGAGTTTGAATTTTATCATACAAGTTTTTATTTTCCAGAGATACATGTTGCAAGGCAGTCATGATCACATCTTTCTCAATGATAGCACACATATATGACTCAAGAGACATTTTATTATCATTTAACAATACTTCGTTGTCTTCCATCAAACATTTTACCTTCAACTTCATTTTTTTTTTCTGGACAATTTTTTTAATTCGCGAAACATGTCACTTAACAACTCATTTAGATCAAAATGCTTTTCAATCATAGATATAAGCAAATTAGGCATGTAATTAGATATAGAAGGGTTTACCTCATTTTCCAAAGCCATGAAGCATATGTTGGCATTTTCTTCTTCAGAATCTCCATCTTCGGACTCAGTTTCATTTAAGCCCCAAGTTCCCATTAATCTTTTACCTTTCTTTGCCTTCAGATCTTTCTTCTTTTCAAGCGTTCTTCCTTTCTTACCTTTTGCAATAGGACAGTCGGTAATGAAGTGATCAGTGCTTTTACATTTATAACATTGAGGTTTGAATCTAAAGGCTTGTACTTTCTTTCTTATAAACTTCCTTCCTCTTTTGAAGTTTCTTTTGTTGAACATTCTTCGGAATTTCTTTGCTATCATCGCCAAATCATCATTGTCTATTTCCATGTCCTTACTACTTTCTGACAGGATTGTTTCTTCATCTTCATTTTTAGCTTTCAATGCTATCTTTTTTTTGACTCTATCATGATCATCAGATTCATGAAATCTTATGAGCTTTATCTCATGAGTTAGAAGAGATCTGATCAACTCTTTAGTAGGTAAGGATTTTAAATCCTTGGATTCTTCTACAACAAGAGTTTTAGGCTGCCAACTTTTTGGTAAAGCATCTAAAATTTTTGGATTTTGTTCCCTAAGGGAATAAACCTTCCCATAAGCTTTAAGACCATTTGAGATAGTAGTAATGCTTTCATTTGGCTTCATAGTGAATAATTCATAGTCATGAATTAGAAGCCCCAGTTTTAATTCTTTGACTTGGTTTGTCCCCTCATGGGTGACTTCAACTAATCTCCACATGTCATGGGCTGAATCACAACCACTAACACAGTTGTATTCAGTCACATCTAGTGCACAACATAAAATGTTCATAGCTTGAAATTTTAAAGTCATCTTTGCATTGTCTTCCATACTATACTCATCATTCTGTTTAGGTATTTTCATGCTACCAATCATCTTTGATAGAATAAAATGACCATTTTCTATCAAACTCCATAACTCAAAGTTAATAGAACACACATAAATTTTCATTCTATTTTTTTAGAAAGTATAGTTACTTCCATTGAATAAAGGAGGACGATTCGTTGAAGACCCATTAACATATGGAAGAAAGGATGAGCTTGTCATAAAAACCTTTTCTACAAGGTTGTTAAATCAAGAGTATGTAGACCAAGCTTTGGTACCAAATGAAAAACCTTAGAGAGGGGGGGGGGGGGGTGAATAAGGTTTTTGGCAAGCAAAAAAAAAAAAAAAAAATCTTTCCGACTTGTCTAAAATACAGAATAATGATGATCACCAAGTTGCTTGGACGGACTTTATGGTAATATAGAAAGTTATCCAAGAACTCGTAGATATATATCCAGATTCAGACAAAGAAAGAAACACAAAGCGGTAAATGAAAAACGAAAAGAAGTAAGACAATGAATGCATAGTGGTTCGATCTACCAAGATCTACGTCCACTACCTTAAGCTCACACAAGGATTTTCAACTAGATTTCATCTACTCCACTTAATAAAATGAAACAGTACCACATACAAGAGAGGATCACTACACTAGGTTTTCCAAAACCTCTCAATCAAGCAATCGCATCAAGGATAACCCCAACTAGGTTTTACACTATAACCTTGATACACTAACCAAACAAGGTTCACCCCAATGGGTTTTACTCCACAACCTTGAACATTAACCAAAACAAGGCTCTCCCCAATGGGTTTTATACCACAACCTTGCTCTACACTAGAGATTTTAATATCAATAGAACAGTAAAGTGCTCACTTTTTTGAGCAGATGTTTACTAGAATACAAAGCACAAATACTTTTACCTTTGGCACAAAATGAATTCTCTTTGAAGCTTTGATAAAAGGAGATTTTTGAAAATATTAAGCAATAGTGTTTCTAAGAGGAATGTTTCAAAAATTTTATCTTTAATCTTACTTTAGAGGCTATTTATAGAGCCAAAAAGTAAAGTGCCAACAGTCATAAAGAAATGGCAATATTTTTTCTGTTTAAACTTATCCGTATTTTGGACTAAGGTTTTGGACAACGATGTATTCAAAAGGTAAGTCCAAAATGGCACTTTTTCAGGCAGGACATTTCACCACAGTTTCCAGGATTTTGGATGAATCTTTTGTATTCAAACTATTCAATCTAAAATTATGAGATTTTCAAAAACTTTGAAATCTTCTCTTTTAGTGTTTCAAGGTAAAGTCAATTGAATTAAGAGATAAAGAGACATAGGAATTAATAGTTATACCTTAATAATACTTCCTAGTCTAAAATTCTTCATAAAGGACTTCTTGATATGCAACTCTATATACTTCGTTCTTCTATTTTGATCTTCCATTCTTGAATTCAATCACGAAAGAGTTGCAAAATAATCTTATTTGAATGCCTTAGAAGAATAGAGGTCAAACATGTCCTATCACAATAGATTAACAAGTTAGTACATATCAATGTTTATCATCAGTCAAAATATAGAAGAAAGCACTTAGGGCTAACACATACATTTCACAAATAAATTGCAATTTAGAGCTTCAGAACCAAACATTTTAATGTAAGGACTTACTTGTCAGTTTCACTCAAACCCTTGAGCTAGTGATTTACTCCTCGTGCTTGGCTTCCAATCTTGTCTACACAAGAAAATTACCAATTGTCAATCAGATACTACCTTTCCAGACATAATAATGCATCAAAGATTTAACTTCCCCATTTTCACCTAATCTTAATGAATTCCTATCCTGCACAATGGTATTTAACTTCACTCCCAAGATTCCTTCTATTTAACCTAACTTTGCATATGAGGGACTCTGACAAAGAACATGAACAAGAAGTAGATACTCAAATAACAAAAAAACATCCTGTGCTAAATAATATGTCAACTAAAATAACATGTACTACAACAATAGTCTATAAAGCATGCTCTAGGAAACTATTAGTAAGATAAGCAAACAAATAGATAAATATAATAGATGGAAGTTTTATAATAAATAATATCCATTAATAAATAACTAATAATTAATAATTAATAGTAAATAATTAAATAATAACTAATTAATTAATTATTGATAAATAATAAATAAATCTTAAATCATAAATTATAATTAAAACATATTAAATGAGTTATGAACAATAAATAAATGAATAGATAAATAAAATCAAAAGTTATGAACAATAAATAAATGAGTAGATAGGTAAATAAATGAATTAATTAAGTAAATAACTAAGTAACCATATCAGAAAATTAGTAAATGATAGATATAAAATAAGTAGATAAATAAATAATTAAACAATAAATATTAGTTATGGTAATAATAATAAAATGATAAATAATAATTTGAACAGTAAGTACTATTATTATTTTTAATAATGTTAATAGTACTAGTAAATATTAATCATAATAAATAATAAAAAAATAAAAAAATCTATGAATAACATATACAATCAGATTGCCTGGCATTAAGAGCATAATTTTTTCTTCGAATCCAAAATATAATGACATCCCCAAAGAACACTTACATACCCTAACAGCACTTTCAATATTCATACAACGATATCATTTGATGTCTCAAAACCCAAACCAACATCTTATGATCACCCTAATATCTAGTCATGTTAAAAAATACTCAAAGTTCACTCTTCATCTAACACTTGCATTATATCTCCACATAGTCCTCATTTAACATTAACTAAATCACCTAATCCAAACCATAGTGTAGGTAAAACAACTTAACTCTCTTAGGGATGAAGATCCTTTGTAACCCAAAGGTGGCTCCTCTGCTTAACAGGTTAAATTTGTTGAGAGAAGAGCTCGCTTAGATCCTTTTAGTAATATCTGGTAAAAGTCGCGAGGAAGATAAGTTAAATAGGAGAGGGATTATAAGAAAAAGAAAAACTAATTAAGTTTTGGCCCTAGAAGAATAAAGTGGTGAGAGCTCGAGAGTTCTAGGAAATGGTGTTTCTAGTTCTTAGATGAGTAAACGCCGAATATTCTAGAGAGTGTGTATGTTTCTTCCTCTTGTGCTTAGGAGTAGAGGAGAGGCTGCTTTGTGTAGATAAAGTCAAGAGAATATCAAGAGGAATGACCAATTGCCTTAATGAAAGTAATAAGACTGAGAGAAGAAGAAGGGCTTCGTATCTTCTACTGGTATGAATAAGTGGAGACCAAAAATTTGTTGATATTTGGAATTGTTTGATTTCATGAGAATATGTATGTTGATGTTCTATTTTTGGAGGGAAAAACAAAAGGATTATTAAACAAAGAAACACAGATTTTTCCCTGGCAATGGCATAGAAAACTTGATGGTTGGTTTCGCATGCATTGGAAATAGTATAAACAATCCACATAGATCAAGCTTTAAATTAAAATGCTAATTACCAAAACTTCACAATAGGGAAATTATACGCATCATGTAGTATAGGGAATAGCAAGTATCGAATCCACGGGAACTTAGCCATTACCACTACTTTGCTCTTATATCATTGTCTAGCCAAAATGAATATAGAGATAAAGTAAATAAAACTAACTGAACTAACCTAAACTACTACAATTAGAGTTGTTAAAATGGGCTACCAAGGCCCAGCCCACACAGGTTGGTAAAATATGGCCTAGTCCAGCCCTTCTTAGCATATACACTCATTTATATATAAATAATATTTTTTAAAAAAGAAAATTCATACCATATTTATATTTTTTAATTTTTAACTATAACTCTAATAGAAATATAATGACTCAAATTATAACTTAAAATAAAATATAAATATCAAATAATAAGTTAAGCATATTATATCTATTATCTTTACACACATAATTCTTTCTAAATTTACAATTTATCAAGTTCAAAAATTAAACATCACAATTCATATTTTAAAATCCATAACTCTCAAATATATAAATACAATAATCTAATTTAAAAGTTCAAATTTAGAAACATCAAAGTTAAAAATCAACATTTATTTCACAATTTCATAAAAAGGTCATGAAAGGCTAAAAGTATTTCTCATACTGTCAGTCTGCCAAAAAGATACACATTCTTCAATCATCTAAGATTTCTTGAATGATTTTATTTAAATTTGCTGTTGACGATGATATCTTTGATATAGTTATTTCAAGGTCGGATTGTTTATCTAATAATCACAATCACAATCAGAAAGAAGAATATAATTAGTATTATACTTACTAATTATTAACTAGTTAAATAAATTAAAAACATTGTTACGTATTACCATCATCATCTGTAATAAATCCATGCAACCAATTGTTTGTGCAAACAGGCATTTGAACACAATCATGGCGAAGAGAATTTCTATATTTGGTGATAACATGACCACCAATGCTAAAAGTAGTTTCTGATGTCACTGTTGTAATTGGAATACTTAAAACATCATGTGCCATGATAGATAAAAAAAAAGGCAATTACTTAGAATTATCCTTCCACCAATTAAGTACTTCCATTTTAGGAAAAATTTCAAGGTGAAACTGTGGCTTATCCAAATATATATCTAATTCATTCTTTCCTGAAATAGAAATGTTATCATTCTTATATTGTTTGTAATCCTACAAAATTTCAATGTATTAACAAAAAAGAAACAAAAGGTATTAGTATCATCATCAAAAGATAATTAAAAGTAAATTAATAAAGGAATTAAAGTATTACAAAGATAGCTTACATTGAAAATTTTTTATGTCCTTGGTTTGCCAACTCTATTTTGTCCAAGCAAACCTAATGAAGGAGGAATGCTTAAGGAAGACTTACTTGCATAGTGATCATAGAGTTTCTATAATTTTCTCCTGATATTTTCAAATTTTCCTTGAGTAGTGAAAGCTTCAATTGTTTGGTAATAATACAATAGGAAATCAAGCTTCATACGCGGATAAAAAATTGCACCAAAAGCAATAACCTCACTATAATCCTTCCAACACTTATTAAACTTTTTGTTCATTCTTTGAGCCATATCCTTAAGAACCTTATCCTTACTATTTAAATTTTCATTCAAGATATACTAAAATTTTCAAATTTGCATAAAATAAAAATTGGAAATGGGACAAGATGTACCGGATATCAAATTTGTCACATCATGAAATGGCTCCAAGAATTCACACATTTTGATCCCCCTACTCCATTCTTCATCCATTGGATAATATTTATAAGCTCTATCAATAAGTTGGAGGATAGCAAATAATTTATTTTGTATTTTATTGCACTTTGAGCACCAAATACATTGAACTCCATCTAGTTGACACATCCAATATGAAACTAACCCCTACATTAGTGCCAGCTTGTTGCACACACTCTTAAAACTTTTCAATTCACCATATGGATCCTTATATATTTCACACTCTCTCTTATTTTATATAATAATCATGGGCTCCTTTCAAGCCCTCTTGAACAATGAGATTCAATGTATGAGTACAATAATGCACATGAAAGTAATCACCATCACAAACCAATCTATGTTGCAAAGAAAGATGACCTTTCAAAATATCTTCCATGCAATCATTTGCAGAAGCATTATCCAAAGTAAGAGAGAAAATTTTTCTTTTAATTTCCCATTCATTCAAGCAGTTAAACACAATGGCAGCTAAGTCAACTCCTGTGGGTGGAGGAAGCATGCGACAAAATTAAAGAATTTTACAACACAACTTCCAATTCTCATCAACAAAGTGAGTAGTTAAGCAAATATAACCCTCTGTGGTGTATGTTGTCAATACATCAGATGTTAAGCAAATCCTATTTGGTATGTTAGACAAGACTGCTTTAAGCTTCTCCGTCTCTCTCAAATGAACTCTCTTAACATCACTGGTAGTAGTACTCCTTGACTACATATTTACTTCTTGATTAAGATATTTAACCCAAGCCCTAATATTCTCATATTCAACAAATGAAAATGGCAAATCATATTGCATTATGGCTTCAACTACCATTTCTCATGACATTCTAGGATTATATTATCTTACCTTTGCTTTCCCCTCTAAATCAATAAACATTTGTTGTGGAATAGAAAACAAGATCATCTTGCAGCTTTCCAAATAACATTTAAATGTGAGGTGCCATAGTCTGTACCTCCTGGTTTTGTTCCAACTTTATATTTAACTTTACAACCATTGCAAATAGCCCTTTCTTACTAGATTCATTAAAATATATCCATACATTAGAAGTCTCTTTTTTAGCTCTTTTTACAGGTTGTCCTTCACTACCAATTTCAGAGGGTTCACTATCATTCAAAGATCTCATATTTTCGCCCACATTCATGCATTCGTCACCACCACCACCACTAGTATGTGATTGAATATTTATTCCCTTTACACAACAGTTCAACAACAAATATAAAAAGAGAAATTTAGCAAATCAACATAAAGTAACAATTAAAAAAGGAAGGAACAAAAAATAACTGGAAAAAAATAGCACATTGGAATTTTAAATCAAAGCAGATCTCAAAGTTATCCCAGTTTTAAAAAGTCATCTTCTACTTGTCACTCATTACTTGAAAAAATAAGTACAAAATATGAAAGAAAATTAACACTTCTCTGGATGTATACTGTATTTGGCTATTTATGTAAGATTGTTGAAATATTAGATTTTTTTTTTAAATTTCATGGTCTAAACTTTATAATTTTGCCCTTATTTTAGAAGCCAATGAGAATAGTATGGAATTGAACGAAAATCAGTGACAATTATATTTATCCGCAGGCTCACTGTAAGGACATACATTACAGAGACAATAAAAAAATTAAGAATCTTGAGCTCTTATACCTGTTATCACGGTCCACGGACTTATGAGTTCTGAAGGAAATAGTGTGGGAGCAGAGGTGAGCTTGGTGGTCGCAAAGGCTTCACAGATAGAAAAATGGCAGTAGCAGTGACAATGGCGGCATTAAAGGTTGGGCAATTAAGGAAGGTGTCAGTATGTGTGGTATGAGTATCGACCGGTAGCAATAGAGTGAGAGCTGGGTAGAAAGGAAGTTGGATTTGTAAAGGCAATGAAGGAAGGGATGTTGGACTTGCATTCTCAGTAGAGTGAGATGAGAGCCAACCGAGTTGTCTTTTGTGTGTTTCGGTAAATGAGACCTCAAATATGCGGGTGCTACACAGTATGTGGTTTTGACTTTTGAAACTTTTGTAATTTTTTTAATTTGGGGATTTAAAAAAAAAAAGAGGTGGCTGATAGGCTATGCTCGGCCTAGCCCCACTTAACCCATGGGCTTTGTGGGCCAGGCTAAATAGGTCCGGTTGAAATATGGGCCTGAAAAATTGCAACCCACCCTATCCTATATTACTTGTGGGCTGGGCTTAGCCCATTTCGATAGTTCTCACTACAATAGAGAGTACATTAGACCCATGCTAGAAAAGTCACAAGGATTGTCAAGAAGTAAGAATACGGGAAAGCCTATGTATAAGAAGAAATCCCTCCAAAATACGTCAAGTAAATAGATCTTCACTAAGTTCATCAAATCCCAACTCAAGCACCGGTATGAGTTTTCAAGAATAAACCTCGCCTTCTCTCGAGTTACGAGTTCCTTTCTAAGGGTTCAATTAATTTGTATCTCTACCTAATTAATCTAACCCAAGAAAGCATTACACTCACCCATCACCTAAAAGGTACGTGGAAGCCCCAATAGCCCTATCTCTAGACACTATTGCCATTGACTACCATGTTCTAGTCCTTTAACCTCTCTCTCGAGTTAATCAAAAGAAAACAAACATTGAGCAAATTAATTTGGTGTTCAACTCCTAACCACATCTCTCGAAATCATTAAGAATGAAACAATCAATTGAATAAATCAACTACGCCCAAATCATTAATCCAACACAATAATTCCTTAGTAGTAAAATACAAGAATAGGAATTCAATAAATACCATGTTCTGGCCTGGCGTGCCCATACTTTCTTCCAGGCAGCCTAAGGTATATAAATCTCTTTTGGCTGCCAACTTATTAAACACACATGCATATTTATAACATTAGGCGGCCTAGGGTACTCTACTTCCTTGGGCTGCCACCCAAACAACACAATATACATATACATATCAAACAGGCAGCCTATGGAAGTCTAACTTCCTAAGGCCACCACCTACCATGCACATATATGCTATGATACCCCAATCCCACATAGGATTGGGATGAGAAATGTGTATAGTATATAAGGATGGGCCTAAGTACTCATTGTCAACTTGGGATATCCATTTTGGCTTAGCGAGGACGGCGGCCAAGTAGTTGACCGTGGGTTCTACCAGGCCCATAGTCGCGCTTCCGGGTCCGTGGGCACGAGGAGTGACATTTAGTATCAGAGAAATGTGATACCCCAATCCCACATGGGATTAGGATGAGATGTGTGTATGATATATAAGGATGGGCCTAAGTACCCATTGTTAACTTGGAATATCCATTTTGGCCCAGTGAGGACGGCAGCCAAGTAGTTGACCGTGGGTGCTACCAGGCCCATAGTCGCGCTCCCGAGTCCGCGGACACGAGGCTTGACATTTGGTATGAGAGAAGGTAACTAGCCCCCGGTATGGGAACTAAGTGCTACACTGTATGTGATGGGAGCCACCTCTAGAATCCTATGCCATCTGGTTGTTCATGGGTTTGGCCCCTAAAGTATGGGCCCATCGAGGAAGTTTGGGCCTAAAGGAGGGGTGAATATGATACCCTAATCCCACATGGGATTGGGATGAGAAGTGTGCATGGTATATAAGGATGGGCCTAAGTAGTCATTGTCAACTTGGGATATCCATTTTAGCCCAGCGAGGACAGTGGCCAAGTAGTTGACCATGGGTGCTGTTAAACCCATAGTCGTGCTCCCAGGTCCGTGAGCACTGGGCGTGACATATGCAAATACAATTAACTACGCAGCCAAAGGAAGTTTAACTTCCCTGGGCCATCATCTACTATACATATATATTACACTACAATATTGGCGGCCTAGGCAAGTTTAGCTTCCCTTGGCCGCCATTTTCTTGCTCTAGGCTACCTAGTTCATTCTCTTGGTAGCCTAGGGAAAGTACTAAGCTGCCTAGTGCTGGTGTGATTCTTCAATTGCTTTTCATTTTGGTACTATTTTTCTCATTGTCTTTATTTTCATCTTCATTTTGTATTTTCTTCATTTCCTACAAAGAACAAGATGAGAATGGAGTGGTGAGTGATGATTTCAACAAGGATTTATTACAATTAGAGCACAAAAGTACTTAAAAAGATGTATATGGTGAGCCCTCATCACACACCCCCACATTTAAACCTTTGCTTGTCCTCAAGCAAACCACACTTTTTCACAAACAATGAATTAACTAATATACAAATCTAGCACCCTACATATATTCACAACTTAACTATTGTACAAATAAAGAAAATTACTTTATTTTATAAGGATAAAGAATAGCTAATTTACAAATACAATGTAAAATATTCTACATAGCATTCTAAGTGAGTCGTCAAGAATAACTTTGCATATATGCAATAAGGTCAAAATAGCAGAGAGATTATTTTGTCCTCCACTTAGAATTCTTCTTAACACCAATCTATCTAAGTTAATCGCATGTATACTCTTATATTAAGCTAGACACAACCAAGAATCTCAAAGTAAAATTAAACGAGTTTATGCCAAATAAATGTGATTCACATAATATCTCCAATCAAGAATTTCAAACAAAGTGATTTATGTGAGATAGGATCCAACAACTCACTCAAGTGTCGTTCTTATCCCAAGTACAAGTATTATATATGTTACATTACAGTACAACAAGACTATACTCTTTGATACATCAATACAATTCAAATTAAATTGGCAAATTAGGAGCCTCTCATTTTTCATCATTTTTCTTTCTACAAGGGAATACTTTTATAATGATTTTAACTTAAATGCTATTTTTGCATCCCTTGCGTTTTATGTTGTTTACTCTTCTTTTCTTTTCTTTTTCATCACACGTTGTTTTTCGTCTTAGGACATACATTTTTGCATTCCTAGAGCCTTTTTTTCTGCATTTTCTCTGTGTTTTGTTTTGTATTAGGTTTGAGAAGTAAAACCTAGTTGGGGCGATCCTTGATTTATTGTGTGTCGAGGTTAAGAGAGTAAAAACCCAATTTTGGTGAGCCTTTATTTATTGTCCATCGAGGTCAAGGAAGTAAAAACGCAGTTGGGGTGAGCCTTGATTGTTAAGTTTGAAGAGGCTGGGCATAAAACCAAGTGTGGTGATCCTCTTGTGTAAGATGGGTATTGCCTACCACCAATCATTTGGGAAAAAATGTTTTAGTGATTGTGTTGAAATCCTTAAGTGTGTGTTTAAGGTAGTGGATATAGATCATTTGAGGATTGAACTGCTATATGTCCTTGGGTCTTTTCTTGTGCTATTGCCTAAATTTCCTCACAACATTTTCACTATCTTAAAACCATAAATGTCACGTATTCTTCACTAAATCAGTGGCTTATTTATAACCTTTGCATTCTGATTTAAACTTTTCCTTGACATCTCAACTACCTATGTTTATTTTATAACATTCTCTTGTCATTCTTTGTTGCTTTAAAAGATACCTTCTAGCACTCTTGAAGCTGCAAAACATTTCTGCTATTCAACTCGAATTTTTAAGGGACCAAAATTTTAATGTGCATTTATTTGCCAAAAACCTTATTCACCCCCTCTAAGATTTTTCAATTGGCATCAAAGAGTTCTTCTACACTATTTTTGGTCTAACAATCATCTAGAAAAGATCCTTATTGCATACATATCCGCTCTACCTTATGTTGAAAGGTTTTCAACAAACAGATCTCTTTCGTTCATGGAAGCAACTATAAATTTTGGAGAAACAGAATGAAGATTTATGTCTGCTAATGAATATAACGCAGTTAGTGGCTATGATTTAGCTCACGAAATATGGAGATTACTTGAGGTCACCAATGAGAGGACCAATCAAGTAAAAGAATTGAAGTTAGGACTTCTTGTCCGAGACTATGAACTGTTTTCTATGAAGCTGAGTAAGAACATAACCGATATGTTCACTCAATTCACAAATATTATGAATGGTCTAAAAGCATATTGGAAAACTTATTCCCTTGGAGACCAAAACAGAAAACTTCTTAATACTTTGCCAAAGAGTTGGCAGCTAAAAACCTTGACTATAGAGGAATCTAAAAATTTGAATAGCTTACCCACTGAGGAGCAAATTGGCTGGCTCTCTCTTAACCCATGAAACGAAACTTAAAAGGTTTCAAGAATGTGATGATGAGAAAGGCAAATGGGGAACTGCTTTGAAAGCCATTGATGAAAAGCCTAATAGTGATTAGACTGATTATGATGATGGTCCTGATCTGGACAACGAAGAATTAGCTATTGTAGCTGGAAAATTCAAAAAGATGTTCAAAAAAAGCTACTTCAGCAAAGGGAAGAAGTTTGTCAAAAAGAAAGGACAAACTTCATCCTTCAAACCTCAAATCTATAAATGCAAGAGTATGGAGCATTTTATTACTAATTACCCAATAGTTAAAGAAAGAGAAGCGAAACATAACAAGAAGAAAAGAAAATGATTGATTAGAACTTAAGATCAAGCTAAATCTGAGACAGAAGAAAGTTGTGATTCTGAAAATGAAAAAGAAAACATTTACTTCATAGCTATATAGGATAAGATAAATCATACTTCTCCAGATTTGATAACCGATTTGCATAATTACGATTGTGAAAAACATGATGATCCTAATAACTTTTTATTTGACATGTTTCATGAATTGAAAAGGCGTTCTGGAAGAAAATAAAGAAATGAAGATGAAAATTGACTCTTTGTTAGATGAGAATGCAAAGCTGTTGAATGAGAACAAAGTCTCACTTGAGTCATATATGTGGGCAAATATTGAAAATGATGTTATCATTACTTTCTTGCATCTTGTGTCTCTAGAAAATAAATGCTGATGCGATAAAATATGTTCTCTTGAAATTATGGCTAGCAGTTTTGATGATACGAAAAATAGAGTCAATGATCTTACTACATGCATTGAAAAGTTTACAAATGGCAAAAACAATTTGAAAAAATTGCTTCGTGCACAACACATAACTAATAATCGAAATTGTTTGGGTTATAGGCATTGAGGGACGGAAAACTGGGGAGCCATGCATCCACGGGGAAAAAAACAAAGAAAAAAAACCGCAAGCCTTAGAGGCCACACGGAAGCGTGAAGATCATACCTTTGCGCTCATTAAGCCTTCTAGGTTGAGTAGAAGTGGCTTGAACGACTGGAATCGCTTCGCTTTACCCACTTGAAGAAGCTTCCAGTTGAAAACCCACTAGCCTTCTACTTCGCCTTGTTTGCATGAATGCCAAGCTTTCCAGCTCTTGGAATATTCCTCTGCCCAACCTCTAGCTGGTGAACACAATGGTGAAGAGAAACGGTCTCAAATCTCCTTGGTTCTCTTGCTATTGATTAGCAAAGCTCCAAGGAGAAATCAGAGAAGAAAGGAGACGTTCAGAAAGAGAGAGCTGCGTGAGTTATTCCCTTAGGCTTAGGGAGAATGGGTTTTCTTTCTCCAGAGACTTGTTTTATTGTTTAGCCAAAACTGGGACTCAAATATCTGATAAACATATCCCTGGGATATCAAATGTCAAATACCTGGATGTTATCCTGAGAATGAGTTTGGCTTAACCCTAAACTCTTCTTAACCGTATCTAGAAAAAACCCTAAGATCCAAGCTATTGGGCCAAAAGAAATTTTATTATTTTTCTTGGACCCAAAAGGCCCAAAATAATAAACATAAATTATTTATTTTCTGTGCTTATATAAATGACCCAATAAATAATTAATGAACCCAAATGAACAAAAAATAATTAATCTTTAATTATTTATTTCTTGGGCCTATTTATTTATTAATTAACCCAATAACTAATTAAATATTAATTATTTCTCATAGTTTAAGCCCAGGTTAATTTCCTAATTACTCATACTAGATCTAGGCCCTGAATAATTAATTAACCAATTAAACTAGATAATTAATTTCTCTTAACTCCTATTTTATTTTATTTATTTATTTTATTCTAGTCTAATAATAAATTAGACATCCTAAATAAAATCAAATAAAATAAAATCCTCTTGAACTGAGACCAATTCCTCAACCCAAAATTAGTTAGGACTTACGGGCTATTCCGAGGACAAAAAAGACACATCGCCTTGGCTGCTAAAATGACCAAAATACCCCTACTATATAAATAGTTGTATTTTGCATTTTAAATATTTCCAAATATCACCATAAGAAAATATTGACCCCAAGGACAATGCTGCATTAGCAAAGTCTCCGACCTGCAGGTGAAATGACTAAAATACCCCTCTACACATCGCCGTACATTTAGAGAGGAAGAAGTGCACTAACTCCTCTATAAATGACATCTACCATCCTTAGGCTTCTAGTCCAATGATCCACGACTTCCTGGAGTATTTCCGCTTTCCAAGGGAGTTACCCTAAAGCAAACATCCAAGTAATGTTTCCTAGGGCCCTGGACATTTTAGACCATTCGGACAACCACAAGGGCGATATTGTGCAGAAACTATCTTGTATAAGTCTGTCTTAACTAACTAGTCACACATACCCAATATGAAAGTATATTGGCCCTACGATAGAACCTCAACTATAGCAATCAAAGTATATGCTACCAGCTTCGCCAGACCACCAACTCATACTCAAATCGTAGAGTACTAGTCCATGCTGTAGCAGTAGTAGTCTAGGTTTCTATCATATAATACTTTTAGAAACCACTACTACAGGTCCTGTCCTACATATTCGAAATACGCTTACATTATGAAGTGAGTGGACTACTCACTGGCTAAAGGTAAGCCATTCCCCATTTGGAATTCATAACATAATAACCTAAACATGATGAGATTCCCAGTCTCATCAATAGGTTAACAAAAGTTTTATGTGTTAAATAACCCGTGATCCATACCTTACTGTGAAAGACCACCATTCCTATGGATCACTTATTTAAACACAATGGGTTTGTTCCAAATGAAAATCGTGCAAAAACAAAAAATAAATTCACAAACAATTTCTGAAAATAAATTCTTTTATTAAAATATTCGATTTTACAACAAAAACCTAGTCTAAGAGGGCATACAATCCAACAATCTCCCACTTGCACTCTAAGACTAGGTAAGTCCATAGGTGCCCACCCCTATGGCGTCTAAGTGTCTCTTGAAGACTCTCTCAGCCAAAAGCTGGGTGAATGAATCTGTTATATTGTTTTCTGAGGCAATACGTTCCACCACGACTTCCCGTCTCTAGATGAAATCCCGGATCAAGTGGTTCTTCCTCTCGATGTGTTTCCCCTTTTTGTGATTCCGAGGCTCCTTAGATTGCGATACTGCTCCAGTGTTGTCGCAATACATCACAATCGGCCTGTCCATATATGGTACGACTCCAAGTTCTGAAAGAAACTTTCGGAGCCAGACTGCTTCCTTGGATGCCTCCGAAGCTACCACATACTCAGCTTCCATGGTTGAGTCAGCAATACAAGACTGCTTGATACTCCTCCATGAAATTGCTCTTCCAGACAAGGTGAAGACATATCCACTAGTGAATTTTCTTTCATCCTTATCCACTTGGAAGTCTGAGTCTGTGTATCTTGTAGGAACCAAATCATCAGCCCTGTAAACTAGCATATAATCTCTCGTTCCCTTGAGGTACTTGAGAATATGCTTTATAGCTTGTCAATGAACCTCCTTTGGGTTTGACTGATATTTGCTAACTAAGCCCACAACAAAGTAGATATCTGGCCTAGTACATAGCATGGCATACATGAGACTTCCCACAGCCGAAGCATAAGGAATCCTACTCATTCTGTCATTTTCTTCTTGAGACTTAGGACAGTCCTTCGAAGAAAATGACAACCCATGTCTACAAGGGATTAGATCTCCCTTACATGAGTCCATGCTATATTTGGCCAACATCTTGTCAATATATGTCGCTTGGAATAACCCTAACATTCTCTACTTCCTATTTCTAAGAAGCCTAATCCCGAGAATGTAGCTGGCTTCTCCCAAGTCCTTCATACTGAATTGACTAGACAGTCAAACCTTTGTAGATGACAATGTCCCTACATTATTTCCAATGAGTAGAATGTCATCCACATACAGGACAAGAAAAACTACATTAATGCCTTCAAGTTTCCTGTACACGCATGGTTCATCTTCGTTTTGAATAAAACCATAAGACTTTACAGTCTTATCAAAACGAATGTTCATGCTCTCGATGTCTGCTTAAGTCCATAAATGGACTTCTTAAGCTTGCAAACCATATGTTCCTGGCCTTCAGCAATGAAGCCTTCCAGTTGGGACATATAGATGTCTTCGCTAAGATGGCCATTTAAGAATACCGTCTTGACATCCATTTGCCATATCTCGTAGTCACAGTGACATGCGATGGCAAGAAAGATGCGGATGGATTTAAGCATGGCTACCGGGGAAAAGGTTTCCTCATAGTCAATTCCCTCTTTCTGAGTATACCCTTTCACCACAAGTCTAGCTTTGAAGGTTTCTACCTTCCCATCCGCTCCCCTCTTTCTCTTGTACACCCACTTGCACCCAGTAGATTTTATCCCTTCAAGTGAAGCTACAAGATCCCAAACCTAATTGAGGTACATAGACTCAATCTCGGCTTTCATTGCTTCATGCCACAGATTTGCATCGGCATCAGCAATAGCCTCCTCGTATCTAGTGGGGTCTTTTTCCTGATGGTCGGAGACCAGCTCAAAGGCTTCTCCTGTCCATCTAGCCGGAACCCTAGACACTCTCCCACTACGACGAGGCTCCATTTGCACAGGCACTTGAGGCAGTGCCTCTTCTTGTTCCAGAATCGGGTCAGAAGAAGTTGATTTCGTAGATAACTTCTCCTCAAGTTCCAACCTCGTAGAACCTTTAGTAGAAGTACTTTGATCATCTTCCAAGTATCTAGCATTGGTACTGACTAGCACCTTCTGCTCCTTAGGATGATAAAAGTAACCTCCCTTTGTCCCTTTTGGATACCCAACAAAATAGCATAATTCTGATCTTGGTTCCAACTTGTCTCCCTTGACCAGTACATAAGCTGGACAACCCCAAATCATGAGATGATTTAGACTTGGCTTACTCCCAGTCCACATCTCATAGGGAGTCCTAGGTACTGACTTGGAAGGCACCAAGTTCAGAATATATGCCACTGTCTTCATGGCATATCCCCAAAAGGACACTGGAAGAGTAGCATGAGACATCATGCATCGGACCATTTCCATCAATGTCTTGTTCCTTCTCTTAGCTACTCCGTTCTGCTGGGGTGTTCCCGGCGCAGAGAGCTGGGATACTATCCCATGATGTACCATGTAGTCCTTGAATTCACCTAGGAGGTACTCTCCACCACGATCCGATCATAAGGTTTTGATTAATTTACCTGTCTGACATTCCACTTCAGCCTTAAACTCCTTGAACTTGTCAAAAGAGTCAGACTTGCATCTCATTAGGTAAATGTAACCATACCTCATACAATCATCCGTGAAAGTGATAAAGTACTCAAACCTCCTCTAGCTAGTGTAGACAACGGACCACACACATTAGTGTGAACAAGATTCAACACCTCCTTGGCTCTATCCGCCTTTGGTGTAAATGACCTTTTGGTCATTTTTCCCATCAGGAATGATTCACACTGAGGCCAACTTTCCAATCTCAATGAGCCCAAAGGCCCATCATTGATTAACCTCTGAATCCTGATTGAGTTAATATGGCCCAACCTTAGATGCCAAAGGTATGAATCATTGATATTGCTCTTTCTCTTCTTAGTTAAAGGTTCAGACTGAGCGTTATTTGATTGGTTGTTAATAGGGTTTTAAAAGAATAGATTTCCATACATGTGCTCAGTACATAAAATTTCTTCATCTCTACTAATAGAAATACCAGAATGGAAAGATACAGAATATCCTTGATTAATAAGTTTTGCAACTAAAATCAAATTCTGACGAAAACCAAGTACATATAAAGTATCTTTTAAAACCACTATCTTATTACAATAAAAAATAAGATCCAGCTCTTCCATTGCAAGGGCCCAGACTTGTGCTCCATTACCTACTAGAAGCCCATTTTTGCCCTTCTTGAGTCTTCTTATCTTTCTAAACCCCTGCAAGGAGTTACAGATATGATCAGTGGCTGTAGAATCAACAATCCAAGTGGAAGTTAATCCTACCATTGATATGGACTCTAGATAGAAAACATTACCTGTAGGGTTTTTCTTAGTTTGAAGATTTGGACACTCCTTTTTCCAGTGTCCCTTCTTCCCACATTTGAAGCACTTGCCCTTTGGTTTATCCTTGGGCTGGTTCTTAGGCTGGGCTGCTGCATTCCCCTTCTTCCTCTTGAACTTTCTGGGTTTAGGCCCAATTCTTGAGAAAGAAGCCTTAGCAATCATGGCCTTTGACTGCAGCTTCATGACCTTCTCCGCCATCTGGAGCTCCTTCATCAATTCAGTTAAACTCGTGTTCAACTTGTTCATGTTATAGTTTAACATGAACTGAGTGAAGGAGCCCGGTAGATATTCGAGAACCATGTCCACTTGGCTCTCGAGATCAATGACAGCCCCTAAGATTTCTGCCTCCTCAAAAGAAGCAATCATCTTAAGCATATGCTCTCGGACTGATGCTCCCTTAGCCATCTTAGTGTTAACAATAGTTCGAAGAGCCTACTGCCTTGCGGGCCGGCTCTTGTTCGCGAACATAGTAGCCAATGATTGACTGATATCATATGCAGAAGTCATGTGCTCGTGTTTTGACTGGAGCACATTAGACATGGAGGCTAACATATAGCAACATGCCATTTCGTCAGCCTTTTTCCACGCCTTCCCAGCCTCTCGCTCTTCGGCGGTGGAACCTTCCCCGATAACAGGGCAGGTCTCGTAAAGGACATACTTATACTCCTCAGCTGTGAGTATTATGTCCAGGTTCCTTTTCCAGTCCACATAGTTGGGACTCGTTAACTTATTCTCCCTGAGAATAACGGCCAATAGACTAAAAGAACCTCCCACCATTTCTGAAAGTCAAAAAATAAAAGAAAGAATTAAGTTTGTGAAAACAAAATAAAATTTGTGCAATGAAAAAAAAAATTGGCTCTTAGGAAAACTGACATAGCTTTTTGGGAAGATTAACAGTTTCCTAAGCTAAGTGTATTAACCACCACAAATTAATTTCCGTTCTAGGTAATGATCTAAAGGATAACTCCATCGTGGGATGGTCGTTTCCTCTTATTTCCTATGGACATACCTCGCACTATAACCTCCAACGTGGGCTGACTGATCATAGTACGTGCCCCGGGTTATTAATTACATCCTTCCATTAGATCTAGATCCTTGTGGTATCCCCATCCTATACGGGTTCACTCCCTGGGTGACGCGAGGGGACTCACGATCTCTAATGAGGACCGTGATGGAAGCCATGGGACCGTTAGAACCCCTCTCCCACTTAGTCTTTTAAAATAAAGGGTTCTCTGGAAAAATATCCTTTTGAAATTTCCATTAAGTTTTTCTTAACTCAAAAATAAAATATCCAAGTCCATTAAAATCTCTATGTCAAGACTTATATCCTTTGAGAGATTTCTCCATGGACTAATTTTATTTAAGTTAAAACATAATGCTTTCAAAATTTTTCCAATTAAAACTTTCTAGAGACTTTGGTCTCAAGTTTATTTGACAAAATCATTTTTCTAGTCTAAAACAAAGCAAAATTGCTCTCCATTTTAATTTACAAAAATATCTAAATCCAATATATTTTCTATGTCAAGGATTAAATCCTTTGAGAAAATATTCAAGGATTAATTTTTGTACAAATTAAAATAACCATTTAATTTTTGAAGAAAAATATTTTTCTTGTCAAAAATGTTCCCAAAGACTTTGGTCTTTGAGAAAAGGCACACATAGGTACATAAAAAAAATAGCATGCTCGAAAACAGTAAACATTTTCATGCTTTTCAATTTTTTAAACCTAAGTGCCCAAATAATAGAATTAAACACATTAATTAATTAATTAATAATCTTGTTTAATCCTAAAATCCCTTACTAATATTTTTCATGCAAATATATTCCAAGAATATAAATATTGTAAAAATATTAACTTCGCCTGATATGGGACCCAAAATGAAAAAGAAAAAAAATAATGCAAAAAATCGTTGGCGGTCCACTGCACCGGATGCACTGGATCCGGGCCCATTTTGGCCAGCTGTCCACCGCGGCCACGGTGCACCACGCCGCACCAGATCAGAATCCTCAGCAACCCGCGAACTCAGCCCGCCCGCCCAAGAACCCGCAACCCGCTCCGCCTCACCCGCCCGCGTGTTGATCCGATTGCCCACTGACGACCCGCGTGCCAATTGCGAAATTTGCAATTGCAAATTCGCATGCAATCGGCTCGCAATTTCCCATCGGCTCGGCTCAACAGCAACCGACTCCTGTCACAGTTTCGGCAGCGGCTCGATGGCGGCTCGGCTCGGCTCAAACGGCTTAGGAATAGTGCATTTCTTCTTCGTTTTTTTTCTTCCGCGCGAGCTTTCTGCAAGGCCTCTGTTCTTCGACTTTTCCTTATTTCTTTGTCTTCTTTGGACATTTTTACTTACAAAAACTCATCCAAAACAAAACCACAACCGCCTATACCGATTTAAATTGGGTTTACACGATCAAACTTCAAAGCCAAAATTTTTTTTTACAGTGGTGCCTATGCTTCAACGATGAAGCTCATAGAGATCCTATCCCATACCAAAACAGCGAAGGATCACAGGTATAATCATTTTTTTCATTTTTATTAACTACCATGCTCCCTATATTGATCAAAGAACCATTGTCTCTGATGCCACATTGAGGGACGGAAAACAGGGGAGCTATGCATCCCCAGGGAAAAAAAACAGAGAAAAAAAACCGCAAGCCTTAGAGGCCACACGGAAGCGTGAAGATCATACCTTTGCGCTCCTTAAGCCTTCTAGGTTGAGTAGAAGTGGCTTGAATGACTGGAATCGCTTCGCTTTGCCCACTTGAAGAAGCTTTCGGTTGAAAACCCGCTAGCCTTCTACTTTGCCTTGTTTGCATGAACGCCAAGCTTTCCAGCTCTCGGAATATTCCTCAACCCAACCTCTAGCCGGTGAACACATTGGTGAAGAGAAACTATCTCAAATCTCCTTGGTTCTCTTGCAATTGATTAGCAAAGCTCCAAGGAGAAACCAGAGAAGAAAGGAGACGTTCAGAGAGAGAGAGAGCTGCGTGAGTTATTCCCTTAGGCTTAGGAAGATTAGGGTTTTCTTTCTCCAGAGACTTGTTTTATTGGTTAGCCAAAACTGAGACTCAAATATCTGAAAAACATATCTCCGGGATATCAAATTTCAAACATTCAGATGTTATCCTGAGAATGAGTTTGGTTTAACCCTAAACTCTTTTTAACCGTATCTGGAAAAAACCCTAAGGTCCAAGCTATTGGGCCAAAGTAAATTTTATTATTTTTCCTGGACCCAAAAGGCCCAAAATAATAAACATTAATTATTTATTTCCTGGGCTCATATAAATGACCCAATAAATAATTAATGAGCCCAAATGACCAAAAAATAATTAATCTTTAATTATTTATTTATTTCTTGGGCCTATATAAATAACCCAATAAATAATTAAACATTAATTATTTCCCCTAGTTTAAGCCCAGGTTAATTTCCTAATTACTCATACTAGACCTAGGCCCTAAATAATTAATTAACCAATTAAACTAGATAATTAATTTCTCAACTCCTATTTTATTTTATTTATTTATTTTATTCCAGTCTAATAATAAATTAGACATCCTGAATAAAATCAAATAAAATAAAATCCTCTTGAACTGACACCAATTCCTCAACCCAAAATTAGTTAAGACTTATGAGCTATTCCGAGGATGAAAAAGACACATCACCTTGGCTGCTAAAATGACCAAAATACCCCTACTATATAAATAGTTGTATTTTGCATTTTAAATATTTCCTAATATCACCATAAGGAAATATTGACCCCAAGGACAATGCTGCATTAGCAAAGTCTCCGACCTACAGGTGAAATGACTAAAATACCCCTCTACACATCGCCGTACATTTAGAAAGGAAGAAGTGTACTAACACCCCTCTAAATGACATCTACCATCCTTAGGCTTCTAGTCTAATGATCTACGACTTCTTGGAGTGTTTCCACTTTCCAAGAGAGCTACCCTAAAGCAAACATCCAAGTCATGTTTCCTAGGGCCCTGGACATTTTAGACCATTTGGACAACCACAAGGGGCGATGTAGTGTAAAAACTATCTTGTATAAGTCTGTCTTAACTAACTAGTCACACATACCCAACATGCAAGTATATTGGCCGTACGATAGAATCTCAACTATAGTAAATCAAAGTATATGCTACCAGCTTCGCCAGACCACCAACTCATACTCAAATCGTATAGTACTAGTCCACGTTGTAGCGGTAGTAGTCTAGGTTTCTATCATACAGTACTTTTAGAAACCACTACTACAGGTCCTGTCCTATGTATTCGAAATACGCTTACGTCATGAAGTGAGTGGACTACTCACTGGCTAAAGGTAAGCCATTCCCCATTTGGAATTCATAACATAATAACCTAAACATGATGAGATTCCCAGTCTCATCAATAGGTTTAGAACAAAAGTTTTATGTGTTAAATAACCCGTGATCCATACCTTACTGTGAAAGAACACCATTCACATGGATCACTTATTTAAACACAATGGGTCTGTTCCAAACGAAAATCGTGCGCAAACCAAAAATAAATTCACAAACAATTTCTGAAAATAAATTCTTTTATTAAAATATTCGATTTTACAACAGAAACCGAGTCTAAGTGGGCATACAATCTAACAGGCATGACATCAAAGATGGAAATTACAAATCTCACTTTGTAAAAGCTGCTTCATCATATATGATACACAATTGTTGTATATATTGTGAAAAATTTGGACACAAAGTATGTAGGTGTCATGGTAAGAAGAAAGTGGATTGCAGTGCAAAATCAGCTTTGGAAATTAGAGGAACCGTTAGTAATTCCCATGGACTCAAAAAAATATGGGTACCAAGAGCCATTCTTCCATCTTGTGTATATGAATATTTGTTGGACAATGGGAGCTCCACAAAATGGTTTTTGGAGAATGGATGCTCATGACACATGACAGGATATGGTAGACTACTAGAAAGTATTCAAGCTACAAACAATGAATTTATCACTTTTGGAGACAAAAAGAAAGGAAAAATACTTGGCATAGGTATCTCAAAAGAAAAGGGCAGTGAACAGCATATGGCTCCTCCACTTAATATTCATGCCAAAGAAGAGGAACTAGAAGAACAACAAGCTGAAGAAAACAATCAAAGGACTGAAGTGCTCATGAATCAAGATCTATCAAAAGATTGGAAGTACAAAACTATCCATCTTAAAGAGTATATCATTGGCGGCCCCAGCTACCGGAGTTAAAATCAGACACTATTTTGTTTATAATTTTGCTTTACTTTCAAGCATTGAACCTAATTATATTGATGTGGCTTTACATGATGGATTTTGGAGTATGGCCATGGAAGAAGATTTAAATTAATTTGAAATAAATCAAGTTTCGAAGTTTGTTTCAAGACTACTTGATCATCCCAGGATTGGTACCAAGTGGATTTTCTTAAACAAAGTTGATAAGCATGGTATTGTCATTAGAAATAAAGTCAGATTAGTTGCCAAATGATTCAATCAAGAATAGGGCATCGATTGTGATGAAACTTTTGCTCTCATTGCTCAATTAAAATCTATTAGAATGTTGCTTACTTTTGCATCTTTCAAAGGTTTCTCAAGAATTTTAGTTAACACCACATTATTTATCAAATCTAAAAATTTTGATGATATCTTAATTGTACAAATATATATTGATGATATTATTTTTGGAGCTACTAATGATTCCTTATGCAAGAAATTTGCTAAGATAATGCAGCAAGAGTTTAAAATGCATATGATGGGAGAACTTAGTTTCTTCCTTGGTCTTCAAATCAAGAAAACCAAAGTAGAAATCTTCTTAAATTAGGGCAAGTATGCTAAGGAGATGCTCAAAATGTTTGGTATGAATGAAGCAAAAGAAATAAGTACATATACGGGCATATTATTAAAGCTTGATAAAGATGAAAAAGGGTGGCTTTGTGCAAGAGATTATGTGCTTAAAGGTTATGTTTGTGTGGAATACATTCCAACTGATGAATAGCTTGCAGATATCTTCACTAAACCTCTGGTCGAAGATAGATTTAATAATATGAAAAGAGGTCTGGAAATTACTAGATTTTGTCAGTGATTGGTTATTTATTCTTGCAGAATTCCTAAAGATCTTCTAATTTTAGACGGAGATATTGGATACAGTATTTGAACTATATTTTAAGTCAAAAGTCACGGTATCTTTTGACCACGTGTGACACAACTTTTAGATAGGGAAATCGGATGGACACTCTGTGTCCAAATGTTCAAGTCTTTTGAATTCTAAATGTTCACGCATTTTTTATACCAACCGTAACACTCTCTCTCTTCTTATCAGAATATCTTTACATATTCTTAAGAATCACCTTTCTTAAATGTACTAAATTGTACTTATACTCTTCAATACCTTATAAAACCTAGAAAGATTTTAAATCTGTTTGAATCTTCTTCTCCTTTCAAAATTAAAAAGCTGTCATTTTTCTTAGACTTTTCTCTTTCTTCTAGCCTTTATTCTCTCACCAAAAACCAGAAAAATCAAGCCCTTCAATCCTATTTGCCATGGGTAAAACTCCAAAACCCAACAAAGTGGCTCAGCTAATAATAAAGGAGATCAAGAAATGCAAGACAATGAAAAAGAAATCAATTACTGTCGGACCAATATATGCAAAGAAGAAGGAAAAATGAGTTGCTATTAATAAACCAACTCCTCAAACTACATTATCAAAATAACCACCGAAAGAAGAAAGCTCCGACACATAAGTGTCTCAATTCCTTAATTCCCAATGCAAGTGTAAATATAATGGTTGGGTATCTAGAAATAGAATAGTAATGGTTGGATATGTTTTTGCCCCCAAGTCTATCTTAAACTATTCAACTATTCTTTGTATGTTTGAGTCTCTTGGATAGAGTGCTCTACGATCTATTAATAAAGAACTATACACTACACTGTTTGAGAATTCTATGCGAATCTGAGAAAGGGACGACATGAGGAAACAATGAACGAGTTTGTTGTGCAGTGGTATACATCTAGAGTTGGAAAAGTAAACTTTGAGTTTTAACCATCTTATGTTAAATAGAAATTTTTTTATGTTAGAGATCGTGGAATACAATTTTTTGAAATGAACAAGCTACCTAAAAAATTCTGACATTTTCTTGAATTGAGTCAATTTGAGATGAAATTTACTGGTGCTAAGAGCTTAAGAAATTCAAGTGATTGAAATGCCAAATGGTTAAATGGAATGGGGAGATTGCTACACCAAAAAGTCTCAACCATGGTGATACCTAGTGATAGCCACAAAACATCTATAAGTATTCTGCAAATGGTGTTGTTGTTAGCTCTGTCAGAATGAAAACAAATTAACTTTAGATTTCTGGTTGTGAAGTTGATGAATTAATCTTGGAACACATCAAACAAAACACTATTTTTTGGAAACCTTCTCACCAAGCTATTCAAATACCTCAATGTTGATTTGCCTACGGTTTCCCTTGAGCACTGCAAGGTAATCATCTATAGTAGAGATTCATTTGAGAAAATAAGGTCCATCCAAGCAGATAATCAATGGATATTACTTAGAGAGGCCATTGAAAAAAAGGAAGAAAATTTGTTAAAGGCCAAGGAAAATCTGCTACATCCGAACGAACAAAAAAAAAAAAAAAATGAAGCTAAGACTAAAATTCAATTAGAAACATCAAGTTGAGGGAAGTAGAAAATTCAGGAAAGTAGAATAACTTAAAGTATTTTGGATGCTATAAATCTGCTATCCACTAAGTTGGATAGTCTAAGTGCATAAGTCAAAGGTGAACTAAAAATTTGGGAAATAGACTGACAAATGTGGAAGGAAAGTAATATGAAGCTGTAGATGATTCAAGTGAACAAGTTCCTCCACTCGTGCCAGAGCTTGAACCTATCATTCCTTTAACACAGAAAGAAACTGATGTTCAGCCAGAGAAAAAGAGTGAGAAAGAGAATGATATTAAGATTGTCCCATCTCTGCACACCAATGAACTTACAACTGCTGCACTCACTGTTGACAAGGAAGTTCCCAAGCAAGATAAACCAGCTGCATTTGGCAGCTCATCAGGCCTAAGGCAAAAGCATGTCGCGAAAAAACAAAAGTCGAGCAAAATTGCTGGACAACATTCAAAGAAGGGTGCCAGAGCTAAGCCTCCACCTATCCTAATTCCATGAGATGTGGCACATGACGACCGATGACTGATGACTTCTTCTGCCAACTATTATTCTGAAGACACAACTTTATTCTGCTAAATTTCATTCTTTCTACACCATATTTTCATGAATACCTTTATTTTAGTTTTTAACTGATGTTACTGCTAGTTTCCTACTGCTTATTATTATTATTATTATTACTAATGTTGCTTATTACTTATTGCTATCCCTGTTCTGGACATTCTCCTGATATTACTGCCAATTTACTACTGAATGCTTCTCTGCTGCTTATTGTTATTTTTTTTATTGATGAAAAAGAGGGAGAAATAAATGTGATTTGTCACTTAGTAGTGACTATGATTGTGGCTTTGATGGCTACTATGCCTTAAGTAAAGAGGAAATTGTTCTATGGATTGATTTCAGAACATCATAGTTGTTGTTTGAACAGTTTGATGGCTGTTGTGATGGGTTTATGTTGATAAAGTGATTTGTGACTTAGTAGTGACTATGATTGTGGCTTTGATGACTATTGTGCCTTGAGTAAAGAAGAAATTATTCTATGGATTGATTTGAGAACAGCATAGCTGTTATTTGAACTATATGATGACTATTGTGATATGTTGATATTGATAGATTATGATAGGACTGGTTTTGAATGTCTTTTGTTTGCTAAATCTGGAAAACTATTTTGAGAGTTTTGGATGTCTGTCTAAGTGAATATGATATAACTTGTTTTAAACTTTGATGTGATTTTAAGGATAGTGGAAATTGAACTGTGGTTATGGAGAACATTGTGTTGTGATTTGATTGAATGATATCTTTCTCATTTTTTTCCCTCTTGAATATGGATTGAGAACTTGAAATATATCTTATGTCTCTTAGCATAGTCATGTGATTATAAAAATGGCCGCGATTTGCATTATGCCAAAATATTTAGATGATGAGGATATTTAAGTGAATGCTTATGAAATCTGTGTGGTTTCTTTTTGGTTGCATAGTGAAATCTTTGTGTTAAATTTCCTTGAGAAATAAGTTTGGTCAACTCTTGGAAAATCATTGATCTATACTCTTGGGAATTTTTTTTTAACCCGCATATATACAGGGGGAGTTTTGGACTCACATTTCTTCAATCCAAATCAGTCCAAAAATGACTTTTTAAAAGGCTATCTTCTATCTCATTTTAACCAATTTTGGATGCACGTTTTGGAAGTCCAAAATCTTAAAATCCAATCTTATTTTCAAATGCACTTCATAGCTAACATCTTTCCAACTACTGTTCATATATACATATAAATAGGGGGATTATTGCTTTTTATGATCTATCATCTACACCTTCACATATACATATTTATACACATATATATGTATATTTTTACTACTATTTGGATATTTCCTTGAGAAATAGTCATTTCGTAGAAGGAAGGAGGATAAGGAGGTAGGTTGGGTAATAAGCTCATTGAATTATGTTTGTGAGTACATACTTAAATTTTCTTACTTTAATCTCATAAGCATTCTTTGAGTCCTATAATAAGATAATGCATTTCATTTAAAAATATTCTTATTTCTCTTGGTCTAACATGTTCGTAATGTACATACCATTGTTTTCATGACACGATCCCATCAAGTTTGTCATCACTCAAAAAGGGGAAGATTGTTAGCCTAAGGCCATTCTCCTGTGTTTTGACTTAAGATAAATATTGATGAGGACTAACTTGTGTGATCTATATACGATAGGACATATTCCACCTCAGTTCTTTCAAGGCATTCAAATAACACTGCTAAGCACCTCTAAAGCAAATGGAATCTAAAGAAGGGATTGATCAAGTACAACTTCAACTTAAGAGATTACAAAACATGAAGTCCTTGTGAAAGAACTATAGACCAAGAATTATTTTTAAGATATTACTTGTAAATTCCTATGTCTCTTTACCTTATAATTCAATTTGTTTTTACCTTGAAGCACACAAAATATAAGATATCAAAGTATAGGCCTTCAAATGTTTGGATTGAGTAGTTTGGATGGACCTTTGAATCCAAAACTCTATCCATTACTCTGATGATTATGCCTAAAAAAGTGTCATTTTAGACATACATTCCTTCAATCCTTGAGTCCAAAATCCTGGAAAACCTGACAGCGAAAAACTAGCTGTTACTCGCCCTTGCTATCTTTCTTTTTGCTCCTATAAACGCTTTTAAAACTCGATTTTGCAGTAGATTTTTGTGTTATCTTTCTCAGAAACATCCTTACACTTTAGAATACAAAACTATCCTTTTTATTGTGCTTCAAAATGAAATCAAAATTGCTCCAATGGTAAAAAGGTACAGGTGCTTAGAATGTTTATATCTGCTCAATCTGTAAGCTATTTTTGCATTTTCTCTGTGTTTTTCTTTGTATCAAGGTTTGAGAAGTAAAACCCTATTGGGTGAGCCTTGATTTAGTGTGTATCAAGGTTAAGGAAGTAAGACCCAGTTGGGATGAGCCTTGATTGTTGAGTTTGAAGAGGTTGGGTGTAAAACCATATATGGTGATCCCCTTGTGCAAGATTGGTGTTGCCTACCACCATTCATTTGGGAAAAATGTTTTAGCGATTGTGTTGAAATCCTTAAATGTGTGCTTAAGATAGTAGATGTAGATCATTTGAGGATTGAACCGCTATATATCCTTAGGTCTTTTCTTATGGTATTGCCTAAATTTCTTCACTGTATTTTCACTATCTTCTAACCTTAAATGCTGCTTATTTTTCACTAAAATTAGTAGTTTATTTATGACTTTTGCATTTTTTATTTAAACCTGTCATTGACATCTCAACTATCCATTTTTATTTTATAACATTCTCTTATCATTCTGTGTTGATTTAAAAGACCTTTGCCCTCACTCTTAACATCGCAATGTACTCTTGAAGCCGCAAAGTATTTTTGCTATTCAGTTCGAATTTTTAAGGGACTAAAGTTTTTAATCTGCATTTGTTTACCAAAAACCTTATTCACCACCCCTCCGCCTCTAAGATTTTTCAAAGAAAATAAAGGTAAAAGAAAGCATTCATAGGCAAGCCTCCTTCTTCCTATTTGAAGACTCTCTTGAACAACCCTCATTGATTTGATGAATTCCTCCTTCAATGAGTGATTTTCTTATTTGCTCCTTCAATACACCTTCTTCCTCTTATGTTTTCCCTTGGTTTTATAGGCTTTTTTTATGTTAAATTCATTGCTTGAAGAGTTTTGGCCGAGTAGGATTTGAAAAATACCAAAATCTTTGGAAAATTACTAAATTCGTGCACAGGATTTCGCCTCTCCAGAGCCGACCTGGCACTGGGTCCGGTCGATCCTCTAAGCACCAGAGGTATTCTATTTTTCTCTTGAATGGTGCTCTATTTTCACTGTTCGGTCTAATTAGACCTGGCGGCTGGTCTACTTGCCAGGCCTACGCCAGGTGCATTCTAGAATTTGTCCATTTTTTTGCTCGAAATTAACTTAAATTTGCAAAAATTTGTCAAAAACACTTTCTACAAGTAAAATGTCAAATAGAAAAGAATATGCCTAGTTATTAAAACAAAAGCATCTCATTTTATCTTCAAATAACTAGGAAAATAGTGATAATTTTAGCCCATATCAATTCCCTCACACTTGAACTTTTGCTTATCCTCAAGCAAAAACATTTAAGCCAAGAAAATCATCAAGAAAACATAAGCTTCTTCTTATTCCACAAATTTGAAACATAACAAGAATTATAACTGCCTTTCAAACTTTAGATAAAACTCTTGTCAGTCATCAAACCCTTTGAAAACAATTTCGTCTTTGAAACATTTGAGAAGACATCACAAAATTCTCGAAGTCAAATTAACCAAGATTATATCTCAGTCTAAGAAAATTATTTCACCCTTCAAGTAAAAATATAGATAACATGAATCATACAAGTAAAGCTATCTACCGATTTAAGCATTATAAATCCAAAAATTGCACAACTAAAGCCATGAGGTAAGGAAAACCTCAAAACTATTTTTCTCTCAATTTTTTCAACGACTTAGGGAATTGATAGCCTCAAGTGCATGGATTTCTATTCACACAATGTATTGGCTCCCTATCAGTCATCACTCATCATTTTTTCAACATTTTTTTCTCTCTTGCTTTCGGGAATTAATAGCCCAAAGAAAGTGGATTTCTCTTCACTATCCGATTGGCCCCCATAATCAAGCAAAAACAATTCTTCCTCGTTTTCAAAGAGGAAACAACAACAATCGACTCATTTTTTCAAATTTTCACTCATATAAATTTTCCACAATTTCCCACAATCGTTCTTCTCACTGATATTTTATGTCCTCTGTTGGGTATCTCATGGATATCATATATGACGCAGTGAAAAAATAAAATGAGAGACCATCCCAGGATCCACATATGTGTGGAAAACATGACATAAAGAGAACAAAGGAAATAGCTTTTTACATGTCTATGATTGTCTGAAGAACAAAATTTTTTCTTCTTCAAGTCGAGGCGCGATCCAACAATCCTCTTGGTCAAACACCACGAGAGTTGAATGTCCAACCACTATAATCACAATGTGTGATTATTCCTAATAGAAATCCACACAGAGGAACACTCAAGCACCAAGATTTTCTATTCTAGCAGAAAATAACAATGGCGGTTAGGGTTTTGGTCAAGATCAATGAGAGAGAGAGAGAGAGAGAGAAGAGAAAGTCCTTGGAGTTTGTTTGGCATGGATTGTTCACTAGCTAGGGTTTTGTGTGTTTCATCTATATGTTACATGAAAATCTGCTAGAAAAATACTCCAACTCAGGATTCTAAAACAATTAGAATTTCATAATTGTAATTGAAAACATCAAGTTCTACAATTACAGTTTAGACCATAAATTATAACAAATTATAATTTGTCCACAACAACTTCTCTTTCTCGCAATTAACCCCACTATGTTATCAAATAACATTTTGAGTATATAATCCTCTATTATGTGTGACCTACTAGGTTTCCCAGTTAATTGGTAACAAATATGAATTAATCTAAATGTCTTTGAGATTAATAATCTATAATTAATTAGAATTAATCATATCAATTCTAATTAGGATTGATTTATTAATTCATCAATTAATAAACCCATATTCCTAGATCATGACCAGTATCTAGCAACACATTATGACCACCAAAGAGTCCAGGAAGTCAAGTGGCTTGACATGAACCCTTCAATAACAAATTATAGTGTAATTAACTTTTTCACCATACAATATCTCATTCAGTTTGGAGTACGAAATTAGTACCAACTCCCTCTAGAATATATATTAATTCTGGCCAGAATATAATAGTACTTGCACTAGGAACCCACTACTCTAGATTTGTATCAATTAGAACTGTTTTCAATACACAATTGCCTTGGCCAAGGACTTCTTAAGTAGTAATTCCTACAAGTGGCCGTGAGATATTCACCCCTACTGTTAGGAGTGGTGAATCCTTTATTGACCATCTCAACTACTTTCGTTTACCTCACAATGTACCCAATATCCATCCCATAGGCGGTCCTCGATCTGGCTGTAGAGATTGGAATCATAGCACAAAGCTCAGCAAACAAAGTAACTTGGAGATCTCAAGTCTAAGGATACTTGCATGTTTGCTATATTGAGATTATATCACTGGCACTAAATAGTTATCCATGTGATTATCTCATAGCTCAGTCATCTAATGAACATGTTCTATTAACAAGCATCCACGTGTTAACTTTAAGTATCTCAATACTCATGGATATGAGAACTACCGCCTGATCAAATCAGGATGTCTAACGCATGCTAGTCTTAACGTATTAATGATGTCCTATCTTATTAATACTACGACTAGGGACTATTTAAGTACTAACACTATATAATGTAGTAGGAATCTTATATCATGATCTCTATCATGATTTCCTTAACACAGTGTTGTACTAGGGACTTTATTTAACAGTTATATTACATAAAAGTAAACAAAAGAAACTGTAAGATAAATAATGCCTTTTATTAAAATAAAATGTGTCATATATAATGTACAAGTGATTGCCTCTAGGACATAACACTAACAAACTCCCACTTGCACTAGAGCCAATCATTCATGTATTTAATACCAAATGACTCAACATTCCTATCATGTTTTTTTTGGGATAGTGCTTTTGTAAGCGGGTCAGCTATGTTGTCATCTGTGGAAACTCTCTATATCTTTACATCATTTCTATTTATGATCTCCCAGATTAGATGATAGCGTCATAATACGTGTTTTGATCGTTGGTGAGACCGTGGCTCCTTTGCTTATGCAATAGCTCTGTTGTTGTCACAATACAAAGTTATTAGACCAATAATGCTAGGAACCACACCCAGTTCCATCACGAAATTCTTGATCCAAACAGCCTCCTTAGCTGCTTCAGAAACGGAGGTACTTAGCTTCTGTCGTAGAGTCGACAATAGTCTCTTGTTTGGAACTCTTCCAACATATTGCCCCTCTACACAATGTAAACACATAGTCGGATTGTGATTTGAAATCATCTTTGTCAGATTGAAAACTGGCATCAGTATACCCGTTTATTTTCAAATCACCTTTTCCATATACTAAGAACACATCCTTAGTCCTTCGTAAGTACTTGAGGATGTTCTTTATAGCTGCCCAATGACCCTTATCAAGTTCAGATTGGTATCTACTCATCAAACTGAGAACATAAGATACATCGGGCCTAGTACATATCATAACGTACATGATAGATCCAACTGCCAAAATATATGGAATCTTACTCCTGTAATCCCTTTCAACTTGTGGCTTGGGAGACATCGACTTTGAAAGGCCTACACCATATGACATGGGTAAGAATCCCTTTTTGGATTGATCCATGCTAAACCTCTTTAGCATATTGTCTATGTATGTAGACTGCGAAAGACCTAGCAACCTTTTGGATCTATCTCTATAGATCCAAAATTCCAAGAATATAGGTTGCTTCTCCAAGTTTTTTCATGGAGAATTATTTGGACAACCAAACTTTAACAATTTGCAAGACAGGTATATCGTTTCCTATTAGCAATATGTCATCTATATAGAGTAATAAGAAAATGATTGTGCTCCCATTGACCTTCTTGTATACATAAGGCTCATCCACATTTTGAATGAAACCAAACTCTTTGATTGTTTCATCAAAATGGATGTTCCAACTCCTAGAAGCTTGCTTAAGTCCATAAATGGACTTTTGCAGCTTACACACCTTTATGCAATCATTGGATGTGAAACCCTCAGGTTGTGTCATATACACTTCCTCAGTCAGATTTCCATTTAGGAAAGCTGTTTTCACATCCATTTGCCAAATCTTATAATCATAATGAGCAGCAATGGCTAGAAGTATCTTGATGGATTTTAACATGGCTATTAGAAGTGCTTCATAGGTAACTAAGTTACCATCCATGTCCATTTTCCTCTTGAAAACCCATTTGCACTCAATAGGTTTAATTCCTTTGGATGGATCAACCAAAGTCCATACTTAGTTGTCGTACATAGAATCCATCTCTGACTTCATGGCCTCAAGCCATTTTCCAGAATCTGAACTGTTCAAAATATCCTTGTAGGTAGTAGGTTCATCTTTATCTATAAGCAATACGTCATTGTCACTAATGAGAAATCCATATCTCTCAGGTGCCGCACGTATTCTACTAGACCTATGAAGTTCTTGTGTAGTATAAGGTTCATCTATTCTCTGAATAGATGTGTGATCAGATGGTTGATCCTTATTTGTTTGATCTTCTTGAACTTCATTAAGTTCAATTTTACTTCCACTTCCCCTTTAAGCATGTGCTCCTTCTTTAAGAAGACGGCATGCTTCAAAATAAATACTTTTTTTTCAGAAGGGAAATAAAAGTAATATCCAAAAGATTCTTTCAAATATCCCACAAACAAACACTTGTTAGACTTACCATCATGTTTGTATGACTGTGGTCTTTTAACAAAGGCAGGACAATCCCATACTCGCAACTGAGATAACTTTGGTTTCTTACTAAAGAACATCTCAAATGGGGTAGAATCAATCGATTTTATCGGAACTCTATTTAGTATATAGACAGAAGTCTCTAGTGCATACCCCCAAAACGATTTTGGTAGGTCTGCAAAAGCCATCATGGTCCGTACCATATCTAGAAGGGTTCAATTCCTTCTCTCAGATACACCATTATGTTAAGGTGTATGTGGTAGAGTCCATTGAGATAATATCTCATTATCTCTAAGATAACTCAGAAACTCTTGGTTCAAGTATTCTCCTCCTCAATCAAATCTTAAAGTCATAATACTTTTGCCAAGTTGTTTCTCTATTTCATTCTTGAAGTCTATGAACTTTTCAAAGGCTTCAAATTTGTATTTCATTAAATATAAATACCCATATCGTGAGGAATCATCGATAAAGGTCATGAAATAGTTATAACCTCCTCTTGCTTGTATTAACATTGGGCCACATACATCAAAATGTATGAGTTCTAATAACTCCTTGGCCCGTTCTCCTTTTCCTGAAAAAGGAGTTTTAGTCGTTTTACCTAGTAAACAAGACTCACATATGCCATATGATTCATAATTAAATGACCCTAAATCACTAAGCTTGTGTAACTTAGAAACACGATTTTCGTTTACATGGCCTAAATGACAATACCAAAAGTAAAGTGTTAGAGTTATCTATTTTAGGTTCCTTGTTTTTTATATTGAGAATTAGATTATCGAAGTCTAGAACATATAAACCATTAACCAGAGTTGCTAAACCATAATGAATATCATTCAATGAAAAATAATAACATTTATTCTTAAATATAAAATGAAATCCATTTAAGTCTAAACACGTAATTGAGATAATGTTTTTCATTAAAACTGGCACATAATAACAATTTTGTAATTCTAGAACTAATCCCAAAGGCTGGTTCAGCTCGTATGTCCCTACAGTAACTGCAACAACCTTTGCCCCATTTGCAGTACGTAGGTCCACGTCGCCTTTCTCTAGCCTTCTACTGCTCTTTAATCCCTGCAAGTTATTGCACAAATGAGATCCACTTCCAGTATCTAATACCTATATCTCATTTCTAAAGGCAATATTTATCTCAATCATAAACAGACCTGGAGTAGAAGTAGAAGTTCTTGTAAGCATCTCCTTCTGTTTCTTGTCCTTAACGGTCTTCAAGTAGGCTTTGCAGTTGCACCTCCAGTGGCCCATCTTGCCATAATGATGGTATGGGCCCTTGGTAGCAGCGTCCCTCTTGTTCACACCACCTTTGGGCTTCATAGGAGCATTCTTCTTCTTCTTTTAAACTTTCTTCTTAGAAGAAGAAGATTCTACCATTAAAACTACATTGGAATCCTTCTTCATGAAGGACTCCACAGTTTTGAGAAGATTGATCAACTCAGGAATAGTGGACTCAATCTTATTCATCTAATAGTTAATCACAAATTGTGAGAAACTATTAGGCAAACACTATAAAATTAAGTCAACACTTAAGTCATGATCCATCGCAAACCTGAGAGATCTAAGCTTCTCTATCAAGCCTAGCATCTTCAGTCCATTGAGTGGCCACAGAAGAACCCTCTGCCATTTTGCAATAGAATAGTTACTTCGAGATCTCGTATCTCTCAGTTTTGGCTTGGGCATCAAATAGCTCTCGAATATGTATTATAATCGATTGAGCATCCATATGCTCGTGCTATTTTTGCAGCTTAGGAGTCATGGATGCCAACATAATACATGATGTTGTATCGCTATCCTCCTTATGCCTTTTGTGGACAACATGCTCATTAGCATGAGCATTTTGAACTAGTGGTGGCAGAATAGGAGCATCTAGCACGTAGAACAACTTTTCCGATTTGAGAACGATTCTCAAATTTCTATACCAGTCGAGGTAGTTTGATTCATTTAACTTGTTGGTCTCCAAGATGCTACGTAAGTTTAGGTTTGTTGACATGATGCAAGTGTCCTAGATGTAAAGATAGAGAGGATTAGCTACTGTATATGCACATAAAATGCAAATAATTAGGACTTTAATTAAATGCATTTTTACTCCACTATTTTACTCAAACTAATAGCCCCTACTACTGATTCTGGAAAGCCCGTTGGAAGCTTTCCTAGTGGACCGGTATCCAAATTCCTCAAGAATAACCTTGGGTTTACCCAATAAGCCACCCTTGAGTTCATTGGTAGGTATCCAATACCAATTACATCGTATGTAATTACCGAATCATTGGGTGATTAATAGCTTTTAATATTAAAGCCTTTTGGGCTACCCCGACTTTTCCTCTAAATTTCTTTATACTTGAGTTTACCCAACCGGGATAAAGAATTTAGTTAAACCCGACTCATTAACCAGGAATTTAAATCCAAAAGAATTTAATTCCATAGCTTAAACATGCCCGATGTCAAGTATGCTTGGGTTTGCCCAACAACCTGGTCTCGAAAAAGGACTCTCGTTCTTATTATATTAACTGAAGGAATTAGGTTTAATATTAATTGAGGGATTTGTTCCTTTTAGTGATTTTAATAAATGATATGCATAAAAATCAATAAATCAAATAATTGATAATCATGGTAATAAAGCGATTACGTGGTATGGTTATGGACTTTACCCTAAATTAATTCTTTTGAGCCATAAAAGAAATTAATATAGTTAACCACCCTATGTGTTCATGCATGATTTAAGTAGAAGGTCTTACCTTCTCGCCTTGTTTTGGTTGCCTTCTCTAAAATAAAATAATTCTACTCATATCTAACCTATATAAACTAATTACATAATTTCCTAAAGAGAGAAAACCTAGAGTTACATTCAAAGGGAGTTAGATGAGAAGAGAATTACATAAGAATTCTAGAGAAGATAGGACACGTAGGCCCTATTTCATAAAAAATTAAAACTGTAAAATGCATGAACATATATAATTAGTTTTAGTCCATAACCATCCACCATGCCATCAATTATGCTTAAACAAAATAAACATATAATTTTTATTATTTCAAAATCACTATTTTGGAAAAATAAAACAAATTCTAAAATCAATATTTTAGAAAAACACATTAATTTCAAATTTTCAAAATCATTTTTTTGAAAAATAAAATTGTTTGTCTCAAAACTAATTTTGAAAAAAAATGCATTTGGGTCCCATCTCTCGTCCAATGGCATTTTTTCCTTTCAAACTCTATTTCATTTTTTTTTTAATTGCTGGAATGTCGAAACAGAGCAGAACCAGTGCCAGTTTGGAAGCTAGAACCGGAGCCAGCTGCGGTCTGGTTTTAAGGAAAATTTTTCTCCAAAAATGATTTCTAGACACTACGAAACAACACAGAATCGGCGCCAGCTGTAGTCGGGAAGAGGCGGCCGGTTTTAAAATTTTTCCAGAAATTTTCAAAAAAAAAAAAATTCTGGAGCCTTCTTCTTCTGCAATAGTTTGGTGAGAACAATTCTCAGCAGAAATTTTCTATTTTAAAGCTTAAAACAACAACAATTTTTTTTAGTTTAAACAAAAATAAAACAGAAAATTAGGATGTAACAGAAGGCAGCAACCATGTTCAAAAAAACGTTTTTCTATAAAAGAGAACTTGCAGCACATAAAGAAACCATTTTTCAAAATATGCTGTAACTTTTACACAATCATATTGTGCTATGGACCTAACCCACAATACTCAAAATGATTTCGACTTGAGTGGAAACTATTTTCACAGTGAACAAAGACAAACACGTATACATGAAAATAGCTTTTCATGCCAAAACAATGTCTGCAGTCCACACATAGCAAGGCTCTGATACCACTGTTGGGTATCTCATGCATATCATATATGACGCAGCGGAAAAAATAAAATGAGATACTATCCTAGGATCCGCATATGTGTGGAAAACAATACATAAAGAGAACAAAGGTAACAGCTTTTCACCTTTCTATGATCGTCTAAAGAATAAAATTTTTCCTTCTTCGAGCCGAGGTGCGATCCAGCAATCCTCATGATCAAACACCAGGAGAGTTGAACGTCTAACCACTATAATCACAGTGTGTGATTATATCTAACTGAAATCCACACAGAGGAACACTCAAGCACCAAGATTTTCTGTGCTAACAAAAAACAACAATGGTGGCTAGGGTTTTGATCAAGATCAATGAGAGAGAGAGAGAGAGAGAGAGAGAGAGAGAGAGAGAGAAGAGAAAGTCCTTGGAGTTGTTGTTTGGCGTGGATTGGTCACTAGCTAGGGTTTCGTGTGTCTCATCTATATGTTACACCAAAATCTGCTAGAAAAATATTCCAACTCAGGATTCTAAAACAATTACAATTCCATAATTGTAATTGAAAACATCAAGTTCTCACAATTACAATTTGGACCATAAATTATAACCAATTATAATTTGTCCACAACAACTTCTCTTTCTCGCAAGTAACCCCACTATGTTATCAAATAACATCTTGAGTATATAATCCTCTATTGTGTGTGACCTATTAGGTTTCCCAATCAATTGGTAGCGAATATGAATTAATCCAACGTCTTTGAAATTAATAATTCATAATTAATTAGAATTAATCATATCAATTCTAATCAGGATTGGTTTATTAATTCATTAGTTAATAAACCCATATTCTGCTATTCATGAGCGATATCTAGTAACACATCATGACCATCCAAGAGTCTAGGAAGTCAAGTGGCTTGACATGAACCCGTTAATAACAAACTACAGTGTAATTAACTCTTTTCACCATACAATATCTCATTCAGTTTAGAGTACAGAATTAGTGCCACCTCCCTCCAGAATATATATTAATTATGTCCCGAATATAATAATACTTGTACCAGGAACCCACTACTCTAGATGTGTATCAATTGGAACTATTTCCAATACACAATTGCCTTGGCCAAGGACTTCTCGAATAGTAATTCCTACAAGTGGCCATGAGATATTCGCCCTTACTATTAGGAGTTGTGAATCGTATATTGACCCTCTCAGTTACTTTCATTTACCTCACAATGTACCCAATAACCATCCCATAGGTAGTGCTCGATCTGGCTCCAAAGATTGGAATCAAAGCACAAAGTTCAGCAAATAAAGTACCTTGGAAATCTCAAGTCTAAGGATACTTGCACGTTTACTATATTGAGATTATATCACTGGCACTAAATAGTTATCTATGTGATTACCTCATAGCTAGGTCATCCAATGAACTTATTCTATTAACAAGTATCTACATGTTAACTTTGAGAATCTCAATACTCACGGATATAAGAATCATTGCCTGATCAAATCAGGAAGTCTAACACATACTAGTCTTAATGCATTAATGATATCCTATCTCATTAATACTATGACTATGGACTATTTAAGTACTAACACTATATAGTGTATTAGGAATCTTATATCACGATCTCTATCATGATTTCCTTAACACAGTGTTGTACTAGGGACTTTATCTAACCGTTATATTACGTAAAAGTAAACAAAAGAAACTGTAAGATAAATAATGCCTTTTATTAAAATAAAATGTGTTATATACAACATACAAATGATTACCTCTAGGGCATAACACTAACATCCTCAAATTCCTTATTACAACTCAAAGCTAAGCAAAGTTTAAACCTGTAATATAAGAGTTAGCCAATAAACTTTTTCCATATTCATAATATTCTCCATATTCAAACTAGATGAATCAAATAATATTCAATCACCAATGCATAGACAAGATTAATCAAAATTCTTAAGTTTTGTAAAATATCCTAACCAATAAACCAATTTAAAAAAATCCACCAAATGAATGACAAAAATTCATATTGAAAACCATAAAAATTTTGAAAACATTCACTCAAAAAATTATAGTAAAAAATGGTATGGAAAATATCTTCAATACCAAAACTCTCCCCACACACTTAAACTGGGCATTATCCCCGATGGCAAAAAATACAATAATGATAGCAAATCTAAGAAGACCAAAATAAATCAAGAGGAAGAGTGAAGTGAAGAAAATACTTCCATGACATATTTGGTCCAACATATGTGAATCCACCACAAGGAGTAGTCATTAGAGAAGTCACAAAAGTACATAACTTCAAAAGAAACAAAAATAAGAAAACATAAATCTAGAAAAAGACAAAGAAAAATAATATAAAAGAAAAATAACTAAAAGCTAGAAAAGTTCATTAAAATGCAAAAGAAAAGAAATAATAGAAAAAGGACAAAAAATAAAATACAAGTGCAAAGAGTAGATCAAGAGTCCTCAGACTCATCGTCATCATCATCATCATCATCATCATCATCATCATTATCACCTTTTGCTCGACTCGTGGATTGCTGGATCAAGGTTGTCAATTTTTTCTCCTAGATAACTTGACATCGATAGAGGTAAGCAAGGTAGTCTCATAGGTACAGGATGATAGTTATTTGGCTCTCTAGTTAGGCCTCCACTCGCGCCATAAAATTAGTACGAGAATGAGAATCAGTGGCATGGGTGTGAAGTTGAGTAGGTTGCTCCTCCTTCATGTCCTCATCAGGGGGAAGGTCCATCATCCTTAGGTGTTGGACCTCAAAAGGCCTCTTCCATCATTTCTCCCTCTTATCATACCAATAACCATACTGAACCAAAGTGTGCTCAGTTACTGGGTTTTGATCAGTAGTGGGCACACTAATCTCTCCATCTAAGCTCACTCCAAAGTCGCATAGGAAGCGCATAATAACCAAGGGGATTTTCAGGGCCTTAGCAACTGTGCCAGAGTAAACAACCTCTCGTATGGACTGAAGAATAATAGGGACAAGGGATATAGGCTCACTCCTCATCATCTTGTGGAGAATGTAAAGATCAAGTACCGAAGACTCATTGAAACCACTAGCCTTAGGGTAAATATTGAATGCAAAGATGTAGACTATGGCACACAATTAAGCCTCAAGGTCATTATTGGAGTAATAATGGTTTTGACTTGTTTGCCCCTTTCTCCACATATGCAACCAAGTCCTTATAGCACTCACATCCTAGGTAGGCTCAAAAATAATCTTTTGGTTATTATGATCCACAGCAATCCATAGCCCTTCATCAGGTACTCCTAAAATCTTAGCTAATCTAGCCCTGTCAGACTTAATTGGTACCCCTTTAACCATAGTAGAAATAGCTTGGAGGTTGATTTTCTTCTTATCCCTCAGATTAACATAAAACTCTCTTACTCACATTGGACAATAAGCACCCCCAAGTCGAATGATAGGCTCTCACCCCAATTGACTAAAAATTGTAGAAATCTCTAAGAAGTTATCTAAGGAGGGCTTATACAATTTTTCTACTATGATTTTCTTGTGTCGGTGATTTTGATACCCGATATGACAAGTTGGGTCATAGAATTGGGTCGGTTTGGTAGGTAGAGGCTTAAAGGTAGGTGTAGACTAGGATGAATCTCTAGCTCTCTTAGCCCTAGGTGGTAACCCCCTAGGTCTCCTAGACATGATATAAATGCGATGATGAATAAAGGTAGGTTAAAAGAAAATAGGACACCCTCAAAATCACTCTTTACACCACAAGCAAACATAACCCTCAATCATCTCACTATTACAATACCATTCAACATAACCACCATCTCTATAAAAAACCCCATAAGATAGTCAACAAAACACAACACAACCTCCTCCAACAAACCTGCAAGAAATATAGCCATTGTCCAATTCCAAGAATAATATCAATATTCATGATCAAATCACAAAGCTCAATAGCTACCAATTAACAATGTAAAGCTCATTAACACAATGTTCAATTAGGCATGCCATCTATATCATCGTGTAAAGCTCATAATCACCATGCTAGGTTAAACATGATCAATTATCATATATCTCTGTAAGCTCAAAATTACACACAAAGAAGACATGCTCAATAGCTTCCAAAAACATGAATGGTATTAATCAAATATCATTATCAATTATATTCTCATACTAACTAAGTCTCAAAGAAAGCAACATTTGCATTCAATTCATCCAACCAAAAATATACAAGAATTTTCGGGCAAAAATTCATAGAAAAATACCCAATAATCAATATAAAAAATTAAATCATAGAAAGTGTAGAAAAATCATACCAATGATCTCTAATGTATGGGAAATGATCCTATGCAAAAAGATTGAATAGGAAGGATTGAAAAATGGGTATTGGAAGAAAATATCAGATTTTTCCTAGTTTAAATCCAAAGCATCAAGAATAAAGTGAGGATTTTATGTTTGAGAGGTGTTTTGGAGGTTTAGAAAGTGACCCAACAATGTTTTGGAGTTGAACCCGACAATGGGTTGAGAGAAAAAACGAGGGAGATGAGTATTGTTTGAAAAAAATGGCTAAGAATGGGTGTTATATGTTTTGTAGCCTATTGGGCCTGGCGTTGGGGCCATGGATTAGGCCTGGCATCGGGCCCATTCTGCCTTCAGCTCAATTTCAAGCTGTGTTGGCCCAGCGCCAGGTCAGTTCTGGCTGCCCAAAAATTATTATTTTTTAATAATTAATTAAAGAAAACAATAATTAAAACACGAAATCATGAAGAGAATTTAGTCTAAAAATTAAAAAGACAACAAAATGAATGAAAACACAACAATTATAGAGATGTCCAAAAAAAAAAAAAAAACCAAAGCAATCAAAATCATCAATTTTCACGGTTTTGGTCACGTGGATTAGTCTTAGTATTTCTTGGATGGGATCTCGCTTGACGATTTCCAAGGAGTTTAGCCAGCTATCCAATTTGATTCTCAAGGTTGCGCATGGATGCCTCTAAATTTCTCGTGCTGGCATTCACTCTTTGAAACCGTGTCTCTGTACCACTTACCAATTGGTTAACCAACTTTTCCAATGATGGCTTAGGCGGTGGTGCATTGTAAGGTAAGGAAGGTTAAGTTCTTTGATTACCAAAACTAGAAGAAGCCTGCCTAGGTTGGTTTTGCTTGTTCTATGAGAAGTTAGAATGATTCCTCCAACCAGAGTTTTAAGTGGTGCTATAGGGGTTATTACCTTGTCGTCCATTGCCCAGAAACGTGACTTACTCTAATAACTCTTGTGATGACCCCATGTTTTGGCACTCATGATTTGGATGCCCTTCCCCATAAAAATCACAATTAACAGCCATTACCTATCCTTGGGAAGGAGACATCACAATTTGCTCCATTTTTTATGTTAGTGCCTTCACCTTGGCCTCCAAATCCGCCATTGCATCCACCTTATGCACACCATGAACATAAGCTCTTGCTTGTGAACTACCCCAAGTATAATTGTTTGTCGCAAGATTTTCAATCAAATCAAATACCTCTTCCGGGGTTTTAGAATTAATGGAGCCTCCCGCAGATGCATCAATCAATTGCGTAGTAGCAAAACTCAAACCACTATGAAATAGTTTCATTTCCATGTCTAGCTCGAACCCATGATAAGGACACTTTCTAAGAATCTCCTTAAACCTCTCCCAACACTCATAATGATTTTCAAATTCTAACTGTTGGAAGGCGAAAATATCGGTCCTAAGCTTGGATGTTTTAGCTGGTGGAAAACATTTTCTCAAAAAATTTTCAGCTAAAATATTCCAAGTGGTAATGGATTTGGCAAAGAAAAAAATGAAAAAAAGCCTTAGTTTAATGGCATCCTTAGAAATACTATTCATTTCAAAAGTGTCACAAATTTTTAAAAAACTCGCAAGGTGGGCATTAGGATATTCCTCAAGTAACCCATCAAATTGTACCATGTTTCAGATTATTTAGATGATGTTGGGCTTTATTTCAAAATTGTTAGCCTCTATCTTAGGTCTCGTAATACTTGAGCCTGTACCCGAGATTGCGAATTTTACAAAATCATCCATAGTCCTCCTACCATTACCACCATTACTGCCATTGTTCGGTTGATTAACCTCCATGTCTTTTCTTACCCTTTATCTTACAACCTTTCAGACATTTGTGAGGGTTCTCTCGATCTTAGGATCAAGATCTACTATATCGGCTTTGGATCATCGAGTTATACACTAAAGGCTAGATCTACACAAAACATCAGATAGTGAGATTATAGAATTTAGAAGTTAGATAATTAGTACATATTCACAAATTAAGTTAGAGAAATTACTACATGTAGGTAAATTAAATTAAAAGAATACAAAACAATAAAATATGGCACATATTCATACAATGAACAGATCTACATATTCACATATTTACATATAGAAATATAAACATATAAACATGGTTAAATCAACAAAATCAAAGCTTTCATTATATTATTCCCAGGCAACAACGCCAAAAACTTGATAGGTAAATTTTGGGTGTATAAAAATCATCAAATTTAAATCCATCCTTTAGTCAAGTATTAATTAAAAGATTAATCCTAAAATATACATACAAGCAAGTATACTCATTGCAAGCATAGTATAGTGAATTAACCAGTATCGATCCTCAAAAGAATAAGTACACACTAATCACTTTTTATTCATTGTTTAATCGACCCAATAAAGTGATAAAATAATAAAAAGAAAAATAAAGAAAAATACATACAACTCAAGGATGAAAGAATATGTAATTAGATAAATATTCTTGAAAACATGACATTGAATAACATACCAATTGTCAAAATCAATTATTATCTTGGCATCATGAAGGATTTAATATACACCCACTTTGTTTGCAATCCATGTAATCACTATCTCTTGTTTAATTAGTGAACATATTCTGTCTCAGCTAATTTATCCAAAAAAATACATTAAAATGAATCCTCATATAAACTCATATATTCTAGGTGATTTAAAATATGAAATTAATCAATGAATCTATATTCTAGCAATCATCAACGAACCTTTGATTACCAAGTTCTTAATAATTTACCCCCTTTTCAAGCAAGTTAAGAGATAACAAATACAAAATTAATTAATTGAAATTATTATCAACCCCCTTTTTAAGCAAGTTAATTAAAAAAATTAATCAACCAACTCCGTAAACAAAAGAAGTAATCAAATCCCAAGATAAACAATGAATTCACCAAAAGACTAATTTAACTCAATAAATCATGAACCCTAAAAAACATTGTCAAATTATAATGAAAATATTGAATGCATCATTGTTCGCCTTTCCAGAGCGGACCTAGTGCCGGGTCCAGTCCACCACCAAGTGCCAAGGTGTTCTGTTTCTTCCTACAAGGTGCTTTGTTTTCACTGTTCGACTAGATTGGACCTGGTGCCTGGTTCAATTGTCAGGTGTGTTATGTTTTCCTCCTAAAAGGTGCTCTGTTTTCACTATTCGGCTAGATTGGACCTGGTGCCTGGTCCACTTGCCAAGTGTGTTATGTTTTCCTCCTAAAAGGTGCTCTTTTTTCACTATTCGGCTAGATTGGACCTGGTACCTGGTCCACTTGCCAAGCCTGGCACAAGGTGCATTCTGGGATTTGTCCACTTTTTACTCGAAATTAACTTAAATTTGCATGAATTTGTCAAAAACATTTTCTACAAGTAAAACATCAAATATGAAGGAATATGTATAGTTATTACAACAAAAGTATCTCAATTTGACCTCAAATAACTAGAAAAATAGTGATAATTTTAGTCCCTATCAATTATGATGATTCTTAGGACATTCTCTAACACTGACATGAAGGATAAGCTAGAGGGAATTATTAAGAAAATGGGACAACAAGAAAGGTCCTTGACTTAGGATTCTATGGGCGTTCAATCATTAAGGATGCGCACAAGTTTGTGATAAATTTTGGTCGGTGTCGAAGGACAGCTGATATTACTAGATCTTATGAGATACCCCTTTTATTTTCCAACCCTGTGAGATTTTTTACCATTGAGGGATTGATTTTATGGGACCTTTTCTATGTTCTTTAAGGATCCAGGGAGTTTTTCTATTCCTTGTGTGATTGGTAGTATTACCTTTAGCATAGCATTAGCAGGCTTAGGGCTAATATAAAGTTGTTATCATATAACACTTTCCATAAGCTAAGCCTAGGTAACCCAAAGCCCACTAGGAAGAGTATCTAATTAGCACATAGATCTACTAAATATCCTAGATGGATTGTGGAGGATGTCATTATTATAGTTGACAGATTCATTTTTCAGTTAATTTTACTATTCTTAGCATGGATGAGGATTCTAAGGTTCCATTGATTCTATGCTAACCTTTAGCAAAAGCAATTATAGATGTCCACGAAGGAAATTTAACACTAATAGTTGAGGGTGAGAAAGTTATTATTATAAATTTTAAGAGCATATGATATGATCTTGGGGCTGATTTCTCAATAAATTTTCTAGCAAAATTTGGGGCAAAATGCAAGACCTAGTAAGAGCTCAAAACGGTGAATTTAGTGAAGAACCAAGATACCCAATTAAAATACTACAACTCTAAGCCAAAATAAAAGAACTTAGAGCACTAGAAATGAGAATCAATCCATCTAAATCACTCCCAAGCACCCTTGATTCAACAAGAAACCAAGAACACTTTGAAAAAGATGACTTAAGCAACTAACTTTACCCCAACAAGAATATTAGATTATTTATAACCTATGACCCAATTTAGCAAACTAATTGATCTTTCCTAAAAGATTTTATAGACTCAATACATGGGGAAGGACTAGGTCCTAAGAATGGTCTAGATGTTCATAGAATTTACCTGAGAGGAATCACATCTCAAAAACTCTAAAAGGAGACTCTTTGATTTCTATCAATATTTAAAGTTGATTATTACAAGAGCTATAAAGCCATATATATAGGCATTTAAACCTAGCTAAGGTGAGATGAAATTGCAACCATTAAAGTGCTTAAAAGGTCTAAAATATCTTTATTACAAAATAAAAGTTGTGGGAAACAAAACTACTTACAAAACAAAGTAAACAAGTTAAAAATTCAAAACAGAGTATAAGGCCCAATGTGGGCCAGCACTAGTTGGGCTAGTTTAGTTGGTGCCAGCTTGTTACTATTTGAAGAAGCCTTTTTTTCTATAATTGGGCTGGCGCCGATTGGGCTATAGGAGCCAACGCCGGCTCCATTCTGCCTTTTTGCGTGAATCTTTGATCTTCAGCCTTCTCTCACTCGCACATGGTCTTCCACACAAATTGTTGGTCAAGCTTTGGTCTTCTTAGCCCTTCTTTAATCCCTCTTTACTTGACAACCTTCTTGGTCCTTGGCTTGAAATCTTGAAGGTCTTCCAATCTTCTTTTTGGTGCCCACTTCTTGACAATCTTCATAGCCATTGGCTTGGTGGCTTGTGTTGCTTAAATCCTCTATTAGAAACCTTCATAATTTGACATTTTTCTTGGCACCATAGAATATGGTCTGAATCTTATTCCCCTTTCTTTAGCTTTGGCATGATGCTTAGGTGGATTCTTATTATTTCCCCCTTCTTGAAGACAATTTGTCCTAGAATTAACACCTGTGTAAGATCTCAGGCAAGAATCTTTTTGTGAAGATAAAAATACAAGTTTATACTCTCCTACATAAAGCTCATTTTTTCTCACATCTTTCCTCTCCTTTCTTGGTGTTTCTCCCTCATTATTTTCATCCTTCAGGCACAAGACAGTCTCACTCATTTTGTTTCCATCATCTTTCTTTTTTGTACTCTCTTTTTTCTCTCTTTCTTTTCTCTTGTGTTTTTACTTCTTTTTCAACTCTCTTCTCTCGTTCTCCTTCTCCTTCAAGATATTTTGATCTTTTAGCACCTTACTAGGGGATAATGGAAGTAGTGTAATCTGCTTCCTATCTTTGTTCAAAATATATTTATTCTCCCTCCCCTTGTGTGCTACATCTCTATTAAATATCCATGCTCTTCCTAATAAGATATACTTCGCTTACATTGGGAACACATCATATAGCACCCTATCTTTATTGGCCCTTATATCAAACTCAATATCAACTTGTTTATGTACTTTTACTTCACCACAATTACTCAACCAATTGAGTTTGTATGGTTTAGGATATCTCATGGTTTCTAATCACAAGCCCTCCACTAGGGTAACACTTATCACATTGGTGCAACATCCTCCATCAATAATCATACAAAAAGGCTTTTGTTGGATAAGGCACCTAGTGTAAAAGATGTTACTCCTTTGTGAATTCTCCTCTTTCTTAACAACATGTGCACCCATAATATTTCTAGCAACACCAATCAATGGAAAAGCTATCCCAACCTCAAGCCTTTTACCTCTTCTTCTCTAGGCTTTTAGTTTGTTCTTAATGATTGTTTTGGTATCTTAATTTTCTCATTTGGTGAATGTTAAAATATGGGATTAGTATATGTGGACTTCTTAGGGTAGTCTCTTTCCTTGCACCCCTCAATTTTTTACCCTCATGTCATCCTTTACCTAACCCCAAACTTTTCCCTTTACTGGAATTTTTAGATAACCACCCATAAAATGTTCTCCACATTCCTTCTTTGGTTGCTCATATAATGGGGTGGAGGTTTGTACTTATTTCTCTCTAAGGCTATCTCCCCTTTTTGCATTCGTTGAGTTTGGCATTGGTTAGATTTCTTCCCCTCAATGTCCCTCATCATGCCTTCCACTTTTGCTTGAAAAATTTCAAAGGCAACTTGAATATCAAATGAAGTTCCTTGGGGCATTGTTTTGAGAATTTCAAGGGTTCTCACTTAGAAAATTTGGATAAAATGAGAAAGTAATTCCTCACAATCACTTCTTCATGTGTATTCACTCAAGAATTAATGCTCAACCCTCGTGTTTAGCTCTACATTAGCTTTTAACAAGAATAAGCTCACAGTCTTATCTTTTTCAAGCACTCAATTTCCTCAAAGAGTTCTTTCTACAAAAAGCTCCCCAATTACTTAGGAGCTAGTCCAAACTTGATAGGTTTACTAACCCTCTAAGGATAACTAACTAGACTTAGATGGAAGTTTGATCATCAATGACAATGAGCCTCAAGGAGTTTATATCAAGAGTCAATGAATTCAAGAGAGTTTAACAACTTTAATAACTAAGGAATGGGTGAATGGAAAAGACCTAACAAGAATTTCACATTAAACAATAGCATTCAAGAGCAAGAGCAAGAATTTAACAATTAAGATGATCTCAAATGGACAATCAATGTCCCCTAATTACTTGAAAATGATAGATAATTAACTATGAAAAGTTTTCACAAAAGTTTTAGCCACAATTTCAAGTGAAAAACTCACTCGAGCAAAATATCAAACACTTAAGTGCAACCTCATAACTCAAGGGCTTTCAAAATTTTCTCACTTGTAACAACCCAAAAACTCAAGAATCATAAGAAAAATCAATTCCTAATGATTATACTAATATCAAGGAATAATTTCTCAATAAGTAGAAGTAAAAAATATGAGTTTTGTACCTCACAAATTAAGCATGAAAATGTGTTACGGGATTCTTTTTGGGCTCAATAAATTTGCAGTAAATAAACCCAAAAAACCATAGGATTTATACACTTTCAAGCTTCAAATAGCTACTCAAACATCAACCCAACATATAGGATCAATTTCTCAACAAGAAGATCAAGAAAAATCAAAGTTTTGAAGACATTTTTGAACTTAGTGACGATTTTGCTCTATTTTTCTTGGAACTTTTAAGCCTTTTTCTTGAAGATCCAAGCTTGGATAATAATCAAAACTTCTCTTTGATACCAAACTATTTGATATGACCTTGGGGCTAATTTTTCAATTAATTTCATGTCTAAATTTGGGGTAAAATGTAAGACTCAATTAAGAACTCAAAATAGTGAATTTAGTAAAGAAACAAGATACCAAATTCAAATGCTAGGACCCTAAGCTAAAATAAAGAACTTAGAACCTTAGAAATGAGAATCAAGTTATCCAAATCATAACCAAAGACCCTTGATTCAACAAGAAACTAAGAATGCTTTGAAAAAAATGACTCAGTCAACCAACTTTAACTCCGACAAGAACCTTAATTTACCTATAACCTAAGACCCAAATTAGCAAGCTAATTGATCTATCCTAAATGGGTTTATAAACTCAATACATAGGGAAAAACTATGCCATAAGAATAGTCTTGATGTTCATGGGATTTACCAAAGAGAAATCACTTCCGAAAAGCTCTTAAAGTAGACTCTTTAATTTCTATCAATATTCAAAATTGATTATTACAAGAGCAATAGTGCCATATATATAGGCATCTAAACCTAGCTAAGGTAAGATGAAATCTAAACCATTCAAGTGTTTAAAATGTCTAAAATATCCCTATTATAAAATAAAAGTTGTTGGAAATGGAACTAATTACAAAACAAAGCAAACAAGTTAAAAATTCAAAACAGGGCATAAGGCCCGACGTGGGCCAACAGCGGTTGGGCTAGTTTAGCCGGCACGACTTCTCACTTTTCAAAGGACCCTTTTTCTTTTTTTTTTTTTCCTAATTGGGCCAGCACTGGTTGGGCTATAGGAGCTGACTCCATACTGCCTTCCTATAATAATATTTGATCTTCAGCATTCTTTTGTGCACACTTGATCTTCCACACAAATTATTGGTCAAGCTTTGGTCTTCTTGGCCCTTCTCTAATCCCCCATTACTTGACAACCTTCATGTTCCTTGGCTTGAAATCTTAAAGGTCTTCCAATCTTTCTTTTGGCACTGATTTCTTGACAATTTTCATAACCATTTGCTTAGTGGCTTGTGTTGCTTGAATCCTCCATTGGAAACCTTCATAATTTAACCTTTTCCTTGGTACTGTGGTATATGGTTTGAATCTTATTTCCCCTTCTTTAGTTTTAGCATGATGCTTGTGTGGATTCCTATCAGCATGAAACATTCATCTATGCAAAATAATTCATACTTTATAATTGATTTACTTGATGAGTGCATTTCTGATTTTGTGTAGGAATACCTTTTTCAACTAATTAAGGAGGGAACAATAGAATTTGGTCAATATACTGAAGGACTATTAGCTTATATGGAGCATTCCAAGAACAATTATGAGCCAATAATTTTTGAAGTTAATGAGAAATCAAGTCTTAGGAAGAAGAGATTTTATTGAGGATCCACAAAAACTAGAATTGAAAGAGCCACTTGATCCTCATGAGTGTGCATTCTTGGCCTAAGGGAACAATTTGCCCATGATCATTACAAAAGATTTAATAAAAAAGCAAAACCTATAGTTGGTTCAAGTTCTGCAATGACAAAAGAAGGCTATTGTAATACCCTACAACTACAGGGCCCGAATAGCTGCAGATGTCACCCTGTCATAATAACAAGGGGTCTTTATATGATACAATTTAATAAATAACAAACGCAGAGACTTAATAGCTCTAAAAGAAATTATGTCATATACTCTGAAAATTTACTTACAAAAACTGCGGCTACAATATCTCCTGGATCTAATCACCAACAAAAATAAGGTAGAAGAGTTTGAAATACATTAACTAACTTCTTGGGGTCTTGCTTCTAAACAAATCTAGGTATTCACAAAAGTTTGCCTAAAAAGTATGGATAAAACTTGTGTGAGATATAATATCTCTCAGTAAGTCCCGTAGTTTACTTTGAGAAGTTTTAATAATACTATTGTTGTGATGCATGATTAAAATTATTGGAATGGTAAAAAGAAATCACTATTTCTTGTTTGAAAAGTATCAAACAAGAAATATTATTGAGGTATTGCTCTTTTCTTTGGGAAAATATACCATCAACATCATGACATGGTGTAAGATATAAGCTTTGGGCTTTTAATCTAAAAAAAAAAAATCGTATCTCCAAAATACGTTTAAATATCCAAAATTCTACATTGCTATCTTATTTAGAATGAATATTATTCCAACTATATTGCCACACTGGCCTGTACAGGATCTACAATCTCACGTCATTAATAATATGAATAATCCAGCGCATACACTGCGATTAAACATATTATAATCATCGTCATGGTATGCTACACTAGCTCGGGAGTCCCATGCCCATCCCTCCATTTCCACTTTGGATAGTGGGTGCTAGCTAAAGACTACTAAACATCAAATACTGGTACCGTATTAAAATTGTTGGAATGGTAAAAAGAAATCACTATTTCTTGTTTGAGAAGTATCTATAGTGAAATCATCGAATCATTGCTCTTTTCTTTGGGAGAACATACCATCAACATCATGACATGGTGTAAGATATAAGCTTTAGGCTTTTAATCTACAAAAATTTCGTATTTCCAAAATACGTTTAATTAGCTAAAATTCTACATTTCTATCTCATTTGCAAGAAATATTATTCCAACCGATATTGGCACATTGGCCCGTAAGGATTTACAATCTCACATCATTAATAATATGAATAATCCAACGCGTACACTGCGATTAAACATATTATAATCATTGTCATGGTATGCCACACTGGCCCGGGTGTCCCATGCCCATCCCTCCATTTCCACTTTGGATAGCAGGTGCTAGCTAAAGACTACTAAACATCAAATACTGGTACCCTGAGAAATAAGAGACCACAGTCCGTAGGTGGCCACCAATCAGAAGGTATTCTCAAACCCACGTAAGTTAGTATAGGTGTAAAGTCCCTTTGAGCACAAAGATTACATCACATTAGAGATTATAGCAATGTCTCAACATTTCCACAACCCACTCAATTCCAAAACATTTCCATTCTAAAAATATTTTCTTTCCCGAAATGACTTTGAATGTAAACACATATAATTTGGGTCCATTTCGATATTTCATAGAATTATATTCTCATGCTATAGCTTTCGCAACCTTTACGTATGAAATGCAATCAATGAAGGATTTCCAAATTGTTTCATCATATAAGTATGACTTATTAGAATAAAGTATGTTTAAATAGTGAATAATCATTTATTCTTCCAAATGATTCATAATATTTTCAATAAAATAAACTAGCATGCTTTATATTGTTTTCCTCACAAAAGAGCTTTATCCAAAATGTTGCGTGGATGTGGGGACTTACCTCGAATAGCTTATCACTTAACAAGATAAATATTTGCTAAGTCATCACCAATATTTAACAATGAACAACCTACAATAATAATCATTCATAACGCATTTAGTATTCTATGCTTCTTGATGACAATGTATATATGGCCAAATATATAATCTTCTAAGGATATTACTTCATTTCGTATTTTATTCCACAGTTGAAATGAAATATAATCCTTGTACGCTTGTAATCTATTTCCTTATTTCCTCTTCGTCATGAGAATATATGGTCTTCATATACCGAATTAACTTCTTATTCATCCATGAACATAAATAAAATCACCTCATGAATTTATTTCTTTTTTAATGAAAATTATGCATTTCCAGCTTTGGCACATTGTCTTGTTTTGCTCATAACTTTCAATCCACATGCCGAATTGATGTCAAATTTGTTCTAAAATGTCCTCGGGACATTTCTTGGTGATTTTCAAGTTATGAACTACTAATTTCCCTTCTCATTTCATTCAATTTTGCTTCCAACGTCTCAGTATTTCAATCCAATCACAGTTTTGGCAGCTTGTGGTATTTTCCACATAACGTTTTATTCAAAACTCCAAATCATGTCAAATTGGTCCCAAAAGGATCCATGACATTTAGCTACAAGTTTCGAGTCATGGGGTTCCAGAACAAGAAGCCAATTTGTAGAGTTTAGTCGTTCTTCAAAGCTACTCGGAAATTCTTCAAAACAAAATTTCTGGTTTTGTTTCCTTTCTTCACATTAAACTAAATTGAATGAATAAAAATTTTATTGCAATATGTTTACAAAGAATATATAGTCTTTGAGGGAATACATTCCAACAATCTCCCACTTGCACTACAAAGACTAAGAAAGTCCATAAGTGCCTACCCCTATGACCTCTAAGTGTCTGCGAATCTGTTAAAGGTTTGGTAAAGGGATCCATCAAATTATTGATAAAAGAAATTTGGTCGACCACAATCTCTCATTTTTGGATGAACTCCTGGATGAGATGATGCTTCCTTTCTATGTGCTTACCTTTCCTATGGTTTTGAGGTGCCTTGTATTTTAACACCGCTCTAGTGTTGTCACAATAAATCGTGATAGGCCTGTCCATGTACGGTACTATTACAAGTTCTGTAAGGAACTTCTGGAGTTGCACAGCTTCTTTAGAAGCATCTAAAGCAGCAATGTAAGATTGCTTAATACTTTTTCATGAAATAGCTCCTTTAGATAAAGTGAAGACATATCCACTAATGGATTTTCTTATATCTTTATTCACCTGGAAGTCTAAATCTATGTAACCGATAGGAACCAAATCATCCGCATGACATACAAGTATATAATCTCTTATTTCCATGAGATATTTGAGTGTATGCTTTACGGCTTGCCAGTGAGCTTCCCGTGGGTCTGATTGATATCTACTAACCATGCCTATTGCAAAGGAGATATCTGGCCTAGTATAAAGCATAGCATACATGAGACTTCCCATAGTTGAAGCATAAGGGATCTTGCTCGTTTTCTACTTGTCTTACAGTGTTTGAGGACACTGCTTAGAAGATAAGGATAATCCACGTCTAAAAGGTATGATAGCCCCTTTACACTGATCCATGTTGTACTTGACTAATATCTTGTCACTATAAATAGTTTGGTATAAGCCTAACATTCTCTGCTTCCTATCTCTAAGAAGCTTAATACCTAGAATGTAGCTAGCTTCTCCAATGTCTTTCATGCTAAATTGACTAGATAGCCAAACCTTAATAGATGATAATGTCCCTACATCATTTCCAATGAGTAGAATGTCATCTACATAAAGTACCAAGAAAATCACTTTGCCACTGTCTGATTTCCTATACACATACGATTCAACCACATTTTGAATGAAACCATAAAATTTCACGGTTTCATCTAAATGTATTTTCCATGCACATAACACTTGCTTAAGTCCATGGATGGACTGCTTAAGCTTACTGACCATTTGTTCTTGACTTCTAGTAACAAAACCTTCTGGCTGGGATATATAGATGTCTTCACAAAGATAGCCATTTAAGAAGGCTGCCTTAATATCCATTTGCTATATCTCGTAGTCATAATGACATGCGATGGCTAAGAGAATTCGAATAGACTTAACCATGGCTACTGGTGAAAAGGTTTCCTCATAATTGATCTATTCTTTCTAAGTATGACATTTAGCAACCAACCTTAATTTATAGGTTTCAACCTTTCCACCTGCACCTCTCTTCCTCTTGTATACCCATTTACACATAATGAGGTTTACCCATCAGGCACAGTGACAAATCCCAAACCTGATTGAGGTACATAGACTCAATCTTGGCATTCATGGCTAGCTACCATTTGTCTACATCAGCATCAATAATGGTTTTCTCGTATCTAGTGGGATCTTATTCCTAATGATCAGAGACAAGATCATAGATCTCTCCTATTTAATTTTTTGGAACTTTTGTGACCCTTCCATTACGACAAGGTTTAGATTATATAGGAACATCCGATAGTGTTTCTCTTAGTTCCTCGATTGGGGTATTTAAAGTACCTGAAGTTGAATCAATGACCAACTTCTCTTCTAACTCTATTCTACTTGAACCTATAGTGGAAGTAACTTGTTCATCCTCTAAGTATCTAGTATTAGTACTAACCAGTACTTTATGCTCTTAAGGATGATAGAAATATCCATCTCTTATTCTTTTTGGGTACCCAACGAAGTAGCATAACTCTGATCTTGGTTCTAGCTTACTTTCTTTTGTCAACACATAAGATGGACAACCCTATATCTTAAGATGGTTCATAGTGGGCTTTAGTCCAGTCCACATCTCATAGAGTGTCCTGGATACTAATTTGGAAGGCACCAAGTTCAAAATATATGTCACTGTTTCTAAGACATACCCCAAAAAGAAATAGGAAGAGACACATGACTATCTTACTTCTGATAATTTCCATCAAAGATTTATTTCTTCTCTCAAATACTCTATTCTGCTGGGGAGTCTCAGGCGCAGTTAACTAAGATAATATACCGTGATGTACCAAGTAATCCTTAAACTCATCGAGCAGGTACTCTCCACAATGATCCGATCTCAAAGTTTTAATTAATTTACTTGTTTAACACTCCACTTTAGCCTTAAACTCCTTTAATTTATCAAATGAGTCAAACTTGTACCTCATCAAATAAATATAACCCAGACGAGTATGATCATTTTGTGAAAGTGATGAAACATTCGTAGCCTCTCCTAGCTGGTACAGTTATTGGACCACAAACATTCATATGAACAAGTGCTAGTATTTACATGGCACTTTCAGCTTTTTTGGTAAATGACATTTTGGTCATTTTACCTTTAAGCCAAGATTTACATTGAGGCCATTTTTCCAATCTCAATTAACCTACAGGCCCATCATGGATTTACCTCTGAATCTGATTCAGATTTATATGTCCTAGTCTTAGATGCCACAAATACGAGTCATTTGATATGACCTTTCTTTTTTATTATAAAGTTCATTTTGAATATTGTTCACTTGATTTCTAATAGGATGTATATAAAAGAGATTTTCGTACAATGTTCCTGCACAAATTAAATTACCATCTCTACTGATGGAAACACCAGAATGGAAAAAAACAGAATATCCTTAATTCATCAATTTGAAAACTGAAATTAAATTCTGTTTAAAACAAAAAACATATAAAATATCTTTTAAAATTAACTTCCTATTACAATAAAAAATAAGCTCAAGATCTCCCATTACTTTAGCCCATATTCTTGCTCAATTGCCTACTTAAAGTCTATGCTCAACCTTGTTAAGTCTCATTATCCTTTTGAACCCCTACAAAGAGTTACAGACATGGTCAGTGGCTCTAGAATCAACTATCCTAGAAGATATTCATCCAACCATCCAGACAATCTTTTTTCCAATGCCCCTTCTTGCCACACCTGAAGCATTTGCCTTCGGGATTCCCATTGGGCTTGGCCTGACCAGATACTTTGGGTTAGGCTCTTGCATTGTTTTGGACCTTTCTCTTCTTGAATTTCTTAGGCTTTTCCTTAAGTTCCAAAAAAAAAAGAAGCAGAATGAGAGACCAAAACCTTTGACACGGACTTCATGATCTTCTCTGTCCCCTAGAGCTCTTTCATAAGCTCTGTGAGATTCATATCTAACTTGTTCATGTTGTAGTTCAACTTGAATTGAGAATATAAATCAGACAGGGTTTTAAGAACCATACCAATTTGGCTCTCAGGATCTATCATTGCGCCTAGGATCTCGTTCTCCACGAAGTAGGCAATCATCTTGAGTAGATGCTCTCGAATTGATGCCCTCTCAGCCATCCTAGTGTTCATGATTGCTCTAAGAGCTTCCTGCCTTGTGGGCTAGCTCTTATCAGCAAACATAGTATGCAATGACAAATCCAAGTGGTACGCTGTGGCTATGTGCTCATGCTTAGATTGGAACACACTAGACATGGAGGCCAACATATAACACTTAGCCATCTCATCGGCTTTCTTCCATTCTTTCTCGGCCTATTGCTCCTGATTAGTGGATTCTTTGTTGGATTTCATCATACTTATTAAAAAAAGAATGTAGTAGAAATAACCATGAATCCATGCCTAAGGATCATGTGTTTGGAATTAAAATGGGAATAGAGGAAGAAAACGGAGATTACCTTCTGTAGCAGAAAAACAAAGATTTTCTTGCAGATAGAAATTTAATCAGCAACCCAGGAACCAATTCCTTCTTTTTTGATCATCCAAACGCACCACTACAATCCGAGAGTAGGATTGTCTCTAGCAATAATCCCTATAAGGTTGAATTGCTTAAAAAACCCACTCAAAACTATGCTAGTAGAAGAGAAGTGGCTAGGTTTTAATTGGAGAAGAATAGGGATGAACAAGAAACAATTTTTAATAATTCTTTCTACAAAGAGGATCAATTCCTATATTTATAGTTTTTAGGATTTATGTTAATTGCAATTAAGTCCTCCAAGATCCAATATCTACAATTGGGCCCTTGAAGTTTTTATAATTGCCACAAAGTCCCATGAATTATAACAAACTTATAATTCACCTATAAATATATTTTCTTCTCTTATTTAATCCCACAATATTATCAAATAACATATATTGAGCATTCAAACATTTATTGTGTGTGACCCATTAGGTTTCCTTATCTTATTAGTAGCATAATATGAATTAAACTAACAGCTTTAGAATTAATAATCCTAAATAAACTATAGAATTAATTTATTAATTTTTTAGTTAATAAATTCATATTTAGCAGATCAAGAGCGACATCTAGCAATGACTCTTGATCACTCAAAAGTCCAGAAAGTCAAGTGGCTTGACACGAACCTTTCAATAAAAAATAACCAGTGTAATAAACTCCTTTCACCATACTATATCTCATTCGGTCTAGAGCATAGAATTAGTGCCAACTCCCTCTAGAATATTATTAATTCTGGTACGAATATTTTAGCACTTGTTCAAGAAATCCATTACTCAATATGTGCATCAATTTGGAACTATTTACAACACATAGTCGCCTTGGCCAAGGACTTTATGAGTAATGATTTCTACAAGTGGCCTTGAGATATACTCTCCTAGTATTAGGAGTGGTGAATCCCGTATTGACATTCTCAACTACTTTTGTTTACTTTAAATTGTATTCAATATTCATCCTATAGGCAGTCCTTGTAAGAATCAAAAGATTAGAATCAAAGTACAATGCTTGATAAACAACATACCTTGGAGATCTCAATTCTAAGGATACTTGAACACTTGCTATAATGAGATTCTATTATTGACACTCAATAGCTATCCAAGTGATTATTGTTAGAATTCTAGACTCCTAAACACGAAAAACATCGACGAATCCCTTCTGAGAACCCAAGCCAAATGATTAAGATGATCTAGGGATTATAGAATTACCTCTGTTCGACGTAATCAAGATCTTTGGTTTCTGATTTTTCTGTCATACGTGCAACTCAAATGATCAACAGATGCTGCAACTTGCGAAAGCCCTCTATCGGATACACAGAGCGAACCAACTCATTACCCCAGGAATACTAGTGCCTAAGGTTTGAGTGTTAGGTATCTTAGGCTCGTATCATATACGGCGTAGCGAAAAATAAAACGAAATACCATCCCAAGATCTAACTACATGTGGAAAATAAGACATAAAGATAATAAAGGTAATAGCTTTTTACCTTTGTTTGATCATCCGAAGAACAAAAATTTCTTCTTCAAGTCAAGGCACGATCCAGCAATCCTCTTATGCAAACTTCACGAGAGTTGGACGTCTAACCACTATAATCACAGTGTGTGATTATCTCTGATAGCAATCCACACAGAGGAATACGCAAGCACTAAAATATTTCTGTACTAGCAGAAAAATAAGGTGGCTAGGATTGTTTTGTATTTTCAGGAAAAATGAGAAAGAGAGAGGGAAGAAGAAGCTGTGGTTTCGTGTGTCTTCAACTAGGGTTTTTGTGTGTTACATCTATATGTTACACAAAATTCTCTTACCAAAATTGAGAATTCTAATCCTATTAGAATTCCCTAATTGTAATTGGAAATATCAAGTTCTGACAATTACAATTTGGACCATAAATTATAACTATTTATAATTTCTCCACAACAACTTCTCTTTCTCTCAATCAACCACACTATGTTTTCAAATAACATCTTGAGTATATAATCCTCTATTGTGTGTGACCTATTAGGTTTCCCAGTCAATTGGTAGAGAATATGAATTAATTCAAATGTCTTTGAGATTAATAATCCACAATTAACTAGAAGTAATCCTATTAATTCTAATCAGGATTGATTTATTAATTCATCAATTAATAAACACATATTCCTAGATCATGAGTGATATCTAGCAACACATCATGACCACCCAAGAGTCCAGGAAGTCAAGTGGCTTGACATAAATCCTTCAATAACAAACTTCAGTGCAATTAACTCATTTCACCCTACAATATCTTATTCGGTTTGGAGTACAGAATTAGTGCCAACTCCCTCCAAAATGTATATTAATTTTGGCCCGAATATAATAGTACTTATACCAGGAACTCACTACTCTAGATGTGTATCAATAGGAACTATTTCCAATACGCATATGCCTTGGCAAAGACTTCTCGAGTAGTAATTCCTACAAGTGGCCGTGACATATTCGCCCCTACTATTAGGAGTGGTGAATCCTTTATTGACCTTCTCAACTACTTTCTTTTACCTCACAATGTACTCAATATCTGTCCCATAGGTAGCCCTCGATTAAGCTCTGGAGATTGGAATCAAAGTACAATGCTCAGCAAACAAAGTACCTTGGAGATCTCAAGTCTAAGGATACTTGAACGTTTACTATATTGAGATTATATCACTGGCACTAAATAGTTATCCATGTGATTATCTCAAAGCTAGGTCATCTAATGAACTTGTTCCATTAACAAGCATCTATGTGTTAACTTTAAGTATCTCAATACTCACGGATATGAGAACCACTACTTGATCAAATGAGGAAGTCTAACACATGGTAGTCTTAATGCATTAATGATATCTTGTCTCATTAATACTACGACTAGAGACTATTTAAGTACTAACACTATAAAGTGTAGTAGGAATCTCATATCATGATTTTCTTAACATAGTGTTGTACTGGGGACTTTAAAAAGTAAACAAAAGAAAGTATAAGATAAATAATTCCTTTTATTAAAATAAAATATGTTATATATAATGTACAAGTGATTGCCTCTTGGGCACAACACTAATATTGAGAAGCTTAAATTTTTGTTGTTAATGGAGGCATGAATATTTTCTTTTTTAACAGAGAACACTCTTGAGAAGACGGCTAGGGTTTTCTTTTAAAACCACACGAACCTCTTGGAGTCTAACTCTGATAATATCTTATCATATTTTATTTTAAATTCAAATTAAATTAAAATTGATATTATAAGATTCTGCCATTGTCTCGGTAATTTAACTAATTAATTTACCGAGTCAGATTCTTACAATCTGGACATCATCTAGATACACCAATATGGACATATTTCCAGATTCACTGTATCTGGTCAATTTTCTAGGTTCGATTAACTTAGACATACTTTTAGATTCATCAAACCTGGTTACTAGAAAAATAACTTAACGAGTTCGCTTATTGTGTGACCTTATAGGTTCATTTAACACTGGCAATATGCTCAAATCACTTTTAAATGGCCCACAAGTTAAAAGCGGTTTTTAGCAAAACATTATAACTATCCAGGTTAAATAAAGATCAGTGATCTCTTTAAACCAAACCATAACTTTATATTTAGTCCTTTTGTCACACGATATCCAAATTAAGCATAATGCACAGAGCATGTCATCCTTATTAAGCTTAATCAATTGTTTCTTGATCTCATAGTAGACTGTTCAAACAAATGATATCAATATCTCAAATTGATATATTTAAGCATGGCCATGCATTTTTACAGTTTAACTTATTAAGGAGCCCATGGATATCTCTCCTATAATTGAGAGGGACAAATTCCTTCAATATCAATCATATTCCTTTCCCTAATTTATTCTATATCCATCAGTGATATAATTTTTATCTGGTTAAAGATAACTTAAGACCACATCAAAATATAGAATTTATCAAGTAGGAAATTATGATGAATTCAGGTCGAAGGACTTTTAACATCATTATGGCTAGAAAGTACTTATGACATGTTCCATGAAGTACTCTCACAGTTGGTTATGTCTAATACAATATTCTCTAACATTTATTTATATTTTGACTTGATATCACATATATCAATGACTAGTAAAACATAGCTATTAAGTCACAAACATACTAATCTTAATTTATTATTGTTCCACTAATAATAATCGATCAGGGACAGTTTAAGAATAGTCACTGTATTGATTATAGGTTTTACTATCAAGTTACGTACTTGATGATCACAAAATTAAATGCACTATTCATGGAAAGAAATAGCTCGTATTATTACATAATAAATAACGACAATAGTATAAGTACAAATTAACTGTAGGGCATATCCCTCACAATTATCTTATAGCTAGGTCATCCAATGCACTTGTTCATATAACAAGCATTCACATATTAATCCTGAGTATTACAATACTCACGGCTATGAGAACCACCGTTTGATCCAATCAAGGGATATAACATGTGCTAGTATTTGGCTTGTTAATAATATCTCATCTCATTAATACTACGACTAGGGATTATTCAAGCACAAACACTACATAGTGTAGTAGGAATCTCACATCATAATCTCTATCATGATTTCCTTAACACTGTGTTGGAGGGACTTTATCAAATAGTTTATACGCATATTAAGATATAACAATCAAACTGAAAGATAAAGAATGCTCTTTTCTTAATTATTATGCAATATATATGGTATAAGTGATTGCCTTCTTGGCCTCTCACTCTTGATTAGTGGATTCTTCCCCAATATTAGGACAGGGATCTATAAGAACATACTTGTACTCCTCGGTAGTGAGTACTATGTTTAGGTTCCTCTTCAAGTCCATAGAATTTGGGCCTATCAACTTATCATTGAGAATGATTAACAATGGATTGAAACTCAACATTTCTAAAATATTGCGAAAAAACATTCATTTAGTTTGAAAGAAATAAAAATTCACATTCTTTATATTATTTCTTTGATAATACATAACTCTTAAAACCATTAGAAAAAATATAAGTAGTTTGGCTCTTAGAAAAGCTAACAGAGCTTCGTAGGAAAATTAATTAGCATTCTAAGTTAAGTATATAACCATCACGAATCAAACTTCCTAAGTAGGTAATGTCTAGAAAAAGTTCCACCAATAGGATGGCCACTGATTTACACTACCTACAGGTAATCTAGTGCTTAAAACCTCCAACATACGTAGGTTTGTCAATCCTAGAAAATACCATAGGCTTTCAATTTTACTCTGCCATTAGTTCTAGATACTTGTGAAAATCCATCCTATAGGGGGTCATACTTAGAATAACATGAGAAAATCCACTATCTTTAATGAGAGTCGTGATGGAAGCTATGGGGCCGTTGGAACTCCTTTCCTAGTTAATCTTTTATTGAAAATAGCATTTTAGGCCCATAAATGTTTTCTATAATCTTATGGTTTCATTAACTTTAGTAAAAAACTAAAATTCAATATTATTCTCTATAACAAATATTAAATCCTTTGAGAGAATAAACTATAAATTTATTTTACTATTCTAAGTTAATAACCAAGCAAAACATTATTAAATAACCTTATGTTCAACATTATTCTCTCTCAAAGAATAAACCATGAATTCTTTTATTTTTAAAGTTTCTTAGATTAAAACGTTTTATTAAAAAGTGTTCTATCTAGTGAGACTTTAGTCTCACAAGAACTTGTGGATTTGATCACAAAAATGAAATAATCATGACCACAAAAGTAAACTTTTTCATGCTCAAACTATTCATTTATACCTAAGTGACTAAATAATGGATTAAACATCATGAATAAAAAAGTAATGATCTTGTTTAATGTTAAGGTAATTCCATCCTTTACTACTCATTATCATGCAAATTATTCATCCATAGATAAATAAAACTATTGCAGAAAATTAACCTCATATAATGGTTTTAAAACATGATTAAATTAAGGAAAATTTAAGGTATAGAACTTCAACAAATTGGCAACCTTTCTTGGTCAAAATTACGTGCATCCATCTCTGGGCAGAATGGACCTAGTGCTAGGTCCATTGGGCCCTCCTGGCGTCGGGTCTACTCTGTTTCTCCCACATATCCGACTGGGCAGAGTGGACCTAGCGCCTAGTTCGATCGGGCCACCTGGCACCGGGTCCATTCTAGAGTTCGTTGATTTCTGAAAATTCCTACTTTTCAGCCATTTTTAACCCCTCAACAATTTCAACAATCATGTTCTTCAATCCCGAAAATTTACAAGTTAAAAGAAACGCAAGACCAGATATAAAAACGTGCCTTTACAAGAACTTATGCATCTAACCACGAGGAGTACAATGAATCTACTAAAAACCAGAAAAAACGATAGGAAAACTATTAGAATACATGATCCTATGCCTCTAACCGTGAGGCGTACATGAACTCTAGAAACCAATGTATGAGGGATCACATGAAATCACAAAAGATTTATTTTTAATAGTAAAAGAACTAACTTTTCTAGTTTTTAACCCTAGTACATGCTCCTAGATGAAAACTGTAGCTCTAATACCACTTGAAGGAATGGAAAACATCAAAGAAAGCACAGTAGAAAATTTTTCAGTTTTTTGAGCCATATCTAGGAGAGAGTACTTATTTTTCTTTATTGGTTGCAGATTAACCAACAAGGGTCCGGGTTGCACTAGAACTTACGTTGGAAGGGGAGAATGAGGTGTCTGCGGTTCGACCGGTATTCCCACCAATCTTCTACTCCTAGGCATCAAGTGTCTCCAAGTTTCCTCTCTTCGTCATTCAGAGTATGACTCTACCTTGCTTTTAGGTTAGCTTGGTGAAAGCTCCTTCTTTGGATAATCAAGATACTCTCCAAGCGAGAAAGAAGAGTAGAACATGAACAGAGAGTAAGAGGGAAAGATGGCACACCAAAGAGAATAAGAAAAAAGTAACGTCGTTATTTTTTTTCGCTTCTCCTTTCCTCTTAATTTCGGCTAGCCTGAGGGCTTCCTCAAGCCCAAATGGCTGAAATCATAAAGCCCCAATGGGCTTGGTGCTATGCTCATAAATCTATCCAAGACTGGTCAAATCTTCTTAATTAATAAATTATCTTTTCTATGCATCATTAGATACCTAACACTAATTAATTAATTCTAATTGGACTATTAATTAATATATATCAATATATATCAGCCCAATTAATTAATTATTCCAGCTAATTCTCTTAATTAATTAATTAATTATCTTTTTTGTGCCTTATAAAAACCCAAGACTAATTAATTAATTCTAATTGGACTCTTAGAATAAATTTTATTCTCTACCATATAATTATCCATTAAACCTAAATTGTGTCTAAACAACACCAAAGTAACTCAAGCTACTCCGGGGACGAAGAGACATACTATTCATGGCTACTAAAATGACCAAAATGTCCTTACTATTAAATAGTTGCATTTTGCAATTTTAAATATTCTCATTTATCACCATATGAAAATATTGACCCTATAAATAATATTGCAAAAACAATGTCTCGACCAACAGGTAGAATGATGGAAATACCCCTCTATGTAACACCCATCAATGAGACTGGATAAATATACTAACACCCATCTCAAAGATATCTTCCATCTTTAGATCTCTAGTCCGATAATTCATGACTCACTTAAAATTACTTGCTCATCATTGGAAGCTACGCAAAAGCACACATTCTAGAGTCACTTTTCCAGGACTCTAGATCATTAGATTATCTCGGACAATCACAAGGGGGTGATTTAACTTCACTAAGTGATGCATAGAAATTCTGTTGCATGAGTCCATCTTAACTAATTAGAGTAATACACCCAACAAACAAGGATATTGATCTCACAAAAGGAATCTCACCCAACATACATCAAAGTATAAAACCCTAACTTCACCAGACCACCAACTCATACTCAAGTATGAAGGTATTCGTCCACGCTATAGCAGTAATAGTCTAGTCTCTATAAATATAGTACTTTAAGAGAGACCACTACTACAAGTCTAGTTCTACATATTCTAAATACGCTAAGCCAATGATGTGAGTGAACTCCTCACTGATTCAAGGTAAATCATTCCTCATTGAAAATCATGGCATAATAGTTTTACCTTAATGAAATGCCTAGTTCCATCAAATGACTAAGAACTCAATTTTACTTGTATGACGAGTACCTATTGTATACCTTACTGTGAAGAACGACCCAACATATAAACCATTGCTTGTCATACTGGGACTTTAAATGTGTAATAATATAAGAAACAAACTAAATTGAATGAATAAACATTTTCTTGCAATATGCTTACACATAATATATAGTTTTTGAGGGCATACTTTCCAACATTCATAGCACAATTATCTCATAATCAAATCCTGCAAGCCAAATACCACAATAAGGTCTCAGCAAACCGAATATAACTTAAGAACAATTAATTTCAGAATTTAAACAGAATATCAAAGAAATTTCAACCAATCACACAACACAATTCCCTATACTTCAATCGACAACAACTCACAAATCTACCAATGCAACCAAACAGATTCAACCAGAAAATTAGGCTAATTCAACACAACATAGATAACTCAATTTAATTTCTCAAACTTCACCAATAAATCAACAAAATTTAACCAATTATTAAACCATTTCAACCACTGTACAATCCAATAAAAGCTCGAAGACATTCATTACATCAATCACTAATGATTTAGAATTAAAATCAAATATCCCAAGGGTTAGAAGTCACCAAATAGCTCAATATTTTTGCCCAATTCTTCATTATCTGTCGACAGCAATGACCTTACTATCTGATAGGTAGAGAGATTCAACTTGAGTTCATCCATACACAGCTTCCAAGGCTTGCGAAGATTGCTTAACAGGTAATTTTTATCACCAAAATTCACACACACACACACACACACATATACATACACACAAATGAGCTATAGAATTGAGGATTAAGAGCAATCAATAACAGAAAAATGGGAAAATATTTGAGGGCTTTCCAACGGTAAGACAAATTTGAAATTCACGGGAGATTTGATTTTATGGAGTGAATTGAATAATGGGTAAGATAAAAGATTGCATGGTGATGAAGAAATGGAGGAATAGTAGTCATCGTTAAAGGGTTTGAAAGAATTGAGAAAATGACTATTTTATTTTTCTACAATTCGATAGTGCACAACTCCATGAAAGTTAACCTGTAGATCACCGTCGAGCATAATATGTTGAAATCCTATAACAAAACGATATCGTTAAAATTATGAACAAATGCATAACAACGTGAAGATTGACCTTCATGGCACTATGTAAATTTTTAGGCATTGTAATGTTTAATTGAAATGACTATGTTTTTGTTCAAATAGATACACAGTGACATCACTCATGTCTTGCACAGCACAGTGAAATCCCAAAACGTCTAATTTTTTTCAATTTTAAAGGCCACGACATCATGGACTATGATAGTCACCATGCCTTGCACTCCAAAAAAAAGCAAAATATCATTCATTTTTTCTTCATTTTTTAAATTTCATACATACATACATACATACATATATATATGTATGTATGTATAAAGCAAGTAAAGAAAATAAAGCCAATATATATAATAATGAAACTCAAAGTTAAACATAATAATATCAACAACATAAACTATAAAAATGACACAAGAAACCAAACCACATATCAAAATGAACTCCCCAAGCTAAATATACCTAAAACTAAAAATAAAACTAAACAAAAGTAAACAAAACTTTATTTAGGTACGTGAATAGAGTAGAGCGAAAGATTAAGGTTTTCCATGTTCATCATATGGATTGCCTTCAGTGTTCCCAAGCATGGTTCCTATTAGCCATTTAGAAAGCATCTTGGCAAGCTATCCAATTTGACTCTCAAGATTCTGAATGGAAGCTTCTTGGTTTCTCATTGATGTCTCAATACCTTAGAATCTTGTATCAATAAAAGTAACTAACTTGGCCATTAAACCCTCCAAAGATGGTTTAGGTGGTGTTTATGGAAGTAGTGGAGGTGAATCACGGTATAGTATTTTTTGGAGCTTGGGGTCTTGGAGAAAAGTTAGCTTGTACTCCTTGAGGTCTCACTTGGCCTGGTCCTTGATTGCTCCATAAAAAATTTGGGTGATTGCACCAGCTTGGATTGTATCTATTACTAAGAAAAGCATTGTCTTGTCTTGCGTTTCCCAAACTAATCGACATGCTCAAATTATTGCTCATTTGCAACTCCCATTCCTTAACATTCATGATTTTGGTGACCCCCAGCACAATAGTAACACATCATGACTTGTGTTGAAATTTGTATTCATTTTATCCACTTTCCTAGTGAAACCTTCCAACTTAACTTCCAATGATGCCATTGTATCCATATTATATATTCCATGTATTTTAGCCTTTGACCTTTTCCTACCCTAAGAATGATTGTTAACAAAGATATGTTCCATCAATTCAAACAGCTCTTCTAGGCTCTTTGAAGAAGTAATCCCTCCTGATGAAACATCAACCATTTGCTTAGTAGAAAAAATCAATCCATTATAAAAGGTTAGCATTTACAACCTAAGATCAAAGCCATGTTAGGGAAATTTTCTAATCAAATCCTTAAATCCCTCCCAAGTAACATAAATTGTTTCTCTATCCAATTGAAAAAAATAAAAAGATGTCATTTCTTAACTTCGAAACTCTAGCTAGAGGAAAGTATTTAGTAAGAAACTTCTCAGCAAGTTGGTCTCATGTTATGATAGATCCGCTTGGTAAAAACATAAGCCATGATTTTGCGTAGGCCCTGAAAGAAAATGGAGATAACCTAAGCCTTAAAGGATCCTCTGATATACTATTGAGTTTAAGGGTATCACAAATTTCTAGAAATGCTACCAAATGAGTATTAAGGTTCTCATTTCGTAATACATCAAATCGAATCTTTTGTTGAATCATTTGAATGAAATTAGGCTTGACCTAAAAATTATTAACATCTACTCTAGTTATCACCTCACAATACCTGAATTTGTACCTAAATGAATCGGTCTAGCATAATCACCAATTGTCCTTTTCTCATTTCCATTATCATTCCCTCCTTGATTAACCTCTATTTTTAGATAAATTTTACTTGGAATGGCTAATTGATCAAATCTTTTAAGGTTCTTAGTTTTGCTCTCTACACAATCTTCTAAAAGTCTTTTCTATCTCACCATCAAAATCAGCCAACACCTTACCCAAGTCTCATCTATGCATACATGATGAGGGCTCTTTATATACGTATTTTTTAGTATTTTGTGCTTTAATTGTGATAAATTCTTACTTAAATCAATACTTACCGCATTATTTTTATCTTGTTTTTGTAGGAAATGAAAAAACGCCAATTGAAGATAATAAAGGTGAAAAGGAAGAAAAAGGAGTAAAGATGGAATAATTGCACAGAGAAATGGAGGGCAAGGGAAGTAGCAATTTCTTGGAGGCCCAGGGAGATAAAGAAAGGCGGCCAAGTGTCCTTAGGCCGCCTTATATGAAAAAAAGGAAGCAATTGCCCAGGAGAGGGGCGACCTATGGAACCCACCTAGAGACAAATATTTACGCAAGTAAGAAGAGAAGAAGGTGGCTTAAGCTTCCTCAATTATCCTAGGCTGCCTACTTTCATCCTCAAGCTATTCTTGCCTAGAAAGAGGGCAGCCCAGGGAATACTTCCCTGGGCCGCATAGAACATATTGCATCACTCTTAGTCCAGCAACCTGCTAGCCTAGGGAACTTCCTTAGGCCACCTGGTTTTTGGAAAATAAGGTAGCCCTCTGCTTCCTTAGGCTGCCCACAAGCACAGATTTGTGCAAATTCATGTTGTTCCATGTATTTTTCGAGTTTTCTTCATTTTATACTATAAATACCCTATTATAAACCCTAAATAATCATCCTTGGTTGGCTAAAACTAGGAGTTCCCTTAAGGAGTTAAAAAAAAAAAAACACCAAGAAAGAGAAGATCTTAGAGAAGCATGGAAAAGAAGAAGAGGTCGTTCAAGGAAATCTAAGGGTGAAGAAGATCAAGAACTTGTCTATGAGTAATGTTCCCTCTTTTTCATTGTATTATATTTTAACAATACTAATGTGTATATAATTTTACTTAAATTTGAGGGATAAACCCTAATCCATATTCTTGTGTTGCGTTATTATTATGATTTATTGAATTCCAATCACTTGTATTTGATTACTTGGGTATTATTGTGTTTGATTGATTTATTCAATTGGTTGGTTCACTCTTAATGAATTCGAGAGATGGGGTTAGGAGTTGAATACCAAATTTATTAGTCCAATATTTGTTTTCCTTCGATTAACTCAAGAGAGAGGTTGAAAGATTAGAACTTGGTAGTCAATTGGTTTTCAATATTGTCTAGAGATAAGGATATTGGAGCTTCTAGGTACTTTTAGGTAATGGGTGAGTGTAATGCTTTCTTGGGTTAGATTAATTTGGTAGAGATACAAATTAATTTAGCATTAGGAAAGAAATCTCATAACTTGAGAGAGTGTGGGGTTTATTATTAAAAACTCATACTGGTGCTCGAATTGAGATTTAAAAACTTTGTGTTAAACTCTTTGCTTGACATGTTTTTGCAGAGATTTCTTCTTTTACATGGCCTTTCATATATTCTTACTTCTTGATGATCCATGTGACATTTCTTGTATGGGTCTGAAGTACTCTTTATTGTAATAGTTTAGTTTAGTTAGTTTTATTTACTTTATCTCATTATTCATCTTGGCTAGACAATGAGATTACAACAAAATAATAGTAATTGCTAAGTTTCCATGTATTTGATACTTGCTATTCCTTATACTATACTATGGGTAAACTTTCCGAATTATACGGTTTTGGTGTTTGGTATTTTAATTTAAATCTTGATTTCTGTGGATTGTTTTACTATTTATAACACACACAAAAACACGCATCAAGTTTTTTGCGCCGCTGCAAGGGATTGGCAAAAATTGAAACCTTTCAGTCTTGTTGATTTAGCTATGTATATATTTGTAAATGTTACTAAATTTTTTTTATGTAAACATTTATTTCTATATTTGTGCATAATACAAACCATTACTTGAGCATAAGCTTTTTTCCCCCTTTTATACCTTGTTTGTATTTGATTCAATTCTTTATTTTTAGTTTTTTATATAAATAAATTATATTAGGTTCCAATGTGATGTATCATTATGTTTTTTTTAATTATTTTTTATATTGTTGTTTGTTGCTATCTTGGGAAATTGTATATATAGTAGATTCTTGGGATTTATGGTTTGCTCATATATATGGCTTTGTTACGGATTATATTTGTTGTTGTTAGGGAAAGTTGTATGTTGTTATTGTGTTGGTATTTATTAGGTGAGAATGTTGTTGTAGTTGGCTATTATTATTGTTGTTGAGGAGATCTTGTTCTATAATAGTTATTGCGGTTGATTATTATATAATAGGATTTGGTTCATTGTTGTTGTAATTGAAGGATCAAAACAGAAAACATCAAAGAAAACATAGCGGAAAATTTTTCAGTTTTCTGATCCACATCTAGGAGGGAGTACTTACTTTTCATTATTGGTCACAGATTAACCAACAAGGTATTAGGTTGCACTGGATCTTGCGTTGAAAGGGAAGAAGGATGTGCCTGTGGTTCGACCGGTATTCCCACCAATCTTCTACTCCTTCACATCAAAAGTTTCCAAGCTTCTTCTCTTTGTCTTTCGGAGTATAACTCTACCTTGATCTTGGGTTAACTTGGTGAAAGCTCCTTTGGATAACGGAGAGACTCTCTAGGAAAGAAGGAAGAGAAACAAGACGAAGGTGTTAATGTTATGATCTAGAGGCAATCACTTGTACGTTGTATATGACACATTTTATTTTAATAAAAGGCATCATTTATCTTACAATTTCTTTTGTTTACTTTTATGTAATATAACTGTTAGATAAAGTCCCTAGTACAACACTGTGTGAAGGAGATCATGATATGAGATTCCTACTACACTGTATTGACGGGCAGAAAACAGAGAAGCATGCTTCAACGGGAAAAAAACAGAAAAAAAAATCGCAAGCCTTAAAGGCCGCACGGAAGCGTTAAGATCATACCGTTACGCACTTTAAACCTACTAGGTTGAGTAGGAGTGGATTGAATGACAGGAATTGCTTCGCCTTGCCCACTTGAAGAAGCTTTCGGTTGAAAACCCGCTAACCTCATACTTTGCCTTGTTTGCATAAACGCCAAGCCTTTCAGCTCTCAGAATATGCCACTGCCCAACCTCTAGTCGGTGAACATAACAGTGAAGAAGAACGGTCTCAAATCTTCTTGGTTCTCTTGCTATTGGTTAGCAAAGCTCCAAGGAGAACAATAGAGGAGAAGGAGACATTAGAGTGAGAAAGAGAGAGAGAGGCGTGAGTCTCTATTGTTGTTAGGGAGATTAGGGATTTTCTTTCACCAGAGACTTGTTTATTGGTCAGCCAAAACTAGGTCTCTAATTCTTTGATAAACATATCCCCGGGATGTCATATTTCAAACACCCGGATGTTATCCTGAGAATAAGTTTAGCTTAACCCTAAACTCATCTGAACCGTATCTGGAAAAAAATCCTACGATCCAAGTTATTGGCCTGAAATAATATTTATTATTTTTCTTGGACCCAAAAGGCCCAAAATAATAAACACGAATTATTTATTTCCTGGGCTTATATAAATAACCCAAAAAATAATTAATGAGCCCAAATGAACAAAAATAATTAATCTTTAATTATTTATTTCTTGGGCTTATATAAATAATCTAATAAATAATTAAACATTAATTATTTCCCCTAGTTTAAGCCCAGGTTAATTTCTTAATTATTCATACTGGACCTAGGCCCTGAATAATTAATTAACCAATTAAACCAGATAATTAATTTCTCTCAACTCCTATTTTTTATTTTATTTATTTATTTTATTCTAGTCTAATAATAAATTAGACATCCTAAATAAAATAAAATAAAATCCTCTTGAACTGAGACCAATTCCTCAACCCAAAATTAATTGGGACTTACGGGCTATTCCGAGAACCAAAAAGATACATCGCCTTAGCTGCTAAAATGACCAAAATACCCCTGCTATATAAATAGTTGTATTTTGCATTTTAAAATATTTTCTAATATCACCATAAGGAAATATTCATCCCAAGGACAATGCTGCATTAGCAAAGTCTTCGACCTACAGGTGAAATGACTAAAATACCCCTCTACACATCGCCGTACATTTAGAGAGAAAAAAATATTCTAACACCCCTCTAAATGACATCTACCATCCTTAGGCTTCTAGTCCAATGATTCACGACTTCCTGGAGTGTTTCCGCTTTCCAAGGGAGCTACCCTAAAGCAAACATCCGAGTCATGTTTCCTAGGGCCCTGGACATTTTAGACCATTCGGATAACCACAAGGGGCGATATAGTGCAGAAACTATCTTGTACAAGTCTGTCTTAACTAACTAGTTACTGTAGGATTTCTATCATGCATAATTAGATTAAGCGCAGCGAAAAACAACAAGAAATCCAAGCCATGGATCACGGGTTTGCAATAGAAACGGGAAAAAGGAGAAGATTGCGTTTATTACCTCGTGAAGCCGGAATTCAAAAATTTCAGAAACAAGAACACAGGCGTGATCCGGATTATCCAAAACCGTTCACTGCAGCTCAACTGAAGTCCAAGAAAGAACTCCCTCTAATGATAATCCACACAAGGTTGAATGCTCACAATCTCACAATTCTATGCTAGTAGAATTCGGGAGGCTAGGGTTTTGATCAAGAAGAGAGACGGCTAGGGTTTGATAAAGAGAGAGGCAGAGAAACGGTTTCTCTGTTATTGCGTGAATGGTCTGTCCCTCACCCTAAGGAAACCGTTTCCTTATATTTATAGATTTATAATTACCATAAATTACAACTTAGTCCTTCAACGTCCAATTGTCAACAAATTGGTCCTTAAAGTTTACTTAATTATAATTAGGTCCCATGAATTATAACAAACTTATAATTCACGTATACATATATTCCCTTCTCTTAATTAACCCCACAATATTATTAAATAATATATTTGAGCATTCAAACCTTCATTGTGTGTGACCCATTAGGTTTCCTAGTCTTATTGGTAGCATAATATGAATTAATTCTAACAATATTAGAATTAATAATCCTTAATAAAATAAAGGATTAAATTTATTAATTCTCTAATTAATAAATTCATATTTATCATATCAAGAGCGACATCTAGCAATGACTCTTGACCACCCAAAAGTCCAGAAAGTCAAGGGGCTTGACATGAACCTTTCAATAGGAAATTATCAGTGCAATAAACTCCTTTCAACATACAATATCTCATTCGGTCTAAAGCATGGCATTAGTGCCAACTCCCTCCAGAATATTATTAATTCTGGCCCGAATATTTTAGTACTTGTTCAAGAAATCCATTACTCGATATGTGTATCAATTGGAACCATTTCCATCACATAGTCACCTTGGCCGAGGACTTCATGAGTAATGATTTCTACAAGTGGCCTTGAGATATACTCTCCTACTATTAGGAGTGGTGAATCCTTTATTGATCCTCTCAACTACTTTCGTTTACTTTACGTTGTACCCAATATCCATCCCATAGGCGGTCCTAGATAAGACTCCAAAGGTTAGAATCAAAGTGCAACGCTCAATAAACAAAGTACCTTGGAGATCTCAAGTCTAAGGATACTTGCACACTTACTATAATGAGATTCTATCACTGGCACTAAATAGTTATCCAAGTGATTATCTCGTAGCTAGGTCATCCAATGAACTTAATTTCAAAACAAGCATCCACACGTTAATCCTGAGTATCCCAATACCCACGGATATGAGAACCACCGCTTGATCCAATCAAGAGATATAACATGTGCCAGTCTTGGCGTATTAATAATGTCCGATCTTATTAATACTATGACTGGGGATTATTTAAGTGCAAACACTGCATAGTATAGTAGGAATCTCATATCATGATCTCTATCATGATTTCCTCAACACTGTGTTGTACTAGGGACTTTATCTAACGGTTTGTACACATATGTAGATATAACAATCAAACTGAAAGATAAAGAATGCCTATTATTAATTTAATATGCAATATACATGGTACAAGTGATTGCCTCTAGGGCACAACACTAACAGTTACATATATCCAATACACAAGTATATTGGTTGTACTATAGAACCTCAACTATAGGATATCAAAGCATATGCTTCCAGCTTCGTCAGACCACCAACTCATACTCGAGTCGTAGAGTACTAGTCCATGCTGTAGCGGTAGTAGTCTAGGTTTCTATCATATAGTACTTTTAAAAACCACTACTACAGGTCTTGTCCTATGCATTCGAAATACGCTTATGTCATGAAGTAAATGGACTACTCACTGACTAAAGGTATGCCATTCCCCATTTGGAATTCATAACATAATAACCTAAATATGATGAGATTCCCGGTCTCATCAATAGGTTAAGAACAAATGTTTATGTATTAAAAAACTCGTGATCCATACCTTACTGTGAAAGACCGCCATTCACATGGATCACTTATTTAAACACAATGGGTCTGTTCCAAACGCAAATTGTGCACAAACAAAAAGTAAATTTACCAACAATTTCTGAAAATAAATTCTTTTATTAAAATATTCGATTTTACATCAAAAACCTACTCTAAGAGGGCATACAATCCAACAATCTCCCACTTGCATTCTAAGACTAGGTAAGTCCATAGGTGCCTACCCCTATGGCGTCTAAGTGTCTCTTGAAGACTCTCTCAGCCAAAGGCTTAGTGAATGGATCTGCTAGATTGTTTTTTGAGGCAATATGTTCCACCACGACTTCCCGTCTCTGGATGAAATCAGGTGGTACTTCCTCTCGATGTGTTTCCCCTTCTTGTGGTTCCGAGGTTCCTTAGATTGCGATACTGCTCCAATGTTGTCGCAATACATTCAATAAACCTGTCCATATGTGGTACGACTCCAAGCTCTGAAAGGAACTTCCGGAGCCAAACTGCTTCCTTGGACGCCTCTGAAGCTGCCACATACTCAACTTCCATAGTTGAGTCAGCAATACAAGACTGCTTGATACTCCTCCATGAAATTGCTCCTCCAAACAATGTGAAGACATATCCACTAGTGGATTTTCTCTCATCTTTATCTGCCTGTAAGTCTAAGTCTGTGTATCCTGTAGGAACCAAATCATCAGCCCTATAAACCAGCATATAATCTCTCGTTCCCTTGAGGTACTTGAGAATATACTTTACAGCTTGCCAATGAACCTCCCCCGGGTTTGACTGATATCTGCTAACTAAGCCCACGGCAAAGTAGATATCTGGCCTAGTACACAGCATGGCGTACATGAGACTTCCCACAGCCAAAACGTATAGAATCCTACTCATTCTGTCATTTGCTTCTTGAGACTTAGGACAGTCCTTTGAAGAAAATGACAACTCATGTCTGTAAGGGATTAGAGCTCCCTTGCATGAGTACATGTTGTACTTGGTCAGCATCTTGTCAATGTATTTTGCTTGGGATAACCCTAACATTCTCTGCTTCCTATTTCTAAGAAGCCTAATCCCAAGAATGTAGCTAGTTTCTTCCAAGTCCTTCATACTGAATTGACTAGACAGCTAAACCTTTGTAGATGACAATGTCCCTACATCATTTCCAATGAGTAGAATGTCATCCACATACAAGACAAGAAAAACCACATTAATGCCTTCAAGTTTCCTGTACACACATAGTTCATCTTCGTTTTGAATAAAACCATAAGATTTTACAGTCTCATCAAAACGAATGTTCCATGCTCTCAATGCCTGCTTAAGTCCATAAATGGACTTCTTAAGCTTGCAAACCATATGTTCCTGGCCTTCAGCAATGAAGCCTTCTGGTTGGGACATATAGATGTCTTCGCTAAGATGGCCATTTAAGAATGTCGTCTTGACATCCATTTGCCATATCTCGTAGTCATAGTGACATGCAATGGCAAGGAGGATGCGAATGAATTTAAGCATGGCTACTGGGGAAAAGATTTCATCATAGTCGATTCCCTCTTTCTAAGTATACCATTTCACCACAAGCCTAGCTTTGAAAGTTTCTACCTTCCCATCCACTCCCCTCTTTCTCTTGTACACCCACTTGCACGCAATGGGTGTTATCCCTTCAAGTGAAGCTACAAGATCCCAAACCTGATTGAGAAACATAGACTCAATCTCGGCTTTCATTACTTCATGCCATAGATTTGCATCAGCATCAGCAATAGCCACCTCGTATCTAGTGGGGTCTTGTTCCTGATGGTTGGAGACCAGCTCAAAGGCTTCTCCAGTCCATCTATCCAGAACCCTAGACACTCTCTCACAATGACGAGGCTCTATTTGCACAGGCTCTTGAGGCAGTGCCTCTTCTTGTTCCATAATCGGGTCAGAAGAAGTTGATTCCGTAGATAACTTTTCCTCAAGATCCAACCTCGTTGAACCTTTAGTGGAAGTACTTTGATCATCTTCCAAGTATCTAGCATTGGTATTGACTAGTACCTTCTGCTCCTTAGGATGATAAAAGTAACCTCCTTTTGTCCCTTTTGGATAGCCAACAAAATAGCATAATTCTGATCTTGGTTTCAACTTATCTCCCTTGACTAGTACATAAGCTGGACAACCCCAAATCCTGAGATGATTCAGACTTGGCTTACGCCCAGTCCACATCTCATGGGGAGTTTTAGATACTGACTTGGAAGGCACTAAGTTTAGAATATATGCTGCTATCTCCAGGGCATATCCCCAAAAGGACACTGGAAGAATAGCATGAGACATCATGCTTCGGACCATTTCCATAAATGTCCTGTTCCTTCTCTTAGCTACTCCATTCTACTGGGGTGTTCTCGGTGCAGAGAGCTGGGATACAATCCCATGATGTACCATGTAGTCCTTGAATTCACCTAGGAGGTACTCTCCACTACAATCCGATCGTAATGTTTTGATTAATTTACCTGTCCGATGCTCCACTTTAGCTTTAAACTCCTTGAACATGTCAAAAGAGTCAGACTTGCATCTCATCAGGTAAATATAATCATACCTTGTACAATCATCTGTGAAAGTGATGAAGTACTCAAAACCTCCTCTAGCTGGTGTAGACAATAGACCACACACATCAGTATGAACAAGACTCAATACCTCATTGGCTTTATCTGCCTTCAGTGTAAATGACCTTTTGGTCATCTTTCCCATCAGACAGGATTCACACCGAGGCCAACTTTCCAATATCAATGAGCCCAAAGGCCCATCATGGATTAGTCTCTGAATCCTGGTTGAGTTAATATGACCCAACCTTAGATGCCAAAGGTATGAATAATTGATATTAGTCTTTCTCTTCTTAGTTAAAGGTTCAGATTGAGCGTTATTTGATTGGTTGTTAATAGGGTTTAAAAAGAACAGATTTCCATACATGTGCCCAGTACATAAAATTTCTCCATCTTTATTAATAGAAATACTAGAATGGAAAGATACATAATATCCTTGATTTATAAGTTTTGCAACTGAAATCAAATTTTGACGAGATCCAGGTACATATAAAATATCTTTTAAAACCACTATTTTATTACAATAAAAAATAAGATCCAACTCTCCTACTACAAGGTCCCAGACTTGTGCTCCATTACCCACTCGTAGCCCATGTTCGCCCTTCTTGAGTCTTCTAATCTTTCTAAACCCCTGCAAGGAGTTACAGATATGATCAGTGGCTCCTGAATCAACAATCCAAGTGGAAGTTGATCCTACCATTGATATAGACTCTAGATAGAAAATATTACCTGTGGGGTTTTTCTTGGCTTGAAGATCTGGACACTCCTTTTTCCAGTGTCCTTTCCTCCCACATTTAAAGAACTTGCCCTTTCGTTTGTCCTTGGGCTAGGCTGCTGCATTCCCTTCTTCCTCTTGAACTTTCTGGGTTTAGGCCCAGTTCTTGAAGAAGAAGCCTTAGCAATCATGGCATTTGATTGTGGCTTCATAACATTCTCTGCCATCTGGAGCTCCTTCATCAGTTCAGTCAAACTCATGTTCAATTTGTTCATGTTATAGTTCAACTTGAACTGAGTGAAGGAACCCGGTAGAGATTCGAGAACTATGTCCACATGGCTCTCGGGGTTAATGACAGCCCCTAAGATTTATGCCTCCTCGAAAGCAGCAATAATCTTGCGCATATGCTCTTGAACTAATGCTCCATCAGCCATCTTAGTGTTTATAATAGTTCGAAGAGCCTCCTGCCTTGCAAGCCGGCTCTTGTCCACGAACATAGTAGCTAATGATTGACTGATGTCATATGCAGAAGCCATGTACTCGTGTTTTGACTAGAGTACATTAAACATGGAGGCTAACATATAGCAAGGTGCTATTTCGTCAGCCTTCTTCCACGCCTTCTCAGCCTCTCGCTCTTCGGCGGTGGAACCTTCCCTGATAACAGGGCAGGTCTCATAAAGGACATACTTATACTCTTCGGCTGTGAGTATTATGTCCAGGTTCCTCTTCCAGTCCACATAGTTTGGACCCGTTAACTTATTCTCCCTGAGAATAATGGCCAATGGACTAAAAAGAACCTCCCACCATTTCTAAAAATCGAAAAATAAAAGAAAGAATTTAGTTTGTGAAAACAAAATAAAATTTGTGCACTGAATATAATTTGGCTCCTAGGAAAACTGACATAGCTTCTTAGGAAGATTAACAGTTCCCTAAGCTAAGTGTATTAACCACTATAAATTAATTTCCTTTCCAGGTAATGATCTAGAGGATAACTCCATCGTGGGATAGCCGTTTCCTCTCATTTCCTATGGACATACCTCGCACTATAACCTCCAACGTGGGCTGGCCGATCATAGTATGTGCCCCAGGTTGTTAATTACATCCTTCCACTAGATCTAGATCCTTGTGGTATCCCCATCCTATATGGGTTCACTCCCAGGATGACACGAGGGGACCCACGATCTCTAATGGGGACCGTGATGGAAGCTGTGGGGCCGTTGGAACCCCTCTCCCATTTAGTCTTTTAAAATAAAGGTTTTCTAGAAAAATATCCTTTTGAAATTTCCATTAAATTTTTCCTTGACTCAAAAAATAAAATATCTAAATCCACTAAAATCTCTATGTCAAGGCTTATATCCTTTGAGAGATTTCTCCATGGACTAATTTTATTTAAGTTAAAACTTAATGATTTCAAAAATTTTCCAATTAAAACTTTCTAGAGACTTTAGTCTCAAGTTTATTTGACAAAATAATTTTTTCTAGTGCAAAATAAAACAAAATGGCTCTCCATTTTAATTTACAAAAATATCTAAATCCAATATATTTTCTATGTCAATGATTAAATCCTTTGAGAAAATATTCAATGATTAATTTTTGTATAAATTAAAATAACCATTTAATTTTTGAAGAAAAATGTTTTTCTTGTAAAAAAATGTTCCCAAAGATTTTGGTTTTTGAGAAAAGGCGCACATAGGTACACCAAAAAAAAAAAAAAAGCATGCTAGAAAACAGTAAACGTTTTCATGCTTTTCTATTTTTAAACCTAAGTGTCCAAATAATAGAATTAAACACTTTAATTAATTAATTAATGATCCTGTTTAATCCTAAAATCCCTTACTAATATTTTTCATGCAAATATATTCCAAGAATATAAAATATTACAAAAATATTAACTTTGCCTGGTATGGGACCCAAAACGAAAAAGAAAAAAAATTAAAAAATTGCAAAAAAATAGCTGGCAGTCTACGTGCACCCGCCGCACCAGATCGGCACCTTTTGTTCTTCGGTCCAACGCACCCCCCGGTACACCAGCCGCACCAGATCAGACATAGCAGTAACCCATGGAGTGCTCTACCCGCCCGCGACCCGCTCTATCGGCTCTCAGCTGTTGACCCGTGTGTCGACCCAAATACCCGCTGACGACCTGCACGCTAATTGCGAAATTTGCAATTGCAAATTTGCAAGCAATCGGCTCGTGTGCCGGCTCCATCAAGCCGATTCAGCGACACAGCTCCAGACCCATCAATAGCGTCAGCTCGGCGGCTTATGAACAGTGTTTCTTCTTCGTTTTTTCTTCTCTTCCGCGCGCAAATTGCAGAGACTTCTGTTCTTCAACTTTTGCTTATTTCTTTGGCTTCTTTGGACATTTTTACTTACAAAAACTCATCCAAAACAAAAACACAACCACCTATACCCATTTAAATTGGGTTAACACGATCAAACATCAAAGCCAAAAATTTTTACAGAGAGTCCTATGCTTCAATGATGAAGCTCACAGTCATCCAATCCCATACCAAAACAGCGAAGGATCACATGTATAATCACCAAAAAATCATCTTTTCCACTTTTATTAACTATCATGCTCCCTAAGTTGATCAAAGAACCATTGCCTCTGACACTTCATTGACGGGCAGAAAACAGAGGAGCATGCTTCAACGGGAAAAAAACAGAGACAAAAAAAAAACTACAAGCCTTAAAGGCCACACGGAAGCGTTAAGATCATACCTTTGTGCACTTTAAACCTACTAGGTTGAGTAGCAGTGGATTGAACGACAGGAATTGCTTCACCTTGCCCACTTGAAGAAGCTTTCGGTTGAAAACCCGTTAACCTCCGACTTCGCCTTGTTTGCATGAACGCCAAGCCTTTCAACTCTCAGAATATGCCACTGCCCAACCTCTAGTCAGTGAACACAAGACTCCTTGGTTCTCTTGCTATTGGTTAGCAAAGCTCCAAGGAGAACAACAGAGGAGAAGGAGACGTTAGAGTGAGAGAAAGAGAGGCGTGAGTCTCTATTGTTGTTAGGGAGATTAGGGATTTTCTTTCACCAGAGACTTGTTTATTGGTCAGCCAAAACTAGGTCTCTAATTCTCTGATAAACATATCCCCGGGAAGTCATATTTCAAACACCCGGATGTTTTCCTGAGAATAAGTTTGGCTTAACCCTAAACTCATCTGAACCGTATCTGGAAAAAACCATAGGTCCAAGCTTCTGGGCCGAAATAATATTTATTATTTTTCTTGGACCCAAAAGGCCCAAAATAATAAACACGAATTATTTATTTTCTGAGCTTATACAAATAACCCAATAAATAATTAATGAGCCTAAATGAACCAAAATAATTAATCTTTAATTATTAATTTCTTGGGCTTATATAAATAACCCAATAAATAATTAAACATTAATTATTTCCCCTAGTTTAAGCCTAGGTTAATTTTCTAATTTTTCATACTAGACCTAGGCCCTGAATAATTAATTAACCAGTTAAACCAGATAATTAATTTCTCTCAACTCCTATTTTTTATTTTATTTTATTTATTTATTTTATTCTAGTCTAATAATAAATTAGACATCCTGAATAAAATAAAATAAAATAAAATCCTCTTGAACTAAGACCAATTCCTCAACCCAAAATTAATTAGGACTTACAGGCTATTCCGAGGACAAAAAAAAACACATTGCCTTGGCTGCTAAAATGACCAAAATACCCCTGCTATATAAATAGCTGTATTTTTCATTTTAAATGTTTCCTAATATCACCATAAGGAATTATTGACCCCAAAGACAATGCTGCATTAGCAAAATCTCCGACCTACAGGTGAAATGACTAAAATACCCCTCTACACATTGCTGTACATTTAGAGAGGAAGAAATGTACTAACACCCCTCTATATGACATCTACTATCCTTAGGCTTCTAGTCCAATAATCCACGACTTCCTGGAGTGTTTCCGCTTTCCAAGGGAGTTACCCTAAAGCAAACATTCGAGCCATGTTTCCTAGGGCCTTGGACATTTTAGACCATTCGGACGACCACAAGGGGCGATATAGTGCAGAAACTATCTTGTACAAGTCTGTCTTAACTAACTAGTTACATATACCCAATACACAAGTATATTGGTTCTACTATAGAATCTCAACTATAGGATATCAAAGCATATGCTTCCAACTTCGTCAGACCACCAACTCATACTCAAGTCGTAAAGTACTAGTCCACGCTGTAGTGCTAGTAGTCTAGGTTTCTATCATATAGTACTTTTAGAAACCACTACTACTGGTCCTGTTCTATGCATTCGAAATACGCTTATGTCATGAAGTGAGTGGACTATTCGTAACATAATAACCTAAACATGATGAGATTCCTAGTCTCATCAACAGGTTAAGAACAAATGTTTATGCGTTAAATAACCCATGATCCATACCTTACTGTGAAAGACCATCATTCACATGGATCACTTATTTAAAAATAATGGGTCTGTTCCAAACGCAAATTGTGCACAAACAAAAAGTAAATTCACAAACAACTTCTGAAAATAAATTATTTTATTAAAATATTTGATTTTACATCAGAAATCTAGTCTAAGAGGGCATACAATCCAACATATAAAGTGTTAGTACTTAAATAGTCCCTAGTCATAGTATTAATGAGACAGGACATCATTAATGCGTTAAGACTACCATGTATTAGACTTCCTGGTTTTATTAGGTAGTGGTTCTCATATCCGTGAGTATTGAGATACTCAAAGTTGACACATGGATGCTTGTTAATGTAACAAGTATATTAGATGACCTAGCTATGAGATAATCATATGGATATCTATTTAGTGCCAGTGATATAATCTCAATATACCAAACGTGCAAGTATCCTTAGACTTGAGATCTTCAAGGTACTTTGTTTGCAGAGCATTGTGCTTTGATTCCAATCTCTAGAGCCAAATTGAGGGCCGCCTATGCGATGGATTTTGGGTACATTGTCAAGTAAACAAAAGTAGTTAAGAGGGTCAATAAAGGATTCACCACTCCTAATAGTAGGAGCGAATATCTTATGGCCATTTGTAGAAATTACTACATAAGAAGTCCTTGGCCATGGTGACTGTGTATTGGAAACAGTTCCAATTGATATATATCTAGAGTAGTGGGTTTCTGGTATAAGTACTATTATATTCGAGCCAAAATTAATATATATTCTAGATAGGGAGTTGGCACTAATTCCGTACTCCAAACCGAATGAGATATTGTAGGGTGAAAGGAGTTAATTGCACTGTAATTTGTTATTGAAGGGTTCATATCAAGCCACTTGACTTCCTGGACTCTTGGGTAGTCATGATGTGTCAGTAGATACCGCTCATGATCTAAGAATATGGGTTTATTAATTAATGAATTAATAAACCAATCCCGATTAGAATTGATATGATTAATTCTAATTAATTATGGATTATTAATCTCAAAGACGTTTGGATTAATTCATGTTCGCTACCAATTGACTGGAAAACCTAATAGGTCACACACAATAGAGGATTATATACTCAAGATGTTATTTGATAACATAGTGGGGTTAATTGAAGGAAAGAGAAGTTGTTGTGGAAAGGGTTGATGATCTCACAATTCTAAAACAAAGTGGGGTTAATTGTGAGAACTTGATGTTTCTAATTAGAATTAGGGAATTCTAATTGTTTTAGAATTCTCTGTTTTTGGAAAGGGTTTTTCGTGATATGTGTGAGACACACATGAAACCCTAGCTTGAGAGGAATTAATGCCAAAAACAACATCTCCAAACCTTCTCTTCTCTCTCTTTCGTAGTTCTTAAGCAACCAAGAAAAATCCTAGCCGCCATTTTGGTTTATGCTAGCACATAAATATCTTGGTGCTCGAGTGTGATCCTTCGTATGGATTTCTTTTAGAGATAATCACACACTGTGATTATAGTGATTGGATATTCAACTCTCGTGGTGTTTGATCAAAAGGATTGCTGGATCATGCCTCGACTTGAAGAAGGAAAATTTTATTTTTTAGACGCTCAAAGAAAGGTAAAGTTGTTACCTTTGTTCTCTTTTTGTCTTGTTTTCCACACATATGCAGATCCTGGGTTGGTATCTCGTTCTTATTTTTTCGCTCTACCATATATGATATGCGTGAGATACCCAACAGAATGGTGGTTGCACACAAGAGAGAGCTTGGTCAAAACCCTACCTCTCTACCCTATAAATTTCGGCCACCCTAAGGCTTAATGAAACCCTAGTGGGCCGAACACACTATGCCCTAATGGGCTTGGTGTTGGGCTCATAAACCAGTCAAAGATTGGTCCAATCTTCTTTATTAATTAATTATCTTTTCTGTGCTTCATTAAATATCCAAGACAAATTAATTAATTCTAATCGAACTCTTAATATATGTCAACATATATCAACCTAATTGATTAATTTATTCCAGCCCAATTCTCTTAACTAATTAATAATCTTTTCCGGGCCTTATAAAAAACTCAAGACTGATTAATTAATTCTAATTGGACTCTTAGAATAAATTTTATTTTTCTTCCAGATAATTATCCATTTAGCCTAGATTGTGTCGAAATAACACCAAGGTAACTCGAGCTACTCTGTGGACCAAGAGACATATTATTCATAGCTACTAAAATGACCAAAATGCCTTTAAAATTAAATAGCTGCATTTTACGATTTTAAATATTCACATTTATCACCACATAGAAATATTGATTCCAAGAATAATATTGCTAAAGTAATATCTCCGACCTACATGAGAAATGACAGAAATACCCCTCTATGTAACACCCATCAATGAGAAATGATAAATGTACTAACAACCATCTCAAAGAAATCTACCATCCTTAGATCTCTAGTCTGATAATCCATAACCCACTCAAATGTACTTGCTTATCATTGGAAGTTACCCAAAAGCACACATTTTAGAGTCACGTTCCCAAAGCCCTGGATTATTACATTTTCCTGGACAATCACAAGGGGGTGATTTAATCTTCACAGAGTGAAGTGAGTCTGCCTTAACTAACTAGAGTAATACACTCAACATGTAAGGTTATTGATCTCACAAAAGAAATCTCACCCAACATACATCAAAGTACAAGACCCTAATTTTGCCAGGCCACCAACTTATACTCAAGTATAAAGGTATCCATCCACGTTGTAGCAATAATAATATGGTCTCTGTAACATCCTACTACCTAGGTCTAACAGGGTCGGGGATGTCGCCCCGTCCAATGGACAAGGGGTCTTTATAACTAGGTCACATATAATAAAATAAAATAAATACTTTAAAATTAAACTTATTACAACCCAAAAGATAAATATAGGAACAAATCCAAAATAAATTGTTTGCTACATTCTCTCAAAACATCACATAAAGAAAATAACACGAAGTCTTCAAAGCATAGGCAACAAGTCTTGCTAATGACCTCCACAGCTGGATCAACCTGAAAACATGGCATAAAATGTGATGAGATAAGAATCTCAGTAAGCCCGTGTATGCTTTGAGGGTTTCAGGTAAAACCACTCATGTATGCAAGTTGTAAAAGTTTCACAAGAGCAAAAGCTGGCAAGCATTAAATAAGTGTTGAAAATAAAGAGTGGTGTTTTGCTTCTCAAACCATATAGGTGCACAATAAATACAACCACTCAAATGGGTAGCCATGGGTTACCACACGTTGGGCCCCATGACTAAATAACGGTCAGAATGCCACACGTTGTGCAAGCTGACAAAAAGTAGGTGTACGATCCACCGGGTGAGATACTCCTCCATCTCTACACCCAAACTTACCGGTTGTCCACTCTGAAAACACACAGTCTACATGACTGAAACTTGCTTGCTCGGACCGGCATGACCTACCGAATTAGCATCCTATCCGGGAAGGACTCACCCCTCAGAGGTGGCCACCTATTGAGAGACTTACCTTAACCCTTCAAAGACTTGTCCTGGTAGTCTACCCTTATTGAGTACTCAACGTTGATTGTCCCACTTGGGAGAAAATTGATCACACATTATTTTATTTGGAAATAGCAATTAAGGGTTTCTAAAATTCTTGTCAAAGTTGGGTTTTAGAAAGAATTTAGCAGTTTGTGTAAAACTGCTTGTTTGATTTTCAAATGATTTAGTTGACTGGAATAAAAAGGAAAAACAGTCCTTAATTGCCTTTACATAAGGAATGTCCATACACATCACATTTAGCTTGCCACAGTAGGTTTTGATCTTCAAATAATTCCATGCAGGAACTTACCTGATTATTTGCTTGCTCAAATTCAAAAGTCTTCCAAGGCTGACCTAACCCCGCCTGGGGTAAACACAAGACATAAGGTTATACTCAAACTATATTCACTTACACAAATATTCCTAGTTCAACTTATTACAATCATGCCCCTAATGTCCTAATCTTTAAGGCTAGATGATAAAGGATTTTATAAAATAAGTCTAGCTTGATAAGGTAAAATAACTAGGGGTTGTAAAAATAATTGCTGATAAGTTATAGGCTCAAATAATAAATCTTAAGTGTTATTATTGATAAATAAACTAAGGTTTGAATTTTGAATAATATTAATAAATGGTAATTTAAGAATAGCTTTTTTGTAAATAAATAATAAATTACAATTAATTTTTAATTAATTTTTAATAGATAATGAATAATTAGTAATAAATAAAATTAATAATAAATGAATTAAATTAAATTTTTTAATTAATAAATAACAAATAGATTTTAATATAAATAATATTTAGGATTATAGGTAAAAGTTTGAACTAAAGTCTACAAGGTCAATAATTAATTCTAATATTTGATTTATTATTATTTATATAAAAGATTTTATTTATTTGATAATTAAAATATTAATATTGTAATTAAAAATCCAATCCAAATCTTCATAGAGTTTCGAATTTTATAGAGAAAAATATAGTAGTAATTCTAATTAAAGTAATAAAATTTGTTAATAAAAATAACCTAGACTTAACAAGAAAATAATCTTTCACCATGATTTTCCTGCTGCTAGAAAAGATTCATAAACACATTCTCCAACATCAAATAATAAACCATTCATGAACATATGCTTGAACTATCACCTACTATCACAAGGCTAATTTCTTTCTAGGCATAATCATCATTAATGGCTTCAATGGAAAATAGAAATATAAGAGCCTAATCACCTTTGGTGTCATAATATCTAACGAGCTTCAAACATCCACAAAATTCATTAATCACGAAGAACATACATTGATTCAAAAGGAAAATACATACAACTTAGCCATATACATCAATCCTCATGTCTTAACTCCATCCCCTTCCTTCACATACATATCCCCAATCTCCTATTCATATCCATTCTTCCTATCAACATCTAAGAGATATGAATTCAGAATTTTAAAAGAAGGTTTTAAGAATAATTACTTGATTGTTGATTACTATGGTAAAGTCTAAAGAAGGTCCACGCGCGATGGAGAGCCTTGAGCGATCCAACGGAAAAACAGCCATGGTTGATGGTTGATCAACCATTTCGGTAGAAAGAGAGAGAGAGAGAGCATTAGAAAGGTATATTGAGAATTGAATGGAAGAGGATGAACAAGAAGATTATTCTTGATTTACCTTGTTGATGTTCTTGAGACCTTCAAGAAAAAGCTGATTTTGATCGAATTGAAAATTCTTGTTTGCGTGTTTTTATGTTATAAATACCATAAATGAAGTGTAGGGGTCAATTAGAAGTGATCTGGAGTATGTGAGAGTGATTGGAGGTATTTAGAGTAGGTTTAGGCTTGAAGAAAACTAGTGTGTGTTCTTGGTGTTTTGAAGAGAATTGAGAGAAAAGGCTTCACGAAATCTGAAATGATGTTGGCCGAATGGTCTAGGATAGATGGGAGTTTCGGTCTTAGCTAGAAAGAGAGAGAATGATCAGATTTTATTTGAATTTGAAATGGAGAAAATTGTGGAGTTGTTTGAGGTAGGAGATTAGCTAATGGTGTTTGATTAAGGGAGGTTTCTTTGCTCTTCAATGGTGTCGGCTGGTTTGTTTTGCTTTACTGAAATGAATGAGGTCTGATAAGGCTTAAGGCTGGCCAAAATTCAGAGCTTAAATGGTAGAGGAATTCAGGTTTTATAGCTTAATACAAGGGGTGTTTTCATGGAGAAAAATTCTGGAAATTTTGAAGTTCAAATGTAGTTTGAATGGAGTGATCTTAGGAGATGTTTGAGGTGTGGTTATGGAGTCCAAGTGTTCAAGGTAAGTGTGGAGGTTAATGGTGTTCAGTCCATGGCTAAACAAGGTTCAATTTGCAGAGGTTTGAGGGTAGTTTCTTCGGTCTATGGCTAACGAAACAAGGCTGGAAATTTCTAGTTTCATAGTGCTCATGTTTCGAAGGTGTGCTGCAAATTTTCCTGTGCAGTTTTCTGCAATTCTTTAGCCTCTTTTGCAGAGGTTTTGAAAGATGTTCAAGGGTCCTTTAAGGTTGGTTTTTCATCCTTCTTTCTGAATAAAAATAGAGGAGTTTTGCTGGCTTGAAGGTGGATTAAAACAGCTTCATTTTCTTGGTTGAAAGTGGCGAAAATGCCCAGAATTTTTTCCTGGTTTTGTGCAGTTTGTGCAGTCCGAAAATTGCATAGAATTTTCAGCCTTCAAGCCACATGAAATGACCATTTTTCTGGCAACAAATGAGTAGGTTTACTGGCTGAATTTTTTGAAAGGCTGGTCTGCAAAAATTCTGGAAAATTTTCCAAATTTTCTTCACTAAAAATATGAACAACATGAAGGTAGGATTGAAGGTATAATCATGGTGATTTATTTCTTTTGGAAACTCATCCTAATTTCTCTCCTATTTTCGGCCAACCCCTATCCTTCAAGACTGATTTTCGAAATTCAAGGTTGAGGAATTATCACAGAATTTTTTTTTTTTTGGAATTTAAAAGAAGAGATTTAATGGATTTTAGTTTATTTAAATTATGAAGATGTTAGGACCAAGCTAGAGGTAATAAAAAGGACAAGAATTCCTCTAGAATTCTTTTTAGGACACAATGATAAGATTAGGACATTCTCTTCATGTCACCCCTAAGACAACATTCCTATTTTTATAGAATGCAAGAAAATAAAAATTCAAACTTAATTAAGATAATCATGATAAAAACTTAGATGATGGGATTTGAACTTATGACCTTAGAGATTAATTCACAAAGCTCTAACCACTCAATCACACTAACTCTTGTTCTTATTTTCTCACCCTCATATTCCTCTTATTTAATCCTCAAGCTAACTTCCTATTTTGACCTCAAGCAAAATTACCATTTTACCCTTCCTACTCAATAAGCATATCTAAGCCTTTTACCCTATAAACCACAATTCTAAAGCACATAAAATCATTCAAAAATGTATATATTCATGCAAAATAATATGATATGCATTCCGACCCCCTTACTCTAGGGTTGGCTTTAGGTGGGGTTTCACAGTCTCTATAATTATAGTACTTTAAGAGAGACCACTACTACAAGTCCAATTCTACGTATTCGTAATACGCTTATGCTAATGATGTGAGCAAACTACTCACTAATTCAAGGTAAACCATTCCTCATTGGAACTCATGGCATGGGTACTTGTCATACAAGTAAAATTGAGTTCTTAGTTGTTTGATGGAATTGGGCATTTCATCAAGATAAGACTATTACTATGAAGAATGACCTAACAAATAGAACATTACTTGTCACCCTTAGACCTTAAAATGTGTAATAGTATAAGAAACAAACCAAATTGAATGAATAAACATTTAGTGGACCTAGCACAGGGTCCATTGGACTCACCTGGTGTCAGGTCTGCTCTGTTTCTCTAAGAACTCTGTCTGGGTAGAGTGGGCCAGGCGCTACGTCCATTGGATCCACTTGACACCGGGTCTACTTGCAATATATTTACACAGAATAATAGTCTTTGAGGGCATATTTTCCAATAGTAATGATGTTGGAGTTTTGAGGATTTGATTGTTGTCTTGAGGATGAAAGCATTGTGTCAATATTTTTTGTAGTTGTTGTACTATATATTACGAGGTTGAAAATTTGATTATAGTAGTGGTGAATAAATTGACGAGTTAGATGTCTTGTATTGTAGGTATTTTGTGTTGTGGAATGTTATGGTTTGATTGGAGATTATTTTCGGTAAGTTTTTTTTTTCAAAACATTTTGTATAGTAGTTTTTGTTGTGTTGAATTTATTGGTAGATTATTTGGGTGTTTTCAAAATGCTATGTGGAGTTTGTAGTATTCATAGATTAGTGGATGTTGTGGTGGCAATCTTTTGTTGTATGTAAGGACCCGTAATATATATAATACTTCTAGTACTTTGTATACTAGTATTTTTTTTTTTTTTTTGTATATGGGTTTGGTATTGATGAGAACATATTAGCATATGTATAGATTTAATGTATTCTTGGTGAAAATATTGGGTTGTTCATTTGTTTTGTGGTTTTGTTGTATTGGTACTAGTTGTTAGTGTTTATGCCCAAGAGGTAATTACATGTATTTTGTATATTGTACATTTATGAAGCTAATGAATACAGAGGAAGCCATGCATGCAGTGAAAATAATACCTGAAAAATAAAGACACGTTACAGCAGAAGGTTAAAAACAATACCTTTGCATGTGTCCTTGGTTTGTTTGGCTAAGAAGATAAGCTCCTAACCACTGGAGTGGTTACTTGTCTTAACTCCGATTCTGGCAAAAAAATAGTGATCCTTCGGCTTCTCCTTGGCATGTACGTGAAGCATTTCATTTCTTAGAATATTCCTCCGCCTAATCTGTGTTGCTGAAACAACCTAGGCGAGGAAAGACTTTTCTTGAACCTTTGCTATTGATTAGCAAAATCAAGAAGGTTACACAAAGAAAAAGGATAAATGAGGGAGAAAGAGCAAAGAGAACAATCACTATATTTTTTTTTTCACTATCGTCTGGCTTCGGTCAAGTAGAAGAACACCCCACGACTATTCACTCCCAGATAACCCAGCCTTGGTAGCTTTGATATTTCAAATATTCAGAAGTTATCAATAGAAGAGGTTTAGCTTAGCCTTAAATCTTCTGTTCCGTGAATAATAAAAAACCATTTAGTCCAGGCTATTAGGCAAAAATAATTTATTAATTTCTTCGAACCCAATAGGTCCAAAAATAATAACCATTAATTATTTATTTTCTGGGCCTATTAAAATAACCCAATAAATAATTAATGAGCCCAAATGAACTAAAATAATTTAAAGCCTTTTATTAACTAATTTAAGCTCAAGTTAAATTTTCTAATTATTCAATCTGGGCTTAGGATCTGAATAATTAATTAATCAATTAAATTAGATAATAAATTTAATTTCTCTTATTCTTTTATTTTATTCCAATCTAAAAAATAAATTAGACTTCCTGAATAAAATTAAATCCTTTTTATTGTGGGCATTTCTCCGACCTAAAACAATTAGGACTTACGGGCTATTTCAAGGATAAAAAATACATATCGTCTTGGCTACTAAAATGACAAAAAAACTCTTGCTATATAAATAGTTGTATTTTGTATTTTAAATATTTTTTAATATCACCATAAGGAAATATTAACCATAAGGACAATGCTGCATTAGCTATGTCTTTGACCTACAGGTGAAAAGACCAAAATATCCCTCTACACATCGCCGTGCATTTATAGAGAAAAGAGTGTACTAACACCTCTCTAAAAAATATCTACCATCCTTATACTTCTAGTCCAATGATCAATAACTTCTTGGAATATTTTTTATTTCCAAGGGAGCTACCCTAAAGGCAATATCAAGTTATGTTCCCCAGGGCCCTAGATAATTCGATCATTCGGACAACCATAAGGGGCGATATAATGTAGACACTATCTTGTACACGTCTGTCTTAACTAACTAGTCACATATACCCCATATATAAGTATATTGATCCTTCTTAAGAACATCAACTATAGTATATCAAAGCATACTCTTTTAGCCTCGTCAGACGACCAACTTATATTCAAGCTATAGGGTACAAGTCCATCCTGTAGTAGTAGTAGTCTGGGTTTCTATTACATAGTACTTTTAAAAACCACTACTATAGGTCCTGTTCTATGTATTTGAAATACGCTTGTGTTATGAAATGAGTAGACTACTCATTGGCTAAAGCTAAGCCATTCCCTATTCAGAATTCATAACACAATATCCTTTCCATGATGAGATTCTCATTCTCATCATCCGGTTAAGAACATCAGTTTATGTGTTAAGTATCACATGGTCCATACCTTACTGTGAAAAGACTTTCATTCACATGAACCATTTACTTAAACACAAAGGGTCTTTTTCAATAAAATCATGCATCACAAATAAATTTTGAGAAAAATATTTTATTAATACAAGTCAAAATTACATTAGAAACCTAGTCTAAAAGAGCATACATTCCAACAATTTATTTAACAATATAAGGTATTCTTTATCTTTCAGTTTGTTTTATTTATACTTTTGTGCGAATATAACGATTAGATAAAGTCCTAAGTGCAATACTGTGTTAAGTAAATCATGATAGAGATCATGATGCGAGGTTCCTACTATATTGGATAGTGTTTGTAATTAAATTATCCATACTCATAGTATTAATGAGATAGGACATCTTAATACGTTAAGACTAGTACGCGTTATACTTCCTAATTTGATTAGGCCGTGGTTCTCAGATCTATGAGGATTGTGATAGTCAAAGTTAATACATGGATGCTTGTTACTAGAACAAGTCCATTGGATGACCTAGCTATGAGATAATCACATAGATAACTATTTAATGCCAGTTATAGAATGTCATCATAGCAATGTGCAAGTATCCTTAGACTTGAGATCTCCAAGGTACTTTGTTTGCTAAGCATTGTACTAATTCCAATCTCTGGAGACCCTACAAGACCACCTATGGAATGGATATTAGATACAACACGAAGTAAACGAAAGTAATTGAGAGGATTAATAAAGGATTTACCACTCCTAATAATAGGGGCGAATATCTCACAGCCATTTGTAGGAATCATTACTTGAGAAGTCCTTGGCCAAGGTAACTGTGTATTGGAAATATTTCCAATTGATACCACATGATGAGTAATGGATTCCGGGAACAAGTACTAAAATATTCGAGTCATAATTAATTAATATTTGGGAGGAAGTTGGCACTAATTCCATACTCTAAACTGAATGAGATATTATATAGTGAAAGGAGTTCATTGCACTAATGTTTACTAATGAAAGGTTTATGTCAACCTACTTGACTTTCTAGACTTTTTTGTGGTCATGATGTACTGCCAGGTGCCACCTATTATAACACTCCATCTTTCCATAGCATAGCAGGTTTGATCTTTGTGGGATGTCACCCCATCCAATTGCCTAGACAAGGGGTCTTTATAACGAACTTAACTTAATATGTAGTAGAAATTTTTTTTTCTAAAATACTTTTATTGACAACAAGAAAATACATATAATCTGATCTCAAATGCAATTACTCAAGACATAATAGATCTAAGATATAGCATGAGCCTCTGTGAGTCCAATACACTTCTACTGCACCTCTAATCCTAAAGTTTTAAAATAGAAATAACACATATATGAGCGTAAGGCTTAGTGGGTCCCGTGTGTACTAGTGTTTTTCTAATGAAAATAATTCATGAAGAGTAATCTTAACATAGATAAACTAGTACAAAAATTCTTGTGTGAAAATATTATAAACAAGTATTCAGAGATTTCGAGTGAAACATACAAATTTAAGTATTCAATAATTCTGGTATGGAATATTCTAATTTAAGTAATAACGATTTTAAGTATTCAAGTATGTAAGTATAGTTAGTGCTTATGCCAAGTACTTAAGTCAGTGCTTACACCAAGTAGCATGCTTACGCCAAGTAATCAAGTTAGTACTTAAGCCATGTATTCAAGTTAGTACTTGCACCAAGTAGTATGCTTACACCAAGTATTCAAGTCAGCGCTTACGCCAAGTAGTCAAGTTAGTGCTTACGCCAAGTATTCAAGTCAGTACTTACAACAAGTAATCAAGTTAGTGCTTACGCTAAGTATTCAAGTGAGTGCTTATACTAAGTATTCAAGTTATTTGAGTATTGTATACAAAAAAATGTCATGCTTAGGAATTCTATTAATATTATACCCTAGAGGCAATCATTAGAACAATGTATTTTGTATAGTAAATTAATAAAAGGCATTCTTTATCTTTCAGTTTCTTTGTTTCATATATTCATGTGTATAAAACTGTTAGATAAAGTCTCAGGTACAACATTATGTGAAGGAAATCATGATAGAGATCGTGATGTGAGGTTCCTATTACACTAAATTGTGTTTGTACTTAAAATATCCCTAGTTATAGTACTGATGAGATGGGACATCATTAATGCGCTAAGACTAGCAGGTGTTATACTTCATGATTTGATTAAATGGTGGTTTTCACATATATGAGTATTGTGATACTTAAAGTTTACAGTGAATGCTTGTTATTTGAACAAGTACAATGAATGTCCTACTTATGAGATAATCACATGAATAACTATTTAGTGTTAATGATAAAATCCCATTATAGCAAATGCGCAAGTTTCCTTAGACATGAGAACTCCAATATACTTTGGCTGATAAGTGTTGTACTTTGATTTCAATCTCTGGAGTCCTTACAAGACCACCTATGGGATGGACATTGGATACAACGTGAAGTAAACGAAAGTAGTTGAGAGGGTCAATAAATGATTCACTATTCCTAATACTATGAGCAAATATCTTGTGAAACCCTAGCTAAAACTAACCCTAGAGTAAGGGGGTCAGGATGCATATCATATTTTCTCGCATGCATAAATATATTTTTATATGATTTTATGTGCTTTGGATATGTGATTTGTAGTCTAGATGGCTTATTTGTATTTATTGAGTAAGAAGTGCAAAATGGTAATTTTGCTTAAGGAGGAAATAGGGAGATAGCTTGAGGATTAAATAGGAAAAATATTTAGGAGAGAAAATAAGAACAAGAGCTGTTATGGTTTAGTGGTTAGAGCTTTGGAATAAATCCTTGAGGTCTTGAGTTCGAATTCCATCATTGGAGTTTTATCATGATTAAATTTTATTTTTGTTTAGGAAGGCTATATTTCGGCCCTTGCATGCTTTAGGGAAGAGTAGGAGTGTTATCCTAGGGGAGACATGATAGAAATGTCCTAATCCTACTCTTGTGCCCTACAAAAATTTCTATGGGATTTATACCCTTCTTGATCTCTAGCTTTTCTTACTTCTTAACCCATTAGGTTATTCAATTTATCTAAGCCAACATTGTTTCCAGAAAATTCCAGCAAGGTTCTGTGATATTGAGGTTTCGAAAATGTCTATGTGAGGTATCTTCTTGACCGAAAATGGGGAGGAGTTGTGGAAGGTTCCCAAGAGAATTAATCTCCATGGTTGAACCTTCAAACTCCAACCTATATGTGTTCATCTTCTTCATGTAGTAAACAGGAAATTTTTCCAGCTTCTTGATCAATCCAATTGTCAAAATTTTCAGCCATCTTTCCCTCTTAAATGCTGCCAGAAAAATGACCATTTCACTTAGCTTGAGGACTGAAAATTTCAGCCAAAACCGAGCTGCACAAAAGCTGTGCAAACCAGAAAAATTTTCTGGACAGTTTCGCAGATTGGTGAGCCAAAAACCAAGCTATTTCTTCCGGCTTTTCAACCAACAATTCAACCATATCCTTCCTCCATAAAGAAGGCTAGAAATAAGCCCCAATATCCTTTCAAACCTGTAGCAAATCGGATGAACCATGGCAGAAAAATCTGCCCATAAATTTCCAGCAAGCTTACGAAAAGCTAATCAGAATTTCTAGCTTTGTTCCTTCTTCACCCTTGTCCGAAAATTCCTCCATTTTTCTTTACAAACTCACCTTGAACAGCCATGAACTGAGCTTCATCATCTTCTCCAGTGTTCTACACGAAAAAGAGCTCCATGACTGCTCCTAAAATCTCTCCATCAATCACTCCAATCAAGTCATTAATTGAAGTCCAAAATTCCAACAAAATATTCAGCAAACTACCATAGATTACCCCTCAAACAACCAGAAAATTCCTTCACCATTGCACACCATATTTCGGCCACCCTTAAGCTCATTCGAACAGCATTCATCTTAGCAGAAATTCCAGCAATTCAGTCAGCCATTGAAGCTTCCAAAGAACCTCCAACAACAAAGATCTACTTACCATATTTGCTACCACAAAATATTCCCTAAATTATTCTTTTTGAATTTCAAACAACCAGCTTTCCTTTTCCTTCCAAATCTAAAAATCCAATTACCAAAAATCTCCAAACTAGTCGGCCACCCTTTCCCCACAGAATTTCGGCCAGCCTTCATCCAATCTCTCTATTCTCTCCAAACCTCCAAGAACACTAAAAACACCTATTACCATTCTCGCGCCTAAGGCCATTCAAAACCACTTCAATCTTCTCCAAAAAACTCCAGATTACTCATTCTCGTGAATCCATTCCTGTAATTTTTAACATCAAACACTGAAATCAAAGTCTCACTTTTAGATAAAAAACTAGAATTTTCTTGAAGGCTCAAGAACACCTTCAAGGTAAGCATGAACAATCATCTCCATCTTCTTCCATCTTCGACCTTGATGAGTATATACTAATGAACTCTCTCTCTCTCTCTCTCTCTCTCTCTCTCAGCCGAATGGTTACTTCCACCATGGCCATTTTTTTTCTTCTTCTTAGATGGATCAAGTATTCCTAGCGAGAGGATTCTCTTGAAACGACTTCAAGATAGTCATCATTTAAGTAAGCTTCTTCCATCTTCTCTTTAAATCCTAGATTCATATCTCCTGGATGTAGTTGGATGAGGATGGGATATATTTGGAGATTGATCATATGTTTTGTGATGGAGTTGGGATTGAAGCATGAGAATAAGTGTGTTTGTATGATGGAGATGGGATTGATGCATGAGATGATTTGTCTTGGTTGAATGTATGGAGTTTTTAGGGTTTGTTGCCTGTCTTCATGTCGTGAGTAGTATGAATGATCAAGCATGTTAGAGATTATGTCACCTTTGGTGAATAGGGTTTTATGTTCATGTATTCTTGTTAAGGCCATGATTATGATTATGTTAGTGGAGTTTGGATCATGTATTGGTAGATTTGGATCTATGTTTTTATTCATGATTGGGATGTTTTATTGATTGGTGTAAAGTGTATGTTCATGATTATGGTTAGCAATAGGAATTATGATCATGACCTTGTTGTCCCTAAGCTAATTTTATTTCATTAATAAAATGATTAATACTATAATTTCTTCTAGTGATTTCGAAAGCCCTAGGAAAATGTGGATTTGGACTCTTATATAAAATAATGATATTTTAGCCAAATAAATGATAGCTTTTATTAAAGAAATAAAATATATAGATATTATATAAAATAATAATATCAAATAAAGCCTTTTATATAAATAATCATAATAGGTAAAATATTAATTTTGTAAGTCTTATATTCATAAATACTATTAAAATTTATTTATTATCTTTTAATCAAAACCTATTAAAATTTACTTACAACTAATTTTAGTTACCAATTATTTTCTAACAATTAATTATTAATAGATTATTACTCTAAATAATTCCATCTAGGTCGTAGGACCCTTAATCAAATAAATCCTAATTTATTTATAGCAAGATTTAAACCTTCAACTTATTAGCATCTAATTCAAAAACCCTAGTTATTTTAATCTCAAGCTAGATTTATCTTATAAACCCTTTATTTATTATCTAGCCTTAAAGCTTGGGACACTAGGGTCATGATTGTGGTAAGTTGAACTAGGATTTTTTGTGAAAGCAAATTTTGGCTTGAGTTTAATTATGGTTTATATTTACCCCAGGCGGGGTTAGGTAAGCTTCTGGAGATCTTTGTTTTATCTCGAGCAAAGGATCAGGTAAGCTCCTGCATAAAACCTGTTTGTTGCAAAAGTTGTTATGGCAAGCTAAACACGTAGCTTGTAAACACTAATTTGGTAAAGGCAATTAGGGACTGTTTCCTTTCTTGTTTCAGTCAAACCAGTTATTTGAAAAAGAACAAGCAATTTTATTCAAACACTAAACTATTTCTAAAACTAATTTTGACAAAGACTTTGGAAACTCTTGATTGCCATTTTCAAGTAAAGCTATGTTATCAGTTTTCTCCCAAGTGGGATGGGTAGACTAGTAGTACTAGTTTTGAAGAGCATGAGTGAGTCTTCTGGCAAGAGGCCACCTCCAGAAGATGAACTCAACTTAGAGAAACGTCAGTACTACTCAATCTTGCCGGTCCAAGCTAGTAGGTTTCAGTCATGTGGACTATATGTTGCCGAAGTGGACAACCGGTTTTGTTTGGGTGTAGAAAAGGAGGAGAATCTTACCCGGTAGGCCGATCACCTACCTTTTTTGTCAATCTGCACAAAGTGTGGCATTCTGACCGTTGTATGGTTATGGGGCCCAGCGTGTGGTAACCCATAGCCGCCCTTTTGAGTGATTGATTTTATTGTTCATGTATGGTTGGAAAAGCCAAAACGCCACTCTTGATTTTAAATATTGTTTATTGCTTGCCAGTATTTTTCTTATGAAGTTCTTACACCTTGCATTCATGAACTATTTTTACTGAACACCTAAAGCACACACGGACTTACTGAGATTTTTATCTCATCACCCTTTTTATCATGATTTCAGGTTAATCCTACTATGGGGATGAGTAGCTAGTTGTTGCTTACCTTGGAAGATATTCTGTTATTTAATTTATATAATGCTATGGGAGTTGAGAGTGAACAATTTTTATTTTGGATTTGTCTTGAATTTTTGGATTGTAATAAGTTTTAAATTTTGAAGTATTGTTTTATTTTGATTGTGTGACCTAGTTATATGGTGGCAGCGGGTTCAGGACGACTAGGAGATGGTCAATCAGGAATGGACGTGATCCAACTTTGTTTATGCCTTCAAAGCCTAGTATATCGCTCAGTGGATAGTGGAGAAGCAGGAAGATAAGTTTCAGAATTTGAAGCAGGGAAGCATGACAGTGGCCCAGTACACAGCACGGTTCACCCAGCTGTCGAAGTACTGCAAGAGACTAGTGGACACCAAGCAGAATAGGATAAGGCAATTTGTCAAGGGATTAAGGCAGGAATTGAGGAGGGCGTTGGCACCCTCTCCACCAACGACCTATTCTGGGGCCGTAGACGCAGCTACTAGGACTGAGAATGACGACTGCAGCAAGATGGTAGCAAGGCCTTTCCAGCCGCCAAGGCAACCACAAGGACACTTCCCAGGGCAGCAAACCAATAAGCGACCCACCAACCAGCAGTGGTAAAATCGGGGAAAGCAAGCTCGGACCGCACCAGCTGGACCTGCTCAGAACCTTCTGTTATGTTGACAGTGTGGGAAAAGAGGCCACACAGAGAAGAACCGTTGGTCCAAAGGAGGAGAGCGGAAATGTTATCACTACGGCGACCCGAACCACCTACGGAACGCCTGCCCTAAGCTGCACCGAGTCGGGCAAGGGAATCCGGCTTAGAATCCGGGACCCAACAAAGCCAATGCCATGGGAGCATCCAGGAGTGGAGCACCGAAGCCTTAAGTGAAGGCCGAGGTATTCGCTCTCAACAGAGAGGAGGTTGGGACCAATGCAGCAGTAGTGGAAGGTACGTTTACTATCCAAGGATGTTCCGTTAATGCCTTGATAGATCCTGGCTCTACTCATTCCTATTTAAACAAGATCTGCGCATGTCATTTGGGTTGGGATGGAGTAGAGTTACCTTTTACCTTATTGTAAGTACACCATTAGGGAAGATGGTGCAAGCAGATCGGTATGTGCAAAACTGTAAAATTGATGTGGGGAGAGAAAGCCTGGAGGGAGACTTGTAGTATTGGACATTGAGGATTATGATTTGATATTGGGAATGGATTGGTTAGCCAAGCATGGGGCTAGGGTAGACTGCAAGAATAAATCAGTCCAGTTCATTAGACCAGGTTGTGATGTGTTGAAATTCGATGGCAATAGAGTAAAGGAATTGAAATATTTGATAGCGGGGGCCAAGGCCCAGAAATTTCTGAAGCAAGGATGTCAAGGGTACCTAGTTTATGTGATAAACAAGCCAAAGGACCAGTGCACTCTAGAGGACACCGAGGTAGTGAAGGATTTTCCCGATGTGTTCCCAGCGGAATTTACTTCTCTACCTCCCAGCCGAGAAGTTGAATTCACCATTGACCTAGTTCCGGGAAAGGAACCAGTATCGCGGATCCCGTATCGGATGGCACCGGCAGAGCTGAAAGAGCTGAAGGAACAGTTAGAAGAGTTAGTGAAGCAAGGCTACATCAGACCTAGCACGTCGCCCTGGGGATCATCTGTGATATTTGTGAATAAGAATGATGGAACTCTGAGACTGTGTATTAATTATCCGGGCTTGAACAATCTGACAATCAAGAACAAGTATCCCCTACCGCTGATTAACGAGTTGTTCGACCAGTTACAATGATCCAGTTGCTATTCCAAATTGGACCTGAGGCAAGGGTACTATCAAGTACAGATAAAATAGGAGGATAACCCCAAGATGGCCTTCAACACCAGATATAGACATTATGAGTTCGTGGTAATGCCATTTGGGGAGACCAATACTCCAGCAGTATTCATGGACTTGATGCACTGAGTGTTCCAACCTTATTTAGACAAGTTCATGGTGGTCTTCATCGATGACATTCTGATTTACTCCAAGAGTCTGGAGTAGCATGCGGAGCATCTGAAGCTCGTATTAGAGAAGCTTCGGGAGCAGAAGCTGTTCGCCAAGTTTAGCAAGTGTGAGTTTTGGCTGGACAGCGTAGCATTTCTTGGCCATGTGGTGACCAATGAGGGAATCAAGGTAGACCTAGCAAAGGTTGAAGCAATGTCAGACTAGAAGTAACCGGAGAACATCACCGAGATTCGAAGCTTCTTAGGATTAGCTGGTTACTATAGGAGGTTCATCAAAGAATTTTCAATGCTCGTATCGCCTATGACCCGACTGCTGAGAAAGGATGTTCCATTTGTTTGGAGTGAGAAATGTGAGAAGAGTTTCCAAAAGCTGAAATGAATATTGATGACAGCACCAGTGTTGAAGCTGCCCGAGGGGGATAACTCTTACGCGCTGTATACCTATGCCTCGAAAAAAGGATTGGGAGCAGTATTGATACAAGACCAGAAAGTGATCGCTTACGCTTCTCGAAAGTTGAGACCTCATGAAATCAACTACCCTACACATGATCTGGAGCTGGCAGCCATTGTATTCGCTCTAAAGAAATGGCGACACTATCTGTACGGAGCTGAGTATGAAGTGTTCACCGACCACAAGAGCCTGAAGTACATCTTCACCCAGAAGGATTTGAATTTGAGACAGCGACGGTGGATGGAATTTTTAGAAGAATACCGTTGTCCAATCAACTATCATCCCGGGAAGGCCAACGTTGTAGCTGATGCCCTAAGCAAAAAAGTGAGTATGGTCAGATTAAGAGTGCAGGAGATTCAAGTAGTTCAGGATGTGTTGGACAGAAGAGTGGAAGTGCAAGAGAAGAGAATTGTTGTTAGCAACTTGAAGTTGACACCAGATCTAAGGCATGAAATTGTGGAAGCTTAGCAAAGTAGCGTAGAATTTCATCTTTTCAAGGACAAGGAGTTTAAACAGCAAGACAATGAATTTCGGCAAGGCGAGGCGGGAGTTTTGTATTTCAGGGATCGGTTGTGTGTACCTAGAGAGCATCAATTGAAAGACAGAATTTTGGAAGAGGCGCACAAGAGCAAGTATGCAATTCATCTGGGGGAAGTCAAAATGTACCAGGATCTAAAGAGGGCCTATTGGTGGCCCGGAATGAAGCGGGATGTGGTTAAATATGTCTCGACATGTCTCACCTGTCAGAAGGTCAAAGTGGAGCACAAGAAGTCAGCAGAACTATTACAACCATTGCCAATAACGAAATGGAAGTGGGAGGAGGTGACCATGGATTTTATCACCGGACTTCCTCTATCAAAGACCCAGAAAGACGCCATATGGGTAGTAGTGGATCTACTGACCAAATTGGCACATTTATACCAATGAAAGTAAGAGATTCCATGGAGAAGTTGGCTTAGACCTATGTGCGCGAAATAGTCCATCTACATGGAGTACCTTCAAGTATTGTGTTTGACCGAAACTCGAGGTTTATGTCTCGTTTTTAGGGTCAGTTTCAAGAATCGATGGAGTCGAGTCTAAAGTTCAGTACAATGGCACATCCACAGACCGATGGATAGTTAGAAAGAGTTATACAGATATTGGAAGATATACTGAGAGCCTGTGTTCTGGATTTTGGGAATAAGTGGATCGAATGTGTGCCGTAGGCAGAGCTATCATATAATAATAGTTATCAAGCTTCAATTGGGATGGCTCTATATGAGGCCCTGTATGGATGTAAGTGTTAGGTACCGCTATACTGGAGTTGGTCAGAAGATAGTCACGTAAGCAAGACTAGAGAAGTCTGTGTCCAAGAAATGTTAAACAAAGTAAAGTTAATCAAGGAAAGGTTGAAGGCAGCTCAGAGCTGACAAAAGAGCTATGCAGACAATTGGCAGAGAGAATTGGAGTTTCAAGTAGGAGACGGTGTATTTCTGAGATTGGAGCCGAATAGGGGAACCTTGAAGCATCCAAAGGGTGGAAAGCTGAATCAAGGTATTTGGGACCATTCCCGATAAAGGAAAGGATTGGACTGGTAGCATATTAGTTGGACTTGCCAGATGGCTTGATGGGAATTCATGATGTGTTTCATGTGTCACAGCTAAAGAAGTACAATGCCGATCCCGGTCATGTTCTGAATAATGAGTTGTTGGTGTTACAACCCGATCTGAACTATGTGGAGAAACCCATGCGCATATTGGACCGCATATTCCATCATTGGAGTTTTAGAATGATTAAATTTTATTTTTGTTTAGAAAGGCTATATTTCGGCCCTTGCATGCTTTAGGGAAGAGTAGGAGTGTTGTCCTAGGGAAGACATGATAGGAATGTCCTAATTCTACTCTTGTGCCCTACAAAAATTTCTAAGGGATTCATACCCTTCTTGATCTCTAGCTTTCCTTACTTCTTAATCCATTAGGTTGTTCAATTTATCTAAGCTAACTTTGTTTCCAGAAAATTCCAGCAAGGTTCTGTGATATTGAGGTTTCGAAAATGTTTATGTGAGGTATCTTCTTGACCGAAAATGGGGAGGAGTTGTGGAAGGTTCCCAAGAGAATTAATCTCCATGGTTGAACCTTCAAACTCCAACCTATGTGTGTTCATCTTCTTCATGTAGTAAACTGGAAATTTTTCCAGCTTCTTGATCAGTCCAATTGTCAAAATTTTCAGGTGGCGTTTTGGCTTTTCCAACCATACATGTACAAAAAATCAACCACTCAAAAGGGCGGCAATGGGTTACCACACATTGGGCCCTATAACCATACAACGGTCAAAATGCCACATTTTGTGCAGACTGACAAAAGCTAGGTGATCGGCCTACCGGGTAGATACTCCTCCTTCTCTACACCCAAACAAAATCGGTTGTCCACTCCGGTAACACACAGTCCACATGACTAAAACTTGCTAGCTCAGACCGGCATGACTAAGTAGTACTGTCGTTTTTCCAAATTAAGTTCATCTTCTGGAGGTGGCCTCTTGCTAGAAGACTCATTCTTGCTCTTCAAAACTAGTACTACTAGCCTACCCTTATTGAGTGCTCAACGTAGTTTATCTCACTTGAGAGAAAAATGATAAAACATAACTTTACTTGAAAATGGCAATTAAGGGTTTCTAAAGTCCGTGTCAAAATTGGTTTTAGAAACAGTTTGGTGTTTGAGTAAAACTGCTTGTTGATTTTCAAATAATTGGTTTGACTGAAAGAAGTAAGGAAACAGTTCTTAATTGCCTTTACGAAATTAATGTTCACATATTTCGTGTTTAGCTTGCTATAGTAACCTTTTACAATAAACAAGTTTTATGCAGGAGCTTACCTGATCCTTTGCTAAAGATAAATCAAAGATCTCCAAAAGCTTACCTAACCCTGGCTGGGGTAAACACAAACCATAATTAAACTCAAGCCAAAATTTTCTTTCACAAATAATCATAACTCAACTTACTACAATCATGACCTTAGTGTCCCAAACTTTAAGGCTAGATGATAAAAAGAATTTTATAAAATAAATCTAGCTTGATAATAAAATAACTAGGGTTTGTGAAATAGTTTCTAATAAGTTGTAAGTCTAAATCTTGTTATAAATAGATTAGGGTTTATTTGATGAAATGTCCTATGCCCTAGATGATATTATTTAAAGTAATAATCTATTAATAATTAATGATTAGAAAATAATTGGTAAATAAAATTAATAATAAGTAAATTTTAATATGTTTTTATTAAAAGATAAAAAATAAATTTTATTAGTATTTATGAACATATGACTTACAAGATTAATATTTTACCTATTATGATTATTTATATAAAAGGCTTTATTTAATATTATTATTATAAATATTTTTTTACTTTAATTTTAACAAAAGATATCATTTTTTTTGGTTAAAATATCATTATTTCATATAACAATCCAAATCCACATTTTCCTAGGGTTTTCGAAATCTCCAGATGAAAATATAGTATTAATTTTCATTAATGAAATAAAATTGGCTAACTTAAATAGATTAAGAACATCAAGGTTATGATCATAGTTCCTATTGCTAACCATGAACATACACTCTACACCAATCAACAAACTATCCAAATCATGAATAAAAGCATAGATCCATAACTACCAACCCATGATCCAAACTCCACTAAACATAATCATTTTCATGGCTTCAACAAGGATACAAGAACATAAAACCCTATTTACCAAAGGTGACATAATATCTATCATGTTTAATCCTTCATACTACTCACGACATGAAAGCATGCAACAAACCCTAAAACATCATAAAATTCAACCAAGACAAATCATCCTTATGCATTAATTCCAACTCCATCATATAAACACATTCATCCTCATACTTCAATCTCAACTCCATCATATAAACACATGCTCAATCTCCAAACATAATCCATCCTTTTCCAACAACATCCAAAAGACATGAATATAGAATTTAAAGAGAAGATTGAAGAGGCTTATTTGAATGATGACTACCTTGAAGACATTTCAAGAGAATCCTCACACTTGGAAGGCTTGATCCGTCCAAGGAGGAAGAAGAAAAATGGCCATGGTTGGAGTAACCATTTCGGCCGAGAGAGAGAGAGAGAGAGAGAGAGAGAGAGAGAGAGAGAAAGAGAGAGTTTATTAGTTTATTTCATTAAAGGTCGAAGAGGAAATGAGATGGAGATAATCGATCATGTTTACCTTGAGAGTGTTCTTGAGCCTTCAAGAAAATTATGGTTTTTTTATCCGAAAGTGGAACCTTGATTTTAGTGTTTGATGTTATAAATTGCAGAAATGGATTCAAGAGAGTGAGTAGATGTGATCTGGAGTTTTTAGAGAAGATTGAAGGGGTTTAAAGTGGTCTTAGGCTTGGAGAATGGTGGTGTGTGTTCTTAGTGTTCTTGGAGTTTTGGAGAGAATGGAGGAGAGCTAGCCGAAATTTTGCTTGGAAAGGGTCGCCGAATGGATTGGAGAATTCTGGTGATTGAATTTTCAGATTTGGGAGAAAAAGGAAAGCTGGTTATTTGAAATTCAAAATGAGTAATTTAGGGAGTGAGTTATGGTAGCAAATATGGTAAGAATATCTTGGTTGAAAGAGGTCTTTTGAGCATCAATGGCCGACTGGTTTGGCTGGAATTTTCTGGATGGTTGAGGCTTAATGCATGCAAGTTCGATGAAATAATTTGCTGGAATTTTGGACTCCAATTGAAGAATTGATTGCAGTGATTGATGGAGTGATTCAAGGGGTAGCCATGGAGCTCTTTTCATGCATAACAATGGTGGAGATGATGAAGTTTAGTCCATGGCTAACTAAGGTTAGTTTTATAGAAAAATGGTGTGAGTTTCGGACAAGAGTGAGGAGGAAACAAAGCTGAAATTTCTAGTTGCTTGCTTGAAGGTTTTGCTGGAAATTTCTTGAAGTTTTTTTTTTCTGCCATGCTCCATCCAATTTGCAGCAAGTTTGAAGGGGTATTGGAGGGTACTGTAAGGTTGGTTTCCAGCCTTCTTTATGGAGGAAAGTCAAAGATGAAATACTGGTTTGAAGTCTAGAAGAAACAGCTTGGTTTTTGGACTATTAAGCTGCGAATTCTGTCCAGAATTTTTCTCTGGTTTGCACAGCTTTGTGCAGTCCGAATTTTGGCCAAAGTTTTTAGTCTTCAAGTTGAGTAAATTGGTTATTTTTCTGGCAGTATTTGAGAGGGAAAGATGGCTGAAGATTTCGACAATTGGACTGATCAAGAAGTTGGAAAAATTTTCCAGATTACTACATGAAGAAGACGAATACACATAAGTTGGAGTTTGAAGGTTCACCCATGGAGATTAATTCTCCTGGGAACCTTCCATAACTCTTCCCCATTTTCAGTTAAAATTCCATCCTCCAAGAGGCAGTTTCGAAGCTTCAAAATCACAGAACCTTGCCGGAATTTTCTGTAAATAAAATGGCTTAGATAAATTAAGCAACTTATTTGATCAAGAATTAAGGTAAACTACAGAACAAAAAAGGGTATGAATCCCTTAAGAATTTTTGTAGGGCATAAGAGTAGGATTAGGACATTCATTTCATGTCTCTTCTAAGACAACATTCCTACTCCTCCCTAAGGCATGCAAGGGCCGAAAATAGCCTGCCTATCTAAAATAAAATTTAATCATGCTAAAACTCAAATGATGGAATTGAACTCAATAGCTCAAGAATTTATTCCAAAGCTCTAACCACTAAACCACAACAACTCTTGTTCTTATTTTCTCTCCCAAATATTTTTCCTATTTAATCCTCAAACTATCTCCCTATTTCCACCTCAAGCAAAATTACCATTTTACCCTTCTTACTCAATAAGCACAATTAAGCCTTCTAGACTATAAATCACATATCCAAAGCACATAAAATCATAAAAAAATATATATTTATGCATGCAAGAAAATATAATATGCATTTCGACCCCCTTATTCTAGGGTTGGTTTTAATTGGGGTTTCACACCTATCTTCTATTTTGAGCTTTAATTTCTTTTCAAAAGATTAGATGAGGAAGCAGGATGGGTGTAGAGAGTTTTTGTTTTTGTTTTATTTTTTTTGGTATTATTTTAGTCTTTTTCTTTAGTTTTTTTTCTTTTATTTAGGTATGTTTTTTATTTTATTATTATTTTTCTTGTGCTTTTATTTCTGATTTGTTTTATAGGAATAAAGCCCTCTTGGACAAGCTCTTCTCTTTACCTCAAGTTTGGATATCTATTGTAGCATTATTGCACTTGGACAGTATTACTTAAACTTTCTTACCCCTTATTATTTTTTGCAGTCCTTTTGGAGATGCTTTCTTGTGTTTATTTTTGCCAATGAGGACATTATCCAATTTAAGTATGGGGGGGTGGTTCGGTGATATACTTTCTCCAAGTTTTTATCAACAAATTTATTGTGGGCACAAAGTGAAACACCCCGAAGCCTAGGCCCGCCAGGGCCGGGGATGTCGCCCCGTCCAAAGGACAAGGGGTCTTTATAACTAGGTCACACAAATAAAATTGCTAAAATAAAATAATACTTAACTAAAAAAAAAAATTTACAACCCAATATACTCCAGGAGTAAATCCATGACATTGCAAAACAAAAACCATAAATAAAATTATCCACTCTCGTCTCCCAAAAACAATACATAAAATCCAAAGACACATTTTCTTCCAAAGCAGATATTACTAGCCACTCAACTCCACAGCAGGATCATCCTAAAATCATGATAAAAAGATGATGAGACAGAAATCTCAGTAAGTCCGTGTGTGCTTTAGGTGTTTAGTGAAACCAGTTCGTGGATGCAAAGTGTGAAACTTTGATAAGAGAAACATTGGCAAGCATCAAACATTAGTCAAAAGCAAGAGTGACGTTTTGGCTTATCTAGCCGTACATAAGTAATAAAATCAACCACTTGAAAGAAAGGGATATGGGTTACCACACGTTGGGCCCCATAACCGGTCAGAATGCCGACACTTTGTGCGGACTGACAAAAGTAGGTGATCGGCCTATTGGGCAAGATACTCCTCCTTCTCTATACCCAAACAACAACCGGGTGTCCATTCCGGCAAAACACAGTCACTTGACTGAAAACAAACTGCTAGCTCGGACCGGCACGACCTACTGGACTGACATCTTATCCGGGAAGGACTCACCCCTCAGAGGTGGCCACCTGCTGAGAGACTTACCCTAACCCTTCAAAGACTAGTCATAGTAGTCCACCCTTATTGAGTACTCAACGACGTTTTCCACTTGGGAAAAAATGAACGAAGCATTGCTTTTCATGAAAATAGCAATTTGAGGGTTTCCAAAGTTTTGGGAGAAATCAGTTTTGGAAAGAGTTTTAAGTTTGGAAAATCTGCTCATTAGCTTTTAAATAATTTAGGCGTGGGAAATAAGAACGAATTCAAGCCTTAATTGCCTTCAAATAAACGAGTGTCCATACACTCCATATTTAGCTTGCCATAAGGAAAACATTTCACATCGATAGGTTTTATGCAGGAGCTTACCTGATTCTTGCTCACAACAACAAGGTCTCGAACAGCTGGCATAACCCCACATGGGCAAATACAAATCTTAATCAGATTCAAGCTACAATCCACTTCCTCAATTTTAAATCAACTCAATTCACTACTAACATGATCCTAGTGTCCTAAGCTTTAAGATAAAATAATAACTAAATAGGTTTATAAGCTAAGTTTAATTTGTTATTTAAAATAATTAATGGTTTGGAAAATAAATTCTAATAAGTTGAAAGTTTAAACCTTGTTAGGAAAAATTTAGAGTTTATTTGATCAAGAGTCAAAGATGGTACTAGGTAAAATAGTGATTTAATGATAGTTTAGTTGTTAGAAAATAATTGATAGCTAAAAACTAGTTGAGATTAAATTTAATAAGCCTTTCTTGAAAAATAATAAGTAAATCCTTAAGGGTTTTGATTTAGTAAATATTTTACTAATTATGAATCATTCTCATAAAGCTTTAATGGATCTCTTTATTTTAAATAATATTTATTTATTTTATTTTCTAGAAAAATTATTATTCATTTGACTAAAATATCCTTTATATATATAATAATTCCACATCTACCCTTCCTAGGGTTTTTCGAGAATACTAGCAATATTATTTTATTGAGTATTTTATGCATAAAGTGAAAATTAGTTTTAGGGACAACTAGATCATGATCAAATTTCTATGGCCATCCTCAATCAAGAATATACACAATCCTTCAATTCATTAAATTATCCAAATCTTGCATATAGGCATAGATCTAAATTTATTAAGACATGATTTAACATTTACTAGCATAAACATGATCATGGCTTCAATATTCTAGTCGTGCATATAACTCCTATTCACCAAAGGTGACATAATCTCTAGCATACTTAATCACACATACTACCTATGACATGCATCAAACTCAATTCCACATACAACCAACCAATATAATCCTTCCATGCATAAATCCCATCTTCTTCACAATCATACAATTGCTCATGCTTCAATCCCAACAATAAATATATACTCAAATCCTACCACCATCCACCTTTTAACAACATCATCCTAGAGACATGATTCTAGAGTTTAAAAGAAGGATTGAAGGTACTTACTTGGTTGATGAATTCTTTGAAAGAGTTTAGAGTAGATCTCAACTCCTATATGGCTAATCTTGTCCAAGAGAGGTGGCGAAAGCATGGTCATGGAAAAAGAGACCATTCGGCCAAGAGAGGGAATTTTGGGCCATGAGAGAGAGAGAGAGAGAGAGGAGAAGAAGAAGAAGAGATCATTAGTATGTTCATTCACATAAGTTCTCATTGGAGATCAAATTTGAAGAAGATGAAGTTGATAGAGTAAATTTACCTTGAAGATGTTCTTGACCTTCACAAAAATTTCTGGTTTTGATCCAAAGTAGCGAGATAATTTGTGGAGTTTGATGTTAATAATGGTGTTGATGGATTCACAGCAAAGAGTAGATCAAATCTGGAGATTTTCGTGAAGGTTTGAAGTGGTTTGAAGGTGTATTAGGTGAAAGAAGGTAGTAGGTGTTCTTGGTGTAGTGTGTGTGTTCTTGGTGGCTAAAGAAAATTGAGAGAGAGAGGTTGGGAGCAGCTACTGAATTTCTGTGGAATTAGGGCTGTCGAAATTCTGTAGGGTTTAGAGAGTTGTTCTCTAATTTGGAAGGGAAAGGAAAGGTTAGTTGTTACAATCCTTAAAGAATATTTTTAGGAAGAGAATTTAGAAACTAAATATTCTAAGAATATCTTGATTATTTGGACAGCTTTGAAGTCTCCTATGGCCGACTAAATGTGCAGATTTTCTGAGGAATTAAAGTTGGTTCAATGAGGCTTATGATGGCCGAAACTAAGGTGCACAATGGTGAAGATGATGTCTGGTCAATGGTGTAAGATTTTATGGAAAGTTGCTAAACAAGATGGCTGAAATTTTGGAAACCAATCAAGCTAAATTGCAGTGATTTGTTGGAGAGATTTTCGGACAGCCATTGCTGCCTTTTGTCCAGAAGCTTGAGGGAAACAATAGAGCTCTGCTAATGGAGGTTTAAGGGAGGTTTTGACAGAAGTAGGTTGGTGTTTTCGGCTGGAGGAGAAATAGGAAATAAGCTGGAAAATTTTCCTGCACAAAAATTTCGTTGCACAGGAATTTCTGGGCAGATTTTCGGCTGCCACTTCCAGCCAATTTGCAACGATCTGGAAGGGGGGTTTCAGGGGTATTCAAGGTTGGTTTCCAGCCTTCTTCATGGAGGAAAAACATGGCTAAGGTGCTGCACAAAATCTGGAAGAAAACAGCTTGATTTTGGACTCTCAAAGTAGCGATCTTGCCTAAAATTTTCACTGGTTTTGTACAGCTATTGAGCAGTCCGAAAATGGCAGAAATAATTCATGTTTCAAGTTGATATTAAGGCCATTTTTCTGGCAGCATTTGGAAGGGAATGTTAGCTAAGAAGTTTGAAATTTTGAAGATACACAAGCTGGAAAATTTCAACTCATTCCAAGAAGGAAGGTGAACTAGCTATAGAGTGAAATTTCAGCAAGCTTGCTAGAGGGATTTTCCTCTTAGAATTTCCCACAATTCATCCACATTTTTCAGACCATGAGAAGCCTTTTACTAGGACATTTTAATCCTAAAATACCTCAGTACTTTACTGAATTTTCTGGAAAGAAAAGGATAGAACACCTTGATCAAACTAAGGAGTTGAAAATTAAAAAAAAAACTAAAGATCAAAGGAGAATGAATTCCCTTTAAGAATTTCGAGTAGAGCAAAGGAGTGAAATGAGAATTCTCCTAACATGTCTCTCCTAGGTCATTATCTCCACCTTGCTATAGGCCCTTAAGGCCGAAACTAATCCTCCCTAAGCAAAAATAAAATTTTTAATCAAACTAAAGCTTCTATGATGGACTTCGAACCCAAGACCTCAAGAATTAATTCCAAGGCTTTAACCACTAAACCACAACAACCCTTGTTGCTATTTTTACTAGAAAATTAATTCCTATTCCTTCCACAAGCTATCTCTCTATTTTCACCTCGGGCAAAAATTACCATTTTGCCCCTCTCACACAATACTCACCAACCAGATTTCAAAACAATAAAACTCAAATCCAAAGAACATAAAATCATATGAAAATGTATTTAATCATGAAATAAAGCATGATATGCATCCCAACCCCCTTACTCTAAGGTTGGTTTTGACTGGGGTTTCACACAAAGTATGGAAGTATTTTCTTTCTTCTCTTTTCCTCTTTATTTTTGGTCCCATGGCACTATTTTCTTGTTCTTTTTACTTGGCCATTGAGGACAATGTCCAGTTTAAGTGTGGGGGAGTGGTTATATTGAGAATTCTTCTATTATTTATTCTTCATAATCTTCTCGATTCTTCTATAATCTTCTCAAAATTCTTCTTTGGATCCTTATTTGAGAGAATTTTTTTTCAAAATTTTTCTGATTTTCTTTGAGATTTCAAGCTGTATTTTTAATGCATGTCTTTATGATGGATTGTAAAGCATATGTTCTAGATCATTTATGGCTTATGCATGACTGTTTGCACGCACTTGGACGAAGTAGTTCTTGATCAAATGCTTTACAATGTCCTTAAACCTGTTTTTATATTAAAATTCATGGAGCATTATATAACTTACTTGAATACCTCTCGCAGCGAAATAAGAAAGACATTCATGATTTAACTTAGGGATGATGGTAATAGGCCTTCTTTGTATAGTTTGATCTTTTCAAGCCTATCTATTTTTATATTATCCATAGTACCTATTTTGAGCCTAAATTGTTGATTTCTTTCTTTAAAACCCGTCACAATACTTTGTCCATTGCTTATTTTTGAGAGTTTGAATAATTTTCCATATCGTTATGCTCTTAATGGATGAAAGTACATGAAGGAGAATGTTGGAGGAGAGTACTTGGAGAAAGATCATGACTCGTTACTTTCAGTCATGTATCAAGAGTTGAGTTAAGTTGGAAAAAGAAAAGAAAGCAAAGAAAGAGAAGAAAAAGGAAAAGAGAGATTGAACACAAGAAAAGAAAACAAAAGCTGCTAGAAAAAAATGGAAAGAAAGAAACTGAGAAAGAAAAAAACTGTAGCAGTGAACGAGAAAAGAAGAGAAAAAAGAAAGGTAAGAAAAATTTTTGAAAGAAAAAGAAAAGAAAGATCACAAAAGGAATGATGATTGAGCTGTAAAAGTTAAGTTCATATAAAGTACTTAACACCATTGCTGAAAATTTGAGTGATCTTGTGAAAAAAAAAAATAGAAGAGTTGATGAAAAGAGAAAGGAAAAAGAGAAAATGTAGGATTTGCTTGAGCTGTAATTGCTAAATAAGGTTATGGGTTTTGATTGATTTGTGGAATAGAAGAGCAAGAAGAGTTTCGAAATTATTGATACATTTTGTTTTATCCTTTTCTTGCGAACTCTCTGCTTCTTTGATATTTGATTTTCCTATATCCTTCGTTTGTTAAGCTACATTACAAGCCGTTAGCCTTACATTACAAGCTTTAAAGTCTTACTTGATCTAAGTAGAATCATGATATGTCTCGGATTAATGGAGAGAGTGTATGAAAAGTAAGCTTATGGAATGCATAATCTTTTTGAACTAAATTCTTTCCAATGGTTTGAGAATATTGTTCAGTATTGAGATGGTTCTACTAAGTCATTATTCAATTATACACGTCTTGCATTTGTTGTGAAAGATGTAGTAGCATGTGTTTTATGTTCTTGAATGAAGAAAGCACTGAAGATATTGTTTTGAAATTAATTGAGTGATTGTTAAACCTTGTGTTTTCCTACTTATCTTTGATACTTTGCTTGAGGACAAGCAAAGAGCTAAGTGTGGAGGAATGTGATAGGGGCTAAATTAGTCATATTTTTTCTAGTTATTTGAGGTTCTCTTGTGATACATTTTGTTCAATAACTAGTCATATTCTTTCATATTTGAGATTTTACCCTTGGAAAGGTATTTTGTTCATTATTTCATATTTTAGGGGTAAAACAAAGTAAAAACGTCACAATACAGAATAGAGGCGGCGCCGGCCAAGACAATGGAACCGACGCCGGCCATGTGCGGATGACATAAACTTCGAGGCGATGAAAAATTGTTGAAACAGGGCGGAACGGAATGGAACCAACGCCGGCTCCAGTAGCCTAGGCGGCGCTGGTTGCACTCTGGACAATAGTGCGTGGAAATCAAGAAAAAATTGATGAACAAAGGAAGAAACAGAACACAACCGGCGCCGGCTTCGGCATCCAAGGCGGCGTCGGCTGTGCCCTGAGGAAAAGACGAGATCTTGATTTTTGGACGCTGTTTTTGGTAATCTGTGGAGTTTTAGTACTTTCCTACTTCTACTTGGCCAAGAACATTACACCAACGAGTTTAGGCACTTCCTAAGCCTATAAATAGATGGAAAACACAAGAGAAAAATGGAGAATTCATTGATCATCATAGAAAATCACTTAAATCAAAGGAGGAATTCTTCAATTCAATGAGGGTTGTACAAGAAGGTCTTCAAAAGAAGAAGAATGAGGCTTGTCTATGAGTTCATTCTTTTACTTTGTTTTCTTTTTCTTGACAATGATGTATTAATTGTTTTATTATAATTTGACATTGTTTTAGATATTCAAGATTCTTAGAGTTGTTTGATCTTTTGATTAATTGATTGTTATTCTTGGTATTTGATTACTTGTGCTTATTACGAGATTAATTGGTTGGTTCTTTCCTTTAACTTGCTTGGACAAAGGGATTGATGGTGGTTTCAATTCGTTAGTTTCATATTTGTTGGCTCTTAACTTGCTTGGACAAAAGGGTTAATAGTAGGGACAAAGTAGTTTAAGGTTAATTGATGTCTGCCAGGATATGGATTCATTGGTTAATTTCATGTGTAATTTGCCAGGAATGGTAATTAAATCAAGGATTGTGGTTAATGCATCTTTTAGGTGAATTAGTTGAGACAAGATATGTGATACTCGTTTGTCTAGAAGATAGAGATTCATAGATTGGACAAAGAAGTAAATCTACCTTAATCATTCATGATGCGAAGAGAATAATTAGTTATGGTAATGATTAGGTACTTTAAGATCATGATTGTCAGAATAATGGTTTGAGTTACATACTTCTTCATCCTTGACATGTATATATTTTTATTTTATTTTAGTTTATTTTCCTTTTTATTTGTTTTTCACTTTATCGAGTTAGTTAAATGATGAAAGAAATGTGATTAATGCATACTTGTTCCTGGAGGATCGACACTCGTTTGAACCCTATGCTATGTTAATGATGAGTACGCTTGCTCATGTATGTAATTTGGGATTAACGTTTTAATTTAAACTTGATTAGGAATATTCTTATTTTTATATGATTTTTTATACCCAAATTCGGACACATCAATAATTCATGGGGCCTAATTGCAATTCTTAAAAAAAACTCCCAAGCCCATTAAAGTACTATTGTTTCTGAAAGGGATTTAGGAAACACAATATTTGTACATGAAAAGGTTCAAGCCTTAATTATTTCCTAAAAAGGTTTAGGAAATTTAAAGGCGGTGGGAAAAATAAAAGGCATATGTGTGTGTGTATATATATATATATATATATATATATATATATATATATATATATATATATATACCGTGTGAAATATGGGGTTGTTGGTTTTGCGAAAATCCTTACACCTTCTGTATTTCGATTTTCTTTTCTAGGAAATTGTTTTCCTTTGTTCTCTCCAAATTAATTCCAAAGCCATTGTATATTATCTACAAGTATAGAGTTTTGGTACCTAACTTGAATACAATTCCTTGTGTGGATTACTAGTAGATAATTCTTATTCTTGAAATTTGGTGGCTCGATTGAACAGACTTTTGAAGGAGATTCATATGGAATAAAAAATTTTAAATTTATGTTTTTTTGGTAATTAATTTTTCTTCCTTCTCATAATCTATTTAATTACATATGGGTGATTCTTTGCATAAATTTTGTTTTAATTTTCCACTGCGTGTAAATTAGTTTTTATGATCGAAATTCAATAGTTGATCAGAGATATCTCGAATATATTTTTTGGGTTTATTATTATTTTGAAATAAATTTGGTAGTATGAAATTGTTTCATAATTATTCAAAATTTTGAAATTGTTTCAAAATTAAGTTCAGATCCGTGAAATTGTTTCACGAATATTTTAATTTTGGTAAGTTTGTTTTAGTGGGTTATTATTATTATTTTTTTTCTTTGTATATTAATTATTGAAATTGGTTTCAGTAAAAAGATTTTGAAATCTTGAAAATTTTGTTTACGAAAAAAAAATATATCATTTTGATTATGCAATCAAAATTATTTAGAAAATAACCTTTCATTTTTTTCCCTTTTGTTTGCTGAAAAGTTCAACGAAGGAACGAAGATGAAGGAAAAAGAAAGCATTTGGAAATTGTTTCCAATTCACTGGATTGCTAGAATTCGTGAATTCAGTGGTTTGCTATCCAATTGCTGAATGGTTTTTTAGTGGTGGGCTCTATTAATTAAGAAACAATTTCCTATTGGCTATATATATGTGTGTGTGTATATATATATATATATATATATATATATATATATATATACAGACACACATATATATAGCCAATAGGAAATTGTTTCTTATCGCTGTGTGAATTCCGTGGTGAATGATTGAAATTGGAATTGTTTCCAATTGAATATTGAGTGCTTGATTGGAAATTGTTTCCAAACAATGAATAAAAAAAGAAAAAAGAAAATAGCAGTTTCATATTGAATTCGCTCGCGGCTATATGATAGCCGCGGCCGGATCCCTTTCTCATATATATATGTTAATCTTCATGCTTTTTGACCGCCAGTTTTCTTATCTATTCATAGAAGACCCACTGAAAATTTTTCTTTTCAAAAGGGCCCCAAGATTTTTCCCAAAATTTGATTTTGGGACTAATTAATTAAATTTCTAAAATAAAAATTTTAAATTTTGATATTTTATGTATATTTATTTTCGCTTAATATGTTTTAAGCATGATATTGGTATGTTAACTTGGTTATGGATTTAGACCAAATTAATTTAAATTGTGTCATGCATTTTATCACTTGTTTTGAATAAATAGGGCCTACTTATCCCGTATTTCTCTAAAATTCTCTTATAATTTCTCTTCTCATCTAATTTTCCTCGAATATAACTTGAAGTTTCTTCATTAGGAATTTATATAATTAGATTACATAAGTTAGATAGGATTATAAATTATTTTTTGAATTTATAGAGATGGTGACCAAGACAAAGAAAGAAAATGATAAGATTTTCTTTTCTAAAACATGCATAAATATATAGGTTTGACCAAAATTAACTTCTGCCTTGGCTCAAGAAAATTAATCTAAAAAAGTTAATAACCAAGCCCTGTAATTGAGTCTATTACAATTATGTTAAAGTGTTGATGTTTTGCATGCCAAACAATGAGACCGCTAATCAAATAATTAAATTTCTCAAAAAATATGAAATCTAAAGCCTTCTATTAATATAGCAAGAAGGAGAGTTCTTTTTCAAGATTAGATTGTTTGGCATACCCAAGCTTACTCGACATCGAGCAAGTTTAAGCTATGAAATATGATTCTTAATTAATGAGTTAGATTTAACTAATATCTTTATTCCTATTGGGCATACCCAAGCATAAAGAATATTAGAAGCTAAGTTAGGGTAGCACACAATGCTTTAAGATTAAAAAATGTTAATCACCTAATGATCCGTTAGTTACATTTGATATGATTGGTATTGGGTACCTACTATTGAACTTAAGAGTGGGTTGTTGGGCATTCCCAAGGTCATTTTTAAAGAATTTGGATACTAGTCAACTAGGAACGCTTCTAATAGGTTTTCCCTTGTCAATAGTAAGGGCTATCGATTCGAGAAAAATAGTGGGTAAAATATGCATTAAACTAAAGACCTAATTAAATGCATTTCATGTGCATATACATAGTCTAATGTCTCTTATCTTTCCTCTAGGTCATATGCACTATGACAACGAATTTGAACTTACATACCTTTTTTGGAAACAAACAAGCTTAATGAATTAAACTTTTTGGGCTGGTATAGAAGTTTGAGAATCGTTCTCAAATTGGAAAGGTTGCTCTACGTGTTAGTTGCTCCAATTCCACCACCACCAGCTGATGATGCTCTTGCTGAAGAGCATGAAGTCCATAAGAGGCATAAAGAGGATAGTGACACAACATCTTATATCATTCTGGCGTCAATGACCATTGAGCTTCAAAAATAGCATGAGCATATAGATGCTCATACTATTATCTTCCATCTAAGGGAGATTTTTGATAAGCAAGCAAAGACAGAGAGATATGAGATCTCTAAATAGTTATTTCGTTCTAAGATGGTAGAAGGCATTTCAGTAGCCACTCATGGACTTAAGATGCTAGGGTTAATTGAGAAGTTTGGATCATTTGGGTTCACTATGGATCACAAATTAAGCGTAGACTTAATTCTTCAATTTTTGCCAGCTAGTTTTTCATCAGATGAATAAGATTGAGAAAACGATACCTTAGTTGATCAACCTTCTTAAGACTATAGAGTCTTTTATGAAGAAAGAAAATAATGTAGTCTTGTTGGTTTATTCTTCTTCTAACTTAGACAAAGTATATCACCAAACCACTCTCCCACACTTAAATTGGACAATGTCCTTATTGGCAAAAAATAAACACAAGAAAGTATCTCCAAAGGGACCAAAAATAATAATGTGATAGAAAGTTTAAGCAATACTTTCCGAGTGCAATAATGCTCCAATAGATATCCAAACTTGAGTAGAGAGAATGGTTTGTTCAAGAGGACTTTATTCCTATAAAACAAAACACAAATAAAAGCATAAGGAAAATAATAATAAAATAAAAACATATCTAAATAAAAGAAAACAAACTAAAGAAAAAGACTAAAAAGAAAATCCTAAGAAAGCAAATAAATACACGACTCACTCTCCCACACTTAAGATGGAAAATATTTTCCTTATTTGGGAGAGGAAAAACAAATTATTTAAAAAAAATATAAAACAAAAACTCTTTCCACTCATCATACTTCCTCATCAAACCTTTTAAAAAGAAATTAAAACTCAAAATAGAAGATATGCATGATGTATGTAGAAAGAAGAAAGGTTTTTGAAAAATAGAAGGTTTATGAAAACAATTTTTCTCACTAAAGCAAAACACATAAACCTCTTTCTCTAATATTCCTTTAGACACACAAATATTTTTGTTAGCATATAAGTGCACATGGTTTCTAAAGAATGCATCAAACTTGAAATCACCTTTTAACCCTTGAAAAGATTTGTCACAATTGAAATTCCCCTTAAAACTTAGCGATTGAGTTCTTAAAGATTGGATCAAGAAATCAGTAATTTTCGACACATCTACAAAAACTAAGTTACCTCCCTTTGAATGGGGTGAAGGGAAGAAATTACTACTATCCTCCAAGAACTTCTTACAATGCAACATTGAAAGATCCAACTTCTTGAGACATGATAAATTCAACACATCATTACTTGGACCCTTGTTCTTTAAGAATTGAGAAGAACCTAAAAAATTATATGGTAAAGAGATATTAGAATTATTTGCACATAGAGGAGAATTGAATACCTTCCTTTCCACATTAGATATTTGTTCCTCATATCCTCTCTCTTTTCCTTAGGGATTCTCTTGTTCAAGCGTATAGGCTGTTATTTCATCCTCAACCAACTTGGCTAGTTGTGTTCTTTGATGGCTCATACGTTAGGATGCTCCTTCATGCCATTTAATGGATGAATTTGTATTGGCAACAAAAGAATGCATTGAGGCTTCAAGTGACATCTCACAAAAAGCTTCAATCTGAGCTTGCAAATTTGCCTATTTCTCATCATTATAGCCCCTTTGATCTTTGCCCAAAACTAGTTGTCCATGATGAGGTCAATCCTGCGCTAAAATGAAAACAAAAATCAAATCAAAAATAAAAACAAACAAAAATAATTAAAAAACAAAGAAAAGAATAAAACAAAAGGGAAAAACAAATAACAAAACAAATAAAGAAATGAAAAACACACACATTGACAAACTAACTTAATACAAAAGTTAGTGGTATTTAAAGTACAACATGAAAGTAAGCTAATCAATTAAGTCACAAAATGTTACAAATAACAAGATAGAACACCGATTTACACAAAGAACATATATACATATTTACATATAGACATATGGACATATAAACATATAAACATATTTAAATCAATAAAATCCAAACTTTCATGATATTGTTCCACGACAACGGCACCAAAAACTTCATGTGTAAATTTTAGGTATATAAAATCATCAATTTTAAATCTATTCCTTAATTAAGTTTTAATTAAAACACTAATCTCAAAATACACATGTGAGGAAGTATACTCATCCCAAACATACTATAGGGAATTGACGAGTATCGATCCTCAAAGGAACAAGTACACACTAATCACTTTTCATTCATTGTTTAATCGACCAAAATAAAGTGAGAAAATAATTAAAGAATAAAGAAATATATACAATTTAAGGATGTAAGTTTATTCAATTTAGAAAATTATCCTAGAAAACATGACAATGAACCAATTAACAATTCTCTCAATTAATTATCATCTTGACATCATAAAGGAATGTACAGTAAAATTCAATCATTTGTCAAGTCATGAATGTACTTAGGTAAATTCCACTTCATTTGTCAATCTATGGAATCCTATATTTTGATTCATATTAACATATTTACCAATCAAGCTAACATAATCAAAACATGCATTAAACTCATCATTTATATCTTGATTCAATTAGTAGATTTGTCAATCAAGCCATCCTAACCAAAACAAGCATGAATCTCAATTCCTTAAAGATATGAAATTAGTTAATAACCCTATGTCAAGGTGAAATTAACTTAACCCTTGATCGTTTAGTTCTTAAATCATAACATCATTGTTCAAATCCATCAAGATTTAACAAATATGAAATCAATGCAACGAAATTCCTAACATCGTTGTGTCGAAGCCAATTAGAAGAATTCACATCATAACTAATGAAATCAAGTAATCAAATACCAAAGATGACAAAGAATTGATCAAATAACTAAATTAATGCAAAATCATGAATCCCAAAATAATGTTAAATTACAATAAAAGAATTGAATAAATCATTGCTAAAGAAAAAGAAGACAAAGAGAAAAGAAAGCACTCATAGACAAGCCTCTTTCTTCTTCCTTGAAGACTCCCTTGAACAATCCTCCTTGATGTGGGTGAACTCCTCCTTCAATGAGAAAATAAGAATTTCTGCCTTTTAATTCACTTTTCTATATTGTATATCTTAAACCCTTGTATTCTCTTGTGCTTTTATAAGCATCTTGAATGCCAATTTTGTGGCTAAGGAACTCTTAGCTGAGTAAGAGTAGGAAAATACCAAAATCATTAGATAAACCCTAATTCCGCGTATAGGATTTCTGCCTCCTGAGCGTACCTGCCGCCGGGTACCTTTGACCTATCTGGTGCCAGGTGAACTCTGTTCTTCCCCTATTTTTGCTCTATTTTTTGCCGTTTCTCCTTGATAGACAGACTGGACCTGGCACCAGGTGCACTTGCTAGACCTGGCGCCAGGTCTATTTTGGAATTCCCCCGTCGTTGGCTCAATTTCTTCCACTGGAGCAGAGCCTGGTCTATTGGTTTAGCCTGGCATTAGGTCTATTCTGGTTGTGTGTACTTTCTGCTCGATTTTAACTTAAATTTTCACATATTTGCCAAAAACAACTTTCGCAAGTAAAATGTCAAATAGGAAGGAATATACTTAGTTGTTACATCAAATGTATCTTAAAGTACCCTCAAATAATTAGGAAAAGAATGGTAATTTTAAACCTTATCAGATATTTAGGTACAAGTTTCAGGTATGGGATGCTAAAATAATAAGCCAATTTGTGTAATTTATTCATTCTTCAGAGCTGGCTGGGAATCACTCAAAACAGGATTTCCAATTAGCTCTCTAGCTATATATAATAAATTCCCCCCCCCCCCCCCCTTTTTTTGTGCAACATACATACCATTACCATACTCTAACACCTTGTTCATGGTTTAAACATTTCATAAATCTCAGTAATTTCGACCAAGAACACAACAATAACACCATAATTGAAATACCATCTATAAAAAATGAATTAATCCCATTTTTTTTCTCAACAATTAAACCATGTTTTGCTTTGTTTTCTTCTTCTTCCTTTCAACCATGAAGCACCCTTCAAACCATCATCAATATACCTTCATCCACCATATAAAACACATCACATATACCGTCAAGTACACCGCCACACACAACACATGTAAGCATCTTGAAAACATTAACATTCTTCAACCATACAGCATATTCCTCATGAATTTCTAAACAAAATTAATACTATAATGATCCTTGTAACTTAATCCACTACTTTAATTCAAGAAATAGGAAGTTTTACCTTATGTTTTGTGATTCTTGGATAAAGAAAACCTAAGCTTCTTTTCTTCTCCTTCTTTCTCTTTTTCTTGGGAATTAACTCTCTCTCTCTCTCTTCCTATTTTTCTTCTATTTTCTCTTCCTTTTTTCTTCCTTTTTCTATTCTCTTCCTTTCCTCTCTCTTTGTTGCGAATGTCAGCTGCCCAAAATGTCCTCAACTGGCCTCCCTCTTCTCTATTTATAGAGAAATTCTAAGCTTAGTCATCTAGCTTCATTAAATGCTCATTCATTGTCTATGACTGGGAGCTATTTTATTTGTCCACATGTTACTTAGGCAGCATGCTTAGGTGTCCTTAGAAACTTTTAGAAGGTTGACTAAGCTTTCTTTCAACCAACCACATCTCAACACCTATTTCCATTAGCCAATATCAAGACACCAATTAGCATTCCTGCAACTAATCATGGAATTTCACATGGTTTTTCATTTCTTTACTTATTCTTTAATTCTTATTTGACAAGCTTCATGGGTATAAATATTCCACACATCTAATCTCTTTTTGACACTTATTTTCATCCACAAATCATATGGTGCCACATGTCTCATTTTTGTCCGTTCTCTTTAATTTTCTAAGGAGTGAACTAAAATTCGGGTCAATATATATTTGAAGCAGGAAAGCTTTTTTTTCACCAATAGAATCTATGTATTTTACTGAACTCAATAGCGAGAATTAGAATTCTCAAATTCCTCTCCATTTTTATCAATTTGTGGTCAAAATTCCAATCATGGTCAAAATTATGAGAATACCACTAAAGATTCAAATTATACCAAAATGTTTGTCTCACTACACTAGACAACTTTTGTTCTAGGCTTATACCCAAATTCTAACTCTGTACAAAGTAGTCAGCAATTGAAGTACAAAGGTACAAGTAGAACAATCTCAAAATTCCATCCGGGCCTCTACAATTTCAAAATTTCAATAATACCCCTAAATATTTTTATCGCACCAAAACGTTCATCTGATTATACTGATCATTTCTTATTCTAGTTACTTATACAAATTCTTATTCTATTCAAAGTAGCAGCCAGTCAACATACAAAGGGGGAGGGATTTTACAATTTCCCTTCCTTCAAGAAATTTCATCCTCGAAATTTGTAATTGCCTTGATTCCATTAGATATCTACTTCTGGTTTCTCCTATAATTTGTTCCTTCTTTAGTCTACATGAATCTTTATAGGTCCTTTATTTCCCCATGAATCTATTGGTTTGAATTCCTCATGAGCAGAGGGGACAGTTTGTTGTTTCTTAGGATAAAGACAACTGTCTAAAGTATGTCCCACTTTTCTACATTGATAACATGCTCTAACTCTTTTCCGAAAATGCTTATGAGTATGTCCACCCTTATGAAAATAAGTACATCGAACGTACTCCATTCTTCTTGAAATCGGCCCCTCCTTCCTTAGGTTCTTTTCTTCATGCTGCTGACTAATTTTAGCTTTCCTCTTATAGTTCTATCTAGTTTGGTTCAAGTCTTCTATTTCTAGGCGAGAGGCTATTTCTACAACTACACTGTAGCTAGTTGGGGCCATAGAAATTAGTGTTCTTTTTAATTCAGGTCATAATCCTTTTATGAATCACAGAGTTCGATCAGAGTATGTCTATACCATTGAAGGGCAATACTTTGATAGTCAAACAAACTCAGCAGCATATTTCCCAATAGTCCTTTCTGCTTTGGAAAAATTTTGAAATTCTTCTTCCTTACTTTCAACTACCCATCGAGGTATAAATTCATTCTTAAATTCTTCTAAGAATTCTTTCCAAGTCCAATCATTTTTTTCTTGTTCTCGCTCATCTTTCTTCCTAAACCACCAATCTCGAGCTGGTCCATGAAGTTCAAAAGCAACAAATTGAACTTTTCTCCGCTCAAAATAATCTACAACTACAAATATATCTTCCATTCATTCTATCCATAACTTAGCTTCTTGTTCTGAATCTACTTGTCCATAAAATCAAGGGTGATTGAACTTTAGAAATCGTTCTAATGCTCTATCCATTTCCTTCTCAAAATATTATCCTCCTCGGGTTGGAGCTCCAATTACATGCTGAAGTATTGAGGTAATATTTTGTAATACTTGCGCCATCACATTCCCTCGAGGTTGTGCTTCTATTCTGGAGGTGTTGTTCTCAGTAATATTAGCCATGTTTCTTCCAGCTTGATCTCTAGTGCTACCACGAGTAACCTTACGTAGCATATCTTATTCTTTTTAAATATATTCCAAGAAACACAAAGTACATATATACATCTCAATAATTCCAATTCATATAACATGAAATAGAAGAAAAATTTTATTTGTACATGTAACTAGGTATCTTTTGAGAAATTTTCATATTTTCTCAACCTGATAATACACTTGCACATACATCATTCTCATATAATCTATAAGTAAACCTCCTGTATTTATGTCATTTTGCATATAGATCATTCTTGCGCCTCCTTAAACTGCCATAAATCACTTTTTTTCAACTTTCATGGGTACTTCCCAAGGGTCACCTATCCTAAGATTTCTCTAACCCAAGCACACTTAACTTCAAATGTCTAATGATTTTTGGTACATTAGTGTTAATATAATTATATCCTTTCACAAATTATGACAAAAAAGGACTTTTAGTACCCAAATATAATACTAGAGTACTATACAAATGTGCATATCCTTATCTACACAATTCATTTTGCACTATACATACAGGGCCTTTAAGAGTTCAATCTTGTTTAGTCATTATCTCACTATTACTAATCCTAAAATGGGAAGTTCAGAATTAGTAAATACTTCTTTAAATAGATCAAACATGAGGCCTCTCTAACGTCAATCTCTTTACTATTGTCCGAGTTCGGGAACATAACCCCTTTTCTGAAAATATCAGAATTATCTCAAACCATTCTTCTTCCGGTTTATTAGAATAAATTAAGTCCAATTTAAATACCTTGAAGTCATATGTGGCATCTACTCTAATATTCAATTCCACAAAATTCACTATCTTCTATTTTTATAAATTCATATCTGCATATACTATGAAGGACTCCCCAATATCCCATTAGAGGCTCTGCTATATTCCATCGGAAGCTCTATTATACTTTTATCTATGCTTTGATACCATTTGTAACACCCCATCTTTCCAAAGAGTAGCAGGCTTAATTTTTGGGGGATATCGCCCTACTAATTGCCCAGACAATGGGGCTTTTTTAACTAAATTAACTTAATATATAGTGGAAAATATTTTCAAAATACTTTTATTGACCATAAGAAGATACATAAAGTCTTATCTCGGATACAATTACTTAAGATAAACAGATCCAAGATATAGCATGAGCCTTTAGGACTCCACTGTCCTTCTGATACTCCTCTAATCCTAAAGTTTTAAAATAGAAATAACACATGTGTAAGCATAAGGCTCAGTGAGTCCCGTGTGTGCTAGTGTTTTTCCACTGAAAATAATTCATGAAGAGTAATCTTAACATAGATAAATTAGTCCAGAAATTCTCCTATGAAAATATTCTAAAACAAGTATTCATGGATTTTGTGCGAAACACATTGATTCAAGTATTCAAGAATTTTGGTATGGAATATTCTGATTAGAGTATTCAAGATTTCGAGTATTTAAGTCTTAAGTATAGTCAGTGCTTACGCAAAGTATTTAATGTTAGTGTTATGCCCTAAAGGCAATTACATGTATTTTGTATATTATTTATTATTTAATAAAATAAGGCATTCTTTATATTTTAATTTGTTTTATTTATACTTTTGTGTAATATAATTGTTAGATAAAGTCTCAAGTGCAATACTGTATTAAGGAAATCATGATAGAGATCATGATGTGAGGTTTCTATTGCATTGGATAGTGTTCGTGCATAAATTATCCCTAGTCATAGTATTAATGAGATAGAACATCATTAATATGTTAAGTCTAGCACGTATTAAACTTCTTGACTTGATCAGGCAGTGGTTCTCATATCCGTGAGTATTGTGATACTCAAAATTAACACGTGGATGCTTGTTACTTAAACAAGTACATTAGATGACATGACTATAAGATAATCACATAGATAACTATTTAGTTCTAGTGATAAAATCTCGTTATAGTAAATGTGAAAGTATCCTTAGACCTAAGATCTCCAAAGTACTTTGTATGTTTAGCGTTGTACTTTAATTCCAATATTTGAAGTCCTGACAAGACCGCCTATGGGATGGATATTGGGTGTAACAATAAGTAAACAAAAGTAGTTGAGAGGATCAATAAAAGATTCACCACTCCTAATAGTAGGGGTGAATATCTCACAACCATTTGTAGGAATCACTACTCAAGAAGTCCTTGGCCAAGGCAATTGTATATTGGAAATGGTTCCAATTGATACATATGATAGGTAGTGGATCCCGTGAACAAGTACTAAAATATTTGGTCCAGAATCAATTTATTATTTTAGAAGGAGTTGGCACTAATTCGGTACTCCAAACCAAATGAGATATTGTATGGTGAAGAAGTTTATTGCACTATTATTTGCTATTGAAAATTTCATATCAAGCCACTTGAGTTTCTGGACTTTTGGGTAGTCATGATGTCTTGCTAGATACTGCTCATGATCTACTGAATATGAATTTATTAATTAGAGAATTAATACATCAATCCTTATTAGAATTAATAAGTTAATTTTGAACTTATTAAGGATTATTAATCTTAAAAATGTTTAGACTAATTCTTATTTTGTTACCAATAGACTGAAAAACCTAATAGGTCACACACAATAAAGTCTTGAGCACTCGTATATATTATTTGATAATATTATGGGGATTAATTATGAGAAGAGAATAACTTTATAGGTGAATTATAATTTTGTTATAATTTAAGGACTTAATTACAAGTATATGAACTTTAAGGACTTAATCAAAGTTAATGAAACTTGGAGTACTTATTGTAATTATTAAAAGTTCTAATACCTATAAGGATAAAGAAATCATTCCTTTTACTTGTGTAAAAAAAACTGGAAAAAAATGGTGTGTTTCCTGTGAAACTCTTCTTCTCTTCCATTAACCCTTTTAGCAGAGGGCTTAGTCTTGCTTGAGCAATTAGACTTATGTAGATTTCTGTTAGGGAAATCTCTATCCTTGAGATTTAGTGACTTGAATGAGATGAAGAACATTATTCTAAGCATATACAAATTGCTGGATCATGCCACAAATTGAAAAAGAATTTTTATTAACAATGGTAGCATCGAAGGTATTTTCTTACCTATTTGATTCCTTTTAACACACGCATACTAGTGATCCTCATTGTCTTGTATTCTGGTTTTTCTTCCAGTGCGTAAATTAGTTTTTGCATAGGGAATTCCTACATTGAAGTTAGTGCTTATACAAAGTAGTAAGCTTATGCCAAGTAATCAAGCCAGTGCTTATGCCAAGCATTCAAGTCAGTGCATACACCAAGTATTCATGTTTGTGCTTATGCTAAGTATTCAAGTTAGTGCTTATGCTAAGTATTCAAGTCAGTCGAATATTGTATACAGAAATATCATGCTCAAGAACTCCAAATTTATGATGTTCCCAAAAATTCAAGGTCCTTGCTATTTATATTGTTTCCTGAGTTTATGTAGAAAACTCATATTTGAGTATATCAGGAAAAGATTTCCATATCAAGAAAATACTTTACTAAAATCGAGATTTGGAGACTGGAGAAATCACATGAGATGTTTCATATTCATCATATTCAAGAAATCAAGCGTCTGGTAATACTTTCATTTTAAGTATGAAATTCATGTCATGATATAAAAGCATTTAACCATGTCATGAAAATATTTGACTATTTCAGAAAAATACTTAGCTAAATGGGGTTTGAAAAAGCATAGGACTCACCTCGTGTCTTATGTTATACCATATTGATAATCCTTAAGCCTTTGCGAGACCTTTAAGGTAGAAACCTACATCAGTCATCATTCAATAATTCCTAGAGTATTCTAGAATTCACAATCAACACATATTGCCATTCACATGTTGCTAAGAAAATTACCAAATTTCCTATTTCTTCATGTCATACTAAAATGGGATACACCTTTTGAGGTAATCCAAATCCATTTCATTAATCTTTTCCTCGAAACATATTTTCAAGGCCTTCACATGTTCCCTTGATCTCTCATGCATCCAATAACACACAAAGAATTAACATATGAATTTACCCTTTATATACCAAATTATGCATTTCTTCCTTCTTGGCCCACCTATTTGTTTACAACATAACGTTTAATTCACAAGTCCAATTATTGTCAAACTAGTTCAAAAATGTCCTCAAGATATTCTTTAAGATTTAAAACTCATGGAATACCAATTTTCTTTGTCGTTTCAGTCAATTTTAATCATTAACTTCCAACTTCTTCATCCTGTCACTGAACTGGCAGTCCTTGGTATTTATACCATATCCTTCTATCTATAAGTCCAAATCAAGTTAAATTGGTCACAAAATGACCCTAAGATATTTAGCTACAAGTTTCAGTTCATGGGATCCCAAAAATATCAGCCAATAATTGCAGTTTATTCATTCTTTGGAGCAGGTCAGGAATCACTCAAAACAGGATTTCCATTTTGTTCTCTAGCTTCATATAATAAATTCCCCTTTCTTCTTTGTGCAACATACATAGTATTTCCACACTCTAACACCTTGTCCGTGGTCTAAACATTTCATAAATCCCATTAATTTCAATCAAGACCGCAGCAGTAACATCAAAATAGAAATAGCAGCTATAAAACATGAATTAATCCCTTTATTTTCTCAACAATTAAACCATGTTTTGCTTTGCTTTCTTCTTCTGCCTTTGCAACCTCAAATTACCCTTCAAACCATCATCAGAATACCTTTATCCATGACATAAAACACAGAACATATACCCTCAAGTGCAGCGCCACACACAGCACATGCAAACAGTTTCAAAACATCAACATTCTTCAATCATACATCATATTCCTCATGAATTTCTAAACAAAATTAATGATCATTGTAACTTAATCCACAACTTTAATTTAAGATATAGGATGTTTTACCTTGTATTTTTTGATTCTTGGAGCAAGAAAAACCAATCTTCATTTCTTCTCCTTCTTTCTTTTTCTCTCGGGAATTTCCTCTCTCTCTTCCTATTTTTCTTCTATTTTCTCTTCTCTTCCTTTCCTCTCTCTTTGATACTAATTTCAGCTGGCCAAAATGGCCTCAACAGGCCTCCCCTTCTCTATTTATAGAGAAATTCCAAGCCTAGTTATCAAGCTTCATTAAATGCTAATTCATTGTCTATGACTTGGAGCTATCTTATTGGTCCACATGGTGCTTACGTGTCCTTAGAAACTCTTGGAAGGTTGACTAAGCTTTCTTTCAACCAACCACATCTTAACAACTATTTCCATTAGCCAATCTCAAGATGCCACTTAGCATTCTTGCGACCAATCACGGAATTCCACATGGTTTTTCATCTCTTTACTTATTCTTTAATTCTTATTTGATAAGCTTCATGGGTATAAATATTCCATACATCTAATATTGTTTTGACTCTTGTTTTCTTCCACAAATCATATGGTGCCACATGTCTCTTTTTTGTCGTTCTTTATAATTTTCTCAAGAGTGAACTAAAATTCATATCAGTATATATTCCAATCAGGAAAATGTTTTATTCACCAATGGAATCTATGTATTTTATTGAACTAAATTGAGGGAATTAGAATTCTCAAATTCTGATTCAGTTTTATCAATTTACGGTCAAAATTCCAATTAGGGTCAAAATTACGATAATACCCCTGAAGACTCAAATTATACCAAAATGTTCGTTTCACTGCAATGAACAACTTTTGTTCCAGGCTTATAGCTAAATTCTCACTCTATACAAAATAATAACCAATTGAAGTTCAAGGATACGGGTAGAACAATCTCAAAATTCCATTTGCGTCCCAACAATTTCAAAATTCCAATAATGCCCCTAAATATTTTTCTTGCATTAAAACATTCATCTTATTATACTAATCATTTCTTGTTCTGATCACTTGTACAAATTCTCATTCTATACGAAGTAGTAGAGAGTCAAAGTACAAAAGGGGAGGGATATTACACTTATGATTTACTAAATTGTTGGATTGTATGCCCTCTTAGACTAGGTTTCTGATGTAAAATTGAATATTTTAATAAAATAATTTATTTTCAGAAATTGTTTGTGAATTTACTTTTTGTTTGTGCACGATTTTCGTTTGGAACAGACCCATTGTGTTTAAATAAGTGATCCATGTGAATGGTGGTCTTTCACAGTAAGGTATGGATCACGGGTTATTTAACACATAAACATTTGTTCTTAACCTATTGATGAGACTGGGAATCTCATCATGTTTAGGTTATTATGTTATGAATTCTAAATGGGGAATGACTTACCTTTAGCCAGTGAGTAGTCCACTCACTTCATAACATAAGCGTATTTCGAATACGTAGGACAGGACCTGTAGTAGTAGTTTCTAAAAGTACTATATGATAGAAACCTAGACTACTACCGCTACAGCGTGGACTAGTACTCTACGACTTGAGTATGAGTTGGTGGTCTGGCGAAGCTGGAAGCATATACTTTGATTTGCTATAGTTGAGGTTCTATCGTACGGCCAATATACTTGCATGTTGGGTATGTGTAATTAGTTAGTTAAGACAGACTTGTACAAGATAGTTTCTGCAGCATATCGCCCCTTGTGGTTGTCCGAATGGTCTAAAATGTCCAGGGCCCTGGGAAACATGACTTGAATGTTTACTTTAGGGTAGCTCCCTTGGAAAGCGGAAACACTCCAAGAAGTCATGGATCATTGGACCAAAAGACTAAGGTTGGTAGATGTCATTTAGAGGAGTGTTAGTACACTTCTTCCTCTCTAAATATACGGCGATGTGTAGAGGGGTATTTTAGTTATTTCACCTGTAGGTCGGAGACTTTGCTAATGCAGCATTGTCCTTGGGGTCAATATTTCCTTATGGTGATATTAGAAAATATTTAAAATGCAAAATACAGCTATTTATATAGCAGGGGTATTTTGGTCATTTTAGCAGCCAAGGCGATATGTCTTTTTGGTCCTCGGAATAGCCCGTAAGTCCTAACTACTTTTGGGTTGAGGAGTTGGTCTCAATTGAAGAGGATTTTATTTTATTTTATTTTATTTTATTCAGGAAGTCTAATTTATTATTGGATTGGAATAAAATAAATAAATAAATAAAATAGGAGTTGAGAGAAAATTAATTATCTAGTTTATTTGGTTAATTAATTATTCAGGGCCTAAGTCCAGTATGAATAATTAGGAAATTAACCTGGGCTTAAATTAGGGGAAATAATTAATATTTAATTATTTATTGGGTTATTTATATAGGCCCAAGAAATAAATAATTAAAAATTAATTATTTTGGTTCATTTGGGCTCATTAATTATTTATTGGGTTATTTATGTAAGCGCAGAAAATAAATAATTAATGTTTATTATTTTGGGCCTTTTGGGTCCAAGGAAAATAATAAATATTTTTCTGACCCAATAGCTTGGACCTTAGGGTTTTTCCAGATACGGTTAAGAGGAGTTTAGGGTTAGGCCAAACTGATTCTCAGGATAACATCCGGGTGTTTTGAAATCCCGGGGATATGTTTATCAGATAATGAGAGACCTAATTTTGGCTAACTAATAAACAACTCTTTGGAAAAAGAAAAACCCTAGTTTTCCCTACCCAACAGAAGACTCACGTCTCTCTGGAGAGCCTCACATAAGCTCCCTCTCTCACACCTCCCTCTTCTTGGTTTCTCCTTGGAGCTTTGCTAACTAATAGCGAGTGAACCAAGGAGATTTGAGACCATTCTTCTTCTCTGTTGTGTTCACCGACTAGAGGTTAGACTGAGGAATATCCCGAGAGCTGGAAACCTAGGCGTTCATGCAAACAAGGCGAAGTAGAAGGCTAGCGGGTGTTCAACCGGAAGCTTCTTCAAGTGGGCAAAGAGAGGCGATTCCAGTTGTTCAATCCACTCTTACTCAACCTAGAAGGGTTAAGGAGCGCAAATGTATGATCTTCACGCTTCCGTATAGCCTTTAAGGCTTGGTTTTATTTTTCTCTGTTTAATTTTTTACGCTACCAGTGCATGCTCTTTGTTTTCCTCTCCCTCACTAAATATGGATATATTAATTAGATAATTAATAAATTAATCTTGATTAGAATTAATAAGTTAATTATAATTATTAATCTTAAGGATGTTTGGATTAATTCATATTTTGCTGCTAATAGGCTAAGAAATCTAATAGGTCACACACAATAAAAGATTAAGAACTTGAGATGTTATTTGATAGCAATATAGGATTAATTGTGAGAAGAAGAAGTTGTTGTGGTTAAGTTATAATTAGTAATAATTTACGAGTCAAATCATAATTATTAGAACTTATAAGTTCTAATCATAATTATTAAATGCTAATTTGTTTAGGAAACTGAAATACACACAAACATGTATATGAGATACATACATCGTATTTCGTGTGTGGTTCTTGGTGAGTTATTGAGACTGCAAAACACAGATACAATTTTTTTCTATAATTTCCTTCTTCTCCAAAAACCCTAGCCACCACACACATCTTGCTAGCACTAGATTAAGATTGCTCTCAAGATTCTTTCCATGTGTGGATACTATTTGTAGCACCCCACTGCTTGGGCCCAACAGGGCCGAGGATGTCGCCCTGTCCAAAGGACAAGGGTCTTTATAACTAGGTCACATATAATAAAATAAAATAAATTCTTTAAAATTAAACTTATTACAACCACAAAAGATGAGTACATGAACAAATCCAAAGTAAATTGTTTGCTACATTCTCTCAAAACATCACATAAAGAAAATAACATAAGTCTTCGAAGCATAGGCAACAAATCTAGCTATTGACCTCCACAGCCGGATCAACCTGAAAACATGGCATTAAAGGTGATGAGATAAAAATCTCAGTAAGTTCGTGTGTGCTTTGAGTGTTTCGGGTAAAATAATTCATGTATGCAAGTTATAAAAGTTTTATAAGAGAAAGCGCTGGCAAGCATTAAATAAGTGTTGAAAATAAGGAGTGGTGTTTCGCTTTTCAAACCATACATGTGCACAATAAATACAACCACTCAAATGGGTAGCCATGGGTTACCACACATTGGGCCCCATGACTAAGCAACGGTCAGAATGCCATACTTTGTTCAAACTGACAAAAAGGAAGGTGTACGGCCTACCGGGTGAGATACTCTCCATCTCTACACCCAAACTTACCGGTTGTCCACTCCGGAAACACACAGTCTATATGACTAAAACTTGCTAGCTCGGACCGGCATGACCTACCGGACTGGCATCCTATCCAAGAAGGACTCAACCCTCAGAGGTGGCCTCTTACTGAGAGACTTATCCTAACCTTTCAAAGACTAGTCCTGGTGGTCTACCATTATTGAGTACTCAACGTTGATTGTCCCATTTGGGAGAAAATTGATCACACATTGCTTTATGTGGAAATAGCAATTAAGGGTTTCTAACATTCTTGTCAAAGTTGGGTTTTAGAAAGAATTTAGCATTTTGTGTAAAACTGCTTGTTTGATTTTCAAATGATTTGGTTGACTGGAATAAAAAGGAAAAACAGTCATTAATTGCCTTTACATAAGGAATGTCCATACACATCACATTTGGCTTGCCACAGTAAGTTTTGGTCTTCAAATAATTCCATGCAGGAACTTACCTGATCCTTTGCTTGCTCAAATTCAAAAGTCTTCCAAGGCTGACCTAACCCCGCCTGGGGTAAACACAAGACATAAGGTTATACTCAAGCTATATTCACTTACACAAATATTCCTAGTTCAACTTATTACAATCATGTCTCAATATCCTAAGCTTTAAGGCTAGATGATAAATGATTTTATAAAATAAGTCTAACTTGATAAGGTAAAATAACTAGGGGTTGTAAAAATAATTGCTGATAAGTTATAGGCTCAAATAATAAATCTTGAGTGTTATTATTAATAAATAAACTAAGGTTTGAATTTTGAATAATATTAAGTCCTAAATTATATTAATAAATGGTAATTTAAAAATAATGTTACTTAAATAAATAATAAATTTACAACTAATTTTTAATTAATTAAAAGGCCTCAGATTTGTATTTCATTAAATAAAAATACCCATGTCATGAATAATCATCGATAAAGGTCATGAAATAATGATAACCTCCTCTTACTTGTATAGATATTAGGCCATATACATAACACTTTGGCCTTTTCTCTTTTTCTAAAAAAAGGAATTTTAGCCATTTTACCAAGTAAACAAGATTCGCATATGATATATAATTCATAATCAAATGACCCTAAGTCACTAAGCTTGTGTAACTTAGTAACGCATTTCTCATTTATATGGCCTAAACAACAATACTATAAGTAAGATGAGGTTGGGTTATCTATTCTTAGTTTCTTATTTTTTATATTAAGAATTAGATTATCGATGTCTAAAACATATAAAGCACTAACAATAATTACAGAACCATAATGAATATCATTCAATGAGAAAGAAAAATATTTATTCTTAAAATTTAAATGGAATCTATATAAGTCTACACAAGCAATTGAGATAATAATTTTCTATAAAACTGGTACATAATAACAGTTTTGAAGTTCTAGAACTAACCAAGAAGGCAAGTGTAGGCCATAAATCCCCACAATAAGTGCAATAACCTATGCTCCATTCACAGCATGTAGGTCCACATCACCCTTCTCAAGTATCCTTTAGTCTTTACAAGTTATTGTATAAATGAGATCCACATATAGTATCTAATACCCATATCTCATTTCTAAGGGTAGTATTTATCTCAATCATCAACATACCAGGAGTAGAAGTAGAAGTGTCCGCAAGCTTCTCATTTTCCTTCTCATCCTTGACAATCTCCAGATAGGCTTTGCAGTTGCACCTCTAATGGCCCATCTTGCCATAGTTATGACATAGGCCTTTAGCAGCTACCATCTTCTTCTTTATGCCACATTTGGGTTTAGTGGGAGCCTTTTTCTTCTTCTTGGGAACTTTCTTCTTAGAAGAGGAAGATTCTACTATCATGAGTGCATTAGATTCCTTCTTCATGAAGGATTTTGCAGTCTTGAGAAAATAGATAAGGTCGAGTATTATGGACTCAATCTTGTTTATCAGGTAGTTAATCACAAATTGTTAAAAACTACTAGAGAAAGATTGTAGAATTAAGTCAATACTTAATTCATTGTCCACCACAAACTTAAGAGACCTAAGTTTCTCAATTAAGCACAACATCTTTAGCCTATGAGTGGCTACAGAAGTACCCTTAGCCATCTTAGAATAGAACAATTATTTTGAGATCTAATATTTCTCTATTCTAGCTAGGGCATCACACAACTCTCGAATATATAAAATGATCAAGTAAGCATCTATATGCTCATGCTATTTTTGCAGTTTATGGGTCATTGAAGCCAACATCACATAGGATGTTGTGTTACTGTCCTCCTTGTGCTTCTTATGGATAGCATGCTTATCATCTTGAGAGAGTGGTGGTGGAATAGGAGCATCTTACACGTAGAGCAACTTTTCCAACTTGAGAACAATTCTCAAGTTTCTATACCAGTACAAAAAGTTAGACTCAATAAGTTTGTTGGTTTCCAAGATGCTACTTAAATTTAGGTTGGTTGACATGATGCACATGACCTAGATGTAAAGATAGAGAAATTAGATAACTGTATATGCACATGTAATGCAAATAATTAGATGTTTAATTAAACACATAATTATTCTACTATTTTACTCAAATCAATAGCCCCCACTATTGATTCGAGAAAGCCCGTTGGAAGCTTTTCTAGTGAACCAGTATCTAAATTCCTCAAGAATAGTTTCAGGCTTGCCCAAAAAGCTACTCTTAAGTTCAATAGTAGGTAACCAATACCAATTACATCAAATGTAATTACCAGATCATTGGGTGATTAAAATCTTTTAATCTTACAGCCCTTAAGCTAACCTAATCTTACCTCTAAGATTCTTTTCTGTTGGGTTAGCCCAACTGGTAAAGAAATTAGTTAAACCCAATCCATTTATCAGAAATTTAATTCTATAGCTTAAACATGCCTGATGTCAAGTAGGCTTAGGTTAGCCCAACAACCTAATCTCGAAAAAGGACTCTCGTACTTACTATATTAATAGAAGGTATTAGGTTTAATATTAATTTGAGGGATTTGTGATTATTAGTGGTCTCAAATATTGCATGCATAATATCAATATATTCATACTCTCAAAATAATAATGTGGTTTGGTTATCGACTTTACTATAATAATTTCCTTGAGCCACAATGAAAATTTATTTAGCTAATCCTAAGTGTTCATGCATGATCTATGAAGAAAGTCTTACCATCCTTCTTTTGTTCTTGATCACCTTCGCCTTGATTTGTAATAAATTCTAATCCTATCTAACCCATGCAATCTAATTACCTAAAATTTAAATAAAGAAATCTCAAGTTACATTCGATAGGAGCTAGATGAGAAGTGAAATTACACAATAAAAATAGAGAAGGCAGGACACGCAGGCTCTATTTAATTCAAAATCAAAGTGATAAAATGCATGAACAATTTAAATGGGTCCATAGTCCATAACCAAACCACCATGCTAATTTTGTACTCAAAATAAAAATAAACAAAGCAAATAATTCCAAATAAAAAATATAATAAATTCTAAAATCAATATTTTAGAAAATATATTAATTGCTAAAAGCAGATTTTAGGAATTAAATAGTATATAATATAAAATTAATATTTTAGAAAATATATTAATTTCCAAAATTAAAATTTGGGAATTAATTTCGTTAGTCTCAAAAACAAATTTTGGGAAAAAAATAGGTGCTCAATAAAAAAGGGAAAACAGCTGGCTATTTCGTGAAGAACCAGAAAAAGGAAAAACAAAAAAAATATATATATAAAATACAACCACGCATGGCATTTAACATGTCCGCCGTGGATTGTAGTTTTTTTTTACCTAAGCCAGCTGCTGCTTATCATAAGCTAGTTGTGGCTTGGGTAGTTTTTGTGCCTAAGCTGCAGCTGGCTTCAAGTAATCCGCTCACGGCTTAGGGAAAAAACTCCTTTTTTAAATTATTTTTTCCTATAGTTTTCCGATCGTCTTCTCTGGCAATTACAAAAGACAAATATGATACCCTCGACTTAAACCACCATTAGTTCACGGGGAAAGTCATGCATAGCATCTTATGTATTTCATTTGATAATTTGAGCTATTTTCATGAATATATGTGATTCATAGGTTTGATATTGCATGAGTTTATTTGTTTGGATATAGTTGCATTGGTTAAGATGGTTGAGCTTTTCTTCTTATTGAGTAGGATTTAATAAAAGCGAAATGAAGTAAGTTGAGTAGGAGTTAAGGGAATTTATTTGAGGAATATTTGAGCAAGAGTTGTTGTGGTCTTGTGGATAAAGCTTGGTATTTAGTTCTTGGTGACTTGACTTCAAATCCCAACTCTTACAAGCCTTTTCTTTCTTTTCCCTAATTTACTAGGTTGATATCCCGTGCATTGCACGGGTTGTTTTATTATTAAGATTCAATATATTAGTATTAAATACATATATATCTTATTAAGTAATTATTTAATTAGTTAAAATTTTAAATAAATTTAGATAATATTTAAAGAATCACATATTTTAATGTATTAATATTAAATAAATAAATATATATATTATTAGTTAATTTAACTAATTACTTAATTAATTATGATTTTAAATGAATTTAAATATAATCTTTATTTAAAAAAAATCGTTTAAACATGTATCATTTTCGAATACTTCCACATGTCGTAATAGTATACTTCCTCTATGACACACACACACACACACACACACACACACACACACACACACACACACACACACACACACACACACATACATACTACTACTACTACTACTACTACTACTACTACTACTACTATGGCGTAGGAGACTTGAGCATTGCTCGAAATAAATCATTTTTTTTTCTATAATTTAAGTTATGTTATGTATAATAGCATGTAATTTTAAAAGTTTTATATTTTTATGCCAGCCATCATTTTTTATTTTTAAATAATTGTGTCAACAAATTTTGTGATATTAGTCATGTGTGATATTTATTTAAATATTTTTTTTTAAATTTTAAATTTTTTTTCTAATAATGCTTACTTAAGTAATTTTGTAATGCCATATGCAATAGAGAAGTTAATTATCCAAAATTAAAGCGTCAAAGGTAATAATACTTAAATGGAGACAAAAAAATAACTCCAAGTATCAATAGTACTTTTTTCTTTTTTTTTTTTTTTTATTAATGAGAAGCAAAGGTCAGCTTAACCTTTCATTGGCCATATATGGAAGCAAATATTTCATCAACGCACAATATTTAACTATGAAGCAAAAGTTGAATAGAGTTTCTAGCAAATATTTCCATTGACAAAATGGGGAGAAAATAAAGAACATTGTCCTTATTTGTCGAGAAAATGACTACTCATCAGCCAAAAACCCCCCATTTCAACTAAGGCTTCGAAATTAAATTTGAAATCAAGAAATGCCCATTTGAATGTGAAGATCATTGGTATACTATATGCTAGTTGATAAAGAAAAAAATTTAATATTGGAGAAGGAATATTACCTACTACCAATTATAGCCAAAAGGTATTTTTCTCTTCTCCTCCTTTTATGTTTTTCTTTTCTTTACATATTCAGATTCCAAAAACTCCATAAGAGCATTGAAGAACCCCTACATGATCGACAACATCTTTCTGGCCAAACCCTTGTGATTACTTGCACCAGCTCCACTCACAACCACTGTTGTCTCTACTAGTGGCTCCACCGCTGCCACCACTTCTCCTTCCTTCTCCATAGTCGAATCCTCGAGTACCTGACTACTTTCTCCAACCTCGAAGACCAATTCTGAGAAAAAGACGTCATTTTTTGGTGAAGCTTGCACAATAAAGCTACTTTGTTAAATCTCCAGCTCCTACGCCCGAAAAATCTAATCTTTTTCAATCCCTCAATACTATATAAACACGTATATAAATAGAAAATTCAACGAAAAAGCCATAAAAACGTATATACCAAAGAAACACTAATTCTCAAATTAAACAATAATTGAAGTCAAATATGGCACTAGATGATCTAAAGTGCTAATATTCGTATCGCAAACAAATCCATACGCACATACAAAAGTTTATGATAACAGTAGAGTTTTCAAAACTTTGGTAGAAAATTTATGCCAAATTAAAGAAGGAACTTACTTTCTAGTGACCAAAAAGTGGCAAAGATATTGGAAAATATTGAGGGTGGAGGCAGATGAAACTTGAAGGGATCTGTTTGATGACAACTGGCATTGGTTTCTATCGCAACTCAAATCTGCTCTCTCTGCATCTAATCAAATAACATTTATTGCTGATTTTCAAAAAGGTATAAGGGAGTTGTTATTTGAGATTTTTGGGAAAGATTGTCACCATGGTTATTCGTCCGTTATCTTGTTGAGAAACTGAATAAAGATTTAAAGGGGCAGTTTTCACATGAAGCAAGACGGCTCATGGTTCAGGATTTGACTATTGCTGCTTATGCACCAAAAGTGGAGGATTTTCACTGATGTGTGGAAAGCATAAAAGCTATCTCACCAGAAGCTTACAATTGGGTCAATCAAAATGAGCCTGAGCACTGGGCAAATGCTTATTTTCATGGGCGAAGGTATAATCATATAACATCTAACTTCGGACAACTATTCTATAGCTGGGTATCAGAGGTTGATGAGTTGCCAATTACTTAGATGGTTGATGTCTTGTGAGGTAAGATGATGGAACTGATCTATATGCGGTGGGTTTATGCTAGTCAGTAGGCTACAAGCCTCATGCCTTTAATGGAGGATGGTCCATCTTCCATACAAGTTCGAGATCTCCAATGTAATCTCGTGTGGAAGAACAGAGTGTATTTTCCTCTTCCTCAGTAGTGATCTCAACTGTATTCTTGAGACGTCATGTTTTGAACCCTAAAATATTTAAATGTTTATTTGTGAATCTGGACAGTCAACCTCAATTAATTCCCAAAAACTATAGCAATCCACAAATTGTATATAAATATTGTTGGTTCTACCTTATAAAGAATCTTTTATTAAGTAACATACCCAAAGCATAAACATCTATAACAAAATCTGTTGTTCAAACCAATAGCACTTAAGCCTAAATCCATACGTAATCATCTCACCTAAGAGTAAACCTGAAGAACAAAATTAAAGTACTTATCTGATCCAGTTATTTTACCATAAATACAAACCAAACCCCATTACTAATGTGTTACATAAACATTGGCCAATTAACCTAATGAAGCTGATGTGTCATGTAATGACTCGGCAGTAAACAATTTAGACATTTGGAGTAATGGTGAGGTAAATTTAGCAATATAAATTACATTACAACATATATTTACTTCATTACATTTAATGTTTAGTTATTTTCCCTATGTTGAAGGGTGTTAACATTAACATAGGGAATATGTTAATCATTTCATCTTTAGCTTGCCCAGACCATGAAAGAGTAAGTTTTAATAGATAACCTTTATAGATGATCAAATAATGACTGAAAGAGTATTTCAGCTTTATAAACTCAATCACTGAAAACAGAATGTATAAATGAGGTTAATTATTTGAATTATGTGCTAATCATGCACCAATCATGTAGATATTGGCCATATAATAATGCATGCATAATTGCATGATTAGCATTTGTTGTTGTCGCAAAACACTAATTGATTTCCCAATCATGTTTATATAGACACCCAATATACTTAGCACAAAGTTCAAATAATTAACCTCATACAATATTTAAACCATACAATATTTAAACTAAGAATGTACAACCAGTAAATATTGGTCTTATGATGGTTGTATTATGTTTTAACAAAGATCTACAGTATCTATGGTGATTCTGTGATCAACCCACTCAGCCATAGCAACATAGAGTTGGCCAATACTGAAAACAGGCTTCTGATGGTTTCCCAATCAAATACACATGCTTTATATAGACACCCAATTGTTATATGAGTTTTCCAATCATGTTTATATAGACACCCAATATACTTAGCACAGAATTCAAATAATTAACCTTATTTATACATTCTGTTTTCAGTGATTGATAAAATGTAAAGATACAGTACTTTCAGTCCAAATCTTTGTCTAATTAGATACAACTGTCAAAGCTAAAATACTCTTTCAGTCATTATTTGATCATCTATAAATGTTATCTATTAAAACTTACTCTTTCATGGTATGGGCAAGCTGAAGATTGAAAATCTGAGCATGCTAGAAATAATTCCCATGCAGCAATGTTAAAACTTCAAATGAGTTTATTTGAACATTGCTGCAATATCTACATGGCAGAAAAAATTCCAAAGTATTCCTCTTCAATTCAACAATCATACAAAGAAGCACTTGCCAATTAAAAACTCTGTTTCATGACCACGTCTTTCGGGTTGCTCAAAAGAAATTACCATAAATTTATTCATTGGAATTCCAAAAACAACAAACAAAGAATGAAAATTATATAAAACCAACAACCACAAACACATCTATAAGTACATTTTGTTTTATATCAACATAAAGTTTCATAACTTGCTAAAAAGTAAAAATAGGAAATAAATTGAAATTTCAGATTGTGTTTTTATTACAAAATAGTAGATTGTATTGTGCATCATACGTGGGCTCCTAATGATAAACCATCGTCACAAAACACCCATTGGTTTCCCAATTGTATTAATATAGATAACCAATATACTTAGCACATTATTAAAACAGCTAAGCTAATAGCATATCTAAATAACCAACTAGATCAATCAACATTGGGTCACTTTTTTGAAAAAACAAACAGCTTAAGGAAACCAATGGCAATAGTGAGGAAATCATCAATGGAAATTGAAATTTTACAATGTATTTTTAATGCAAAATGAAAGATTGTATTGTGCAACTTCTATTGTGCATCATACGTAGGCTTCTAATGGTGAACCATTATCGCAAAATACTTTTTGGTTTCCCAATTATGTTTATATAGAAACCCAATATACTTAGTACATAGTTCAAATAATTAACCTCATACAATATTTAAACCAAGAACCACAAACACAACCACCAGCAACAAAGAAAACACAACATCCAGTACCCTGTGTCCACATTTTTGAATTTTCTCACAACAATTTTAGACTGCCATTATTCTGTCATATCTAAAAGCATATCGAAATTATCAAATGTCATTGAACATTGGTTTATTTTTATAAAAAAACAAAGAGTTTGAGAAAATGCTTTTTTAGTAATTTATATATACTTCTTTTACTGTGCATCATACGTGGGTTTCTGATAGTAAACCATCGTCGCAAAATACCGATTGGTTTCCCAATCATGTTTATATAGACACCCACTATACTTAGCATAGAATTCAAATTATTAACCTCATTTATACATTTTGTTTTCACTGATTGATTTTATATACAATGCAAATATGCAATACTTTCAGTCCAAATCTTTGTCTAATTAGATACTGCTGTCAAAGCTGAAATACTCTTTCAGTCATTATTTGATCATCTATAAAGGATATCTATTAAAACTTACTCTTTTATGGTCTAGGAAAGCTGAAGATTGAAAATCTGAGCATGCTAGAAACAATTCTCATGCATGGTAGAGATAATAACTACATGCTACAAACAATTTTAAACTGCAATTAGTCTCAGTAATTTATACTTCTTTTATTGTGCATAATAAGTGAGCTTCTGATAGTGAACCATCGTCGCAAAACACCCATTGGTTTCCCAATCATATTTATATAGACACCCAATATACTCAACACATTATTAAAACAGCTAACCTAATAGCATATCTAAATAACCAGTTAGGTCATTCAACATTGGCTCATTTTTATGAAAAAACAGACAACTTGAGAAAATGCTTTTTCAGTATTTTATATAGAGTTCTTTTATTGTGCATCATACGTGGGCTTTTGATGGTGAATCATCGTCACAAAACACCGATTGGTTTCCCAATCATGTTTATATAGACACCCAATATACTTAGCATAGAATCACCATAAAGTATCAATCCACTCAACCACAAATAAACAATAAAAATTATATAAAACCAACAATGACAAACACATCTATAAGTACATTTAGTTTTCTTCAAAATAAACTTTTGATAACTTGCTAAAATCCTAAAATAGGATATAAATTGTATTCAATACGTTATCTATTCAAATTTTATGAAAGAATGCAAAATATAGAAGCAACGGAAAAATAATCAATAGAAATAACCATACATAGACTTCATAAAAGTCATATAACAATTTCAGACTCCAATTATTCTGTGCAGAGTTCATACCAATTACTTATCCTCACTATACACTGCACAAGCACTATACTGGATCAACCCACTCAGCCACAAACCAACACAAAATTTTGATAACTTTCTAAAAACAAAAAATACCACATAAATTCATTTTCTCTGTAATTTATATATTCTTCTTTTATTGTGCATCATACGTGGGGTTCTAATGGTGAACCATTTTCACAAAACACCGATAGGTTTCTCCATCATGTTTATATAGACATCCAATATCAAATGCTGTAAAATTGAGTATGTTTGAAAAATGAGTGATTTTATTCTAATTTAGTAAAATTTTTTTTATCAAATGCTGTTTTTTGTTACCTAGAATTGGAAGGTATAAATTTTTGCTCATTTATTTTGAGGAAAATGAAAGGGGTGGTCATCAAAGGAGGTTTTTAATTGGCAAGTGCTTTTTTATGTGAAGGTTGAATTGAAGAGGAATGGTTTGAAATTATTTCTACCATCTAGATTTTGCAACATTTGTCTATGGATTAAATGTGAAAATAAAAAAAAAATATGGACAGAATATACTGGTGGTTGTGTTTTGTTTGTTGTTGTTAGTTTAACATGATTTTGATGCAGCTGGTTTTTGAGTTATTCTATGAACTTAATGATTTGAGTTCTGTGCTAAGTATATTGGATGTCTATATAAACATGATAGGAAAATCTATCGGTGTTTTGCGACAATGGTTCACCATTAGAAGCCTACGTATGATGCATAATAAAAGAAGAATATATAAATGACATAGAAAATGAATTTCTGTGCTATTTTTTGTTTTTAGAAAGTTATTAAAAATTTGTGTTGGTTTGTGACTAAGTGGGTTGATCCAGTGTAATGCTTGTGCAGTGCACAGTGAAGATAAGTAATTGGTATAAACTCTGCACATAATAATTGGAGTATGAAATTGTTATATGAGTTTTCTAACAAATGAACTCTGCACAGAATAATTAAACTCTGCACAGAATAGATAATGTATTGATTTTTATTACCCAGAATTCAAAGGTATAAATTTATGGTAATATTTTTTGCAACTTTTACTATTGCCCTAAAGGCACCAAGTTCTATAAGTGCATTCACTAGGGTCCTTCTAGAACACTTTTGAATGGGGTGTGGTCCATCTTTCTGACATATCCATATAGTCGGTTATGGATATACTGTAGAAGGACAAATCTGAAGCCACTGTTGTTCTTTCTAAAATTTATGATCCTTATTGACTGGAGGAGAAAATCAATCAGCTTGCTTTAACATTAGAAACATGCTGATGTGTCACATAAACATTGGCCAATTAACCTAATGAAGCTAATGTGTCAAACCATAAAAACTTTACCCCTCAGCTTTACTTATTATTAATTTCATTTTTCCTTATTTTTTCTACCCTTGGCCAAAAATCCTAGGGTTGCCACCATCTTAGGTTCCCAACTCCTAAAATATAGGAGTGTGATTATCTTGGGTATTTGATGAAAAGAATTAAAACAAATTAAATTCCTATTATCTCTTAGTTTAATATTTTAACTTAATATTTTAGGGAATTTTAAATATTTCAAAATATGAATTTTTAAAGCTATTATCTATATGATTTATTATGGAAATAAAACATAGAAACATTTATCTTGGAAGCTTTATTTTGGCTGCCATTTTTAATAGAATACAAGCCTCCCTAAATTAATTTCTTTAAGGAATTCTAGATGGAAAATGAAGAGATAATGCAAGTTTTTAATTGAAGCAAATATATATTTTGGGATTTTGCTATTTTCGAAAATAGGAAGTTGGGATAAAAGAAATTTCAGGTTTATCTTCTAAAAAACAAGATTTTACCTCTAAATATAATTATCTTTTAATTGCTTATTTGGTCTAAAGTAATTTAGAGTATTAATTAAATTATTTCTTGGACAAATATCTTATATTCTCTACTTGAAATTTCTAGAAAAATAAATACCCTAGCTGCCACTTGATAGATGATTTAGCTCAACTCAAACTCTCTAAAATATAGGATAAAAGTACCTAAAATAGTTTTGACCAATCAGGTTTTATTTTGATAAAACAACACTAGAATTTTATTTTCATTTTTCCTCATTATTTGCCAACACACACATACACATACGAAAATCATCCAGCCTAAATTCTCTCAAACTCTCTTCTTGTTTTTGCAAAAAATAACACACAAAAGACCTTATTTTTCTTCTCCTAATTTCATCCAAAAACAAAACCAAAAATCAGCTCTCTTTCTTCTCTCTTAGTTTCTACCAAACCTAGAACCAAAATACAGCTATAATACTCCCCTAAACCTTGCAAAATTTTGGCCGAACAACTAAGGAGGTGACAATGGGGCAAGGCATTGATAAGATGGCTGCTATTCTTCAGAACTTGACTGAAAATGTGGAAAAAGTGGAGAAGAAGGCACCGAAAGGTGAGGATGAAGCATTGGAACCATTCTTGAAGTTCCAACCTCCTATATTTCATGGAAAGGTGGAACAAGAAGAAAAGGCTAAGCAATGGATCAAGTAGATGGAGGATATTTTCGTGACCTTGCAGTACACTGAGAAGAGGAGGGTGAAGTTTGCAACTTTCAGGTTAAGGGGACCTTCCCGAGCATGGAGACAACAAGTCCAGGAGGACTGGGATAGAGAGGATTGTGACTAGACGTGGGAAAACGTTGTTGAAGGCTTTTGAGCAGAATATATCCCACGATGGATAAATGAGAAGAGGGAAGATGGTTTCCAAACTCTAAAACAAGCAAGCATGAACGTGGCCCATATGCAGCTTAGTTTACTCAACTATCCAAGTATTACAAGTGCTTGGTGGATACTGAATAGAAGCAGACTCAGCAGTTCGTGAAAGGTCTAAGGCAAGACCAAAGGAAGGCATTGGCACCATCTCCGCCAGCAACCTATATAGCTGCAGTGGATGCAACAACTTGGACTGAGAACGAAGATAGGAACTGGCCGATGAACTATCTACTTCAATTGAATCGTCCACTAATGAAACCTCCAATTAACAATCGACCTGCTGGTCCAATGCAGTTGGGAAATAAGGGGAAGCAGCTGCGGACAATTCCATCGGGCCTAATACCGAATGCTCTTATATGCTAGAACTGTGGGAAGTGTGGCCATGTGGAAAGGTACTGCTAGTCAAAGAGGACATCAAGCAGATGCCTTAACTGTGGTGACCCAACTCACTTGAGAAACAACTATCCCAATCCTCTAAGGATTGGGCAAGGATCCTCGACTCAACCAGTTGGTGTGAACAGATGAGCTACCATTGGAGTGATTGGAAGAGGAGGTCAAAAGGCTCGAGTAAAGGCTAAGGATCTTCGCCTTGAATCGAGAAGAGGTTGGAGCTAATGGAACAGTGATAAAAGGTACGCTTTCTGTGCAAGGTCATTCTATTACGATTTTGATACACCCCGAATCGACTCATTTGTGTGTGAATGATAAGTGTGCATGCCATTGGGTTGGGACGGGGTAGAATTACCTTATAGAATGCTAGTTAGTACTCACTTGGAAAGGCAGAGAGATGCGAGCAGGGTAGTACCAGGGTGTAATATCACGGTTAGGAAAGATATTTTGAAGGCAGATTTCATAATCCTACCTATCGATGAGTATGATCTAATTTTGGGAATAGATTAGTTAGCGAAGCATGGAGCAAGGGTAGATTTCAAGATAAAGGCGGTGCAGTTCGTTAGACTAGGATATAATGTATTGGAGTTTAATGGGAAGAAGTTAAAAGAGTTGAAATTCCTGATAGCAGGAACGAAGATGCAGAAGATGCTGAAAAAGGGCTATGTAGGATACTTGGCTTACTTAATCAATAAGCCAAATGATCAATGCTCCTTGGAAAGTACCGACACGATAAAGGACTTTGCAGATGTATTCCTTACTAAATTCACTTCTCTTCCACCTCCGTGAGAAGTTGAGTTCACTATAGATTTAGTTCCGGAGCTGAGCCTGTATCGAAGACTCCCCTATCAAATAGTGTTGGCAGAATTGAAGGAATTAAAGGAGCAGTTGGAAGGGTTAGTTAGACAAGGATATATAAGGCCCAGTACATCACCATGGGGAGCCCCGGTGTTATTTGTAAAGAAGAAGAATGGAACGCTGAGGTTGTGCATAGACTATAGAAGATTGAATAACCCTACTATTAAGAACAAGTACCCCCTATCTTTGATTGACGAGTTGTTCGATCAGTTACAATGTTCTAGTTACTTTTCCAAGTTAGATCTCCGGTAAGGTTATTATCTACTACGGATTAAGGAGGAGGACATACCTAAGAGAGGTTTAAACACCAAATATGGACAATACAAGTTCGTGGTGATGTCATTTGGAGTAACCAATGCACCAGCCATGTAACATCCCTCTTTTGTACACCTTGACTGGTGATTACTTAATATAGAATGAGTATTTGAATGAAGACTCAAAACAAGAAATGATAAATTTAATGAACTAAACATTTTGGTATGATAAAATTATTTAGGGACATAATTAGAATTTTGGAATTTATAGGGATCTAAATAGAATTTTGGAATGGTTCTACCTGTATCCTAAATCTTCATATTGTGACTACTTCTAGTAGAATGAGAATTTAAGGGTACATTAAGAGCAAAAATTGTCCAGTAGGATGACACGAGTATTTTGGTGTAAATTGAGCAATTAGAGGTATCAAGGGCATTTTCGTAATTTTGACCGCAATCGGTATTTCGACTGCAATTTGGAAAGAACTGAGAAAGAATTGAGAATTTTGATTCTTATTATTGAATTCAGTGAAATTTATAGATTCCATTGGTGGAAAAAAATATTTTTTTGATACGGACCGAAAATACAGTTATTTTTTGAGAAAAAATCTATAGTGTGGTCGACATTAAGACAAGCGGCGTAATATGATTGGAGGATGAAAAAAAGTTTCAAAATACCATTGGAGGATTGAAATAATTTTTGAGATTATTTTATTTCAAAAGCTTATTGAATAAGCTTAAGAATTATCTATTTAATTAAATCAACCAATACGAAAATGGTTGAAAAATTCGATAGCCCACAACAGTTGACTTTGTGACCAATCTTGGTCACAATTTGGACCAAGAAATAGTAGTAGAAGTTGTATTTCAATAGCTAAAAATGGACCACAAGAATAGAGAAAGAAGAAGGAAAGAAAAAGAAAAGAAAAGTTGGAGAAATTTGGGAGAAAAATAGAAAAAGAGAGAGAAAGCATTTCTTGAGAGAAAAAAAAGAAGAACTTGGGGAAAATCAATCTTGGAGAATCACACAAACAAGGTCAAAAGACATACTTCATGAATTAAAGTTGTAGATTTCAATTCAAGGATTATTATGGTATGAATATTGTTGGGAAAATATGGAAGCTGTGATTTTGTCTAGCATGATTTCTATGTTTGGTGAAGATTGGTGTGTGCATGTGTGCCGGTTTTTTTAGGGTTTTTGTGCTATGTTTTATATGGTATATGAAGGTGTTTTAATGGTGGTTTGGGTGCTTGTTCATGGCTGCACAAGAAGGTGTAAGAAATGGAAAGGAAAGATGGATTTAATTGTTGAAGAAAATGAATAATTATTGTTGTTGTTTATAATTATTGATTTTGGGTTAAGAAAGGATTAATTTGCTGAATAATTTGTCTCTAAAAATCAGAGAATTTAAGGCCATTATGATGGAATTTAAGATGGTTTAAGTGTTATATAGTTGTTACGATTAAAGTGGAATAGATGGTGTGAAGAAAGGAAACAAAAACAGAAATTCTGTTTTGAAGAATTTCCGAGCAGCTTTGAAGAATGAATAAACTGTACAAATTGGCTTTTTTTTCTGGAACCCCATGACCTGAAACTTGTAGCTAAATGTCTTAGGATCATTTTGGGACCAATTTTACCCAATTTGGAGTCGTGAATAAAAAGTTATGTTGAAAATACAACAAGCTGCCAAAACAGTGACGGGATTGGAAAGCCGAGATATTGGAAGCAAAACTGAATGAAATATGAAGGGAAATCAGTGGTTCATGAATTGGAATCATTAAGGAATGTCTTTAGGACATTTTGGAACAAATCTAACATCATTTGGGCTTGTGGATTGAAAGTTGGGCGAAAAACAAAATGATGTTCCAAAGCTGGAAATTGCAGAATTTTCATTAAAGAACAAATAAATTCATGAAGTGATTTTATTTATGTTCATGGATGAATGAGAAGTTAATTGGGTATATGAAGACCTTATATTCTTGTGAGGAAGAGGAAATAAGGAAATAGATTACAAGCATGCAGGGATTATATTTCATTTCAAGTATGGAATGAAATAGGAAACGAAGTGAAACATTGGTGACGACTTAGCGAATGTTTATCATGCTAAATGATAAACTATTTGAGGTAAGTCTCCACATCCACGCAACATTTTCAATAAAGCTCTTTTGTGAGAAGAATATTATAAAGTACTTTAGTTTATTTTATTGAAAATATTATAAATCATTTGGAAGTATAAATAATTATGCACTATTTAAGCCTGCTTTATTTTGATAATTCGTACCCATATGATGAAATGATTTGGAAACCCTGCATGAATTTCATTATGCAACTTATGATTGCATTTCATGCATAAAGGTTACGAAAGCTATAGCATGAGAATATGATTTTTTAAAATATCAGAACGGACCCAAATTATATGTGTTCATATTCAAAGTCATTTCGGGAAAGAAAATATCTTCAGAATGAAAATGTTTTGCAATTGATTGGGTTGCGAAATTGTTGAGACATTGGTATAATCTCTGATTTGATGTGATATTTGAGTACTCAAAGGGATTTTACACCTATACTAACTTACGTGGGTTTAAGAACGTGGTTTGGTTGGTGCGCACCTACGGATGGTGGTATCTTATTTCATGGGGTGCCAGTATTTGATGTTTAGTCATCCTTAACTAGCATCCGTTATCCAAAAGAGGAAACGGAGGGACAGGAATGGGACACTCGGGCCATTGTGGCAAATCATGACGATGGTTATCGTATGTTTAATTGCGACGTATGCGCTGGGTTATTCATACTAATTAATGACGTGGGATTGTAAATCTTGTACGAGCCAGTGTGGTAATATCAGTTGGAATAATATTCCTTCCAAATGAAATAGCAATGCAGAATTTTGTATACTTAAGCGTATTTTGAAAATACATAATGATTTCTGATTAAAAAACCCAAAGCTTATATTGTACACCATGTTTTGGTGTTGAGAATCTATTTTCCCAAAGAAAAGAGCAATACTTCAATGATTTCACTATAGATACTTCTCAAACAAGAAATAGTGATTCTTCTTACCGTTCCAACAATTTTAATCACACATCGCAACCACACTGTTATTGAAACTTCTCATAGCACACTACGGGACTTACTGAGATATATTGTATCTCACACAAGTTTTATCTATACTTTTTAAGTAGATTTTTATGAGTACCTGGATTTGTGTAAAGGCAAGACCCGAAGAAGTTAATTGATGTATTTTGCTTACTAGCATTTAGGCTTAGATCCAAGAGACTTTGTAGCAGCAGTTTGTGTAAGTAACTGTTTAAAGTATATGATATAATTTATTTTGGAGCTATTAAGTCTCTGTGTTTCTTATTTATTAAATTGTACCATTATAAAGACTCATTGTCATTACGACGGGGCGACATCCACAGCTATTTGGTCCCTGTAGCTGTAGGGTGTTACAATTGGTATCAGAGCCTAGATTTAGGCATTCCTACAACTTATTGAGGTTAGATGCGGCCTAGTAGCTGGTTACATTATGTAATCCGAAACTATCAGATTTAGATAAAATCGACTTTTAGAAATTGGAGGACTGTTATTATGGATTTGATCCTCGATAGTAGAGTTTATAGTATAGTAGAGCCAATAATTGTGATTACTGTTATAAGTCTATGAAAATAGAAAATCTTGTGGAGCTAGATATTAAGATAGGTAGGATATCTGAACTTAAGGTACCCAAGTTGATTATAATCCCTTTTGATGAGTTAGAAGAAGAGATAGTCGAAATGGTTATGACATTTGTTATCAAGTTTAATGGCAAAGCTATTGAAGATAGTGTAATAACAAATTATGCAGTAAGGGGTGACTCAAACTCTACTGGTAGTATAAAAATTAATGTCAGGAAATCCTTGAATTGGATATACCCAAGTACTATTTCGTAAACTCTACCTCTGGACAATAGCTTTTGGGACCAGTAGTGGTAATGAATACAGGACGTTATGCACTCAGGGTTTGTCGTGTATATGGTATGAGCTAAGGATTTGTGCACTGTATAATGCGCATGCATAAAATTTTGTGTACTGGAAACCCTGTATTGTGGAAAATACAAAGGAGTGCAATTATACTAACACTAATGCATCATATTCCATTAGAACTTCAAAGTTAAGCGTGCTTGGCAAGAGAAGTACTACGATGGGTGACCCTTGGGAAGTGACCTTAAAAGTTGAAGGAGAAGATTTTGAGAAATTTATACAAAGAAATAATAGGGAATTCTAATCTTTTTTTACTCTAAAAGACTTGGAGGACCTAGTCAATAGAAGAAAAGAAATTTCCAAAAAGAAAGCTATTGAAGAAAGGTAAGTCATTCGCTGATTGAAGTATGAGAAGAGGAGTATAAAGCCATAAATTACCTTACCCAGATGATCTATAGGATGAGTGAATTCGAGAAGAAAATTATATAGGATCGAGATCGGGATGTGTAAGGGATAACCAAGGTCCAATCTCAGATTCCAAATCAACAGCAAATAAAGTATCAACAAAAGCATAGGTGGTCATTTTGGATAAAGTGGATCTCCTAATGGTAACAAACAACAGTGATTGTACAAGGTAAAGTATTATTGATGGAAGAAGGCTAAGATTCTAATAAATCCAACTTCTTTTCATATTGCTTGTCTTTTGTTCAAGGTAAGGATTAAAGATAGAGAAGATCCCTATGAACTGGGAATTAGCACTTCTTTAGGGGAAACGAAAGAATACGAATAAGAGGTGTCTAGAGCACGACGTATGGGTAAAAGATATGGTTCTGAATAAAAATTTCATATATGTACTTACAGGTGACTATGATACTATACTTGTCATGGATTGGTTATTGCAGTATCATACCTAAATTGATTATAGAAATAAAGTGATGCAGCTTTGTAAATCAAGCAATGATGCATTGAAATTTTGGAGGGGAAAGAAAGTAAGAAAGAATGATTGCCTTATATCTCGAGTTACGATTCAGAAATTGTTATAAGAGTTGCTCCAGAAAGAGAATTGTGATCACTATTAATTTTGTACTACTTACTGGAACTAATTGCAAGAACTTCTATAGAATGGTGCCAATGGAGGTGAAGGAATTTAAGAATAGCGGCATGAATTATTGAAACAAGAGTTTGTGGGATGTAGTACACTTTCTTGTGGACCACCTGTTGTTTATGAAAAAGAAGAATAGAGTATTAAGGATATGTACATATTATCATGGGTTAAATACAGTGACAGTGAATAATAAATATCTTTTGCCTATGGTTAATGAATTATTTGATCAATTTCAAGCAGCATGATGTTCTCTAAATTGGACTTAAAGCAAAGATATTATCAGGTGCAGATTCCGAAGAGGATATTCTAAAAACCGCGTTTAATACTTACCACGGGCATATTGAGTTTGTAGTGATACTATTTGGTGTTACCAATGCCCCTATTACATTCATGGATTGGGTGCACCGAGTGTTTCAATCATACTTAGATAACCTTACCATTGCCTTTTAGAAGATATCTTAGTGTATTCTATAAGTCCTCAGGGCCATAAAGTATACCTTCGAAAAATGTTGAAAAAAATTGTGGGAGGGTAAGGTATACATAAAATTTATCAAATTTGAATTTTGGTTAAGTAAAATAGCATTTTTTTGAAGCATGTGATATCCAAGAAAGGAATCACAGTAGATCCTGTGAAGGTTAATATAACACCCCACTACCTAGGCCCGACAGGGCCGGGGATGTCGCCCCGTCCAAAGGACAATGGGTCTTTATAACTAAGTCACACAATCAAAATAATAGAATAAAAATAATACTTTGAACTTAAAATTTATTACAAACCAATAATTCAAAATAAATTCATAAATAAAATTATCCACTCTCAACTCCCAAAGCATTACACAAAATAAATATTAGAAAATCTTCCAAGATAGGCTACAACTAGCTACTCATCCCTACAGCAGGATCAACATGAAATCATGGTAAAAATGGTGATGAGATAAAAATCTCAATAAGTCAGTTTATGCTTTGAGTGTTCAGTGGAAACAGTTCGTGAATACAAAGTATAAAATCTTCATAAGAGAAATACTAGCAATCAATAAACAATAGTCAAAACCAAGAGTGGTGTTTTAGCTTTTCCAACCATACAGATACAATAAAATCAACCACTCAAAAGTGGTCATGGGTTACCACACGTTGGGCCCCATAACCAATTAGAATGTCACACTTTGTGCAGACAGACAAAAGGTAGATGATCGGCCTACCGGGTAAAATACTCCTCATTCTCTATACCCAAACAACAACCGGTTGTCTATTCCGGCAACACACAGTCACTTGACTGAAAAACTGCTAGCGCGGACCGGTACGACCTACTGGACGTCATCCTATCCGGGAATGACTTACCCCTCAGAGGTGGCCGCCTACTGAGAGACTCACCCTAAACCTTTAAAGACTAGTCCTAGCAGTCCACCCTTATTGAGTACTCAACGTAACTTACCCTACTTGGGGAAAAGGAACAAAACATAGTTCCACTTGAAGATGGCAATTAAGGGTTTCCAAAGTCTTTGTCAAATTCAGTTTTAGAAAGAGTTTTGAATTTGAGTAAATCTGCTTATTGATTTTCAAATAATTTGTTTGATGGAAATAAGACAGGAGATAATCCTCAATTGTCTTTATAGAAATCAGTGTCCATGCACTCTACATTTGGCTTGCCATAATAAACATTTTGCATCAAACAGGTTTTATGCAGGAGCTTACCTGATCCTTAGCTTAAGATAAAATAAAGATGTTCAACAGCTGACCTAACCCCGCCTGGGATAAATATAAACCATAATCAAACTCAAGCTAAAATTCACTTTCACAAATAGAACTAGCTCAACTTACTACAACTATGATCCTAGTGTCCCAAGCTTTAAGGTTAGATAATAAATAGAGGGTTTACAAGCTAAGTCTAATTTGAGAATTAAAATAATTAGTGTTTTGGGAAATAGGTACTAATAAGTTGAAGGTTTAAATTTTGCTAAAAATAAATTAGAGTTTATTTGTTGAAGGGTCCTAGGACCTAGATGTAATTATTTAAAATAGTAATCTATTGATAATTAATTGTTAGAAAATAATTGATAACTAAAATTAGTTGTGAGTGAATTTTAATAGGACTTGTTTAAAAGATAATAATTGAAAGATAATAAATTTTAATGCTATTTATGAATATAAGACTCACAAAATTAATATTTTACTTATTATGATTATTTATATAAAAGGCTTTATTTGATATTATTATTATAACATATAATATCTATATATTTTATTTATGCAATAAAAGCTATCATTTATTTGACTAAAATATCACTATTTTATGTAAAAGACCAAATCCACATTTTCTAGGGTTTTCAAGATCTACTAGCAAAAATTATAATATTAATCATTTTATTGATGAAATAAAATTAGCTTAGGGACAAGTAGATCATGATCATATTTCCACTTGCTAATCACAATTATGAACATACACTCCACTTCAATTCATCAAATCATCCAAATCATGAATAAATGCATAGATATAAATTTACCAAGACATGATCCAACCTCTACTAGCATAAACATAGTCATGGCTTTAACAATCATAATTGAATATAAATCCTATTCATCAAAGGTGACATAATCTCTAACATGCTTGAACACAAATACCATTCATAACATGAAGACATGCACTAAGCCCTAAAAACATTACACAATCAACTCATGCATCAATCCCATCTCTATCCTATACACACATTTATTCATGCTTCAACCTCAACTCATCACAATAATACATGCTCAAACCTCAAACATAAACCATCTCCTTTCAATATCACCCTAGAGACATGAATCTAGAATTTAAAAAGAGAGTTGAAGTGGCTTACTTGATTGATAAGTACCTTGAAGGAGTTTCGAATGGATCTCAACTCCTAGGAGACTAGATTCGTCCAAGAGAGATGAAGAAAGCATGGCCATTGTTGAAGAAATCATTTGGCCAAGAGAGAGAGAGAAAAGAGGAGAAGAGAGTCCATTAGTGTGTGTATACACATATATATTCATTAGAGATTGAGGATTAGTGGAGATGAAGTTGATCAAACGAGCTTACCTTGAAGGTGTTCTTGAGCCTTCACAAAAATACTGGTTTTTTATCCAAGAAAGAGAGTTGAATTTTGGAATTTGATGTTAAAAGCGGTATGGATGGATTCACGGCAGTGACTAGATGACATTTGAAAATTTTTTTGAAGAAGATTGAAGTGGTTTGGAGTGGTATTAGGCATATGGAACTAGTAGGTGTTCTTGGTGTTCTATGTGTGCTTGAAGGTTGAAGAGAATGGAGAGATTTTGATTGAGGCTGTTGAAATTCTGTGGGATTGTAGTGGCCGAATTGTTTGAGTGGTTTCGGTAGATGATTTTTCTGGTTTGAAAGGAAAAAGGAAGGTCGGTTGTTGAAATCCTAAAAGAATATTTTTGGGAATCAAATTTGGAAACAAAATATGGCAAGAAGATCTTTGATCAATGGAGAGCTTTTTAGAAGCTGTAATGGCCGACTGTTGCTCAGTGTTTTTGCTAGATGAAAACTAGTTGAAGAAGCTTAATGGTGGCCAAATAGAGGGGGTACAATGGTGAAGGAAGGTCTGGTAGTTTAAGGGATATTTTATGGAAGTTTACTAAATTAGGATTGCTAGAATTTTGGTCTTCAATCAAGGCTTGATTGGAGTAATTGTTGGAGATATTTTAGGGGCAGCCATGACTGGTTTTTCAAGCAGAAGGTTGGGGAAGATAATGGAGTTTAGTTCATGGCTGTTCAAGCGAAGTTTGTGCAGAAAAATGGTGAAGTTTCGACCAGGGCTGAAGAAGGAAACAAAGCTGGAAAAAAAAAAATTCCTGTACAGGTTTTGCTATTGCTGGAATTTTTCTAGGCAGCTTTTGCCGCCATTTTCCAGTCAGTTTGCAGAGGATTTGAAGGGGCATTTAGAGGTCTTTCAAGGCTGGTTTCCAGCCTTCTTTATGGAGGAAAAACGTGGCTAAGGTGCTGGGAGAAAATTGGAAGAAAACAGCTTGTTTAAGCTCACCTATACTGCAATTTTGCCTAGAAAATTTTCTGGTTTTGCATAGCATTTGTGCAGTCCGAATTTGGCCAGAAAATTTCAGATTTCAAGCTGGTCAAGAGGGCCATTTTCTGGCAGTATTTGGGAGGGAATGATGGCTAAAAATTTTGACACTTTGAATGCACAAGAAGCTGGAGAAATTTCAGATTACTTCATGAATGAAAATGAACATAGCTAGAGTGGAGTTTTGAAGGTTCATTATGGAGATTAATTCTCTTGGGAACCTTCCCCACCTCCTACCCATTTTCGGTCCATAAGATGTCTTACAATTAGACATTTTGAACCTTCAAAGCCACAGCACTTTGCTGGAATTTTTCTGGAATAAAATTGGCTTGAACAAATTGAACAACCTAATGAATTGAGAAGTAAGAAAAATTAAGGATCAAGAGGGGTATGAATTCCCTTAGAAATTTTTGTAGGGTACAAGAGTTGGATTAGGATACTCCTATCATGTCTCCCCTAGGACATCACCTTTACCCTTCTCTAGAGCACTCAAGGTCGAAAATACAACCTTCCCAAACAAAAGTAAAATTTAATCATGCTAAAACTCCAATGATAGAATTTGAACCTAAGACCTCAAGAATTAATTCTAAAGCTCTAACCACTAAACTACAACAAATCTTGTTCTTAATTTCTCTCTAAAATATTTTTCCTATTTAATCCTCAAGCTATCACCCTATTTTCACCTCAAGTAAAAATTACCATTTTGCCCTTCTTACTCAATAAACATAATTAAGCCCTCGAGACTATAAAACACCAATCCAAAGCACATAAAATCATATAAAAATATATTTAAACATGCAATAAAATATGATATGCATCCCAACCCCTTTACCCTAAGGTTGGTTTCGACTGGGGTTTCACAGTTAAGGCAATGATAAATTAGAAACTCCCTGAGACTCTGACAAAGGTACAAGGAAAGTTCTTTATATAAAAGTGTGAAAGGAGTTTCCCAAAATAGAAGCGAAGATAAGCTTAAACTCTATGAGATATACCCTAAAGCCCTTAAAGAAAGATGAGGAGAAGTATTGATGTAAGAAACAAGGGTAAGAGAGTGTATCTCAAGAAAATTAAAACATCATGAAGGAAGACAGAAGACGTTAAGGAAATAAGCAATTAAAAAGAAAGAAGAAAATCCCAAGAAAATGATGTCGTAATCCTTCGAGGCCAGTATTGGATTCCAAGGCCAGTAGCTAGGAAGCAAAGTATTTTAACATGACACCTCGAAGTAAGTATAAAATCCACCCAGAGACAGTTAAGATATATCGTGGTTTAAAACGGAATTACTGGTGGATTGAAATAACATCTCTCAATTTGTAGCATAATGCTTCACATGTCAACAATTAAAAGATGATTAGTTGAAGAATCAAAACGGAAGCCCTTAAAGAAAAGTGCAACAGAAATTTTTTTAGTTTTTTTAGCCATATCTAGGAGAAAGTACTTACTTTTCTTGATTGGTCGCGGATTAATCAATGAGGGACCGGGTTGCACTGGTACTTGCGTTGGAAGGGGAGAAGAAGGACCTACGATTCAACCAGTATTCCTGCCAATCTTCTACTCTTATGCTTCAAGCGTCTTCAAGCTTTCTCTCTTCGTTTTCCAGAGTATGACTCTACCTTGCTCTTGGGTTAGCTTGGTGAAAGCTCATTCTTTAGATAATGAAGAGACTGTCCAAGAGAGAAAGAAGAGAAGAATGTAGAACAGAGAGAGAGAGGAAGAGACGGCACACTTTTCTAGAGAGGAGAACTCACTCCACAACCAACGTTTTTTTCCCTCCTATTTTTGGCCAGCCTTAGGGCTTTCTCAGGCCCTAATGGCCGAATCATCAAGCCCTAATGGGCTTGATGCTGTGCTCATAAATCAGTCTAAAATTGGCCTAATTCTCTTAATTAATTAATTATATTTCCTAAGCTTCATTAAATACCCAAGACTAATTAATTAATTATAATTGGACTCTTAATATATGTCAAGATATATCAGCCCAATTAATTAATTTATTCCATCCCAATCTTCTTAATTAATTAATTATCGTTTCTGTGCCTTATTAAAACCAATACTAATTAATCAATTCTAATTAGACTCTTAGAATAAATTTTATTTTCATTCCAAATAATTATTCATCAAGCCCAAATTGTGTCTAAACAACACGAAAGTAACTTGAGCTACTCTGGGGACCAAGAAACATATTATTCATGGCTACTAAAATGATCAAAATGCCCTTACTATTAAATAGTTACATTTTACCATTTTAAATATTTCTATTTATCACCATATAGAAATATTGAACTCATAAATAATATTAAAGTAATGCCTCTGACCTACAGGTGAAATGACAGAAATACCCCTATATGTAACACCCATCAATGTGATAGGATAATTATACTAACACCCATCTCAAAGACATCTACTATGCTTAGATCTCTAGTCCGATAATTAATGACTCACTTGAATGTACTTATTTATTATTGGAAGCTACCTAAAAGCACACATTCTAGACTCACGTTCCTAGGGCCTTGGATTATTAGATTATCCTGGACAATCACAAGGGAGTGATTTAACTTTACTAAGTGAAGAATGGAAACTCTATTTCATGTGTCCGTCTTAACTAACTAGAGTAATACACCCAACATACAAGGATATTGATCTCACAAAAGAAATCTCACCAAACATATATCAAAGTATAAAATCCTAGCTTCGCCAAACCACCAATTCATACTAAAGTATGAAGGTATCTATCCACAGTGTAGCAGTAATAGTCTGGTCTCTATAATCATAGTACTTTATAAGAGACCACTACTACATGTCTTGTTCTATATATTCGAAATACGCTTATGCTAGTGATGTGAGTGAACTACTCATTGATTCAAGGTGATCTATTTCTCATTGGAACTCATAGCATAATAGTCTTATCTTGATGAAATGCCTAATTCTATCAAACAACTAAGAACTCAATTTTATTTATATGACGAGTACCCATGGTCTATACCTTACTATGAATAACAACCCAACCATTACTTGTCATACTTAAATCTTAAATGTTCAATAATATAAGAAACAAACTAAATTGAATGAATAAAAATTTTATTGCAATATATTTACACAGAATGCATAGTCTTTGAGGGCATACTTTTCAGCAATCTCCCACTTGCACTACAAAAACTAAGAAAGTCCATAAGTGCCTACCCCTATGAAATCTAAGTGTCTGTGAAACGCCTTTTCTGTCTAAGTCTTGGTAAAAAGATCCACCAAATTATTGACAGAAGAAATCTGATCGACCACAATCTCTCAATTCTAGATGAACTCCCTGATGAGGTGATACTTCCTCTCTATGTGCTTACCCTTACTATGATTTTGAGGTTCCTTGCATTGTGACACGGCTCCAGTGACAGGCCTATCCATATGCGGTACTACTCCAAGTCCTGTAAGGAACTTTCAGAGCCACACAGCTTCTTTAGAAGCTTCTGAAGCAGCAACGCACTCAACTTCCATGGTAGAATCAGTAATACAGGATTGCTTTATACTCCTCCATAAGATAGCTCTTCCAGAGAAAGTGAAGACATATCCACTAGTGGATTTTCTTTCATCTTTATCCGCCTAGAAGTCTGAGTTTGTGTAACCAGTAGAAACCAAATCATCAGCACGATATACAAATATATAATCTCTCGTTTCCTTGAGATATTTGAGTATATGCTTGACGACTTGCCAGTGAGCTTTCCTTGGGTTTGACTGATATCTACGAACCGTACCTACTGCAAAGTAGATATCTGGCCTATTACAAAGCATAGTATACATAAGACTTCCCACAGCCGAAGCATAAGGGATCCTGTTCATTTTCTTCTTGTCTTCCTCTGTCTGAGGACACTACTTGGAAGACAATGATAATTCATATCTAAAGAGTATAATAGCCCTCTTACATTGATCCATGCAGTACTTGACCAATATCTTGTCAAAATAAATAGACCGGGATAAGCCTAACATTCTCTGTTTCCTGTCTCCAAGAAGCTTAATACCAAGAATGTAGCTAGCTTCTCCCATGTCTTTCATGTTAAATTGACTAGATAGTCAAACCTTAACGGATGACAATATCCCTACATCTTTTCTAATGAGTAGAATGTCATCTATATAAAGTACTAAAAAAATCACTTTGCCACTATTTGATTTCCTATGCACACATAGTTCATCCACGTTTTGAATGAAACCATAAACGTTTTAAATGAAACCATAAGCTTTTATAGTTTCATCAAAACGTATATTCCATGCTCATGATGCTTGCTTAAGTCCATAAATAGACTTCTTAAGCTTATAGACCATTTGCTCTTGACCACTAGCAACAAAACCTTCTGGCTAGGACATATAGATGTCTTCTCTAAAATAGCCATTTAAAAGGCCATCTTAACATCCATTTGCCATATCTTATAGTTATATTGGCATGCGATGGCTAAGAGAATTCGGATAGACTTAAGCATGACTACTGGTGAAAAGGTTTCCTTATAATTAATCCCTACTTTTTGAATATAATCTTTAGCAACCAAACCTTGCTTTATAGGTTTCAATAATTCTATCCAAACCTCTTTTCTTCTTGTATACCCATTTATTATCCCATCAAGTGTAGTGACAATATCTCAGACCTGATTGAGATACATAGACTCAATCTCGATATTCATGGGTAGTTGCTATTTGTCTACATTAGCATCAATAATGGCCTCCTCGTATCTAGTAGGATCTTGTTCCTATTGATCAGAGACTAGATAATAGATCTCTTCAGTCTACCTTTCTGGAACTCTTGTAATCCTCCCACTACAATGAGGCTCAGTTTGTATAGGAACATCTAGTAGTGTTTCTCTTGGTTCCTTGATTAGGGTGTTAGAAGTACCTAAAGTTGAATCAGTGAACAACTTCTCTTCTAACTCTATTCTACTTGAACCCGAGGTGGAAGTAACTTGTTCAACCTCTAAGTATCTAGCATTAGTACTAAAAAGTACTTTATGCTCTTGAGGATGATAAAAATATCCACCTCTTATTCTTTTTGGGTACCCAATGAAGTAGTATAACTCTGATCTTAATTCTAGCTTACTTTCTTTTGTCAGCACATAAGCTGGATAACCTTATATCTTGAGATGGTTCAAACTGGGCTTTCATCCAATCTACATCTTATAGGGTGTCCTAGGTACTGATTTGAAAGGCACCAAGTTTAAAATATATGTCGTTGTTTCTAAGGCATACCCCCAAAAAGAAATAGGAATATACACATGACTCATCATGCTTCTGATAATTTTCATTAAAGTTCTATTTCTTCTCTCAGCTACTCCATTCTGTTGGGGAGTCTCAGGCACAATTAACTAAGATACTATACCGTAATGTACCAAGTAATCCTTAAACACACTAAGGAGGTACTCTCTATCACGATTCGATCTCAAAGTTTTAATTAATTTTTACCTATTTGACACTCCACTTCAGCATTAAACTCCTTGAATTTATCAAAAGAGTTAGACTTCTGCCTCATTAGATAAATGTAACCAAAATGAGTGTGATCATCTATAAATATGATAAAGTACTCATAGCCTCCCCTAACTGGTGTAGTTATTGGGCTATAAACATCTGTATAAACTACTGCTACTATTTCTATGGCTCTATTCACTTTTTTGGTAAAGGACCTTTTGGTCATCTTACCTTTAAGGCAAGATTCACACTGAGGTCATTCTTCCAATTTCAATAAACCTAAAGGCCCATCATGGATTAACCTCTGAATCTGATTGGGATTTATATATATCCTAATCTTAGATGCCACAAATACGAGTCATTTGACATGGCCTTTCTCTTTTTATTATCAGGTTCAGTTTGAATATTATTTACTTGATTTCTAATAGGATGTATATAAACGAGATTTCCATACATGTTTCCTGTAATTTTAAATTACCATCTATAATGATAGAAATACCAAAATAGAAAGAACTAGAATATTCTTGATTCATCAATTAAGAAATTGAAATTAAATTCTGTTTAAAACCAGAAACATATAAAATATCTTTTAAAATTAACTTCCTATTACAATAAAAAATAAGCTCAAGATTTCCCACTGCTTCAGCCTATATTCTTACTCCATTTCCTACTTGAAGTCCAAGCTCACCCTTGCTGAGTCTTCTTGTCCTTCTGAATCCCTGCAAAGAGTTACATACATGGTTAGTGGTTCCAGAATTAATTATCTAGGAAGATGTTGATCTAACCATCAAAATAGACTTTAGGTATAAAGCAATACCTGAAATAGACTTAGCTAAGAAGTTTGGTCAATCTTTCTTCCAATGCCCCTTTTTCCCATACTTAAAGCATTTGCCTTAGGGCTTCCCAATTGGCTTGGCCTGACCAGATGCTTTTGATTGGGCCCTTTCATTGTTCTGGACCTTTCTCTTCTTGAATTTCATAGGCTTTGCTTTAATTCCAGAAGAAGAAGTAGAATGAGAGACCAAAACCTTTAACACGGGCTTCATGATCTTCTCTATCGCCTAGAGCTTTTTTATAAGCTCCGTGAGATTCATATCCAACTTGTTCATGTTGTAGTTCAACTTGAATTGAGAATATGAATCAAGTAGAGTTTCAAGAACTATGTCAATTTGGCTCTTAGGATCTATCGTTGCGCCTAGGACCTCAGCCACCCTAAAGTAGGCAATTATATCTAGTAGATGCTCTCGAATCGATGTCTCCTCAATCATCCTAGTGTTCATGATTGCCCTAAGAGCTTCCTGCCTTGCAGGCCAGCTCTTTTTAGCAAACATGGTATGTAATGACAAATCCATATCGTATGCAATAGCTATGCGCTCATGCTTAGATTTGAGCATACTAGGTATGGAAGCCAACATATAGCACGTAGCTATCTCATCATCTTTCTTCCATTCCGTCTTAGCCTCTCGCTCCAATCAGTGGATTCTTCCCCAATCTCGAGACAGGGATCCGTAAGAACATACTTCTACTCCTCGGCAGTGAGTACTATGTTCAGGTTCCTCTTCTAGCTCACATAATTTGAGCCTATCAACTTATTCTCCTTGAGAATGATTCACAATGGACTGAAACTAGACATTTCTGAAATATTGTGAAAAAACATTCATTTAGTTTGTAAGAAATAAAAATACAAATTTCTTTATATTATTTCCTTGATAATAGATAACTCTTATAACCATTATCAATTAGTTTGTAAGAAATAAAAATAGAAATTTCTTTATATTATTTCCTTGATAATAGATAACTCTTATAACCATTATCAATAATATAAATAGTTTGGCTCTTAGAAAAACTAACAGAGCTTTGTAAGAAGATTAATAGCATTCTAAGTTAAGTGTATAACCATCAGGAATCAAAACCTCCTAAATAGGTAATGGTTTAGAAAATATTTCATTGATAGGATGGCCACTGATTCACACCACCTACGGGCAATCTAGTGCTAAAAACCTCTAACGTAGATTGGTCAATTCTTGCAAATACCCTGGGCTTTTAGTTTTACTATTCTATTAGTTGAAGTTAAGGTTATTTAATAAAGTTTCACATATTAACTTAGTATAGTAAAACTAAGAGAATAAACCATGAACTCCTTTATTTTTAAAGTTTTTAGATTAAAATGTTTTATAAAAAAACCGTTTTATCTATTGAGGCTTTGGTCTCACAAGAACTTGTGCATTTGATCACAAAAATGAAATAAGCATAATAACAAAAGTAAACTTTTTCATGCTTAAACTATTCATTTATACCTAAATGACCAACTAATGGATTAAATATCATGAATTAAAAATTAATGATCTTGTTTAATCTTAAGGTGATTCCATCCTTTAGTACTCATTTTCATTCAAATTATTCATCCATAGATAAATAAAACTATTGCAGAAAATTAACCTCATACAATGGTTTCAAAACATGATTACATCAAGGAAAAATTGAGGTACAAAACATCAGCAGTGCTCTTCTTTTCCTGGACAAAATTGCGCGCATCCGCCTCTAGTCAGAGTAGACCTAGTGCCTGGTCTATTGTGCCCTCCTTGTGAAACCCCAGTCAAAACCGACCTTAGAGTAAGGGGGTTGGGATGCTTATCATGCTTTATTTCATGATTAAATACATTTTCATATGATTTCTATGTGCTTTGGATTTGAGTTTTATTGTTTTGAAGTCTTGTTGGTGAGTATTGTGTGAGAGGGGCAAAATGGTAATTTTTGCCCGAGGTGAAAATAGGGAGATAGCTTGTGGAAGGAATAGGAATTAATTTTCTAGTAAAAATAGCAACAAGAGTTGTTGTGGTTTAGTGGTTAGAGCCTTAGAATTCATTCTTGAGGTCTTGGGTTCGAATTCCATCATAGAAGCTTTAGTTTGATTAAAATTTTATTTTTGCTTGGGGAGGATTAGTTTCGGCCTTAAGGGCCTAAAGCAAGGTGGTGATAATGACCTAGGAGAGACATGTTAGGGGAATTCTCATTTCACTCCTTTGCTCTACTCGAAATTCTTAAAGGGAATTCATTCTCCCTTGATCTTTAGTTTTTCTTAATTTTCAACTCCTTAGTTTGATCAAGATGTTCTAGCATTTTTCTTTCCAGAAAATTCAGTAAAGTGCTGAGGTCTTTTAGGACCAAAGTGTCTTGGTAAAAGGCTTCTTATAGTCTGAAAATTATGGTAGAGTTGTGGGAAATTCCAAGAGGAAGAATCCCTCTAGTGAGCTTACTGAAATTTCATCCTAAACTAGTTCACCTTCCTTCTTGGAATGAGCTGAAATTTTCCAGCTTGTGTACCTTCAAAATGTCGAACTTCTTACCTAACATTTCCTTCCAAATGCTGCCAAAAAAATGACCTTAAGATCTGATGGAACGCAAAAACAGGGGAGCATGCACCGTACGAAAAAAAAATTGGAGAAAAATTAAACGCGAGCCATAAAGGCCATGCGGAAGCGTGAAGATCATACCTTTGCGTTCCTTAACCCTCCTAGGTTGCGTAGGAACAGATTGAACGGCTGGAATCGCCTCGCTTTGCACACTTGAAGGAGCTTCCGGTTGAACACCCGCTAGCCTTCGACTTCGCCTTGTTTGCATTAACGCTTAGCTCTCCAGCTCTCGGGATATTCCTCAGCCTAACCTCTACTCGGTGAACACTATGGTGAAGAGGAAGGGTCTCAATTCTCCTTGGTTTACCTGCTATTGGTTAGCAAAGTCCAAGGAGAAACCAAGAAGAAGGAGAGAGACCTTGAGAGGGAGAGACTCACGTGAGTGACGTGAGTCTTGTGGCTTGGGAAAGAAAAATTAGGGGTTTTTTTTTTCTTTTCAAAGAGTTGTTTATATTTGGCCTAAACTAGGTCTCTCAATCTCTGATAAACATCTCCCCGGGATTTCAAAACACTCGGATGTTATCCTGAGAAACAATTTGGCCTAACCTTAAACTCCTCTTAACCATATCTGGAAAAAAAACCTAAGGTCCAAGCTATTGGGCCAGATAAATATTTATTATTTTTCTTGAACCCAAAAAGGCCCAAAATAATAAATATTAATTATTTATTTTTTGGGCTTACATAAGTAACCCAATAAATAATTATTGAGCCCAAATGAACCATAATAATTAATCTTTAATTATTTATTTCTTGGACCTATATAAAAAACCCAATAAATAATTAAACATTAATTATTTCCCCTAGTTTAAGCCCAGGTTAATTTCTTAATTATTCATACTGGACCTAGGCCCTGAATTATTAATTAACCAAATAAACTAGATAATTAATTTCTCTCAACTTCTATTTTATTTATTTATTTATTTATTTTATTCCTGTCCAATAATAAATTAGACTTCCTGAATAAAATAAAATAAAACAAAACAAAATAAAATCCTCTTCAACTGAGACCAATTCCTCAACCCAAAAATAGTTAGGACTTACGCGCTATCCCGAGGACCAAAAAGACACATCGCGTTGGTTGCTAAAATGACCAAAATACCCCTGCTATGTAAATATCTGTATTTTGCATTTTAAATATTTCCTAATATCACCATAAGGAAATATTGACCCCAAGGACAATGCTGCATTCGCAAAGTCTCCGACTACAGGTGAAATGAGTAAAATACCCCTCTACACATCGCCGTACATTTAGAGAGGAAGAAGTGTACTAACACACCCCTAAATGACATCTACCATCCTTAGGCTTCTAGTCCAATGATCCACGACTTCCTGGAGAGTTTTCGCTTTCCAAGGGAGCTACCCTAAAGCAAACATCCAAGTCATGTTTCCTAGGGCCCTAGATAATTTAGACCATTCGGACAACCACAAGGGGCGATATAATGCAGAAACTATCTTGTATAAGTCTGTCTTAACTAACTAGTCACACATACCCAACATGCAAGTATATTGGCCCTATGATAGAACCTCAACTACAGCAAATCAAAGTATATGCTTCCAGCTTCGCTAGACCACCAACTACTACTCAAGTCGTAGAGTACTAGTCCACGCTGTAGCGGTAGCAGTCTAGGTTTCTACCATATAGTACTTTGAGAAACCACTACTACAGGTCCTGTTCTACGTATTCGAAATACGCTTATGTCATGAAGTGAGTGGACTACCCACTGGCTAAAGGTAAGCCATTCCCCATTTGGAATTCATAACATAATAACCTAAACATGATGAGGTTCCCAGTCTCATCAATAGGTTAAGAACAAATATTTATGTGTTAAATAACCCGTGATCCATACCTTACTGTGAAAGACCACCATTCACATGGATCACTTATTTAAACACAATGGGTCTGTTCCAAACGAAAATCGTGCACAAACAAAAGTAAATTCACAAACAATTTCTGAAAATAAAATTCTTTTATTAAATAATTTGATTTTACATCAGAAACCTAGTCTAAGAGGGCATACAATCCAACAATCTCCCACTTGCACTCTAAGACTAGGTAAGTCCATAGGTGCCCACCCCTATGGCGTCTATGAGTCTCTTGAAGACTCTCTCAGCCAAAGGCTTGGTGAATGGGTCTGCTAGATTGTTTTCTGAGGTAATATGCTCCACCACGACTTCCCGTCTCTGGATGAAATCCCGGATCAGGTGGTACTTCCTCTCGATGTGTTTCCCTTTCTTGTGGTTCCAAGGCTCCTTAGATTGCGACACTGCTCCAGAGTTGTCGCAATACATCACAACCGGCCTGTCCATATGTGGTACGACTCCAAGTTCTGAAAGAAACTTCCGGAGCCAGACTGCTTCCTTGGACGCCTCCGAAGCTGCCACATACTCAGCTTCTATGGTTGAGTCAGCAATACAAGATTGCTTGATACTCCTCCATGAAATTGCTCCTCCAGACAAGGTGAAGACATATCCACTAGTGGATTTTCTCTCATCCTTATCCGCCTGGAAGTCTGAGTCCGTGTATCTCGTAGGAACCAAATCATCAGCCCTGTAAACCAGCATATAATCTCTCGTTCCCTTGAGGTACTTGAGAATATGCTTTACAACTTGCCAATGAACCTCCCCTAGATTTGACTAATATCTGCTAACTAAGCCCACGGGAAAACAGATATCTGGCCTAGTACACAACATAGCGTACATGAGACTTCCCACAGCCGAAGCGTAGGGAATCCTACTCATTCTGTCCTTTTCTTCTTGAGACTTAGGGCAGTCCTTCGAAGAAAATGACAACCCATGTCTGCAAGGGATTAGAGCTCCCTTGCATGAGTCCATGCTGTACTTGGCCAGCATCTTGTCAATATATGTCGCTTGGGATAATCCTAACATTCTCTACTTCCTATTTCTAAGAAGCCTAATCCCGAGAATGTAGCTGGCTTCTCCCAAGTCCTTCATACTGAATTGACTAGACAGCCAAACCTTTGTAGATGACAATGTCCCTACATCATTTCCAATGAGTAGAATGTCATCCACATACAGGACAAGAAAAACCACATTGATGCATTCAAGTTTCCTGTATACGCATGGTTCATCTTCATTTTGAATAAAACCATAAGACTTTACAGTCTCATCAAAACGAATGTTCCTTGCTCTTGATGCCTGCTTAAGTCCATAAATGGACTTCTTAAGCTTGCAAACCATGTGTTCCTGGCCTTTAGCAATGAAGCCTTCCGGTTGGGACATATAGATGTCTTCGCTAAGATGGCCATTCAAGAATGCCGTCTTGACATCCATTTGCCATATCTCGTAGTCATAGTGACAGGCGATGGCAAGGAGGATGCGAATGGATTTAAGCATGGCTACCGGGGAAAAGGTTTCCTTATAGTCGATACCTTCTTTCTGAGTATACCATTTCGCCACAAGCCTAGCTTTGAAGGTTTCGACCTTCCTATCCGCTCCTCTCTTCCTCTTGTATACCCACTTGCACCCAATGGGTTTTATCCCTTCAGGTGAAGCTACAAGATCCCAAACCTGATTGAGGTACATAGACTCAATCTCGGCTTTCATTGCTTTATGCCACAGATTTGCATCGGCATCAGCAATAGCCTCCTCCTATCTAGCAGGGTCTTGTTCCTGATGGTCGGAAACCAGCTCAAAGGCTTCTCCAGTCCATCTATCCAGAACCCTAGACACTCTCCCACTACGACGAGGCTCCATTTGTTTAGGCTCTTGAGGCTGTGCCTCTTCTTGTTCCAAAATTGGGTCAGTAGAAGTTGATTCCATAGATAACTTCTCCTGCAGTTCCAACCTCGTTGAACCTTTAGTGGAAGTACTTTGATCATCTTCCAAGTATCTAGCATTGGTACTGACTAGTACCTTCTGCTCCTTAGGATGATAAAAGTAGCCTCCTTTTGTCCCTTTTGGATACCCAACAAAATAGCATAATTCTGATCTTGGTTCCAACTTGTCTCCCTTGATCAGTACATAAACTGGACACCCCCAAATCCCGAGATGGTTCAGACTTGATGAAGTACTCAAAACCTCCCCTAACTGGTGTAGACAATGGACCGCACACATCAGTGTGAACAAGACTCAACACCTCCTTGGCTCTATCCGGCTTTAGTGTAAAAGACCTTTTGGTCATTTTTCCCATCAGGCAGGATTCACACTGAGGCCAACTTTCCAATCTCAAAGGCCCATCATGGATTAGCCTCTGAATCCTGGTCGAGTTAATATGACCCAACCTCAGATGCCAAAGGTATGAATCATTGATATTGGTCTTTCTCTTCTTAGTTAAAGGTTCAGACTGAGCGTTATTTGATTGTTTGTTAATAGGGTTTAAAAAGAATAAATTTCCATACATGTGCCCAAGTACATAAAATTTCTCCATCTCTACCGATAGAAATACCGTAATGGAAAGATACGGAATATCCTTGATTAATAAGTTTTGCAACCGAAATCAAATTTTGACGAAAACCAGTTACATATAAAATGTCTTTTAAAACCACTATCTTATTACAATAAAAAATAAGATCCAGCTCTCCCACTGCAAGGGCCCAGACTTGTGCTCCATTACCCACTCGAAGCCCATGTTCGCCCTTCTTGAGTCTTCTTATCTTCCTAAACCCCTGCAAGGAGTTACAGATATGATCAGTGGCTCCTGAATCAACAATCCAAGTGGAAGTTGATCCTACCATTGATATGGACTCTAGATAGTAAACATTACCTGTGGGGTTTTTCTTGGCCTGAAGATCTAGACACTCTTTTTTCCAGTGTCCCTTCTTTCCACACTTGAAGCACTTGCCCTTTGGTTTGTCCTTGGGCTGGTTCTTGGTCGGGCTCGTCGCATTCCCCTTCTTCCTCTTGAACTTTCTGGGCTTAGGCCCAGTTCTTGAAGAAGAGGCCTTAGTAATCATGGCCTTAGACTGCGGCTTCATGACATTCTCCGCCATCTGGAGCTCCTTCATCAGTTCAGTCGAACTCATGTTCAACTTGTTCATGTTATAGTTTAACTTGAACTGAGTGAAAGAGCCCAGTAGAAATTCGAGAACCATGTCCACTTGGCTCTCAGGGTCAATGACAGCCCCTAAGATTTCTGCCTCCTCGAAAGCAACAATCATCTTGAGCATATACTCTCGGACTGATGCTCCCTCAACCATCTTAGTGTTTACAATTGTTCAAAGAGCCTTCTGCGTTGCGGGCCGGCTCTTGTCCACGAACATAGTTGCCAACGATTGACTTATGTCATATGCAGAAGCCATGTGCTCGTGTTTTGACTGGAGCACATTAGACATGGAAGCTAACATATAGCAACGTGCCATTTCGTCGCCTTTCTTCCATGCCTTTTCAGCCTCTCGCTCTTCGACGGTGGAACCTTCCCCGATAACGAGGCGGGTTTCGTAAAGGACATACTTATACTCCTCGGCTGTGAGTATTATGTCCAGATTCCTTTTCCAGTCCACATAGTTTGGACCCGTTAACTTATTCTCCCTGAGAATAACGGCTAATGGACTAAAAGAACCTCCCACCATTTCTGAAAATCGAAAATAGAAGAAAGAAATTAGTTTGTGAAAACAAAATGAAATTTGTGCACTGAAAATAATTTGGCTCTTAGGAAAACTGACATAGCTTCTTGGGAAGATTAACAGTTTCCTAAGCTAAGTGTATTAACCACCACAAATTAATTTCCCTTCTAGGTAATGGTCTAGAGAATAACTTCATCATGGGATGGCCGTTTCCTCTCATTTCCTATGGACATACCTCGTACAATCAATAGGTTATGTCATGAAGTGAGTGGACTACCCACTGGCTAAAGGTAAGCCATTCCTCATTTGGAATTCATAACATAATAACCTAAACATGATGAGGTTCCCAGTCTCATCAATAGGTTAAGAACAAATATTTATGTGTTAAATAACCCGTGATCCATACCTTACTGTGAAAGACCACCATTCACATGGATCACTTATTTAAACACAATGGGTCTGTTCCAAACGAAAATCGTGCACAAACAAAAGTAAATTCACAAACAATTTCTGAAAATAAAATTCTTTTATTAAATAATTTGATTTTACATCAGAATCCTAGTTTAAGAGGGCATACAATCCAACAAGATCAGCTTGAAACATGAATTATTTCTGTCATTTTTGGACTGCTCAAGAGCTGTACAAACCAGAGAAAAATTTTGGGCAAATCGCTACCTTGGAGGCTTAAAACCAAGCTGTTTTCTTCCAGATTTTGTGCAGCACCTTAGCCGTGTGTTTCCTCCATGAAGAAGGATGGAAACCAGCCTTGAATACCCCTAAAACCCCCCTTCAAACTCGTTGCATCTCAGCTGGAAGTGGTGGACGAAATTCTGTCAGAAAATTCCTGTGCAGCGAAATTGTTGTGCAGGAAATTTCCAGCTTGCTACCTATTTCTCCTCCAGCCGAAAATGCCAACATACTTCTGTCAAAACCTCCCTTAAACCACCATTTACAGAGCTCCATTGTTTCCCTCAAACTTCTAGACGAAAGGCAGCAATGGCTGTCCGAAAATCTCTCCAACAAATCCGTGCAATTTAGCTTGATTACTTTCCAAAATTCCAGCCATCTTATTTAGCAACCTTCCATGATATCTTGCTCAATTGACCAGACTTCTTCTTCATCATTGTACCCCTTAGTTTCGGCCATCATAAGCCTTATAGAACCTGCTTTAATTCCTCAGAAAAGCCACACAACCAGTCGGCCATAGGAGACTTCAAAGCTGTCCAAACAATCAAGATACTCTTAGAATATTTAGTTTCCAAATTCACTGCCCAAAATATTATTCAAGGATTGTAACAACTAACCTTTCCTTTTTCCTCTCAAATCAGAGAAAACATTCTCCTAAACCTTACAGAATTTCGGCAGCCCTAATTCCATAGAAAATCGGCAGCTGCTTCCAACCTCTCTCTCTCGATTTTCTCTAGACACCAAGAACACACACACTACACCAAGAACACCTACTACATTCTTTCACCTAATACACCTTCAAACCACTTCAAACCCTCACAAAAATCTCCAGATTTGATCTGCTTTTTGCTATGAATCCATCAACACCATTATTAACATCAAACTCCACAAATCATCTTGCTACTTTGGATCAAAACCAGAAATTTTTGTGAAGGTCAAGAACATCTTCAAGGTAAACTTATTCTATCAACATCATCTTCTTCAAACTTGATCTCCAATGAGAACTTATGTGAATGAACATACTAATGATCTCTTCTCTACTCTCTCTATCTCTCTCTCTCATGGCCCGAAATTCCCTCTCTTGGCCAAATGGTCTCTTTTTCCATGACCATGCTTTCGCCACCTCTCTTGGACAAGATTAGCCAACTAGGAGTTGAGATCTATTTTAAACTCTTTCAAAGCATTCATCAACCAAGTAAGTACTTTCAACCCTTCTTTTAAACTCTAGAATCATGTCTCTAGGATGTCGTTGTTAAAAGGTGGATGGTGGTAGGATTTGAGTATGTATTTATTGTTGAAATTGAAGCATGAGCAATTGTATGATTGTGAAGAAGATGGAGTTTATGCATGAAAAGTTTATCTTGGTTGATTGTATGCTGATTTGAGGTTTGATGCATGTCATAGGTAGTATTTGTGATAAAGTATGCTAGAGATTATGCCACCGTTGGTGAATAGGATTTTTATTCATATGGGATTGTTTAAGCTATGTTCATATTTATGCTAGTAGAGGTTAAAGCATGTCTTAATAAATTTAGATCTATGCCTATATGCAAGATTTGGATGATTTAATGAATTGAAGAATTGTGTATGTTCTTGATTGAGGATGGCCATAGAAATTTGATCGTGATCTAGTTGCCTCGAAAACTAATTTTCACTTTATGCATAAAATACTAATAAAATATTATTGCTAGTATTTTCGAAAAACTCTAGGAAGGGTAGATTTGGAATTATTATATATAAAGGATATTTTAGTCAAATAAATAATAATTTTGCTAGAAAATAAAATAAATAAAATATTATTTAAAATAAAGAGATCAATTAAAGATTTATGAGAACGATTCATAATTAGTAAAATATTTACTAAATCAAGACCCTTAAGGATTTACTTATTATTTTCCAAGAAAGGCTTACTAAATTAAATCTCAACTAGTTTTGGCTATCAATTATTTTCTAATAACTAAACTATCATTAAATCACTATTTTACCTAGTACCATCTATGACTCTTGATAAAAAAAACTCTAAATTTTTCCTAACAAGGTTTAAACTTTCAACTTATTAGAATTTATTTCCCAAACCATTAATTATTTTAAATAACAAATTAAGCTTAGCTTATAAACCTATCTAGTTATTATTTTATCTTAAAGCTTGGGACACCAGGATCATGGTAGTAGTGAATTGAATTGACTTAAAATTGAGGAAGTGGTTTGTGACTTGAAATTGATTAAAATTTGTATTTACCCATGTGGGGTTAGGTCAGCTGTTCGAGACCTTGTTGTTGTGAGCAAGAATCAGGTAAGCTCCTGCATAAAACCTATTGATGTGAAATGTTTTCCTTATGGCAAGCTAAATATAGAGTGTATGGACACTCGTTTATTTGAAGGCAACTGAGGGTTGAATTTGTTCTTATTTCCAACACTTAAATTATTTGAAAGTTACTGAGCAGATTTTCCAAACTTAAAACTTTTTCTGAAACTGATTTCTCCTAAAACTTTGGAAACCCTCAAATTGCTATTTTCATGAAGAGCAATGCTTCGTTCATTTTATCCCAAGTGGGAAACGTCGTTGAGTACTCAATAAGGGTGGACTACTAGGACTAGTCTTTGAAGGGTTAGGGTAAGTCTCTCAGCAGGTGGCCACCTCTGAGGGGTGAGTCCTTCATGGATAAGATGTCAGTCCAGTGAGTCGTGCCGGTGCGAGCTAGCAGTTTGTTTTCAGTCAAGTGACTGTGTTTTGCCAGAATGGACACCCGGTTGTTGTTTGGGTATAGAGAAGGAGGAGTATCTTGCCCAGTAGACCGATCACCTACTTTTGTCAGTCTGCACAAAGTGTCGGCATTCTGACCGGTTATGGGGCCCAATGTGTGGTAACCCATATCCCTTTCTTTCGAGTGGTTGATTTCATTACTTGTATATGGCTAGATAAGCCAAACGCCACTCTTGCTTTTGACTAATGCTTGATGCTTGCCAATGTTTCTCTTATAAAAGTTTCACACTTTGCATCCACGAACTATTTTTACTAAACACCCAAAGCACACACGGACTTACTGAGATTTCTGTCTCATCACATTTTTATCATGATTTCAGGATGATCCTGCTGTGGGGATGAGTAGCTAATAGTATCTGCCTTGGAAGAGTTTGTTGTCATTTAATTCTATGTGTTACTTTGGGGAGACAAGAGTGGATAATTTTATTTATGGTTTTGTTTTGGAATTCATGGATTTATTCTTGAAATTTTCTTTGGGTTGTAATAACTTTTTAAGTTAAATATTATTTTTATTCCGGAATTTGTTTGTGTGAACTAGTTATAAAGACCCCTTATCCTTTGGACGGGGCGACATCCCCGGCGCTGGCGGGCCTAGGCTTCGGGGTGTTACACTCCTGGTGCCAGGTCTACTTTGTTTCTCCAACACCTATGGCTGGGCAAAGTAGACCTGGCGCCTGGTTCAATAAGCCCACTTGGCGCCGGGTCTGTTCTCAAGTTTTCCGATTTTTGAAAAAATCCTACTTTTAAGCCATTTTTCACCCTTCTATAGTTCTAGCAATTACATTCTTCAGTCTCCAAAAATTACAGTTTAAAAGAAATGCAAAACCAGACATAAAAACATACCTTTTCAAGAGCCTATGCCTCTAACCACGAGGCGTACAACGAATCTACTTAAAACTAGAAAAAACAATAGGAAAACTATTAGAAACATAATCTTATGCCTCTAACCGCAAGGCATACATGAACTCTAGAAACTAATGTATGAGAGATCATAAGAAATCACAAAAGATTCATTTTTAATAGTAAAGGAATCACCTTTTGCAATTTTTAACCCTAGTACATGCTCCTGGATGAAAACCGTAGCTTTGATACCATATGAAGGATCAAAATGGAAAACATCAAAGAAAAGCGTAGTGGAAAATTTTTCAATTTTGCAAGCCACATCTAGAAGAGAGTACTTACTTTTCTTGATTGGTCATGGATTAACCAACGAGTGGTCGGGTTGCACTGGGACCTGCGTTGGAAGGGGAGAAAAAGGTGCCTGCGGTTTGATCAATATTCCCACCAATCTTCTACTCCTATGCATCAAGCATCTTCAAGCTTTCTCTCTTCGTCTTTCAGAGTATGACTCTACCTTGCTCTTGGGTTATCTTGGTGAAAGCACCTTTTTTGGATAATTAAGATACTCTCCAAGAGAGAAATAAGAGAAGAATGTAGAAAATAGAGAGAAAGGAAGAGACGACATAGTTTTCCAAGGAGGAGAACTCATGCCACAACCAACATTATTTTTCCTTCTACTTTCGGCCAACCTTAGGGCTTTCTCAAGCCCTAATGGCCAAAATCATCAAGACCTATTGGGTTTGGTGCTGTGCTCTTAAATCAGTCCAAGACTGGCCCAATCCTCTTAATTAATTAATTATCTTTTCTAGGCTTCATTAAATACCCAAAATTAATTAACTAATTCTAATTGAACTCTTTAGATATGTTAATATATATCAGCCCAATTAATTAATTTATTCCAGTCTAATTTTTTTAATTAATTAATTATCTTTTCTAAAGCTTATTAAAATCCAAGAGTAATTAATCAATTCTACCCAAGACTAATTAATCAATTATAATTGGACTCTTAGAATAAATTTTATTTCTCTTCCAAATAATTATTCATCAAGCCCAGATTGTGTCTAAACAACACCAAGGTAACTTGAACTATTCTGGGGACCAAACGACATATTATTCATGGCTACTAAAATGACCAAAATGCCCAATTATGGCTGGAAACTCTATTTTCAATAAAATATTAAGTGGGAGAGGGGTTCCAATAATTTCATGGCCTCCATCACAACTATCATTAGATGTAGTAGATTTTCTCGTGTCATTTTGAGCGTGAACCCCTCATAGGATGGATTTCCACAAGTATCTAGAACTAATAGAAGAATAAAATTAAAAGCCTAAGGTATTTGCAAGGATTGACCAACCCATGTTGGAGGTTTTTAGCATTGGATTGCCTGTATGTGGTATGAATTAGTGGCCATCCTATCGGGGAAACTTTTCTAGACCATTACTTATTTTAGAAAGTTTTGATTCATGATGGTTATACATTTAACTTAGGATGCTATTAATCTTCCTACGAAGCTCTGTTAGCGTTTCTAAGAGCCAAACTGCTTATATTATTGATAATGATTTTAAGAGTTATCTATTATCAAATAAATAATATAAGAAATGTACATTTTTTATTTTTTACAAACTAAATGAATGTTTTTTGTAATATTTTCGAAATATCTGGTTTTAGTCCATTGTCAATCATTCTCAAGGAGAATAAATTAACAGACCTAAATTATATTGACTGGTGATTACTTAAAATAAAATGAGTATTTGTATGAAGACTCTGAACAAGAATTGATCAGTTTAATAAACTAAACATTTTGGTGCAATAAAAATATTTAGGGACACAATTGGAATTTTGGAATTTATAGGGATGTAAATGGAATTTTGGATTTGTTCTATCGGTACCTTAAATCTCTATATTACGACTACTTTTAGTAGAATGAGAACTTAAGGGTACATTAAGAACAAAAATTGAATAGTGTGCTGAAATGAGTATTTTGATATAAATTGAGCTATCGGAGGTATCAGGGGCATCTTCGTACTTTTTGACCGTAATCGAGATTTTGACTGCAATTTGGAAAGAACTGAGAAAGAATCGGGAATTCTAATTCTCATTATTGAATTCAGTGAAATTTATAGATTCCATTAGTGGAATAAAATATTTTCCCGATACAAACTAAAATTACAGTTATTTTTTGAGAAAAATTTTAATGTGCGGTCAACATTAAGACAAGAGGCGTAATATGATTGGAGGATGAAAACAAGTGTCAAAATACCATTAGAGGAGTGAAATATTTGTGGGATTATTTTATTGCAAAATCTTATTGAATACGCATAAGAATTATCTATTTAATTAAATTAACCAATAGGAAAATGGTTGAAAAAATGGATAGCCCACAATAGTTGACTTTGTGACCAATCTTGGCCACAATTTGGACCAAGAAATAGCGGTGGAAGTTGTATTTCAACAGCTAAAAATGGACAGCAAGAATAGAAAAATAATTAGGAAAGAAAAAGAAAGAAAAGTAGGAGAAAGATGGGAGAAAAATAGAAAAGGAGAGAGAAAGCATTTCTGAAGAGAAAAAAAGAAGAACTTCGGGAAAAACAAACTTGGGGAATCACATAAACAAGGTAAAAAGCTATACTTCATGAATTAATGTTGTAGATTTCATTGCAAAGATTATTATGGTATGAATATTGTTGGGAAAATATAGAAGTTGTGATTTTGTCTAGCATGATTTCTATATTTGGTGAAGAATGGTTTGTGCATATGTATTCCAGTTTGTTTGAGGGTTTATGTGCTTTGTTTTAAATGATATATAAAGGTGCTTTAATGGTGGTTTAGGTGGTTTTTCTTGAAGGTAGTGAAAAACAGAGGATGCCAGGCATGCATGAAAACAAACCCAGTAAAGCAAAGACACGGCACAGTGGAAGGTGAAAAACAATACCTTTATGTGTCTTTTTTCTATTTGGCTGAGAAGATGAGGCACCAACCACGGGAGCAACTACCTATCTCGACAATGATTTCAGAGAGAAACTTGCAATCCGTTGGCTTCTCCTTAGCATGCACGCGAAGCTTTTCGCTTCTCATAATATTCCTCCACCTAATCTATGTTGATGAAAACAACCTAGGTGAGGACAGACACTTCTTGAATCCTTGCTATTGATTTGCAAGATCAAGAAGAACATAGAAGGGAAAAGGATGAATGAGGGAGAGAGAACAGAGAGAACAGCTTTAGTTTTTTTTCCTACTCTTTCGGGAGTTGTGAGTGTTCTGTGAATAACACACCCCACGACTCCTATTCACATCACTAGATAACCCAACCCCATTATTTTGATATTTCAAATATCCAGATGTTATCAACAAAAGAGGTATTGGTTATCCTTAACTCTTCTGTACCATGAATAATAAAAAAACCCTTTAGTCCTTGGGCCAAAATTATTTATTATTTTCTCTTGGACCCAATGAGCCCCAAAATAATAACCATTAATTATTTATTTTTTGAGCCTATTAAAATAATCTAATAAATAATTAATAAGCTCAAATAAACTAAAATAATTATTAAGCCTTTTATTAATTAGTTTAAGTCTAGGTTAATTTTTTAATTATTCAATATGGACTTAGGCCCTGAATAATTAATTAACCAATTAAACTAGATAATAAATTTAATTTCTCTCATTCTTTTACTTTATTCTAGTCTAGAAAATAAATTAGACTTCCTGAATAAAATAAAATGCTTTTCATTGTTACCATTTTCTTAACCTAAAATAATTAGGACTTACGGGCTATTCCGAGGACCAAAAAGACACATCGCCTTGGCTACTAAAATAACCAAAATACCCTTGCTATATAAATAGTTATATTTTTCATTTTAGATATTTCCTAATATCACAATAAGAAAATATTGACTCCAAGGACAATGCTGCGTTAGCTATGTCTTCGACCCATAGGTGAAATGACTAAAATATCCCTCTACACATCGCCGTTCATTTAGAGAGGAAAGAGTGTGCTAACACCTCTCTAAATGACATCTACCATCCTTAGGCTTCAAGTCCAATGATCCACAACTTCTTGGAATATTTCAGCTATCCAAGAGAGCTACCCTAAAGCCAATATCCAAGTCATGTTCCCTAAGGCCCTAGATAATTAGATAATTCGGACTACCACATGGGTGATATAGTATAGAGACTATCTTGTACAAGTCTGTCTTGACTAACTAATCACATATACTCAACATACAAGTATATTAACACTTCTCAAGAACCTCAACTATAGTATATCAAAGTATACACTTCTAGTTTCGTCAAACCACCAAATTATACTCAGGTTGTACAATACAAATCAATGATATAGCAGTAGTAGTCTGGGTTTTTATTGCACAGTACTTTTAGAAACCACTACTACAGGTCCTGTTCTACGTATTCAAAATATACTTGTGTTATAAAATGAGTAGACTACTCATTGGTTAAAGGTAAGCCATTCCCTATTTAGAATTCATTACACAATAACCTTGCCATGATGAGACTCCCATCATCATCATCCAGTTAAAAACAATAGTTTATATATTAAATATCCCATGGTCTATACCTTACTGTGAAAGACCTCTATTCACATAAACCATTTACTTAAATACAATAGGTCTTTTCCAATAAAAACATGCACAAATATAAAGAAGATTTCACAAACAAATTCTGAGAAAAATACTTTTATTAATACAAGTCAAAATTATATTAGAAACCAAGTCTAAGAGGGTATACATTCCAACAGTTCATGGTTGCATAAGAAGGTGTAGCAAATGGAAAGGAAAGATGGATTTAATTGTTGAAGAAAATGAATTATTATTGATGTTGTTTATAATTATTGATTTTGGCCAAAGAAAGGATGAATTTGCGGAATACTTTATCTCTAAAAATGAGTGAATTGAAGGCCAGTATGATGGAATTTAATATAGTTTAAGAGTTATATCATTGTTAGGATATTAAAGTGGAATAGATGGTTTGAAGAAAGGAAACAAAAACAAAAATTCTCTTTTGAAGAATTTCCAAGCAGCTTTGAAGAATGAATAAACTATACAAATTCTCTTGTTGTTCTGGAACCCCATTACCTGATACTTGTAGCTAAATGTCTTATTATCATTTTGGGACCAATTTTACCCAATTTGGAGTTATGAATAAAAAGTTATGTTGAAAATGTCACAAGCTGCAAAAACAGTGACGTGATTGGAAAGCTGAGATATTGTAAGCAAAATTGAATGAAATAAGCAGGGAAATCAGTGGTTCATGAATTGAAAATCGTCAAGGAATGTCTTGAGGACATTTTGGAAAAAATTTAACTTCATATGGGCATGTGGATTGAAAGTTATGAGCAAAACAAGATGATGTGCCAAAGCTGAAAATTGCAGAATTTTCATTAAAAAACAAATAAATTCATGAAAGGATTCTATTTATGTTCATGGATGAAGGAGAAGTTAATTGGGTATATGAAGACCTTATATTCTTGTGAAGAAGAGGAAATATGGAAATAGATTACAAGAATGCAGGGATTATATTTCATTTCACGTATGGAATAAAATAGGAAATGAAGTGATATCCTTAGATGACTACACACACACACACACGCACACACACACACACGCACACATACACACACACACACACACACACACACACATTGTCGTCGATAGGTATAGATTACTAAATGCGTTATGAATGAACATTATTGTAGGTCGTTTATTGTTAAACATTTGGGATGACTTGGCGAATATTTATCTTGCTAAATGATAAGCTATTCGAGGTAAGTCCTCACATCCATGCAACATTTTCAATAAAGCTCTTTTGTGAGAAGAATATTATAAAGCATTCTAGTTTATTTTATTGAAAGTATTATAAATCATTTGGAAACATAAATGATTAGGCACTATTTAAGCATGCTTTATTTTGATAAGTCGTACACATATGATTAAATGATTTAGAAACCCTGCATGAATTTCATTAAGTAACTTATGATTGCATTTCATGCATAAAGGTTGCGAAAGCCATAGCATGAGAATATGATTTTATGAAATATCGGAATGGACCTAAATTATATGTGTTCATATTCAAAATCATTTCTGGAAAGAAAATATCTTCAGAATGAAAATGTTTTGTAATTGATTGGGTGTGGAAATGTTGAGACTTTGCTATAATCTCTGATATGATGTGAACCTTTAGTACTCAAAGGGACTTTACACCTATACTAACTTACGTGGGTTTGAAAATGTGGTCTGGTTGGTGCGCACCTCCGGACAGTGGTCTATTATTTCATGGGTTGCCAGTATTTGATGTTTAGTCGTCATTAGCTAGTACCCATTATCCAAAAGTGGAAACGGAGGGACGTGAGTAGGACGCCAAGGCCATTGTGTCAAACCATGATGATGGTTATCGTATGTTTAATTGTAGCGTACACGCTACATTATTCATACTAATTAATGATGTGGGATTGTAAATCCTATACGGGCTAGTATGACAATATCGGTTGGAATAATATTCCTTCTAAATGAAATAACATTACAGAATTTTGGATACTTAAACGTATTTTGAAAATACAGAATGATTTCAAATTAAAAATCCTAAAGCTTATATTGTTCACCATGTTTTGGTGTTGAGAATTTATTTTCCCGAAGAAAAGAGCAATACTTCAATGATTTCACTATAGATACTTCCCAACCAAGAAATAGTGATTCTTTTTACCGTTCCAATAATTTTTATCATGCATTGCAACCATAGTGTTATTAAAACTTCTCACGGCACACTACAAGACTTACTGAGATATATTATGTCTCACACAAGTTTTATTCATACTTTTCAGGCTGACTTTTGTGAGTACCTGAATTTGTATAAAGGTAAGACCCGAAGAAGTTAGTTGGTGTATTTTTCCTTACTTTCATTCAGATTTAGATCTAAGAGACTTTGTAACCGCAGTGTATGTAAGAAAATGTTCAAAGTATATGATAAAATTCCTTTTAGAGCTATTAAGTCTCTGTGTTTGTTATTTATTAAATTCTACCATTATAAAGACCCATTGTCATTACGATGGGGCGACATATGCAACTATTCGGGCCTTGTAGCTGTAGGGTGTTACAAGTCATCTTCAAGGATTTTATGCACAGGGTTTTCTAGCCGTACTTGGATAAGTTTGTTGTGGTGTTTATTGATGATATTCTGGTCTACTCCAAAAGTCGCGAGCAGCATGCTGAGCACTTGAAGTTAGTGCTAGGGAAGTTGAGAAAGCACAAATTCTTTGCTAAGTTTAGTAAATGTGAGTTCTGGCGAGATTCAGTAGCATTTCCTAGGCATGTGATATCTAAAGATGGAATTAAGGTAGATCCATCAAAAGTTGAAGCCGTTTCAAATTGGAAACAATTAGAGAGTGTAACTAAAGTTAGAAGTATTCTTGGATTAGCTGGATACTACCGTTGGTTTATCAAAAACTTCTCTACTCTAGCTACTCTAATGACTTGCTAAGGAAAGACGTGTCATATATTTGGAGTGATAAGTGCAAAAAGAGTTTTCAAGAGCTTAAGAGAACAATGATGTCTGCACTGGTATCGAGTTTGCCTGAGGAAAGTAAACTTTAATCTTTGTACACAGATGCCTCCAAAGAGGGATTAGGGGTAGTGTTGATGCAAGATATAAAGTTATAACCTATGCCTCAAGGAAACTGAAGCTGTATAAGGTTAACTACCTAACGCACGACTTGGAGTTGGCTGCGATAGTGTTTGTCCTGAAGAAGTGTCAACACTACTTATCTGGAGTAGAGTATGAATTCTTCACAGATCATAAGATTTTGAAGTACATTTTCATGCAGAAGGACATAAACATCAGGCATCGTAGGTGGATAGAGTTTTTGGAAGAGTTCAAGTGTCCTATTAACTACCAACCGAGTAAAGCTAATATGGTAGCTGATGTGCTGAGTCAGAATGTGAGAATGGCTAGTATGAGGATGCAAGAAGTTCATATAGTGTAAGAACTCTTGGAATGAAAGGCAGAAGTAAAAGAAGGAAAGATCAGCTTGTGTAACTTGAAGTTGGAACCTAAGCTGAGGCAGGAGATCGATAATGTGCAATGGAGCAATCCATAATTTCAAATATTTAAAAAAAAAGGAAATAAAAAAGGAAATAAGGTATTCTGAACCGATGAAGCAAGAGTGTTATATTTTCGAGTGTAGATATGTATACTAGATGGCCAAATATTGAAGAAGAAGATAATAGATGAGGCTCACAGAAGCAAGTATACTATTTATCCTGGAGAGGTGAAAATGCACCAAGACTTGAAAAAGGCCTATTAGTGGCCGGGGATGAAGAGAGATGTGGCGCACTACATTGCAACTTGTTTAACATGTCAAAAGTGAAGACAGAACATAAGAAGGTAGCTAAACTTTTGCAACTCTTGCAAATTCTTGAGTGGAAGTGGCAAGAGGTGATGATGGACTTTGTTACTGGACTGCCTATGTCAAAGATTTTAATGAATGTCATTTAGGTATTGGTTAATAGATTGACCAAGACTACACATTTCATTCCAGTAAAAGTTAAGGATTCTATGGAGAAGCTGGCTAAGACGTATATACGGGAAATGGTTAGGTTGTATAGTCTACCATCGAGCATTATTTTTTACAGGGATCCCAGATTCACATTGACATTTTGGATTAAGTTTCAGGAGTTAATTGGAACAACTTTGAAGCTCAGTACTTCTGCTCATACGTAGACCAACAGATAATCTGAAAGAGTTATTCTAATATTGGAGGATCTACTTAGATGTTGTGTGTTGGACTTTGGAGACAAGTGGTTGGATTGTATACCTTATATTGAGTTGTCATAAAATAATAGTCATCTAGCATCAATTGGAATTGCACCCTACGAAGCATTATACGGATGAAAATGTCAAGTAACTGGGGTAGGACAGAGGATGGGCAAATCAGCAAGTCTGGCAAAGTGAATATTGAGGAAATGGCGGATAAAGTAAAGATGATAAGAGAAAGAATAAAAGCAACACAGAGCCAACAGAAAAGTTATACAGATAACAAAAAAAGAGAATTAGAGTTTCAAGTGGGAGATCAGACCTTTCTGAAGATAATACCTTGTAGAGAGATTTTGAAGCATCCTAAAGGAAGGAAGTTGAGTCCTAGGTATTTAGAACCATTTCCGATGATCGAAAGGATTGGACTTGTAACATACTGATTGAATTTTCTAGAAGGGTTAGTGGGAATTCATGATATTTTCCATGTGTCCCAGTTGAATAAATACAACCCTGATCAAGATCATGTTTTGAATGAAGAGCCGCTAATAGTGCAACCTGATATAAGTTACATTGGGAAACCAATTAAGATTTTGGATAGAAATGTCACGATGTTGCGGAATAAGCAGATGCCTATAGTGAAGATACTGTGGGATCATCACGTTACTCAGGATGCAAAATGGGAAACTAAAGATTGGGTGAAAAGGAAATATCCAAATTTGCCCTAAAGGTATAATGCCTTGAATTTCGAGACAAAATTCTTTTATGGAGAAGTGGATATGATACCCTGAGTTAAACTACTATTAGTTCATGAGGAAAGGCATGCATAACATAGCATCTTACTTATTTCGTTTGATAATTTTAGCTATTTTCATGAATATATGTGATTCATGGGTTTGATATTGCATAAGTTTATTTAATTGGATATAGTTGTGTTGGTTAAGATGGTAGAGCTTTTATTCTTATTGAGTAGGATTTAATAGAAGGGAAATGAAGTAAGTCAAGTAGGAGTTAAGGGAATTTATTTGAGGAATATTTGAATAAGAGTTGTTATGGTCTTGTAGATAAAGCTTGGTGTTTAATTCTTCATGACTTAAGTTCAAATCCCAACTCTTGCAAGCCTTTTCTTTCTTTTCCCTAATTTATTTCCTTTTTCCCTATTTTTCCTACCCTTGGCCGAAAATCCTAGGGTTGCTGCCACCTTAGGTTGCCAACTCCTAAAATATAGGAGAGTGAAAATTCAATTCCAATTATCTCTTAGTTTAATATTTTAACTTAATATTTTAGGGAATTTTAAATATTTCAAAATCTGAAATTTTAAACCTATTATCTAGCTAATTCATTAAGGAAATAAAATATAGAAACATTTATCTTGTAATCTTTATTTTGGCCGCCATTTTTAATAGGAGATAAGTCTCCCTAAATTAATTTTCTTTAAGGAATTTTATGATGGAAAATAAAGAGATAATACTAGTTTTTAATTAATGCAAATATCTCTTGGGATTTTGATAGTTTCAAAAATAAAAAGTTAGGATAAAGGAAATTTCAGCTTTATCTTATAAAAACCAGATTTTACCCCTAAATATAATTATCTCTAATTGCTTAATTTGTGTAAAGTAATTTGGAGTATTAATTAAATTATTTCCTGGACAAATATCTTATTTTATCTAGCTGAATTTTCTAGAAAAACAAATACCCTTGCCGCACTTGATAGATGATTTAGCTCAACTCAAACTCTCTAAAATATAGGATAAAACTATCCAAAGTAGTTTTGACCAGTCATGTTTTATTTTGAAAAAATAACACCATAATTTTCTCTTCATTTTTCATCATTATTTGGACCAATACACATACATGAAAATCGTGTAGCCTAAATGCTTTCAAACTCTCTTTTTGTTTTAGCCAAAAACAAGATACAAAAGACCTTATTTTTCTTCTCCTAATTTTGTCCAAGAACAAGACCGAAAATTAGCTCTCTTTCTTCTATCTTTCTTATCTTATTTTCGGCCAAACCTAGAACCAAAATACATCCATAATACAACCCTAAACCTTGCACAATTTCGGCTAAACCAAGAAGAGCAAAACCTACCATTTTTCTTGTTGATTATTCAAGAGTTCAAAACAAGGTGGAACTTTTCTAAACATCTAAACACCTAAACCTAATCAATTATCTTCATCTAAAAGGCAACCTATCAAACCCTAAACCTCCCTAATACGTGAAAAAATATAGCCACCTTTCCTCTCCAAGGTTTCGGCCAGCATAACCTTAAACTCATCAAAACCGAAAACCAACTCTAAGGTAAGCAATTCTTCAACCCTTCATCAACTCCTCTTCAAATCTTCTCTTCTTCTTCTCATAAATCTCGATCAAAAGGGACTAATTTATCCTTATTTCTTGTTACTTTCAAACAAGAAGATTAGGGAGAACCAATCATCTCTTATTCTCAACTGAATTCAACCAATCATCAAGAAGTCATATTTGCTTCTTTAAATTGTCAAGCCAAGAGGTATTTTGAGACTCAATCCCTCTTGGTTTCAATGAGTTGGATTTTATTTTGATGATATTATGTATGGATTTTTAGCATGAAAAGCACGAATAGGTAGGATTGTTGAGTTTGATGGTGCAATAATTGATCTAGGCACATATAGAGTAACATATTGTTATATCTTATTATGTTGAACCTAGATCTATTCTATGTTGGTTAGAGATGAGACCATTAGATTTAAATGGGGAATCTATGTAGATTTAATGATAGTTGAAAATTGTAGTTATCATGTTGGCGATTTGATTTGAGTATATATGCATGCTTGATGATGAGTAGCATATGAAGGGAAAGTTTTGGACATAGATTTAATTTGTCTAGATGCCATGGATGATTTATGTAATTAATGGGATCATGGGGATTCATGTTGCATGAAATGATAGCGGGTGTAATATTTGGATTCTAATTATAGAATAATTGATTCTAGATAAGGAAGAAGTTTGCAATGAGGTCAAGCTTTGACTTTGATTTAACTATTTGAATTATCCAAGTAAGTCCTAGCAACACTATTTTGTTAAATGGTGCTCATGCTTGCAAGTCATATGTCACAATGATATTGAAATGATGTTAACATGATGATGAAATGATGTTGAAATGATACTGATATGCTATTGTTGGATTGTGATACTTGGATTGAGAACGTGGTTATTTTAACCTTTAAATGATTTTGTCAAAGCGGTACTCGTCTTGGAGGGTTAGAGTGAGTTTTCTGATAGGAAGCCACCTCTAGAAGATGAGCTCTACTTAAAAAGATGACAATACTAGTTTGTCAGGCAGGTCCGAGCTAGCATGTTGGTCTAGTAGGCAGATCACCCACTACCCAGTGGTGAATAGTTATACTAGGAAGCTATCATGTTAGAATTCATGATATGGACCTTGATAATATTGATTCATTTTTATCCCTTTATGAGTCTATTATATGATAAGTTGAAGGCTTTCTAGGAATTATTTTGGATATATTGCAAATTGTTCCATTCTGTAACTGTCTGTTGATGAAATGGACTTGCAAATATATTTTATGATTATTGATAAACCGGCATAGACGAAATATTGAAGGTGTCATTTGCACAAATGAAATGGACTACTAAGATGCTAGTCTCATACCGTTTTATATCATGTTTTCTAGAGAGAGTTTTTATTGAGCAGGTTGGATGACTTAGAGACTGAAGTTTATTTTATTTTTCTTTGTAATTATTTCGAGAGACAGATGTTTGTTTTTATTTTTAGACTTGTACAAGTTCTGAATTTGGATGTAATAAGATTAGTTCTTTCTTTTATTTGCTATTTTCTTTTGTACTTTGATAGGGGCTAAAATCATTATTATTTTCCTAGTTATTTGAGGTTATTTTGAAATACTTTTGTTGTAATAATTAGACATATTCCTTTCTATTTAACATTTTGCTTGTAAAAAGTATTTTTGGCAAATTTGTGTAGATTTGAGTCAAATTCAATCAAAAAGTAAACAATTCCAGAACAGACCTGGTGCCAAGCCCAACCAAGGGACCAGGCTCTAGGTCCATTATGGTTGAGCAGAGGAAATCAAGCCAACCATCAGGAAGAAAGGAGAACTGACCTGGCACAAGGTCAGGCTAGTGGACTAGGCGCTGGGTTCATTCTATCCGGCCATTGAAAGCAAAGAAAAAATTCAGAAGAAAAACAAAATGTACTTAGCACCAGGTGCGTCGAAGGTATCCGGTACCAGTCCTGCTCTGGAAGGCGAAAATCTTGTACACGAATTTAGGATTTTTCTAAAGATTTCGGTATTTTCTAAGTCCTACTCAGCCAAGATCTTTCAAGAAATGAATTTAGCATCTAAAAGGGCTATACAAGTAGGAGAAAAGATAAGAGATAGATATATACATGTGGAGCTGGATTCAAAGGCAAAAATTCTCAATCACTCATTGAAGGAGGAATTCACCCAATCAAGGAGGATTGTTCAAGAGAGTCTTCAAGGTGAAGAAAGAGGCTTGTCTATGAGTGCTTTCTTTTACCTTTGTTTTCTTTTCCTTTAACAATAATGTCTTCAATGTTTTTATTGTAATTTTATCATTATTTTGTGATTCATGATTTTTAGTTAATTTAGTTATTTAATCAATTCTTTGTCATCTTTGGTATTTGGTTACTTGATATAATTGCTATTGATGCGAGTTCTTCTAATTGACTTGGGATGACGATGTTAGTAGTTTCATTGCATTGATTTCATATTTATCTAATCTTAATGGACTTAAGCGATGAAGTTTAGATTATAGGATTAAGTGATCAATGATTAGTTGATTTCACCACGAGCAAAGGGTTATTAGCTAATTTCATGTTTATAAGAAATTGAGCTTAATGTATGTTTTGGTTATGTTAGGTTGATTGGCAATTCTGTTAATATTAATCAAAAGATAGTAATTCCATGGATTGGGAAACGAAGTGGAATTTATCTAAGTAGATTCATGACTTGGGAAATGATTTAATTTTACTTTATATTCTTTCATGGTGGCAAGATGATAATTAATTGAGAAAATTGCTAGTTAGTTCATTATCATATTTTCTAGTATACTTGTTGAAATTGCATAATCCTACATCCATGCGGTGTATATATATTTTTATTATTTTTATTATTTTCTCACTTTATTTGGGTTGGTTAAACAATGAATGAAAAGTGATTAGTGTGTTCTTGTTCCTTTGAGGATCGATACTCATTAATTCCCTATACTATGCTTGCGATGAATATACTTGCTCGTATGTGTATTTTGAAATTAATGTTTTAATTCAAACTTGACTAAAGGATAGATTTAAATTTGATGATTTTTATACACCCAAAATTTACACTTCAAGTTTTTAGCACCATTGCTGGGGAATAATATCATGAAAACTTAGATTTTGTTGATTTAACCATGTTTATATGTTTATATGTGAATATATGTATATGTCTTTATGTTCCTTTTATGAATTGGTGCTATATTTTGTTTTCTTGTATATTTGTAATTTAATGTTCCTACATGTTGTAATTTTCTCTAACCAAACTTCTAAACATGCATCTTAACTAACTAACTTGATTTCATATTGTAATGTGTATTTATGATACTAACAAGTTATGTTGTATAGGTAAGATGGCCAATTGGAGCATGGGATGATATCCTAACATGTCTTATGGGATGACATCTCAACCATCCAACTCCATTGCCTTAGAAGGGGTGGAAAAATTTGCCACCCATGTAACTAGACATTTTTATGAGATAGATGACACATTGGCAAATTTTTAGGGCATGGTTAGAAATATGGAAAAGTAAATTTGGCTGTTAATAGATTTAGTGATAAAGTCACCATTAGGGGTGGAAACACAACATGATTTAGCTGCCATTATATTACGAAGTGGTAAGGAGCTACCCGATCCTAGCACAGAATCGACCGGAACTAACCTCTCTTGTTGAACCTTTTGAAAAACAAACTAAAAAACCAAAATTTCAGCCACTGGTACCTTACCCCACTTGCACACACAAAGCAAGAAAAGATGAACAATTTGACAAGTTTTTGGAAATATTTAAACAACTGCAGATAAACATTCTACCTAGTGAGGCTTTGGTGCACATGGCCAAATATGAAAATTTTCTAAAAAACATGGTTGTTAACAAAAAAAAGCTGTAAGAATTATCCACAGTAGTTTTAAGTGAAGAATGCTTAGCTATCTTGCAAGACCCGAGGACTTTACCATGAAAAGAAAGTGATCCAGGGAGTTTTTCTTTTGCTTGTCCTGTTGGGACTCTTACATTTTGTAATGCATAAGCAGACTTAGGTGCTAGTATTAATCTTTTTCCATATAAAACTTTCAAAAAGCTAGGTCTAAGGGGAACCCAAGCCCACTAGGATAAGTATTCAACTTGCGGATAGATCTATTGAATATCCTAGGGGAATAGTGGAAGACGTATTACTTAAAGTGGATAGATTTATATTTCCTGTGGATTTTGTTATTCTTGATATGGATAAAGATTCTAACGTCCCTTTTATCCTAGGTCGACCTTTTTTAGCAACTTCTAAAGACTTAATTGATGTTCATGGAGGAAAATTTGACACTTAGGGTTGGGGACGAGAAAATCATTATCAAAATCCACAAAAACATGCAACATCCTATTTCTTATGATGATTCTTGTTTAAGGGTTGATATTCTTGATGAACCTATCTTTGACTTTGTGAAGGAATCATTTGTCCAATGTTTTATGGAACAATCCATTACATATTGGGAGGACTCGAATTGTTAGGTTTCTCACGCATATCATATATGGCACAACGAAAAAATAAAACGAGATAACAACCCAGGATCCATATACGTGTGGAAAACAAGACATAAAGAGAACAAAAGTAATAGCTTTACCTTTCTTTGCTGAGCGTCTAAAAAATAAAATTTTTCCTACTTCAAGTGGAGGCGCGATCTAGCAATCCTATTGATCAAACACCACAAGAGTTGAATGTCCAACTACTATAATCACAGTGTGTGATTATCTCTAACAGAAATCCACATGGAGGATCATACTCAAGCACGAAGTTTTCTGTGCTAGAAGAAAAAACTAAGTGGCGGCTAGGGTTCCTCTTGTTTTTCAGCAAAAACGAGAGAGAGAGAGAGAGAGAGAGAGAGAGAGAGAGAGAGAGAGAGAGAGAGAGAGAGAAGAAGAAGAAGGAAAGAAGTCGTGTGTTGCCCAAGGGTTTTAGGAGTTATTTTTGTATATTACACTACAAGGAATTTCGTACACATATCCCATATATATCACAAAAAATCTTGCTGAAAATACTCCACTAAGAATTCTAAAACAGTTAGAATTCCCTAATTGTAATTGGAAACACCAAGTTCTCACAATTACAATTTGGACCATAAATTTTAACTAATTATAATTTGGCCACAACAACTTCTCTTTCTCGCAATTTACCCCACTATATTATCAAATAACATCTTGAGTATATAATCCTCTATTGTGTGTGACCTATTAGGTTTCCTAGTCAATTGATAATGAATATGAATTAATCCAAACATCTTTGAGATTAATTATCCATAATTAATTAGAATTAATCATATTAATTCTAATCAGAATTGGTTTATTAATTCATCAATTAATAAACCCATATTCCAAGATCATGAGCGGTATCTAGCAACACATCATGACCACCCAAGAGTCCAAGAAGTCAAGTGGCTTGACATGAACCCTTCAATAACAAATTACAGTGCAATTAACTTCTTTCACCATACAATATCTCATTCGGTTTGGAGTACGGAATTAGTGCCAACTCCCTCCATAATATATTAATTATGGCCCGAATATAATAGTACTTATACCAAGAACCCACTACTCCAGATGTGTATCAATTGGAACTGTTTCCAATACACAGTCGCCTTGGCCAAGGACTTCTTGAGTAGTAATTCCTACAAGTGGCCGTGAGATATTCGTCCTTACTAGTAGGAGTGGTGAATCATTTATTGACCCTCTTAACTACTTTCATTTACCTCACAATGTACCCAATATCCATCTTATAGACGGCCCTCGATCTGGTTCCAGAGATTGGAATTAAAGCACAATGCTCAACAAATAAAGTACCTTGGAGATTTCAAGTTTAAGGATACTAGCATGTTTGCTATATTGAGATTATATCACTAGTACTAAATAGTTATCCATGTGATTATCTCATAGCTAGGTCATCCAATGAACTTGTTCTATTAACAAGCATCCACGTGTTAACTTTGAGTATCTCAATACTCATGGATATGAGAACTATCGCCTGATCAAATCAGAAAGTATAACACATGCTCATCTTAATGCATTAATGATGTCCTGTTTTATTATTACTACGACTAGAGACTATTTAAGTACTAACACTATACAGTGTAGTAGGAATCCCATATCATGATCTCTATCACAAATTCCCTTAACGCAGTGTTGTTCTAGGAACTTTATCTAACAGTTATATTATATTAAAGTAAATAAAAGAAAATGTAAGATAAATTATACCTTTTATTATAATAAAATGTGTCATATACAATGTACAAGTGATTGCCTCTATAGCATAGCACTAACAAGAATGAGGGCCACAAGTTGGGAAAGTTTGAGGAAATTGAAAAAGGCAGTTTGGGAAGGATGAAGTCATCCATTGAGGAACCCCCATAATTGGACTTGAAAGACCTCCCTGAGCACTTGGAATAGGCATTTTTGGCAAAATGTGAAATTTGCTCGTGATCATTGCGAAAAACCTTATAAACAAAAGACCAAATTGGTAAGTCTATTAGGAAAATATAAGGGAGTCATTACATGGAAAATCATGGATATTAAGGGAATTAGCCCTTTCTTTTGTACTCACAAAATCTTGCTAAAAGAAGGAGCCAGACCCGTAGTGCAACCTCAACGTAGGTTGAACCCAAATATGAGTGATGTGGTAAAAGGTGAGGTGATTAAACTCTTAAATTCAGGCATCATTTATCGTATTTCTAATAGTATTTGGGTTAGCCTAACACAAGTGGTACCAAAGAAGGGAGAAATGACTGTGAGCCCAAATGAGAAAAATGAGTTGATTCCAATGAGATTAGTAACCGGTTGGAGGGTTTGCATTAATTATAGAAAATTGAATGAAGTAATTAGGAAAGACCATTTTCCTCTCCCTTTCATTGACAAAAGGCTAGTTGGACATGAGAAAACCACCTTTACATGCCATTTTAGTACTTTTGTATATCAACGTTTGCTTTTTGGTCTTTACAATGGGCCCAAAACATTCCAACAGTGCATGATGGCTATTTTTGAAGGTCTTTTGGGAGATATCATAGAGGCATTTTATGGGTGATTTTTCTATTTTTGGTCATTTGTTTGACTTATGCTTAGCCAATGTGGAAAATGTACTTCAAAGTTGTGGAGAGACCAACCTCATGCTTAATTGGGAAAAATGCCACTTCATGGTGCAAGAAGGTATAGTATTGGGACACAAAATTTCAAGGAAGCGTATTGAGGTTGATAGGGCTAAGATTGAGGCAATTGAAAAAATCCCCCTCCAACTTCCAAAAAGGCAATTCAAAACTTTCTTGGGCATATAGGTTTTTATAGGAAGTTTATCTTAGATTTCTCAAAAATTTCTAAACCCCTTACTTCTTTTCTTGAAAAAGATGCTATTTTTTATTTTGATGAAAAATATCTTTGATGCATAAATTTTGGGTATATAAAATCATCAATTTTAAATCCATCTCTCAATTAAGTTTTAATTAAAACATTAATCCTAAAATACACATGTGAGCAAGTATACTCATCGTAAGTATAGTATAGGGAATTAACGAGTATCGATCCTTAAAGGAACAAGTACAAACTAATCACTTTTCATTCATTGTTTAACCAACCCGAATAAAGTGATAAAATAATAAAAATAAAAATAAATAAATATATACAACTCAAAGATGTGAAAATATGTAATTTAGACAAATATTCTTAAATACACGACTATGAACCACTCAGGAATTATCACAACCAATTATTACCTTGGTCTCATGAAGGATTTAATATAGACCCACTTCGTTTGCAATCCATAGAATCACTATCTTCTAGTCAAATTAGTGAACATATTCTGTCTTGACTAATTTATCTAAAAGATTCATCAAAATCAATCCTCATATAAACCCCTATATTCTAGGTGATTTAAAGCATGAAATTAGTCAATAAATCCATATTCAAGAAATCATCAATTAACATTTGATTACCAATGCTCTAAATAATTAAACCATTTTTTCAAGAAAGTTAAGAGATTACAAATATGAAGCCAATTAGATTAAAACTATTATCAACCTCTTTTTCAAGCAAGTTAATAATAAAACCCGATTAACCAACTCTATAAGGAAAACAAGTAATTAAATAGCAAGAACAACAATCAATTGATTAAGTAGTTAAATTGATACATAAATCATGAATCCCAAAATATTGCTAAATTATAATGAAAATATTAAATACATCATTGTTAAAGTAAAAGATGACAAAGAGAAAAGAAAGCACTCATAGACAAGCCTCTTTCTTCTTCCTTGAAGACTCACTTTGAACAATCCTCTTTGACTTGGGTGAACATCTCCTTAACGAGAGAATTAAATTCTTTTTGCTATTTAATTCACCTCTCTTAGTTGTATATCTCAAACCTTTGTGTTCTGTTATGCTTTTATAGGCCTATTGGATGCCAATTTTATGGCTGAAGAAGTCTTGGTCAAGTAGGAATAGAAAAATACCAAAATCCTTGGATAAGCCCTAATTTCACATACAGAATTTTCACCTCCAGGGCCTACCTAGCGTTGGGTACCTTCGACCCAACTGGCACTAGGTGCACTTTATTTTTGCTCTATTTTTGGCCATCTGTGCCAGGTGCACTTTGTTTTTGCTCTGTTTTTTGCCATCTCTTCCTTGGCAGGTAGAATGGACCTAGCACCAGGTACACTTGTCAGACCTGGTGCCAAGTCTGGTCTGGAAAAATCCCTGAAGCTCGCTTAATCTTTGCTGCTGGACAGAATGGACCCGGCACCTGGTCCACTGGCCGGGCCTAGTGCTAAGTACATTCTACTTCTGTACACTTTCTGCTCAATTTTAACTTAAATTTGCACATACTTGACAAAAACACCTTTTACAAGCAAAATGTCAAATAAGAAGGAATATGTCTAGTTATTACAACAAATGTATCATAAAAGAACATCAAATAACCAGGAAAAGAATGATTATTTTAACCCCTATCAATACCCCACACTTGAACATTTTCTTGTCCTCAAGAAAAACACTTTAATCCAAGAAAAATTATCAAGACAACGCAAGTTTTTTTTCTCATTCGAAAGTTTCTTTATTATAGCAAAGATCATGTCTTCCTTTCAAACTTTAGTTACAACCCTTGTCATTCATACCCTTTGAAAACAATTTCAAACTTTGAAACATTGGCCAAGATGTCACAAAACTCTCGAAGTCAAATTAATCAAGTGCATACCTTAGTCTAAGAAAATTATTTCACTTTTTTAAGTAAAAATATAGATAACATGAATCATATAGGTCAAGCCATCTACCAACTTAAGCATTATAAATCTAAATCCAAAAATTACACACTCAATTTATGATGTGAGGAAAGCAGTCCAAATTTTTTTCTCTCAAAATATTTTTTATTGACTTAGGGAATTAATAGCCTCAAGTGCAAGGATTTCTTTTCACACACCGTATTCGCCCCCTTTACTGTCGTCACTCATCTTTATTTTCACAACTCTTTTTTTTTTACTATGCTCTAGCTTGCCTTTTTGCCTTCAGGATAGCCTCAAGAGAGTGCACCGAATACACTTGCTACTTCTCCCCATATTGACCCCCTTTTCAGCTAAAGGTCTTCAAAGATCATCAATAAGAGCCTTTCACACTTCATACCAATAATAGTATCATTTGGACTCATTGTTTTTTCTCTCAACTCGAATCAAATTTTTCAACATTCTCCTCAATCTTTCCTCTCAAAGATCTTTTTACAACTCATATTTGTGTTTTTTTTTATTATAACTTAAAGCTAGCAAAATTTAAACACATAATACAAAAGTTAACTAATATCTATTCCCATATTCATCATATTTTCTATATTTCAACTCGATAAGTCAAATAACATTCAAATACCAATGTTTATACAAGATTAATCATGTAACAGCCCGCTACCTAGGCCCGCCAGGGCCGGGGATATCGCCCCGTCCAAAGGACAAGGGGTCTTAATAACTAGGTCACACAAATGAAATAGCGGAATATAAATGAAACTTGAACTTAAAATTTATTACATCCCAAAATAAATACCAATCCAAGATTAAATCCCAAAATACCAAAAACAAATCTGTAATAAAATTTATCCACTCTCATCTCTCCAAAACATTACACAAGAATAATTCATCAGAAAATCTACCAAAGCAGCTATAATCTAGCTACTCATCCCCACAGAAGGATCGACCTGAAATCATGGTAAAATGGTGGTGAGACAGAAATCTCAGTAAGTCCGTGTGTGCTTTGGGTATTCAGTGAAAACAGTTTGTGAATGCAAAGTATAAAATTCTTTATAAGAGATCACTGGTAAGCAATAAACATCAGTAAAAAATAAGAGTGGTGTTTTGGCATTTTCAGCCGTACATAATTTATAAAATCAACCACTCGAAAAAAAGGATTACGGGTTACCACACGTTGGGCCCCATAACCGGATGGTCAGCATGCCACACTTTGTGCATACCGCCGGTCAGAATGTCACACTTTGTGCAGACTGCCAAAAGTAGGTGATCGGCCTACTGGGTAAGATACTCCTCCTTCTCTATACCCAAACAACAACCGGGTGTCCATTCCGGCAAAACACAGTCACTTGACTGAAAAAGAACACTGCTAGCTCGGACCGGCACGACTTACTGGACTGTCGTCTTATCCAGGAAGAACTCACCCCACAGAGGTGGCCACCTACTGAGAGACTTACCCTAACCCCTCAAAGACTAGCCCAGTAGTCCACCCTTATTGAGTACTCAACGTAACATATCCCACTTGGGAAAAAAAAATGAACAAAACATAGTTCTACTTGAACATGGCAATTAAGGGTTTCCAAAGTCTTTGTCAAAATAAGTTTTAGAAAGTGTTTTGAGTTTGAATAAATCTGCTTATTGGTTTTCAAATAATTTGTTTGACGGAAATAAGACAGGAGACAATCTTCAATTGCCTTTACAAAGATGAGTGTCCATGCACTCTACATTTGGCTTGCCATAATTAAAGACTTTTCATCAATCAGGTTTTATGCAGGAGCTTACCTGGTCCTTACTCACAATAAAAGGTCTCCAACAGCTGACCTAACCCCTCATGGGCAAACACAAACCACAATCAAACTCAAGCCAAAATTCACTTTCTCAATTTAAATAGCTCAACTTACTACTATCATGATCCTAGTGTCCCAAGCTTTAAGGCCAAACAATAAGTTAATAGGTTTATAAGCTAAGGATAATTTGATATTTAAAATAATTTATGTTTTCGGAAATAAGTACTAATAAGTTAAAGGTTTAAATATTGCTAAGAAAATTTAGAGTTTATTTGATGAAGAGTCTTAGGTAGTATTAAGTAAAATAATGATTTATTAATAATTTAGTTGTTAGAAAATAATTGATAGCTAAAATTAGTTGAAAATAAATTTAATGAGTCTTGCTTGAACAATAATAAATAAATTCTTAATGGGTTTTGATTAAAAGATAGTAATTAAATTTTTAGTAATAAATATTTTACTAATTATAATTATTTCCATAAAAGGCTTTAATTGATTTCAATATTTTAAATAATATCTATATATTTTATTTTTCTAGCAAAAATTATTATTTACTTGACTAAAATATCCTTTATATATATAATAATCCAAATCTACCTTCCTAGGGTTTTTTTCAAACATACTAGCAAAATTATATTATTAAATATTATATTCATGAAATAAAAATTAGCTTAGGAACTACTAGATCATGATCAAATTTCTATGGCTAACCACAATCAAGAACATATACAATCCTTCAATTCATCAAATCATCCAAATCATGCATATGAGCATATATCTAAATTTATCAAGACATGATCTAACCTCTACTAGCATAAATATGATCATGGCTTCAATAATCCAACATGAATATAAATCATATTCACCAAAGGTGACATAATCTCTAGCATACTTCATCACAAATACTACCTATGACATGGAGACATGCATCAAACTTCAAATCATTATACAATCAACAAAGATAATCCTTCCATGCATAAATCCCATTCCCTTCACAATCATACATATATTCATGCTTCAATCTCAACAATACATACTCAAAAGCTATCACAATCCACCTACTATCAACATCATCCTAGAGACATGAATCTAGAATTTAAAAGAAAGATTGAATGGACTTACTTGGTCGAGGAATACATTGAAGGACTTTAGAATGATTCTCAACTCCTAGATGCCTAAATTCGTCCAAGGAAGATGTAGAAAGAATGGCCATGGGAGAAGAAGCCATCTGGCCAAGAGAAGAGAGTTTCGGCCATGAGAGGAAGAGAGAGAGTGAGAGAGAGAGACCATTAGCATGTTTATTCATATATATTTTCACTTGAGATCAAGATTGGAGAAGATGAATTTGTTAGAACAAACCTACCTTGAAGGTATTCTTGAGCCTTTGTAGAATTTTCTGGTATTTTATCCAAACTAGTTGGTAGGTTTGTGGAGTTTGATGTTAAGAATGGTGTTGACGGACTCACGGCAGTGAGTAGGTTAATTCTGAAAATTTTAGAGAAAGTTTGAAGTGGTTTGGAGGGGTATTAAGTAAAAGGAAGGAGTAAGTGTTCTTGGTGTGTTGTGTGTGTTCTTGAAGGTTGAAGGGAATTGAGAGGTTTTTGTTTTGCAGCTGCCGAAATTCTGTAAGAATTAGGGCTAGCCAAATTTTCTGTAGGGTTTAGGAAGATGGTTCTCTGGTTTGGAAGGAAAAGGAAAGGCTAGTTGTTGAAATCCTTGAAGAATATTTTTAGGAAGTAAATTTGGAAACTAAATATTCAAGAATATCTTGATTATTGGAGTGCTTTGGAAGTCTGTCATGGCCGACTGTTTTGAGCAGTATTTCGGTTGATTGAAAGCTGGTTTATGGAGGCTTATGGTGGCCATAAACAAGGAGCATATTGGTGAAGAAAATGTTTGGTTATTTGAGGGATACTTTATGGAAGGTTGCTAAACTATGGTGGCTGGAATTTTGCTAATAAATCAAGCATGATTGCAGGGATTTGTTGGAGAGATTTTCGGGCAGCCAAGTTTGAATTTCGTGCAGAAGCTTAAGGGAGATAATGGAGCTCAGTTAATGAAGGTTTAAGGGTGGTTTATGCAGACAAGAATGGGGTTTCGGCTAGGAGAGAATTAGGAAACAAAGCTGGACAAAATCCTGCACAGCTTTTTCGCTGGCTGGAATTTTACCTTGGCAGTTTTCAGCTGCCATTTTCCAGCCAGCTTGTAGAGAGTTTGAACAAAATCATGGCTAAGGTGCTGAACAAAATTTGGAAGAAAACAGCTTGGTTTTGGACTCCCAAAGGTGCGAATTTGCCCAGGAATTTTCCTGGTTTTGCACCATCTTTGTGCAGTCCGAAAATGGCTAGAGAAATTCAGGTTGCAAGCTGATCCAAAAGACCATTTTTCTGGCAGCATTTGGGAGGGAATATTAGCTAAGAATATCGACACTTTGAAGGCACAAGAAGCTGATGAATTTCAGTTCATTCCAAGAAGGAAGATGAACCTAGTTAGAGTGAGTTTTTAGGCAGTTCACTAGAGGGATTTGTCCTCTTGGAATCTCCCACAGCTCTTCCACATTTTCAGACTATAAGATGTCTTTCACTAAGATATTTTGATCCTACAAAGCCACATCACTTTACTGAAATTTCTGAAAATAAGATGGCTAGAACAACTTGATCAAACTAATGAGTTGAGAAATATGGAAAATTAAAGATCAAGGGGAAATGAATTCCCCTTATGAATTTTGTGTAGGGCAAAGGAGTAGAATGAGTATACTTCTAACATGTCTCTCTTAGGACAACATTTCTACCCTACTCCAAGCACATATGGCCAAAATTATTACTTCTCAAGCAAAAATAAAATTTGACCAAACTAAAGCTACTATGATGGAATTTGAACACAGGACCTCAGAAATTAATCCAAAGCTCTATCCACTAAATCAGAACAACTCTTGTTCTTATTTTCCCTCTATAAATTATTTTCTTATTCAATCCTTAAGCTATCTCCCTTTTTCCACCTCAACCTAAAATTACTATTTTGCCTTTCTCAAGCAATACTCACAACCAAGCCTTCGAGACAATAAAACTCAAATCCAAAGCACAGAAAATCATTTAAAAATATATTTAAACATGCAATAAATTATTATATGCATCCTAACCCCCTTATTCTAAGGTTGGTTTATACTAGGGTTTCACATCTTCCCCTTCTTAGATGAATTTCGTCCCGAAATTCAAGCATACCTCTATTGCAACTCGAGATACTTCCGTTTAACCCACTCTTCTGACTCCCATGTGGCATCCTACGTGCCATGGTGCTCCTACTGAATCTTAACCATCGGTATCTGTTTGTTCCGGAGAGTCTTGACACTGCGGTCTAATATTCACACAGGCTTCTCCACATAGCTCAGGTCTGGCTACAACACTAACGGTTCATTATTCAATACATGACCGGGATCAGCATTATACTTCTTCAATTGTGACACATGAAACACATCATGGATTCCCATCAACCCATATGGCAGGTCCAATCGGTAAGCTACCGGCCCAATCCTTTCCTTAATCGAAAACGGCCCCAAATATCTCGGATTTAATTTTTCGCCCTTCGGATGCTTCAAAATTCCTCTATTCGGCATCAACTTCAAAAATACACTGTCCCCTACTTGAAATTCTAATTCTCTTCGCCGGTTGTCTGCGTAGCTTTTCTGCCGACTCTGTGCCGCCTTTAACCTTTCCCGGATCAATTTCACTTTATCCAGCATTTCTTGGACACATACATCTCTGGTTTTGCTCACACGACCATCTTCAGACCAACTCTAATACAACGGTACCTGACATTTGCGCCCATACAAAGCCTCATACGGTGCCATCCCGATCAAAGCTTGGTAGCTATTATTATACAATAATTCTGTATACGGTACACACTTGATCCATTTATCTCTAAAGTTAAAAAAAAAGGCTCTCAGCATATCTTCCAATATCTGTATCACCTTCTCTGACTGCCCATCGGTCTGCGGATGCGCCGTTATACTGAATTTCATATTATAGCAAAGATCATGTCTTCCTTTCAAACTCTAGTTACAACCCTTGTCATTCATACCCTTTTGAAAACAATTTCAAACTTTGAAACATTGGCCAAGATGTCACAAAACTCTCGAAGTCAAATTAATCAAGTGCATACCTTAGTCTAAGAAAATTATTTCACTTTTTTAAGTAAAAATATAGATAACATGAATCATATAGGTCAAGCCATCTACCAACTTAAGCATTATAAATCTAAATCCAAAAATTACACACTCAATTTATGATGTGAGGAAAGCAGTCCAAATTTTTTTCTCTCAAAATATTTTTTATTGACTTAGGGAATTAATAGCCTCAAGTGCAAGGATTTCTTTTCACACACCGTATTCGCCCCCTTTACTGTCGTCACTCATCTTTATTTTCACAACTCTTTTTTTTTTACTATGCTCTAGCTTGCCTTTTTGCCTTCAGGATAGCCTCAAGAGAGTGCACCGAATACACTTGCTACTTCTCCCCATATTGACCCCCTTTTCAGCCTAAAGGTCTTCAAAGATCATCAATAAGAGCCTTTCACACTTCATACCAATAATAGTATCATTTGGACTCATTGTTTTTTCTCTCAACTCGAATCAAATTTTTCAACATTCTCCTCAATCTTTCCTCTCAAAGATCTTTTTACAACTCATATTTGTGTTTTTTTTTATTATAACTTAAAGCTAGCAAAATTTAAACACATAATACAAAAGTTAACTAATATCTATTCCCATATTCATCATATTTTCTATATTTCAACTCGATAAGTCAAATAACATTCAAATACCAATGTTTATACAAGATTAATCATGTAACGACCCGCTACCTAGGCCCGCCAGGGCCGGGGATATCGCCCCGTCCAAAGGACAAGGGGTCTTAATAACTAGGTCACACAAATGAAATAGCGGAATATAAATGAAACTTGAACTTAAAATTTATTACATCCCAAAATAAATACCAATCCAAGATTAAATCCCAAAATACCAAAAACAAATCTGTAATAAAATTTATCCACTCTCATCTCTCCAAAACATTACACAAGAATAATTCATCAGAAAATCTACCAAAGCAGCTATAATCTAGCTACTCATCCCCACAGAAGGATCGACCTGAAATCATGGTAAAATGGTGGTGAGACAGAAATCTCGGTAAGTCCGTGTGTGCTTTGGGTATTCAGTGAAAACAGTTTGTGAATGCAAAGTATAAAATTCTTTATAAGAGATCACTGGTAAGCAATAAACATCAGTAAAAAATAAGAGTGGTGTTTTGGCATTTTCAGCCGTACATAATTTATAAAATCAACCACTCGAAAGAAAGGATTACGGGTTACCACACGTTGGGCCCCATAACCGGATGGTCAGCATGCCACACTTTGTGCATACCGCCGGTCGGAATGTCACACTTTGTGCAGATCGCCAAAAGTAGGTGATCGGCCTATCGGGTAAGATACTCCTCCTTCTCTATACCCAAACAACAACCGGGTGTCCATTCCGGCAAAACACGATCACTTGATCGAAAAAGAACACTCGCTAGCTCGGACCAGGCACGACTTACTCGGACTGTCGTCTTATCCAGGAAGAACTCACCCCACAGAGGTGGCCACCTACTGAGAGACTTACCCTAACCCCTCAAAGACTAGCCCAGTAGTCCACCCTTATTGAGTACTCAACGTAACATATCCCACTTGGGGAAAAAAAAAATGAACAAAACATAGTTCTACTTGAACATGGCAATTAAGGGTTTCCAAAGTCTTTGTCAAAATAAGTTTTAGAAAGTGTTTTGAGTTTGAATAAATCTGCTTATTGGTTTTCAAATAATTTGTTTGACGGAAATAAGACAGGAGACAATCTTCAATTGCCTTTACAAAGATGAGTGTCCATGCACTCTACATTTGGCTTGCCATAATTAAAGACTTTTCATCAATCAGGTTTTATGCAGGAGCTTACCTGGTCCTTACTCACAATAAAAGGTCTCCAACAGCTGACCTAACCCCTCATGGGCAAACACAAACCACAATCAAACTCAAGCCAAAATTCACTTTCTCAATTTAAATAGCTCAACTTACTACTATCATGATCCTAGTGTCCCAAGCTTTAAGGCCAAACAATAAGTTAATAGGTTTATAAGCTAAGGATAATTTGATATTTAAAATAATTTATGTTTTCGGAAATAAGTACTAATAAGTTAAAGGTTTAAATATTGCTAAGAAAATTTAGAGTTTATTTGATGAAGAGTCTTAGGTAGTATTAAGTAAAATAATGATTTATTAATAATTTAGTTGTTAGAAAATAATTGATAGCTAAAATTAGTTGAAAATAAATTTAATGAGTCTTGCTTGAACAATAATAAATAAAATCTTAATGGGTTTTGATTAAAAGATAGTAATAAATTCTTTAGAGAAAGTTTGAAGTGGTTTGGAGGGGTATTAAGTGAAAGGAAGGAGTAAGTGTTCTTGGTGTGTTGTGTGTGCTCTTGAAGGTTGAAGGGAATTGAGAGGTTTTTGTTTTGCAGCTGCCGAAATTCTGTAAGAATTAGGTCTGGCTTTATTTTCTGTAGGGTTTAGGAAGATGGTTCTCTGGTTTGGAAGGAAAAGGAAAGGCTAGTTGTTGAAATCCTTGAAGAATATTTTTAGGAAGTAAATTTGGAAACTAAATATTCAAGAATATCTTGATTATTGGAGAGCTTTGGAAGTCTACCATGGCCGACTGTTTTGAGCAGTCTTTCGGTTGATTGAAAGCTGGTTTATGGAGGCTTATGGTGGCCGTAAACAAGGAGCATATTGGTGAAGAAAAAGTCTGGTTATTTGAGGGATACTTTATGGAAGGTTGCTAAACTGTGGTGGCTGGAATTTTGGTAATCAATCAAGCATGATGGTGGGGATTTGTTGGAGAGATTTTCGGGCAACCATATCTGAATTTCGTGCAGAAGCTTAAGGGAGATAATGGAGCTCAGTTACTAAAGGTTTAAGGGTGGTTTATGCAGAACAAGAATGGGGTTTCGGCTAGGAGAGAATTAGGAAACAAAGCTGGACAAAATCCTGCACAGCATTTTTGCAGGCTGGAATTTTTCATGGGCAGTTTTCGACTGCCATTTTCCAGCCAGCCTGCAGAGAGTTTGAAGGGGAATTTTAGGAACTTTCAAGGCTGGTTCCCAGCCTTCTTCATGGAGGAAAAACATGGCTAAGGTGCTGAACAAAATTTGGAAGAAAACAGCTTGGTTTTGGACTCCCAAAGGTGCGAATTTGCCCAGGAATTTTCCTGGTTTTGCACCATCTTTGTGCAGTCCGAAAATGGCTAGAGAAATTCAGGTTGCAAGCTGATCCAAAAGAGCATTTTTCTGGCAGCATTTGGGAAGGAATATTAGCCAAGAATCTCGACACCTTGGCGGCACAAGAAGTTGGAAAATTTCACTTCATTCCAAGAAGGAAGATGAACCTAGCTAGAGTGAGTTTTTAGGCAGTTCACTAGAGGGATTTATCCTCTTGGAATCTCCCACAACTCTTCCACATTTTCAGACTATAAGATGTCTTTCACTAAGGCATTTTGATCCTACAAAGCCACAACACTTTACTGAAATTTCTGAAAATAAAATGGCTAGAACAACTTGATCAAACTAATGAGTTGAGAAATATGGAAAATTAAAGATCAAGGGAAAATGAATTCCCCTTAGGAATTTTGTGTAGGTCAAAGGAGTAGAATGAGGATACTCCCAACATGTCTCTCTTAGTACAACATCTCTACCCTACTCCAAGCACATATGGCCGAAATTATTACTTCCCAAGCAAAAATAAAATTTAACCAAGCTAAAGCTCCTATGATGGAATTTGAACACAAGACCTCAAAAATTAATCCCAAAGCTCTACACACTAAACTACAACAACTCTTGTTCTTATTTTCCCTCTATAAATTATTTTCTTATTCAATCCTCAAGCTATCTCCCTTTTTCCACTTCAACAAAATATTACTATTTTGCCATTCTCAAGCAATACTCACAACCAAGCCTTCGAGACAATAAAACTCAAATCCAAAGCACAGAAAATCATTTAAAAATATATTTAAACATGCAATAAATTATGATATGCATCGCAACCCTCTTACTCTAAGGTTGGTTTTGACTAGGGTTTCACAAATCAAAATTCTCAAGTCTTGACCAATATCTTTTCCAATAAAACAATTTCATCAAACTCCATCTAATGAATGACAAAACTCATATCCAAGTAAGAAAAAGAATTACAACCTTGCTTTCAGAAAAAATAAATTATCACAAACAAAAACTATATTCATCAAATAATATGGAAAAGTACTTCTTCAACCTTTATTCTCCCCCTATACTTAAATTGGACATTATCCTCAATGGCCAAAGATAGAATAATAAAAGTACAGCCGAGAAGACCAAGATGAAGAAAGAAGCAGAATAAAGTAAAGAAAACACTTCCATTACATTGTTGTGCCATCTGGTTGAATCCAACTAAAGGAAGGGTTAGTACAAGAGTTCGTACTAAAAGAATAGAAACAAAAGAAAGAAAACATAAATCTAGAAAAAGAAATAAAAATAAGATAAATGAAAAAGAAAAAGAAAAGAAAAGATGCATACAAGTTAGTAAAGGTTATTAAAATAAAATAAAATAAAATAACAGAAAATAAAATACACAAGAGTGAGTCAAGAATAATCCTCATTAGCATTATGGTCATCATGGTCAGCTCCGCGACTAGAAGATGCACCCGTAACGTGCTAGATCAAAGTGGCCAGCTTTTGATCTTTGACGTCCTGGCGGTGTCGAATGTTGGCAATGGAATCACAGAGCTGGAGGAGGATAGTCATCTGGCTCTCTATGTGGGCCTCCATTCGTGCCTCAAAATCGGTGCATGAATGAGAGCTAGTAGCATGAGGGGCTGGTCTAGCAGGTGGCGCCTCTTTCTCCTCCTCATCAAGGGGAAGCTCCTCCTTTCCGGGGTACTACACCTCATATGGCCTCTTTCAACTTTTTGCCCTTTCATCATAGCGATACCCACACTAAACAAAAGTATGCTCCATCACGAGGTCACGGTCAGTAATGGGCTCACTCAACTCTCCATCTAGTCGTACTCCAAAGTTTCTAAAAATAAGCATAATAACCAGTGGAAATTTAAGAGCTTTGGCTGCAATGTTAGAGGCCACAATCTCTTTCATGGAGTTAATAATAATAGGAGCAAGGGGAATAGGCTCACGATTTCTCATTTTATCTAGAATATAAATGTAGCACCCTGAAGCTTAGGCCCGCCAGGGCCGGGGATGTCGCCCTGTCCAAAGGACAAGGGGTCTTTATAACTAGGTCACACAAATAAAATTACTGAAATAAAATTATACTTAACTTAAAATTTTATTACAACCCAATATACTCCAAGAGTAAATCCATAAAATTCCAAAACAATAACCATAAATAAAATTATCCACTCTCGTCTCCCCAAAGAAATACATAAAATCAAAAGACACATTCTCTTCCAAAGCAGATATTACTAGCCACTCAACTCCACAGCAGGATCATCCTGAAATCATGATAAAAAGGTAAAGAGGCAGAAATCTCAGTAAGTCCGTGTGTGCGTTGGGTGTTTAGTGAAACCAGTTCATGGATGTAAAGTGTGAAACCTTTACAAGAGAAACATTGGAAAGTAATAAACATTAGTCAAAAGCAAGAGTGGCGTTTTAGCTTATCTAGCCGTACATAAGTAAAGAAATCAACCACTCGAAAGAAAGGGATATGGGTTACCACACGTCGGGCCCCATAACCGGATGGTCAGTATGCCGACACTTTGTGCATACTGCCGGTCAGAATGCCGACACTTTGTGCAGACTGACTAAGGTAGGTGATCGGCCTACTGGGCAAGATACTCCTCCTTCTCTATATCCAAACAACAACCGGGTGTCCATTCCGGCAAAACACAGTCACTTGACTGAAACAAACTGCTAGCTCGGACCGGTATGACTCACTGGACTGACATCTTATCCCGGAAGGACTCACCCCTCAGAGGTGGCCCACCTGCTGAGAGACTTACCCTAACCCTTCAAAGACTAGTCCTAGTAGTCCACCCTTATTGAGTACTCAACGACGTTTCCCACTTGGGATAAAATGAACAAAGCATTGCTCTTCATGGAAATAGTAATTTGAGGGTTTCCAAAATTTTGGGAACAATCAGTTTTAGAAAGAGTTTTAAGTTTGGAAAATCTGCTCAGTAACTTTTAAATAATTTAAGTGTTGGAAATAAGGACAAATTCAACCCTCAATTGCCTTCAAATAAACGAGTGTCCATACACTCCATATTTAGCTCACCATACGGAAAACATTTCACGTCGATAGGTTTTATGCAGGAGCTTACCTGATTCTTGCTCACAACAACAAGGTCTCGAACAGTTGACCTAACCCCACATGGGTAAATACAAATCTTAATCAATTTCAAGTCACAAACCACTTCCTCAATTTTAAATCAATTCAATTCACTACTACCATGATCCTAGTATCCCAAGCTTTAAGATAAAATAATGACTAAATAGGTTTATAAGCTAAGTTTAATTTGTTATTTAAAATAATCAATGGTTTGGGAAATAAATTCTAATAAGTTGAAAGTTTAAACCTTGTTGGGAAAGATTTAGAGTTTATTTGATCAAGAGTCATAGATGGTACTAGGCAAAATAGTGATTTAATGATAGTTTAGTTGTTAGAAAATAATTGATAGCCAAAACTAGTTGAGATTAAATTCAGTAAGCCTTTCTTGGAAAATAATAAGTAAATCCTTAAGGGTTTTGATTTAGTAAATATTGTACTAATTATGAATCATTCTCATAAAGCTTTAATTGATCTCTTTATTTTAAATAATATTTATTTATTTTATTTTCTAGCAAAATTATTATTTATTTGACTAAAATATCCTTTATATATAATAATTCCAAATCTACCCTTCCAAGAGTTTTTTGAAAATACTAGCAATAATATTTTATTCAGTATTTTATGCATAAAGTGAAAATTAGTTTTAGGGACAACTAGATCATGATCAAATTTATATGGCCATCCTCAATCAAGAACATACACAATCATTCAATTCATTAAATCATCCATATCTTGCATATAGGCACAGATCTAAATTTATTAAGACATGATTTAATCTTTACTAGCATAAACATGATCATGGCTTCAATATTCTAGTCATGCATATAACTCTTATTCACCAAAGGTGACATAATCTCTAGCATACTTCATCACACATACTACCTATGACATGCTTCAAACTCAATTTCACATACAACCAACCAATATAATCCTTCCATGCATAAATCTCCTTCACAATCATACATGTACTCATGCTTCAATCATCAACAACACATACTCAATCCCATCACCATTCATCTTTTACCAACATCATCCTAGAGACATGATTCTAGAGTTGAAAAGAAGGATTGAAGGTACTTACTTGGTTGATGGGTACTTTGAAGGAGTTTAGAGTAGATCTCAACTCCTAAATGGCTAACCTTGTCTAAGAGAGATGGCGAGAACAAGATCATGGAAGGAGAAGTCATCCGACCAAAGAAGAGTGATTTCGGCCATGAGAGAGAGAGAGAGAGAGAGAGAGAGAGAGAAGAAGAAGAAGAAGAAGAAGAAGAAGAAGAAATCATTAGCATGGTTATTCATATATGTTCCCACTAGAGATCAAGTTTGAAGAGGATAAAGTTGATAGAGTGAATTTACCTTGAAGTTTGTTCTTGTTCTTCACAGAAATTTCTGCTTTTCGATCCGAAGTAGCGAGATGTTTTGAAGAGTTTGATGTTAATAATGGTGTTGATGGATTCACAGCAATGAGTAGACTAAATCTGGAGATTTTCGTGGGGTTTTGAGATGGTTTGGAGGGGTATTAGGTGTAGAAAAGAAGTAGGTGTTCTTGGTGTAGTGTGTGTTCTTGGTGGCTGAAGGAAAAATCGAGAGAATAGAAGTTGTAGCTGCCCAAATTCTGTGGAATTAGGGCTGCCGAAATTCTATAGGGTTTAGGAGGATGTTTTCTCTGATTTGAGAGGGAAAAGGAAAGGTTAGTTGTTACAATCCTTGAAGAATATTTTTAGGGAGTGAATTTGGAAACTAAATATTCTAAGAATATCTTGATTGTTTGGACAGCTTTGAAGTCTCCTATGGCCGATTGGTCGTGTGGCTTTTCTGAGGAATTAAAGCTGGTTCAATAAGGCTTATGATGGCCGAAACTAAGGGGCACAATAATGAAGAAGAAGTCTGGTTAATTGAGCAAGATATCATGGAAGGTTGCTAAATAAGATGGCTGGAATTTTGGAAAGTAATCAAGCTAAATTGCAGGGATTTGTTGGAGAGATTTTCGGACAGCCATTGCTGCTTTTTGTCCAGAAGCTTGGGGGAAATATTGGAGCTCTGTTAATGGTGGTTTAAGGGAGGTTTTGACAGATTAGGGCTGGTGTTTTGGCTAGAAGAAAAACAGGAAACAAAGCTGGACATTTGACTGCCCAGAATTTCGCTGCACAGAAATTTTCTAGGCAGAATTTCATCTGCCACTTCCAGCCGAGTTGCAGTGAGTTTGAAGGGGGGTTTCAGGGGTATTCAAGGCTAGTTTCCAGCTTTCTTCATGGAGGAAAAACATGGCTAAGGTGCTGCACAAAATCTGGAAGAAAATAGCTTGGTTTTGAACCTCCAAAGCTGCGATTTTGCTCAGAATTTTTACTGGTTTTGTACAGCCCTTGAGCAGTCCGAAAATGGCAGAAATAATTCATGTTTCAAGTTGAACTTAAGGCCATTTTTGTGAAACCCCAGTCAAGACCAACCTTAGAGTAAGGGGGTTGGGGATGCATAACATGCTTTATTTCATGATTAAATATGCTTTCATATGATTTCTATGTGCTTTGAATTTGATTTTTATTATCTTGAAGGCTTGTTGGTGAGTGATGTGTGAAAGAGGCAAAATGGTAATTTTTGCCCGAGGGAAAAATAGGGAGATAGCTTGTGGATTGAATAGAAAATAATTTTTCTAGTGAAAGTATCAACAAGAGTTGTTGTGGTTTAGTGGTTAGAGCTTTGGAATAAATTATTGAGGTCTAAGGTTCAAAGTCTATCATAGAAGCTTTAGCTTGAGTAAATTTTATTTTTGCTTGGGAAAGGATGGTTTCGGCCTTAAGGGCCTACATTAATGTGGTGATGATGTTCTAGGAGAGACATGATAGAAGTGATCTCATTCCACTCCTTTTACTCTTCTCGAAATTCTTATAGGGAAAATCATTCTTCCTTGATCTTTACTTTTCCTTAGTTTCAACTCATTGGTTTGATCAAGATATTCTAGCCTTTTTCTTTCCAGAAAATCCAGTAGAGTGCTGAGGTCTTTTAGGATCAAAATGTCTTGGCAAAAGACTTCTTTTGGTTTGGAAGATATGGTAGATTTGTGGGAAAATTCAAGAGGAAAATCCCTCTTGAAAGCTTGCTGAAAATTTTCCTCTATCTTAGTTCATCTATTTCATGGAATGAGCTGAAATTTTCCAGCTTGTTGTTGTTGGGATTCGTGGACTCCTAAACGCGGAAAACATCTACGAATCCCTCCCGAGGACCCAAGTAAACGATTAAGAAGATGTAAACGATTAAGAGTTACCTCTGGTTGCTGTAATCGAAATCCTTCGATTCTGGTTGCGCTGTTGTACGTTCGACCCGAACAATCACCAGACGCTGCAGTATGCGAACGTCCTCTACGGATACACACCGCGAACTCACTCGATACCCGGGGAGTGCTAGCGCCTAGGGTTTGAGAGGTTTTTTTTTTTCTTTCTCTGGTAGAGAATGGCACGAATGTTCTCAACCGAAAAATTGGACTATCGAAAGACGGCTAGGGTTTTCTTAAAAAACCCTCGAACCTCTTAGAGTCCAACCCTAATCATATCTTATCATATTCTAATTTAAATTCAAATTAAATTAAAACTGATATGATAAGATTCTGCCATTATCTCGGTAATTTTAACTAATTATTTTACCGAGTCGATTCTTATAACTGGATATCATCCGTATTCATCGAACCTGGTCACCGTAAAAATAACCTAACAAGTTCGCTTATTGTGTGACCCTATAGGTTCATTTAACACTGGCAGCGTGCCTAAATCGTATTTAAACGGCCCACAAGTTATAAGCGGTTTCTAGCAAAACATTATAACTATCCAGGTTAAATGAAGATCGGTGATCTCTTTGAACCAAACCATAATTTTATATTTAGTCCCTTTGTCACACGATATCCGGATTAAGCATAAGGCACGTGAGCATGTCATCCTTATTAAGCTTAATCAATTATTTCTTGATTTCATAGTAGACTGCTCAAACAAATGATATCAATATCTTAGATTGATATATTTGAGCACGGCCATGCATTTTTAACAGCCTAACTTATCAAGGGGCCCATGGATATCTCTCCCATAATTGAGAGGGACAAATTCCTTCACAATCAATCATATTCCTCTCCTTGATTTATTTTATATCCAACAAGTAGTCTAATTTATTATCTCGGTTAAAGACAACTTTAGACAATGTCAAAATATAGAATTTATCAAGTAAGAAACTATGATGAATTTAGGTCGAAGGACTTTCAATATTATTATGGCTAGAAAGTACTTATGACATATTCCATGAAGTACTCTCACAAGTGGGTCATGTCCAATACAATGTTCTCTAACATTTATTTATGTCTTGACTCGATATCACAAATATCCATGGCCAAGAAACATAGCCATCAAGTCACAAACATACTAATCTTAATTTATTATTATTCCAATAATAATAATCGATCAGGGACAGCTTTAGAATAGTCATTGTATTCATTGTAGGGTTTTACTATCAAGTCACGTACTTGATGACCAACAAAACAAAACTCACTATTCATGGAAAGGAAAGCCTCATATTATTATATAAAACATAATGACAATTGTATAAGTACAAATTGACTCTAGGGCATATCCCCAACAGTTGTACCTTCAAAAGGTCGAAAATTCTAGCTCACATTCCCTCCCAAATGCTACCAGAAAAATGGTCCTTAGGATCAGTTTGAAACCTGAAAGTTTCTATCCAAATTCGGACTGCTCAAGCTGGAGCAAAACAGGAAAAATTCCTGTACGAAAATCAACTTTGAGAGCTCCAAACCAAGCTGTTTTCTCCCAGATTTTTTGCAGAACCCTAGCCATGTTTTTCCTCCATAAATAAGGCTGGAAACCAGCCTTGAATACCCCTAAAATCCCCTTCAAAACTCGCTGCAAAATGGCTTTGAACAGCAGACGAAAATCTGCCAGAAAAATCACTGTGCAGCGAAAATTCTGGGCAGATTTTCGTCCAGCTTGTTTCCTATCTCTCTTCCAGCCAAAACACAAACTTTAACCTGTCAAAACCTTCCTTAAACCTCCATCAATAGAGCTCCATTGATCCCCTTGAACTTCTGCATGAAATTCTAGTAATGGCTGTCCGAAAATCCCTCAACCAAATCCCTGCAATTTAGCTTGAATACTTTCCAAAATTTCAGCCATCTTGTTTAACAACTTTCCATAAAATTTTGCTCAATTGATCAGACATCTTCTCCACCATTGTGCACCTTGGTTTCGGCCATCACAAGCCTCTTTTAACCAGCCTTAATTCCCCAGAAGAGCTGCACAATCCAGTCGGCCATAGGAGACTTCAAGCTGTCCAAACAAATCAAGATATTCTTAGGGTATCTACTTTCCAAATTCACTTCCCAAAAATATTCTTCAAGGATTGTAACAACTAACCTTTCCTTTTCCCTTCCAAACCAGAGAATCAACTCCCTAAACCCTACTAGAATTCGGTCAGGCCTATTCCCACAAAAAATCGGCAGCTGCAAACCCTCTCTCCCTCTCTCGATTTTCTTTCCTTCAAGCATCAAGAACACACACACACACTACACCAAGAACACCCACTTCTTCTCTACACCTAATACCCCTCCAAACCACCTCAAACCCTCACAAAAATCTCCAGATTTAGTCTACTCATTGCTGTGAATCCATCAACACCAATATTAACATCAAACTCCTCCAAATATCTTGCTACTTCGGATCAAAGCAGAAATTTCTGGACAAGAATATCTTCAAGGTAAAATCACTCTATCAACATCAACCTCTTCAACTTGATCTCTAATGAAAACCTATATGAATGATCACACTAATGACTTCCTCTCTCTCTCTCTCTCTCTCTCTCTCTCTCTCTCTCTCTTGGACCGAAATTCCCCCTCTTGGCCAAATGGACTCTTCCTCCATGACCATGCTTTCGCCACCTTTCTTGAACAAGATTAGCCATCTAGGAGTTGAGATCTTCTATAAACTCCTTCAAGTCATTCATCAATCAAGTAAGTACCTTCAATCCTCTTTTTAAAGTTTTAGAATCATGTCTCTAGGATGATGTTGTGAGAAGATGATTAGCGATGGGATTGAGTATGTGATGTTGTTGATTGAAGCATGAGTATATGTATGATTGTGAAGGAGATGGGATTTATGCATGGAAGGATTATATTGGTGGATTGAATGATGAGTTGAGGTTTGATGCATGTCATAGGTAGTATTTGTAATGAAGCATACTAGAGATTATGTCACCATTGGTGAATATGATTTGTATGCATGATTAGATTTTGAAGCCATGATAATGTTTATGCTAGTAGAGGTTAAAGCATGTCTTAATAAATTTAGATCTATACCTATGTGCAAGATTTGGATGATTTGATGAATTGAAGGATTGAGTATGTTATTGATTATGGTTGACCATGGAATCTTGATCATGATCTAGTTGTCCCTAAGCAAATTTTATTTCATGAATAAAATATTTACTAATAATTTTTTTGCTAGAGAATTTCGAAAACCCTAGTAAGGGTAGATGTGGAATTATAATATATGTAAAGGATATTTTAGTCAAATAAATAATAACTTTTCTAGAAAATAAAATAAATAAATATTATTTAAAATAAAGAAATTAATTAAAGCCTTTATGGAAAATATTTATACTTAATAAAATATTTACTAAATCAAAACCCTTAAGGATTTACTTATTATTTTCCAAGAAAGACTTATTAAATTTAATCTTAACAAGTTTTAGCTATCAATTATTTTCTAACAACTAAGCTATCATTAAATCACTATTTTACCTAGTACCACCTACGACTCCTGATCAAATAAACTCTAAATTTTCCTTAACAAGATTTAAACTTTCAACTTGTTAGAATTTATTTCCTAATCCATTAATTATTTTAAATACCAAATTAAACTTAGCTTATAAACCTATTCAATTATTGTTTTGCCTTAAAGCTTGGGACACTAGGATCATGGTAGTAGTGAATTGAGTTGATTTAAAATTGAAGAAGTGGATTGTGGCTTAAATCTGATTAAGATTTGTATTTGCCCATGTGGGGTTAGGTCAGCTGTTCGAGACCTTGTTGTTGTGAGCAAGAATCAGGTAAGCTCCTGCATAAAACCTGATTGATGTGAAATGATTTCCTTATAGCAAGCCAAATGTGAAGTGCAAGGACACTCGGTTATTTGAAAGAAATTGAGGGTTGAATTCATCATTAATTCAAACGCTTAAATTATTTAAAAGTCTTTGAGCAGATTTTTCCAAACTTGAAACTCTTTCTAAAACTAATTTCTCCTAAAGCTTTGGAAACCCTCAAATTGTTATTTTCATGAAGAACAATGCTTTGTTCATTTTATCCCAAGTGGGGAATGTCATTGAGTACTCAATAAGGGTGGACTACTATGACTAGTCTTTGAAGGGTTAGGGTAAGTCTCTCAGCAGGTGGCCACCTCTGAGGGGTGAGTCCTTCCTGGATAAGATGCCAGTTCCAGTGAGTCGTGCCGGTCCGAGCTAGCAGTTTATTTTGTTTCAGTCAAGTGACTGTGTTTTTGTCGGAATGGACACCCGGCAGTTGTTTGGGTATAGAGAAGGAGGAGTATCTTGCCCAGTAGGCCGATCACCTACTTTTGTCAGTCTGCACAAAGTGTTAGGCATTATGACCGGTTATGGGTCCCAAAGTGTGGTAACCCATATCCCTTTCTTTCGAGTGGTTGATTTCATTACTTACGTATGGCTAGAAGAGCCAAAACGCCACTCTTACTTTTGACTAATGTTTATTGGTTGCTAATGTTTCTCTTATAAAGATTTCACACTTTGCATCCACGAACTGTTTCCACTAAACACCCAAAGCACACACGGACTTACTGAGATTTCTGTCTCACCACCTTTTATCATGATTTCAGGTTGATCCTGTTGTGGGTGAGTAGCTACCTTGGAAGAGAATGTGTTTTTTTGATTTTATGTATTGCTTTATAGAGACGAGAGTGCATGATTTTAATTATAGTTTTTGTTTTGGGATTTCATGGATGTACTTTTGAAGTATTTTGGGTTGTAATAAATTCTTTTTAGTTTGAGTATTATTTATTTCAGCAATTTTATTTGTGACCTAGTTATAAAGACCCCTTGTCCTTTGGACGGGGCAACATCCCCGGCCCTGGCGGGCCTAGGTTTTCCGGGGTATTACAAGTGGTATCAGAGACTAGGTTATAGACAAATATTGATGATATATGATTTATTTATTTAAGTTTAAATCTTATCTAACATATTTTGTTGATGTTGTAGGATGGTTAGACTGCTTAGGACAGCAAGGAAAGTGCAGCAGGGGCACCCACCTTACTACCTAGACCAGGGGGACCTTCCAGTTCCCCAGCCTGTCCCTCAGCCAGTTGTTCCTATAGAGGTTAACAATGATGTCGAGGATATCCCTATGGAGGATAATAGTGATGATGAGCTTGACTTGGTGGAGGATAGCAGTGAGGACGAGGTCCAGATCCTTGAACCACCTCCAATCCCGGTGATAGATATAAGCTCTGATAGTGAGGATGATGTTATGATAATGGAGCCTGAACCCCACCCTCCTAATCCCGAGGTGGATTTAGCAGCACCTAGTGATGACCCGGGGAGATAGATTATGAGTCTCCACCCAGACCTTCCTTTATTCCTCTCTTCAGCCGAATTGAGGCCAGGGAGAGTTCTAGGCGCCCTAGGAAGGAGCCTATGGAAGGATTTGCTAGCGGGGAGGGGGTGGATTTCTCTAAAAACACCGGAGGTTGGATATATGAGGCAGATGATGAGGATTCCGATGAGGAGTAGAGAGCTAGGAGTCATTTTGATTTCGATGTTTGTTTATTTACAGCTTTTCATGAATTGAGATGTTAAGAATTCTTAAAGTTCATTTTTATCAAATTTCAAAATTATGCAAGTTAATTTTTGAAATCGAAATTTATGAGCAATCCTTTACATAAGTTGCATCTGACTTCTTTCTACTCATACTTGGCTAAGTATGCATACACCACTAAAATGATTTGATACTTGAGTGCATACATTTAACATTTGGGGTATGGTATAGAATGGCACCCAAGAGACGTGCAGTTCCTTCCACCTGAAGAACTCCAGAGGTAGACCGGGTTGCACCGGAAGTTGAACCAGAATAGATGCAATCACCCCATCAGGGTGACGGGCCAAGTGATCCCACAATGGGCATGGGGTCTGATGCCCCAGTAGATGTGTCAATGTGTCAGACACTCAGCAAAGTGGTCGACATTCTTCAGACGCTAACTGAGCGGAGGCACCCTAAAGGGGAAGATAAGGCATTGGAGAAGTTCTTGAAATTCCAATCGCCTATCTTTATGGGAGAAGCGGAACAAGACCAGAAGGCCGAGCAGTGGGTCGAGCAAATGGAGGATATTTTCGCAACGCTCCAGTATTCTGAGGAGCGGATGGTTAAATTTGCAGCCTTTCGGTTGAGAAGACCAGCTCGGGCATGATGGCAGCGGGTCCAAAAGGACTGGATAATGGATGAGCAAGAATGGATGTGGTCCAACTTCGTTGAATCTTTCAGGGCGGAGTACATCCCTCAGTAGATTGTGGAAAAATGGGAGGGTGAATTTCAGAATCTGAGGCAGGGGAGCATGTCAGTGGCTCAATACGCGGCTCGATTCACGCAGTTGTCAAAATACTGCCGAAGACTGGTCGACACCGAGCAGAATCGGACGAGGCAGTTCGTCAAGGGGCTAAGACCGGAGCTGAGGAGAGCTTTGGCACCTGCTCCACCGACAACTAACTCGGGGGCGGTGGATGCTGCTACTCTTACGGAGAATGAAGATCGCAGCAGGATGGCGGCCAAGCCCTTCCAACCGCCAAGACAACCACAGGGACACTTCCTGAGGCAGCAATCCCACAAGCGCCCTGCAAATCATCTCTGGCAGAACCGGAAAAAGCAAGCCCGGACAGCCCCAGCTGGACCTGCACCGAACCTCCCGTCCTGCAGGCAGTGTGGAAAGAAAGGCCACACCGAGAGGAATTGCTAGTCCAAGTGAAGAGATAGGAAGTGCTACCACTGTGGTGACCCGAACCACCTGAGGAATACTTGCCCTAAGCTGCACCGAGTCGGGCAGGGAAACCCGGCTCAGAACCCGGGACCCAACCGGGCCAACACCATAGGAGCAGCCGGAGGTGGAGCACCGAAGCCATAACTGAAGGCCAAGGTGTTCGCTCTCAACAGAGAAGAAGTTGGGGCCGATGCCGCAGTGGTGGAAGGTACGTTCACTATTCAAGGATGATCCGTTAATGCTTTGATTGACCCTGGCTCTACTAATTCCTATATAAACAAGTTGTGCGCATGTCATTTGGGTTGGGATGGGGTGGAGCTACCTTTCATTTTAGAAGTAAGCACCCCTTTAGGGAAGATGGTGCAAGAGGATCGGTATGTGAGGGATTGTAAGGTTAAGGTGGGGAGAGAAAATCTGGGGAGAGATTTGATTGTGTTGGACATTGAAGGCTATGACTTAATTTTGGGGATGGACTGGTTAGCCAAACATGGGGCTAGGGTAGACTGCAAAAATAAGTCAGTTCAGTTTGTCAAACCGGGTTGTGATGTGTTAGAATTTAATGGAAAGAGGGTGAAAGAGTTGAAGTACTTGATTTTAGGGGCTAAGGCCCGAAAATTATTGAGGCAAGATTGTAAAAGTTATCTGGCTTACGTGATGAACAAGCCTAAGGACCAGTGTACTCTGGAGGACACGGAAGTAGTGAAGGATTTTCCCGATGTATTTCCAGCGGAGCTTGATTCTCTACCTCCTAGTCGAGAAGTGGAGTTCACTATCGACTTAGTTCCCGGAGCGGATCCAGTATCGCAGACTCCGTATCGGATGGTGCCAGCAGAGTTGAAAGAGTTGAAAGAGCAACTAGAGGAGCTCGTTGGCCAAGGCTATATTAGACCAAGCACGTCGCCCTGGGGAGCGCCTGTGCTATTTGTAAAGAAGAAGGACGGGACCTTGAGGCTATGCATCGACTACCGAGGGCTTAACAATTTGACGATTAAGAACAAGTACCCTCTTCCGTTGATTGACGAGCTATTCGATCAGCTGCAAGGATCCAGTTGCTATTCCAAGTTGGATCTGAGACAAGGATATTACCAAGTGCAGATAAGAGAGGAAGATATCCCCAAGACAGCCTTCAACACCCGATATGGACATTACGAGTTCGTAGTAATGCCGTTCGGGGTGACTAACGCTCCAGCAGTATTCATGGACCTGATGCACCGAGTATTCCGGCCTTACCTGGAGAAGTTTGTAGTAGTATTCATCGACGATATTTTGATCTACTCCAAGAGTCCGGAGGAGCATGTGGAGCATCTGAGGCTCGTGTTGGAAAAATTGCGGGAGCACAAGCTGTACGCAAAGTTCAGCAAGTGCGAATTCTGGTTAGACAGTGTGGCATTCCTTGGTCATGTGGTAACTAAGGAGGGAATTAAGGTAGATCCGGCCAAGGTGGAAGCGGTATCAAACTGGAAGCAGCCGGAGAATATTACCGAGATCCGGAGTTTCTTGGGTTTGGCGGGATATTTTCGAAGGTTTATCAAGGGATTCTCGACACTCGCATCGCCAATGACCCGTTTGTTGAGAAAGGACGTTCCGTTTGAGTGGAACGAGAAATGCGAGAAAAGCTTTCAAGAACTAAAGAAGAGACTGATGACAGCACCGGTATTGAGTCTACCAGTGGAAGGCAAATCTTACGCACAATACACCGACGCTTCAAAAGAAGGACTGGGAGCGATGTTGATGCAAGACAGGAAAGTGATTGCCTATGCATCACGGAAGTTGCGACCGCATGAAGTGAACTACCCTACTCACGACTTGGAGCTGGTGGCTATAGTGTTCGCCCTAAAGAAATGGCGACACTACTTGTATGGAGCCGAGTACGAGGTGTTCACCGACCATAAGAGCCTGAAGTATATCTTCACTCAGAAGGATTTGAACTTGAGGCAACGAAGGTGGATGGAATTCTTGGAAGAATACCATTGCCCGATCAACTACCATCCCGGGAAGGCTAACGTTGCGGCAGACGCCCTAAGCAGAAAAGTTGGGATGGCTAGACTGAAGGAGCAGGAAATGCAAGTAGTTCAGGACGTATTGGACAGAAGGACGGAAGTGCGAGATAAAACGATTGTCATCAGCAATTTGAAGTTGGCACCGGACTTGAAGCAAGAAATAGTGGAATCTCAGCAAAGCAACGCCGAGTTTCAAAATTTCAAGGATAAGGAGCTTAAGCGACCAGACAGCGAATTCCGTCAGGATGAAGCAGGGGTTTTCCATTTCAGAGATCGATTGTGTGTACCTAGAGAGCAACAGCTAAGGGACAGAATTTTGGAAGAAGCACACAAGAGCAAGTACGCAATTCATCCGGGAGAGGTCAAGATGTATCAGGATTTGAAGAGAGCATACTGGTGGCCCGGAATGAAGTGAGATGTGGTCAAGTACGTATCGACCTGTCTCACCTACCAGAAAGTTAAAGCGGAGCATAAGAAGTCAGCGGGACTATTGCAGCCATTGCTAGTGCCGGAATGGAAGTGGGAGGAGGTGACTATGGATTTCGTCACCGGACTCCGTATGTCAAAGACTCAGAAGGACGCCATTTGGGTAGTAGTGGATCGACTGACCAAGTCAGCCCACTTTATCCCGGTAAATATAAGGGACTTCATGGAGAAGCTGGCCAAACATATGTTCGAGAAATAGTCCGACTCCATGGAGTACCTTCGAGCATAGTGTCAGACCGAAACCCGAGGTTTACTTCTCGTTTTTGGGGAAAGTTCCAGGAATTAATGGGATCGAATCTGAAGTTCAGTACGACGGTGCATCCGCAGATTGATGGGCAGTCAGAAAAGGTGATCCAAATATTAGAGGATATGTTGAGGGCCTGTGTTTTGGATTTCGGGGACAAGTGGATAGAATGCGTACCCTACGCGGAATTATCTTATAACAACAGCTATCGGGGCTTACGAGGCTTTGTATGGGCGCAAGTGTCAAGTACCGTTGTATTGGAGTTGGACGGAAGATGGACACGTGAGCAAAATCGGAGAGGTCTGTGTCCAAGAAATGTTGGACAAGGTGAAACTGATTCGAGAAAGGTTAAAGGCGGCTCAGAGCCGGCAAAGAGCTATGCGGACAACCGGAGGAGGGAATTGGAATTTCAAGTCGGGGACCGTGTATTTCTGAAGTTATCACCCAACCGAGGGATTGTGAAGCATCCGAAGGGTGCAATATTGAATCCGAAGTATTTGAGACCGTTTTTTATTAAGGAAAGAATCAGACCAGTACCTTACCGGTTGGACCTACCGGATGGGTTGACAGGTATCCATGCGTGTTCCATGTGTCATAGTTGAAGAAGTATAATACGGATCCCGATCACGTGTTGAATGAGGAACCGTTGGTGTTGCAGCCAGACTTGAGCTACGTGGAAAAGCCTGTACGGATATTGGACCGCAATGTCAAAACCCTCCGAAATAAGCAGATACCGATGGTTAAGATTCAGTGGGAGCACCATGGCATGCAGGATGCTACATGGGAATCAGAAGAATGGGTTAAGTGGAAGTATTCCGAGCTGAAATCAAGGTATGCATGAATTTCGGGACGAAATTCTTCTAAGGATGGGAGGATGTGAAACCCCAGTCAAGACCAACCTTAGAGTAAGGGGGTTGGGGATGCATAACATGCTTTATTTCATGATTAAATATGCTTTCATATGATTTCTATGTGCTTTGAATTTGATTTTTATTACCTTGAAGGCTTGTTGGTGAGTGATGTGTGAGAGGGGCAAAATGGTAATTTTTGCCCGAGGGAAAAATAGGGAGATAGCTTGTGGATTGAATAGAAAATAATTTTTCTATTGAAAGTATCAACAAGAGTTGTTGTGGTTTAGTGGTTAGAGCTTTGGAATAAATTATTGAGGTCTAAGGTTCAAAGTCCATCATAGAAGCTTTAACTTGAGTAAATTTTATTTTTGCTTGGGAAAGGATAGTTTCGGCCTTAAGGGCCTAGATTAATGTGGTGATGATGTTCTAGGAGAGACATGATAGAAGTGATCTCATTCCACTCCTTTTACTCTTCCCGAAATTCTTATAGGGAAAATCATTCTTCCTTGATCTTTACTTTTCCTTAGTTTCAACTCATTGGTTTGATCAAGATGTTCTAGCCTTTTTCTTTCCAGAAAATCCAGTAGAGTGCTGAGGCCTTTTAGGATCAAAATGTCTTGGCAAAAGACTTCTTTTGGTTTGGAAGATATGGTAGATTTGTGGAAAAATTCAAGAGGAAAATCCCTTTTGAAAGCTTGTTGAAATTTTTCCTCTATCTTAGTTCATCTATCTTCATGGAATGAGATGAAATTTTCCAACTTGTTGTACCTTCAAAAGGTCGAAAATTCTAGCTCACATTCCCTCCCAAATGCTACCAGAAAAATGGTCCTTAGGATCAGTTTGAAACCTGAAAGTTTCTATCCAAATTCGGACTGCTCAAGCTGGAGCAAAACAGGAAAAATTCCTGTACGAAAATCAACTTTGAGAGCTCCAAACCAAGCTGTTTTCTCCCAGATTTTTTGCAGAACCCTAGCCATGTTTTTCCTCCATAAATAAGGCTGGAAACCAGCCTTGAATACCCCTAAAATCCCCTTCAAAACTCGCTGCAAAATGGCTTTGAACAGCAGACGAAAATCTGCCAGAAAAATCACTGTGCAGCGAAAATTCTGGGCAGATTTTCGTCCAGCTTGTTTCCTATCTCTCTTCCAGCCAAAACACAAACTTTAACCTGTCAAAACCTTCCTTAAACCTCCATCAATAGAGCTCCATTGATCCCCTTGAACTTCTGCATGAAATTCTAGTAATGGCTGTCCGAAAATCCCTCAACCAAATCCCTGCAATTTAGCTTGAATACTTTCCAAAATTTCAGCCATCTTGTTTAACAACTTTCCATAAAATTTTGCTCAGTTGATCAGACATCTTCTCCACCATTGTGCACCTTGGTTTCGGCCATCACAAGCCTCCTTTAACCAGCCTTAATTCCCCAGAAGAGCTGCACAATCCAGTCGGCCATAGGAGACTTCAAGCTGTCCAAACAAATCAAGATATTCTTAGGGTATCTACTTTCCAAATTCACTTCCCAAAAATATTCTTCAAGAATTGTAACAACTAACCTTTCCTTTTCCCTTCCAAACCAGAGAATCAACTCCCTAAACCCTACTAGAATTCGGCCAGGCCTTTTCCCACAGAAAATCGGCAGCTGCAAACCCTCTCTCCCTCTCTCGATTTTCTTTCCTTCAAGCATCAAGAACACACACACACACACTACACCAAGAACACCCACTTCTTCTCTACACCTAATACCCCTCCAAACCACCTCAAACCCTCACAAAAATCTCCAGATTTAGTCTACTCATTGCTGTGAATCCATCAACACCATTATTAACATCAAACTCCTCCAAACATCTTGCTACTTCGGATCAAAGCAGAAATTTCTGGACAAGAATATCTTCAAGGTAAAATCACTCTATCAACATCAACCTCTTCAACTTGATCTCTAATGAAAACCTATATGAATGATCACACTAATGACTTCCTCTCTCTCTCTCTCTCTCTCTCTCTCTCTCTCTCTCTGACCGAAATTCCCCCTCTTGGCCGAATGGACTCTTCCTCCATGACCATGCTTTCGCCACCTTTCTTGAACAAGATTAGCCATCTAGGAGTTGAGATCTTCTCTAAACTCCTTCAAGTCATTCATCAATCAAGTAAGTACCTTCAATCCTCTTTTTAAAATTTTAGAATCATGTCTCTAGGATGATGTTGTGAGAAGATGATTGGCGATGGGATTGAGTATGTGATGTTGTTGATTGAAGCATGAGTATTTGTATGATTGTTAAGGAGATGAGATTTATGCATGGAAGGATTATATTGGTGGATTGAATGATGAGTTGAGGTTTGATGCATGTCATAGGTAGTATTTGTGATGAAGCATACTAGAGATTATGTCACCATTGGTGAATATGATTTGTATGCATGATTAGATTTTGAAGTCATGATCATGTTTATGCTAGTAGAGGTCAAAGCATGTCTTAATAAATTTAGATTTATGCCTATGTGCAAGATTTGGATGATTTTATGAATTGAAGGATTGAGTATGTTATTGATTATGGTTGACCATGGAATCTTGATCATGATCTAGTTGTCCCTAAGCAAATTTTATTTCATGAATAAAATATTTACTAATAATTTTTTTGCTAGAGAATTTCGAAAATCCTAGGAAGGGTAGATGTGGAATTATAATGTATGTAAAGGATATTTTAGTCAAATAAATAATAACTTTTCTAGAAAATAAAATAAATAAATATTATTTAAAATAAAGAAATTAATTAAAGCCTTTATGGAAAATATTTATACTTAATAAAATATTTACTAAATCAAAACCCTTAAGGATTTACTTATTATTTTCCAAGAAAGACTTATTAAATTTAATTTTAACTAGTTTTAGCTATCAATTATTTTCTAACAACTAAGCTATCATTAAATCACTATTTTACCTAGTACCACATATGACTCCTGATCAAATAAACTCTAAATTTTTCTTAACAAGATTTAAACTTTCAACTTGTTAGAATTTATTTCCTAATCCATTAATTATTTTAAACAACAAATTAAACTTAGCTTATAAACCTATTCAATTATTGTTTTGCCTTAAAGCTTGGGACACTAGGATCATGGTAGTAGTGAATTGAGTTGATTTAAAATTGAGAAAGTGGATTGTGGCTTAAATCTGATTAAGATTTGTATTTGCCCATGTGGGGTTAGGTCAGCTGTTCGAGACCTTGTTGTTGTGAGCAAGAGTTAGATAAGCTCTTGCATAAAACCTGATTGATGTGAAATGATTTTCTTATGGCAAGCCAAATGTGGAGTGCAAGGACACTCGGTTATTTGAAAGCAATTGAGTGTTGAATTCATCATTAATTCAAACCCTTAAATTATTTAAAATTCTTTGAGCAGATTTTTCCAAACTTGAAACTCTTTCTAAAACTAATTTCTCCCAAAGCTTTGGAAACCCTCAAATTGTTATTTTCATGAAGAATAATGCTTTGTTGATTTTATCCCAAGTGGGGAATGTCGTTGAGTACTCAATAAGGGTGGACTACTTGGACAAGTCTTTGAATGGTTAGGGTAAGTCTCTCAACAGGTGGCCACCTCTGAGGGGTGAGTCCTTCCTGGATAAGATGCCAGTTCCAGTGAGTCGTGCCGGTCTGAGGTAGCAGTTTATTTTGTTTCAGTCAAGTGACAGTGTTTTTATCGGAATGGACACCCGGCAGTTGTTTGGGTATTGAGAAGGAGGAGTATCTTGCCCAGTAGGCCAATCACCTACTTTTGTCAGTCTACACAAAGTGTTAGGCATTCTGACCGATTATGGGGCCCAAAGTGTGGTAACCCATATCCCTTTCTTTCGAGTGGTTGATTTCATTATTTACGTATGGCTAGAAGAGCCAAAACGCCACTCTTGCTTTTGACTAATGTTTATTGCTTGCCAATGTTTCTCTTATAAAGATTTCACACTTTGCATCCACGAACTGTTTCCACTAAACACCCAAAGCACACACGGACTTACTGAGATTTCTGTCTCACCACCTTTTATCACGATTTCAGGTTGATCCTGTTGTGGGTGAGTAGCTACCTTGGAAGAGAATGTGTTTTTTTTATTTTATGTATTGCTTTGGAGAGACGAGAGTGGATGATTTTAATTATGGTTTTTGTTTTGGGATTTCATGGATGTACTTTTGAAGTATTTTGGGTTGTAATAAATTCTTTTTAGTTTGAGTATTATTTATTTCAGAAATTTTATTTGTGACCTAGTTATAAAGACCCCTTGTCCTTTGGACGAGACGACATCCCTGGCCCTGGCGAGCCTAGGTTTTCCGGGGTATTACAATTTTTCTGGTAGCATTTGGGAGGGAATGTTAGCTATGAAGCTCGGCATTTTGAAGGTACAACAAGCTAGAAAATTTCAGCTCATTCCGTGAAGGAAGATGAACTAGTTTAGGATGAAATTTCAGCAAGCTCACTAGAGGGATTTTCCTCTTGGAATTTCCCACAACTCTTCCATATTTTCCAGGCCATAAGAAGTCTTTTACCAAGATATTTTAATCCTAAAAGACCTCAGCACTTTACTGAATTTTCTGGAAAGAAAAAGGCTAGAAATCTTGATCAAACTAAGGAGTTGAAAACTAAGGAAAACCAAATATCAAGGGAACAAGAATTCCCTTTTGGAATTTTGAGTAGGCAAAGGAGTGGAATGAGAAAACTCCTAACATGTCTCTCCTAGGACATCATCACCACATTGATCTAGGCCCTTAAGGCTAAAACCATTCCTTCCCAAGCAAAAATAAAATTTAATCAAGTTAAAGCTTCTATGATGGACTTTGAACTCAAGACCTCAAGAATAAATTCCAAAACTCTAACCACTAAACCACAACAACTCTTGTTGCTATTTCCACTAGAAAAATTATTTTCTATTCAACCCACAATCTATCTCCCTATTTTCACCTCGGGTAAAAATTACCATTTTGCCCCTCTCACACAATACTCACCAACAAGACTTCAAGACAATAAAAATCAAATCCAAAGTAGATTGAAATCATGTGAAAATATATTTAATTATGAAATAAAGTATGATATTTAATTACTCTAAGGTTGGTTTTGACAGGGATTTCACAATAAAGGTTAAGTATCTAAACTCATTAAAGCCACTAGCCTTGGGATAGACATTAAAAGTAAAGATATAGACTAGGGTACACCATTGAGCCTCGAGGTCATTATTAGAATAATACTGATATTGACATCCCTTTTTCTCTACTTACGAAAACTAGCCCTTACAGCCCTCACATCCCAAATAGGCTCAGAGATGATCTTCTGGTTATTATGGTCCACAGTTAAACAAGGTCCCTCATTCGAGATTCCTAAAATTCTAGCTAATCTAGCCTTGTCAAACTCAATGGGAATCCCTTTAACCATGGTGGAGATAACTTGGAGAGTGTTTTTCTTTTTGTTCTGCATGTTGGCATAAAATTTTCTCTTGCGCACAGGATAATAAAGACCTTCCATCCTAATGGTGGGCTCCCACCCCGGGTGCCTAAACATAGTAGAAAGATGTAGGGAATTGTCTAAAGACGGCTTGTAGCGCTTTTCTACTATAATCTTGTTATGTCGTGCCTGTCCTACCAAATTTCGCACATTGGATCAGAAAATTGGGTAGGTTGGGTAGTTAGAGGCTCAAAGGAAAGTGTAGATGACGATGCCTCTTGAGCTCTCTTAGTCCCCGATGCTAATCCTCTAGGTCATCTAGACCTGATAAGAGGATGAAGAAAGATGATAAAAATAGAAAAGTAGGAGGCTCTTTAAGTCACTCATTATAGCAAATGTTCAACTCTTAACTGTCTCACAAGTACAACACCATACAACACCACCACCACTCAACACAAAACACCTGAAGATATTCAATAAACACCACTCAACACCCTTCAATAAACCTGCAAGAAAGTAAGACATGCCAATCCAAACACCTTATCAATCAGTTTGACCATATCCATAATGTTCAATATTGCTCAAGGAAACCAAATTCAGCCTAAAAGCACAACGCTCAATCAGCCATACTAGTCATATCATAATGCAAAGCTTATCAGCATAAGGCTAAGTGAAATATTGAACAAGTATTTTTTATCTCAAAAGTTAATCACAAAACATGCATGCTCAATCACTTCCAAAAGATGGAATCATCATTGGCATTAATCATAAAGCAGTATCCAAGATATTCCCATGCCAATGCAAGCTCAAAGAAAGCAATCTTAACAATCAATTCTTCACTAGAAAATATTCAAGAATTTTCGCCCAAAAATGCACAGAAAATTACCCAAAATTCATAAGAAAAAACTTAACTGTAGAAAGTGTAAAAAATTTAAACCATAATGTTCTGCAATACATGCAATGATTCTATGCAAAGAGCTTGAAGAAATCGTGCTTCCAATGGAAGGATTGAAAAATGGATTTTGGGTGAAAAGATTGGATTTTTTCTTGTTTTGATCCAAACTTTCAAGAATAAAGTGGAGACTTTGTGTTTTGGAGGTATGAAAATTGATCTAGTGGTGTTTTGAAGATGAACCCAGTGATGGGTTGAGAGAAAATTGGAGAAGAGTGAAAGTTTTTGAATAAAAAATGGCCAAAAAGGCCGTTTTAAGTGTGGCAGCTGAATGGGCCTGGCATCGGGCCCATAGACTGGGCCTCGTGCCGGGCCTGTTTTGCCCGTGCTTTTCTATTAGGCCTTGCTGACCCGGCACCCAGGACACGGGTTGGGCCTGGTGCCAAGTCAGCTCTGGCCTAAAAATCATATTTATTTATTTGTTTTTCAAAATTACATTTTAATGAAAATAAAGAGAAAGAAATATGAAATCATACGAAGTATGCAGACTAATTGCTAAATAAATGAAAATAGATGAGAATTAAAAATATTGTTTAGCAAAAACTAAAGTAGTTCAAAAATCACCATTTCCTACGGTCTTGGTCCCGTGGGTTAGTTTCCATGATGCCCGGCAATGTTCCCGATCGGCGATCACCAAGAAGTTTGCCTAATTATCCAATTTGACACTCTAGGTTGTGCATGGACACCTCGAAGTTTCTCGTAGTTGCATCAATTCCTTAGAACTGCGTTTCCGTCCCACTTACCAGTATGGTGACCATTTCCTCCAAGGATGGTTTGGCTGGTAGGGCATTGTATGGCAATGATGGTTGAGTCCTTTGCATCCTGAAATTCGCACAAGTTTGCTGAGATTGGTTTTGGTTATTCGAAGAAAAGTTAGGGTGATTCCTCCAACCTGGGTTGTTAGTATTGCTGTAGGGATTATTACCTTGCTGACCATTACCTACAAAAGCCTCTTGGTCCAATGCTTCTTGCTAAGACCCTATATTTTGGCACTCAAGGTTTGGATGCCCTTCCCTACAAAAGTCACAAGCCACACTCATTACCTGTCCTTAGGAAGGAGGCATTACCAATTGATCTATTTTCTACGTGAGAGATTCCACAGTTGTCTTTAAGGCAGCTATTGCATCCATCTTATGCATTCCATGTACACGATCTCTAGACCCCTGGACATAGTTATTTGTAGCCATATTTTCAATTAGATCAAATACCTCTTTCGGGGTTTTAGAATTTATGGAGCCGCTTGCAGATGCATCCACTAATTGCCTTGTAACGAAACTCAACCTACTATGAAAAATTTGCATTTACATCCCCAACTCGAATCCGTGGTGAGGACACTTTCTCTGCATCTCTTTGAACCTCTCCCAACACTCATAAAGGTTTTCAGCCTCTAAGTGTTGGAAAGCAAAAATGTCAATCCTAAGTTTGAAAGTTCTAGCTAGTGGGAAATATTTAGCCAAGAATTTTTCAGCTAGAATGTTCCAAGTAGTAATGGATTTGGTGGGCAAAGATATTAGCTATGATTTCTCTCGATCTCTGAAGAAAAAAAAAGGAAAAGTCTTAGCTCGATGGCATCCTCAAAAACACCATTTATCTTAAATGTGTCGCATATCTCTAAAAAGCTCGTAAAGTGGGCATTAGGATTTTTCTCAGGTAACCCATCAAATTAGACCATATTCTAGATCATTTGGATCACATTGGGCTTTATCTCAAAACTGTTGGCCTCTATCCTAGGCCATGCGATACTATAGCCTGTACTTGACATTATTAGTTTTATAAAGTCATTCATCACCTGCCTGTTAGCTCCTCCATTACCACTATCGTTGGGCTAATTTACCTCTATTGCTTTTCTTAACCTTTCACTTATAACCTTCTGGATCTTAGTGAGAGTTCTCTTAGCTTTGGATCATCTAGTTATAAACTAAGAGCAAGGTCTACATAAGACAGAAAAGTTTTGAGATTATAGAATTTACAAGTTAAACAGTAATGGTACGTTTACAAATTAAATTACAAAGAATTACAACATACAGAGACATTAAAGTACAAATATACAAGAAAATAAAATACAACACCTAGTCATACAAGAAACATGTATACATATTCACATATAAACATATTGACATGGTTAAATCAACAAAATATAAGCTTTCATGATATTGTTCCTTGGCAACGACACCAAAAACTTGATGCGAAATAAAGTTTTTCAAAAACACCTCCATGATGAAATTGAAAAATGTCCTAATTCCCAGCAATGGAGCCAAAAACTCAATGCGTAAATTTTGGGTATATAAAACCATTAATTTAAATCCAATCCTTAATCAAGTTTTAATTAAAATATTAATCTCAAAATACACATGTGAGCAAGTGTACTCATTGCAAGCATAATATAGGGAATTAACGAGTATCGATCCTCAAAGGAACAAGTACACACTAATCATTTTCCATTCATTGTTTAACCGACCAAAATAAAGTGATAAAATAATAAAAAGAAAAATAAATAAATATATACAACTCAATGATGTGAAAATATGTAATTTAGACAAATATTCTTGAATACACGACTATGAACCATTCAACAATTATCACAATCAATTATTATCTTGGTCTTATTAAAGATTTAATATAGACCCACTTCGTTTGCAATCCATGGAATTACTATCTTCTAGTTAAATTAGTGAACATATTCTGTCTCGACTAACTTATCCAAAAGATGCATTAAAATCAATCCTTATATAAACCCTTATATTCTAGGTGATTTAAAGCATGAAATTAGTCAATAAATCTATATTCTAGCAATCATCAACTAACCATTGATTACCAATCTTCAAAACAATTTACCCCTTTTTCAAATAAGTTACGAGACAACAAATATGAAACTAATTAGATTAGAACTATTATCAACCTCTTTTTAAAGCAACTTAATAACAAAACTCAATCAACCAACTCCGTAAGGAAAATAAGTAATCAAATACCAAGAACAACAATCAATTGATCAAGTAGTTAAATTGATGCATAAATCACGAATCCTAAAATATTGTTAAATTACAATAAAAACATTGAATACATCATTATTTAATTCACCTATCTTAGTTGTATATCTCAAACTCTTGTATTCTCTTATGCTTTTATAGACCTCTTGGATGCCAATTTCATGGCTGAGGAAGTCTTGGCGGAGTACGAATAGGAAACTACCAAAATCATTGGTTAATCCATAATTCCGCGTGCAGAATTTCTGCCTCCAGAGCCTACCTGGTGCTGGGTACTTTCGATCCACCTAGTGCCAGGTGCACTTTGTTCCTCTTCTATTTTTGCTCTATTTTAGGGCATTTCTTCCTTAGCAGGCAGAATGGACCTGATGCCAAGTACACTTGCCAGACCTGGAGCTAGGTCTGGTTTGGAAAAATCCTTGAAGCTTGCTCCATCTCTGTTGTTGGATAGAATGAACTCGGTGCCTGGTCCACTAGCTGGGCCGACGCCAAGTACATTCTGGTTTTGTGTACTTTCTACACGATTTCAACTTTAATCTATACATATTTACCAAAAGCACCTTTTACAAGTAAAATATCAAATAGGAAGGAATATACCAAGTTATTACAACAAATGTATCTTAAAACAACCTCAAATCACTAGGAAAAGAATGATTATTTTAACCCCTTTCAGTCTCAATACTTTCAATATGCTTAAAACGAAATTGATCAATTCTCCTATTTTAATTGCACTGGATTGATCTCTTTCTTTTGAACTAATGTGTGATGTAAGTGATTATGCAGTGGGCGCGGTGCTTGGACAAAGGAGGAATAAGCACTTTCAACTAATTTACTATGTAGGCAAAAATCTTATGGCGGCACAAGAGAACTACACCACAACAGTGAAGGAGTTGCTTGCAATAATATTTACTTTTTACAAATTTCATTCTTATCTTGTTTTGTCCAAAATCATTGTGTATACGTATCATTTCGCCCTTAAGTACCTCCTAAACAAGCATGATTCTAAACCAAGAGTGATAAGATGGGTTTTATTATTGCAAAAATTTAACTTGGAGATTAGGAACAAAAAGGAAGCGGAAAATTTAGCTGTAGATAATTTATCAAGGTTGGAAAATCCTAACCTTGAGCCATTGGCCGATAGAGAAATCAATAACACCTTCTCGGATGAACAACTTCTACTTGTTGATAGTGAGATTTCTCAACTACCTTGGTATGCGGATGTTGCAAATTTCTTGGTTGCAGGAATTATTTCGAAAGATTTCAATGCACAACACAACAGAAGAAGAAATTCCTCTTTGAAGTAAAGTATTACTTTTGGAAAAATCCATACTTGTTCTGGTATTGTGCAGATCAAATTATTCGAAAGTGTGTGGATTTCGTAGAAAACATCAATGTCTTGAAACATTATCATGAACAACCCACAGAAGGCTACTACCAAGCTATCAACACTGTAAGAAAGTTACTTGAGTCCGATTTTTATTAGCCTCCACTCTTCAAGGACTCTCATAGATTTGTTCAAAATTATGATAGGTGTCAACATACAAGTAATATCTCTAAATCTAGTGAGATGCCATTACAAAATTTTCATGGGGATTGATTTCATGAGCCATTTTCATAGTTCTTTGGGTAATAAATACATCTTGGTTGCTGTTGAATACGTATCAAAGTGGGTTGAGGTGCAAGCCTTGCCTACTAATGATGTGCGGGTTGTTGTAAAATTTCTAAAAGAACTTTTCACCAAGTTTGAATTGCCTAAGGTGCTCATTAGTGATAGGGGAACCCACTTTTGTAATTCCCAATTAGATGAGGTTCTCAAACATTTAGGAGTTACTCATAAGTTTGCTACCACCTATCATCCGCAAACTAGTAGCCAAGTTGAGGTGGTCAATGGAGAATTAAAAGAATATTAGAAAAAGTGGTTAATCATACAAGAAAGGATTAGAGTTTGAAGCTAGATGATACTCTTTGGGCTTATAGGACTGCTTTTAAAACTCAAATTGGTACAACCCTCTACGATTGGTGTATGGGAAATTATGTCATCTACCGGTAGAACTTGAACATAGGGCTTATTGGGTAATAAAACTTATCAATTTTAACCTTCATCTTGTAGGACAACAAAGAATGCTTCATGTAAATAAGTTGGATGATTGGCATAAGGATGCCTACTATAATTCGTGGATTTACAAAGATAAGATGAAACAGTGGCATCATAGGCATATTCATTCCCCCCATGAGTTTAAAAAAGGAGATAATATGTTAGTATTTAATTCTAAGCTGAGACTTTTTTCGAATAAGTTAAAGTCTTGATGGTCAGGGCCATATGAAATACATCAAGTTTGCCTATTTGGAGTTATTGAGGTTTCTCCCCCAACTAAGGGAATTGTTAAAGTCAATGGAAGTTGTTTAAAATCATATTTGGGGAAAGAACTTGGCACTTTGGAGCATCTCAACATTACCTTTTATGAGCTATAATTATCCAATGATCCTTTGTACTTCATTTTCTTTATCCTTTCTTTTATTTTATGTTATTTTATTTTTTTCTAGCTTTCTTTTTTCTTTTTCTTTTTCATTAGGTACTTTTCTGACTTTTCTTGTAACTCTTCCTTGTAGTGGATTCAAACCCGATGGCATTATGATGTAATAATGGAAGTATCTTCTTCACTTTTTTCTTCTTCTTTATTCATTTTAGTCTTCTTTGCTGTACTTTTATTGTTATATCTTTGGCCATTGAGGACAATGTCCAGTTTAATTGGGGGGGGGGGTATTTGTCCATGTTATTTTTGTGAACATTTTTCAAAAATTTCCGTTGTTTTTTATTGTTAAGCAAGGTTTTAATTCTTTTTCTTAATTGGATATGAGTTTTCTCATTCATTAGGTGGATTTTGATGAAGTTGGTTTTGTTGGATAGGATATTTTGCAAGACTTGAGAATTTTGATTAATCTTGTTTATGTATTGGTGTTTGAATGTTATTTAACTCATCTAGTTTTAATATGGAAAATATGAGGAATATGGGTAAAGTTTAATGGCTAACTCTTGTATTATAAGTTTAAATTTTCTTAGCTTTGAGTTGTGATGAGGAATGTGAGTTGATAAAAGATCTTTGAGAAGAAAGATTGTGGAAAAAATTGTGAAAAATTCTTATGAGTTAAAAAACTGGAAAAATGAGTTGATTGCTTTCTTTTTGGTGATGAGAAAAAAGTTGTTTTTGCTTGTTATAGGGGCCAAAACAAATAGTGAAAAGAAATCCACTTTCTTCAGGCAATGAATTCCCATGAGCAAAAGAAAGAAATATTGTTGAAAAAATGATGAGTGATGGCTAAAAAGGGGCCAATACGATATGTGAAGAGAAATCCATGCACTTGAGGCTATCAATTCCCAAATTAATTGAAAAAATATATGAGAAAAAGTTGGAGTGCTTTCCTTACATCATGACTTAAGTTGTGCAATTTTTGGATTTATAATATTTGAGTTGGTAGATAGCTTAACTTATGTGATGCATGTTATCTATATTTTAACTTGAATAGTGAAATAATCTTCTTAGACTAAGGTATACACTTGATTAATTTGACTTCAACAGTTTTGTGGTATCTTGTCAAAAGTTTCAAAGTTTATATTATTTTCAAAGGGTATGAATGAAAAGAGTTGTATCTAAAGTTTGAATGGAAGACATAATCTTTGCTATGGTAAAGCAATTTTTGAATAAGAAAGAACTTATATTTTATGAATGATTTTTCTTGACTAAAATGTTTTGCTTAAGGACAAGTAAAAGTTCAAGCGTGGGAGTATATGATAGGGGTTAAAATCACCATTATTTTCCTAGTTATTTAAGGTTGTTTTGAGATACTTTAGTTGTAATAACTAGACATATTCCTCTCTATTTGATATTCTTCTTGTAAAAAGTGTTTTTGGTAAATTTGTGCATATTTGAGTCAAATTCGAACAAAAAGAGAAAAATTTCGGAACAGACCTAGCGCCAGGCCTAACCAAGGGACCAGGCATCGGGTCCATTTTGGTTGAGCAGAGGAAATCAAGCCAACCGTCAGGAAGAAAACAGAACTAACCTGGCGCCGGGTTGGGCTAGTAGACTAGATGCCAGGTCAATTCTGTCTAACCATTGAAAGTAGTGCAAAAATTCAGAAGAAGAATAGAATGTATCTGGTGCTAGGTGGGTCGAAGGTACCCGATGCTAGTCCTATTCTGGAAGGTGAAAATCCTGTACACGAATTTAGAAATTTTCTAAAGTTTTCGATATTTTCTAATTCCTACTCGGCCAAGTTCTTTCAAGCAACAAATTTAGCTATACAAGCAGGAGAAAACACAAGAGATAGATATATACAAAGCAAAAATTCTCAATCACTCTCATTGAAGGAGGAATTTAACCAATTAAGAAAGATTGTTCAAGAGAGTCTTCAAGGGTGAAGAAAGAGGCTTGTCTATGAGTGCTTTTTTTTCCCCTTTGTTTTCTTTTCTTTAACAATGATGTATTTAATGTTTTTATCGTAATTTTAACATTATTTTGGGATTCATGATTTTGGATTAATTTAGTCAGTTGATCAATTCCTTTTAATCTTTGGTATTTGGTTACTTGATATCATTGGTTATTGATGTGAGTTCTTCTAATTGACTTGGGATGACGATGTTAGTAGTTTTATTTTATTGATTTTGTATTTATCTAATCTTTATGGACTTGAGAGATGAAGTTAAGATTATAGGACTAAGTGATCAAAGATTAGTTGATTTCACTTCGAGCAAAGGGTTATTAGCTAATTTCATGTTTATAAGGAATTGAGCTTTAATGCAAGTTTTGCTTATGTTAGCTTGATTGGCAAATCTTTTAATATTAATCAAAAGATAGTAATTCCATGGATTGGGAAACGAAGTGGAATTTATTTAAGTAGATTCATGACTTGGGAAATGATTAAATTTTACTTTATATTCCTTCATGATGCCAAGATGATAATTAATTGAGAGAATTGCTATTTGGTTCATTATCATGTTTTCTAGGATATTTAACAAAATTGCATAATCCTACATCCTTGCGTTGTATATATTTCTTTATTTTTTAAATTATTTTCTCATTTTATTTGGGTCGGTTAAACAATGAATAAAAAAGTGATTAGTGTGTACTTATTCCTTTAAGGATCAATACTCGTTAATTCCCTATACTATGCTTGCGATCAGTATACTTGCTCGTATGTGTATTTTAGGATTAATGTTTTAATTAAAACTTGAATAAGGGATGGATTTAAATTTGATTATTTTTATACACTTAAAATTTATGCATCACACCTCGTTATAAAGACCCCTAGACCTCTGGAAAGGGCGACATCCCCATCCTTTTTGGGTATGTAGGTAGCGGGGTTTTACAAGTGGTATTGGAACATAGGTTTAGGTAAATGATTTTGTTAAATAGTACTTACACACTAGGAATTGGGATTTAGTTCTGACTTCTTTATGTTTTATTTATAGAATGGCTAGAAGATTCACAGCTGTGACTAGAGACTCACCTTTTATATGTGGTCCTAAGAGTGGTGGAGCACCTAGCCCACTTCCTTTAGCAGATTCATTATCATCTAGTTTGGAGACAAAACTTGAGGGTGGATGGTATTTTAGTGAAGACGAGGTAGATAATAAACTACCTATGATGGATGACCTTGGTGTAGTGGAGGAACTTGAGAACCAATACTAGAGATGCCTGATGAGACATGGTTGAGTATGAAGGGGATGATTAGGGAGAGATAGGGGATATTGGTGATGAGGGTGAGGATGAAATGGAAGGACTTGGGGATGAGGGTGAGGTCGGAGAGCTTGGGGGTGATGAGGAAGTAGTTGAGGTTTTTGGTGAGGAGGAGGATATGGTTGACACAACCGCAATCCTGTCTATAGAAGATGGAATCCCAACACTTTTGGGGAGTAAATCATATGAGTCTAATGCTGAGAAGCCTGCACTCAAGAGTGCACTTATGTTAGCTATGGAGGAATATAGGGATGTAAACTTGAGAGCCGAGCTAAGGGGTCGGGAAGTTGCTTGGTACATTTTGGGTTGGCCTAGGAAGAAGCGCAAATCTTTTGGTTTTGCAAGGGACTATATGATAGATCACCCCAAATATAACACAGGTTGGCTTGTGAAGCCTCCTTCCGAGACCACTGAGGACTCCAGCGACTCTAGTGATGCTTAAAGTTTATATTACCATTAGTACTTTTTTTTTTTTTTTGTTTTTATGAAAAGGATGTTTGATTATTTATTAGATTCAGAAATTATTCTTTGTTTCCAAATTTTGAGTAGCTAGAATAAAAGGAGTACCTTGTAGGATACTCTCTTATTTTGTACAAGTTTTTTTTTTTTATTTGGTTTATCCATCCTTCTTGGAGTTTTATTTGCAATATTTACTTTTCAATAAAATGCACATATTAGCTACTCAGTTGCATGCCATGAACTTTTCCTCTAATAAACCTTGTAATGGGTGTAAATGGTAGTAGATGGCACCAAGACGTAGAATTACAGTGCGAGGCAAGACTGTTCGGGAAAGTGAGTTATCAACACCCGAGTTTGAGCAAATGTGTGTTGGGAAATATGCCCTCTTAGACTAGGTTTCTAATATAAATATCGAGTATTTTAATAAAAGAATTTATTTTTACAAATTATTTGTGAATTTACATTTTATTTGTGTACAATTACGTTTGGAAAAGACCCATTGTGTTTAAGTAAGTGGTCCATGTGAATGGTGGTCTTTCACAGTAAGGTATGGATCACAGGTTACTTAACATATAAATGTTCGTTCTTCACCGATTGATGAGAATGGGAATCTCATTATGTTTAGGTTACTATATTATGAATTCCAAATGGCGAATGGCTTACCTTTAGCCAGCAAGTAGTCCACTCACTTTATGACATAAGTGTATTTCAAATACGTAGAACATGACCTGTAGTAGTAGTTTCTAAAAGTACTATATGGTACAAACCTAGACTACTACTGCTACAGCGTGGACTAGTACTCTACGACTTGAGTATAAGTTGGTGGTCTGATGAAGTAAGAAGCATGTACTTTGATATGCTATAGTTGAGGTTCTATCGTAGGACCAATGTACTTGCATGTTAGGTATGTGTGACTAGTTAGTAAAGATAGACTTGTCCAAGATAGTTTCTATACTATATCTGTGAAACCCAACCTAAAGCCAACCCTGGAGTAAGGGGGTCGAGAATGCATATCATATTATTTTGCATGAATATATATGTTTTTGAATGATTTTATGTGCTTTAGAATCGTGGATTATAGGTCTAAATGCTTAGTTATACTTATTGAGTAGGAGGGGTAAAATGGTAATTTTGCTTGAGGTCAGAATAGGAAGATAGCTTGAGGAGTAGATAAGAAAAATATGTGGGTGAGAAAACAAGAACAAGAGTTGTTGTGGTTTAGTGGTTAGAGCTTTGGAATTAATCTCTAAGGTCATGTGTTCAAATCCCATCATTTAAGCTTTTATCATGATTATCTTAATTAAGTTTGAATTTTTGTTTTCTTGCATTCCATGAAAATAGGAATGATTGTCTTAAGGGAGACATGAAGAGAATGTCCTAATCTTATCCTCATGTCCTAAAAGAACTCTAGAAGAATTCTTGTCCAACTTATTACCTCTAGCTTTGTCCTAGCATTTTCATAATTCAAATAAACTAAAATCCATTAAATCTTTTTCTTTGAATTCCAAAAAATTTCTGTGATAATTTCTTCCCCTTGAATTTCGAAAATCAGCTTTGGGGAAGGGAGGTTGACAGAAAAATAGGAGGGGAAATAGGAAGGGTTCCAAGAGAAAATCAATCACCATGGAAGGACCTTCAAATCTATCTTCAAGATGTTCATGCTTTAGTGGTAGGAAATCTGGAAATTTTCCAGATTTGTTGCAGCCCTTCTCTTCGAAAATTCAGGCCATAAACCCAACCATTTGCTGCCAAGAAAATGGTCATTCAAGTGGCTTGGAAGCTGGAAAAATTGTGCAATTTTCGGACTGCACAAAACAGCACCAAACCAGAAAATTTTCTGGGCAATTCGCAGCTCTTCATCAAGGAAATGAAGCTGTTTTTAGTTCATCTTCAAGCTAGCAAACTTCTCTGCATTTGTCTTGAAATGAGGCTGAAAAACCACCCTTGGAAGACCCTCAAACAACCCTGATGAACCTCTGAAAAACCGAGCCAAGAAGGTGCGAAAATCCTGTATCAAAATTCTGCAATTTTCGGAAAAGCCATGAACACTTGAGAACAGAATTTTTCCAGCCTTGTTCCTTTCTAGCCTAGGACCGAAAGACACCTTCAATCTCTGTAGAATTGAGCCTTGCTCAGCCATACTTTGAACACCATTAAACCCACACTTACCTTGAAGCATAAGGACTCCATGGCTGCACCACAAAACACTCCTAAGATCACACCATTCAAAATCCATTTGAACTTCAAATAATTCCAGCATTTCACTCCCATAAATCACTCTTGCATTCAGCTGAAATAACCAGAATTTTCTCTGCCTTTAAGGACTGAATTTCGGCCAACCTTGAGCAACATTAACCCTCAACCATTTCAGCAAAACATTCTTGTTCCAGCCGACACCATTAAAGTCCCTAGACACCTCTCTTGATCAAACACCATAGTTGATCTTTTACCTTAAACATCTCCACCATTTCCTCCATTTAAATTTCAAATAAAATCTGATTTCTCTCTCACACAAAGCTGAAAACCGAAACCCTCAATCACACCCTACCATTCGGCCAGCCTTCTAGCAGAATTCGCACAGCACTTCTTCTAGTTTCTCTCCATTTTCACCAAAAACACCAAGAACACACACTAAACTTCTTCAAGCCTAAACCAACTCCAAAAACCTCCAATCACTCTCAAATACTCCAGATCATCTCTACTTAATCCCTAGACTTCATTTCTGCCATTTATAACATAAAATCTCGCAAACAAGAATTTTCAACTGGATCAAAAAATCAGGTTTTCTTGAAGACCTCAAGAACATCAACAAGGTAAAACAAGAACAATCTTCTTGTTCATCTTCTTCCATTCAATTCTTAATACCCCTATCTAATGCTCTCTTTCTTTTTCTCTCTCTCTCTCCCACCCTCTTCTAACCGAAATGGTTGATCAAACCATCGACCATGAACGTTGTTTCATTGGATCATTCAAGTCATTCCATCGCGTGTGGACCTTCTTTTGTCTTCATCAAAGGGCTCGAAAATCAAGTATTCATTCTTAAATTTCTCTTATTAAATTCTGAAATCATGTCTCCTAGTTGATGATAGAGAAATGGATTATGATTGGGAGATTGAATATATGCATGTGGATTAGGGGATGAAGTTATGCCATGATGATGGTTGTATTTGACTAGGATGTATGTGTTTTCCTTTCGAATCAATATATGTTCTTCATGTCTGATGAATTTAATGGATGTTGAAGCATGATTAGATATTATGACACCAAAGGTGATTAGGCTTTTATGATCTTATTTTCCATGGAAACCATGATTGATGATTATGCTTAGTAGGATTTTTGGCCATGTGATAGTATGAGATAGTTCAAGCGTTTGTTCATGAATAGATTAATTTCTTGTTTGATGATGGAGAATGGGATCATGAATCTTTTCTAGCAATAAGAAGGCCATGATGTAAGATTATTTTCTTGTTAATTCTAAGTTATATTCATCAACAAATTTTATTACATGAATTAAAATTACTACTATATTTTTCTTCAAAAAATTCGAAACACTAGGGGATTTGGATAAGAATATTAAATCAAACTATTAATATTTTTATTAAAGGAAAATTTAAAATAATTTGTTAATAAATTTTAATTACTATTAATTATTTATTATCTCTTCGAAATTAATTAAAATTTATTATTTATTTATAATAAAGCTATTTTTAAATTACCATTTCTTAATATCAAATAAGACTTAATAATATTTAAAATTCAAACCTTGGTTTATTTATTAATAATAACACTCAAGAATTATTATTTGAGTCTATAATTTATTAAAAATTATTTTAGAACCCCTAGTTATTTCAACCTATCAAACTAGACTTAGTTTGTAAAATTCTTCAGCATGTAGCCTTAAAGCTTAGGACATTAAGATCATGGTTAGTCATGGATGTATCTAGTTGAGCTAAGAATTATTTATGTAGGGCAGGTATAACTTGAGTGTGACCCTATGTTTTGTGTTTACGCCAGGCAGGGGTTAGGTCAGCCTTGGAAGGCTTTTGAGTAGAGCAAGCAAAGAAGCAGGTAAGCTCCTGCACGGAATTTTGTGAAGACCAAATGTTGTTGCGGCAAGCAATTGCAATGTATATGGACATTATTTGTAAAGGCAATTAAGGACTGGTTTTCTTTTTTTTTTTTTGTTTCAGTCAAGCAAATCATTTGAAACTTGAACAAGCAGTTTTGCACAAATCTAAACTTTTTCTAAAACCCAACTTGACTAGACTTTTGGAAACCCTTAATTGCTATTTCCAAATAAAGCAAAGTTTTAATCAATTTTCTCCCAATGGGAACAATCAACGTTGAGTACTCAATAAGGGTAGACCACCAGGACTAGTCTTTGAAGGGTTAGGGTAAGTCTCTCAGTAGGTGGCCACCTATGAGGGGTGAGTCCTTCCTGGATAGGATGCCAGTCCGGTACGTCATATCGGTCCGAGCTAGCAAGTTTCAGTCATGTGGACTGTGTGTTCCGGAGTGGACAATCGGTAAGTTTGGGTGTAGAGATGGAGGAGTATCTCACCCGGTAGGCTGTACACCTACCTTTTGTCAGCATTGCACAAAGTGTGGCATCCTGACGGTTATTGGTCAAGGGGCCCAACGTGTGGTAACCAATGGCTACCCATTTGAGTGGTTGTATTTATTGTGCACATGTATGATTTGAAAAGTGAAACACCACTCTTTATTTTCAACACTTATTTATTGCTTGCCAGCACATTTTCTCATGAAACATTTACAATTTGCATACATGAATTATTTTACCTGAAACACTCAAAGCACACACGGGCTTACTGAGATTTTTATCACACCACCCTTTTATGTCATATTTTCAGGAAGACCCTACTGTGGAGATCATTAGCTAGAATGTTGCCTTGCTTGAAGACTCTTGTTATTTACTTTAAGTATTGTTTGAGAGATTGTTGCAACCAATTTATTTTGGATTTGTGCCAGTGTTTATCTTTTGGGTTGTAATAAATTTAATTTTAAAGTCTTTTGTTTTATTTTATTTTCATGTAACCTAGTTATAAAGACCCCTTGTCCTTTGGATGGGGCGACATCCCCGGCCCTGATGGGCCTAGGTAGTGGGGTGTTACAAGTGGTATCAGAGAACTAGGTTTAGGCAAGTATTGATAGTATATGTTTTGATTTATTAAGTTCAAATCCTTTGTCTGACCTGTCTTGTTTGTGCTGTAGGATGGTTAGAATGATTAGAACCGTAAGGAAAGGGCAGCAATGGCACCCTCCCATTCCTATATGCCCGGAGGACCTACGTGTGCCTCAACCAGTGCCTCAGCCAGCGCCTCAGTCTGCACCACAGCCAATCATTGCCCTGGATGATAGTAGTGACGATGAGGTCCAGATCATTGAGCCACCTCCCATACCCGTGATCGACCTGGTTACTGATAGGGAAGACGAGGAGATAGACATGGAATATGTTCCCCTCCCTCCTAGTCCCATTGTTGATTTAACTGCTGACAGTGATGACCCAGAGGAGATAGATTATGAATCTCCACCTAGACCTTCCTTTGTAACCCCACCCAATCGGTTTGAGACTGGGGAAAGTTCTAGGAGAGCTGGCAAGGAGCCAATAGATGGGTTTGCCAGTGGGGCTGGGATAGACTTCACTAGAAATACTGGGGGATGGATATATGATGCCGACATTGAAGACTCTGATGAGGATTAGGAAGGCCAAGTTCTACTTTGTTTGAAACTTTATATTTGCTATTTTCAATAAACTCCTAGGCTAGGAGTCTATTCACCTTTACTGCTTTATTTCCAAATCTATGAAAATAAAAGTACCTAGAGTACTCTAAGTTTTGAGGAAATTTATGTGTCATTCTTTACACAAAATTGCATCCAATTTCCTTTCGCTTTAAGTTGAATGTGAATGCATGCTCAACTTGGATATTTTCAACTTTGATGCATAAACTCATTATTTGGGGAAATGGTTTAGAATGGCACCCAAACGTCGTGCAGCTACATCAAGCAGAAGGGTTCCTGAGGCAAAGCCCGTGACACCGGAAATGGAATCAACTCAAGGGACGTCAACAAATCAAGGGGATGAGAACGAAATGGGGCCAGAAATGGGATCAAAAGAACCGGTTAGTGTGGCTATGACGCAAGCATTCCATAAAATGACGGAGATTCTGCAAAACTTGACTGAGCGGAGGAATCCGAAAGGGGAAGATGAGGCATTGGAGCGGTTTCTGAAATTTCAACCGCCTATCTTCTTGGGAGAGGCTGAACAAGACCAAAAAGCGGAACAATGGGTGGAACAAATGGAGGACATTTTTGCCACGCTCTAGTATACCGAAAGACGTATGGTGAAGTTTGCCGCATTCCGACTAAGGGGTCCAGCTCGGGCATGGTGGCAAAGGGTTCAGGATGATTGGGAGATGATTGACCAAGACTGGACGTGGGCTAATTTCGTGGAAGCATTCCGGGTGGAATATATCCCTCAGTGGATAGTCGAGAAGTGGGAAGACGAGTTTTCAGAATCTGAAGCAGGGAAGCATGACGGTAGCCCAATACGCAGCGCGGTTCACGCAGCTGTCAAAGTATTGCAAGAGGCTGGTAGATACTGAACAGATCAGAACAAGGCAATTTGTTAAGGGATTAAGGCAAGAGTTAAGAGGGGCATTAGCACCCTCTCCACCGACGACTTATTCGGGGGCTGTGGACGCAGCCACCCGTACTGAGAATGAAGACCGCAACCGATTGGCTTCCCGACCGTTAGTACTAACAAGACTGCCGCCAAGACCTCTTCAGAGGCAGCAACCTAACAAGCATCCCGCCAACCAGCAATGGCAGAATCGGGGAAAGCAAGCTCGAACAACGCCAGTTGGTCCAGTGCAGAATCTTCCTTTATGCCGACACTGTGGAAAAATGGGCCACATTGAGAAGAATTATTGGTCGAAAGGAGGAGAGCGGAAGTGCTACCACTACGGAGATCCGAGCCATCTACGGAACTCTTGCCCTAAGCTTCTCCGGATTGGACCGGGGAACCCAGCTCAGAACCCGGGGCCAAATCGAGCCAATACCTCGGGAGCTTCCGGGAGTGGAACGCAGAAGCCGCAAGTGAAAGCAAAAGTTTTCGCTCTCAACCGGGAGGAGGTTGGAGCAGATGCAGCGGTAGTAGAAGGTACGCTTGCTATCCAAGGTCGTTCTGTTAATGCATTGATAGACCTTGGATCTACCCATTCCTGTTTAAATAAGAATTGTGCATATCAATTGGGTTGGGATGGAGTAGAACTACCTTTTACCTTGTTAGTAAGTACGTCTTTGGGGAAAATGGTGCAAGCAGATTGGTATGTGCAGAATTGAAAAATTGAAGTAGGGAGAGAAAAGTTGGAGGGAGATTTAATAGTCTTAGCTATTGATGATTATGATTTGATATTGGGAATGGATTGGTTAGCGAAGCATGGTGCTAGGGTAGATTGTAAGAATAAGTCGGTTCAGTTCATTAGACCAGGGTGTCATGTGTTGGAGTTCAATGGCAAGAAAGTAAAAGAATTGATGTTTTTGATAGCCGGGGCTAAAGCCCAGAAGTTGTTGAGGCAAGGATGCCAAGGATATTTTGCTTATGTGATTAACAAGCCGAAGGACCAGTGCACTCTGGAGGATACTGAGGTGGTGAGGGATTTTCCTGACGTGTTCCCGGCAGAACTCACTTCTCTACCTCCCAATCTAGAAGTTGAGTTCACTATTGATCTAGTCCCCAGAGCAGAACCGGTGTCTCGAACTCCGTATTGAATGGCACCAGCAAAGCTGAAAGAATTGAAGGAGCAACTAGAAGAATTGATGAGGCAAGGTTATATCAAACCTAGCACGTCACCCTGGGTAGCACCTGTGCTATTTGTGAAGAAAAAGGACGGGACTCTAAGGTTGTGTATTGACTACTGGGGCTTGAACAACCTGACTATCAAGAATAAATATCCTCTGTCGTTAATTGACGAGCTGTTTGACCAGCTGCAAGGATCCAGTTGTTACTCCAAGCTAGATTTGAGGCAAGGCTACTATCAAGTGAGGATAAAAGAGAAAGATAGTCCTAAGACGGCCTTCAATACGAGATATGGTCACTATGAGTTTGTAGTGATGCCTTTCGGGGTAACCAATGCACCCGCGGTATTTATGGATTTGATGCGTCGAGTGTTCTAGCCTTACTTGGACAAATTCGTGGTAGTCTTCATCGACGACATACTCATATACTCCAAGAGCCCGGAAGACCATGCAGAACATTTGAAGTTGGTACTAGAAAAGCTAAGGGAGCACAAGATTTACGCCAAGTTTAGCAAGTGCGAATTTTAGCTGGATAGTGTGGCATTTCTTGGTCACGTGGTGACCAAGGATGGGATCAAAGTAGACCCGGTGAAGGTTGAAGCTGTTTCGGACTAGAAGCAACCAGAGAACATTACTGAGATTCAAAGCTTCTTGGGATTGGGTGGCTACTACCGGAGGTTTATTAAGGGATTTTCTACACTAGCATCTCCTATGACCTGGCTGCTGAGAAAGGACGTGCCCTTTATGTGGAATGAAAAATGCGAAAAGAGTTTTCAAGAGTTGAAGCGGAGGCTAATGACAGCGCCTGTGTTGAGTCTACCAGAAGCAGATAAACCTTACGCTCTATATACAGATGCTTCGAAGGAAGGCTTGGGAGCCGTTCTGATGCAAGATTGGAAGGTGATCGCCTATGCTTCTCAAAAATTGAAGTCGCATGAAGTCAATTATCCCACGCATGATCTAGAGCTGGCTGCTATTGTGTTCGCGTTAAAGAAATGGAGGCACTATTTGTACGGAGCAGAATATGAAGTGTTTACTGATCACAAAAGCTTGAAGTACATCTTCACCTAGAAAGACTTAAATTTGAGGCAGCGAAGATGGATGGAATTTCTGGAAGAGTACCTCTGTCCTATCAACTACCACCCCGGGAAAGCCAACATCGTTGCTAATGCCCTGAGCCGAAAAGTCAGAATGGCCAGGCTAAGAGTACAAGTGGATAAAATGGTTCAGGACGTCTTGGACGGAAGAGCAGAAGTGCAAGAAGAGACGATCATTATTAGCAACCTGAAGTTGACACCAGATCTAAGGCGGGAAATTGTTGAAGCCCAGCAAAGTAATACGGAATTTCAGCTTTTCAAGGATAAGGAGCTTAAACGGCAAGGCAGTAAGTTCCGACAGGACGGAGCGGGAGTATTGTACTTCCGAGATCGTTTGTGTGTACCAGAGGAGCACCAATTGAGGGTCATAATTTTAGAAGAAGCACATAAGAGCAAGTACGCCATTCATCCAGGAGAGGTTAAGATGTATCAAGATCTGAAAAAGTCTTATTGGTGGCCCGGGATGAAGCGGAATGTGGTTAAATATGTCTCAACGTGTCTAACCTGTCAGAAAGTCAAAGCGGAGAATAAGAAGGTGGTAGGATTATTACAACCGTTGCCAGTACCGGAATGGAAATGGGAAGAAGTGACCATGGACTTCGTCACCGGACTCCCTATGGCAAGGAGCCAAAATGACGCCATATGGGTAGTAGTTGACCGACTGACCAAGTCGGCACATTTCATCCCCGTGAATGTGAAGGATTCAATGGAAAAGTTGGCTCAGACCTATGTACGAGAGATAGTCAGATTACACGGAGTACTTTCGAGTATTGTGTCCGACCGTGATCCGAGATTTACATCCCGATTTTGGGGAAAGTTTCCAGAATCGATGGGTTCTAGTCTGAAGTTCCGTACGTCGGCGCATCCGCAGACCGATGGACGGTCAGAAAGGGTTATTCAGATATTGGAGGATATGTTGAGAGTCTGTGTATTATATTTCGGGGATAAGTGGTATGAAAGTGTGCCGTATGCCGAGTTATCATACAACAACAGTTATCAAGCTTCGATTGGAATGGCTCCGCATGAAGCTCTATATGGACGTAAGTGTCAAGTACCGCTATACTGGAGTTGGTCAGAGGATGGACACATAAGCAAGTCAAGAGAAGTCTATGTTCAAGAAATGTTGGATAAAGTCAAGTTAATTAGAGAAAGGTTGAGAGCAGCCCAGAGCTGACAAAAGAGTTATGCAGACAATAGGCGAAGGGAGTTGGAATTTCAGGTGGGAGACAGCGTGTTCCTAAAACTGACACCAAATAGGGGAATTCTGAAACATCCGAGAAGGGGAAAGCTGAATCCGAGGTATCTGGGACCGTTTCCAATAAAAGAAAGAATTAGGCCGGTGGCATATCGATTGGATTAGCCAGATGGGTTGACGGGAATTCACGACGTATTCCATGTATCACAGTTGAAGAAATACAATGCCGATCCCGGACATGTGTTGAATGACGAGCCGTTAGTACTACAACCCGACTTAAGTTATGTGGAGAAACCCGTAAAGATATTGGACCGAAGTATCAAGACTCTCCGGAACAAGTAGATTCCGATGGTAAAAGTGTAGTGGGAACATCATGGCACGCGAGATGCCACATGGGAGACAGAAGAATGGGTAAAGCGAAAGTATCCCGATCTGAGGTAAAGGTGCGTTTGAATTTCGGGACGAAATTCTCCTAAGGAGGGGAGGATGTGAAACCCCACCTAAAGCCAACCCTAGAGTAAGGGGGTCGGGAATGCATATCATATTATTTTGCATGAATATATATGTTTTTGAATGATTTTATGTGCTTTAGAATCGTGGATTATAGGTTTCAATGCTTAGTTATAATTATTGAGTAGGAGGGGTAAAATGGTAATTTTGCTTGAGGTCAGAATAGGAAGATAGCTTGAGGAGTAGATAAGAAAAATATGTGGGTGAGAAAACAAGAACAAGAGTTGTTGTGGTTTAGTGGTTAGAGCTTTGGAATTACTCTCTAAGGTCATGTGTTCAAATCCCATCATTGAAGTTTTTATCATGATTATCTTAATTAAGTTTGAATTTTTGTTTTCTTGTATTCCATGAAAATAGGAATGATTGTCTTAAGGGAGACATGAAGAGAATGTCCTAATCTTATCCTCATGTCCTAAAAGAACTCTAGAAGAATTCTTGTCCAACTTATTACCTCTAGCTTTGTCCTAGCATTTTCATAATTCAAATAAACTAAAATCCATTAAATTTTTTTCTTTGAATTCCAAAAAAAATTATGTGATAATTTCTTCCCCTTGAATTTCGAAAATCAGCTTTGGGAAAGGGAGGTTGACAGAAAAATAGGAGGGGAAATAGTAAGGGTTCCAAGAGAAAATCAATCACCATGGAAGGACCTTCAAATCTATCTTCAAGATGTTCATGCTTTAGTGGTAGGAAATCTGGAAATTTTCCAGATTTGTTGCAGCCCTTCACTTCGAAAATTCCGGCCATAAACCCAACCATTTGCTGCCAAGAAAATGTTCATTTCAAGTGGCTTGGAAGCTGGAAAAATTGTGCAATTTTCGGACTGGACAAAACAGCACCAAACCAGAAAATTTTCTGGGCAATTCGCAGCTCTTCATCAAGGAAATGAAGCTGTTTTTAGTTCATCTTCAAGCCAGCAAACTTCTTTGCATTTGTCCAGAAATGAGGCTGAAAAACCACCCTTGGAAGACCCTCAAACAACCCTGATGAACCTCTGAAAAACCGAGCCAAGGAGGTGCGAAAATCCTGTACCAAAATTCTGCAATTTTCGGAAAATCCATGAACACCTGAGGACAGAATTTTTCCAGCTTGTTCCTTTCTAGCCTAGGACCGAAAGACACCTTCAATCTCTGTAGAATTGAGCCTTGCTCAGCCATACTCTGAACACCATTAAGCCCACACTTACCTTGAAGCATAAGGACTCCATGGCTGCACCACAAAACACTCCTAAGATCACTCCATTCAAACTCCATTTGAACTTCAAATAATTCCAGCATTTCACTCCCATAAATCACTCTTGCATTCAGCTGAAATAACCAGAATTTTCTCTGCCTTTAAGGACTGAATTTCGGCCAGCCTTCAGGAACATTAACCCTCAACCATTTCAGCAAAACATTCTTGTTCCAGCCGACACCATTAAAGTCCCTAGACACCTTTCTTGATCAAACACCATAGTTGATCTTTTACCTTAAACATCTCCACCCTTTCCTCCATTTAAATTTCAAATAAAATCTGATTTCTCTCTCTGACAAAGCTAAAAACCGAAACCCTCAATCACACCCTACCATTCGGCCAGCCTTCTAGCAGAATTCGCACAGCACTTCTTCTAGTTTCTCTCTATTTTCACATAAAACACCAAGAACACACACTAAACTTCTTCAAGCCTAAACCAACTCCAAACACCTCCAATCACTCTCAAATACTCCAGACCATCTCTACTTAATCCCTAGACTTCATTTCTGCCATTTATAACACAAAATCTCGCAAACAAGAATTTTCAACCGGATCAAAAAATCAGGTTTTCTTGAAGACCTCAAGAACATCAACAAGGTAAAACAAGAACAATCTTCTTGTTCATCTTCTTCCATTCAATTCTTAATACCCCTATCTAATGCTCTCTTTCTTTTTCTCTCTCTCTCTCCCACCCTCTTCTAACCGAAATGGTTGATCAAACCATCGACCATGAACGTTGTTTCATTGGATCATTCAAGTCATTCCATCGCGCGTGGACCTTCTTTTGTCTTCATCAAAGGGCTCAAAAATCAAGTATTCATTCTTAAATTTCTCTTATTAAATTCTGAAATCATGTCTCCTAGTTGATGATAGAGAAATGGATTATGATTGGGAGATTGAATATATGCATGTGGATTAGGGGATGAAGTTATGCCATGATGATGGTTGTATTTGACTAGGATGTATGTGTTTTCCTTTCGAATCAATATATGTTCTTCATGTTTGATGAATTTAATGGATGTTGAAGCATGGTTAGATATTATGACACGAAATGTGATTAGGCTTTTATGATCTTATTTTCCATGGAAACCATGATTGATGATTATGCTTAGTAGGATTTTTGGCCATGTGATAGTATGAGATAGTTCAAGTGTTTGTTCATGAATAGATTAATTTCTTGTTTGATGATGGAGAATGGGATCATGAATCTTTTCTAGCAATAGGAAGGCCATGATGTAAGACTATTTTCTTGTTAATTCTAAGTTATATTCATCAACAAATTTTATTACATGAATTAAAATTACTACTATATTTTTCTTCAAAATATTCGAACACTAGGGGATTTGGATCAGAATATTAAATCAAACTATTAATATTTTTATTAAACGAAAATTTAAAATAATTTGATAATAAATTTTAATTACTATTAATTATTTATTATCTCTTCGAAATTAATTAAAATTTATTATTTATTTAATTTATTATTTATTTATAATAAAGCTATTTTTAAATTACCATTTCTTAATATCAAATAAGACTTAATAATATTTAAAATTCAAACCTTGGTTTATTTATTAATAATAACACTCAAGAATTATTATTTGAGTCTATAATTTATTAACAATTATTTTAGAACCCCTAGTTATTTAAACCTATCAAACTAGATTTAGTTTGTAAAATTCTTCAGCATGTAGCCTTAAAGCTTAGGACATTAACATCATGGTTAGTCATGGATGTATCTAGTTGAGCTAAGAATTATTTATGTAGGACAGGTATAGCTTGAATGTGACCCTATGTTTTGTGTTTACCCCAGGCAGGGGTTAGGTCAGCCTTGGAAGACTTTTGAATAGAGCAAGCAAAGAAGCAGGTAAGCTCCTGCACGGAATTTTGTGAACACCAAAAGTTATTGTGGCAAGCAAATGCAATGTATATGGACATTATTTGTAAAGGCAATTAAGGACTGGTTTTTTTTTTTTTTTTTTTGTTTCAGTCAAGCAAATCATTTGAAACTTGAACAAGCAGTTTTACACAAATCTAAACATTTTCTAAAACCCAACTTGAATAGACTTTTGAAAACCCTTAATTGCTATTTCCAAATAAAGCAAAGTTTTGATCAATTTTCTTTCAAGGGGAACAATCAACGTTGAGTACTCAATAAGGGTAGACCACCAGGACTAGTCTTTGAAGGGTTAGGGTAAGTCTTTCAGTAGGTGGCTACCTCTGAGGGGTGAGTCCTTCCTGGATAGGATGCCAGTCCGGTAGGTCATACCGGTCCGAGCTAGCAAGTTTCAGTCATGTGGACTGTGCTTTCCGGAGTGGTCAACCGGTAAGTTTGGGTGTAGAGATGGAGGAGTATCTCACCCGGTAGGCTGTACACCTACCTTTTGTCAGCATTGCACAAAGTGTGGCATCCTGACGGTTATTGGTCAAGGGGCCCAACGTGTGGTAACCAATGGCTACCCATTTGAGTGGTTGTATTTATTGTGCACATGTATGATTTGAAAAGTGAAATACCACTCTTTACTTTCAACACTTATTTATTGCTTGCCAGCACTTTTCCTCATGAAACATTTACAATTTGCATACATGAATTATTTTACCTGAAACACTCAAAGCACACACGGGCTTACTGAGATTTTTATCTCACCACCCTTTTATGCCATATTTTCAGCAAGACCCTGCTGTGGAGATCATTAGCTAGAATGTTGCCTTACTTGAAGACTCTAGTTATTTACTTTAAGTATTGTTTGAGAGATTGTTGCAACCAATTTATTTTGGATTTGTGCCAGTGTTTATCTTTTGGGTTGTAATAAATTTAATTTTAAAGTCTTTTGTTTTATTTTATTTTCATGTAACCTAGTTATAAAGACCCCTTGTCCTTTGGACGGGGCGACATCCCAGGCCCTGATGGGCCTAGGTAGTGGGGTGTTACAAGTGGTATCAGAGAACTAGGTTTTGGCAAGTATTGATAGTATATATTTTGATTTATTAAATTCAAATCTTTGTCTGACCTGTCTTGTTTGTGCTGTAGGATGGTTAGAATGATTAGAACCGCAAGGAAAGGGCAGCAATGGCACCCTCCCATTCCTATCTACCCGGAGGACCTACCTGTGCCTCAACCAGTGCCTCAGCCTGCACCACAGCCAATCATTGCCCTGGATGATAGTAGTGACGATGAGGTCCAGATCATTGAGCCACCTCCCATACCCGTGATCGACCTGGTTACTGTTAGGGAAGACGAGGAGATAGACATGGAATATGTTCCCCTCCCTCCTAGTCCCATAGTTGATTTAACTGCTGACAGTGATGACCCAGGGGAGATAGATTATGAATCTCCACCTAGACCTTCCTTTGTAACCTCACCCAATCGGTTTGAGACCGGGGAAAGTTCTAGGAGAGCTGGGAAAGAGCCAATAGATGGGTTTGCCAATGGGGCTGGGATAGACTTCACTAGAAATTCTGGGGGATGGATATATCATGCCGATATTGAAGACTCTGATGAGGATTAGGAAGGCCAAGTTCTGCTTTGTTTGAAACTTTTTATTTTCTATTTTCAATAAACTCCTAGGCTAGGAGACTATTCACCTTTACTGCTTTATTTCAAAATTTATGCAAATAAGAGTACCTAGAGTACTCTAAGTTTTGAGGAAATTTATGTGTCATTCTTTATACAAAATTGCATCCAATTTCCTATCGCTTTATGTTGAATGTGAATGCATGCTCAACTTGGATATTTTCAACTTTGATGTATAAACTCATTATTTGGGGAAATGGTTTAGAATGGTACCCAAACGTCGTGCAGCCATATCCAGCAGAAGGGTTCCTGAGGCAGAGCCCGTGACACCGGAAATGGAAACAACTCAAGGGACGTCACCAAATCAAGGGGATGAGAACGAAATGGGGCCAGAAATGGGATCGAAAGAACCGGTTAGTATGGCTATGATGCAAGCATTCCATAAAATGACGGAGATTCTGCAAAACTTGACTGAGCGGAGGAATCCGAAAGGGGAAGATGAGGCATTAGAGCGGTTTCTGAAATTTCAACCGCCTATCTTCTTGGGAGAGGCTGAACAAGACCAAAAAAGGAGAACAATGGGTGGAATAAATGGAGGACATTTTTGCCACGCTCCAGTATACCGAAAGACGTATGGTGAAGTTTGCCGCATTCCGACTATGGGGTCCAGCTCGGGAATGGTTGCAAAGGGTTCAGGGTGATTGGGAGATGATTGACCAAGACTGGACGTGGGCTAATTTCGTGGAAGCATTCCGGGCAGAATATATCCCTCAGTGGATAGTCGAGAAGCGGGAAGACAAGTTTCAGAATCTGAAGCAGAGAAGCATGACGGTAGCCCAATACGCAGCGCGGTTCACGCAACTGTCAAAGTATTGCAAGAGGCTGGTGGATACTGAACAGAACATAACAAGTCAATTTGTTAAGGGATTAAGGCAAGAGTTAAGAAGGGCATTAGCACCCTCTCCGCCGACGACTTATTCGGGGGCTGTGGACGCAGCCACCCGTACTGAGAATGAAGACCGCAACCGATTGGCTTCCCGACCATTCGTACCGACAAGACCGCCGCCAAGACCTTTTTAGAGGCAGCAACCTAACAAGCGTCCCGCCAACCAGCAATGGCAGAATCGGGGAAAGCAAGCTCGAACAACGCCAGTTGGTCCAGTGCAGAATCTTCCTTTATGCCGACACTGTGGAAAAAGGGGCCACATTGAGAAAAATTGTTGGTCGAAAGGAGTAGAGCGGAAGTGCTACCACGGCGGAGATCCGAGCCATCTACGGAACGCCTGGCCTAAGCTTCTACGGATTGGACCGGGGAACCCAGCTCAGAACCCGGGGCCGAATCGAGCCAATACCTCTGGAGCTTCCAGGAGTGGAACGCAGAAGCCGCAAGTGAAAGCAAAAGTTTTCGCTCTCAACCGGGAGGAGGTTGGAGCAGATGCAGCGGTAGTGGAAGGTACGCTTGCTATCCAAGGTCGTTCTGTTAATGCATTGATAGACCTTGGATCTACCCATTCCTGTTTAAATAAGAATTGTGCATATCAATTGGGTTGGGATGGAGTAGAACTACCTTTTACCTTGTTAGTAAGTACGCCTTTGGGGAAAATGGTGCAAGCAGATCGGTATGTGCAGAATTGAAAAATTGAAGTAGGGAGAGAAAAGTTGGAGGGAGATTTAATAGTCTTAGCTATTAATGATTATGATTTGATATTGGGAATGGATTGGTTAGCGAAGCATGGTGCTAGGGTAGATTGTAAGAATAAGTCGGTTCAGTTCATTAGAGCAGGGTGTCATGTGTTGGAGTTCAATGGCAAGAAAGTAAAAGATTTGAAGTTTTTGATAGCTGGGGCTAAAGCCCAGAAGTTGTTGAGGCAAGGATGCCAAGGATATTTGGCTTATGTGATAAACAAGCCGAAGGACCAGTGCACTCTGGAGGATATTGAGGTGGTGAAGGATTTTCCTGACGTGTTCCCGGCAGAACTCACTTCTCTACCTCCCAATCGAGAAGTTGAGTTCACTATTGATCTAGTCCCCGGAGCAGAACCGGTATCTCGAACTCCGTATCGAATGGCACCAGCAGAGCTGTAAGAATTGAAGGAGCAACTAGATGAATTGATGAGGCAAGGTTATATCAAACCTAGCACGTCACCCTAGGTAGCACCTGTGTTATTTGTGAAGAAAAAGGACGGGACTCTAAGGTTGTGTATTGACTACCGGGGCTTGAACAACCTGACTATCAAGAATAAATATCCTCTACCGTTAATTGACGAGCTGTTCGACCAGCTGCAAGGATCCAGTTGTTACTCCAAGCTAGATTTGAGGCAAGCCTAATATCAAGTGAGGATAAAAGAGGAAGATAGTCCTAAGACGGCCTTCAATACGAGATATGGTCATTATGAGTTTATAGTGATGCCTTTCAGGGTAACCAATGCACCCGCGGTATTTATGGATTTGATGCATCGAGTGTTCCAGCCTTACTTGGACAAATTCGTGGTAGTCTTCATCGACGACATACTCATATACTCCAAGAGCCCGGAAGACCATGCAGAACATTTGAAGTTGGTATTGGAAAAGCTAAGGGAGCACAAGCTTTACGCCAAGTTTAGCAAGTGCGAATTTTGGCTGGATAGTGTGGCATTTCTTATTAAATTCTGAAATCATGTCTCCTAGTTGATGATAGAGAAATGGATTATGATTAGGAGATTGAATATATGCATGTGGATTCGGGGATGAAGTTATGCCATGATGATGGTTGTATTTGACTAGGATGTATGTGTTTTCCTTTCGAATCAATATATGTTCTTCATGTTTGATGAATTTAATGGATTTTGAAGCATGATTAGATATTATGACACCAAAGGTGATTAGGCTTTTATGATCTTATTTTCCATGGAAACCATGATTGATGATTATGCTTAGTAGGATTTTTGGCCATGTGATAGTATGAGATAGTTCAAGTGTTTGTTCATGAATAGATTAATTTCTTGTTTGATGATGGAGAATGGGATCATGAATCTTTTCTAGCAATAGGAAGGCCATGATGTAAGATTATTTTCTTGTTAATTCTAAGTTATATTCATCAACAAATTTTATTACTTGAATTAAAATTACTACTATATTTTTCTTCAAAAAATTCGAAACACTAGGGGATTTGGATTAGAATATTAAATCAAACTATTAATATTTTTATTAAACGAAAATTTAAAATAATTTGTTAATAAATTTTAATTACTATTAATTATTTATTATCTCTTCGAAATTAATTAAAATTTATTATTTATTTAATTTATTATTTATTTATAATAAAGCTATTTTTAAATTACCGTTTCTTAATATCAAATAAGACTTAATAATATTTAAAATTCAAACCTTGGTTTATTTATTAATAATAACACTCAAGAATTATTATTTGAGTCTATAATTTATTAACAATTATTTTAGAACCCCTAGTTATTTCAACCTATCAAACTAGACTTAGTTTGTAAAATTCTTCAGCATCTAGCCTTAAAGCTTAGGACATTAAGATCATGGTTAGTCATGGATGTATCTAGTTGAGCTAAGAATTATTTATGTAGGGAAGGTATAGCTTGAATGTGACCCTATGTTTTGTGTTTACCCCAGGCAGGGGTTAGGTCAGCCTTGGAAGACTTTTGAGTAGAGCAAGCAAAGAAGCAGGTAAGCTCCTGCATTGAATTTTGTGAAGACCAAAAGTTATTGTGGCAAGCAAATGCAATGTATATGGAAATTATTTGTAAAGGAAATTAAGGACTGGTTTTCTTTTTTTCGTTTTAGTCAAGCAAATCATTTGAAACTTGAACAAGCAGTTTTGCACAAATCTAAACTTTTTCTAAAAATCAACTTGACTAGACTTTTGGAAACCCTTAATTGCTATTTCCAAATAAAGCAAAGTTTTGATCAATTTTCTCCCAAGGGGAACAATCAACGTTGAGTACTCAATAAGGGTAGACCACCAGGACTAGTCTTTGAAGGGTTAGGGTAAGTCTCTCAGTAGGTGGCCACCTCTGAGGGGTGAGTCCTTCCTGGATAGGATGCCAGTCCGGTAGGTCATACCGGTCCGAGCTAGCAAGTTTCAGTCATGTGGACTGTGTGTTCCGGAGTGGACAACCGATAAGTTTGGGTGTAGAGATGGAGGAGTATCTCACCCGGTAGGCTATACACCTACCTTTTGTCAGCATTGCACAAAGTGTGGCATCCTGACGGTTATTGGTCATGGGGCCCAACGTGTGGTAACCCATGGCTACCTATTTGAGTGGTTGTATTTATTGTGCACATGTATGATTTGAAAAGTGAAACACCACTCTTTATTTTCAACACTTATTTATTGCTTGCCAGCACTTTTCCTCATGAAACATTTACAATTTGCATACATGAATTATTTTACCTGAAACACTCAAAGCACACACGGGCTTACTGAGATTTTTATCTCACCACCCTTTTATGCCATATTTTCAAGAAGACCCTGCTGTGGAGATCATTAGCTAGAATGTTGCCTTACTTGAAGACTCTTGTTATTTACTTTAAGTATTGTTTGAGAGATTGTTGCAACCAATTTATTTTGGATTTGTGCTAGTGTTTATCTTTTGGGTTGTAATAAATTTAATTTTAAAGTCTTTTGTTTTATTTTATTTTCATGTAACCTAGTTATAAAAACCCCTTGTCCTTTGGACGGGGCGACATCCCCGGCCCTGATGGGCCTAGGTAGTGGGGTGTTACAATATCGCCCCTTGTGGTTATCTGAATGATCTAAATATCCAAGGCCCTAGAAAACATGACTTGGATGTTTGCTTTAGGGTAGCTCTTTTGGAAAGCAAAAACAATCCTGGAAGTCGTGGATCAATGGACTAGAAGCCTAAGGATGGTAGATGTCATTTAGAGAGATGTTAGTATATTTCTTCATCTCTAAATGTAAGGCGATGTATAGAGGGGTATTTTAGTCATTACACCTGTTGGTTGGAGACTTTGCTAACGCAGCATTATCCTCAGGGTCAATATTTCCTTATGATGATATTAGGAAATATCTAAAATGCAAAATACAGCTATTTATATGGCAAGGGTATTTTGGTCATTTTTGTAGCTAAGACGGTGTGTCTTTTAGTCCCTAGTATAGACCATGAGTCCTAATTAAATACAAGCCAAAGAATTGGTCTTAAATTAAATTAAATGGAATTTATTTTATTTAAGTAGTCTGATTTAATTATTGGGCTAGAATAATATAAATGTTAATAGAATGATAGAATTTATTAATTTAGTTTGGTAGGTTAATTAATTGTTCAGGCCTTTGGCCTAGTTTGAATAATTAAAGATTGACCTGGGACTAAACTAATATAGGCTTGTTAATTTGACTAGTTTATTTAGGCTGGAAAATTAATTATTAATTGGGCCATTAATTTTGTTCTAATTAGAATAATTAATTTAGTCCAAAAGGCTAAACTAAGAGTCCAATGGGCCAATTCAGTTTAACCTAGGGTTTTATTTAGGTTAAACAGGTGGATAGAGAAGTACGTTGTTCTTAGACTGCCTCTTCTCTGTATCTAAAAAGAATGTGGTTTTTACTGCTTCTTCTGGTCTAAAAAAACGTGATAGCCCCTTTCTCTCTCTCAAAAATATTCCTTAGCCCTGTGAGTTGTTCACCAAACGAGATTAGGTAGGCCATATACTGGAAAATCGAGAGATTGTCGTTCACATACATGCACAGACGGAGTTGGAGGCTTGCAGGAATCGCACTAGAGGTTTCCCCCAGTTCACCTACCCCAGTTCCACACATTCCAATCTAGCCAATTTTGAGAACGAGAAAAAGAGGTGAAACAATTTTTTTCCTCGAAGCCCCCCCCAGGCCATGACCCGCGCCGGCTTTGGCCTGGGAGTTTCTTGTTCTTCATTTCTTAGTTTTTTCCTTCCATTGCATGCTTTGATTTCCCACTTTAAACATTCAATTGGTATCAGAGCATGAAGGTTTTGTGAAAATATAGGAAGCATGCATCTAGTTGAATAAAACTGGACACATATGTGTGATTAATCTATGATCCTTCACTGTTTTTGGTATGGATAGATTTTCTGTTCAACTTCTCTGATGGAGGTATAGGTGAGATGTAATCTGGTTTTTCCGTAGCAAATCGTGTAAGCCCAATGTTAATGGGTATATGCGATTGTTGGTTTATGTTGATTTCATTGTGTTTGGATTGAAATCGGAGAGCCAATGAAGGAAGAAAGTTGCAGAAAACCAGAGAAGAAAATCACAGAAAAATCTGCAGAAAGAAGACTCGGACAGATCGGCATCGACATTAGCTGAGGCCGCCAGAACCGGCGCCGGCTTGGGTCTGTGTCCGGTCCACACGCTGGTCACCCGCGAGGTCTAGTTTTGTGCGGCTAGTGCAGTAGACCACAGTGTAGATGGTGCTCAATCAAGTGCGGCGAGTGCAGTGGACCAAGGAGAAATTTTTTATTTTTCCTTATAATTTTTCTTGCGTTTTCATTTTTGTTTCGGGGTCCATACCAGGCGAAGTTAATATTTTTGCAATAATCAATATTCATGGAATATTTTTGCATGAAAAATATTAGTACGGGATTTTAGGATTGAATAAGACCATTAATTAATTAATTAATTAATTAATTAATGTATTTAATTCTATTATCTGGGCACTTAGGTTTAAAAATAGAAAAGCATGAAAACGTCTATTGTTTTTTAGCATGCTATTTTATTTCAAGTACCTATGTGCACGATTTCTCAAAGACCAAAGTTTTTGGGAATATTTTTTACAAGAAAAACATTTTTCTACAAATTAAATGGTTATTTTAACTTGAACTAAAATTAATCCTTAGATATTTTCTCAAATGATATAATCCTTGACATACAAAATATATTAGATTTAGATATTTTTGTAAGTTAAAATAGAAAGCCATTTTGTTTTATTTTTGCACAAGAAAAAATGTTTCGTCAAATAAACTTGAGACCAAAATCTCTAGAAAATTTTAATTGGAAAATTTTTGAAATCATTAAGTTTTTAACTTAAATAAAATTAGTCCATGGAAAAATCTCTCAAAGGACATAAACCTTGACATAAAGATTTTAATAGATTTAGATATTTTATTTTTGAGTTAAGGGAAAACTTAATGGAAATTTTCAAAATGATATTTTTCAGAAAACCCTTATTTTAAAAGACTAAGTGGGAGAGGGGTTCCAACGGCCCCACGGCTTCCATCACGATCCTCATTAGAGATCGTGGGTCCCCTCGTGTCACCCTAGGAGTGAACCTGTATAGGATGGGGATAGCACAAGGATTTAGATCTAATGGAGAGATGTAATTAATAACCCAGGACACGTGCTATGATCGACCAGCCCACGTTGGAGGTTATACTACGAGGTATATCCATAGGAAATAAGAGGAAACAACCATCCCCTCGATGGAGTTATCCTCTAGATCATTACCTAGAAGGGAAATTAATTTGTGGTGGTCAACACACTTAGCTTAGGGAACTGTTAATCTTCCCAAGAAGCTATGTTAGTTTTCCTAAGAGCAAAAATAATTATTATCAGTTTTGATATAAGGATAAAGTGTACAAATTTATTTTGTTTTCACAAACAAAATCTTTTTCTTTTATTTTCGATTCTTCAGAAATGGTTAGAGGTTTATTTAGTCCATTGGCCGTTATTCTCCTAGGGAATAAGTTAACGGGACCAAACTATGTGGACTGGAAGAGAAACCTGGACATAATACTCACAGCTGAAGAATATAAGTATGTCTGTTACGAAACCTGCCCTGTTATCGTGGAAGGTTCCACCACTGAAGAGCGAGAAGCTGAGAAGGCATGGAAGAAGGCTGACGAAATGTCACGCTACTATATGTTAGCCTCCATTTCTAATGTGCTCCAGTCAAAACACGAGCACATGGATTCTGCGTACGATATAAGTCAATCATTAGCCACGATGTTCACAAATAAGTGCCGGCCCGCAAGGCAGGAGGCTCTTTGAACAATCATAAACACTAAGATGGTTGATAGAGCAGTAGTCAGAGAGCATATGCTCAAGATGATTACTGCTTTTGAAAAGGCAGAAATCTAAGGGGCTGTCTTTGACCCCGAGAGCCAAGTGGACATAGTTCTCGAATCTCTACTGGGTTCCTTTACTTAGTTCAAGTTGAATTACAACATGAACAAGTTAAACATGAGTTTCAGTGAGTTGATGAAGGAACTCCAAATGGCGGAGAAAGTCATGAAGCCACAATCTAAGGTTATGATTACTAAGGCTTCTTCCCCTAGAACTGGGCCCAAGCCCAGAATGTTCAAAAGAAAGAAAGGTAACACAGCGGCCCAGCCCAAGAACAAACCCAAGGGCAAGTGCTACAAATGTGGAATAAAGGGGCACTAAAAAAATGAGTGTCCAGATCTTCAAGGTATGAAAAACCCCACAGATAATATTTTCTATCTAGAGTCTATATCAATGGTTAGATCAACTTCCACTTGGATTATTGATTCAGGAGCTATTGATCATATTTGCAATTCCTTGCAGGGGTTTAGAAAGATTAGAAGACTCCAGAATGGTGAACATGGACTACGCATGGGAAATGGAGTACAAGTCTGGGCCCTTGTAGTGGGAGAGCTGGATCTTAATTTTGATTGTAATAGAATAGTAGTTCTAAATGATATTTTATACGTACTTGAATTTTGACAGAATTTGATTTCAGTTGCAAAACTAATAAATTAAGAATATTCTGTATCTTTCCATTCTAGAATTTCTATCAGTAGAGATGGAGAAATTTTATGTACTGGGCTCATGTATGGGAATCTATTCTTCTTAAACCCTATTAACAATCAATTAAATAACTATTAATCTGAACCTTTAACAAGGAAGAGAAAAACTAATATCAATAACTCTTATCTTTGGCTTCTAAGGTTGGGTCATATCAACTAAACCAGGATTTAGAGGTTAATCCATGATGGGCTTTTGGGCTCATTGAGATTAGAAAATTGGCCTCAGTGTGAATCCTATCGAATGAGAAAGATGACCAAAAGGTCATTTACCCCTAAGGAGGATAGAGCCAAGGAGGTATTGAGTCTTGTTCACACTGATGTGTATGGTCCCTTATCTATACCAACTAGAGGGGGTTTTGAGTACTTCATCACTTTCACAGATGATTGAACGGGGTTTGGTTTTATTTATCTGATGAGATGCAAGTCTGACTCTTTTGACAAGTTCAAAGAGTTTAAGACTGAAGTGGAGCGTTGGACATGTAAATTGATCAAGACCTTACGATCGGATCGTGGTGGAGAGTACCTCCTTGGTGAATTCAAGTACTACATAGTACATCATGGGATTGTATACCAACTCTCTGCGCCAGGGACACCCCAGCAAAACAAAGTAGCTGAGAGAAGGAACAGGACATTGATGGAAATAGTCCGAAGCATGATGTCTCATGCTATTCTTCCAGTGTGTTTTTGGGGATATGCCCGGGAAACAGCGGCATACATTCTGAACTTGGTGCCTTCCAAGTCAGTACCTAGGACTCCCTATGAGATATGGACTGGGTGTATGATACGACTCTTGTGTGGCTTTTCTTGTTGTTGTGGTGTTTTGGGTGACTATGTGTTCAGCTCAAACAAAGGGAACTAAAACAGGGACTTTTCTTGTGACAAAAGGATAAAGTAACCTAACTACCCACACTCTTTCAAACCTTTGAAGAACAAAGCCTCAAAGACCCTCAAGATGAGTAGAAAGTTCTACAATATTCTCACCCTAATATCCTTGAAGCAACAAAGGCAAGCAAGAACAATTAGAATAGAAAAGATAGGCACCCAAATATTAAATTTCAAATAAACCTTAGAAGAACAATGCATCTAAGACCAATTTAAAGAGGACAACATTGGATTATCCAAAAGATTTAGAGACTCTTACAAAAGGAGGACTAACTCTTAAGCTTGGTCTTGAACAAGATGAACAAGGAGGCTAGGGCTTCTCAAGAGTGTGTTATCTTGTCAATAAATAAAGGTGCTATTTAAACTATCCTAACCCTAACTAAGTAATCCCTGAGGTTTAATTACAATTTAGGGTCAAAATAAGTCTTTACAAACACTTAAAATTGAAGAAAGGTGGAGAAAAGCATTAAAACGCGGAGCAATCGGCGGTGGCCCAGGGGAAAGCCGGCGCCAGTTGGTTCTGTCTTCGGCCAGTTCTCATTTGCTTGAGTGTTGGTTTTGGACAGAATGGAGCCGTCACCGGTTTTGCTGCATGGAGCCGGCGCCGGTTGTCCTCTGGAAGCCTCCCTTATCAAATTTTATCCCCTTTTACTGACGGCTTAAGTTCTTGTTGGGGTCCTTCGCGGATAGCCATCAACACGAACTCTTGGCTTGCTTCCTCAACCCTCCAATCCTCCTTCATCCTCAAGCATTGTTTGATGATCAATTGAAAATCATCTTGAAGCTTCTTGGTCCTCACTCTAGTCATCGGTCCTTGTCCACCATGATGAAGTGGAGTCTCATCATCTCCCTCTCCATGAAAATGATTCATCTTCGAATCATTGCCATCATCTACATCAAAAGGAGAGAGGTCACTAACATTAAATGTGGCAATAACATGATAAGTATTATCTCCAACTTTGGTAAGAACTTGAAATGGTTTATCCCCTCTTAGATCAAGTTTGCTTCAGCGTTGCGTGGGGAATCTCTCCTTGCGAAGGTGCACCCATACCCAATCGCCTGGCTCAATAGACACCTTTTTCCTTCATTGATTGCGCTTATGGTCAATTTATTCGTTGCATTTTGCAATGGTTTTCTTCACCTTCTCATGGAGTGCGTTTACCATTTCTACCTTCTTAGCTCTATCAAAGTTCAACCATTTACCTATGGGCAAAGGAACCAAATCTAAAGGAGTTAGAGGATTAAAACCATATACAATTTCAAAAAGAGAATAAGAAGTGGTAGAGTGAATAACCCTATTGTATGCAAACTCAATGTGAGGCAAGCACTCCTCCCAATTCTTTAATTTCTTCTTGATTATAGCCCACAAGAGTTGGGTGAGTTTGTGATTGACCACCTCGGTTTATCCGTCCGTTTGGGGATGACAAGATGTGGAAAACAAAAGGTTAGTTCCAAGTTTGTTCCATAAAACTCTCTAAAAATGGCTAAGGAATTTTGTATCCCTATCCGAGACAATAGTCCTTGGAATCCCGTGCATTCTCACCACTTCCTTAAAGAATAAATCTGCAATATAGGACACATCATTAGTCTTGGAACATTTCACAAAATGAGCCATTTTGGAAAATCTGTCAACAATCACAAATATAGAATCCTTGCCCCCCTTAGACCTAGGCAATCCTAAAATGATGTCCAATGATATATCAACCCAAGGCACATTAGGTGTGGGCAAAGGAGTATAAAGACCATGTGGAAGAGCTTTAGACTTAGCTCGCCTACAAGTAATACATTGAGGACAATATCTCTCCATATCCTTTTTCATTTTTGGCCAAAAGAAATGTTCCTTAAGGATGTCTAAGGTTTTGGCAACACCAAAATGTCCTATTAGTCCCCCACTATGGGCTTCCTAAACTAGCAACACCCTAATGGAACCCTATGGCACACAAAGCCTTGCCACCCTAAATAAGAAACCATCATGCCTATAATATTTAGCAAATGCACATTTCTCACAAGCATGAAAAATATCCCCAAACTCCTCATCATCAATATACAAATCTTTCATAAATTCAAAACCAAGAAGTTTAGTATCCAAAAAGTTGAGGAGTGCATACCTTCGAGATAGTGCATCCGCTACCACATTTTTCTTACCCTTCTTGTATTGAATGATATATGGAAATGTCCCAATAAACTCCATCCACCTTGCATGCCTTTTGTTCAAATTTTGTTGGCTCTTGAGGTGGTTAAGGGTCTCATGATCGGTATGAATGACAAACTCTCTTGGCAAAAGGTAGTGTTGCCAATACTCTAAGGTCCTCACCAAAGCAAGAAGCTCTTTATCATAGGTAGAATAGTTAAGGGCTGCCCCGAACAATTTTTCACTAAAGTATGCAATGGTTTTCTATCTTAGGTCAAGACCATTCCTATTCCTACCCCACTTGCATCACACTCTATCTCAAAAGCCTTCTCAAAATTGGGAAGAACAAGAATGGGAGCTTGGCTCAATTTGTCTTTGAGGGTTTGAAAGGCTTATTGTTGGGCTTCCTCCCACCTAAATCCTACCTTTTTCTTTACCATTTCGGTTAGAGGGATTGCTAGAGTGCTAAAATTTTGGATAAACCTCCTATAGAAGCTAGCTAACCCATGAAACTACGAACTTGGGTAAGGGTGGTAGGGGTTGGCCAATCTTGAATGGCTTTCAATTTTCCCTCATCAACCTCAATCTGTTTGGCACTCACAACATACCTAAGGAACGTAATCCTTACCAAACAAAATGAGCATTTCTCAAAATTAGCATACAATCTCTCCCTTCAGAGGGCAATAAGCACACTTTGAACATGATTTAAATGGTCCACATATGATTTACTGTAAATTAATATATCATCAAAGTATACAACAACAAATTTTCCAATGAATTCCCTCAAAACATGGTGCATTAATCGCATAAAAGTACTAGGAGCATTGGACAACCCAAAGGGCATGACAAGCCATTCATACAACATTTGTTTAGTTTTAAAAGCTATTTTCCATTCATCCCCTTTCCCTTATTCTAATTTAGTGATAACCGGATTTCAAATCAATTTTTGAGAAAATACATGCACCAAATAGCTCATCAAGCAAGTCATCTAGCCTAGGAATGGGATAGCGGTATTTTACCGTTATGTTGTTGATAGCGTGACAATCCACACACATACGCCATGTACCATCCTTTTTAGGCACCAAGAGAACCAAAACCGCACAGGGGCTTAGGCTCTCTCTCACATATCCCTTCTCAAGTAATGCCTCCACTTGCTTTTGCAATTCCTTGGATTCCTCCGGATTGCTTTTATATACTGGTCGGTTGGGGATGATGGCTCTGGGCAAAAAGTCGATTTGATATTCAATTGCTCTCAATGGTGGTAGTCCTCCGGCCACCTCATTTGGGAAAACGTTTTCAAACTCTTGAAGGATAGCTGCAATTTCATGAGGTAAAGACAATGTGGAATCATTAGTAGAAATATAAGAACCTTTGCATAAAAGAAGAATAACCGATTCCGTAGCTTCTATAGCCTCTATGACCTCATTCTATTTTGCAAAGAAATTCACTCTCTTTTTACCTCCCCTCTCTTGTTCTTGCTAACTCCTATCCTTAATTGTCAATGGCATTTGTTTGTTCACTCTCTCTCTCAATTCTTTTTCTTGCCTCTCTTTTTCTCTCCTCTCAATTTCTTGCTTTTGCTTAACTTCTTGCTCTCCCTTCTTCTTCTCTTTTTCCTTCATGATTCTTTGGTCTTTGCTCATCTCACTAGGGGCCATGGGGGTGAGGGTGAACTTAGTTCCCTCTTTGAGTAGGGAATAAGTATTCTTCCTCCTATCTTGTTTTACATGCCTATCATATTGCCAATACCTCCCTAGTAGTAAGTTACCCGCTTGCATGGGTACTACATCACAAAGCACTTCATCCTTATACTTCCCTATTTCAAAAGACACCAACACTTGCTTGTTTACTCTCATTTCCCCACTATCATTCAACTATTGTAGTTTGTAGGGCTTGGGATGTCTAATCTAACTCATGTCCAATTCTTCAACAAAATTTGCACTAATCATGTTAGTGCAGCTCCCACTATCCACAATGACACTACAAGGGGTTTTGTTTACTAGACACCTAGTGTAGAAAATGTTCTCTCTTTGTTGGTGGTCTTGATCCTTAATGGCTTGTGAACTCAATGACCTTCTACTGACTCCCACCAAAGAGTATTCTTGTCCAACAATTTCCCCCTCATCACTCTCCTCATCTCTATTTCCCTCTTGGTCTCCTTGGTATTTTTCTCCCTCTTCCTCTTCGTCGGTAGAGACCTCACCATAGGGATTAGTATACATTGCTCTCTTTCTTGGACACTCATGGGAAGTGTTTCCATATCCAAGGCACTTAAAGCATTTGATATCTCTATTCCTTTGTGGCCTCTCCATGGCTTTCCCCTTATCCTTGTTCCATCCTTCCCTAGGTTTCTAATCCTCCCTAGGCTTCTATTCTTCCCTAGGTTTCCAAGCTTCCCTAGGTTTGTTGAAGTCCCTTTGAAATGGCTTGGGGGATTCATCCTTCTTAGTTGGCACCTTGCTAGTTGTGTTGGGGTTTGGAAGTGTTGGTCTAGTAAATGCCCTTCTCTTTAATTACCTTTCAATCTTTATGGCGGCATGTACCATATTCTCCAATCGATCATAGGGGTGCAATTCCAATAAATTGGCAATCTCCCTATTTAATCCTCCCAAAAACCTCACTCTTGTTGCTCTAGGATCTTCATGAATTTGAGCTCTCATCAACATGACTTCCATCTCCTTATGATAATCTTCCACACTTTTGTTCCCTTGCTTGAGTGATTGGAGCCTTTGGTAAAGATCATTATAGTAATGGTGTGGTATAAACCTTGCACTCATCAAATCTTTCAATAAATTCCAACTTGCCATGATTTCCACTCCCATTTGCTTCCTTTGAGCACTAACTTGCTCCCACCATTCATTCTTTGTCCTCTACCTCGTCCTCCTCTCATTCCATGAACTCCCCCTCTTATAGGAGTTTGTTGGAATCCCCCAATTGAATGTTCGTCCCATTCTTCCCCTTGTTGGGCATATAATGGAGGAGTGTGGGCATCACAATCCCTCATTCTAGGGCTAGGTGCTTCAAATCGTTCTTAGCCCCTCCTTTGTGCAACAGTAGAAGATTGGCCAAGATGGTTTATCAACTCATTTGTCAGATTTTGAAATTCACTTTGCATAGTCCTCATCATGGCTTGCAAGTCCTCACGCAATCCCCTAGCATCAATTGGTTCTTCTTAAGGTCTACTAGGTCCACTTATGTTAGGCCTAGAGATCTCTTGTTCATGGGCCCTGGTGGTAGAGTATTTACTTGTCTATACCTGCAAAACAAGAGATTAGAAAGAAAAATCGATCCTCGCTGCACTTCCTTGCGTGTTGGCTCTCAAGGTTGATCACTCCACCCTCATGTTTACTCTCTTAGGCTTTTTTTTTTTTTATAATAGGCTCTCCCTCTTACCTTTTTTCTCAACACTCAAGCCTTCTTGTTCAATCCCAATTCTCCCCAATAGCTGAAGAGTTAGTCCATCTAAGTGAATCACACAAATTAAAAGGAATTTCCAAATAGTGGGTCTTAGGGGAATTTCAACAAACACTTGTTGGGCACCTCCAAGCAATCAAGTTTTAAGCTAAGAATTTCAAGAAAAATGAACTCAATCAACTCAAAAGCAAGCACTAGACACAAAAGAACACTTCTAAGCAAGAAACAAACAAGAATTATCAAGAACAAAGAAAACAAGAACAACTAAAGCTAGGATGATAAAGAATAAGATAATCACAAAAGTGTAATAGAAAATTTGAGTTCAATGGACATGGAATTCAATAATTTAGTGATATACTAAGCCACAAAATCCCAAGGAATAAAATTCAAGAATCAAAGTTCCCAACTATAGCCAAAAACACTCTCATGGAACATTTATCAAATAGCTTGGCTGCAACCTTGTTACTCAAGAGCAACCAGAATTTTCACCCATATTCAAGCCAAATTTCAACACAATCATAAGACAAATTTGTTCCCAAGGATTATAATAACATCAAGGAGCAATTTTCCAACAAAAAAAATCAAGATACAACAAAAATTTCAAGACCTTTTTGGAGCAATTTTTTGAGTTATGGGATTTTCTATTTTTCTCTTTTCTTCACTTTATAGGGCTCATTTTTCTTGTTTTCAAGCTTTGATGGGAATCAAGCTTTTTCTTGCTCTGATACCAAACTCTTTGATACGACTCTTGTGTGGCTTTTCTTTATGTTGTGGTGTTTTGGGTGACTATGTGTTCAGCTCAAACAAAGGGAACTAAAACAGGGACTTTTCTTATGACAAAAGGATAAAGTAACCTAACTACCTATACTCTTTCAAACCCTTGAAGAACAAAGCCTCAAAGACCCTCAAGATGAGTAGAAAGTTCTACTATATTCGCACCCTAATATCCTTGAAACAACAAAGGCAAGCAAGAACAATTAGAATAGAGAAGATAGACACCCAAATATTGAATTTCAAACAAATCATAGAAAAACAACGCAACTAACACCCATTCAAAGAAGACAATATTGGATTATCCAAAAGATTTAGAGACTCTTACAAAACGAGGACTAACCCTTAACCTTAGTCTTGAATAAGATGAACAAGGAGGCTAGGGCCTCTCAAGATTCTCTTTCAAATTTGAATTCAAGTGAAGTGTGTTGTCTTGTCAATCAATAAAGGTGCTATTTATACTATCCTAACCCTAACTAAGTAATCCCTGAGGTTTAATTACAGTTTAGGGTCAAAATAAGTCTTTACAAACACTAAAAAGTAAAGAAAGGCGGAGAAAAGCATTAAAACGCAGAGCAATTGGTGGTGGCCGAGGGGAAAGTAGGCGACAGTTTGGGACATCAAGCCGGCGATGGTTTGGTTCTATCTTCGGCCGGTTCTCATTTGCTTGAGTGTTGGTTTTGGACAGAATAGAGCCCGTGCCGATTTTGCTGCATGAAGCCGGCGCCGGTTGTCCTCTGGAAGCCTCCCTTATCAAATTTCATCCCCTTTTGTTGGTGGCTTAAGCTCTTGTTGGGGTCCTTCGCGGATGGCCATCAACACGAACTCTTGGCTTGCTTCCTCAACCCTCCAATCCTCCTTCATCCTCAAGCATTATTTGATGATCAATTGAAAATCATCTTGAAGCTTCTTGGTCCTCGCTCTAGTCATCGGTCTTTGTCCACCATGATGAAGTGGAGTCTCATCAGTGTAAGCCAAGTCTGAATTATCTCAGGATATTGGGTTATCCAGCTTATGTACTGGTCAAGGGAGACAAGTTGGAACCAAGATCAGAATTATGTTATTTTGGTAGGTATCCAAAAGGGACAAAGGGTGGTTACTTTTATCATCTTAAGGAACAGAAAGTACTCATTAGTACCAATGCTAGATACTTAGAGGATGATCATAATATATCCACGAAAGGTTCAACTAGGTTAGAACTTGAGGAGAAGTTATCTTCAGAATCAACTTTTTCTGACCCGATTGTGGAACAAGAAGAGGCACAGCCTCAAGAGCCTGTACAAATGGAGCCTTGTCATAGTGAGAGAGTGTCTAGGGTTCTAGAGAGATGGACTGAAGAAGCATTTAAGCTAGTCTCTGACCGTCAGGAACAAGACCCCACTAGATACGAGAAGGCTATTGCTGATGCCGATGTAAATCTATGGCATAAAGCAATGAAAGCCAAGATTAAGTCTATGTACTTCAATCAGGTTTGGTATCTTCTAGCTTCACCTGAAGGGATAAAACCTATTGGGTGTAAGTGGGTATACAAGAGGAAGAGTGGAGTGGATGGGAAGGTGGAAACCTTCAAAACTAGGCTTGTGGTGAAAGGGTATTCTCAGAAAGAGGGAATCGATTATGAGAAAACCTTTTCCCCGATAGCCATGCCTAAGTCCATCCGTATCCTCCTTGCGGTCGCATGTCATTATGACTACGAGATATGGAAAATGGATATCAAGAAAACATTTTTAGATGGCCATCTTAGTGAAGACATCTATATGTCCCAACAGGAAGGCTTTATTGTTAATGGCCAAGAACATATGGTTTGTAAGTTTAAGAAGTCCATTTACGGACTTAAGCAGGCATCGAGAGTATGGAACATTCGTTTTGATGAGACTGTAAAGTCTTACGGTTTCAGTCAAAACGAGGATGAACCATGTGTGTACAGGAAACTTGAAGGCATTAATGTGATTTTTCTTGTCTTGTATGTGGATGACATTCTACACATTGCAAATAATGTAGGGTCATTGTCATCTGCAAAGGTTTCTTGCATTGCTGACTCGACCATGGAAGCTGAGTATGTGGCAGCTTCAGAGGCATCCAAGGAAACAGTCTGGCTCCGGAAGTTTCTTTCAGAACTTGGAGTCATGCCATATATGGAGAGGGCGATTGTGATGTATTGCGATAACACTAGAGCAGTATCGTAATCCAAAGAACCCAGGAATCACAAGAAGGGGAAGCACATCAAGAGAAAATACCACCTGATCTGGGATTTCATCCAGAGATGAGAACAATCTAGCAAATCCATTCACCAAGTCTTTGGCTGAAAGAGTCTTCAAGAGACACTTAGATGCCATAGGGGTAGGCACCTATGGACTTACTTAGTCTTAGAGTGCAAGTGGGAGATTGTTAGGAAATATGCCCTCTTAGACTAGGTTTCTGATGTAAATATCGAATGTTTTAATAAAAGAATTTATTTTCAGAAATTATTTGTGAATTTACATTTTATTTGTGCAAATTACGTTTGGAAAAGACCCATTGTGTTTAAGTAAGTGGTCTATATGAATGGTGGTCTTTCACAATAAGGTATGGATCACGGGTTACTTAACATATAAACGTTCGTTCTTAACCGATTGATGAGAATAGAAATCTCATCATATTTAGGTTACTATGTTATAAATCCCAAATGGGGAATGGCTTACCATTAGCCAGTGAGTAGTCCACTCACTTCATGACATAAGCGTATTTCGAACATGTAGAACAAGACATGTAGTTGTGGTTTCTAAAGGTACTATATGGTAGAAACCTAGACTACTACAACTACAGCATGGACTAGTACTCTATGACTTGAGGATGAGTTGGTGGTCTGACGAATCTAGAAGCATGTACTTTGATATGCTATAGTTGAGGTTCTATCGTAGGACCAATATACTTGCATGTTAGGTATGTGTGACTAGTTAGTAAAGATAGACTTGTCCAAGATAGTTTCTATACTATATCGCCCCTTGTGGTTATCTGAATGATCTAAATATCCAATGCCCTAGAAAACATGACTTGGATGTTTGCTTTAGGGTAGCTCTTTTGGAAAGCAAAAATAATCCAGGAAGTTGTGGATAAAATGGACTAGAAGCCTAAGGATGGTAGATGTCATTTAGGGAGGTGTTAGTATATTTCTTCATCTCTAAATGTAAGGCAATGTATAGAGGGGTATTTTAGTCATTACACCCGTTGGTTGGAGACTTTGCTAATGCAGCATTGTCCTCTGGGTCAATATTTCCTTATAGTGATATTAGGAAATATCTAAAATGCAAAATACAGCTATTTATATGGCAAGGGTATTTTGGTCATTTTTTTAGCCAAGACGGTATGTCTTTTAGTCCCCAGTATAGACCATGAGCCCTAATTAAATACAAGCCAAGGAATTGGTCTTAAATTAAATTAAATGGAATTTATTTTATTTAAGTAGTCTGATTTAATTATTGGGCTGGAATAATATAAATGTTAATAGAATGATAGAATTTATTAAATTAGTTTGGTAGGTTAATTAATTGTTCAGGCCTTTGGCCTAGTTTGAATAATTAAAGATTGACCTAGGACTAAACTAATATAGGTTTGTTAATTGGACTAGTTTATTTGGGCTGAAAAATTAATTATTAATTGGGCCATTTATTTGGTTCTAATTAGAATAATTAATTTAGTCCAAAAGGCTAAACTAAGAGTCCAATGGGCCAATCCAATTTAACTTAGGGTTTTATTTAGGTTAAACAGGTGAATAGAGAAGTACGTTGTTCTTAGACTGCCTCTTCTCTATGTCTAAAAAGAACGTGGTTTTTCACTGCTTCTTCTGGTGTGAAAAAAACGTGATAGCCCCTTTCTCTCTCTCAAAAATATTCCTTAGCCCTATGAGTTGTTCATCAAACAGGATTAGGCAGGCCATATATTAGAAGATCGAGAGATTGGCATTCACATACATGCACAAACGGAGTTGGAAACTTGCAGGAATCGCACCAGAGGTTTCTACCAGCGCACCTACCCTAGTTCCACACATTCTGATCCAGCCAATTCTGAGAACAAGAAAAAGAGGTGTAAAAAAAAAAATTCCTCAGAGCCCCCCCCTCCCAGGCCGTGACTGGCACCTGTTGTGGCCCAGGAGTTTCTTGTTCTTCGTTTTTCAATTTTTTCCTTCCGCTGCGTGCTTTGATTTCCCACTTTAAACCTTCAATGTGTTAGTTCACACCTGAAATAGAGAAGGATTAAGAACAGGAACAAGAGTTAACATTTGGGGGATCTAAAGAGGTGACAATGGGGTAAGCCTTTGATAAGATGGCTACTATTCTCCAAAACATGGCTGAAAAGGTGGATAAAGTGGGGAAGAAGGCACCAAAAGGTGAGGATAAAGCACTAGAATGATTCTTGAAGCTCCATCTTTCTACATTTCATGAAGAGGTGGAATAGGACGAAAAGCCTGAGTAATGGATTGAGCAGATGGAGGACATCTTCACAACCTTGTAGTACAATGAGAAGATAAGGGTAATATTTGCAGCTTTCTGCTTGAGGGGACCTTCTTGAGCATGATGGCATCTAGTCTAGGAGGACTGGGAGAGAGAGGATTGTGACTAGATATGGGAAAACTTTATCGAAGCTTTTTGAGCAGAGTATATCCTATTGTGGACAGCTGAGAAGAGGGAAGATGAATTCCAAACTCTAAAATGAGGAAGCATGACTTGGTCTAGTTTGCAACCAGATTTACTCAGCTATCTAAGTATTATCAGTGCTTGGTGATTCCAAAATAGAAGTGGAGTCAGCAGTTTGTGAAAGGTCTAAAGAAAGACCTAAGGAATGCGTTGGCACGATCTCTGCCAGAAACCTATACTGCCGCATTGGATGCAACAACTTGGACCGAGAACTAAAATAGGAAGTTTCAACCGAATCGTCCACCGATGTGACCTCTAATTAACAAGCGACCCACTGGTTAGATGTAGCGCGGAAACAAGAGGAAGCAGCTACGAACAATTCCATCGGGACCTATGCTGATTGCTCCTATATGCCGGAACTGTGGGAAGCATGGCCATGTGAAAAGGGATTATTGGACGAACAGGACATCAAGGAGATGCTTTAACTGCGGTGACCCAGCTCACCTGAGAAACAATTGTCCCAAACCTTTAAGAATTGGACAAGGAGCCTCGAATTAACTAGTTGGTGCAAACAGAGGAGCTACCATTGGAGCGATTGGAGGAGGAGGTCAAAAGCCTCAAGTGAAGGCTTAGGTCTTTGCATTGAACCGAGAAGAGGTTGAAGCTAATGCAATAGTGGTAGAAGGTATGCTTTCTATACAAGGTCATTCTGTTACTGTTTTGATAGACTCCGAATCGACTCATTCATATATGAACGATGGGACGAGGTAGAATTACCATATACAATGCTAGTAAGTACTCCCTTGGAAAGGCAGAGAGATGTGAGTAGGGTAGTACAAGGGTGTGATATCATGGTTGGGAAAGAGATTTTGAAGGCGGATCTCATAATCCTTCCTATCGATGATTACGATCTAATTTTGGATATGGATTAGTTAGCGAAGCATGAAGCAATGGTAGATTACAAGATAAAGATGATGCATATCATTAGACTAGGATGTGATGTATTGAAGTTTAATGGGAAAAAGGTGAAGGTGTTAAAATTCCTTATAGCAGGAATGAAGGCGCGGAAGATGCAGAAAAAGGGTTGCCTAGGATACTTGGCTTACTTAATCAATAAGCCAAAGGATCAATTCGCCTTGCAAAGTACCGATGTGGTAAAGGACTTTGTGGATGTATTCCTGGCTAAACTCACTTCTCTTCCACTTCTGTGGGAAGTTGTGTTCACTACAGATTTAGTTCCTGGAGCTGGTCCTATTTGGAAGACTCCCTATCGGATGGTGCCGATAGAATTAAATGAATTAAAGGAATAGTTGGAAGAGTTAGTTAGGTAAGAATAAATAAGGCTGGGAGCCCATTGTTGTTTGTAAAGAAAAATGATGGAATGATGAGGTTGTGCATAGACTATAAAGGATTGAATAACCTCACTATTAAGAATAAGTATGCCCTACCTTTAATTGACGAGTTATTCGATCAGTTGCAAGGTTCTTGTTATGTTTTCATGCTAGATCTCTGACAACGTTATTATCAAGTGTGGATTAAGGAGGAGGACATACCCAAGATAACTTTCAACACTAGACATGGACACTACGAGTTCATGGTGATACTATTTAGATAACCAATGCACCTACCATCTTCATAGATCTTATACACAGTGTTTTCCAACTGTACCTGGATAAATTCGTAGTGGTGTTTATTAATGATATTCTGGTCTACTCCAAAAGTCCCGAGGAGCATGTTGAGCATTTGAAATTAGTGCTGGAGAAGTTGAGAAAGCACAAAATCTTTGCTAAGTTTAGCAAATATAGGTTCTGGCAAGATTCAATAGCATTTCTTGGGCATGTGATATCTAAAAATGGAATTAACATAGATCCGTCAAAGTCAAAGTCGTTTCAAATTGAAAACAATCGGAGAGTATAACATAAGTTCAAAATTTTCTTAGATTAGATAAATACTACCATTAGTATATAAAAAACTTCTCTACTCTAGCAACTCTGATGACCTAATTGCTAAGGAAGCAAGTGCCGTATATCTGGAGTGACAAGTGCGGAAATAGTTTCCAAGCTTAAGAGAAGATTGATATCTGCACCGGTAATAAGTCTGCCTGAGGTAAGTAAACCTTATTCTTTGTACACATATGCCTTAAAGGAAGGATTAGGAGCAGTGTTGATGCAAGATAGAAAGGTCATAGCCTATGCCTCAAGGAAGCCGAATCCGCGTGAGGTTAACTACGCGACGCACAACTTAGAGTTGGCTACGATAGTGTTTGCCCTGTAGATGTGGTGACACTACTTAAATGGAGTAGAGTATGAAGTCTTCATGGATCATAAGAGCTTGAAGTACATCTTCACGTAGAACGCCTTAAATTTAAGGCAGCACAGGTGGATGGAGTTTTTGGAAGAGTACAAGTATCCCATTAACTACTAATCAGGTAAAGCTAATGTGGTAGCTGATGCACTGAGTCGAAAGGTGAGAATAGCTAATATGAGGATGCAAGAAGATTAGATAGTGCAAGAGCTCTTGGATCGAAAGGCGGAAGTAAAAGAATGAAAGTTCAGTTTATGTAACTTGAAGGTGGAACCTGAGCTGAGGCAGGAGATCGGTAATGTGTAGCGAAGCAATCTAGAATTTCAAATCTTTAGAAAAAGGAAATCAAAAGAGGAAATAAGGTATTCTGAACCAATGAAGCAAGAGTGTTATATATCCGGGAGCGGATATGTGTACCAGATGACCGAGTATTGAAGAAGAATATAATGGATGAGGCTCACAGGAGCAAGTATACTATTTGTCCTAGAGAGGTGAAAATGTACCAAGACTTGAAAAAGACCTGCTGGTGGCTAGGGATGCAAAGGGACGTGGTGCAATAAATCTCAACTTACTTGACATGTTAAAAAGTGAAGGTGAAACATAAGAAGGCAGCTAAACTTTTGCAACCCTTGCCAATTCCTGAGTTAAAGTGGCAAGATGTGACGATGGACTTTGTAATTGGACTGCCTATGTCGAAGACTTTAAAGGATACCGTTTGGGTAGTTGTTGACAGATTGATCAAGACTGCGCATTTCATTCCAGTAAATGTTAAGGATTCTATGGAAAAGCCAGCCAAGACATACATATGGGAAGTGATTAGGTTACAAGATGCTTTCCAAATATCCCATTTGAAGAAATACAACCTTGATCCGGATCATGTTTTTAATGAAGAGCCGCTAATACTACAACTTGATCTAAGGTAAGTGGAGAAACAAATTAAGATTTTGGATAGAAGTGTTATGATGTTGCGGAATAAGCTATCTTCAAAAATAGGAAGTTGGGATAAAAGAAATTTTAGCTTTATCTTTTAAAAACCAGATTTTACCTCTAAATATAATTATCTCTTAATTGCTTAATTTTTTCTAAAGTAATTTATCGTATTAATTAAATTATTTCTTGGACAAATATCTTATTTTCTCTACTTAAATTTTCTGGAAAAAAAAAACCCCTAGCTGCCACTTGATAGATAATTTATCTCAACTCAAACTCTCTAAAATATAGGATAAAACTATCCAAAGTAGTTTTGACCAATCAAGTTTTATTTTGATAAAACAACACCAGAATTTTCTCTTCATTTTTTCTCATTGTTTTGGCTAATACACACACACACACACACACACACACACACACACACACACACACACATACAGGAAAATCATGCAACCTAAATGCTTTCAAACTCTCTTATTGGTTTAGCCAAATAAAACACACAAAAACCCTCATTTTTCTTCTGCTAATTTCGTCCAAGAACAAGACCGAAAATCAGCTCTCTTTCTTCTCTCTTTTCTCTCTTATTTTTTGCTAAACCTAGAACTAAAATACAACCATAATACTCCACTAAACCTTGCACAATTTCGGCCAAACCAAGAAGAGCAAAAGCTGCCATTTTTCTTCTTGACTGTTCAAGAGTCCGAAACATAGTGGAACTCTTCCAAACATCAAAACACCTCAACCTAATCAATTATTTTCATCAATGTGGCAACCCATCAAACCCTAAACCTCCTTAATATATAGAAAAAAAAAAACAGCCACCGTTCCTCTCTAAGATTTCTGCCAGCACAACCTCAAACTCCATCAAAATCGTAAACCAACTTTATGATAAGCAACTCTTCAACCTTTCATCAACTCATCTTCAAATCTTCTCTTCTTCTTCTCCTAAATCTCTATCAAAAGGGACTGATTTACCCTTATTTCTTGTGACTTTCGAACAAGAAAATTAGGGAGAACCAATCATCTCTTCTTCTCAAGTGAATTCAACCAATCACCAAGGAGTCACCTTTGTTTCCTTGAGTTTTCAACCAAGAGGTATTTTGAGACTCAATCACTACTGGTTTCAATGAGTTTGATTTTATAGTGATGATATTATGTATGGAGTTGTAGTATGAAAAACATGAATAGATGGGATTATTGTATTTGATGGTGCAATATTTGATTTAGGCATATGTGGAGTAAAATATTGTTATATCTTGTTATGTTGAACCTAGATGTATTCTATGCTGGTTAAAGATGAGAACTTTGGATTCAAATAGGGAATCTATGTGGATTTAATGGTAGTTGAGCAATGGAGTTATCATGTTAATGATTTGATTTGAGTATATGCATGCTTGATGATAAGTAGCATATCAAAGGAAGGTTATGGACACAGATTTAATCTGTGTAGATGTCATGGACAATTTATGTAATTAATGGGATCATGGGGAGTAGGTGTAATATTTGGAATCTAATTATAGAATCCTTGATTCTAGATAGAGAAGAAGTTTGAAGTGAGGGCAAGCATTAGCTTTGATTTGACTATTTGAATTATCCAAATAAGTCATAGCATAACTGTTTTGTTAACTAGTACTCATGTTTGCAAGTTATATGTTACAATGATGTTGATTTGATGTTGACATTATGATGAAAATGATGTTGAAATAATGTTAATATGCTATTATTGGATTGTGATATTTGGATTGAGAATGTGGTTATTTAGAGCTGTAAATGATTTTGTCAAAACTCAACTTTTAACTGAAAATTATTTTCCTTCTTTTATGAATAAAACATTTTGAAAAGATTTGTGTGAAAATCACATTTCCAAAGCCAAGGCATTCAAAATTTTTGAATTAGGGAATTGGATATTGCACCTAATAGTGAGCATTGAGTACTCAATGGAGGTAAACTGGTGGTACTAGTCTTGGAGGGTTAGAGCGAGTCTTCTGGCAGGAGGCCAGTTGGGAAATATGCCCTCTAAGACTAGGTTTCTCATATAAATATCGAATGTTTTAATAAAGGAATTTATTTGTAGAAATTATTTGTAAATTTACATTTTATATGTGTACAATTACGTTTGGAAAAGACCTATTGTGTTTAAATAATTGGTCCATGTGAATGGTAGTCTTTCACAGTAAGGTATGGATCATGGGTTACATAACACATAAACGTTTGTTCTTAACCGATTGATGAGAATGGAAAACTCATCATGTCTAAGTTATTATGTTGTGAATTCTAAATGGGGAATGGCTTACCATTAGCCAGTGACTAGTCCACTGTCTTCATGACATAAGCGTATTTCAAATACGTAAAACAGGACCTATAGTAGTGGTTTCTAAAAGTACTATATGGTACAAGCCTAGACTACTAGTGCTATAGTGTGGACTAGTACTCTACAACTTGAGTATAAGTTGGTGGTCTGACGAAGCTGCAAGCATGTACTTTGATATGCTATAGTTGAAGTTCTATCGTAGGACCAATATACTTGCATGTTGGGTATGTGTGACTAGTTAGTTATGACAGACTTGTACAAGATAGTTTCTATACTATATCGCCCCTTGTGGTTGTCTAAATGATCTAAATATCCAGAGCCCTGGGAACATGGCTTCGATGTTTGCTTTAAGGTAGCTCCCTTGGAAAGCGAAAATAGTACAGGAAGTCGTGGATCATTGGACTAGAAGCCTAAAGATGGTAGATGTCATTTAGAGAGGTGTTAGTACATTTCTTCCTCTCTAAATGTACGACAATGTATAGAGGGATATTTTAGTCATTACACCTGTAGGTCGGAGACTTTGCTAATGCAGCATTGTCCTTGGGGTCAATATTTTCTTATGGTGATATTATGAAATATTTGAAATGCAAAATACAGCTATTTATATAGAAAGGGTATTGTGGTCATTTTAGTAGCCAAAGCGGTGTGTCTTTTGGTCCGCAGTATAGACCATGAGTCCTAATTAAATACAAGTTAAGGAATTGGTCATAGATTAAATTAAATCAAATTTATTTTATTTAAGTAGTTTGATTTAATTATTGGGTTAGAATAAAATATTATTGGGTTAGAATAAAATAAAGGTCTATGGAGAGAGAGAATTAATTAAATTAGTTTGGTAGGTTAATTAATTTTTTAGGGCTTTGGCCCAGATTGAATAATTAAAGATTGACTTGGGACTAAACTAATATGAGTTTGTTAGTTGGACTAGTTTATTTGGGCTGGAAAATTAATTATTTATAGGGCCATTTATTTGGTTCTAATTAGAATAATTAATTTAGTCCAAAAAAGCTAAACTAAGAGTCCAATTGGCCAGTCCAGTTTAACCTAGGGTTTTATCTAGGTTAAACAGGAGGAAAAAAAGGACGTGGTTTTTTACTCTTCTTAGGGGTTAAGAAAACAACGTTGGTTTTTATGCTTCTGGCGTGAGAAAAAAACCAGACGCCTTCTCTCTCTCTCCAAGAAAATTCCTTAGTCTGTGAGTTGTTCACCAAACAGGATTAGGCAGGCCATATACTGGAAGATTGTGAGGTTGGCATTCATATACATGCATAGACGGAGTAGGAGGCTTGTATGAATCGCATAAGAGGTTTCAACAAGCGCACCTACCCCAGTTCCATACATTCCAGTCCAGACAATTCTGAGAACGTGAAAAAGAGGTAAAAAAATTTTTCCCTCAGAGTCCTGCCATGCTGTGACCAGAACCGGCTATGGCCTATGTGTTTCTTGTTCTTCAATTTTTCCAGTTTTCGCTTCTGCTGCGTGCTTTGATTTTTTCGTTTTAGACCTTCAATTAGTATTAGAGCATGAGGGTTTTGTGAAAATATAGGGAGCATGCATCTAGTTGAATAAAACTGGACACATATGTGTGATTAAACTATGATCCTTTGCTGTTTTTTGTATGGATAGATTCTTTGTTAAACATCTCTGATAGAGGTATAGGAGATTTGTAATTTACTATTTTTCTTAGCAAATCGTGTGAGCCCAATGTTAATGGGTATAAGTGATTGTTGGTTTTTGTTGATTTTATTGTATTTGGGTTGAAATCGGAGAGCTAACACAGCCAGAAGTTGCACAGAAAAATAGAGGAAATTCGCTGAAGAAAATCACAGAAAAATCTACAGGAAGAAGACCTGGTTAGACTGGAACCGGTGCCAGCTAAGGCCGCCCGAACCTATGTGCACCTATGTGCACATTTTCTCAAAGACCAAAGTCTTTGGGAATAATTTTGACAAGAAAACATTTTTCTACAAATTAAATGGTTATTTTAACTTGAACAAAAATTAATCCTTAGATATTTTTTCAAAGGATTTAATCCTTGACATAGAAAATATGTTGGATTTAGACATTTTGTAAGTTAAAATAGAAAGCCATTTTTGTTTTATTTTTGCGCAAGAAAATTTGTTTTGTCAAATAAACTTGAGACTAACGTCTCTAGAAAGTTTTAACTAGAAAATTTTTTAAATCATTAAGTTTTTAACTTAAATAAAATTAGTCCATGGAAAAATCTCTCAAATGATATATACCTTGACATAGAGATTTTAATGGATTTAGATATTTTATTTTTGAGTTAAGGGAAAACTTAATGGAAATTTTCAAAAGCATATTTTTCAAAAAATCCTTGTCTTAAAAGACTAAGTGGGAGAGGGGTTCTAACAGCGGCTTCCATCACGATCCTCATTAAAAAAAGTGGGTCTCCTCTCATCACCCTAGGAGTGAACCTATATAGGAATGGGATACCACAAGGATCTAGATCTAATAGAGGGATGTAATAATAACTCGGGACACGTACTTTGATCGGCCAACCCATGTTAGAGGTTATGGTACGAGGTATGTCCATAGGAAATGTGAGGAAACAGCCATCCCCTCGATGGAGTTATCTTCTAGATCATTACCTAGAAGGGAAATTAATTTATGGTGGTCAACACACTTAGCTTAGGGAACTGTTAATCTTCCCAAGAAGCTATGTCAATTTTCCTAAGAGCCAAATTAATTATTATCAATTTTGATCAAGTGCAAAAATTTGTTTTGTTTTCACAAACTAAATATTTTTCTTTTATATTTGATTTTTCAGAAATGGTGGGAGGTGCTTTTAGTCAATTGGCTATTATTCTCCAAGAGAATATGGTAACGGGACAAAACTATCTTGACTGGAAGAGGAACCTGAACATAATACTCACAACGGAAGAGTACAAGTTTGTCCTTTACGAAACCTGCCCTGTTATCGAGGAGGGTTCCACCGCTAAGAAGCGAGAGGCTGAGAAGGCATGGAGGGAGGCCGACGAGATGGCTCGTTGTTACATGTTAGCCTCCATGTCTAATGTGCTCTAGTCAAAACACGAGCACATGGCTTCTGCGTACGATATAAGTCATTCATTGGCCACGATATTTGCGGATAAGAGCCGGCCCGCAAGACAGGAGGCTCTTCGAATTATCATAAACACTAAGATGGCTGAGGGAGCATCAGTCAAAGAGCATATGCTCAAGTTGATTGCTATTTTCAAGGAGGCAAAAATCATAGGGGCTATTATTAGCCCTGAGAGCTAAGTGGACATGTTTCTCGAATCTCTACCGGGTTCCTTTACTCAGTTCAAGTTGAATTACAACATGAACAATTAAACATGAGTTTAACTGAGTTGATGAAGGAACTCCAGATGGTGGAGAAGGTCATGAAGCCACAATCAAAGGCTATGATTGCTAAAGCTTCTTCCTTTAGAACTAGGCCCAAGCCTAGAAAGTTCAAAAGGAATAAAGAAAATGCAGCAGCCCAACCCAAGACCCAGCCCGAAGACAAACCTATAGGCAAGTTCTTTAAATGTGGACTAAAGGGACACAGGAAAAATAAGTGTCTAGATCTCCAAGCGAAGAAAAATCCCACAGGTAATGTTTTCTATCTAGAGTCTATATCAATTGTTGGATCAACTTCCACATGGATTGTTGATTCAGGGGCCACTAATCACATTTGTAACTCCTTGTAGGGGTTTAGAAAGATTAGAAGACTCAAGAAGGGCGAACATGGGCTACATGTGGGAAATGGAGCACAAGTTTGGGCCATTACAATGGGAGAGCTGGATCTTATATTTTATTGTAATAGAATAGTGGTTTTAAGAGATATTTTATATGTACCTAGATTTCGACAGAATTTGATTTTAGTTGTGAAACTAATAAATCAAGGATATTCTGTATCTTCTATTCTGATATTACTATCAGTAGAGATAGAGAAATTTTATGTACTAGGCACATGTATGGGAATCTATTCTTCTTAAACCCTATTAACAATCAATTGAATAATGTTCAATCTGAACCTTTAACAAAGAAGAGAAAAACCAATGTCAGTAACTCGTATCTTTAGCATTTAAGGTTAGGTCATATCAACTCAACCAATATTCAAAGGTCAGTCAATCCATGATGGACCTTTGGGCTCATTAACATTGGAAAATTGGCCTCAGTATGAATCCTGCCTAAAGGGAAAGATGACCAAAAGGTCATTTACCCCTAAGGCGGATAGAGCCAATGAGGTATTGAGTCTTGTTCACACTGATGTGTTTAGTCCCTTGTCTACACCTGCTAGACGGGGTTTTGAGTACTTCATAACTTTCACGAATGATTGTACGAGGTTTGGTTTTATTTACTTGATGAGACACAAGTCTGACTCTTTTGACAAGTTTAAAGAGTTTAAGGTTGAAATGTTGAGACGGACAACTAAATTGATCAAGACCTTACAATCGGATCGTGGTGGAGAGTACCTCCTTGGTGAATTCAAGGACTACATAGTACATCATAGGATAGTATCCCAACTCTCTGTGCCGGGGACACCCTAGGAGAACGAAGTAGTTAAGAAAAGGAACAGGACATTAATGGAAATGGTCCGAAGTATGATGTCTCATGCTACTTTTCCAGTGTTCTTTTAGGGATATGCCCTGGAAACAGCGACATACATTCTGAACTTAGAGCCTTCCAAATCAATACCTAGGACTCCCTATGAGATGTGGACTGGGCGTAAGCCAAGTCTGAATCATCTTAGGATATGGGGTTGTCCAGCTTATGTACTGGTCAAGGGAGACAAGTTAGAACCAATATCAAAATTATTCTATTTTGTTGGGTATCCAAAAGGGATAAAGGGTGGTTACTTTTATCATCTTAAGGAGCAGAAAGTACTGGTAAGTACCAATGCTAGATACTTGAGAATGATCAGAATACTTCCATGAAAGGTTCAACTAGGTTGGAACTTGAGCAGAAGTTATCTTCGGATTCAACTTCTTCTAACCCGATTGTGGAACAAGAAGAGGCAGAGCCTCAAAAGCCTGTACAATTGGAGCCTCGTTGTAGTGGGAGAGTGTTTAGGGTTCCGGAGAGATGGACTGGAAAAGTTTTAGAGCTTGTCTCTGACCATCAAGAACAAGACCCCACTAGATACGAGGAGGCTATTGCTGATACCAATACAAATCTATATCATGAAGCAATGAAAGCTGAGATTGAGTCTATGTACTTCAATCAGGTTTGGGATCTTGTAACTTTACCTAAAAGGATAAAACCCATTGGGTGTAAGTGGGTATACAAGAGAAAGAGGGGATTGGATGGGAAGATGGAAACCTTCAAGGCTAGGCTTATGGCGAAAGAGTATACTCAGAAAGAGGGAATCGCTTATGAGGAAACCTTTTCCCCGGTAACCATGCTTAAGTCCATCCGTATCCTCCTTGCCATTGCATGTTATTTTGACTACAAGATATGGCAAATGGATGTCAAGATGGAATTTTTAAATGGCCATCTTTGTGAAGACATCTATATGTTCCAACTGGAAGGCTTTATTGCTAAAGGCCAAGAACATATTGTTTGTAAGCTTAAGAAGTCCATTTATGGACTTAAGCAAGTATCGAGAGCATGGAACATTTGTTTTGACGAGACAGTAAAATCTTACGGTATCACTTAAAACGAGGATGAACCATGCGTGTACAGGAAAATTGAAGGCATTAATGTGGTTTTTCTTGTCTTGTATGTAAATGACATTCTACTCATTGGAAATGATGTAGGGTCGTTGTCATCTACAAAGGTTTGGTTGTCTAGTCAATTTAATATGAACGATTTGAGAGAAGCCAACTACATTCTCGGTATTAGACTTCTTAGGAATAGGAAGCATAAAATGTTAGGATTATCCGAAGCGACATACATTGACAAAATGCTGGCCAAGTACAGCATGGAATCTTGCAAGGGAGCTCTAATTCCTTACAGATATAGGTTGTCATTTTCTTCAAGGGACTGTCCTAAGTCTCAAGAAGAAAAGGATAGAATGAATAGGATATCCTACGCTTCAGCTGTGGGAAGTCTCATGTACGCCTTGCTTTGTACTAGGCCAGATATCTGCTTTGTCGTAGGCTTGGTTAGCAGATATCAGTCAAACCCTGGGGAGGATTATTGGCAAGCTGTAAAGCATATTCTTAAATATCTAAAGGGAACAAGAGATTATATGCTGGTTTACAAGGCTAATGACTTGGTTCCTACAAGATACATAGACTCAGACTTCCAAGCAGATAAGGATGAGAGAAAATCCACTAGTAGATATGTCTTCACCTTAACTAGAGGAGCCATTTCATGGAGACGTATCAAGCAATCTTGCATTGCTGACTCGACCATGGAAGCTGATTATGTGGAAGCTTCGGAGGTATCCAAGGAAGCAGTCTGGCTTCGGAAGTTCCTTTCAGAACTTGGAGTCGTGCCATACTTGGACAAGCTAATTATGATGTATTGTGACAACACTGGAGCAGTATCGCAATCCAAAAAACCCAGGAACCACAAGAAGGGGAAGCACATCAAGAAGAAGTACCACCTGATCCGGGATTCATCCAGAGACGAGAACAATCTAGCAGATCCATTCACCAAGCCTTTAGCTGAAAGAGTTTTCAAAAGACACTTACACGCTATAAGGGTGGGCACCTACGGACTTACTTAGTCTTAGAGTGCAAGAGGGAGATTGTTGGGAAATATGACCTCTTAGACCAGGTTTCTGATGTAAATATCGAATATTTTAATAAAAAATTTTATTTTTCGAAATTATTTGTGAATTTACATTTTATTTATGCACAATTACATTTGGAAAAGACCCATTGTGTTTAAGTAAGTGGTCCATATGAATGGTGGTCTTTCACAGTAAGGTATGGATTATGGGTTACATAACACATAACGTTTGTTCTTAGCTGATTGTTGAGAATGGGAATCCCATCATGTCTAGGTTATTATGCTGTGAATTCTAAATGGAGAATGGCTTAACTTTAGCTAGTGAGTAGTCCACTCACTTCATAACATAAGCATATTTCGAATACGTAGAATAGGACATGTAGTAGTGGTTTATAAAAGTATTATATAGTAGAAACCTAGACTACCACTACTATAGCGTGGACTAGTACTCTACGATTTGAGTATGAGTTGGTCGTCTGACGAAGCTAGAAGCATATACTTTGATATTCTATAGTTAAGGTTCTATCGTATGACTAATATACTTCCATGTTGGGTATGTGTGACTTGTTAGTTAAGATAGACTTGTAAAAGATAGTTTCTATACTATATCGTCCCTTGTGGATATCTAAATGATCTCAATATCCAGGGCCCTGGGAAACATGGCTTGGATGTTTTCTTTAGGGTAGCTCACTTGGAATGCGGAAATAGTCCAGGAAGTCGTGGATCATTAGACTAGAAGCCTAAGGATGGTAGATGTCATTTAGATAGGTGTTAGCACATATCTTCCTCTCTAAATGTACGGCGATGTATAGAGGGGTATTTTAGTCATTACACCTGTAGGTCGGAGACTTTGCTAACGTAACATTGTCCTTGTGGTCAATATTTTTTTATGGTGATATTAGAAAATATTTAAAATGTAAAATACAGCTATTTATATGACAAGTGTATTTTGGTCATTTTAGTAGCCAATGCGGTGTGTCTTTTGGTCCCCAGTATAAATCGTGAGTCCTAATTAAATACAGGCTAATGAATTGGTCTTAAATTAAATTAAATGGAATTAATTTTATTTAAGTATTCTAATTTAATTATTGTGTTAGAATAAAATAAAGGTCCATGGAGAGAGCGAATTAATTAAATTAGTTTGGTGGGTTAATTAATTGTTTAGGGCTTTGGCCCAGTTTGAATAATTATAGATTGACCTGGGACTAAATTAATATAGCTTGTTAATTGGACTAGTTTATTTTTGCTAGAAAATTAATTATTTATTAGGCCATTTATTTGGCTATAATTAGAATAATAAATTTAGTCCAAAAAAGCTAAACTAAGAGTCCAATGGGCCAATCTAGTTTAACTTAGGATTTTATTTTGGTTAAATAGGAGGAAAAAGATGATGTGGTTTTTTACTCTTCTTAGGGGTTAAGAAAACAACGTTGGTTTTTATGCTTCTGGCGTGAAAAAAAAACTAGACACCTTCTCTCTCACTCAAAGAAAATTCCTTAGTTTGTGAGTTGTTCACCAAATGGGATTAGGCAAGCCATATACTAAAAGATCAAAAGGTTGGCATTCATATATATGCACACACAGAGTAGGAGGCTTGTAGGAATCGTACTAGAGGTTTCCACCAGCGCACCTACCCCAGTTTCACACATTCCGATCCAGTAAATTCTGAGAACGAGAAAAAGAGGTAAAAAAATTTTTCCCTCGAAGTCCTGCCAGGCCGTGACTGGAGTCGGTTGAGGCCGCCCGTACTGGCGCCGGATGCGGCCTGTGTGTTTCTTCTTCTTCAGTTTTTCTAGTTTTTGCTTTCGCTGCGTGCTTTGATTTTTCCGTTTTAGACTTTCAGAGGCCATCTATGGATGGTGAACTCTGCTTAAAGAGATGACACTACTAGTTAGTCAGGCCGGTTCAAGGTAGCTTATGGGTCTGTGTTGACTATTTTTTCGTGTTAGACAACCGATATGGTTAGTGTAGAAATAGGGAAGAGTATCTCTCACCCTAGTGGGCGAATCACCCATTGCCTGGTGGTGAATGGTTGCACTGAGAAGCTATAATGATGAAATTCATGATATAGGCCTTGATAATATTGAATCAGTTTTATCCCTTTATGATTCTATTATATTGATGAGTGGAAGGCTTTCTTGGAGTTATTTTGGATATATTATATATTGTTCCACGACGTGACTATTTATTGATGAAATGGACTTGCAAACATATTTTATGATTATTGATAAACATGCATAGATGAAATGTTTATAGTGTCATTTGCACAGACGGGACTTACTAAGATACCAATCTCACACCGTTTTATATCATGTTTTCAGGGGTGAGCTTTTATTGAGCAGGTTGGATGACTTAGAGATTGAAATTTATATTATTTTACTTTGTAATTCTTTCGAGAGACAGTTGTTTGTTTTGATTTTCAGACTTGTACAAGTTTTGAATTCAGATGTAATAAGACCCTTGATCATGCAAAAACAGTTGCACAGTAAAGTAAAAAAAAGAATTTCCACCGAGGATCTCATTTATACAAGAAGGAATTGAAACGATGAAGGAAAAATATACCTTATGTTGCCTGTAGGAATGAAAATTGTCCTTCTTCTATCCATGGCACGATCCAGTAATACCAGAGATCCTTGTCGTCGCCACTAGAGTCTAAGTGAAAGAATTCCTCTAACAATATCCACATAAGGTATGCTCTCAAGGAAACCAAAACAAGTCTCTGGTAGAAGACTCTATTGGCGGCTAGGGTTTTGTATTCTCTGTGCAGAAGAGAAAACGAGAAAAAGTCGAAGCTCTGTATGTTCTAAAAAAAAGCCTAAGAGAACAACTCTCCCTGTGATATGCAAGTGATCAAATCACCACGGTGTTATCTCCTAAAATTACCCAAAAAACTGTGTTTCTGTGAAATCTAATCAAATTACAATTCACAATTTGCAATCGAAAACCTTAAGTTTTAGCAATCACAATTTGGTCCAAAATCTATAACTAATTATAATTTAGCCACAATAACTTCTATTTCTCAACATTAACCCCATAATATTATCTTATAACATTTCGGGTACATAATCCTCTATTGTGTATGACCTATTAGGTTTCCCAGTCTATTGATAGCAAATGTGAATTAATCCAAATGCCTTTGGGATTAATAAATCCTTAATAATTTAGAATTAACCTATTAATTCTAAATAGGGTTGGTTTATTAATTCACCAATTAATAAATCCATATTCTACAGATCATGAGCGGTATCTAGCAACACATCATGACTACCCAAGAGTCTAGTAAGTCACACTTACTCTTAGGAGTGGTGAATCCTTTATTGACCCTCTCAACTACTTTTGTTTACCTCATATTGTATCCAATATCCACCCCATAGGCGGCCCTTGATGTAACTCCAAAGATTTGAATCAAAATACAATGCTCAGCAAAAAAAATTACATTGGGGATCTCAAGTCTAAGGATACTTGAACGTATGCTATAGTGAGATTCTTTCAATGGCACTAAATAATTATCCATGTGATTATCTCATAGCTAGGTCATCCAATGTACGTGTTCTATTAATAAGTATCCACGTGTCAACTTTGAGCATCGCAATACTCGTGGATGTAGGAACCACCACCTGATCAAATCAGAAAGTCTAACACGTGCTAGTCTTAATGTATTAATGAAGTTCTATCTCATTAATACTATGATAAGGGATTATTTAAGTACTAACACTATACAGTATAGTAGCAATCTCATATCATGATTCCTATTATGATTTTCTTAACACAGTGTTGTACTAGGAACTTTATCTAACAGTTTATTTAACATAAAAGTAAAGAAAACAAACAGAACGATAAATAATGCCTTGTATTATAAAACAAATGTGTCATATACAAAGTACAAGTGATTGCCTCTAGGACACAACACTAACAAACTCCTACTTGCATTAGAGCCAATCATTCATGTATCTAATATCGAATGACTCGATATGCTTATTATGTTTCTTCTGGGATAGTGCTTTTGTAAGCAGGTTAGCTATGTTCTCATCCATGGGAATTTTATCTATCTTTACATCTTGTCTATCTATGGTCTCCCAGATCAGATGATAGCATCCTAGCATGTGTTTGGATCGTTGGTGAGACTATAACTCCTTTACTTATGTAATGACTTTGTTGTTGTCACAATAAAAGAATACTGGACCAACAATGCTAGGGACCACACCTAATTTCATCATGAACTTCTTGATCCAAACGGCTTCCTTAGCTGTTTCAGAAGCAGCTATGTACTCAGCTTCTGTTGTAGAGTCAGCAATAGTCTATTGTTTAGAATTGTTCCAACTTGTTGCCTCTTTGTACAAAGTAAACGTGTACTAGACTATGATTTGAAATCATCATTGTTATATTGAAAAATGGTATTAGTATACGCGTTTACTTTCAAATCACCATCTCCATAAACCAAGAACACATCCTTAGTCCTTTGCAAAAACTTAAGGATATTCTTTACAACCACCCAATAACCCTCACTAGGGCCAGATTAGTATCTGCTTGTCAAACTGAGAGAACAGGATACATCGAGCGTCGTACATATCATAGCGTACATGATAGATCCAACTACTGGAGCATACAAAATCTTAATCATGTGATCCCTTTCAACATGTGTATTGGGAGACAACGACTCTGAAAGGCTTATCCAGTAGGACATGGGTAAGAATCTCTTTTTTGATTGATCCATACTAAACCTCTTTAGCACTTTGTTTATGTATGTAGACAGTGAAAGACCTAGCAATTTTTTTGACCTATCTTTATAGATCTTTATTCCAAGAATATAAGTTACTTCTCTAAGGTCTTTCATGGAGAATTTCCTGGACAACCAAACTTTAACTCATTGTAGGACAGGTATATCATTTCCTATTAGCAATATGTCAATTACATAAAGCAATAAGAAAATGATTGTGCTCCCACTAATCTTCTTGTACACACAAGGCTCATCCATGTTTTGAATAAAACTAAACTCTTTGATTATTTCATCAAAATAGATGTTCCAACTCTTAGAAGCTTGCTTAAGTTCGTAAATGAACCTTAGCAACTTGCATACTTTTGTGCTATCATTGGATGTGAAACCCTCAGATTGTGTCATATACACTTTCTCAGTCAGATTTCTATTTAGGAAAGCTATTTTCACATCCATTTGATAGATCTCATAATCATGATGAGCGGCAATGGCTAGGAGTATCCTGATGGATTTTAGCATGGCTACGAGTGAGAAAGTTTTGTCATAGTCAATACTATGTTTTTTACGATAACCCTTAGCCACTAGTTGTGCTTTATAGGCAACTACGTTACCAACTATATCTGTTTTCTTCTTGAAAACCCATTTGCATCCAATAGGTTTGATTCCTTTAGGGGGATCAACCAAAGTCCATACTTAATTATCGTATATAGAATCCATCTCTGACTTCATGGCCTAAAGCCATTTGTCAGATTCTGAACAGTTTAGAACTTCCTTATAGGTAGTAGGCTCATCTTCATTTATGAGCAATACGCCGTTGTGGTCAATTATGAGAAATTCATATCTCTTAGGTGCCTCACGTATCCTACTCGACCAGTAAGGATCTTGTGTAGTAGAAGGTTCATCCATTCTCTCAATAGATGTGGGATCAGACGATTGATCCTTGTTAGTTTGTACTTCTTAAACTTCACTAAGTTCAATTTTACTTCCACTGTCCCATTTGAGCATGTGCTCCTTCTCTAAGAAGATAGCATGCTTCGAAAAAAATACTTTGTTTTAAGAGGAGAGATTGAAGTAATACTAAAAAGATTCTTTAGGATAACCCACAAACAAACACTTATCAGACTTACTATTAAGTTTGTCTAACTATGGCTTGTTGACAAATGCAGGGTAACCCCATACTCCCAAGTGAGATAATTCTTGCCAAAGAACATCTCAAATTGGGTGGTATCAACCATTTTTTAAGGAACTCTATTTAGAATATAAACAGAAGCCTGTAGTACACACCCCCAAAACGATTTTGACAAGTATACAAAAGCCATCATGGTTCGTACCATATCCAGAAGGGTTCGATTCCTTCTCTCAGATACACAGTTATGTTGAGGTGTATGTGGTGGAGTCCATTGAGAAAAAAAAACCCATTATCTCTAAGATAACACTGAAATTCTTGGCATAAGTATTCATCTCCTCGATCCGATCTTAGAGTCTTAATACTTTTACCAAGTTATTTCTCTACTTCATTCTTGAAATCTTTGAGCTTTTTAAAATCTTTATATTTGTATTTCATTAAAAACAAATACCCATATCGTAAATAACCATCGATAAAGGTTATGAAATAGTTATAACCTCTTCTTACTTGTATAGACATTAGGCTACATTCATCAGAATGTGTGAGTTCTAATAACTCCTTAGCCATTTCTCCTTTTCCAGAAAAAAGGAGTTTTAGCTATTTTACCTAGTAAATAAGACTCGCAAATGCCATATGATTCGTAATCAAATGACCCTAAGTCACTAAGCCTATGAACTTAGAAACACGATTCTCGTTTACATGGCCTAAATGACGATACCATAAGTAAGAGGTGTTTGGGTTATGAGTATTTGGTTTCTTATTATTTATATTGAGAATTGAATTATCCATGTCTATAACAGATAAACCATTAACTAAAGTTGCAGAACCATAATGAATATTATTCAATAAAAAAGAACAACTTTTATTCTTAAATATCAAATGAAATCCATACAAATCTAAGCACACAAGTGAGATAATATTTTTCATCAAAACTAGTACAAAATACAGCTTTACATTTCTAAAACTAATCCTGAAGATAAGTTCAGCACATATGTCCCAGCAACAAGTGTAGTAACCTTTGCTCCATTTGCAGTACGCAAGTCCACGTCGCCTTTTTCTAGCCTTCTACTGCCCTTTAATCCATGCAAGTTATTGCACAAAGGAGATCCACATCCGATATCGAATACCCATATCTTATTTCTAATGGCAGTATTTATCTCAATCATAAACATAACTTAAGTAGAAGTAGAATTGCCCACTGGCTTCTCCTTCTGCTTCTTTTCCTTGACGGTCTCCATGTAGGCTTTACTATTGCACCTCCAGTGGCCTATTTTGCCACAGCGATGGCATAGGCCTTTGGTGGCTACATCCTTTTTTTTTTTTTTTTTTTTGCACCACTTTTGGGCTTAGTGGGAGACTTCTTCTTCTTTCTTTAAACTTTCTTCTTGGAAGAAGAAGATTCTACCATTAAGACCGCATTGGAATCCTTCTTCATAGAGGACTCCGTAGTCTTGAGAAGATTGATCAAGTCAGGAATGGTGGACTCAATCTTGTTTATATGATAGTTAATCACAAATTGTGAAAAACTATTAGGTTAAGATTGTAGAATTAAGTCAACACTTTATTCATAGTCCATAGCGAACCCAAGGGATCCAAGCTTCTCAATCAAGCCCAGCATCTTCAGCCCATAAGTGGCCACAGATGCACCCTCAACTATTTTACAGCAAAATAGCCACTTCGAGATCTCATATCTCTCTGTTCTGGCTTGGGCGTCAAATAGCTCTCAAAGATGGAGAACCATCGATTGAGCATCCATATGCTCGCATTATTTTTGTAGTTCAGGAGTCATTGATGCCAACATAATACAAAATGCCTGGTCACTATCCTTCTTCTGCTTCTTTTAGACACATGAGCATCTTGTGCTGGCGGTGGCGGAATAGGAGCATCTAGAACGTAGAGCAACTTTTCCGACTTGAGAACGATTCTCAAGTTTCTATACCGGTCGAGATAGATCAATTCAGGTAGTTTTTTGGCCTCTAAGATGCTATATAAGTTTAGGTTGGTTGACATGATGCACGTAACCTAAATGTAAAGATAGAGAAAATTAGCTAACTGTATATGCACATGTAATGCAGTTAATTAGGTCTTTAATTAATTGCATTATTATTCCACTATTTTACTCAAACTAATAGCCTGCACTATTGATTCAGAAAAGTCTATTGGAAGCTTTCCTAGTGGACCGGTATCCAAATTCCTCAAGAATAATCTTAGGTTTGCCCAACAAGCCACTTTTGAGTTCAATAGTAAGTATCCAATACCAATTACATCGTATGTAATTACCGAATCATTAGGTGACTAACATCTTTTAATCTTAAAAGCTTTTGGGCTACTCCAATATTTTCTCTAAATTTCTTTATGCTTGAGTTACCCTAAACGGAATAAAGAGTTTAAGTTAAACTTGGCCCATTAATTAGGAATATAATTCCATAGCTTGAACATACCCGATGTTGAGTAGGCTTGGGTTAGCCCAACAATCTGGTCTTGAAAAAGGACTCTCCTTTTTACTGCATTAACGAAAGGAATTATGTTTAATATTAATTGAGGGATTTATTTCTTTTAGTGATTTCATCAAATGACATGCAAAAATATATCAATAAATCACATAAATTGATAACCATGGTAATAAAGCAATTACATGGTATGGATATGGACTTTCCCTAAATTAATTTCCTCAAGCCAAAAATGAAATTAACATTGTTAACCCTATGTGTTCATGCATGTTTTAAGTAGAAGGTCTTACTCTCTCACCTTGTTTTGGTCGCCATCGTGATAGGAATCTATCCACGCAATAAGGCACATCTAAAGAAAGGAGATGGAAAGTCAAAACTTACTTCAGATCTCTATGGGAACATTCAACATTCAATAAGTTTCGGGAAGATTTTCAAACCATCCAAGCATACAAGCCAAGTGCCAAAAAGATTGTCAAGAAACAGGTAGTGAAGGGAGCTGTAAATATAACAAAAAATGAACAACAATCCAAGTGGGGAATCAAGCCCACATTGAAACAATGATTGAAGTCCAAAGAACTAACAAGGAGAGCTTGAGACGACCAACATTTCATTTGGAAGATCAAGGAAACACATGGAAAAGGAATGGAGGTCAAATGAGCAGGGGTTAGAGTGCATCAAAACAAGAGAGGCTGCCCAAAGCTTGTAAAACCCCACCTAAACCTACCCTAGAGTAAGAGGGAATAGGTGCATATCATATCATCTTGCATAAAATATATTCCTTGAATGATTTTGTGTGCCTTAGAGTTATAGTTTATGGGTTGTATGATTTATTTGTACTTGTTGAGTAGAAAGGGTAAAAAATGTAATTTTACTTGAGGTCAAAATAGGAAGATGGCTTGAGACTTAGATAAGAAGAGTATTTGGTTGGGAAAATAAGAACAAGATTTAGTGTGGTTAAAGTGGTTAGAGCTTTATGATTTAATCTCAAAGGTCTTGAGTTTAAATCCCATCACCTAAGTTTTATTCATAATTATCTTAACTAATGTTTGAATTTTCTTCTTTCTTACAGTCCTTAAAGTTAGGAATGTTGTCTTAGTGAAGACACAATAGTAATGTCTTAACCATATGATCTTGTCCTAAAAGGAATTCTAGAAGAAATTTTGTTTCCACTATTTTGCAAGCCTTGTCCTAACCTCTTTGAATTTAAACTACTCCTATTTCTTTAATTCATTTTTATATCTATAAAAGTCTTGGATAATTCTTTGCATGAAGTTTCAAAAAATTCAACTCATGTGGGATAGGAGGTTGGCCGAAATTGTGGAGGAAAGATAGGAAGAGGTTTTCAATTAAATCACAATAGTTATTCCTCTAAGAACTTCATCATCTTCTTATTCTTGTTTTGGTTAAAATCTGGAAAGTTTTCCAGATTTTCTTCATGTCTGGTTTTCAAAATTTTGCAGCAACCATTGCCTACCTAATTCTTGCTAACAGCCAACTATCTTGTGTGACGATGAGAGCTGAAATCATTGGAATTTTGCAGCTTGAACAAAGCTAACCAAACCAGAAATTTTTCCAGCAAACAACTAAGCTTTAGGCATGAACATTGAGCCATTCATTTATGCTCAAGAACACCTAAAACTTTCTTCTTTCTTCTCCAAGATGGTGGCTGGAAATCCACCATTAATGGACTTCAAACACTCCTAAATTCCAGCTGCAAATCCGTTTCGAAGAAGACCAAAAATTCTGCTAAAAAACATTTCAAATCCTAAGACTTTGTTAGCTAGAATTCCAGAATTTTTTTCCATCTTTGCCTATCCAATGCAAGGTCCGATTTCCTTCATCATTCAACTTCATGTTTTCAGCCATAATGCAGCCATGGACAGAACCCCTTGGCTTCTCCATCTACCTTGTTCATTAGGATGACATTAACACACCTCAAAATACTCCTATCTTCACTCCATTCAAAATTATTCAAACTTCAAAATTAAATTCCATATTTTCTTCCATTAAACACTCACCTAGCTAGATAATAAAACCAGAATTTTCTCTTCTCTTGTACAAAATTTTTGGTCAGCCTCAAAGCTAAAACAACTCTTCATTCCATGATCAAACCCTAGCTAGTTCAGGCATTCACCATTGAAGGACAAGAAACCTTCAAAGAGCAAACACCATTACCCAATCCTTTACCTCAAACATCTCCACATTTCTCTCAATTTGAAATTTGAAAAAGCTGAAACTCTCGCTCTCTTTCTTGGATAACCAAAACCCTACCCCTAGCTAGGCCATTCGGCCATCATTCACAACACACACACACACACACACACACACACACACACACACACACATACACAAAAACACTCTCTCTCAATTCCTCTCCAAAAATACCAAGAACACACACTAAACTTCTTCAACCTTCAATCACCTCTATTCATCCCAAATCACTCTATGAACCTTCAAACCAACTAGGATTCAGTCCATACTCACTCATAAGCCACTCCATAACACCAAAAATACCAAAGTTGATCATGCATTCGAATCAAACACACCTTTCTGGTCAAGAAAAAGAAGAACATCAAGAAGGTAACTTTAAACACCTTAGACCTTCTTCCTCTTATCATCACCATTTCAATATCATCCTAATCTCACACTCTCTCTTTCCCTCTATTCTCTCTCTCTCTCTCTCTCTCTCTCTCTCTCTCTCTCTCTCTCTCTCTTAGCCGAACCTTGGATGGCCATTCTTGGACAAACATCAACCAAGAAAGGACTCTTAAGCACTGAAGGACCTTCATTAAGCAAGGAGATATCTTCAACTAACGTTCATCAAAACAAGTATTTCTTTCTTGATCTTCTCTTTAAGTTCTTGAACTCAAGGCTCCTAGATGATGGACTTGATAGGTTGATTGAAAAATGTGGGGTTGGAGATATGTATATGGGTGAAGGGAATAGATTTAAGGCACGAAGATTGGAATGAATGTTGTGACTTATGGATTTTGCTTTAAGATCATTATATGTTCATTATGATTAAGGACTTTATGGATTTTTGATGTACGATAGTCATTATGCCACCATTGTTGATTATGCCCTGATGATGTTATCTTTCAATAAATCCCTAGATAATATTATGCCTAATAGAATATCATCCTTGTTGTGATGTACGCTAATACAAGTCCATCTTTGGATAAATCGACATGTTATTTGTTGGATCCATGTGGGTATGAATATGTATATAGATTTTCTCTAGTAAAAAAATTATTGTAAAAACTACTTTTGTTATTTTTAGTATTATTATTATTACTATCATTGTTTTTATTAATATAATTAGTTAGTTTAATTTGCTAATTTTGGTAACCACTAAGTAGTTCGAAATTAATAATTATTTAAAATAATTTATTAGATAAATAAATTTTAATATTTTTATTAAATATAAATAATATATTGGAATTAATTGATATCGAATGTCTTTTATATTCATATTATTATTAGTTAGTCTTACTAAAACTTTTATTTACACTCATCAATATTATTTATATTAAAATAATTTATTTATTATTATTTATTATTTATTATTTATTATTCAAATTATTTATAATCTATTAGTAATATTACTTATTATTCAATATTATTTAGGATTTATTATTAATAGTACTCATTATTTATTACTAATTTTATTTATTATCAATATTACTCATTATCTATTATTTGTTAATAAATAGTTAATATTATAATTTATTATTTATTATTTATTTATAACACCCATTTATTTTAACTTATGAAATTAAACTTATTCTATAAAATATTTTATCAACTAGTGTTAAAGCTTAAGGCATTATTGTCATAGCTAGACATTGTTGTACCTGATTGAGCCTAAGAGTTATTTATTTAGGATAAGTATTGTCTGGATGTTGGACTTATACCCTGTATTTACCCCAGGCAGGGTTAGGTTGCCTTGAATTATCTCGAAAGACAATTGTACTCAGGAAAAGTAAGAGATCAGGTAAATTCCTACATAAAGCTATTTGAATATCAAAGTTACCTTAGCAAGTCAAACATGATGTATACAAGGAATTGTGTTATGAATGCAATTATGGATAATTTTTCTTTTTCTTTTCAATCAAACAAACCATTTTAAGATGAACAAGCAATTTTATACAAAATGCTAAATTTTTCCTAGAAAACTAACTTTGACAAGAATTTTGGACAACATAATTGCTATTTCAAAGAGAATCATTGTATGAACATTCTTTTCCCAAGTGGGATGAACATAACATTGAGTACTTAATAAGGGTAGACTACTAGTACTAGTTTTTGATGGGTTAGGGTAAGTCTCTCAGTAAGTGACTACCTCTAAGGGGTGAGTCCTTCTTGGATAGGATGCCAGTCCTATAGGTCGTACTGGTCTAAGCTAGCAAGTATAGTCAAGTGGACTGTGTGGTTTCGGAATGGACAACCGGTATGTTTGGGTGTAGAGATAGAAGAGTATTTCACCCAGTAGGTCGTACACCTGTCTTGGGTCTGAAGATAAAATTGCAAGCCAAACATAGCAAAAAAACCAGCCACGTGAACAACAAAAAACGCAGCACACCTGCGTGAAGAAGAAAAAGGGGAAAAAAATATTTTCTTTTACCTCTTCTTGTTGATCTCACACTCGGCTGAACTGGAATATACGGAACTGGGGTAGGCACGCTCGTAGAAGCCTCTGGTGCTATCCCTGGAAGCCTTCTACTTCGTCTTTGCATGTAGATGAACGCCTAACTTTCGATCTTCCAGTATATGGCCTGCCTAATCTTGTTTGGTGAACAACTTAGGGGCTAAAGAATATTTTCTGGAGAGGGAGGAAAAAAATGTCTGGTATTTTTTTTACAGAGAGGAAGCACCGGGGGAAAAAATACCGTCACTTCCTTATCTCCTGTTTAACCTAAATAAAACCCTAGGTTAAACTGGATTGGGCCATTGGACTCTTAGTTTAACCTTTTGGGCTTAATTAATTATTCTAACTAAAACCAAATAATTGGCCCAATTAATAAATAATTAATTTTCCAGCCCAAATAAACTAGTCCAATTAATTAAGCCTATATTAGTTTAGTCCTAGGTTAATCTTTAATTATTCAAACTGGGCCAAAGCCCTGAATAATTAATTAACCCACCAAACTAATTTAATTAATTCTCTCTCTCCATGGACCTTTATTTTATTCTAGCCCAATAATTAAATCAGGCTACTTAAATAAAATAAATTCAATTTAAATTAAGATCAATTCTTTAGCCCATATTTAATTAGGACTCACGGTCTATACTGGGGACCAAAAGACACACCGCCTTGGCTACTAAAATGACCAAAATACCCTTGCCATAAAAATAGCTGTATTTTGCATTTTAAATACTTCCTAATATCACCATAAGAAAATATTGACCCCAAGGACAATGCTGCGTTAGCAAAGTCTCCGACCTACAGGTGAAATGACTAAAATACCCCTCTACACATCGCCGTACATTTAAAGAGGAAGAAGTGTACTAACACCCCTCTAAATGACATCTACCATCCTTAGGCTTCTAATCCAATGATCCACGACTTCCTGGAGTGTTTCCGCTTTCCGAGGGAGCTACCCTAAAGCAAACATCCAAGTCATGTTTCCCAGGGCCCTGGATAATTTAGACCATTCGGACAACCACAAGGGGCGATATAGTGCAGAAACTATCTTGTATAAGTCTGTCTTAACTAACTAGTCACACATACCCAACATGCAAGTATATTGGCCCTACGATAGAACCTCAACTATAGCAAATCAAAGTATATGCTTCCAGCTTCGCCAGACCACCAACTCATACTCAAGTCGTAGAGTACTAGTCCACGCTGTAGCGGTAGTAGTCTAGGTTTCTACCATATAGTACTTTGAGAAACCACTACTACAGGTCCTGTTCTACGTATTCGAAATACGCTTATGTCATGAAGTGGGTGGACTACCCACTGGCTAAAGGTAAGCCATTCCCCATTTGGAATTCATAACATAATAACCTAAACATGATGAGGTTCCCAGTCTCATCAATAGGTTAAGAACAAATGTTTATGTGTTAAATAACCCGTGATCCATACCTTACTGTGAAAGACCACCATTCACATGGATCACTTATTTAAACACAATGGGTCTGTTCCAAACGAAAATCGTGCACAAACAAAAAGTACATTCACAAACAATTTCTGAAAATAAATTCTTTTATTAAATAATTCGATTTTACATTAGAAACCTAGTCGAAGAGGGCATACAATCCAACAATCTCCCACTTGCACTCTAAGACTAGGTAAGTCCATAGGTGCCCACCCCTTTGGCGTCTAAGTGTCTCTTGAAGACTCTCTCAGCCAAAGGCTTGGTGAATGGGTCTGCTAGATTGTTTTCTGAGGTAATATGCTCCACCACGACTTCCCGTCTCTGGATGAAATCCCGGATCAGGTGGTACATCCTCTCGATGTGTTTCCCCTTCTTGTGGTTCTGAGGCTCCTTAGACTGTGACACTGCTCCAGTGTTGTCGCAATACATCACAACCGGCCTGTCCATATGTGGTATGATTCTAAGTTCTGAAAGAAACTTCCGGAGCCAGACTGCTTCCTTGGACGCTTCTGAAGCTGCCACATACTCAGCTTCCATGGTTGAGTTAGCAATACAAGATTGCTTGATACTCCTCCATGAAATTGCTCCTCCAGACAAGGTGAAGACATATCCACTAGTGGATTTTCTCTCATCCTTATCCACTTGGAAGTCTGAGTCCGTGTATCCTGTAGGAACCAAATCATCGACCTCAGTAAACCGACATATAATCTCTCGTTCCCTTGAGGTACTTGAGAATATGCTTTACGGCTTGCCAATGAACCTCCCCTGGGTTTAACTGATATCTGCTAACTAAGCCCACGGCAAAGCAGATATATGGCCTAGTACATAGCATGGCGTACATGAGACTTCCCACAGCTGAAGCATAGGGAATCCTACTCATTCTGTCCTTTTCTTCTTGAGACTTAGGACAGTTATTCGAAGAAAATGACAACCCATGTCTGCAAGGGATTAGAGCTCCCTTGCATGAGTCCATGTTGTACTTGGCCAGCATCTTGTCAATGTATGTCGCTTGGGATAATCTTAACATTCTCTGATTCCTATTTCTAAGAAGCCTAATCCCGAGAATGTAGCTGGCTTCTCCCTAGTCCTTCATACTGAATTGACTAGACAGCCAAACCTTTGTAGATGACAATGTCCCTACATCATTTCTAACGAGTAGAATGTCATCCACATACAGGACAAGAAAAACAACATTGATGCCTTCAAGTTTCCTATACACTCATGGTTCATCTTCGTTTTGAATAAAACCATAAGACTTTACAGTCTCATCAAAACGAATGTTCCATGCTCTTGATGCCTGCTTAAGTCCATAAATGGACTTCTTAAGCTTGCAAACCATGTGTTCCTGGCCTTCAGCAATGAAGCCTTCCGGTTGGGACATATAGATATCTTCGCTAAGATGGCCATTCAAGAATGCCGTCTTGACATCCATTTGCCATATCTCGTAGTCATAGTGACAGGCGATGGCAAGGAGGATGCGAATGGATTTAAGCATGGCTACCGGGGAAAAGGTTTCCTCATAGTCGATACCCTCTTTCTGAGTATACCCTTTCGCCACAAGCCTAGCTTTGAAGGTTTCCACCTTCCCATCCGCTCCTCTCTTCCTCTTGTATACCCACTTGCACCCAATGGGTTTTATCTCTTCAGGTGAAGCTACAAGATCCCAAACCTGATTGAGGTACATAGACTCAATCTCGGCTTTCATTACTTCATGCCACAGATTTGCATCGGCATCAGCAATAGCCTCCTCGTATCTAGTGGGGTCTTGTTCCTGATGGTTGGAAACCAGCTCAAAGGCTTCTCCAGTCCATCTATCCGGAACCCTAGACACTCTCCCACTACGACGAGGCTCCATTTGTACAGGCTCTTGAGGCTGTGCCTCTTCTTGTTCTAAAATCGGGTCAGTAGAAGTTGATTCCGTAGATAACTTCTCCTGAAGTTCCAACCTCGTTGAACCTTTAGTGGAAGTACTTTGATCATCTTCCAAGTGTCTAGCATTAGTACTGACTAGTACCTTCTGCTCCTTAGGATGATAAAATTAGCTTCCTTTTGTCCCTTTTGGATACCCAACAAAATAGCATAATTCTGATCTTGGTTCCAACTTGTCTTCCTTGATCAGTACATAAGCTGGACACCCCCAAATCCTGAGATGATTCAGACTTGGCTTACGCCCAGTCCACATCTCATAGGGAGTCTTAGGTACTGATTTGGAAGGCACCAAGTTCAGAATATATGCCGCTGTTTCCAGGGCATATCCCCAGAAGGATACTGGAAGAGTAGCATGAGACATCATGCTTCAGACCATTTCCATCAACGTCCTTGTTCCTTCTCTCAGCTACTCCGTTCTGCTAGGGGGTTCCCGTGCGAGAGAGCTGGTATACTATCCCATAATGTACCATGTAGTCCTTGAATTCACCTAGGAGGTACTCTCCACCACGATCCGATTGTAAGGTTTTGATTAATTTACCTATCCGACGTGCCACTTCAGCCTTAAACTCTTTGAACTTGTCAAAAGAATCAGACTTACGTCTCATCAGGTAAATGTAACCATACCTCGTATAATCATCCGTGAACGTGATGAAGTACTCAAAACCTCCCCTAGCTGGTGTAGACAATAGACCGCACACATCAGTGTGAACAAGACTCAACACCTCCTTGGCTCTATCCGCCTTTGGTGTAAAAGACCTTTTGGTCATTTTTCCCATCAGGCAGGATTCACACTGAGGTCAACTTTCCAATCTCAATGAGCCCAAAGGCCCATCATGGATTAGCCTCTGAATCCTGGTTGAGTTAATATGACCCAACCTCAGGTGCCAAAGGTATGAATCATTGATATTGGTCTTTCTCTTCTTAGTTAAAGGTTCAGACATAGCGTTATTTGATTGGTTGTTAATAGGGTTTAAAAAGAACAAATTTCCATACATGTGCCCAGTACATAAAATTTCTCTATCTCTACTGATAGAAATACCAGAATGGAAAGATACAGAATATCCTTGATTAATAAGTTTTGCAACTGAAATCAAATTCTAACGAAAACCAGGTACATATAAAATATCTTTTAAAAACACTATCTTATTACAATAAAAAATAAGATCCAGCTCTCCTACTGCAAGGGTCCAGACTTGTGCTCCATTACCCACTCGAAGCCCATGTTCGCCCTTCTTGAGTCTTCTTATCTTCCTAAACCCCTGCAAGGAGTTACAGATATGATCAGTGGCTCCTGAATCAACAATCCAAGTGGAAGTTGATCCTACCATTGATATGGACTCTATTTAGTAAACATTACCTGTGGGGTTTTTCTTGGCCTAAAGATCTGGACACTCTTTTTTCCAGTGTCCCTTCTTTCCACACTTGAAGCACTTGCCCTTTGGTTTGTCCTTGGGCTGGTTCTTGGGCTGGGTTGCTGCATTCCCCTTCTTCCTCTTGAACTTTCTGGGCTTAGGCCCAGTTCTTGAAGAAGAGGCCTTAGCAATCATGGCCTTAGGCTGCGGCTTCATGACCTTCTCAGCCATCTGGAGCTCCTTCATCAGTTCAGTCAAACTCATGTTCAACTTGTTCATGTTATAGTGTAACTTGAACTGAGTGAAAGAGCCCGGTAGAGATTCGAGAACCATGTCCACTTGGCTCCCGGGGTCAATGACAGCCCCTAAGATTTCTGCCTCCTCGAAAGTAGCAATCATCTTGAGCATATGCTCTCAGACTGATGCTCCCTCAGCCATCTTAGTGTTTACAATTGTTCGAAGAGCCTCCTGCCTTGCGGGCCGGCTCTTGTCCGCGAACATAGTTGCCAACGATTGACTTATGTCATATGCAGAAGCTATGTGCTCGTGTTTTGACTGGAGCACATTAGACATGGAAGCTAACATATAGCAACGTGCCATTTCGTCAGCTTTCTTCCATGCCTTTTCAGCCTCTCGCTCTTCAGCGGTGGAACCTTCCCCGATAACAAGGCAGGTTTCGTAAAGGACATACTTATACTCCTCGGCTGTGAGTATTATGTCCAGGTTCCTTTTCCAGTCCACATAGTTTGGACCCGTTAACTTATTCTCCTTGAGAATAACGGCCAATGGACTAAAAGAACCTCCCACCATTTCTGAAAATCGAAAATAAAAGAAAGAAATTAGTTTGTGAAAACAAAATGAAATTTGTGCACTGAAAATAATTTGGCTCTTAGGAAAACTGACATAGCTTCTTGGGAAGATTAACAGTTTCCTAAGCTAAGTGTATTAACCACTACAAATTAATTTCCCTTCTAGGTAATGGTCTAGAGAATAACTCCATCGTGGGATGGCCGTTTCCTCTTATTTCTTATGGACATACCTCGTACTATAACCTCCAACGTGGGCTGGCCGATCATAGTACGTGCCTCGGGTTATTAATTACATCCTTCCATTAGATCTAGATCCTTGTGGTATCCCCATCGTATACGGGTTCACTCCCAAGGTGACGCGAGGGGATCCACGATCTCTAATGAGGACCATGATGGAAGCTGTGGGGCCGTTGGAACCCCTCTCCCACTTAGTCTTTTAAAATAAAGGTTTTCAGGAAAATATCCTTTTGAAATTTCCATTAAGTTTTTCTTAACTCAAAAATAAAATATCTAAGTCCAATAAAATCTCTATGTCAAGGCTTATATCCTTTGAGAGATTTCCTCCATGGACTAATTTTATATAAGTTAAAACTTAATGATTTCAAAAATTTTCCAATTAAAACTTTCTAGAGACTTTGGTCTCAAGTTTATTTGACAAAATCATTTTTCTAGTCCAAAACAAAACAAAATGGCTCTCCATTTTAATTTACAAAAATATCTAAATCCAATATATTTTCTATGTCAAGGATTAAATCCTTTGAGAAAATATTTAAGGATTAATTTTTGTACCAATTAAACTAACCATTTAGTTTTTAAAGAAAAATATTTTTCCTTGCCAAAACAAAAGGTTCCCAAAGACTTTGGTCTTTGAGAAAAAGCACACATAGGTACATAAAAAAATACCATGCTAGAAAACAATAAACGTTTTCATGCTTTTCTATTTTTTAAACCTAAGTGCCCAAATAATAGAATTAAACACATTAATTAATTAATTAATTAATTAATGATCTTGTTTAATCCTACAAACCCTTACTAATATTTTTCATGCAAATATATTCCAAGAATATAAATATTGCAAAAATATTAACTTCGCCTGGTATGGACCCCAAAACAAAAAAGAAAATGCAAGAAAATTACAAGGGAAAAAAAAATTCCCATTGGTTCACTACACCCGCCGCACAGGAACAAAATAATTCTGGTCATCGGTCCACAACACCCGCCGCACCGGAACAACCGCATCATGGACCATCCAAGCCCGCGACCCGCCCCGATGCTGACCCGCGAGAAGACTTCCGGATTTCGCAAATTGAATTGCAAATTCCATCCGATGCAGCCGAGCCACAAAGCCGAGCCGTCCTCCTTGTTCTAGACACAGACGCTGCTGGCGGCTCGGCTCGGCGAGCCGAGCTGATGAACAGTGCCGTCTGCTTCAATTTTCCAGTGCGATTTTCTTCTGCTGCGTTTTCTTCTGGTTTTTTTTCTGCGATGGATTTACTTGCTTTTGCCCTCTGATTTCAACTAAAATCAATAAAACTAAAAACCAACAACCACCTATACCCTTTAAAATTAGGTTTACACAATTTATTCTCGGAAAAATAGTGAATTACATCTCACCTATACCTCCATCCGAGAGGTTTAACAAGCTATCTATCCATACCAAAAAAACCAGCAAAGGATCACAGTTAATCACACATAACTGTCCGATTTTATTAACTAGCATACAGGCTTCCTATATGTGCAAATATCTTCATGCTCTGATACCAATTGAAGATAAAATTGCAAGCCAAACATAGCCAAAAAAACCAGCCACGTGAACAACAAAAAACGCAGCACACATGCGTGAAGAAGAAAAAGGGGGAAAAAAATATTTTCTTTTACCTCTTCTTGTTGATCTCACACTCGGCTGAACTGGAATATACGGAACTGGGGTAGGCACGCTCGTAGAAGCCTCTGGTGCAATCCCTGCAAGCCTTCTACTTCGTCTTTGCATGTAGATGAATGCCTAACTTTCGATCTTCTAATATATGGCCTGCCTAATCTTGTTTGGTGAACAACTTAGGGGCTAAAGAATATTTTCTGGAGAGGGAGGAAAAAAACGTCTGGTATTTTTTTTACAGAGAGGAAGCACCGGGGAAAAAATACCGTCACTTCCTTATCTCCTGTTTAACCTAAATAAAACCCTAGGTTAAACTGGATTGGGCCATTGGACTCTTAGTTTAACCTTTTGGGCTTAATTAATTATTCTAACTAAAACCAAATAATTGGCCCAATTAATAAATAATTAATTTTTCCAGCCCAAATAAACTAGTCCAATTAATTAAGCCTATATTAGTTTAGTCCCAGGTTAATCTTTAATTATTCAAACTGGGCCAAAGCCCTGAATAATTAATTAACCCACCAAACTAATTTAATTAATTCTCTCTCTCCATGGACCTTTATTTTATTCTAGCCCAATAATTAAATCAGGCTACTTAAATAAAATAAATTCAATTTAAATTAAGATCAATTCTTTAGCCCATATTTAATTAGGACTCACGGTCTATACTGGGGACCAAAAGACACACCGCCTTGGCTACTAAAATGACCAAAATACCCTTGCCATAAAAATAGCTGTATTTTTCATTTTAAATATTTCCTAATATCACCATAAGGAAATATTGACCCCAAGGACAATGCTGCGTTAGCAAAGTCTCCGACCTACAAGTGAAATGACTAAAATACCCCTCTACACATCGCCATACATTTAAAGAGGAAGAAGTGTACTAACACCCCTCTAAATGACATCTACCATCCTTAGGCTTCTAGTCCAATGATCCACGACTTCCTGGAGTGTTTCCGCTTTCCGAGGGAGCTACCCTAAAGCAAACATCCAAGTCATGTTTCCCAGGGCCCTGGATAATTTAGACCATTCGGACAACCACAAGGGGCGATATAGTGCAGAAACTATCTTGTATAAGTCTGTCTTAACTAACTAGTCACACATACCCAACATGCAAGTATATTGGCCCTACGATAGAACCTCAACTATAGCAAATCAAAGTATATGCTTCCAGCTTCGCCAGACCACCAACTCATACTCAAGTCGTAGAGTACTAGTCCACGCTGTAGTGGTAGTAGTCTAGGTTTCTACCATATAGTACTTTGAGAAACCACTACTACAGGTCCTGTTCTACGTATTCAAAATACGCTTATGTCATGAAGTGGGTGGACTACCCACTGGCTAAAGGTAAGTCATTCCCCATTTGGAATTCATAACATAATAACCTAAACATGATGAGGTTCCCAGTCTCATCAATAGGTTAAGAACAAATGTTTATATGTTAAATAACCCGTGATCCATACCTTACTGTGAAAGGCCACCATTCACATGGATCACTTATTTAAATACAATGGGTCTGTTCCAAATGAAAATCGTGCACAAACAAAAAGTAAATTCACAAACAATTTCTGAAAATAAATTCTTTTATTAAATAATTCGATTTTACATCAGAAACCTAGTCTAAGAGGGCATACAATCCAACAGTGTCAGTATGCACAAAGTGTGACATCCTAAACGTTCTTTTGTCATGGTGCACAAAGTGCGGTGTCATGGCTACTTTTTTTGAGTGGTTGCTTTTATTGTATACATGTATGGTTTGAAAGAAAAGCACCACTCTTCATTTGTGAAATTTATTTGAAACTTGCCAACACTTTCTTTCATGAAAATTTCTCAACTTGCATACATGAACTGTTTTACCTGAAGCACTTAAAGCACACACGAGCTTACTGAGATTTATGTCTCACCACCTTTTATACAATGCTCTTAGGTCAGTTCTGTTGTGGAGGTTATTGAATAGAGATTGCCTTTGTTTTGAATACTTATTTCTTTTCCTATTTATTTCATTTGAGAGACTCTAGCATACATTTATTTATTTTGGGAATTGTTCATGTATTATTTGAGGTGTAATAAGTCGACTTAGATTGTTTCTTTTCTTTCTTTTGCGAGTCCTAGTTATAATGACCCCTTATCCTGTGGAGGGGCGATATCCCCAGGCCTTATAGGGTACTAGGCAGTGGGGTGTTATAGAGCTGACCCAGCGTTGGCCCAAATCGACCGACTAGGCACCGGCTATGCTCTGCTAGAATTCTTCAATTTTTTATGCCAGTACATTTCCAATAGAACATACCCAGCGTTGCCCTACTAGCCCGACTGGCACCGGCTGTGGACTGGTTAAAGTCTCGAAGTTTGTTCCAACTGTTTTGCGTATGAGTACTATTTCTCCAGGTTAGACCTGACCCTGGCCCTGTTCTGTAATCTGAACCCCTAATATTTTTCAACTACTTTAGGGTCAGATTATAATATTTACAAAGTAGTTAGGTCAAGACATTTATATATATGCTCTTATAACCATTGTTAAAAATAAAAAAATAAAAAAAAACCTTTGGAGGCATATGAAATTGTGAGACTTTAGGAACTCTTTGAGAGCTTTAGAAAGGGTGATCCCCTTGGGTGATGTCCATTTAACATCAAGACTAAATCAAAGGAATTAGTCCCTTCTTTGATCTTTTCTATAAATCTTAAGGGATAATCTCAACTTCATCTCTATTCTTATGTGCTAGGTTGCCTATTGTGTTTGATAAGATTGAGTTAGGTGTCTTCGAATTCCTATCCCTGGCGTTCTAACCTATAGTTAGATTAGGGTGTTAAGGTATCTTTTAAGTAGGCTAGATTCACATTATCACAAGAGTGTTAATTTCTTAGCATTTTAATGTTCTTGTGTGTGGGTTTGGTAACTTTCTTGTTCTTGAGTTTAATCCAAAAGTTTGGTGCTTCCCAAGATCATATCAAATGGTATTACATTATGTTGATTTTAATCAACCAACTTTCTTTGGGCTAAGGTACAAACTTCTTCATGATCTATTGATTTTTAAATTTTCGTCACTTTTTCTATTGCTATTTTTGAAAGTCAAAAACATGAATTTGTGCCATGAAAATATTGTTAATTTTACCCTATATGGTATATGTATGTTTGAGGAGTCATTTGGTTCAACAATTTATTGATTTGGGGCCACAACAAGCTAAAATTTGCTATACAACATTGAGCTACAAGATTGCACTCAATGTGTTTGATATATTGTCCCAATGAATTGTGAATGCTAATACTTAACTGTCAAAGCTTCTATTCATGAAGTATGATGAATAATTTGTTTAGTAAAGATCATTTAAGTGATTGTTAATTGCTAAATTCGGATTGAGATTGTGATAGCATCACTTAGGATAACAACTCTTTGAAATCTATATATCTTTCTTATTGCACACCAAGTGTTTGATAAATTACCTTTAACACACCTTTCTTTCTTATTCCTTAGAATTTAGTTGACGAGATTAGTAGAAAAAAATCATTTCAAGTGGGATAGAGTTCAGAATAACTTGAGTGTGGCATTGAGAGTTTGAAAAAAAGGAAATAGGGTGAGTTCATTGTGATAGAAGCCATGCAGAGTGCAAACACGAGTGAAGAGTGACTACAAAAAAATTGAGTGTAAACACATGAAAGAGTGAAGTAAGGAATTTTTCTTGTGTTATCTACTTAAATTTCTGTGGGTACTTCCCTTGAAAGAAAATTCACAATGACTAGTTGGAGTGAAAGTGAAGGGTACGACTATGAGGAGGAGTCTTGCTATAGTGGGAGTAGTTATGGGGAATATAATGAATATTAGTAAGAATACGAGGAGGATAATTATGAGAGCATGGAATATTTGGATAAATAAGATGAAGGGCCAAGTACAAGTGGAAGGGAATACGATTGCTATGATGGAGACCTAGGGGAAAGCGATCAAGAATGTGAGAACTTGAGTCCTATGGAAGATTGGAGTGGGGGGGTAAAAACAATAAAGAATCTTATTCGAGTGGAGAATGAGATGGTAGTTTTGAGGAATATTGGAATGAGGAAGTTTATGTATGAGAAGCACAAAAATCAACAAAGCATGGGGAGCAAAAGAACTTGAAGGGAGTATGAGTGCAAAATGTGTGGGACTTTTGAGCATACTTTATATTGTTGTCCAAAAGGAGTTAAAGAGGGAGGAATGTAGTGCATAACACACCAGAAGAAGAGGTGCATGAGGGGAAATGAATTGTTACAATAGTAGGTGTGATGGTCATTATTACTACTGGTGTCCAAATTTGCTACAACAACTAAAGGAAAAGGAAGAGTCGCAAGAAAAAAAGGAAAAATCTCAAGCCTCTACAATCATGGTGCAAAAAAGGAGTAGAAGAGGATTAACTTGTAAGATTTGTTGTAGTAGAAGGCACACAAAGGTTGATTGCCCACATAAATTAGAATATAAAAGATTTTATGAGGTGCAAGAAAATGAAGAAAAAGTTGAGAAGGTTGAACAAAAGGTGATAACAAGAGTAGAAGAAGATGATGAGCTTAGTGATGATGAATGAGATGAAGTAGATCAATTAAGTCTAACAAATGGGGTGACTAAAGAGTTCTACAATATCTTATTCTTTCTAGATGAAGAGTCACATCCATTGGAAGTGTTAGAGAATGATGAGCAAGAAGAAGTTGAGCAAAATGGAGTAGAAGTCGAAGAACAAATGCTTTCAAGGAATGAGGTAAAAAGGAAGAAAATGCATGCTATAAATGAAGGTTCCCAAAGTGCTTTAAGTACTCATGAAATAGGAGAAAGCTCACATCCACAAGAGGAGAAAAAGAGGAATTGACTAGAGGTGGTGCAAAAACAAATGAGAATGAGTGAAACTAGTAAGAATGAAGAATCTAGTTCAACTTCACAAAATGACATCAAATCTAATGGAGGAGATGGATTAGATGGAAAAGATGGGGAGACACTTGAGAAATCATGTGCATTAATTAGTGTTAAGAGGAAAAATGTTGAAGCTGGTATGGTTGATGGAAAAGAGGATAAACAAAGAGAAAATATTTTCTATTCAAGGCGTCTAATCAAAGAAAAACCTTGTAGCTTGATTATTGATTGAGGGAGTTGTAAAAATGTTATTAGTGCTATATTGGTGAAGGAATTGGGAATAGAGGTCCTGAAACATCCTAAACCTTATAAGCTTCAATGGTTGAACAATTATGGTGAAGTAAATATGAACAAACAAGTTAATGTTACAATTGTCATGGGGGGATATAAAGATGAGGTGATGTGTGACGTGTTTCCCATGAATATTGGGCATTTATTATTGGGAAGGCCTTGGCTATATGATAGGGAAGTAGTTTACCATGGAAAGAAAAACACCTACTCTATGCATAAGGATGGAAGGAAATTCATACTTGGCCCAATGTCCCCAAGTGAGATTGTAAAAGATCAAAACATTTTGAGGGAGGAAGATAAAAAGAGAATAGAACAAAAAAAGAGGGAAAAATAAGAGCAAGAAATGAGAGAAAATGAGGGAAGAACAAAAAAAAAAAAAGAAAAAGAGAGGTTAGAGCTCCATATGGAAGCAAAAACAAGGAAGGAGAGAGAACACATAAGGGAGTAAGGAGGTAAAACTAGAGTGCCAACTTGGGTCTGGAGAGGTGAAAACAACAAGAGGGAGGAAAAAGAGCGAAGTAAGGTGAGGGTAAAATTTTAGGTTGAGAAGAGAGGAAACAAGGCAGGAGTTATAGAGCAAAAGCTTGAAATTTTACTTTCACACACAAACTCTTGCTTGAATTCTTATGCAAGGAAATCTGTACAAGAAACAAGGCGCATCGATTCGAGGACGAATCATCTCAAAGAAGGGGAAAATGGTAAGAATCTATCCATGCCATAAGGCACATCTAAAGAAGGGGATGAAAAGTCAAGACTTGCTTCAAATCTCCATGGGAACATTCAATATTCAAGAAGTTTTGGGAGGATTTTCAAGCCATCTAAGCATACAAGCCAAAAGCCAAAAAGATTGTCAGGAGATGGGTAGTGAAGGGAACACACGTGCTAAGACTAGTATATCCATAAGTATATATTAATGAGATAGGACACCATTAATGTATTAAGACTAACACATGTTAGACTTCTTGATTTGATCAGGCAGTGGTTGTCACATCCATGAGTATTGTGATACTTAGAGTTGACATGTAGATGCTTGTTAATAGAACAAGTACATTGGATGACCTAGAAATGAGATAATCACATGAATAACTATTTAGTGCCAGTGATAGAATCTCACTATAGCAAATGTGCAACTATACTTTGACTTGAGATCTCTAAGGTACTTTGTTTGCTGAGCATTGTACTTTGATTCCAATCTCTGGAACCAGATCGAGGGCCACTTATGGGGTGGATATTGGGTACAATGTGAGGTAAACGAAAGTAGTTGAAAGGGTCAATAAAGGATTCACCACTCCTAATAGTAGGGGCGAATATCTCACGGCCACTTATTTGAATTACTACTCGTGAAATCCTTAGCCAATATGATTGTGTATTAGAAACAGTTCCAATTGATACACATGTAGAGTGGTGGATTCCTAGTATAAGTACTATTATATTCGGACCAGAATTAATTTATTTCTCGAGAGAGTTGGCACTAATTCCGTACTCCAAACCGAAGAAGATATTTTATGGTGAAAGGAATTTATTACACTGTAGTTTGATATTGAAGGGTTCATATCAAGCCACATGACTTCCTGGACTCTTGGGGGGGTCATAATGTGTTGCTAAATACCGCTCATGATCTACTGAATATGGGTTTATTAATTGATGATTTAATAAACCAATCCTGTCAAGAATTAATAGGTTAATTCTAAATTATTAAGGATTATTGATCTCAAAAACATTTAGATTAATTCATATTCGCTATCAATAAATCGGGAAACCTAATAGGTCACACACAATAGATGATTAAGTACTTAAGGTGCTATTTGATAACATTGTGGGGTTAATTGTAAGAAGAAGAAGTTGTTATAGTCAGATTATAATTAGTTATAATTTTGGGCCAAATTACAATAGTTAAGACTTATAGTTTTCAATTGCTATTAATGAATTCTAATTTGATTAGAATTCATAGAAATGTGTTTTTCTATGTTTTTCCAAGGATTACTTCAAAATGTTCTCTCGACTTTAATTAGGGAAAAAAACACAAAACACAGAGAAAAAAAACCTTCATCTCTCTCTCTCTCTCTCTCTCTCTCTCTCTCTCTCTCTCTCTCTCTCTCTCTCTCTCTCTCTCTCTCTCTCTCTCGTTTTCTCTTCTACACAGAGGGAAAAAACCCTAGTCGCAAAAGACTCTTCTAGTAGAGAGTTTTTTACGCTTTTCCTTGAGTCCCTCATGTGGATACTATTAGAGGCAGTCCTCGCTTGGACTTCAGTGGCCGCCGTGAGCAACTGATCACAGAATAGAAGAACTGTGTGCTGTTTGCAACTTGCGATCGTGATCACAGTAGTAAGGGAACAAGAAAAAATTTTGAACTAAGGCTTCAACTAGTAAATCTTGTAACTTATTTTTTCACTCATTTAATTGACAAGCAAGTGATCTTTGGAAGGGAATTCAGTTTTATTTTTCTACTACATATATGCTTTTGCATGGCCAAATCCCTATAGTGGTATCAGAGCCATCGTGTTTCTGTTTTAATGGGTTATGTTTTGTTGTGAAGTTGTTTCAAGCATGCTTCTGGGTATTGTTCAATGTCTACTGCTTTGTACGTATAGTCTAGGTTTGTGAAAATATTTCCACTTTGCTTATAGAACTTATTTCGATCCCAGAAATTGTTTCTTCATATTGTGGGTTGTTCAGTATTTTTCCTTGAACTATTTATATTGTTGATTTAATGGTGATGGTGATCACAAATTGTTGTTAATATAGATTAACAAAGAATTAAATCAAAATAGTTTGGACACAACATTGTAGTTCATGAAAATTATTTTTCAAATACTTGAAGTTTCTACCCAGAAATCATTTCTGGAAAACGAAGAAAAAGGCAAAAAAGAAGGTTTTTTTTTTTTTTTTTTTGCCCAAACACAGCTCGCAAGGAGCCAAGCTACAGCTTGCTTGGGATTTGCTGCCCGAAGTTGGGAAGCCATGGGTGAACATGGGGAGGATGTTATACATTCTTCCCAGGATGAGATTTTATCTTTTGTGGCTTCATATATATATATATATATATATATATATATATATATGACTCTTGTTATCAGTATCTTATACTGTATTTTGTTTAGATCTATGTATTCTGAGTATATTGGGTGTCGAAACTGATGGTATATAATAAGGAATCGGCCCAGGACCGACATCGGCTTGCCGACAGAAGCCCACGTATGAAAAATATATGTTTCTGATCTTCAAAGATCTATGTTTTATTTGTTACATATTGAATAGTTCTAAGAACTTTGTGCAAATATCTAACTAAATCTAGAAGGAGATCTGGTATCCAGATCTACTCTGCAAGATAGATTGAACCTTAAGGCCATGGAGTTAAGGCCACTGGTGGTTCCAGTATCATGTTGAGATGAGAATCCAATTCTCAATGGCCAGATTCGGTTCAGATCTGCACACAGGCTTAACAGATCTAGACCTTATATAACAAATAAATCATAACTCTAAGAAAAAAAAAACCATAGATCCGAACTGGTTATGGTATAAGATGACTAATAACTTGAGTGTATTCTGTCTTATGGAATCTAACGGTGATGATTACGAAGTTAAGGGAAGTATTTACATATTACTTAAATACTTGTTATAATTTATTATTTTTTACAGCATTGCATAATGTCTTTCTCCCTACTCTTCAGATCCCCATCTTCATCCTCTTCTTACCCCATAGCTCATGTTGTCTCTTCTATGATCAAAGAAGAAGTCCACTTCTCTGATCTACAACAGTCAATTGACAACTGGAAAATCCCTAAGTTTTCCGACAAAGAAATTTACAAAAATCCCAAATGGTCACTTAACAGTGACTATGTCATTAAGACTGTAGAAGAAACAGTCCAAATAGATCCTAATACCCAGGAAATCAGACTTCTCACCCTAAGTGATCTAGAGAAATTCAGATAAAAATACAAAAATCTCCATTTTGGTCTCGTCCAAATTGCAGTAAAACCTTTGTCTAGAGAAGGTCTAGACATATCTCTCCTTCTATGTCTTAGGGACACTAGATTCCTAAACTTAAATGATTCTCTCTTAGGCATGGTTGAAACTAGCCTCTGTAATGGACCAGTCTATTTTGATTGTTTCCCAAATTTCACTGTCTCTCTACAGGATTGCAAATTTTAAAATAAAAACTGGTTCTCTCCCAGTAGCAATTTTGTACAGAATTCAATACAAAGCTATGAACTCGGCTTTCAACACTGGAGCTATGAAAGTATCCAACAAAGGAGAAACAATCCTATTCCAAACAAATCTGACCAGATCTCATCTTTCAATTCCAAAACCTATCCCTTGGAAAGAAGTAAGTCTTCCTTCAAATTGGTTACTAACTGGAGTCACTTCCTTTGAGAAACTAGAAAATACAACTGTCTCCGAGATACACCAATCTCCTTCTAGAAATGTTGAAATTACTTTCCAAAGGTCCCTCAGCCAACGGATCTCGTATCCTCCTTCAAGTGCAGTATCTAGATTAGGATCATCATCTAGATTCCAACAACCCAGGCATTCTACATCCTCAGTAGCAACACATCTATAGGATATAGATCAAGATCTGAGAATTCCCCAGGCCAGGTATATTACACAACCTGAATCTGATGATCATCCTACATCTCCCACCCATTCTGCCATGATTGGAGATCTTAATGTTTTACAAACTGATTTTGTCATAGACAAAGAACAATTGAGAAAAGAATTTTACTCTCCTGTAAATATTCTCAAAAGAAAATGGTTTTTTAAACATTATCAAGGATTTGAGAGACAACAAATCCAAGATAAATATTATGAATTTCTAAATTTAGTACAAAATTAAATTGATTTCTTTTTATGGTTTGAAGCTTATGCTTCCCTCAACAAAATTGATTATCCTTTTACAAAATCTATCAATGTTTCAAAACATTGGCAAACACCCCAAGGAACATATGTTTCCTTAGAGTTACCTCCAGGCCAAAATTTTAAAAATTCCCTTTAGAATGGAAACTATTACTACTGCCCCTTTTAAAAGAAGACTGGAAACCGATTTTGAAGAACCAGTCAAAGTAAAGGATATTCAAAGTCTTTTGAACAAAATAATTATACCAACAAATATTTGCAAACTATTGGTGAATATTTGATTTCAAAACTAAGTATCTCCAATCCAGCAACTTCTGGGACAACAACGTCTAGCACATCTTCAACTATTCCTCTCTTCAAACCTTATGAAATCCCTGTTCAATTTCGTGAGGAACTCAAAAGGACTTCTGCTCCACTAATGTTCACAGAACTTCAAAAGAGAATAGCAGAAATAAAAAAATCAATCCTGGTTCCTGACACTCCTTTTACAAGTGTCAAACAAAAATCTGGTATCCCTAGATCACCTTCTACTCCAGCTAAAACAACCACTCACCAATCTGTTTTCGTTTTACAAGAAACTGACTCAGATTCTACTTCTGAACATCTTCCAGAAGAACCTTCCTCTATAGAAATTGCTCCTCTCAGAATAGGAAGACCAAACAATTGGAGAAATTCTCAGAAACTTTATTATTCTAGAGCCACTCACCCAGATGTAGCCCTAGAAGAAAGTCTAGCCATCTTGCAAAATTCCTATAATGCCAACAACATCTATGAATGGAACATAGATGGTCAGTCAGAATACAACATTATGTCTAAATTTCAGCAGATGACCATGGTGGCCACTGTATATCGAACAACCCGTGGTAGTTCAGATCAATTATCTGCCCATGTTTTAATAGCAGGTTTTACAGGACAGTTTAAAGGTTGGTGGGATGAACATCTCACTGATACAGATAAATATGATATCCTCCATGCTATTAAAATAGATGCTGATGGCCATCCCATCCTTCAAAATGGTGAACCAATTCCTGATGCAGTGTCTACTTTGATTTTTACACTGGTCAAAACTTTCATAGGAAATCTATGTATTTTTCGTGAAAAATCTACTGAGATTCTCAATAATCTCAAATGCAAAACTTTGTCTAATTTTAGGTGGTATAAGGACACCTTCCTTACCTGCATTTATGCCAGACCTGATGGAAATAGCCAGTATTGGAAAGAAAAATTCCTAGATGGCCTTCCCAAATCTCTTCGCGACCTTGTTCGTGAAGAATTGCAAACTTAGCATAATGGTAATGTACCTTATGATAGAATCGCTTTTAGTCAGCTAACCAGTCAGATCCAACAAGTAGCCCTCAAGATTTGTCGACAAGATAAAATGTTGAGGCAATTAGCCAAAGATAGAGCCCAAAGAAGCCGAGACTTAGGCTCCTTCTGTGAACAGTTTGGATTACCCTCCTGTAGTTCAAAACCCTATAAGAGACATAGGCACAAACAGTTACAATCTAAGCCCATTTACCATAGAAATAAGCCCAAGTTCAAGAAGCCGTCCAAATATCCAACCCTTCCTGCTCCTCAACCCAAACCTCATAAAATCAAAAAGCCTCATTTTTCCAAAGACAAGTCCAAATCTGTTACTTGCTTCAAATGTGGTAAGCCTAGCCATATAGCCAGATACTGCAGAGTCTCCAAAAGAATCTATGAACTCTCATTGGACCAAGAACTACTTGATAAGATTCAGAATCATTTCCTCTCTGAATCAGATTCTGATCTTGCTGATGATGAATATGATCAGCAATTCAACTAAATCCAAGAAGATGATGTTCCCTCCTCATCCTCAGAAACCGATAAAGAACAGCCCTCCATCAATGTCCTTTCTAAGTTATAAGATTTACTCTTAGAAATTATAGACAACCTTCCTGATGATGCTACTAAAAAAAAAGTATCTAGATAAATTTAAACAAACTTTGCATCAACCATCATCCTCAAGATCAAATCATTTTGATAATCATCCCAGAATTGTCAACACCTACAATATCACAGATATTCTCAATAGTTTTCCGACCAAGCCTCAAAAATCAATTACAATCCAAGACTTGCAATCTGAAATTGCCATTCTCAAGCAAGAAATTAGAGAAATCAAAGCTTCTCAAGAAATTGATAGACTAGTTCTCCAACAACTCTATTCAAAAGATGAAATACCAGTTGAGCCAGAAGTCTCAAAATCTCAAGAGCCAAATCAATTTTTAAATTATATTTCAAAAGTATCCATCCAGAAATGGCATGTAAGAATTACCCTGGTTATTGGCAATTCTTTCACCCTAGAAATCCCAGCACTTTTAGACACAGGTTCTGACCTCAATTGCATTCAAGAAGGACTCATCCCTACCAAATTCTTTGAAAAGACCAAAGAAAGTCTCTGTTCTGCCAATGGTAAGAAACTAGGCATTAGTTTCAAACTTTCAAATATTGACGTAAAACACTCTTCTTTATCTATTTTTACCTCTTTCCTATTAGTTAAAGATATCACTAACCCTGTTATCTTAGGCATCCTTTTCATCCAACAGATCATTCCTTTCATGGTCCTCAAAGAAGGTATTCAAGTTACTTACCTAAATCAACAAATGCTCGTTCCTTTTGATAGGCCTCCTATTGAGAAAGAACTCCAATTTTTGGAAAACAAACAATCTCAAATCAACTTTCTAAAAGAAGATTTGGACTTCAAAAGGCTCTAACTACAATTGCAGGATACGAATATTAAGTCAAAGATCCAAGCTTTAGCAACTCATATTCAGCAACATCTCTATTCTTTCTTCCTACTGCCTTTTAGCACAGGAAAAAATATATAGTCCGTCTTCCTTATGAGCCTGACTTTGATGAAAAATCTATCTCGACCAAGGCTAGACCAATCCAAATGAACCATGAGTTAACCACTCTCTGCCAAAAGGAAATCCAAGATCTTCTACAAAAGAAAATCATCACTCCCAGTACATCCCTTTGGAGATGTGACGCATTCTATGTTTACAAAAATGCTGAGATTGAGAGAGGTGCTCCAAGGTTGGTGATCAATTACAAAATGCTCAATACAACACTAAGATGGATAAGGTATCCCATCCCAAACAAAAAAGATTTACTCAACAGACTGCATGCTGTAGTCATATTTTAAAATTTTAATTTGAAATCTTGATATTGGCAAATTCAGATCGATCCTAGAGATCGGTACAAAACTGCATTTACAGTTCCATTTGGATAATATAAATGGAACGTAATGCCTTTTGGTTTGAAAAATGCTCCTTCTGAATTTCAAAGAATTATGAATGAGATTTTCAATCCTTACTCCCAATTTATCATTGTCTACATTGATGATGTTTTAGTTTTTTCAAATAGTTTGGATCAGCATTTCAAACATCTGAATGTTCTACTTTTTACCATTAGATATAATGGTTTAGTACATTCAAAAACAAAATTCAGCCTTTTCCAAACTAATGTTCGATTTCTCGGACATAATATTCAACAGGGAACCATCACTCCTATTTCTCGATCAATCAATTTGCTGATAAATTTCCTGATCAAATTCTTGATAGGACACAACTCCAAAGATTCCTTGGTTGTTTGAATTATGTTTCTAAATTCATTCCAGGAATCAAGAATTTGATTAAGCCTTTGCATGATAGGCTTAAACAGCCCCCTCCTCCATGGACTAGTATTCATACCTCAATTGTTCGACAAGTCAAGACTCAGGTAAAAAATCTTCTGTGTCTATCCTTGCTGGATCCCCAAGCTCCAAAAATCGTTGAAACAGATGCCTCCGACAATGGCTACGGTGGCATCCTAAAGCAACACAAAAATGGCAAAGAGCATATTATTGTATTTGCATCCAAACATTGGAATAGTTCGCAGTAGAACTATCCTACCATAAAAAAAGAGATTTTAGCAATTGTTTTGTGCATCCAAAAGTTTCAAGAAAATTTGCTAAATCAAAAGTTTATATTACGTATTGATTGCAGGGCTGCAAAAGATGTTTTGCAAAAAGATGTCAAAAATCTTGCATCTAAATAAATATTTGTTAGATGGCAAGTTGTTTTTATCTATATTTGATTTTGATATAGAATATATTAAAGGATCTTCAAACTCAATTCCTGATTTCTTAACTCAGGAATTCCTGCAGGGTTGATAGTTCTATGGCTCCCAAACTCAGAAATAAAAATTTGAAGCTCAAAGAGCTTCCTGCCATCCCTACTCCTGATAAATAGGAACCAAAGAAAGAGTCATTGGACCATCTACTGGCAAAACCCAGTTTAGAAGCCCAAAAGACTATGCGATGACTATAGCCCAAGCACTACAGCCTGTCAAAATTTAAGAACCAATCTCTTTGGAAAACCTAACTTCTAAAAGTTGGGCCGATATTGTGGAATCTGAGGATTCACAAGAAGCCCAAGTTCAATCTGCATAGACAATGGCTGATATTCATGAATGGTGCAGAAAAATGGAATTCCCACTTCCTACTGCCAGTTAACAGATGGGCTTTCCATCCTTTAATCCAATTTAGCCTACACAAGCTAATTCAAAACAGGTAAACCAGGTAAAACCTTCTGACCTTAAATTTGTGGAGGCCCCCAACCCCACAAAATCTGGAAAACTAATTTCCAAAAACACAAACACAAGCACGATGCAGTCGGCATCCTTAAGGGTTCTTTCTTCTGAACCACAACTAATTTCTTCCAAGCTCTCTTCCTCCCCTGAGCCTGCATATTTCAAAACTCCAGGAGTCTATAAACTCCTTTAGATGGAACTTGAATTCTGGAATTCCAATCCCCCAATTAGCAGCTAGGCAACTCTTTGGCCCATATGTTAATTATGTCTAGATATCACCAAAATTTACTCAAAAGTACTACGAGTTTATACTAGTAGATACTAAGAGTACATCCTTCCACTCTCACAAAGATAAGAAGACTGAATCCTTCATTACGAATACTTCAGTCCAAATCCATTCCATCCATACTCCTTCAGTATGGAAAGTCTCACCAAATACCTTCAAACGTTTTTCCCAACCTTTTGATCCGATGGTTTATAATTATTGGGACTACCAAGCAGCCTGGGTGAATGCCTTCACCTTTCAAAATAAACAGCAAAGCCATTCATGGTTTTTCTATTGTAATAAAAAGAAATCTGCACAAATTGTGTTTCCCCATTGGTTTGTTAATCAGTGGTGGCTAGTCTATAGACCAACTGAGGAAATTCTCCCTCAACCAGTCAAAGAAGGATTTGATTATTTCCAGTCTAGATACTCAAATCCACAACCAGAAGTTCCTCTCCTACTTCAATTCTTTAGTATATTCACACTTGCATGGATATACTCCCAGAAGTTTGCATATTACAAAGAGGCAAACCAGCATGGCCTGCCATATCTTGCCCTCCAGGGATATTGCAAATGGTGGAAAGATTGGGATGCAAAAAATACTTACATCCCTTCCATCAAAAAATGGTTTAAGTCAAACCCCAAGTACCTATCTTTGGCCAACAGTCAGCAAACGGAGTTCCTCCAACAAAAATCTATTGCAGCTGCTACTCTTACAGCCTCCAAGTCCAAAGAAGATTTTGTAGCAGCCATACAAATGATACTACAACAATTACAAGGACAATCTTCTACCTCAACACTTGAAGTACCTACGAAAGACCAAGAGGCAGAATCAGAAAAGGAAGAAGATGAAGAAGATTATTATTGTGAAGAATAATCAATGACCCCACTCATGACGTCATATATATATATATATATATATATATATATATATATATCATTTCAATTTCATTTCGATTGTTTTTCCCTGGTGGCCCATGAAGTGTTTTTTTTTTCTTTTCACTGACCACCCCAACTTTTCTCAAAAATTATGTTTTGGGACTAACTAATATTAATTTCTAAAATCGATTTTGGAAATTAATATATATTATCTAAAATAGTGATTAAGTTTTTTTTTTTATCTTTTCTAATTTTGAGAATATGTTCTAATAATGATTACAATTTATTTGGAGCCCATGATTTAGGATAAAAGTATTTTTCAAATTTAGATTATGGACCTACAAGTTTTAAAATTTTGATTTTGGCCTAGAATTTTTCCAAAATTTAATTTTGGACCCAGAGCTTTCCAAAATGTTGATTTTAGATGTTTTATGCTTACTGTTTTAAGCATGTTTCATTAGCGTGGTGGATGATTATGGACTTGGACCAAATATATCTATACATGCATTATTTAATGCTTTGGTTTTAATTAAATAGGGCTTGCATGTCCTGCATTCTCTAAAATTCTTGTGTAATTTTTTTCTCATCTAACTTCTCTTGAATGTAACTCGAGGTTTCTCTATTTAGGAATTTTATGTAAATAGTTTATATAGGTTAGATAGAGATAGAATTATTTTATTTTGGAGATGGCGACTAAAACAAGGCGAGAGGGTAAGACCTTCTACATAAATCATGCATGAACACATAGGGTTGACCATATTAAATTCCTTCATGGCTCGAGGAAATTAATTTAGAAAAGTCCATAACCATACCACGTAAATGTTGATTACCATATTTATCAATTTATGCTGCTTATGGATAAATTTTATGCATGCCAAATGGTGAGACAACTAAAAGGAACAAATCCCTCAAATAATATTAAAAATAATACCTTCTATTAATATAGTGAGAACGAGAGTTCTTTTTCGAGACCAAATTTTTAGGCTAACCCAAGGCTACTTAACATCGGGCATGTTCAGGCTATGGAATTAAATTCTTGATTAATGGGTAGAGTTTAACTAAATTTCTTTATCTCGATTGGGCTAACTTAAGCATAAAAAAAATTAGAGGCAATATTGGGTTAGCTTAAAAACTTTTAGATTAAAAGATATTAATCACCTAATGATCTGGAAATTACATTAGATGTAATTAGTATTGGATATCAACCATTGAACTCAAAGGTGGTTTGTTGGGAAACCCAAGGTCATTCTTGAGGAAAATGGATACCGGTCCACTAGGAAAGTTTCCAACGGGCTTTCCCGAATTAATAGTGGGGGCTATTGATTTGAGTAAAATAGTAGAAAAATAATGTGCTTAATTAAATACCTAATTATTTGCATGTGCATATACACTTAGCTAATCTTCTCTATCTTTACATCTAGGTCATCTGCATCATGTCAACCAACCAAAACCTTCATAGCATCTTGGAAACCAACAAACTCACTGAATCGAACAATCTCGACTGGTATCAAAATTTGAGAATTGTTCTCAAATTGAAAAAGTTGCTCTACGTGCTAGATGCTCCTATTCCGCCACCTCCAGCCCAAGATGATCATCTGATGAGCATGATGTTTACAAAAAACACCAAGAAGAGAGTGACACAGTAACATGTATTATGTTGACGTCAATGTCTCCTAAGCTACAAAAACAACATGAGCATATGGATGCTTCAACGACTATTCACCATCTTAGAGAGTTGTTCAATCAACAAGCAAGAACAAAGAGATATGGGATCTCTAAAGAGCTGTTTCGATCTAAGATGGTCGAAGGTACTTCTGTGGCCACTCATGGGCTGAAGATGCTAGGCTTGATAGAGAAGCTTACATCTTTTGGGTTTATAATGGATAATGAATTGAGTATTGACTTAATTTTGCAATCTTTGACCAAAAGTTTTTCACAATTTGTGATCAACTATCAGATGAACAAGATTGAGTCCACTATTCTCAAGTTGATCAATCATCTCAAAACTGTAGAGTTCTCTATGAAGAAGGAATCCAATGTAGGGAAATATGCCCTCTTAGACTAGGTTTCTGATGTAAATATCGAATGTTTTAATAAAAGAATTTATTCTCAGAAATCGTTTGTGAATTTATATTTTATTTGTGCACAATTACGTTTGGAAAAGACCCATTGTGTTTAAGTAAGTGGTCCATGTGAATGGTGGTCTTTCACAGTAAGGTACGGATCACGGGTTACTTAACACATAGACGTTTGTTCTTATCCAATTGATGAGAATGGGAATCTCATCATGTCTAGGTTATTGTGTTATGAATTCCAAATGGGAAACGGCTTACCTTTAGGCAATGAGTAGTCCACTCACTTCATGACATAAGCGTATTTCGAATACGTAGAACAGGACATGTAGTAATAGTTTCTTAAAGTACTACTATTGCTACAGCGTGGACTAGTACTCTACGACTTGAGTATGAGTTGATGGTATGACGGAGCTGGAAGCATATACTTCGATATACTTTAGTTGAGGTTCTATCATTGGACCAATATATTTACATGTTGGGTATGTGTGACTAGTTAGTTAAGACAGACTTGTCCAAGATAGTTTCTATACTATATCGCCTCTTGTGGTTATCTGACTGATCAAAATATCCAGGGCTCTGGGAAACATAACTTGGATGTTTACTTTAGGGTAGCTCCCTTGAAAAGCGGAAATAATCCAGGAAGTTGTGGATCATTGGACTAGAAGCCTAAGGATGGTAGATGTCATTTAGAGAGGTATTAGTACATTTCTTCCTCTCTAATGCACGGCGATGTATAGAGGGGTATTTTAGTCATTTCACCTGTAGGTCGGAGACTTTGCTAACGCGGCATTGTCCTTAGGGTTAAATTTTCTTATGGTGATATTAAGAAATATTTAAAATGTAAAATACAGCTATTTATATGGCAAGGGTATTTTGGTCATTTTAGTAGCTAAGGTGATATGTCTTTTGGTCCCCAGTATAGACCGTAAGTCCTAATTATATACTGGCTAGGGAATTGGTCTTAAATTAAATTAAATGAAATTTATTTTATTTAAGTAACCTGATTTAATTATTAAGCTAGAATAAAATAAATATCCACAGAGAGAGAGAGAGAGAGAAAAAATTAATTAAATTAGTTTGATGGGTTAATTAATTGTTCAGAGCTTTGGCCTAGTTTGAATAATTAAAGATTGACCTGGGACTAAACTAATATAGTCTTGTTAATTGGACTAGTTTATTTGGGCCGAAAAATTAATTATTTATTGGGTCATTTATTTGATTCTAATTAGAATAATTAACTTGGTTTAAGAGGCAAAACAAAGTGTCCAATGGGACAAATTAAAAGCCTAGTTTTACCTAAGGTTTTATTTAGGGTAAACAGGAGAATAAAGACGCATGTTGTTTTTTCCTTCTTCTCCTCTGAGCGAAAAAGTAGATAGCCTCTTGTCTCTCTAAAAAGTTCCTTAGTCTTGTGAGTTGTTCACCAAACGTGGATTAGGCAGGCCATATACTGAAAGATCGAGAGGGAATTTGGCGTTCATATACATGCATGATGCAGTAGGAGGCTTGCAGGAATCGCACCAGAGGTTTCCACCAGCGCACCTACCCTAATTCCACATATTCCGATCCAGCCAACTTTGAGAACAAGAAGACGTAAAAAAAAAAATTTCTCTCGGAGCCCAGTTAGGCCGGGACCGATGCCGGCTGAGGCCGCCGGAATCGACGCCGGCTCCGGTTTGGAACTACTGCTGCATTTTTTTTTTCTTGTTCTGCAATTAGGTTTCACTGTGATTTGCTTGCTATTTAAATCTTCATCCAATATAGTCTTGATGGTAGAATCATCTTCTTCTAAGAAGAAATTTCCTAAGAAGAAAAAGAAGGTTCCACTAAGCCTAAAGGTGGTATGAAGAAGGATGTAGCCACCAAAGGCCTATGCCCTCACTGTGGCAAGATAGGCTATTGGAGGCGCAACTGCAAAGCCTACTTAGAGACCATCAAGGAAAACAAGTAGAAGGAGAAGCTCGCGGGTACTTCTACTTCTACTCTTTGTATGTTTATGATTGAGATAAATACTATCTTTAGAAATGAGATATAGGTATTCTGTGCCGAATGTAGATCTCATTTATGTAATAATTTGCAGGGACTAAAGGACAGTAGAAGGCTTGAGAAGGGCGACATGGACTTATGGGCAAATGGAGCAAAGGTTGCTGCACTTGTTGTGGGGACTTACGAGCTACACCTGCCTTCTGGATTAGTTTTAGAACTTTAAAACTATTATTATGTACCAGTTTTATTAAAAAAATATTATCTCAGTTGCATGTTTAGATTTATATGGATTTCATGTAATTTTTAAGAATAAATGTTGTTCTTTAGCTTTGAATGATATCCACTATGCTTTTGCAACTTTGGTTAATAGTTTATATGTTCTAGACATGAATAATCCAATTCTCAATATAAATAATAAGAAACCAAAGATTATTAACCCAAATACCTCTTACTTATGGCATTGCCGTTTAGGCCATGTAAACGTGAACCGTGTTTCTAAGTTACACAGGCTTGATGACTGAGGGTCATTTGATTATGAATCATATGGCACTTGGGAGTCTTGTTTATTTGGTAAAATGGCTAAAACTCCTTTCTCTGGAAAAAGAGAAAAGGCCAAAGAGTTATTTGAACTCATATATTTTGATGTTTGTGGCCCAATGTCTATACAAGCAAGAAGAGGTTACAACTATATCATAACCTTTATCGATGATTATTCATGATAATCTGAAGCTTTTGAAAAGTTCAAAGCCTTCAAGAATGAAGTAGAGAAACAACTTGATAAAAGTATTGAGATTCTAAGATCAGATCGAGGAGGTAAATACTTAAGCCAAGAGTTTTAGGTTTATCTTATAGATAATGAGATATTATCTCAATGGACTCCACCACATACACCTCAACATAATAGTGTATCTAAAACAAGGAATCGAACCCTTCTAGACATGGTACAAACCATGATGGCTTCTGCAGACTTACTAAAATTGTTTTGGGGGTACGCACTAAAGACTTATGTTTATATTCTAAATAGAGTTCTATAAAAAATGATTAATACCACCCCATTTGAGATGTTTTTTGGCAAGAAACCAAAGTTGTCTCACATGAGAGTATGGGGTTGCACTGTTTTTGTCAAAAGGCCACAGTCAGACAAAATTGATAGTAAGTCTGACAAGTGTTTTTTTGTAGGTGATCTGAAAGAATCTTTCAGATATTACTTCTATCTCCCATCCAAAAACAAAGTGTTTGTTTTGAAGCATGCTGTCTTCTTAGAGAAGGAGCACATGCTCAAAGGGGATAGTAGGAATAAAATTGAATTTAGTGAAATTCAAGAAGAATAAACAAATAGGGATCAGTCATCTGATCCCATATCTATTAAGAGAATAGATGAACCTTCTACTATACAAGATCCTTAAAGGTCGAGTAGGATATGTATGGTACCTGAGAGATATGAATTTTTCATAGGTGACCACAATGACATATTACTCATAGATGAAGAAGAGCCTACTACGTACAAAGAAGTTTTGAACAGTTCAGAATTTGACAAATGGCTTGATACCATGAAATCAGAGATGGATTCTATGTACGATAACCAAGTATGAAATTTGATTGATCCACCCAAATGAATCAAACCTATTGCGTGTAAATGGGTTTTCAAGAAGAAAACTGACATGGATGGTAACATAGTTACCTATAAAGCATAACTAGTGGCTAAGGGTTATCATCAATAATATGGTATTGACTATGATGAAACCTTCTCACCAGTAGCCATGCTGAAATCCATCAGGATACTCCTAGACATTGTCATTCATCATGATTATGAGATCTGGCAAATGGATATGAAAACAGATTTCCTAAGTGGAAACCTGACTGAGGAAGTATATTTGACACAACCTGAGGGTTTCACATCCAATGACAGCACAAAAGTGTGCAAGCTACAAAGGTCCATTTATGGACTTAAGCAAGCTTCTAGGAGATGGAACATCCATTTTGATTAAACAATAAAAGAGTTTGGTTTCATTCAAAACATGTATGAGCCATGTGTTTACAAGAAAGTTAGTGGGAGTGTAATCACTTTCTTGTTTCATTATATACTTGACATATTGCTTATAAGAAATGATGTACCTGTCCTTAAATCAGTGAAAGTTTGGTTGCCCAAGAAATTCTCCATGAAATACCTTGGAGAAACAACCTACATTCTTGGAATAAGGATCTATAGAGATAGACAAAAAATGTTGCTAGGTCTTTCACAATCTGCATACATAGATAAAGTGTTAAAAAGGTTTAGCATGGATCAATCCAAGAAGGGATTCTTAAAAGACATAAGTTGAAAGGGATCATATGAGTAGAATACCATATGCATCTGCAATTGGTTCTATCATATACTCTATGATATGTACTAGGCTCAACGTATCTTATGCTCTAAGTTTTATGAGTAGATACCAATATGATCCTGGAAAGGATCACTGGGCAGTTGTAAAGAATATCCTTAAATACTTACAAAAGACTAAGGATGTATTCTTGGTGTATAGAGAAAGTAATTTGAAAGTAAACGGTATACATATGACAGTTTTCAATATGATAAGGACAATTTCAAATCACAATCTGGCTATGTGTTTATGTTTTGTAGAGGGGCAGTGAGTTGGAAAAGTTCCAAATAAGATACTATTGCTGACTCAATGACTGAAGCTGAGTACATAGCCACTTCAGAAGCAGCTAAAGAAGCAGTTAGGATCAAGAAGTTTGTCACAGAGCTTGGAGTGGTCCCTAGCATTGTTGATCAAATATCTCTATATTGTGACAACAACGGAGCCATTGCACAAGCAAAGGAACTACGGTGTCCCCAGCGATCCAAGCATGTACTTAGACTTTTTCATTTGATTAGAGAGATTATTGAAAGAGGAGATGTAAAGATAGAGAGAGTTCCCACGAATGAGAACATAGCTAACCCGCTTACAAAAATACTATCCCATAAAAAACATGATAGACAAGTTGAGTTATTCGGTATTAGATAGATGAATGATTGGCTCTAGTGCAAGTGGGAGTTTGTTAATGTTATGCCCTAGAAGCAATTACTTATAAATTATATGTGACACATTTATTTTATAATACAAGACATTATTTATCTTTTAGTTTATTTTCTTTACTTTCATGTAAAATAATTGCTAGATAAAGTCCATAGTACTACACTGTGTTAAGAAAATCACGATAGAGATCATGATGCGAGATTCCTATTACACTGTATAGTGTTAGTACTTAAATAATCCGTAGTCGTAGTATTAATGAGATAGGACATCATTAATGCATTTAGACTAGCACGTGTTAGACTTCCTAATTTGATGAAGTAGTGGTTCTCACACCCATGAGTATTCTGATACTCAAAGTTAACACGTAGAAGCTTATTAATAGAACAAGTACATTGGATGACCTGACTATGAGACAATCATATGGATAACTATGTATTGCAAGTGATAGAATCTCGCTATAGCAAACGTGCAAGTATCCTTGGACTTGAGATCTCCAAGGTACTTTATTTGTTGAGCACTGTACTTTGATTCCAATCTCTAGAGCCAAATTGAGGGCCACCTATAGGATGGATATTGGGTACAATATGAGGTAAGTGAAAGTAGTTGATAAGGTCAATAAAGGATTCACTACTCCTAATAGTAGGGGCAAATATCTCACGGCTACTTGTTGGAATTACTACTCGTGAAATCCTTGGCTAAGGTGATTGTGTATTGAAAATAGTTCCAATTGATACACATGTAGAGTAGTGGATTCTTGGTACAAATACTATTATATTTGGGCTAAATTTCATTTATATTCTGGATAGAGTTGGCACTAATTCCGTACTCCAAACAGATTGAGATCTTATATGGTGAAAGGAATTTATTGCACTGTAGTTTGTTATTGAAGGGTTTATATCAAGCCACTTGACTTCCTAGACTCTTAAGGGGTCATGATGTGTTAGTAGATACTACTCATGATCTGCTGAATATGGGTTTATAATCGATGAATTAATAAACCAATCCTGTCTAGAATTAATAGGTTAATTCTTAATTATTATTGATTATTAATCTCAAAGACGTTTAGATTAATTCATATTCACTACCAATTGACCAAGAAACATAATAGGACGCACACAATAGAGGATAAAGTACTTAAGGTGTTATTTGATAATATTGTGAGGTTAATTGTGAGAAGAAGAAGTTATTATGGTCAAATTATAATTAGTTATAATTTTGGGCCAAATTGCAATAGTTAAGACTTATAGTTTTCAATTGCAATTACTGAATTCTAATTTGATTAGAATTCATCGAAACATGTTTTCTGTGTTTTTCCAAGGATTACTTTAGAATCTACTTTTGGCTTTAATTAGGAAAAAACACAGAACACACAAAGAAAAAAAACTTCCTCTCTCTCTCTCTCTCTCTCTCTCTCTCTCTCTCTCTCTCTCGTATTCTCTTCTACATAGAAGAAAAAAACCCTAGCCGCAAAAGACTCTTCTAGCAGAGAGTTATCTTTGTTTTTCCTTAAGTCCCTCGTGTGGATACTATTAGTGGTAGTCCTTACTAGGACTTCAGTGGCCATAGTGAGCAACTGATCACACAACAGAAGAACTGTGTGCAGTGTGCAATTTGTGATCGTGATCATAATAGTAGCGAAAACTGGAAAAAAATTTGAATTAAGGCTAAAACAGGTAAATCCCGTAACTTATTTTCTTACCTGTTTTAATCGACAAACACGTGATCTTTAGGAGGGATTTTGGTTTTATTTTTCTGCTGCTTATATACTCTTACATGGCCGAATCACTAGCTCAATGCACCTTGGAATATACCGACATGGTAAAGGACTTTGCGGATGTATTCCCGGCTGAACTCACTTCACTTCCACTTCCGCGGAAAGTTGAATTCACTATAGACTTAGTTCTTGGAGCTAATCCTATTTCGAAGACTCCCTATTGGATGGCATCGACGAAATTAAAGGAATTATAGGAGCAGTTGCAAGAGTTAGTTAGGCAAGGATATATAAGGCTGAGTACTTCGTCTTGGGAAGCCCCGGTGTTGTATGTAAAGAAGAATGATGGAACGCTGAGGTTGTGCATAAATTATAGAGGATTGAATAACTCACTATTAAGAATAAGTACCACCTACCTTTGATTGACGAGTTATTCGATTAGTTGCGAGGTTCTTATTACTTTTTCAAGCTGGATCTCCGGTAAGGTTATTATCAAGTACGAAATAAGGAGGAGGACATACCCAAGACGGCTTTCAATACCAGATATGGACACTACGAGTTCGTGGTGATGCTGTTTGGAGTAACTAATGCATATGCCATCTTCATGGATCTTATACACATTATTTTCCAGCCGTACCTGGATAAGTTCATCGTGGTGTTTGTTGATGATATTCTTGTCTACCCCAAAACTCCTGAGGATCATGCTGAGAATTTGAAGTTAGTGCTAGAGAAGTTGAGAAAGCACAAACTCTTTGCTAAGTTTAACAAATGTGAGTTCTGGCTAGATTCAGTAGCATTTCTTAGGTATGTGATATCTAACGATGGAATTAATGAAGATCCAACCAAAGTCAAAACCGTTTCAAATTAGAAATAACCAAAGAGTGTAACTTAAGTTTAGAGTTTTCTTGGATTAGCTGAATGCTACCATCGATTCTCTACTCTGGCAACTCCGGTGACCAGATTAATAAGAAAGGACGTGTCGCATATCTGGAGTGATAAATGCAAAAAAGTGTTTCCAAGCTTAAGAAAAGATTGATATTTGCACGAATAATGAATCTGCCGAAGGAAAGTAAACCTTATTCTTTGTACACAAATACCTCTAAGGAAGGATTAGGGCCAGTGCTGATGTAAGATAGAAAGGTCATAGCCTATCCCTTAAGGAAGGTGGAGCTGCATACGGTTAACTACCTGACGCACAACTTAGAGTTGCCTACGATAGTGTTTACCTTGAAGAAGTAGCGACACTACTTAAATGGAGCAGAGTATGAAGTCGGATCATAAGGGCTTGAAGTACATCTTCACACTGAACGCCTTAAATTTAAGGCATCGTAGGTGGATAGAGTTTTTGGAAGAGTACAAGTGCCCCATTAACTACTATTCGGGTAAAGCTAATGTAGTACTAATGCACTGAGTCAAAAAGTGAGAATGGCTAGTATGAGGATGCAAGAAGTTCAAATAATGCAAGAGCTCTTAGATCAAAAAACGTAAGTATAAGACGAAAGATTATCTTGTGTAATTTGAAGTTTAAACTTGAGCTGAGGCAGGAGATCTATGATGTGCAGTGGAGCAATCCAGAATTTCAAATCTTTAAGGAAAAAGAAATCAAAAGAGGAAATAAGCTATTCTGAACCGATAAAGAAGTATGGTATACATTCGGGGAGGATATGTGTACCAGATGACCAAGTATTGAAAAAAAAAAGATAATGGATAAGGCTCACAGGAGCAAGTATACTATCCATCCTAGAGAGGTGAAAATATACCAATACTTGAAAAAGGCCTACTGGTGACCGAGGATGCAGAGGGACATGGTGTAATACTTCTCAACATACTTGACATGTCAAAAAATGAAGGTAGAACATAATAAGGCAACTGGAATTTTGCAACCCTTGCCAATTCCTAAGTAGAAGTGGCAAGATGTGATGACGGACTTTGTTACTGGACTGCCTATGTCGAAGACTTTAAAGGATACCGTTTGGGTTGTGGTTGACAGACGGACTAGGACTGTGCATTTCATTCAAATAAATGTTGAGCATTCTATGGAGAAGCTGGCCAAGATGTATATACGGGAAGTTGTTAACTTGCATGGTGTACCATCAAGTATTATGTCTGACAGGGATCCCATATTCACTTCGCGATTTTAGACTAAGTTTCAAGAGTCAATGGGAATGACTCAAAAGCTCAGTACTTCTGCTCATTTGTAGACCAACGAACAGTCTGAAAGAGTTATTAAGATATTAGAGGATATGCTTAGAGCTTAAGTATTGGACTTTGGAGATAAATAGTTGGATTGTATACCTTATACTAAGTTGGCATAAAATAATAGTCATCAAGTGTAAATTGGAATGGCACCCTATGAAGCATGATGAATCAAATCAGCAAGTTTGGCGAAGTGAATATTGAAAAAATGGCGGATAAATTAAAGATGGTAAAAGAAAGACTAAAAGCGGCACAAAGCCGACAAAAAAGTTCTGGTGACAACAGAATAAGAGAATTAGAGTTTCAAGTAGGAGATCAGACCTTTCTGAAGATAATGCCTAGTAAAGGGATTTTGAAGCATCCTAAAGGAGGAAAGTTGAGTCTTAGGTGTTAGGACCATTTCCGGTGATCGAAAAGGTTGGACTTGTAGCATACCAGTTGGATTTACCCGAAGGGTTAGTGAGAATTCATGGTGTTTTCCATGTATTTCAGTTGAAGAAATACAACCCTGATTCGGATCGTGTTTTGAATGAAGAACTGCTAATACTGTAACCTGATCTAAGTTACATTGAGAAACTATTTAAGATTTTGTATAGAAGTGTCAAGATGTTGCAGAATAGGCAGATACCTATGGTGAAGATACTATGGGATCATCACGGTACCCAGGATGTAACATGGAAAACTCAAGATTGGGTGAAAAGGAAATATCAAAATTTGCTCTAAAGGTATAATGCATGAAATTCTTTTAAAAGGGAGAGAATATGATACCATGACTTAAACCCCCATTAGTTCATAGGGAAAGTCATGCATAGCATAGCATCTTATGCATTTCATTTGATAATTTGAGCTATTTTCATGAATATATATGATTCATGGGTTTAATATTGCATGAGTTTATTTATTTGGATATAGTTGTGTTAGTTGAGATGGTAGAGCTTTTCTTCTTGTTGAGTAGGATTTAATAGAAGGGAAATAAAGTAAGTTGAGTAGGAGTTAAGGGAATTTATTTGAGAAATATTTGAACAAGAATTGTTGTGGTCTAGTGGATAAAGCTTGGTATTTAATTCATAGTAACTTGAGTTCAAATCCTACCTCTTGCAAGCTTTTTCTTTCTTTCCCTTAATTTATTTTCTTATTCCCTATTTTTCCCACCCTTTGCCAAAAATCCTAGGGTTGCCGCCACCTTAGGTTTCAAACTTTTAAAATATAGGAGTGTGATTATCTTGCGTATTTGATAAAGAATAAAAACAAATTAAATTCTTACTATCTCATAGTTTAATATTTTAACTTATTCTTTTAGGAAATTTTAAATCTGAATTTTTAAAGCTATTATCTCGGTGATTTATTAAGGAAATAAAATATAGAAACATTTATCTTGGAAGCTTTATTTTGGCCTCCATTTTTAATAATTGAAGCAAATATGTCTTGGGATTTTCTATTTCCAAAAATAGGAAGTTGGGATAAAAGAAATTTCAGCTTTATCTTTTAAAAACCAGATTTTACCTCTACATATCTCTTAATTGCATTATTTTGTATAAAGTAATTTAGAGAATAATTAAATTATTTCTTGGACAAAAATCTTATTTTCTCTACTTAAATTTTTTGGGGAAAAAAAAACTTAGCCGCCACTTGATAGATGATTTAGCTCAACTCAAACTCTCTAAAATATAGGATAAAACTATCCAAAGTAATTTTGACCAATCAGGTTTTATTTTGATAAAACAACACCAGAATTTTCTCTTCATTTTTCCTCATTGTTTTAGCCAATACACACACACACATACACGAAAACCATGCAGCCTAAATGTTTTCAAACTCTCTTCTTGTTTTAGCCAAAAACAACACACAAAAAACCTCATTTTTCTTCTCCTAATTTCGTCCAAGAACGAGACTGAAAATCAGCTCCCTTTCTTCTCTCTTTTCTCTCTTATTTTCAGCCAAACCTAGAACCAAAATACAGCTATAATACTCCACTAAACCTTGCACAATTTCAGCCAAACCAAGAAGAACACAATTTCATCTTTTCTCTCTTATTTTCGTGGTCCAAATTACAATTGTGAGAACTTGATGTTGCCAATTACAATTAGGGAATTCTAACTGTTTAGAATTATCAATCGTAGTATTTTTCCAGCAGATTTTTCGTGTAATATATGGTAGATATGCATGAAATTCTGCAAGAAAAAAGACACACAAAATACAACTCCTAAACCCTAGAGGATACATGATCCTTTCTCTTCTCTCTCTCTCTCTCTCTCTCTCTCTCTCATTTTCTGAAAAACAAGAAAAACCCTAGCCACCTTATTTTTCTGCTAGCACAGAAAAATCTATTTTCTTGAGAGTGTTCCTCGTGTGGATTTCTATTAGAAGTAATCACATACTGTGATTATAGTGGTTGGACATTCAACTCTCTTGGTGTTTGATCAAGAGGATTGCTGGATCGCACCTCAGACTTGAATAAAAAAAATTTTATTTTTTAGATGCGCAAAGAAAGGTAAAGCTATTACCTTTGTTCTCTTTTTGTCTTGTTTTCCACATATATGTAGATCCTGGGGTGGTATTTCGTTCTTATTTTTCCGCCATGCCATATATGATATGCATGAGATACCCAACAAAAAATGAGACCTTTGTATTCAAATGGGGAATCTATATCAATTTAATGATAGTTGAACAATGGAGTTATCATGCTGACTATTTAATTTGAGTATATGCATGCTTGATGATGAGTAGCATATCAAGGGAAGGTTATAAACATAGATTTAATTTGTCTAGATTCCATGGACAATTTATGTAATTAATGTGATCATGGGGATTCAAGTTGCATGAAATGATAGTGGGTGTAATATTTAGATTCTAATTATAGAATCATTGATTCTAGATAAAGAAAAAGTTTGAAATGAGACCTTGCTTGAATTAAAGTTGTTGTTGGGTGAATGATGATTATGTTTATATGAATTTTAACATGAAAATATGATTTTCATGTCTTGATTTTGGATCAAAGCTAACGTTTGTGAACTTTTATGTATGAACCTTATATATGCTTATATAAGTACTAGCTACCTAAGTGTTTTTTAATGAAGTTTTGTGTGAGGAAGAACTGAATAATTATGGTGATTTGAAGGCTTATTTTCGGTTGAGGAGGTGATGATCAAAGTAGAGTAAAAATTGAATTTACTTGCTTGGAAAAAATGGATCAAACTAGACTTTGATTAGAAGAGATGAATTTATGTTGAATAAGTGTGACTTTTGTGAGCTATTGAAAATCTAGAAATTTGGAATTAAAGATTATTTGAAGGAGAATTGAATGAATTAATGGTTCTAAGGTGTTAAAGATCAAAGGAGAACAAAGAAAAGCATGAATAGTAGAAGTGAGGTAAAACTACTGGGGTTATTTTTGCCCAGTACCGCACCTTAGTGACCAAAATTCTGGAAAAGAGCTTACATAGAATTATATTTAAGAGTCTTACGGTCATTTTGGTATATCTTAGAGCCAAAACAGAATTGTGGATTAAAAGTTATATCTAAAACAAAATCATGTGTCAAAGTAGCAAAATTTTAGAATTTTGCTTGGAACATAAATGAATTTAAGGTTGATTAACTATGTGATTTTGGATGTAATAATTAGAAAAATATGAAGTGAATCCCTTTCTTGTGAAGGGAGAAAGGATGTGGAAAAAGGAAAACAAAACAATCGAAAAAATGACGAAAAAATGACGTGAACGAAAGTTGGACACGAACCGCTGACGTGCCGCTAACCGCTGAATATATTTAAGGTTATCTGAGCTAGTTTTATACCATTTTGGGCACGAATGAACTTCATATTTAGCTTGGAAACCTTAATGGATGATTAAAGCATGAATTTTTTAATTTAGTCCCTTTTGGATTATATACTTGGGATTTTTGAAAATTGGTAATTTTTGGAATCGGGTATTCATAAATTGACTGAAATTCCCTTATTGGAATATTTTATGGAAATGTGTTTGGAAACTTTGATTTTAACCTTCTTTTGGGATTAGAATTCTGGATTTCTGAAATGAGTTCCTTTTTGGGATCGAGTATTTGGAAAATGATCCAAATGTCCTTATTGAAATGTTTTATGAAAACTTTTGAAATTAGGTATTCGGTAAATGACCGAAATATCCTTATTGGAACTCTTGTGAACATTTTTCAAATTAGGTAATGGTAAAATGACCCGAATACTCTCGAAAAATCTTTTGGAATGGCTATGGGTAAAATAACTCGAATACCATTGAAAAATGACTTTTATGATCGAGTACGGGAAAAATGACCTAAATACTCTTGTTTCATTGCGAGAAAAGAACTTTTTACCCTATTTTGATATGGTTTAGGAAAATGATCTCTCGATATGAGATTGACTTTGAAAAATGACATTTTGATCCCGAAAGTTGTTTTATTGGCCTAATGTTCTTAGGAAATGAATTGATTAGCTTTGTGTAGCCTTTGGAAATTAATAATTGATTTACGAGTCAGTGGAATCAAATTATGGAAAATAGTATTTTGCGCCAATAATATTTTTCTTGATATGGAAAATGGTTTCCTGATGTGCTCAAGTACGAGCCTTTTTTGGATTTGGAAACGTGGAGAACAATAGGAATCTTGAATTCTTGATTTCTTGAACTTGACAGTTCTTGAATACTTGGCGTAAGCACTAACTTACTTGGTGTATGCACTAACTTGAATACTTAGCGTAAGCACTAACTTACTTGGCATATGCACTAACTTAAATACTTAGCGTGAGCACAAACTTACTTAAGGTATATACTAACTTGAATACTTGGCATAAGCACTAACTTGATTCTCAGTAGTACGCTGGGTGTACTTACCCTTCCAGCTATGCACGGTTGAGTGTTGTAGGCTACGGTCTAAGCATAATGATACGTGGTGTTAAGGGTAAACCCTTGTGAGTTTTGCATACAGGTTGACCCTCTGTTGAAGGAATGCTTGTGATTTGGAAATTAGGCTAATGATTTGAAATTAAACACAGTTTTCTAGAAATGATTGAGTTCTGAGTAAATGCTTCTTTAAAGAGTTTTGAAATTGTTTCTAGTGAACAAATGAATTGCTTTCTCATAAAAGTTTTATGTACTCTATCTCTTTACTAAAGCACTAGTACACACGGGACTCACTGAGTGAATTTTACTCACACGCATGTTATCTCTTTTGAAAAATTCAGGATCAGAGGCGCAGCGAAAGCATGGTGGACTCCAAGAGGCTCATGCTACATCTTGAAACTATCATACCCGTGAGTATATGTATTAGAAGACAAATTCTTGTACTCTTCTATGTTGGAAAACAAATTTTCCACTGCCTTTTGAGTAAAGTTTGTTATAAAAATCCCTTGTCTAAGGAAACAGACGGGGCGACCTCCCACAAAGTTATAGCCCACTACGTTGTCAAAATATGGGGTGCTACAAACAGTGTCAAAGCATAGCAAAAATTATAATAGAGCTTCTAATGGAATATACCTAAGCCTCTAACGGAACATTAGGGAGTCCATCATTATATGAGCAAACATGAATTTATAGAGATAGTGTTTGGATATTGGAGTAGATATGACATGTGACTTCGGGGTGTAGTTTATTCTAATGAGCGAAACGAAGAGTGATTCGAGGTTAATCCAATATCTCTGAAAAAGGTCTATGACACCAAATTAGGACAATAGTAAAAGGATGGAGGTTAGAGAGACCTTATATAGGAATTATTTCCTAATTCTAAATGTTTTATTTTGGGACCAGTAATAGTGAGATGAGGAATAAAGGAAGTTGAGCGCTTAAAAAACCCTGTGTGTATAGTGTGCTACGAATTGTGCAGATAAGGATACACACACTTGTATAGTATTCCAGTGTTATATTTAAGTGCTAGAAGTCCTTATTTATCGTAATGTATGAAAGGATGTGATTATATCAATACTAATGTATCAGGAATCACTAGACATTTGAAGTTAAATGGGCTTGGGTTAGAGAAATTCTAATATGGGTAACCCCTAGGAAATGCCCATAAAAGTAGAAATTAAGTGATTTATGCCTGTTTAAGGAAACAAAAGTATGGTCTATATGCAAAATGATATATATACAGGAGGTCTAATTATAGGTTGTAGGAGGATGATGTAAATGAAAGTGTATTAGGTTGAGAGACTATGAGAATATCTCAAGAGATCATGTTTACATGTGCTATATAGAAGTAAGGTAAATCTAAATTTTGAGGACGAAATTTTTTGTAAAGAGGGGAGAATGTAATACCCCGCATTTTACCTTTGACTAGCTACTATTTGTAAGAGGATGTGAATTTGTATCAATACCCAGAACAAAAGTTGATCGATGTGATGAGACGAATATCTTGGTATGATAATATTTGGTTGAGACCTGGATGTAATTATTAGATTTGTTCTACCGGTACCCTAAATTTTTGGAAGGCTACTGTTATTAATAAAATAAAAATTTGAAGGTACACTAAGAAAATAAATTGATCAGTGTGATAAAATACACATTTTGGTGTGAATTATGCTATCCAGGTCACTAGGAGCATTTTCATCATTTTGACCACGCCCGTGACTTTGACCACAAATTTGACCAAATAGAGAGGGCATTGAAGAATTTTAGAATTACCAATGGATTTAGTGGAATTTTTGGAGTTGAATGGTGAAATAAAATATTTTTCCGTTTCGGACCTAGAGTTTGGTTGTTTCTGAGAAAAATTCTAAAATGTAGTTGAAATTGAAACTAGCGGCATAATATGATTGGTGGATGAAAAAAAGTGTCGTTTAGTGATTGGTTAGTGAGGCCAAGTGTTTCTATTTGATTGGTTGAGATAAGTTGACATAAAAGTTTATAAGTATTTTCACTAAGCTTATTTAGCAAGATTTTCATAATCTTCCTTAATAAGATTTTGACCTCACAAATTCCAATTGACCATGTGATCTATTTGCCATTAAAATGGAGGTGGAGAGGCTAAAATATAACCTAAATTTCGTCCATAAAGAATGGAGAAATAAAAGGAAGAGAAAAAGAAAGGAAAAGGAAAGAAAATCTAGAGAAATTTGAGAGAAAAAGAAAAAGGAGAGAGAAAGAAAGAAAGAAGTGTGTGTGTGTGTGTGTGTGTGTGTGTGTGTGTGTGTGTGTGTTCTTATTGTTCTTGGAGCGAAATCACTTCCAATAGCCCCAAACACAAGATAAAACCCTACCTTGCTTGAATTAAAGTTGGTGTTGGGTAAATGATGATTATGTTGATATAGATTTTAACACAAAACATGATTTTCATGTCTTAATTTTGGATCAAAGTTAGGGTTTGTGTTTTATGTATGAACCTTATATATGCTTGTATAAGTACCGGCTGCCTAAGGGTTTTGGAATGAAGTTTTGTGTGTGGATGAACTGAATAGTTATGGTGATTTGAAGGCTTATTTTCGGTTGAGGAGGTGATGATTAAAGTAGAGTAAAAATAGAATTTACGTGGTTGGAAAAAATGGATCAAACTAGACTTTGATTAGAAGAGACGAATTTGTGTTGCATAAGTATGACTTTTGTGAGCTATTGGAAATCTGGAAATTTGGAATTAAAGATTATTTGAAGGATAATTGAATGAATTAATGGTTCTAAGGTATTAAAGATCAAAAGAGGACAAAGGAAAGCATGAATAGTAGAAGTGATGTAAAACTACCGGGGCTGTTTTTACCAAGTACCATGCCTTGGTAACCAGAAATTCTGGAAAAGGGCTTATATAGTATTAAATTTAAGAGTCTTTTAGTCATTTTGGTATATCAGAGTCAAAACAGAGTTGTGGATTAAAAGTTGTGTCCGAAACAAAATCATGTATCAAAGCAGCAAAATTTCAGAATTTTGCCTGGAACATGGACGAATTTAAGAATGATTAACAATGTGATTTTGGATGAAATAATTGGGGAAATATGAAGTGAATCCCTTGTTTATGAAGGGAGAAAGGATGTGGAAAAGAAAAACTAAAGAATTGTACAAATGATGTGAACGAAAGTTGGACATTTTCCTTAATCAACGTCCCCCGTCGGCTAACCATTGGCTATTTTTCGACCGAACACGAATTGATGCAAAAACATTGTGTGGTGTAGGTTTATCGGTAAATAGCCAACGGTTCATTGGAAACGGTAGAAACGGTGGTCGAAAGGCCGTAAACGGAAAAGTTTAGTCAGCACACGAGGTTAGTCCCTTGGACCTCTAAAACCTTTTGAAAGCTAGTGTGCTTTATTTTTCCATGAAATTCTATGTTTTATACCCCTTTGGAAATCCCTGAATATATTTAAGGTTATCTAAGCAAGATTTTATGCTATTTTGGGCTCGAATGAACTTCATACTTGGCTTGAAAACCTTAATGGATGATTAAAGCATGAATTTGTAAATTTAGTCCCTTTTGGATTAAATACTTAGGATTTTTGAAAAATGATAATTTTTGGAATCGGGTATTCATAAAATGACTGGAATACCCTTATTGGAACATTTTTATGGAAATGTTTTTGGAAACTTTGATTTTAACCATCTTTTGGGATTAGAATTCTGGATTTCTAAAATGAGTTCCTTTTTGGGATCAGGTATTTGGAAAATGATCCAAATGTCCTTATTAAAATGTTTGATGAAAACCTTTGGAATCAGGTATTTTGTAAATGACTGAAATATCCTTATTAGAACTCTTGTGAATACTTTTCAAATTGGGTAAGGGTAAAATTACCCGAATACTCTCAAAAAGTCTTTTGGAATCGACTATGGGTAAAATAGCCCGAATACCCTTGGAGAATGACTTTTATGATCGAATACGGGGAAAATGACCCGAATACTCTTGTTTTGATGTGAGAAAAGAACCCTTTTGATGTGGTTTTGGAAAATGATCTCTCGATATGAGATTAGCTTTTGAAAACAACATTTTGATCCCAAAAATTATTTTGTTAGCCTAATGTGCCTAAGGAATGAATTGATTGGCTCTGCAAAGACTATGAAAATTATTAACTGATTTATGAGTCAGCGGGATCAAATTCTAAAAAATAATATTTTCCCCCAATAATATTTTTCTTGATATGGAAAATAGTTTCCTGATGTGCTCAAGTATGAGCCTTTTTTTTATTTGGAAACATGGTGAACAATATGAATCTTGATTTCTTGATTTCTTGAACTTAACAGTTCTTAAATACTTGGTGCATGCACTAACTTGAACACTTAGCATAAGCACTAACTTGAATACTCGATGTAAGTACTAACTTACTTGGCGTATGCACTAACTTGAATACTTGGTCTAAGCACTAACTTACTTAGGGTATTCACTAACTTGAATACTTGCTATAACTACTAACTTGAATACTTGGCGTATGCACTAACTTGAATAATTGGTGTATGCACTAACTCGATTCTCAGTAGTATGCTACAGTGTACTTTCCTTTCCGTTGATACACGGTGGAGTGATGTAGGCTGCAGTCTAAGCATAATGATACGTGGTGCCGAAGCAAATCTTCTTGAGCTTTGCATACAGGCCAATCCTCTGTTGGAGGAATGCATGTGATTTGAAAATTGGGACAATTTTGAAATTGAAACACAATTTTTTAAAAATGACTGAGTTCTGAATAAATACTTCTTTAAAGAGTTTTGAAATTATTTCTAGTAAACAAACAAAATGCTTTCCTATAAATTTTTTATGTACTCTATCTCTTTACTAATGCACCAGCACACACGGGACTCACTGAGTGATTTTCACTCACACACGTGTTATCTCTTTTGAAAAATTCAGGATTAGAGGTGCAGCGAAAGCGTGGTGAACTCCAAGAGGCTCATGCTACATCTTGAACCTGTTATACCCGTGAATGTATGTATTAGAAGTCAAATTCTTGTACTTTTCTATGTTGAAAAAAAAACTTGCCGCTACCTTTTGAGTAAAGTTTGTTATAAACACCCTTTGTCTTAGCAAATAGACGGGGCGACCTCCCACAAAATCATAACCCATTACGTTATGGAAATATGGGGTGTTACACAAAAGGCTTTGGTGTTCATGCCACGAAGGAGTAGAAGGATCTTGGATTTTGAGCCAGAGACGTCATCCAAGTTATTCTTGTGATTCTATCAGCTTCTTCACAACCAAAGAAAACCATAAATTACAAAGGTATTATATTTTCCCTTCTGATGTGATGTGTACTTTTGTTTTTGGCCTCTATTTGGTTGTTCATGTATGGCTTCTGTTATTTTCTTGCTTGAAGTGGTATCAGAGCGTGAAGCTTTAAATAGCTTAGGAAGTGGGGGAAGCGCGGAAAACGCAGCGAAAATTTTTTCTGTTTTTTTCAAGCCACATCTAGGAGAGAGTACTTACTTTTTCTTGTTGGTCACAAATTAACCAACATGGGGGACAGGTTGCACCCAAACATCTTGCGTTGGAGGGGGAAAAGGAGGCGCTTGTTGTTCAACTAGATCTCTCGCCAATCTTCTACTCCTACGCATCAATCTTTTGGAGTATGACTCTACCTTACTCTTGGGTTAGCTTGGTGACAGCTCCTTTTGGATAATCAAAACATTCTTCTAGAGAGAAGGAAAAGAAAAGACGAAAGCCAAAGATAGAGGAAGAGACAACACACATAAGAGAGCAGAAACTCTGGAAAAACCACGTTTAGTTTTTCCTCCTCTTCACCTCATATTTTCGGCTAGTCTTAAGGCTTCATTAAGCCTTAATGGCCGAAAACATTAAGCCCTAATGGCCTTAGTGTTGTGCTCCAAAACCAATCTAAGACTGGGCGAATCTTCTTAATTAATTAATTATCTTTTCTGGGGTTCAATAAATATCCAAGAATAATTAATTAGTTCTAATTGGACTCTTAATATATGTCAACATATATCAATCCAATTAATTAATTTATTCCAGCCCAATTCTCTTAATTAATTAATTATCTTTTCTAGGCCTTATTAAAATCCAAGACTAATTAATTAATTCTAATTAGACTCTTAGAATAAATTTTATTTCTCTTCTAATAAATTATCCATTAAGCCCAAATTATGTGTAAACAACACCAAGGTAACTTAAGCTACTCCGAGGACCAAGAGATATATTATGCATGGCTACTAAAATGACCAAAATGCCGTTATTATTAAATAGCCACATTTTTTTATCATTTTAAATATTTTTATTTATCACCATATGAAAATATTGATCCTAAAATAGTATTACTAAAGCAATATCCCCAACCTACAGGTGAAATGGTGGAAGTACCCCTCTATGTAATACCCATCAATGAGACAGGATAAATGTACTAACACCATCTCAATAACATCTATCATCTTTTGATCCCTAGTCTGATAATCCATGACTCACTTGAATGTACTTGCTTATCATTGGAAGCTATCCAAAAGCACACATTCTAGAGTTATGTTCCCAGGCCCCTAGATCATTAGATTATCCTGGACAATCACAAATGTGTAATTTCACTTCACTAAGTAAAGCATAGAAACTCTGCTGCATGAGTCCGTCTTAACTAACTAGAGTAATACACCCAACATAAGGATATTGATCTCAAAAAAGAAATTTCACCCAACATATAACAAAGTATAAAACCCTAGCTTCGCTAGACCACCAACTTACACTCATGTATGAAGGTATTCGCCCACGCAGTAGCAGTAATAGTCTGGTCTCTATAATTATAGCACTTTAAGAAAAACCACTACTATAGGTCTAGTTCTACGTATTCAAAATTCGTTTATGCCAATGATGTGAGTGAACTACTAAGAACTTAATTTTACTTGTATAACAAGTACCCATAGTCTATACCTCACTGTGAAGAACAACCCAACACATAGACCATTACTTATCATACTTAGACCTTTAAATATGTAATAATATAAGAAAAAAAATAAATTGAATAAATAAATATTTTATTACAATATGTTTACACAGAATACGTGGTCTTTGAGGGCATACATTTTATTTTAATAAAAGGCATTATTTATCTTATTTCTTTTGTTTACTTTAAGTAATATAACAGTTCGATAAAGTCCCAAGTACAACACTGTGTTAAGGAAATTATGATAGAGATCATGATATGAGATTCCTACTACACTAGATGGTGTTAGTACATAAATAGTCCCTAGTCATAGTACTAATGAGACAGGATATCATTAATGCGTTAAGACTAGACTAGCATGTGTTAGACTTCCTGATTTGATCAGGCGGTGGTTCTCATAACCATGAGTATTGAGATACTCAAAGTTAACACATGGATACTTGTTAATGGAACAAGTTCATTGGATGACCTAGCTTTGAGATAATCATATGGATAACTATTTAGTGCCAGTGATATAATCTCAATATAGCAAACGTGCAAGTATCCTTAGACTTGAGATCTCCAAGGTACTTTATTTGCTGAGCCTTGTACTTTGATTCCAATCTCCGGAGCTCGATCGAGGGCCGCCTATGGGATGGATATTGGGTACATGATGATGTAAACGAAAGCAGTTGAGAGGGTCAATAAAGGATTCACCACTCCTAATAGTAGGGGCGAATATCTCACGACCACTTGTAGGAATTACTACTCGGAAAGTCCTTGGCCAAGGCAATTGTGTATCGGAAACAGTTCCAATTGATACACATCTAGAGTAGTGGGTTCCTAGTACAAGTACTATTATATTCAAGCCAGAATTAATTCTGGAGAGAGTTGGCACTAGTTCCGTACTCCAAACCGAATGAGATATTGTATGGTGAAAGAAGTTGATTGCACTGAAGTTTGTTCTTAAAGGGTTCATGTTAAGCCACTTGACTTCCTGAACTCTTGGGTGGTCATGATGTGTCGCTAAATACCACTCATTATCTGGGAATATGGGTTTATTAATTGATGAATTAATAAACCAATCATGATTAGAATTAATATGATTAATTCTAATTAATTATGGATTATTAATCTCAAAGACGTTTGGATTAATTCATGTTCGCTACCAATTGACGGGGAAACCTAATAGGTCACACACAATAGAGGATTATGTACTCAAGATGTTATTTGATAACATAGTGGGGTTAATTGCGAGAAAAAGAAGTTGTTGTGGACAAATTATAATTAGTTATAATTTATGATCCAAATTATAATTATGAGAACTTGATATTCCCAATTACAATTAGGGAATTCTAATGGGATTAGAATCCCCTGTTTTTGGTAAGGGAATTTCATGTATATTGAAGAAGATACACACAAAAAACCTAAGCTAAAATTGGACACAAAAATCCTAGAGCAAGATACACGAAATCAGCCTCTTGTTCTCTCTCTCTCTCTCTCTCTCTCTCTCTCTCTCTCTCTCTCTCGTTTTCTTCTTGAAAGAAAAACCTAGCCGCCATCTTTTTCTGCTAGCACAAAAATTTTGGTGCTTGAGTATTCCTCTGTGTAGATTACTATTAGAGATAATCACTCACTATGATTATAGTGGTTAGACGTTCAACTCACACGGAGGTTGATCACAAGGATTGCTGGATCGCGCCTCAACTTAAAGAAGAAATATTTGTTCTTCGGACGATCACGCAAAGGTAAAAGCTGTTACTTTTACCCACATTATGTCTTGCTTTCCACACATAGATGGGTCCTGGGAGGGTATCTGGTTTTATTTTCTGCTACGCCATATAGGATACGAGCCTGAGATACCCAACAGTGGTATCAGAGCCATGCAATGTGTGGTCTACGGACATTGTTTTGGTATGAAAAACTGTTTTCGTGTTTATCTTTGTTTGCTGTTAAAATCGTTTTCACTTGAGTCGAAATCATTTCGATCTTTATAAGTTGGGTCCGTAGCACAATATGATTGTGTTATAGTCACAGAGTATTTCAAAAAGATGCTTTCTTTGGTGCTGAAAAATTTCTGCACAAAACGTTTTCTTGCAACATAGATGTTGCCCTACGTTTCATCTTAATTTTCCATTTTGATTTTGTTTAAACTAACAAATTGGTTGTTGTTTATAGCTTCAAAATAGAAAATACAACTGAAAATTGTTCTCATTGAAAATTTGTAGAAGAAGAAAGAACCAGAAATTGTTTCTGAAATTTTTTTGAAAATCGCCGCCATTGTTGCAGAACACAGGCAGCGCCGGCGCCGGCCTCTAAGCCGGTGTGGGTTCCATTCTGTTCGCGATGTCCAAAAATCATTTTTGGAAAAAAAAATTTGGAAACCATAACAGAGCCGGCGCCAGCTTCTGAACCGGCACTGGTTCTACTCTGTTTGCGACTTCCAGTTATTTAAAAAAAAAAATTCTAGAACAGAATTTTGAAAGGGAAAGATCTTATTTTATGAGAGACGGGACCCAAAAGCATTTTCTCAAAATTAGTTTTGAGACAATCAATTTTGTTTTTCAAAATAATGATTTTGAAAATCCAAAATTAGTGTATCTTTCTAAAATGGTGATTTTAGAAGCTGTTTTGTCTTTCCAAAATAGTGATTTTGGAATGATAAAAGTATATGTTTATTTTTTTTTAAGTATAGTCAATGGCATGGTGGATGGTTTTGGACTGAAACCAATTATATATGTACATGTATTTTACAATTTTGGTTTTTATGAAATGGGCCTGCGTGTCCTGCCTTCTCTCGAATTCTTGTATAATTCTCTTCTTATCTAACTCCCCTCGAATGTAAATCGAGGTTTTCTCTCTTTAGGAAATTATGTCATTAGTTTACATAGGTTAAATAGGAGTAGAATTATTTTATTCTGGAGATGGCAACTAAAACAAGGCGAGGAGGTAAGACCTTCTACTTAAATCATGCATGAACACATAGGGTTAATTATATTAATTTTTTTTATGGCTCAAATAAATTAATTTAGGGTAAAGTCCATAACCATACCATGTAATCGCTTTATTACAATGATTATCAATTATGTGATTATTGATTATTATGCATGTCAACGAAATCACTAAAAGGAACAAATCCCTCAATTAATATTAAACCTAATTCCTTCTGTTAATATAGTAAGAACGAGAGTCCTTTTTCAAGACCAAGTCGTTGGACAAACCCAAGCCTACTTAACATTGGGCATGTTCAAGCTATGGAATTAAATTCCTTTGGAATTAAATTCCTGATTAATGGGTCGGGTTTAACTAAATTCTTTATCCCGGTTGGGCAAACTCAAGCATAAAGAAATTTAGAGGAAAAGTTGGGGTAGCCCAAAAGGCTTTAAGATTAAAAGCTGTTAATCACCCAATGATCCGGTAGTTACATACGATGTAATTGGTATTTGATACCTACCAATGAACTCAAGGGTGGCTTGTTGGGCAAACCCAAGGTTATTCTTGAGGAATTTGGATACCGGTCCACTAGGAAAACTTCCAATGGGCTTTCCCGAATCAATAGTGGGGGCTATTGGTTTGAGTAAAATAGTGGAGTAAAAATGTGTTTAATTAAAGTCCTAATTATTTGCATGTCATATGCATATACAAGTAGCTAATGCTCTCTATCTTTACATCTAGGTTACTTGCTGTTAGTGTTGTACCCTAGAGGCAATCACTTGTACCATGTATATTGCATATTAAATTAATAAGAGGCATTCTTTATCTTTCAGTTTGATTGTTATATCTAAATATGTGTACAAATCGTTAGATAAAGTCCCTAGTAAAACACAATGTTAAGGAAATCATGATAGAGATCATGATGTGAGATTCCTACTACACTATGCAGTGTTTGTACTTAAATAATCCCCAATCATAGTATTAATAAGATGGGACATTATTAATACGCCAAGACTGGCACATGTTATATCTCTTGATTGGATCAAGCGGTGGTTCTCATATCCGTTGGTATTGGGATACTCAGGATTAACGTGTGGATGCTTGTTTTGGAACAAGTTCATTGGATGACTTAGCTACGAGATAATCACTTGGATAACTATTTAGTGCCAGTGATAGAATCTCATTATAGCAAGTGTGCAAGTATCCTTAGACTTGAGATCTCCAAGGTACTTTGTTTATCGAGCGTTGTACTTTGATTCTAATCTTTGGAGTCTTATCTAGGACCGCCTATGGGATGGATATTGGGTACAACGTAAAGTAAACGAAAGTAGTTGAGAGGGTCAATAAAGGATTCACCACTCCTAATAGTAGGAGAGTATATCTCAAGGCCACTTGTAGAAATCATTACTCATGAAGTCCTTGGCCAAGGCGACTATGTGATGGAAATGGTTCCAATTGATACACATATCGAGTAATGGATTTCTTGAACAAGTACTAAAATATTTGGGCCATAATTAATAATATTCTGGAGGGAGTTGGCACTAATTCCATGCTCTAGACCGAATGAGATATTGTATGTTGAAAGGAGTTTATTGCACTGATAATTTGCTATTGAAAGGTTCATGTCAAGCCACTTGACGTTCTGGACTTTTGGGTGGTCAAGAGTCATTTCTAGATGTCGCTCTTGATATGCTAAATATGAATTTATTAATTAGAAAATTAATAAATTTAATCCTTTATTTTATTAAGGATTATTAATTCTAATATTGTTAGAATTAATTCATATTATGCTACCAATAAGACCAGGAAACCTAATGGGTCACACACAATAAAGGTTTGAATGCTCAAATATATTATTTGATAATATTGTGGGGTTAATTAAGAGAAGTGAATATATTTATAGGTGAATTATAAGTTTGTTATAATTCATGGGACCTAATTGTAATTAAGTAAACTTCAAGGACCAATTTCTTGACAATTGGATGTTGAAGGACTAAGTTGCAATTTATGGTAATTATAAATCTATAAATATAAGGAAACGGTTTCCTTAGGGTTTGAGACAGACTATTCACACAATAACAGAGAAACCGTTTCTCTGCCTCTCTCCTGATCAAACCCTAGCCGTCTCTCTTCTTGATCAAAACCCTAGGCTCCCGAATTCTACTAGCATAGAATTGTGAGATTGTGAGCATTCAACCTTGTGTGGATTATCATTAGAGGGAGTTCTTTCTTGGACTTCAGTTGAGCTGCGATGAACGGTTTTGGATAATCCGGATCGCGCCTGCGTTCTTGTTTCTGAAATTTTTGAATTCCGGCTTCACGAGGTAATAGACGCAATCTTCTCCTTTTTCCCGTTTCTATTGCAAACCCGTGATCCATGGCTTGGATTTCTTGTTGTTTTGTGCTGTGCTTAATCTACTTATGCATGATAGAAATCCTACAGTGGTATCAGAGCCAACGGGTTTATGTTTTAATGGGATGTTTTATTGCTTTGAATTCTTCAAGCATGTAAATTGCATGATTACAACATGTTAATTGTATGATCATGTTGCTGGTTTGTATGTAATCGTCTAGGTTTTGTTTTGAATAATCTGGGTTGCAGAAATCGTTTCTGCATTGTGGGTTTTATGCTTTTGAAAATATTGCGAGAATGGTTACGCGTACGTGTTCGAGGTTTTGGCTTCAGTTGATGTTCATCCTGTAATTAAGCCTTCCGTTTAACAATTTGGATTGTTAAATTGATTGTGAGAATGATCACAATGGTTTGTTAATAAAGATTAACAAAGGTCAACGTCAAAAACTAGTTTTGATTGATCTTGGAACGGCCCCGAACTGAACAAAAAAAAAAAAATCCAGAAAATCCAAGCCGAACGCGGTGGTTACTGTTCGGTTTTTTTTTTTTAAAAAAAAAAAGGTTCTGGAATAGAATTTTGAAAGGGAAAATCTCATTTGATGAGAGGTGGTAAAATAAAAATTTTGAAAGGTTATCGTTTCGTGACGGGACCCATAAGCATTTTCTCAAAATTAGTTTTGAGACAATCAATTTTATTTTTCAAAATAGTGATTTTGAAAATTTAAAATTAATGTATTTTTCTTAAATGTTGATTTTAGAATTTGTTTTATTTTCCCAAAATACTGATTTTGGAATAATAAAAGTATATGTTTATTTTGTTTAAGCATAGTTAATGGCATGGTGGATGGTTATGGACTAAAACAAATTATATTTGTTCATGCATTTTTTTTACCGCTTTGTTTTAATGAAATAGGGCCTGCGTGTCCTGCCTTCTCTCAAATTCTGATGTAATTCTCTTCTCATCTAACTCCTCTCGAATGTAACTCGAGGTTTCTCCTTTTAGGAAATTATGTAATTAGATTACATAGGTTAGATTGAGGTAGAATTTTATTTTCAAGATTTTGAAGATGGCGTTCAAAATAAGGCGAGATGGTAAGACCCTCTACCCTGTATCATGCATGAACACATAGGGTTGACCATATTAATTTCCTTGGTGGCTCGAGGAAATTAATTTAGAAAGTCCATAACCATGCCACGTAATTGTTTATTACCATGTTTATCAATTTATGCGCTTATTGATAAATTGTATGCATGCCTAACAATGAGACCACTAAAAGGAATAAATCCCTCAAATAATATTAAATCTAATGCCTTCCATTAATATAGTGAGAACGAGAGCTCTTTTTTTAGACCAGATTGTTGGGCAAACCCAAGCCTACTTGACATCGAGTATGTTCAAGCTATAGAATTTAAATTCATGTTAATGGGTTGGATTTAACTAATTTCTTTATCCCGATTGGGCTAACCCAAGTATAAAGAAAATTAGAGGCAAAGTTGAGCTAGTATTTGATACTTTAATGCTTAAAAGATGCTAATCACCCAATGATTCAGTAGTTACTTTTTGATGTAATTGGTATTGGATACCTACCACTGAACTTAAGAGTGGCTTGTTGGGCTAACCCAAGGTTATTCTTAAGGAATTTGGATACTGATCCACTAAGAAAGTTTCCAACGGGCTTTCCCGAGTCAATAGTGAGGGCTATTGGTTTGAGTAAAATAGTGGAATAATTATGCGCTTAATTAAAGACCTAATTAATTGCATTGCATTTGCATATACATGTTCTAATAATTCTATCTTTACATCAAGGTCATTTGCATCATGTCGACAAACCTAAACTTGCGTAGCATCTTGGAAACAAACAAGCTTACTGAATCAAACTATTTGGACTGGTATAGAAACTTGAGAATCGTTCTCAAGTCGAAAAAGTTGCTCTACGTGCTAGAAGCTCCTATTCCGCCACCTCCGACTCAAGATGCTCCTGTCTGAAGAGCATGCTTGTCCACAAGAAGCACAAAGAAGATAGCGACACAGCATCTTGTATCATGCTGGCGTCAATGTCTCCTGAGCTGCAAAAACAGCATGAGCATATGGATGCTCAATCAATGATCCTCTATCTTAGAGAGTTGTTTGATAAACAAGCTAGAACAGAGAGATATGGGATTTTTAAACAACTGTTCCGTGCTAAGATGGTTTAGGGTGCTTCAGTGGCCACTCATGGGCTGCAGATGTTGAGCTACATTGAAAAACTTGGGTCTCTTGGGTTCGTAATGGATCATGACTTAAGTATTGACTTAATTCTACAATCATTACCAAGTAATTTTTCGCAGTTTGTGATCAACTACCACATGAATAATGTTGAGACCACAATACCTGAGCTAATCAATCTGCTTAAGACTGCTGAGTCCTCTATGAAAAAGGATGATAAGGCAATCTTGTTAGTAGGTTCTTCATCTTCTAAGAAAAAGGTTTCTAAGAAGATGAAGAAGAACACTCCTACTAAGCCCAAATGAGGTGTCAAGAAGAAGGAGGCTGCCCCTAAAGGCCCATGTCATCATTGTGGCAAAATGGGCCATTGGAGGCGTAACTACAAGGCCTACTTGGAGACTGTGGAGGAATGGAAGGAGAAGGAGAAGCTTGCAAGCACTTCTACTTCTAATCCTAGTATGTTTATGATTGAGATTAATACTGCCTTTAATAATGAGATATGGGTATTGGATACCGGTTGTGGATCTCATTTATGCAATAATTTGCAAGGACTAAAGGATAGTAGAAGGTTAGAGAAAAGTGACGTGGACCTACGAGCTGCAAATGGAGCAAAAGTTGCTACTCTAGCTATGGGGACTTATCATCTCAATCTACCTTTTGGATTAGTTTTAGAACTACAAAACTGTTATTTTGTACCAGTTTTGTTGAAAAATATTATCGCAGTTGCTTGTTTAGACTTATTCGGATTTCATGTAAGTTTTAAGAATAATTGTTGTTCTTTCTCATTAAATGATATTCATTATGGTTCTACAACTTTGATCAATGGTTTATATGTTCTAGACATGTATAATCCAATTCTCAATATAAGTAAAAAGAAACATAAAAAGGATAACTTAATCTCATCTTACTTATGGCATTGTCGTTTAGGCCATGTAAATGAAAAACGTGTGTCTAAGTTATACAAATTAGGTGACTTAGGGTCATTTGATTACGAATCATATGACACATGCGAATCTTGTTTACTTGGAAAAATAGCTAAAACTTCTTTTTCAAGAAAAGGAGAAAGGGAAAAAGAGTTATTAGAACTCGTACATTCAGATGTATGTGGCTCAATGTCAATACAGGCAAGAGGAGGTTATCAATACTTCATTACCTTTATTGATGATTATTCTCGATATGGGTATTTGTATTTGATGAAATACAAATCTGAAGCCTTTGACCGTTTCAAAGACTTCAAGAATGAAGTAGAGAAATAACTTGGCAAAAGTATTAAAGCTCTTAGATCCGATCGAGAAGGTGAATACTTAAGTCAATAGTTTCTAAGTTATCTAAGAGATAACGGAATATTATCTCAATAGACTCCACCATATACACCTCAACATAACGGTGTATCTGAGAGAAGGAATCGAACCCTTCTAGATATGGTAAGGACCATGATGGCTTTTGCAGACCTACCAAAATCACTTTGGGGGTACGCACTGGATACTGTTGTTTACATTTTAAACAGAGTTCCGTAAAAAACAATTGATACCACTCCTTATGAGTTATTCTTTGGTAAGAGACCAAAGTTATCTCATTTAAGGATTTGGGGTTGCCCTGTTTTTGTTAAAAAGGTAATGTCAGACAAACTTGAAAATAAGTCTGACAAATGTTTGTTTGTTAGATATCCAAAAGAATCGTTTGGATATTACTTCTATCTTCCTTCTGAAAATAAAGTTTTTTATTTCAAAACATGTTGTCTTCTTAGAGAAGGAGCACATGTTCAAAGAAGATAGTGGGAGCAAGCATGAACTTAGTGAAGTTCAAGAAGAGCAGACAAATATTGATCGACCTTCTGAACCTGTATCTATTCAAATAGATGAACCTTCTAACACACAAGAGCTTCGTAGGTCAAGTAGGATACGAGTGGCACCTGAGAGATATGGATTTCTCGTAAGTGACCATAATGACGTATTGCTCATAGATGACGATGAGCCTACTACTTACAAGGATGTTCTGAATAGTTCAGAATCTGACAAATGGCTCGAAGCTATGAAGTCAGAGATAGATTCCATGTATGACAACCAAGTATGGACTTTGGTTGATCCACCTGAAGGAATCAAACCTATAGGGTGTAAATGGGTTTTCAAAAAGAAAACTGACATGGATGGTAATGTGGTTACCTATAAGGCTCGCTTCGTAGCAAAAGGTTATCATCAACGACAAGGTATTGACTATGACGAAACTTTTTCACCAGTTGCGATGTTGAAATCCATAAGAATACTCCTAGCCATTGCCGCTCATTACGATTATGAGGTCTGGCAAATGGATGTGAAAACAGCTTTCCTTAATGGAAACCTGATTGAGGAAGTGTATATGACACAGCCTGAAGGTTTCATATCCGAAGATGGCACAAAGGTGTGCAAGTTGCAAAGGTCCATTTATGGACTTAAGCAAGCATCTAGGATTGGAATATCCGTTTTGATGAGACAATTAAAGAATTTGGTTTCATTCAAAACATGGATGAACCTTGTGTGTACAAGAAGGCTAGTGGGAGTAAAGTTGTTTTCCTATTGCTTTATGTAGATGACATATTGCTTATAGGAAATGATGTTTCCACTCTTCAATCAGTGAATATTTGGTTGTCCAAGATGTTCTCCATGAAAGACCTTGGAGAAGCAACCTATATTCTGGGAATAAAGATCTATAGAGATAGATCTAGAAGGTTGCTAGGTCTTTCACAGTCTACATACATAGACAAAGTGCTGAAAAGGTTCAGCATGGATCAATCCAAAAGAGGATTCTTACCTATGACACATAGTGTAAGCCTTTCAAAGTTAATGTCTCCAAAGACACAAGTTGAAAGGGATCACACGAGTAGAATTCCATATGCTTCGGCAATTGGGTCTATCATGTATGCTATGATATGTACTAAGCCCGATGTATCGTGTGCTCTTAGTTTGACGAGCAGATACCAATCTGATCCTGGAGAGGGTCACTGGGCGGCTGTAAAGAATATCCTAAAGTACTTACGAAGGATTAATGATGCATTCTTGATATATGGAGATGGTGATTTACAAGTAAGATGGTATACTGATGCCAGCTTTTAGTCCGATAAGGGCAACTTCAAATCACAATCTGGCTACGTATTTACATTAGGTGGTGGGGCAGTTAGTTGGAAGAGCTCCAAACAAGAGACTACTGCCGATTCGACTACTGAAGCGAGTACATAGCAGCTTCTGAAGCAGCTAAAGAAGCAGTATGGATCAAGAAGTTCATCGCTGAACTTGGAGTGGTGCCCAGCATTGTTGATTCGATACCTTTGTATTGTGACAACAATGGAGCCATTGCACAGGCAAAGGAACCACGATCTCATCAACGATCTAAGCATGTACTTAGACGCTATCATGTGATTAGAGAAATCATAGATAGAGGAGATGTAAAGATAGAGAGAATTCCCACGGATCAGAACATAGCTGATCCACTCACTAAAGCACTTTCCCAGAAGAAACATGATAAATATGTTGAGTCACTTGGTATTTGATACATGAATGATTAGCTCTAGTGCAAGTGGGAGTTTGTTAGTGTTATGCCCTAGAGGCAATCACTTGTACCATGTATATTGCATATTAAATTAATAAGAGGCATTCTTTATCTTTCAGTTTGATTGTTATATCTAAATATGTGTACAAACCGTTAGATAAAGTCCCTAGTACAACACAGTGTTAAGGAAATCATGATAGAGATCATGATGTGAGATTCCTACTACACTATGCAGTGTTTGTACTTAAATAATCCCCAGTCATAGTATTAATAAGATGGGACATTATTAATACGCCAAGACTAGCACATGTTATATCTCTTGATTGGATCAAGCGGTGGTTCTCATATCCGTAGGTATTGGGATACTCAGGATTAACGTGTGGATGCTTGTTTTGGAACAAGTTCATTGGATGACCTAGCTACGAGATAATCACTTGGATAACTATTTAGTACCAGTGATAGAATCTCATTATAACAAGTGTGCAAGTATCCTTAGACTTGAGATCTCCAAGGTACTTTGTTTATCAAGCGTTGTACTTTGATTCTAATCTTTGGAGTCTTATCTAGGACCGCCTATGGGATGGATATTGGGTACAACGTAAAGTAAACGAAAGTAGTTGAGAGGGTCAATAAAGGATTCACCACTCCTAATAGTAGGAGAGTATATCTCAAGGCCACTTGTAGAAATCATTACTCATGAAGTCCTTGGCCAAGGCGACTATGTGATGGAAATGGTTCCAATTGATACACATATCGAGTAATGGATTTCTTGAACAAGTACTAAAATATTTGGGCCATAATTAATAATATTCTAGAGGGAGTTAGCACTAATTCCATGCTCTAGACCAAATGAGATATTGTATGTTGAAATGAGTTTATTGCATTGATAATTTGCTATTGAAAGGTTCATGTCAAGCCACTTGACTTTCTGGATTTTTGGGTGGTCAAGAGTCATTTCTAGATGTCGCTCTTGATATGCTAAATATGAATTTATTAATTAGAGAATTAATAAATTTAATCCTTTATTTTATTAAGGATTATTAATTCTAATATTGTTAGAATTAATTCATATTATGCTACCAATAAGACCAGGAAACCTAATGGGTCACACACAATAAAGGTTTGAATGCTCAAATATATTATTTGATAATATTGTGGGGTTAATTAAGAGAAGGGAATATATTTATAGGTGAATTATAAGTTTGTTATAATTCATGGGACCTAATTGTAATTAAGTAAACTTCAAGGACCAATTTCTTGACAATTGGACGTTGAAGGACTAAGTTGCAATTTATGGTAATTATAAATCTATAAATATAAGGAAATGGTTTCCTTAGGGTTTGAGACAGACTATTCACGCAATAACAGAGTAACCGTTTCTTTGCCTCTCTCTTGATCAAACCCTAGCCGTCTCTCTTTTTTATCAAAACCCTAGCCTCCCAAATTCTACTAGCATTGAATTGTAAGATTGTGAGCATTCAACCTTGTGTGGATTATCATTAGAGGGAGTTCTTTCTTGGACTTCAGTTGAGCTGCAGTGAACGGTTTTGGATAATCTGGATCGCGCCTACGTTCTTGTTTCTGAAATTTTTAAATTCTGGCTTCACGAGGTAATAGATGCAATCTTCTTCTTTTTCCCGTTTCTATTGCAAACCCGTGATCCATGGCTTGGATTTCTTGTTGTTTTCCACTGAGCTTAATTTGATTATGCATGATAGTAATCCTACACTTGCATCATGTCAACGAACTTGAACTTACGTAGCATTTTGGAAACCAACAAGTTAACCAAATCAAACTATCTCGACTGGTATAGAAATTTGAGAATTGATCTCGAATCGGAAAAGTTGCTCTACGTGCTACATGCTCCTATTCCACCACCACCAACCCAAGATGCTCATGCTGATAAGCATGCTGTCCACAAGAGGCACAAGGAGGATAGCGATACAACATCATGTATTATGCTGGCATCCATGGATGCTCAATCGATCATTTTACATCTTCGTGAACTGTTTGATGCCCAAGCCAGAACTAAGAGATATGAGATCTCGAAGCAACTATTTCGTTGTAAAATGGCAGAGGGTTCTTCTATGGCCACTCATGGGCTGAAGATGCTGAGCTTGATAGAGAAGCTTGGATCTCTCGGGTTCACAATGGACCATGACTTAAGTGTTGACTTAATTCTTCAGTCTTTGCCAAATAGTTTCTCACAATTTTTGATTAACTATCAGATGAATAAGATTGAGTCTACTATCCCTGAGTTGATCAATCTTCTCAAAACTGCGGAGTCCTCTATATAGAGGGATTCCAATGCGGTTTTAATGGTAGAATTTTCCTCTTCTAAGAAGAAAGTTTAAAAGAAGAAGAAGGCTCCTATAAAGCCCAAAGGTGGTGTGAACAAGAAGGACGCAGCTACCAAGGGCCCATGTCATCATTGTGGGAAGATGGGCCACTGGAGGCACAACTGCAAAGCCTACTTGGAGACCATCAAAGACAAGAAGTAGAAAGAGAAGCTTACAAGCACTTCTACTTCTTCTCCAGGTATGTTTATGATTGAGATAAATACTGCCTTTAGAAATGAGATATGAGTATTAGATATCGGATGTGGATCTCATTTGTGCAATAACTTGCAGGGACTAAAGAGTAGTAGAAGGCTAGAGAAAGGCGACGTGGACCTACGTACTGCAAATGGGGCAAAAGTTGTTGCACGTGCTGTGGGGACATACGAGCTAAACCTGCCTTCGGGATTAATTCTAGAACTGGAAAACTGTTATTATGTACCAGTTTTAATGAAAAATATTATCTCAGTTGCGTGTTTAGAATTATGTGGATTTCAGTTAATATTTAAGAATAAATGTTGTTCTTTTTCATTGAATGATATTCATTATGGTTCAGCAACTTTGGTTAGTGGTTTATATGTTCTAGACTTGGACAATCCAATTCTCAATATAAACAATAAGAAACCTAAAATAGATAACTCTAACACCTCTTACTTATGGCATTGTCATTTGGGCCATGTAAACGAAAATCGTGTTTCTAAATTACACAAGTTTAGGGTCATTTGATTATGAATTATATGGCACATACGAGTCTTATTTACTAGGCAAAATGACTAAAACTCCTTTTCTAGGAAAAGGAGAACGGGCCAAGGAGTTATTAGAACTCATACATTCTGATGTATGTGGCTCAATATCAATACAAGCAAGAGGAGGTTATAACTATTTCATAACATTTATCGATGATTTCTCATGATACGGGTATTTGTATTTAATAAAATATAAATCTGAGGCCTTTGAAAGGTTCAAAGACTTCAAGAATGAAATAGAGAAACAACTTGGCAAAAGTATTAAGACTCTAAGATCTGATCGAGAAGGAGAATATTTGAGTCAAGAGTTTCTGAGTTATCTTAGAGATAATGGGATATTATCTCAATGGTCCACCACATACACCTCAACATAATGGTGTATCTGAGAAAAGGAATCGAACCCTTCTAGACATGGTACGGACCATGATGGCTTCTACAAACCTACCAAAATCAATTTGGGGGCATGCACTAGAAACTTCTGTTTATATACTGAATAGAGTTCTGACAAAATCGGTTGATACTACCCCATTTGAGATGTTCTTTGGTAAAAGACCAAAGTTATCTCACTTGCGAGTATGGGATTGTCCTGCCTTTGTTAAAAGGCCACAGTCGGACAAATTTGATAGTAAGTCTAACATGTGTTTATTTGTGGGATATCCGAAAGAATCTTTCAGATATTACTTCTATCTACCCTCCGAAGATAAATTGTTTGTTTCGAAGCATGTCGTCTTCTTATAGAAGGAGCACATGCTCAAGAGGGACAGTGGGAGTAAGATTGAACTTAGTGAAGTTCATGAAGATCAAACAAACGAGGATCAACTATCTAACCCCACATCTATTGAGAGAATAGATGAACATTCTAATACACAAGAACCTCGTAGATCTAGTAGGATACGCATGGCACCTAAGAGGTATGGATTTCTCATTAGTGACCATAATGATGTATTGCTCATAGATAAAGATGAGCCTACTACCTACAAGGATGTTCTGAATAGTTTAGAATCTGACAAATGGCTTGAGACTATGAAGTCAGAGATGGATTCCATGTACGACAATCAAGTATCGACTTTGGTTGATCCACCCAAAGGAAATAAACCTATTGGATGCAAGCGGATTTTCAAGAAGAAAATAGACATGGATGGTAACTTAGTTACCTATAAAGCACGACTAGTGGTGAAGGGTTATCGTCAACAACATAGTATTGACTATGATGAAACCTTCTCGCTAGTAGCCATGTTGAAATCCATCAGAATACTCCTAGCCATTGCTGCTCATTATAATTATGAGATTTGGCAAATGGATGTGAAAACAGCTTTCCTAAATGGAAATCTGATTGAGGAAGTGTATATGACACAACCTGAGGGTTTCACATCCAGTGATGGCACAAAGGTGTGTAAGCTGCAAAGGTCTATTTATGGACTTAAGCAAGCTTCTAGGAGTAGGAATATCCATTTGATAAAATAATCAAAGAGTTTGGTTTCATTCAAAATATAGATGAGCCTTGTGCATACAAGAAGGTTAGTGGGAGTACAATTGTTTTCTTACTACTTTATGTAGATGACATATTGCTAATAGGAAACGATATACCTGTCTTGCAAACAGTTAAAGTTTGGTTGTCCAAACAATTCTCCATGAAAGACCTTGGTGAAGTAACCTATATTCTTGGAATAAGAATCTATAGAGATAGATTCAAAAGGTTGCTTGGCCTTTCACAGTCTACATACAGAGATAAAGTGCTAAAGAGGTTTAGCATGGATCAATCCAAAAAGGGATTCTTCCCCATGTCACATGGTGTAAGCCTTTCAAAATCGATGTCTCCCAAGACACAAGTTGAAAGGGATCACATGAGTAAGATTTCATATGCCTCGGCAGTTGAATCTATCATGTATGCTATGATATGTACTAGGCCCGATGTATCCTGTGCTCTCAGTTTGATGAGCAGATACCAAACCGACCCTGGTGAAGGTCATTGGGCAGCTATAAAGAACATCCTTAAGTACTTATGAAGGACTAAAGATATGTTCTTAGTATATGGAGAAGTTGATTTGAAAATAAACGGGAATACTGATGCCAGTTTTCAATCTGATAAAGATAGAGAGAGTTCCCATGGATAAGAACATAGCTGACCCACTTACGAAAGCACTATCCCAAAAGAAACATAATTGTCATGTTGAGTCATTCGGTATTAGATACATGAATGATTGGCTCTAGTGCAAGTGGGAGTTTGTTAGTGTTGTGCCCTAGGGGCAATCACTTATACATTGTATATGACACATTTTATTTTAATAAAAGGCATTATTTATCTTACAGTTTCTTTTGATTACTTTAAGTAATATAACTGTTTGATAAAGTCCCTAGTACAACACTGTGTTAAGGAAATTATGATACAGATCATGATATGAGATTCCTACTACACTATATGGTATTATTACTTAAATAGTCCCTAGTCATAGTATTAATGAGATAGGACATCATTAATGCATTAAGACTAACATGTGTTAGACTTCCTAATTTGATCAGGCGGTGGTTCTTATAACCGTGAGTATTGAGATACTCAAAGTTAACACATAGATGCTTGTTAATGGAACAAGTTCATTGGATGACCTAGCTCTGAGATAATCACATGAATAACTATTTAGTGCCAATGATATAATCTCAATATAGCTAACGTGCAAGTATCCTTAGACTTGAGATCTCCAAGGTACTTTGTTCGCTGAGCATTGTACTTTGATTCCAATCTCCAGAGCTCAATCGAGGGCCGCCTATGGGATGGATATTGGGTACATGGTGAGGTAAACGAAAGTAGTTGAGAAGGTCAATAAAGGATTCACTACTCCTAATAGTAGAGGCGAATATCTCACAGCCACTTGTATGAATTATTACTCAAAAGTCCTTGGCCAAGGCAATTATGTATTGGAAACAGTTCCAATTGATACACATCTCGAGTAGTGGGTTCCTGGTACAAGTACTATTGTATTCGGGCCAGAATTAATTCTAGAGGGAGTTGGCACTAATTCCGTACCCCAAACTGAATGAGATATTGTATGGTGAAAGGAGTTGATTGCACTGAAGTTTGTTATTGAAGGGTTCATGTCAAGCCACTTGACTTCCTGGACTCTCGTGTGGTCATGATGTGTTGCTAAATACCGCTCATGATCTAGGAATATGGGTTTATTAATTTATGAACTAATAAACCAATCCTGATTAGAATTAATATGATTAATTCTAATTAATTATGGATTATTAATCTCAAAGACATTTGAATTAATTCATGCTCGCTACCAATTGACTGGGAAACCTAATAGGTCACACAAAATAGATGATTATATACTCAAGATGTTATTTGATAACATAATGGGGTTAATTACGAGAAAAAGAAGTTGTTGTGGATAAATTATAATTAGTTATAATTTATGGTCCAAATTATAATTATGAGAACTTGATGTTCCCAATTACAATTAAAGAATTCTAATGGGATTAGAATCCCCTATTTTTGGTAAGGGAATTTTGTGTATATTGAAGAAGATACACACGAAAAACCTAAGCTGAAATTGGACACAAAAACCCTAGAGCAAGATACACGAAATCAGCCTCTTGTTCTCTCTCTCTCTCTTTTTCTTCTTGAAAGAAAAACCTAGCCGCCATCTTTTTCTACTAGCACAGAAATTTTGGTGCTTGAATATTCCTCTGTGTTGATTACTATTAGAGATAATAACACACTGTGATTATAGTGGTTAGACGTTCAACTCACGTGGAGGTTGATCATGAGGATTGCTGGATCGCGCCTCAACTTAAAGAAGAAATATTTGTTCTTCGGACGATTACGCAAAGGTAAACGCTATTACTTTTACCCTCATTATATCTTGTTTTCCACACATAGATGGGTCCTGGGAGGGTATCTCGTTTTATTTTTCATTGTGCTATATAGGATACAAGCCTGAGATACCCAACACTTTTCTATCAAAGGCTTGGTAAAAGGATTGGACAGATTGTTGACAAAGGAAATCTGGATGAACTCCCAAATGAGATGATAGTTCCTCTATATGTGCTTGCCTTTCCTATGGTTTTGAGGTTCCTTGCATTATGATACTACTCCAGAGTTGTCACAATAAATGATAACAGGCCTATCCATATATGATACTATTCCAAGTTCTATGAGGAACTTCCAAGGCCCCACAGCTTCTGAAGCAACAATGTACTTAGCTTCATTAGTAGAATCAACAATGTAAGATTACTTTATACTTCTCTATGAAAAAGCTCCTCCAAACAAAGTGAAGGAATTTCCACTAGTGGATTTTCTTTCATCTTTATCTGCTTGGAAGTCTGAATCTGTGTAACCGATAGGAGGCAAATCATCAGCATGATATACAAGCATATAACCTCATGTTTCCTTGAGATATTTAAGTTTATACTTTACGGCTTGCTAGTTAGCTTCCTCTGGGTTTTGAATGATATCTACTAGCCATGCCTACTGCAAAACAGATATTTGGCCTAGTACAAAGCATAGCATACATGAGATTTCCAACTGCCGAAGTATAAGGGATCTTGCTCATTTTCTACTTGTCTTCCTGTGTTTGAGGACACTGCTTGGAAGGTAAGGATAATCCATGTCTATAACACCCCACTACCTATGTACCTAGATAGGGTGAGATGTCACCCCATCCAGAGGACCAGAGGTCTTTATAACGAGGTATAAAATAATAAATAATAACTAAATAAAATAATAAAATACTCTTGTTACATCCAAGGGTAATACTTATACAAAGTTTGAGAAATCAAAACTAACAAACATCTTTTAAAAGAAATATAAATCAAAATAAAATAAACAAATGGACGATCATCGCATATTTCTTCAACCTCCTCAAAATAAGCACTCCCATGAGATCATGATATAAAAGGTGTGAGATTGTCATCTCAGTAAGTCCCGTGTGTGCAACTGACAAATATCACCATTTCGTGCATGCAAGTTTATCAAAATCACAAAAATCATGTTTGCAACTCAATTTAATCAATAACAGTCATACAAATGAGCATTGCTCAATGAATCCAAAATAGTTCACAAAAAATCATCTTTTCATCATATTCAAAATTCATTAAGTAGGGATTACCAATGATTCAAATAATAATATCATAATCTATATCATGGTTACCACCATGAAAGCATCCCAATGTATTCTTTCAATAATGGGTAGTGGAGGATCCTCCCACTAGATACTCCTCCATCTCTATACCCAATATTCCAGTTGTCTAACCTGGATAAACAATGTCCACATGGATAAATATGCTAGCTCAGACGGCCTGACTAAGTAGTATTGTCGCCTCTCCAAGTTGAGTTCATTTTCTGGTGGTGGCCTCCTACCAGAAGACTCACTCTTTCTCTTCAAGACTAGTACCACTAGCATATCCCCGCTGAGTACTCAATGCTCCCCATTTAGGGGCAGAATCATTTTCCCTTTTTTTGAAATTCTTTGATTAGCTGGACTGCAAAACGTGGTTTTTCATAATAGATTTCCAAATCATTTAGTGATAGAGTAAGAAATCATTTTTTAGTTTGAGCAGTTGAAATTTGACAAACTCATTTAGAAAGTAAAACATCCACATTTCCAACCCAAGTATCAAAATATCAAGTATAACTTATCATGTTTAACCAACGTTTCAATTCTCTTGTCAAAACATCATATTAACATCAATTCCAAATAACATTGTGAAAATTGATTGCAAACATGTAACATTTATCAAAACGGTTATGCAGAAACTTACTTGGATAAATCAACAGCTAGACCCAACTCAATTGATTGCCCTTACATCCACTCCTTCCTTATCTAGAATAAATTATTCTATAATTAGAATCCAAATATTATATCCACTATTTCATGCAACATGAATTTTCAAAATCTCATTAATCACCTAATTCATCCATGCTATCTAGATGATTTATTTCATTAGATCACATACACAACTTTCTTTGCCATGCTATTAATCATAACCATGCATTCATCCAAATCAAATCACCATAGGACAACTCCTATATTCAACTAGCATAAAATCATCATAATCAGCCCCATAAACATTAAAATATCTCATCTTTGCCAACCTAGCATAGATCTAGATTCATCATGACAACATGCATCAATGTCCTATCTCATACATGCTTTGTTTATGTCCCACATCAACATATTTATCATTCTAGTCCATTCATGCTTTCATGCTAGACTTCATAAGCATTCATAAGTCAATACTTTAAAGATCAAAGCCATTTAAATCAATAAATATAGGATCTTGATTACCTCTTAGTGAACTACACTTAAAACACGCCAACTCCTTAATAATTAGCTTGAGTTTAATGGATAGTTGAGGAGGTTGGCCCTCCAAGATGTTCTTAATCAAGATTCACCAAGAAAGGGAGAAAATTAGTCCCTTATAGATGTTATTTAAGAGAGAAAAGAAAGAAATAATGAAGTAATAGATGGATAGAATGATTGAAGATTGTTTACCTTGTAGGTTGTTTTGGTTTTGGTTTTGTTCTTGGAGTGTGCTGGTTGAAATTTTGAGTAGGCAAAATGTTGTATGTTTCGTGAGTTTGAGAGGTTGAGAGAGTGGGAATTTTGTGGTTTGCTAGATAAAGAAGATTAGGTTTTGGTGTTTGGGTGTTTGGGGATGTCCTACCTTGTTATGGATTCTTGATCACAAGAACACATTGGCTAGCTTTGGTCCTTCTTTGGGTTACCGAAACTGGGTAGCAGTTTGGGACTTGTTGCTGCTGTGTTTTTGGTGCTTATGATGGCTGAAAATCTAGATAAAAAGAAGGAAGAGATCAGGCTAGTTTTGGTCTCTATGGTGGTGATAATGAGAGAAGAAAAGTGAGTCGTTGTGTAGCTATGTTTTTGCTCAATGACTTGATAGAATTTGTGCAGATTTTTTGCTGTAATTTTTGTGTAGAATGGGTGCTGATTGTGGCCGAAATTCTGAAGGAAAGGAAAGGAAAATTTTGGTTTTTTTTTTTTTTTTTTTTGCTATGACAACGTCTTAATTGGTTAAGGTTTTCTTGGATAAATTTACCTAGGGTTTGAAGAGTTTAAGTTGAGCTCCAAAAGCTCTTAAGATGGCGGCAACTTTTAGGAATTTTCCAAAAAAAATGCATGAAAAAATTAGCTTATTTGTTTAAGAAATAATTTAATTAATTCCCTACATTAATTTGAGTAAAATTTAAATAGCTATTACATAATTATTTTACAATATAAAATTCTGGTTTTCTTTTTCTTGAAGCTAACCGAAATTCCTTTCCCTTTTTCCCTAAAATTTCAAAAACACATATTCTAAAAGATAAGTGCTTCATTTAAAATCCAACATTTATCCTTTTATTTTCTTTTAAAATTATTTGAAGAAATTTAAAATATGGAGACTTATCTCCTTAAGAAGTAGCATCTACTTTGAAGAAAATAAGATATCTATTTATATTCTTTATCTCCTAATAATTTACTAAGATATAGCTTTCAAAAATCCAGATTAGTAATATTTAAGATTTTCTAAGATTATGATAAGATATTAGAAATGAGAATTTAATTTATTTTGAACTGTTTTATAAAATAATTCCCAAGATAAATCATACTCCTAAATTTTAGGAATTGTACTCCAAGGTGGCGGCTACACTAGGAGGATTTTGGCCAAGGCTTTGAAAAATTAGGGAAAAGAAAATAAAAGGAAGGAAAGGATTTGCAATAGCTAGGATTCGAACTCAAACCCACCAAGAATTAAACACCAAACATTATCCACTAAACCACCACAACATTTGTGTAAATACTCCCATAACAAATTCCCTTAACTCCTATTCACTTGCTTCATCTCTTCCTAATAAATCCTTCTCAATAAAACAAAAGCTCAACTAACTTAAATAACACAACCACATCAAAACAAATTAATTCAAGGAACAGCAAACTCATAAAACTCATATTTTCATGAAAATAATTCAATTTACCAAATGCAATACAAAAATGCTATGACATGCATGACTTTCCCCTCATAATAAAGGTGGCTTAATATGGTGTATTTACAATGTCTAAAGCATATAATAGCCTCTTTACATTGATTCATGCTGTACTTGACCAATATCTTGTCAATCTAAGTAAACTAAGCTAGGCCTAACATTCTTTGTTTCCTATCTCTTAGAAGCTTAATGCCTAGAATGTAGCTAGCTTCTCCCAAGTTTTTCATGCTAAATTGACTAGATATCCAAACCTTAATGGATGACAATGTTCCTACATCATTTCCAATTAGTAGAATGTCATCCACATAAAGTACTAAGAAAATCACTTTGTCACTATCTAATTTCCTATACACATATTGTTTATCCACATTTTGAATGAAACCATAAGCTTTCACGGTTTCATTAAAATGTATGTTCCATGTGCGTGACTCTTGCTTAAGTCCATAGATGGACTTCTTAAGCTTACAGACTATTTCTTCTTGACCTCTAGTAACAAAACCTTCTAGCTGGGACATATAAATGTCTTCGCTAAGATAGCCATTTAAGATGGCTGTCTTGACATCCATCTGCTATATCTCATAGTCATAATGACATACGATGGCTAAGAGAATTTGGATAGACTTAAGCATGGCTACTGGTGAAAAGGTTTCCTCATAATTGATCCATTATTTTTAAGTATAACCTTTAGCAACCAACCTTGCTTTATAGGTTTCAACCTTTCCATCCGCACGTCTCTTCCTTTTGTATGCCCACTTACACTCAATGGGTTTTATCCTATCAGTCGCAGTGACAAGATCCCAGAGATTATTGAGGTACATGGACTCAATCTCAGCATTTATGGCTATTTGCCATTTATCTGCATCAGCAACAACAATGGCCTCTTCATATTTAGTGGGATCTTGTTCCTGATGATCAGAGACTTGATCATAGATCTCTCTGATCCACCTTTTTGGAACTCTTGTAATCCTTCCACTACAATGAGGCTCAGTTTGTATAGGAACATCCGATGGTATTTCTCTTGGTTACTCGATTGGGGTGTTAGAAGTACCTGAAGTTAAATCAGTGACCAACTTCTCTTCTAATTGTATTCTACTTGAACCTGTGGTGGAAGTAACTTGTTCATCCTTTAAGTATCTAGTATTAGTACTAACAAGTACTTTATGCTCTTGTGGATTATAGAAATATCCACCTCTTGTACCTTTTTTTAATACCCAACGAAGTAGCATTACTCTGATCATGGTTCTAGCTTATTTCCTTTTGTCACCACATAATCTGGACAATCACATATCTTGAGATGGTTTAGTCTGGGCTTTCGTCAAGTCCACATCTCATAGGGTATCCTAGATACTGATTTGGAAGGCACCAAATTCAAAATATATGCCATTTTTTTCTAAGGCATCCCCAAAAGAAATAGGAAGAGATGTATGACTCATCATACTTCTGACCATTTCCATCAAAGTTCTATTTCTTCTCTCAGCTACTTCGTTCTACTAGAGAGTCCCATGCACAGTTAACTAAGATACTATGTCGTGATGTACCAAGTAATCCTTAAACTCGCTGAGAAGGTACTCTCTACCACAATCCAATCTCAAAGTTTTAACTAATTTACCTGTTCGATACTCTACTTCAACCTTAAACTCCTTGAATTTATCAAAAGAGTTAGACTTGCGCCTTATCAGATAAATATAACCAAAACGAGTGTGATCATCTGTGAAAGTGATGAAGTATTCGTAGCCTCTCCTAGCCAGTGTAGTAATCAGACCACAAACATCTATATGAACTAGTGCTAGTATATCCATGCCTCTATCTGCTCTTTTGGTAAAGGACCTTCTGGTCATTTTACCTTTAAGGCAAGATTTACACTGAGGCCATTCTTCCAATCTCAATGAACATAAAAGGCCCATCATGGATTAACCTCTGAATCCGATTAGGATTTATATGTCCCAATCTTAGATGCCACAAATATGAGTCATTTGATATGGCCTTTCTCTTTTTATTATTAGGTTCAATTTGAATATTATTTACTTGATTTCGAATATGATATATATAAAAAAAGATTCCCATACGTATTTCCTAGACAAATTAAATTACAATCTCTACTGTTGGAAACACCAGAATGGAAAGAAACAGAATATCCTTGATTCATCAATTTGGAAATTGAAATCAAATTCTATTTAAAACAAGAAACATATAAAATATCTTTTAAAATAATCTTCCTATCACAAAAAAAAAAAAAAAAAACTCTAGATCTCCCACTGCTTCGGCCTATATTCTTGCTCCATTGCCTACTTGAAGACCATGCTCACCATTACTAAGTCTCCTTATCCTTCTGAACCCCTACAAAGAGTTACAAAAATGGTTAGTGGCTCCAGAATCAACTATCCATGAGGATGTTGATCTAATCATAAAAATAGACTCTAGCTATAGAGCAATACCTGAAGTAGACTTTGCTAAGAAGACCGGACAATCTTTCTTCCAATACTTCTTCTTGCCACACTTGAAACATTTGCCTTTGGGCTGCTAGATGGGCTTGGCCTGACCAGATACTCTGGCCTCGGCCATAGTGTTGTTCTGGACCTTTTTCTTCTTAAATTTCTTAGGCTTCACCTTATTTCTAAAAGAAGAAGTAGAACGAGAGGCCAAAACCTTTGACACGGGCTTCATGATCTTCTATGCCGCCTGGAGCTCCTTCATAAGCTCCGTGAGATTTATATCCAACCTGTTCATATTGTAGTTTAACTTCAACTGAGAATATGAATTAGGTAGAGTTTCAAGGACCATGTCAATTTGGCTCTTAGGATCTGTCGTTGTGCCTAGGACCTCGACCTCCTCAAAGTAAGCAGATGCTCTCGAACTGATGCCCTATCAGCCAACCTAGTGTTTGGGCCTGTAATGAGTACTATGTTCAGGTTCCTCTTCCAGTCCACATAATTTAGGTCTGTCAACTTATTCTTCTTGAGAATGATTGACAATAAACTAAAACCAGACATTTCTGAAATATTGCAAAAAAACAGTTATTTTGTTTGTAAGAAATAAAAATGCACATTCTTTATATTATTTCTTTGACAATAGATAACTCTTCAAACAATTATCAAAAATATAAATAGTTTCGCTCTTAGAAAAGCTAACAAAGCTTCATAAGAAGATTAATAGCATCCTAAGTTAAGTGCATAACCATCACAAATCAAAACTTCCTAAAATAGGTAATGGTTTAGAAAAAGTTCTATCGATAGGATGGCCACAAATTCATACCACCTACGGGCAATCTAATGCTAAAAACCTCCAACGTAGGTTGGTCGATCCTAGCAAATACCCTAGGCTTTTAATTTTACTTTTTCATTAGTTCAGATACTTGTGGAAATCCATCCTATAGGGGGTTATTCTTAGAATGACATGAGAAAATCCACTATCTCAAATGAGAGTTGTGATGGAAGCCCTCTCCCACTTAATCTTTTGTTGAAAATAGAGTTTTAAGCCCAAAAGCATTTTCTATAATCTTATGGTTTCATTAACTTTACTAAAAATCTAAAATTTGATATTATTTTCTATGTCAAGGATTAAGTCATTTGAGAAAATAAACTATGAATTTATTTTACTATTCTAAGTTAATAACCAAGTAAAACTTTATTAAATAAACTTAAGTTCAACATTATTTTCTATGTCAGGGATTAAACCCTTTAAGAGAATAAACCATGAACTCTTTTATTTTTAAAGTTTCTTAGATTAAAACGTTTTATCAAAAATCGTCCTATCTTGTGAGATTTTGGTCTCGCAAGACCTCGTGCTTTTAAACAGAAAAACGAAATAACCATGATACCAAAAGTAAACTTTTTCACGCTAGAACTATTCATTTATTCCTAAGTGACCAAACAATGGATTAAACATCAAGAATTAAAAATTAATTATCTAGTTCAATCCTAAGGTGGTTTCTTCCTTTACTATTCATTTTCATGCAAATTATTCAACCATAGATACATAAAACTATTGCAAAAAATTTACCTCATACAATGGTTTCAAAACATGATTACATCAAGAAAAATTGAGAAACAAAACTTTAGCAGTGTAATCCTATTTCCTGGACAATATTGAGCACGATCAGCTCTAGATAGAATGGACTCGGCGCCTAGTCTGTTAGACTCACCTAGCACCGGGTCCGATCTGTTTTTCCTAAAAAATCCCATCTGGGCAGAGTGGACCTAGCGCCTAGTCCAATTGGCCCACTTGGCACCGGGACTATTAGTGTTGTGCCCTAGAGACAATCACTTGTACGTTGTATATGACACATTTTATTTTAATAAGGCATTATTTATCTTTTGTTTACTTTAAGTAATATAACGGTTTGATAAAGTCCCTAGTACAACACTGTGTTAAGGAAATCATGATAGAAATCATGATATGAGATTTCTACTACACTGGATGGTGTTAGTACTTAAATAGTCCATAGTCATAGTATTAATGAGATAGGACATCATTAATGTGTTAAGACTAACATGTGTTAGACTTCCTAATTTGATCAGGCGGTGGTTCTCATAACCGTGAGTTTGAGATACTCAAAGTTAACACATGGATGCTTGTTAATGGAACAAGTTTATTGGATGACCTAGCTTTGAGATAATCACATGGATAACTATTTAGTGCCAATGATATAATCTCAATATAGCAAACGTGCAAGTCTCCTTAGACTTGAGATCTCCAAGGTACTTTGTTTACTTAGCATTGTACTTTGATTCCAATCTCCAGAGCTCAATTGAGGGCCGCCTATGGGATGGATATTGGGTAGATTATGAGGTAAACGAAAGTAGTTGAGAGGGTTAATAAAGGATTCACCACTCCTAATAGTAGGGGCGAATATCTCATGGCCACTTGTAGGAAATACTACTCAAAAAGTCCTTGGCCAAGGCGATTGTGTATTGAAAACAGTTCCAATTGATACACATCTAAAGTAGTGGGTTCCTAGTACAAGTACTATAGTATTCGGGCCAGAATTAATTCTGGAGGGAGTTGGCACTAATTCCATACTCCAAACCGAATGAGATATTGTATGGTGAAATGAGTTAACTGCACTAAAGTTTGTTATTAAAGGGTTCATGTCAAGCCACTTAGCTTCCCGGACTATTGGGTAGTCATGATGTGTTGCTAGATACCACTCATGATCTAGGAATATGGGTTTATTAATTGATGAATTAATAAACCAATCCTGATTAGAATTAATAGGATTAATTCTAATTAATTATGGATTATTAATCTCAAAGACGTTTGGTTTAATTCATGTTCTCTACCAATTGACTGGGAAACCTAATAGGTCATACACAATAGAGGATTATATACTCAAGATGTTATTTGATAACATAGTGGGGTTGATTGAGAGAAAGAGAAGTTATTGTGGATAAATTATAATTAGTTATAATTTGTGGTCCAAGTTGTAATTGTGAGAAATTGATGTTTCCAATTACAATTAGGGAATTCTAATAGGATTAGAATTCTTAGTTTTGGGAGGAAAAATTTCTTGTAACATATAATAGATGTAACACACGAAAACCCTAGCCAAGAGACACACGAAAACAACAGCTTCTTCTTCCCTCTTTTTCATGTTTTTCCTGGAAAAACAAAACAACCCTAGCCGCCTTATTTTTCTACTAGCATAGAAATATTTTGGTGCTTAAGTATTTCTCTGTGTGGATTACTGTTAGAGATAATCACATACTATGATTATAGTGGTTAAACGTCCAACTCTCGTGGAGTTTGCATAAGAGGATTGCTAGATTGCACCTCGACTTGAAGAAGAAATTTTTATTCTTCGAACGATCAAACAAAGGTAAAAGTTGTTACCTTTATTATCTTTATGTCTTATTTTCCATACATAGATGAGTCCTGGGAGGGTATCTCGTTTTATTTTCTGCTACACCGTATAGGATACGATACCCAACAGGGACAGCTCTGGAAAATTCAGCATTTCAACCACTTCTTGCCTAGTTCCCAAAATTTACGCATTAAAATAATACAAATAAATTCAAAACCAAGCATTAAAAACATGCATTCACAAGTACCTATGCCTCTAACGAGATGGCATGAGGCAATATTTTAGTCTCCATGTCTAATGTGCTCTATGAATGGCTTGATTGGGGTGATTGATGAAGAGATTTTAGGAGCAGCCATGGAGCTATTTTTTGTGCAGAACAATGGAGGAGATGATGGAGCTCAGTTCATGGCTGTTCAAGGTGAGTTTGCACAGAAAAATAGAGTAAGTTTCGGACAAGGGTGAAGAGGGAACAAGCTGGAATTTCTGTTCAGGATTTTTGCAAGCTGGCTGGAATTTTTGGGCAGATTTTTTTGCCATATTTCATTCAGCTTGCAGAAGGTTTGAAGGGCCATTGGAGGGTCCTTTAAGGCTGGTTTCCAGCCTTCTTTATGGAGGAAAAACAAGGCTGCATTGCTGGTTGAAAAGCTGGAAGAAACAACTTGGTTTTTAGGCTCTCCAAACTACGAAACTTCCCAGGAAATTTTCCTGGTTTGCACAGGCTTTGGCAGTCTGGTTTTGAGCTGAAATTTTCAGTCTTCAAGCTAAGTGATATGGTCATTTATCTGGCAGCATTTGAGAGGGAATATTGGCTGAAAATTTCGACAATTGGACTGGTCAAGAAGCTGGAAAAATTTCTAGTTTACTACATGAAGAAGATGAACACAACTAGGTCAGAGTTTTGAAGGTTCAACCATAGAGATTAATTCTCTTGAGAACCTTCAATAACTCTTCCCCAATTTCAGTCAAGAATATATCCATTCATAGCCATTTTTTAAACCTAAATATCATAGATCCTTGCTGAAATTTTTTGGAAACAAAATTGGCTTGGATAAATTGAACATCCTAATTGATTAAAAATTAAGGAAAGCTAGAGATCAAGAAGGGTAGGAATCCCTTAGAAATTTTTGTATGACACAAGAGTAGGATTAGGACATTCCTATCATGTCTCCCCTAGGGCAACACCCCTACTCTTCCCTAAAGCATACAAGGCCGAAATATAGCTTTCACAAACAAAAATAAAAATTTAATCATGCTAAACTCCAATGATGGAATTTGAACCTAAGACCTCAAGAATTAATTCCAAAGCTCTAACCACTAAACCACAACAACTCTTATTCTTATTTCTTTTCCCAAATATCTTTCCTATTTGATCCTCAAGCTATCTCCCTATTTTCACCTCAAGCAAAAATTACCATTTTGCCCTTCTTACTCAATAAACATAATTAAGCCTTCTAGACTATAAATCACATATCTGGAGCACATAAAATCATACAAAAATGCATTTATGCATGCAAGAAAAATATGATATGCATCCCAACCCCCTTACTTTAAGGTTGGTTTCAACTGGGGTCTCACAACTTAACATTGGGCATGTTCAAGCTATGGAATTAAATTCCTGATTAATGGGTCGGATTTAACTAAATTCTTTATCCTGGTTGGGCAAACTCAAGCATAAAGAAATTTAGAGGAAAAGTTAGGGTAGCCCAAAAGGCTTTAAGATTAAAAGCTATTAATCACCCAATGATCCGGTAGTTACAGACGATGTAATTGGTATTGGATACCTACCAATGAACTCAAGGGTGGCTTGTTGGGCAAACCCAAGGTTATTCTTGAGGAATTTGGATACCGGTCCACTAAGAAAGCTTCCAACGGACTTTCCCAAATCAGTAGTAGGGGCTATTGGTTTGAGTAAAATAGTGGAGTAAAAATGCGCTTAATTAAAGTCCTAATTATTTGCATATCATGTGCATATACAAGTAGCTAATGCTCTCTAACTTTACATCTAGGTTACTTGCATCATATCAAAAAACTTGAACTTACGTAGCATCTTGGAAACCAACAAGTTAACCGAATCAAACTATCTCGACTGGTATAGAAATTTGAGAATCGTTCTCAAATTGAAAAAGTTACTCTACGTGCTAGATGCTCCTATTCCACCACCACTAGCCCAAAATGCTCATGGTGATGAGCATGCTGTTCACAAGAGGCACAAGAAGGGTAGTGATACCGCATCATGTATTATGCTGGCATCCATGACTCTTAAGTTGCAAAAACAGCACGAGCATATAGATACTCAATCAATTATACTACATCTTTGAGAGCTGTTTGATGCCCAAGCCAGAACTGAGAGATACGAGCTCTCGAAGCAACTATTCTGTTGCAAAATGGCAGAGGGTTCTTTTGTGGCCACACATGGCTGGAGATGCTGGGCTTAATAGAAAAGCTTGGATCTCTCGGGTTTGCAATGAATCATGACTTAAGTGTTGACTTAATTCTATAGTTTTTGCCGAATAGTTTCTCACAATTTGTTAATAACTATCAGATGAATAAGAATAAATCCACCATTCCTGAGTTGGTCAATCTTCTCAAAATTGCAGAGTCCTCCATAAAGAAAGATTCCAATGTAATTTTAATGGTAGAATCTTCCTCTTCTAAGAAGAAAGTTGGTGTGAATAAGAAGGACGCAACTACCAATGGCCCATGCCATCATTGTGGGAAGATGGGCCACTGGAGGCGCAACTGTAAAACCTACTTGGAGACCATTAAGGATAAGAAGCAAAAGGAGAAGCTTACAAGAATTTCTACTTCTTCTTCAAGTATGTTTACGATTGAGATAAATACTATCTTTAAAAATGAGATATGTGTATTAGATACTGGATGTAGATCTCATTTGTGCAATAACTTGTAGGGACTAAAGAGCAGTAGAAGGCTAGAGAAAGGCGATGTGGACCTACGTACTGCAAATGGGGCAAAGGTTGCTGCACTTGCTGTGGGAACATACGAGCTGAACCTACCTTCGGGATTAATTCTAGAACTTCAAAACTGTTATTTTGTACCAGTTTTAATGAAAAACATTATCTTAGTTGCGTGTTTAGACTTACATGGATTTCATTTAATTTTTAAGAATAAATGTTGTTCTTTTTCATTGAATGATATTCATTATGGTTCAGCAACTCTAGTTAATGGTTTATATGTTCTAGACTTGGATAATCCAATTCTCAATATAAATAATAAGAAACCTAAAATAGATAACTCTAACACCTCTTACTTATGGCATTATTATTTGGGCCATGTAAATGAAAATCCTGTTTCTAAGTTACACAAGCTTGGTGACTTAGGGTCATTTGATTATGAATCATATGGCACATGCGAGTCTTATTTATTAGGTAAAATGACTAAAACTCCTTTTCCAGGAAAAGGAGAACAGGTCAAGGAGTTATTATAACTCATACATTCTAATGTATGTGGCCCAATGTCAATACAAGTAAGTGGAAGTTATAACTATATCATAATCTTTATCGATGATTTCTCACGATACAGGTATTTGTATTTAATGAAATACAAATCCGAGGCCTTTGAAAGGTTCAAAGACTTCAAGAATGAAATAGAGAAACAACTTGGCAAAAGTATTAAGACTCTAAGATTTGATCGAGAAGGAGATTACTTAAGCCAAGAATTTCTGAGTTATCTTAGAGATAATGGGATATTTTCTCAATGGACTCCACCACATATACCTCAATATAACGGTGTATCAGAGAGAAGGAATTGAACCCTTCTAGACATGGTACGGACCATGATGGCTTTTGCAGACCTACCAAAATTATTTTGGGGGCATGCACTAGAAACTTCTGTTTATATATTAAACAGAGTTCCAACAAAATTGATTGATACTACCCTATTTGAGATGTTCTTTGGTAAGAGACCAAAGTTATCTCACTTGCGAGTATAGGGTTGTCTTGCCTTTGTTAAAAGGCCACAGTCAGATAAACTTGAGAGTAAGTCTGAAAGTGTTTGTTTGTAGGTTATCTAAAAGAATCTTTCGGATATTACTTCTACCTACCCTTTAAAAATAAATTATTTGTTTCGAAGCATACCGTCTTCTTGGAGAATGAGCACATGCTCAAAGGGGACAGTGGGCATAAAATTGAACTTAGTGAAGTTTATGAAGATCAAACAAACAAGGATCAACCGTCTAACCCCACATCTATTGAGAGAATAGATAAACCTTCTAATACACAAGAACCTTATAGATCTAGTAGGATACGTGTGGCACCTGAGAGATATGGATTTCTCATTAGTGACCACAATGATGTATTGCTCATAGATGAAGATGAGCCTACTACCTATAAGGATGTTCTGAACAGATCAGAATCTAACAAATGGCTTGAGGCCATGAAATTAGAGATGGATTCCATATACGACAACCAAGTATGGACTATGGTTGATCCACCCAAGGGAATTAAACCTATTTGGTGCAAGTGGGTTTTCAAGAAGAAAACGGACATAGATGATAAATTAGTTACTTATAAAGCACGACTAGTGGCGAAGGGTTATCGTCAACAACATGGTATTGACTATGATGAAACCTTCTCGCTAGTAGCCATGTTGAAATCCATCAGGATACTCCTAGCCATTACTGCTCATCATGATTATGAGATTTGGCAAATGGATGTGAAAACAACTTTCCTAAATGGAAATCTGACTGAGGAAGTATATATGACACAACCTGAGGGTTTCAACATCCAATGATGGCACAAAGGTGTGTAAGCTGCAAAGGTCTATTTATGGACTTAAGCAAGCTTCTAGGAGTTGAAACATCTGTTTTGATGAAATAATCAAAGAGTTTGATTTCATTCAAATCATGAATGAGACTTGTATATACAAGAAGGTTAGTGGGAGTGTAATCATATTCTTACTACTTTATGTAGATGACATATTGCTAATAGGAAATAATATATCTGTCCTGCAAACGGTTAAAATTGGGTTGTCCAAACAATTCTCCATGAAAAACCTTGGTGAAGCAACCTATATTCTCATAATAAGGATCTATAGAGATAGATCCAAAAGGTTGCTTGGTCTTTCGTAGTCTACATACATTGATAAAGTGCTAAAGAGGTTTAGTGTGGATCAATCCAAAAAGGGATTCTTACCCATGTCACATGGTGTAAGCCTTTCAAAGTCGATGTCTCCCAAGACACAAGTCGAAAGGGATCTCATGAGTAAGATTCCATATGCCTCAGCAATTGGATCTATCATGTACGCTATGATATGTACTAGGCCCGATGCATCTTGTGCTCTCAATTTGATGAGCAGATACCAATCTAACCCTGGTGAGGGTCATTGGCCGACTGTAAAGAACAATCTTAAGTACTTACGAAGGATTAAGAATATGTTCTTAGTATATGGAAAATGTGATTTGAAAATAAACGGGTATACTGATGCCAGTTTCCAATCTGACAAAGATGATTTCAAATCACAATCTAGCTCCATGTTTACGTTATGCGGAGGGGCAATAAGTTGGAAAAGTTCTAAACAAGAGACTATTGCCGACTCTACGACAGAAGCTGAGTACATAGCCGCTTTTGAAGTAGCTAAGGAAATAAAGATAGAGAGAGTTCCCACAGATGAGAACATAGCTGACCCGCTTACGAAAGCACTATCTCAGAAGAAACATAATTGTAATGTTGAGTCATTCAGTATTAGATACATGAATGATTGGCTCTAGTGCAAATAGGAGTTTCTTAGTGCTTTGCCTTGGAGGCAATCATTTATACATTGTATATGATACATTTTATTTTAATAAAAGGCATTATTTATCTTACAATTTCTTTTGTTTACTTTAAGTAATATAACTGTTCAATAAAGTCCCAAGTATAACACTGTGTTAAGAAAATTATGATAGAGATCATGATATGAGATTTCTACTACACTGGATGGTGTTAGTACTTAAATAGTCCCTAGTCATAGTATTAATGAGATAGGACATCATTAATGCGTTAAGACTAGCATGTGTTAGACTTCCTGATTTGATCAGGGGGTGGCTCCCATAACCGTGAGTATTGAGATACTCAAAGTTAACACATGGATGCTTGTTAATGGAACAAGTTTATTGGATGACCTAGCTTTGAGATAATCACATGGATAACTATTTAATGCCAATGATATAATCTCAATATAGCAAACGTGCAAGTATCCTTAGACTTGAGATCACCAAGGTACTTTGTTTGCTGAGCCTTGTACTTTGATTCCAATCTCCGGAGCTCGATCAAGAGCCGCCTATGGGATGGATATTTGGTACATTGTGAGATAAATAAAAGTAGTTGAGAGGGTCAATAAAGGATTCACCCCTCCTAATAGTAGGGGCGAATATCTCACGGCCACCTATAGGAAATACTACTCGGAAAGTCTTTAGCCAAGGCGATCGTATATTGGAAACAGTTTCAATTGATACACATCTAGAGTAGTGGGTTCCTGGTACAAGTACTATTGTATTCGGGCCAGAATTAATTCTGGAAGGAGTTGGCACTAATTTCGTACTCCAAACTGAATGAGATATTGTATGGTGAAATGAGTTAATTGCAATGAAGTTTGTTATTGAAGAGTTCATGTCAAGCCACTTGACCTTTTGGACTCTTGGGTGGTCATGATGTGTTGCTAGATACCACTTAGGATATGAGAATATGAGTTTATTAATTGATGAATTATTAAACTAATCCGGATTAGAATTAATAGGATTAATTCTAATTAATTATGGATTATTAATCTCAAAGACGTTTGGATTAATTCATGTTCGCTACCAATTGACTGGGAAATCTAATAGGTCACACACATAATAGAGGATTATATACTCAAGATTTTGATAACACAGAGGGATTAATTGCGAGAAAGAGAAGTTGTCGTGGACAAATTATAATTAGTTATAATTTATGGTCCAAGTTGTAATTGTGGAAACTTGATGTTTCCAATTACAATTAGGAAATTCTAATTATTTTAGAATTTCAGATTTTCAGTGGATTTTGAAACATATATTGGATATGCTCGAAACCCTAATCCAAGGGTGATTCACACAAAAATAGGAGCCACAAAAAAAAAAAAAAACAAACGTCTTCTTCTTCTTCTTCTTCTTCTTCTCTCTCTCTCTCTCTCTCTCTCATTTTGCTAAAAATGAAACAGCCCTAGCCGCCATCTTTTTCTGCTACCACAAGAAATCTTGGTACTTGAGTATTCCTCTGTATTGATTACTGTTAGAGATAATCACACAGTTTGATTATAGTGGGTAGATGTCCAACTGTCGTAGAGTTTGCATAAGATGATTGGTGGATCGCGTCTCAACTTGAGGAAGATCAATTTTGTTCTTCGGATGATCAGACAAAGGTAAAAAGCTGTTGCCTTTATTGTCTTCATGTCTTGTTTTCCACACATAGGCGGGTTCTGGGATGGTATCTCGTTTTATTTTTCACTGCGCCGTATATGATACGAGCCTGAGATACCCAATACAAAGTCTCAAGAAGAAAAAGATAGAATGAGTATAATTCCCTATGCTTTTGCGGTGTGAAGTCTCATGTCTGCCGTGATGTATACTAGACCAGATATCTGCTTTGTTGTAGGCATAGTTAGAAGATATCAATCAAACTCGAGAAAGGTTCATTGGTAAGCTGTAAAGCATATTCTTAAGTACCTTATAGGTACGAGAGATTTTATGCTGGTTAACAGGGCTGATGACTTGGTTCCTACAGGATACACATACTCAGGCTTCCAGACAAATAAGGGTGAGAGAAAATCCACTAGTGAAAATATCTTCACCTTGTCTGGAGGAGCTATTTTATAGAGGAGTATCAAGCAATCTTACATTGCTAACATTTCCATGGAAGCTGAGTATGTGGCAGCTTTAGAGGTATCTAAGGAAGCAGTTTAGCTCCAAAAGTTCCTTTTAGAACCTAGAGTCGTGCCACAGATGGGCAGGATGGTAGTGATGTACTGCGACTACCCTAGCACAGTCTTACAATCAAAAGAACCCAGAAACCATAAAAAAGGGAAGCACATTGAGAGGAAGTACCACCTGATCCGGAATTTTATCCAAAGACAGGAAGTCATGGTGGAATATGTTGGTGGTCTGATGAAGTTGGAAGCATATGCTTTGATGTACTATAGTTGAGGTTCTATTATAGGACCAACATACTTGTATGTTGGGTATGTGCAACTAGTTAGTTAAGAAATACTTGTATAAGATAACTTCTATACTATATCACCCTTGTGGTTGTTCGAATAATCTAAATATCCAGGGTCTTGAGGAACATGACTTGAATATTTGCTTTGGGGTAACTCCCTTGGAAAGTGAAAATATTCCAAGAAGTCGTGGATTATTAGACTAGAAACCTAAGGATGGTAAATGTCTTTTAGAGAGGTGTTAGGACACTTTTTTCTCTTTAAATGCACAACGTTGTGTAAAGGGGTATTTTAGTCATTTCACTTGTAGGTCAGAGATATAGCGAATGCAGCATTGTTCTTGGGGTTAATATTTCCTTATGGTGATTTTAAGAAATATTTAAAATATAAAATATAGCTATTTATATAGTAGGGGTATTTTGATTATTTTAGTAGACAAGCAATGTGATGTGTGCTTTTGTTTTCGGCCTCTATTTGGCTGTGCATGCCTGGCTTCTGTAATTTTCTTGCTTTAGCACCATCAATCTCATTAATTTAATCTATTCATGCTTTTCATGCTAACTTCATACATAATAGCACTACTACAAAACTAACCTTATTTAAATCAGTAGAGTTTGAGTCTCAAACACCTCTTTAGCGAAATAAATCAATGTAGCAAAACGACTCCTTAGTGATTGGCTTGAGTTCACTTGAGAAGAAGAGAAGATTGGTGCTCCTTGATCCTTTGGTTTGAAGGTCACACGGAATAGGGATAAATCAGTCCCCTTTATCAAGGTTCAAGAAGAAAAGATGAGAAGAATTGAATAAAAGTTGATGAATGTTGAAGAGTTGCTTACCTTAGGGTTAGTTTTCAATTTTGGTGGAGGTTGGAGTTATGTTGGCCAAATTCTTGGAGAGGGTTCGCAGCTGAATTTTTCATGTATTAGGGGTGTTTAGGGTTTGATAGGTGGTTGCTTTGATGAAGGAAATATGTTAGGTTTAGGTTTTTAGAAGAAGTTCACCATGTTTTGGACTCTTGAACACAATAAGGAAAAATGACAGTTTTTTTCCTATTCTTGCTGGCCAAATTAAGCAATGAATAGAAGGAGTTAATGGCTGGTTTTTGGTTGCTAAAGTGGCTGAAAATAAGAGAGAAAAAGAGGAAGAAAGAGGCTAATTTTCAACTCTAGTCTTGGGCAAAAATAGAAGAAGAAAAAGGAGGTCTTTTGGTGTGTTATTTTTGTATAAAACAAGAGAGAGTTTGGGAGCACTTAGGGTAGATGATTTTCGTGTGTGTGTGTTGGCCGAAATTATGGAGAAAAGAACAGGAGATTTTCTGGTGTTTATTTTGCTAAATGAAATTTGATTGGTTGTAGGTTATCTTGGTTAGAATTATCCCAAGATTAAAGAGTTTTATTTCAGCTAAACTAGTGATTAAAGGTGGCGGCTAGGTCTTTTAATTTTCCAGAAAATTCAGGTAAGAAAAATAGGATATTAATCCAAGAAATAATTTAATTAATACTCTAATTTATTCTAGACAAAAATAAGTAATTAAGGATGATTATATTTAGAGATAAAATCTGGTTTTTATATGATAAAGCTGAAATTTCTTTCTCCCCAATTCCTCGTTTTCGAAAATAGCATATTCTCAAGAGATATTTGCTTAAATTAAAATTTTAACATTATCTCTTTATTTTAAACTAAAATTCTTCAAAAGAAATTAATTTGGGGACACTTTTCCCCTATTAGAAATGGCGGTTAAAATATAGCTTCCAAGATAAATATTTCTACATGTAATTTCCTTAATAAATCCTTTATATACTAGCTTTGAAAATTTCAGATTTTGAAATATTTAAAATCCCTAAAAGATTAAGGTAATATATCAACCTAGGAAATAATAGGAATTTAATTTGATTTAATGCTTTTTATCAAAAACCCAAAATAATCACATTCCTATATTTTAGCAATTGAGAAGCCAAAACAGTGGCAACCATAGAATTTTCGGCCAAGAGGACGAAAAATAGGAGAAAAACAATTAAATTAGGGAAAAGAAAGAAAAGGCTTGCAAGAGTTGGAATTTGAACTCAAGTCACCAAGAATTAAACACCAAGCTTTATCTATTAAACAATAACAACTCTTGTTTAAAAATTCTTCAAATAAATTCCCTACACTCCTACTCAACTTACTTCATTCCTCTACTATTAAATTCTACTCGGCAAGAACAAAAGCTCTACCATCACATCTAACACTACTATTTCCAAATAAATAAATTCATACAATATTAAACTCTTGAATCACATATGCTTCATATAAATAGTTCAAATTTATCAAATACAATATAAGATGCTATGCCAGTATGACCTTCCCTATGAACTAATGGTGGTTTAAATCGGGGTATTATAGAAGGTACGCTTTCTATGCAAGGTCATTCTATTATTGTTTTGATAGACCCCGGATCGACTCATTCGTATGTGAATGATAAGTATGCATGCCATTTCGGTTGGGACCAGGTAGAATTACCTTATACAATGCTAGTAAGTACTCTCTTGGGAAGGCAGAGAAATGCGAGTAGGGTAGTGCAAGGGTATGATATCATGGTTGGGAAAGAGATTTTGAAGGCGGATCTCGTAATCCTACCTATCAATGATTATGATCTAATTTTGGGTATAGATTAGTTAGCGAAGTATAGAGCAAGGGTAGATTGCAAGATAAAGATGGTGTGGTTCGAGAGACCAGTATGTGATGTATTGGAGTTTAATGGGAAGAATATGAAAGAGTTAAAATTCCTGATAGCGGCAACAAAGGAGTAGAAGATGCTGAAGAAGGGTTGTCTATGTAGGATACTTAGCTTACTTAATCAATAAGCCAAAGGATCAATGCACCTTGGAAAGTACCGACGTGGTAAAGGACTTTGCGGATGTATTCCCGGCTGAACTCACTTCTCTTTCACCTCCATGGGAGGTTAAGTTCACTATAGATTTAGTTTCTAGAGCTGAGCCTGTATCAAAGACTCTATATCGGATGGCACCAGCAGAATTAAAAGAACTAATAGAGCAATTGGAAGAGTTAGTTAGGCAAGGATATATAAGGCCGAGTACTCACCTTGGGGAGCCCCGGTGTTGTTTGTAAAGAAGAAGGATGGAACGCTGAGGTTATGCATAGACTATAGAGGATTGAATAACCTCACTATTAAGAACAAGTACCCCCTACCTTTGATTGACGAGTTGTTCGATTAGTTGCAAGGTTCCTGTTACTTTTTCAAGTTAGATCTCCAGTAAGGTTATTATCAAGTACAGATTAAGGGGGAGGACATACCCAAGACAACTTTCAATACCAGATATGGACACTACGAGTTCGTGGTGATGCCATTTGGAGTAACCAATGCACCTGCCATCTACATGGATCTTATGCACAGGGTTTTCTAGTTGTACCTGGATAAGTTCGTTGTGGAGTTTATTGATGATATTCTAGTCTACTCCAAAAGTCCCGAGAAGCATGCAGAGCATTTGAAGATAGTGCTAGAGAAGTTGAGAAAGCACAAACTCTTTGCTAAGTTCAACAAATATGAGTTCTATCCAGATTCAAAAGCATTTCTTAGGCATGTGATATCTAAAGATGGAATTAAGGGAGATATACCAAAATTTGAAGCCGTTTCAAATTAGAAACAACCGGAGAGTGTAACTGAAGTTTAGATTTTTCTTAAATTAGCTAGATACTACCATTGATATATCAAAAACTTATTTACTCTGACAACTTCGATGATCCGATTGCTAAGGAAGGACGTACTGTATGTCTAGAGTGATAAGTAAGAAAAGATTTTCCATGAGCTTAAAAGAAGATTGATGTTTGCTCCAGTATTGAGTCTACCTGAAGAAAGTAAACCTTATTCTTTGTACACAGATGCCTCCAAGGAAGGATTAGAGATAGTGTTGATGCAAGATAGAAAGGTTATAACCTATGCCTTAAGGAAGTTGAAGCCACTTAAGGTTAACTATCTAACGCACAACTTGAAGTTGGCTACAATAGTGTTTGCCCTGAAGATGTGGTGACACTATTTATATAGAGAGGAGTATAAAGTCTTCACGGATCATAAGAGCTTGAAGTACATCTTCACGCAGAAGGACTTAAATTTAAGGCAGCATAGGTGGATGGAGTTTTTGGAAGAGTACAAGCATCCCATTAACTACCATCCAGGCAAAGCTAATGTGGTAGCTGACGCACTGAGTCAGAAGGTGAGAATGGCCAGTATGAGGATGCAAGAAGTTTAGATAGTGCAAGAACTCTTGCAGTGAAAGGTGGAAGTAAAAGAAGGAAAGATTAGCTTGTGTAACTTGAAGTTAGAACTTGAGCTGAAGCAGGAGATCGATGATGTACAACGGAGCAATCCAGAATTTCAAATCTTTAAGAAAAAGCAAATCAAAAGAGGAAATAAAGAATTCCAAATCGATTAATAAAGCTGAAAAAACATAGAAAGCCATGCATGTGCCAAACAGAGGCGGAAAACAAATCACAGAACACAGTGGAAGGGAGGAAAAACTAATACCTTTGTGCTTTGTTAATTTCTTTGGCCGTGAAGAAGGCGATTGGACCACAAGAATAGCTTCTCCACAGGATCATGATTTCGGGGAGTGTTGATGCCTCCGGTTGAAATCCCACGATCCGCCTACTTCGTCTCCTTTTCATGAACGCCGAAGCTTCTTGAGAACTCAAAATATTCCACCGCCTATTGCTTGTTGGTGATACAACTTAAGTAAGGAAAACCACAATCTCAAAGGCTTCCTGATCCTTTGCTATTGATTAGCAAAATTAAGAAAAACACAAGAAAAGAAGAATAAGAGAAAGAGAAGAAGAACAAGGCTTCTGGTTTTTTTCCCCGCGTGTAATCTATGTCAGCACAAAACACAAAGCTTACCCCTGATAACCAAAAAAACACCATGGTTTTAATATTTCAAAACACCAAGAATTTATCAATAGAAGAGATTTGGCTTAGCCTAAACTCTTCTATTCCGTTAATTAAAAAACCCTTTAGTCCAAGCAATTAGACCATTAACATTATTTATTATTTTTCTTGGACCAAATAAGCCCAAAATAATAAGCATTAATTATTTATTTTCTGTGTCAATAACTCAATAAATAATTAATGTGCCCAAATAAATCAAAATAATTATCTAAGCCTTTTTATCAAGCTTAGGCCCAGGTTAATTTCAAAATTATTTAATTTGGGCTTAGGCCCTGAATAATTAATTAATCAATTAAACCAGATAACAAATCTAATTTATTTTCTCTCATTCTTTTAATTTATTTTAGTCCAATAATAAATTAGACTACTTGAATAAAATAAAACCATTTTAAACAGAGATTATTTCCTTAACCTAAAATTAATTAGGACTTACAGACTATTCTGAGGACCAAAAAGACACATCGCCTTGGCTACTAAAATGACCAAAATACCATGCTATTTAAATAGCTGTATTTTGAATTTTAAATATTTTCTAATATCACCATAAAGAAATATTGACCCTAAGGCCAATGATGTATTAGTTATGTCTCGGACCTACAGGTAAAATAACTAAAATACCCCTCTACACATTGCCGTGCATTCAGAGAGGAAAATGTGTACTAACACCTCTCTAAAAGACATTTACCATTCTTAGGCTTCTAGTCCAATGATCTATGATGATATAGGCTAAATTCATCACTATTTTTCCAGTCATTTGAGGCTCTTTTGTGATACTTTTGATGTAATAACTAGGCATATTCCTTCCTACTTGATATTTTGCTTATGGACAGTGTGTTTGACTAATTTATGCGGATTTGAGTAGATTTTGAGCAAAAAGTGAAATATTCCATATTAGACCTGACACCAAGTCCAATTAAGGCATCGGGTGCTAGGTCTACTCTAGAAAAGCAGCAATTTTGAGGAGAAACAAATTGGACTCGACGCCAAGTGGGTTGAATGGACCCAACGCTAGGTCCATTTTAATCAATGTTGACGGATTTTCCTTTTCAAAGCAGATTTTGGCAAGTTTAGTTTGATTCTTTTGGGAACTCTTTCAACAACAGAAAAGGACTCCTATACACACTTTTTGGCAATTAGAACTCCTATAAATATAAGAGAATAACATTATACAAACTAGTTTTCAAAGTTTTCATAGTTTTCAATTCTTCAATGTAATATCTGTAGAAAACTCCTAGAGAAATACCAAATTTTGGAGGATTAAGAGGAATTCTTGGAGAGGAAGAGGAGATTGATCAAGAAGATTTTAATAAGGAAGAGAAGATCTTGCTTGTCTATGAGTGACGTATTTTCCTTTTCTTTGTAATTTATTGACAATTTGAGATTAATGTTTTAATTGTCTTTAGATGATATTCTTTTGGATTCATGATTTTGTATTGATTTTAGTTATTTGATCAATGTATTGCTATTCTTGGTATTTGATTAATTGAGCATAATATCTTGTTAGATTGACTAGTTCTCTTCTAATTAACTTACAAAAACGATGTTAGGAGAGAATGACCAACTAATTAATGCAATGCTAGTTATTCTTAACGTGCTTGAAAAAGCGGTTAAGGGTAAAGAGTAAGTAATCAAAGATTGGTTGATGATTGCTAGAATATATATTCATTGGCTAATTTCATATTTTAAATCACCTAGAATATAGGGGTTTGTGTAAGGATTGATTTTAATGCATCTTTTAGGTAAATTAGTTGAGACGAAATATGTTCACTAATTTAACTAGAAGATAGTGATTCCATGGATTGCAAACTAAGTGGGTCTACTTTAATCCTTCATGATGCCAAGATAATAATTAATTGAGAAAATAGATAGTCAATCATTATTGTGTGTTCAAGGACTTCTATCTATTTACATGTCTTTTCTCCTTATTCTCACTCCTTGATTATCCTTGTGAATTTTCTTATGTGAGTTGACCTTTTATCTAGTATATTAAGTTAATGTTTTGTTTATCTCTTCTTATTTTATTGGCTAAACAATGAAGATATGGGTAAAGTAAGGTAGGAGCCTAAGTTCTCATGGATTCAATACTTGTAATTCCTTATACTATTCGATGGGTATACTTACCCATAAGTGTGGTTTTAGTAGTTGGCATTTTAATTAAAACTTGATTAATTGTGTAATTTGTTGGTAATATTTTCTATACTAAAAAATACGCATCAAGTTTTTAGTGCCATTACCGGGTATGGGCACTATCAGAAATACTCGAATCTTGTTGATTTAACCTTTGTTGTAGTCGTAAATATCACTAACTTTTGTGTTTATGTAGTTTGTTAATATTTCTAATTTGTATATTTTTCTTTCCTTTGTTTTTCTATTTTTTTGTTTGTTTTTATTTTTATTTTCAATTTGATTTTTATTTTTCTTTGAGTGCGAGATTCAAAACATCATCAGGACAATTATTTATGGGCACAATATCAAAGGAGCTATAATGATAATACATTTGCAAGGTTGCAAGCTCGAATTAATGCTTTTTGTGAGACGTCACTTGAAGTTGCAATCAAATCCTTTGTTGCCAACACAAACACATTCATTAGGTGGTATGAAGAAACATCCCAACGAATGAGCTCTACACAAACACAACTAGCCAAGTTGGTTGAAAATGCCATAAAGGCCCATACACTTGAACAAGAGAATGCCCAAGGGAATGAGAGAGGATATGAGGAACAATTTCCCAACGTGGAAGAGAGGTATTTAATTCTCCTCTATGTGCTAATAATTCTAATCTCTCTTTATCACATGATTTCTTAGGTTCCTCTCCATTCTTAGAAGGCAATGGTCCAAATGATGATGTTTGTAGTTTACCATGTCTCAAGGAGTTAGTTTATCCATAATGTATCATAAGAAACCCTTGGAGGATGTTCACAACTCATACCCTTCACCCCAATTTCAGGAAGATAACTTGGTATTTGTAGAAGCATTGAAAAGCAAGGATTACTTGATCCCATCTTTAAGAACTCAATTGCTAAGTTTTCTGGGCAATTTTCATTGTAATAAATCTTTTGAAGGGTTAAATAGTGATTTCATGTTTGATGCATTCTTTAGGGAACATGTGCACTTATATGTTGACAAAAATATTTGCGTGTCTAAAGGAATATTATAGAATAAGGTTTATGTGTTTTACTTTGTTGAGAAAAATTATTTTCAAAAACCTTCTATTTTTCAAAAACCTCTCTTATTTCTACTTTCAACATCCTTCCCTTTTTCAATGAGCTTTAATGTCTTTTACAAAAAGATTATGAGAAAGCATGATGAGTGGAAAGAGTTTGTCTCTTTGTCTTAGGTTAGGTTTTCTTTAGTCGGTTGAGTGTCTTTTCCCTCCCCACATAAGGAAAATATTTTCCATCTTAAGTGTGGGAGAATGAGTTGTGTGTTTATTTGATTTGTTAGGATTTTTATTAGTATTTTTCTTTAGTTTGTTTTCTTTTATTTAGGTGGGTCTTTTTTTTGTTATTATTTTCCTTGTGCTTTAATTTGGGGTTTCTTTTGTAGGTTTAAATAAAGCCTTCTTGAATGAGCTCTTCTCTCTATTCCAAGTTTTGTTATTTATTGGAGCATCATTGCACTTGGGGAGTATTTCTTAATTTTCTACCTCCTTTATCATTTTTGTCCTTCTGGAGATGCTTTCTTGTGTTTATTTTTTACCAATGAGGACATTGTCCTGTTTAAATACGGGGGAGTGGTTTAGTAATATTTTTTGTCCAAGTTTTTATCAATTATCTTGGTGTTTTCTTGGTATCAAACAATTTTGTTGAAAATTTTGAAAATTTGAACATTTAGAGATTTGAAGCTAAATTGAGCTTATTTGTCTATAATAGAGTTGTGATTTTATTTGTAACTTTGGATATAGATTTGTCATTCAGTATGGTTTAACTTTTATTAAAAGGTAACTTATGTATTAAGTTGGATTTTGCTAAGTCTTGAGAATTTTAGTTAACCTTGGTTATATTTGGTACTTGTGGTAGTTTTATTCTTTGAGTTTGAATATGGAAGACATGACGAATATAGGAAGAGTTGTTGATTAATTCTTGTATTAAAGACTTAAAGTTTGCTTGACTTTGAGCTGTAAATAAGGAATGTAAGGAAAGCATTGAGTGGAAATGAACCGATGTGAGTTGGAAAAAACATAGAGTTGAAAAAAAAATGACTTTCATCTTTTGAAAAAAAAAAATAATACCTTTTACTAAAAAGGGAGTTAATATGGAGAGAAGTAGTAAGTATTGTTCAATGCACTCTCCTGAGGCTATCGCAAAGGCAAGAAGGCAAAAAGGTAAATGGCAAGAAAGTGCAAAGAAAGAAAATGTTGGAAAAATGATGAAAAAGAAAAAAAAATAATGACTATAAGGGGGCCAATACGGTGTGTGCAGAGAAATCCATTCACTTGAGGCTATCAATTCCCAAAGTCATAGAAAAAAGGAGTGGAGTGTGTTCCTTGTTTCATTAACTTGAGTTGTGTAAATTTGAGTTTATAATACTAAAATTGGTTAAATAGCTTAACTTGTATGATTTATGTTATCTATGTTTTTGCTTGAGGAGTAGGATATTTTCTTGTACTATAGATCTAAGCTTGTTTAACTTAACTTTAATGGCCTTGGAATTGTTCGATTGAATACCAGAGTTTACAAGGTGTTGAAAAGGTTGAGTGAATGATGAATTTATGTTTAAGGTTGGAAGAAGCTTATGTCTTCACTATGGATGAATTTGCTAAGGAAAAATTTGCAAAATTATTTTGTCTTATTCTAAATGCTTAGTGTCTAATTCTTGTTTGCTTAAGGATAAACAAAGTTCAAGTGTGAAGGAATTGATAGCGTCTAATTCAAGACTATTTTTCTAGTTATTTGAGGCTCTTTTTATGATACTTTTGATGTAATAACTAGGTATATTCCTTCCTATTTAATATTTTACTTATGAAAAGTGTTTTTTGACAAATTTATGCAGATTTGAGCGAATTTTGAGCAAAAAGTGAAATATTCCATATTAGACCCGGCGCCAGGTCCAATTAAGGCACCGGTGCTAGGTTTGCTTTGGAAAAGCAGAAATTTTGAGGGGAAATGGATTGGACCCGACAGCAGGTGGGTCGAATAAGCTCGACACCAAGTCCATTCTGATCATTATTGGCGGGTTTTCCTTTTCAAAGCAGATTTTAGCAATTTCGGTTTGATTCGTTTAGGAACTCTTTCAACCACGGAAAAGGACTCTTGTAAACATTTTTTTGGCAATTAGAACTCCTATAAATACAAGAGAATAACATTGTACAAACTAGTAATCAGAGTTTTTATAGTTTTCAATTCTTCAATGTAATATCTTTATAAAACTCCTAGAGAAACACCAAGATTTAGGAGGATCAAGGATAATTCTTGGAGAGCAAGAGGAGGTTGATCAAGAAGGTTTTAATGAGGAAGAAAGGATCTCTCTTGTCTATGAGTGACTTCTTTTCCTTTTCTTTGTAATTTACTAACAATTTGAGATTAATGTTTTAATTGTCTTTAGACGATATTCTTTTGGATTCATGATTTTGTATTGATTTTAGTTCTTTGATAAATTTATTGCTATTCTTGGTATTTGATTATTTGAGCATAATATCTTGTTGGATTGATTAATTCTCTTCTAATTAACTTGAAAAACGATGTTAGGAGAGAATGGCCAGCTAATTAATTCAATTCTAGTTATTCTTAACTTGCTTGAAAAAGAGGTTAAGAGTAAGGACTAAGTAATCAAAGATTGGTTGATAATTGCTAGAATATAGATTTATTGGCTAATTTCATGTTTTAAATCACCTAGAATATAGGGGTTTATGTGAGGATTGATTTTAATGCATCTTTTGGATAAATTGGTTAAGACAAAATATGTTCACTAATTTAACTAGAAGATAGTGATTCCATGGATTGCAAATGAAGTGGGTCTACTTTAATCCTTCATAATGCCAAGATAAAAATTAATTGAGAAAATAGCTAGTCAATCATTATTATGTATTCAAGGATTTCTATCTATTTACATGTCTTTTCTCCTTATTCTCACTCCTTAATTATACTTGTGACCTTTTTTGTGTGACTTGACCTTTTCTCTAGTATATTAGGTTAGTGTTTTGTTTATCTCTTCTTATTTTATTAGCTAAACAATAAAGATTTGGATAAAGTAAGGTGGAAGCCTAGGTTCTCGTGGATTCGATACTTGCTATTCCTTTTACTATACGACAGGTATACTTACCCATATGTGTAGTTTTAGTGGTTGGCATTTTAATTAAAACTTGATTAATTGTGTAATTTGTTGGTAATATGTTCTACACTAAAAAACATGCATCACACGACTTCTTAGAATATTTTCGCTTTCTAAGAGAGCTACCGTAAAGTAAATATCGAAGTCATATTCTACAGGGCCCTGGATAATTAGATTATTCGGACAACCAAAAGGGATAATGTAGTATTGAAGCTTTCTTGTACAAGTCTGTCTTAACTAACTAGTTACATATACCCAACATACAAGTACATTGGTCCTACTAAATAACATCAACTATAGTATATCAAAGCATACGCTTCTAGTTTCGTCAGACCACCAACTCATACTCATGCTGTAGAGTACAAGTCCACACTATAGCAGTAGTATTCTAGGTTTCTACCACATAGTACTTTTAGAAACCACTACTACATGACCAGTTCTACATATTCAAAATACGCGTGTGTTATAAAGTGAGAAAACTACTCATTAGCTAAAGGTAAGACATTCCTTATTTAGAATTCATAACACAATAACCTTACTTTGATGAGATTCCTATTCTCATCATTTAGTTAAGAATAATATTTTATGTGTTAAGAAACCCATAGTCTATACCTTACTGTGAAAGATCTCCATTCACATGAACCATTTACTTAAATACAATGGTTTTTTTCTATTGAAATTATGCACAAAATAAAAAGGAATTCACAAACAATTTTTGAGAATAAAACTTTTATTAATAAAAATTAAAATTACACCAGAAACCTAGTCTAAGAGGGCATACATCCCAACAATGAAGCAGGAGTGTTATATTCTCGAGAGCGGATTTGTGTACCAGATAACTGAGTATTGAAGAAGAAGAAAATGGATGAGGCTCACAGGAGCAAGAATACTATTCATCATGGAGAGGTAAAAATGTACCAAGACTTGAAAAAGGCCTTCTAGTGGCTGAGGATTAAGAGAAACATAGCGCAATACATCTCAACTTGCTTGACATGTCCAAAATAAAGGCAGAACATAAAAAGGCAGCTGGACATCTGCAACCCTTACCAATTTCTGAGTGGAAGTGGCAAGAGGTGACGATGGACTTTGTTACTGGACTGCCTATATCAAGGACTTTAAAGGTTGCTGTTTGGGTAGTGGTTGACAAATTGACCAAGACTGCATATTTTATTCTAATAAACATTAAGGATTATATGAAGAAGTTGGCCATGACGTATATACGGTAAGTGGTTAGGTTGCATGTTGTACCATCAAGCATTGTGTCCTACAGGGATCCCAGAGTCACTTCGAGATTTTGGACTAAGTTTCAGAAGTCAATATGAACAACTCTGAAGCTTAACTTCTGCTCATCTACAGACCAACAGACTGTTGGGTATCTCTCATCATATCATATATGGCGCAGCAAAAATATAAGAACGAGATACCAACCTAGGATCCACATATGTGTGGAAAACAAGACATAAAGAGAACAAATGTAACAACTTTACCTTTCTTTGAGCATGTGAAAAACAAAATTTTTCTTTCTTCAAGTCGAGGCGTGATCCAGCAATTCTCTTGATCAAACACCACGAGAGTTGAACGTCCAACCACTATAATCTCAGTGTGTGATTATCTCTAATAGAAATCCACACGGAGGATCACACTCAAGCACCAAGATGTTCTATGCTAGCAGAAAAACAAGATGGCGGCTAGGGTTTATTCATCAAGAATGACAAGAGAGAGAAGAGAAAGAATGTCGTGTGTGCCATAGGGTGTTGGAGAGTTGTTTCCATTAATCGCTTACCAATTAGGTTTCATGCATATCATCATATAACATGAAAAAGCCTACCAAAATTGAGAATTCTAAAACAATTAGAATTCCCTAATTGTAATTAGAAACATCAAGTTCTCACAATTACAATTTGGATCATAAATTATAACTAATTATAATTCAGCCACAATAACTTCTCTTTCTAGCAATTAACCCCACTATGTTATCAAATAACATCTTGAGTATATAATCCTCTATTGTGTGTGACCTATTAGGTTTCCCAGTCAATTGGTAGCGTACATGAATTAATCCAAACGTCTTTGAGATTAATAATCCATAATTAATTAGAATTAATCATATTAATTCTAATCAAGATTAGTTTATTAATTCATCAATTAATAAACTCACATTCCCAGATCATGAGCGGTATCTAGCAACACATCATGACCATCCAAGAGTCCAGGAAGTTAAGTGGCTTGACATGAACCCTTCAATAACAAACTACAATGTAATTAACTTCTTTCACCATACAATATCTTATTCGGTTTGGAGTACGGAATTAGTGCCAACTCCCTCCAAAATATATATTAATTCTGGCCCGAATATAATAGTACTTGTACTAGGAACCCACTACTCTAGATGTGTATCAATTGGAACTGTTTCCAATACACAGTCGCCTTGGCCAAGGACTTCTCGAGTAGTAATTCCTATAAGTGGCCATGAGATATTCGCCCCTATTATTAGGAGTGGTGAATCCTTTATTGACCCTCTCAACTACTTTCGTTTACCTCATAATGTACCTAATATCTATCTCATAAGCGGCCCTCGATCTAGCTCCAGAGATTGGAATCAAAGTATAATGCTCAGCAAACAAAGTACATTGGAGATCTCAAGTCTAAGGATACTTGCACGTTTACTATATTGAGATTATATTATTGGCACTAAATAGTTATCCATGTGATTATCTCATAGCTAGGTCATCCAATGTACTTATTCCATTAACAAGCATCCATATATTAACTTTGAGTATCTCAATACTCACGGATATGAAAACCACTGCCTAATCAAATTAGGAAGTCTAACACATGCTAGTCTTAACGCATTAATGATGTCCTATCTCATTAATACTACGACTGGGGACTATTTAAATACTAACACTATACAGTATAGTAGGAATCTCATATCATGATCTCTATCATGACTTTTTTAACACAGTGTTGTACTAGGGACTTTATCTAACAGTTATTTTACCCAAAAGTAAACAAAAGAAACCGTAAGGTAAATAATATATTTTATTAAAATAAAATGTGTCATATACAACGTATAAGTAATTGCCTCTAAGGCATAACACTAACACAGACAGTCTAAAAAAGTTATTTAGCTATTGGAGGATATGCTTAGAGCTTGCATATTGGACTTTGGAAACAAGTGGTTGGATTGTATACTTTTTGCTGAGTTGGCATAAAATAATAGTCATCAAGTGTAAATTGGACTGGCACCGATAAAGCATTGTACGGATGAAAATATCAAGTACCGTTGTACTGAGGTTAGACAAAGGATGGGCAAATCAGCAAGTCTGGCGAAGTGAATATATTGAGGAAATGGCAGATAATGTAAAAATGATAAAAGAAAGACTAAAAGCAACACAAAGTCGACAGAAAAGTTATGCAGACAATAGAAGAACGGAATTAGAGTTTCAAGTGGGAGATCAGACCATTCTGAAGATAACACCTAGTAGAGGGATTTTAAAGCATCCTAAAGGAGGGAAGTTGAGTCCTAGGTATTTAGGACCATTTCTGATGATCGAAGTGATTGGACCTAGAGCATACCAGTTGGATTTGCCATAGTTTGCGGGAATTCATGATGTTTTCCATGTGTCCCAGTTGAAGAAATACAACCCTGATTCAGATCATGTTTTAAATGAAGAGCTGCTAATATTGCAACTTGATCTAAATTACGTTGAGAAACCAATTAAAATTTTGGATAGAAGTGTCAAGATGTTGTGGAATAAGCAGATACCTATGGTGAAGATACTGTGGGATCATCACAGTACTCGCGATGCAACATGGGAAATTAAATATTGGGTGAAAAAGAAATATCTAAATTTGCTCTAAATGTATAATGCCCTGAATTTCGGGACGAAATTCTTTTAATGAGGATAGGATGTGATACCCCGACTTATACCACCATTAGTTCATAGGGAAAGTCATGCATAGCATAGCATCTTATGTATTTCATTTGATAATTTGAACTATTTTCATGAATATATATGATCCATGGGTTTGATATTCCATGAGTTTATTTATTTGGATATAGTTGTGTCGGTTGAGATGGTAGAGCTTTTGTTCTTATTGAGTAGGAATTAATAGAAGGGAAATGAAGTAAGTTGAGTAGAAGTTAAGGGAATTTATTTGAGGAATATTTGAACAAAAGCTATTGTGGTCTAGTAGATAAGCTTAGTTTTTAATTCTTGGTGACTTGAGTTCAATTCCTAACTATTGCAAGCCTTTTCTTTTTTTTCCCCCCTAATTTATTTCCCTTTTCTCTATTTTTCCTAGCCTTGGTAAAAAATCCTTGGGTTGCTGCCACCTTAGGTTCCCAACTCCTAAAATATAGGAGTGTGATTATCTTAGGTATTTAATAAAAAGAATTAAAACAAATTAAATATCTATTGTTTCTTAGTTTAATATTTTAACTTAATCTTTTAGGGAATTTTAAATATTTAAAAATCTGAATTTTTAAAGCTATTATCTAGGTGATTTATTAAGGAAATAAAATATAGAAACATTTATCTTGGAAGCTTTATTTTGGCCGCCATTTTTTATAGGAGATAAGTCTCCCTAAATTAATTTTCTTTAAGGAATTTTAGATGGAAAATAAAGAGATAATGCTGGTTTTTAATTGAAGCAAATATCTCTTGGGATTTTGCTATTTTCGAAAATAGGAAGTTGGGATAAAATAAATTTCAGCTTTATCTTTCAAAAACCATATTTTACCTCTAAATATAATTATCTCTTAATTGCTTAATTTTGTCTAAAGTAATTTAGAGTATTAGTTAAATTATTTCTTGGACAAATATCTTATTTTCTCTACTTAAATTTTCTGGAAAAACAAATACCCTAGCCACCACTTGATAGATGATTTAGCTCAACTCAAATTCTCTAAACTATAGGATAAAACTATCCAAAGTAGTTTTGACCAATCAGGTTTTATTTTGATAAAACAACACCAGAATTTTCTCTTCATTTTTCCTCGTTGTTTCTACCAATACACACACACATACACAAAAATCATCCAGCCTAAATTCTTTCAACCTCTCTACAAGTTTTAGCCAAAAACAACATACAAAAGACCTCATTTTTCTTCTCATATTTTCGTCTAAGAACAAGACAGAAAATCAGCTCTCTATCTCTCTCTCTCTTTTCTCTCTTATTTTGGCCAAACCTAGAACCAAAATACAGCCATAATTCTCCCCTAAACCTTGCACAATTTCGGCCAAACCAAGAAGAGCAAAAGCTGCCATTTTTCTTGTTGATTGTTCAAGAGTCCAAAATAAATTGGAACTCTTCCAAACATCAAAACATCTAAACCTAATCAATTCTCTTCATCAAAGTGACAACCTATCAAACCCTAAACCTCCCTAATACATGAAAAAAAATAGCCACCTTTCCTCTCCAAGATTTCTTCTAGCACAACCTCAAACTCCATCAAAACCGAAAACTAACTCTAAGGTAAGCAACTCTTCAACCCTTCATCAACTTATCTTCAAATATTCTCTTCTTCTTCTCCTAAATCTTGATCAAATGGGACTGATTTACCCTTATTTCTTGTGATTTTCAAACAAGAAAATCATGGAGAACCAATCATCTCTTCTTCTCAAGTGAACTGAACCAATTACCAAGGAGTTACATTTGCTTCTTTGAATTGTCAAGCTAAGAGGCATTTTGAGATTCAATCCCTACTGGTTTCAATGAGTTTGATTTTATAGTGATGATATTATGTAGGGAGTTTTAGCATGAAAAGCATGAATACATGGGATTGTTGAGTTTAATTGTTGAATAATTGATCTAGGCATATATGGAGTAAAATATTATTATATCTTGTTATGTTGAACCAAGATCTATTCTATGTTGGTTAAAGATAAGACCATTGGATTCATATGGGAAATATATGCGCATTTAATTATAGTTGAACATTGGAGTTATCATGTTAAGGATTTGATTTGAGTAGACACATGCTTGATGATGAGTAGCATATCAAGGGAAGGTTATGGGCATAGATTTAATATGTCTAGATGCCATGGATGATTTATGTAATTAATGGGATCATCGGGATTCATGTTGTATGAAATGATAGTGGGTGTAATATATGGATTCTAATATAGAATCATTGATTCTAGATAAAGAAGAAGTTTGAAGTGAGGGCAAGCATTGGCTTTGATTTAACTATTTAAATTATCCAAGTAAGTCCATGCATAACTGTTTTGTTAAATGGTACTCATGTTTGCAAGCCATATGTTACAATGATGTTGAAATGATGTCAGCAAAACAACGAAATGATGTTCCAATGATGTTGATATGTTATTGTTAGATTGTGATACTTGGATTGAGAATGTGGTTATTTTGACCACTAAATGATTTTGTCAAATCTCAACTTTAATTGAAAACGGTTTTCCTTCTTTTATGACTAAAATATTTTGTAAAGCTTGATGTGAAAACCAGGTTTTGCAAAACCAAGGTATTCAAAGTTTGTGAATAAGGGAAATGGATATTACACATAATAGTGAGCATTAAGTACTTAATGGGGGTTGATGCATAAATTTTGGGTATATAAAATCATCAATTTTAAGTACATCCCTTAATCAAGTTTTAATTAAAATATTAATCCCAAAATATATATGTGAGCAAGTATACTCATCGCAAGCATAGTATAGGGAATTAACGAGTATCGATCCTCACAGGAACAAGTACACACTAATCACTTTTCATTTATTGTTTAACCTACCCAAATAAAGTTAGAAAAGAATAAAAACAAAAACAAAAAATATATATACAACTCAAGGATGTAGCTTTATGCAATTTAGACAAGTCCCCAAGAAAACATGACAATGAACCAATTAGCAACTCTTTCAACTAATTATCATCTTGGCATCATGAAGAAATGCACAGTAAAATTCAATTGTTTATCAAGTCATAAATACACTTAGGTAAATTCCACTTCGTTTGTCAATCCATAGAATCTTATATTTTGATTCATATTAACAGATTTATCAATCAAACTAACATAACCAAAACATGCATTAAGCTCATCATTCATATCTTGATTCAATTAGTAGATTTTTCAATCAAGCCATCATAACCAAAACATGCATGAATCTCAATTCCTTAAAATCGTGAAATTAGCTAATAACCCTATGTCAAGGCGAAATTAACTTAACATTTGAACACTTAGTTCTCAAATCCCGACTTCATCATTCAAATCCATCAAGATTTAATAAATACAAAATCAATGTAACGAAACTGCTAATATCATTATATTGAAGTCAATTAGAAGAACTCGCATCAATGACCAATGAAATCAAGTAATCAAACACCAAAGATGACAAAGAATTGATCAAATAACTAAAGTGCCATAAAATCATGAATCCCAAAAATAATGTTAAATTACAATAAAAACATTGAATACATCATTGCTAAAGAAAGAGAAGATAAAGAGAAAAGAAAGCACTCATAGACAAGCCTCTTTCTTCTTCCTTGAAGACTCCCTTTCACAATCCTCCTTAACTTAGGTGAACACTTCCTTCAATGAGAGAATCAGAATTTTTGCCCTTTAATTCACCTCTCTAAGTTGTATATCTCAAACCCTTGTTTTCTTTTGTGCTTTTATAGGCCTCTTGGATGCCAATTTTGTGCCTGAAGAAGTCTTAGCCGAGTAGGAATAGGAAAATACCAAAATCCTTGGATAAATCCTAATTCAACGTATAGAATTTCTACCACCAAAGCATACCTGGCACCAGGTACACTCTGTTCTTCCTCTATTTTTGCTTTATTTTTTGCTGTCTCTCCTTAGCAGGCAAAATGGACCCGACGCCAGGTTTGTTCAGGAATTTTTCCTGAAGCTTGCTCAATTTCTACTGTTGGAGCAGAATGAACCCAGCGCCTGGTCCACTGGCTGGGCCTGGCGCCAGGTACATTTTGGTTATGTGCACTTTCTGCTCGATTTTACCTTAAATCTACACATATTTGTGAAAAAAACACCTTTTACAAGTAAAATGTCAAATAGGAAGGAATATGCCTAGTTATTATAACAAATGTATCTTAAAACACCCTCAAATAACTAGGAAAAGAATGGTGATTTTAACCCCTATCACATACCCCCACACTTGAACATTTGCTTGTCCTCAAGCAAAACACTTTAGTCGAAGAAAAATTATCAAGACAACACAAGTTTTTTTTCTCATTCAAAAGTTTCTTCATCATAGAAAAGATTATGTCTTCCTTTCAAACTTTAGATACAACCCTTGTAATTCATACCATTTGAAAACAATTTCAAACTTTGAAACATTGGACAAGACATCACAAAACTCTTGAAGTCAAATTAATCAAATGTATACCTTAGTCTAAGAAAATTATTTCACTTTTCAGGTAAAAATATAGATAACATGAATCACATAAGTCAAGCCATCTACCAACTCAAGCATTATAAATCTAAAAATTGCACACTCAAGTTATGAATCTTGAATTCTTGATTTCTTGAACTTGACAAACCTTGAATACTTAGCATAAGTACTAACTTGAATACTTGGTGTAAGCACTAACTTGATTACTTGGCGTATGCACTAACTTGAATACTTGGCGTAAGCACTAACTTACTTAGTATATGCACTAACTTGAGTACTTGGCGTAAGCACTAACTTAGAGTATACACTAACTTGAATACTTGGCGTATGCACTAACTTGAATACTTGGTGTAAGCACGAACTTGATTCTCGGTAGTACGCTGCGGTGTACTTACCTTTCCGACGATGCACGAATGAGTGCTGTAGGCTGCGGTTTAAGCACAATGATACATGACGCCAAAGGTAAAGCCTTGTGAGCTTTGCATGCAAGCTGACTCTCTATTGGAAAAATGCCTTTGATGTGGAATTGGGGCAATTATTTGAAAATTGAAACACATTTTTCCAAAAATGACTAGTTTTGAATGAACTCTTCTTTAAAGAGTGTTGGAATTGTTTTCAGTGAACAAATGAAATGCTTTCCCTATAAAAATTTTATGTACTCTGTCTCTTTACTAAAGCACTAGCACATATGAGACTCACTGAGTGATTTTCACTAACACGCGTGTTATCTCTTTTGAAAAATTCTGGATCAGAGGTGCAGCAGAAGCGTGGTAGACTCCCAGAGGCTCATGCTACATCTTGAACCTATTATACCCGTGAGTGTATGTATTAGAAGTCAAATTCTTGTACTTTTCTATGTTGGAAATGATGGAAAATGCAGAAACAGGGAGCCATGGATGAAAAAAAAAACAGAGAGAAAAATTAAACGCGAGCCATAAACGCCATGCGAAAGCGTGAAGATCATACCTTTGCATTCCTTAACCCTCCTAGGTTGCGTAGGAACAGATTGAACGGCTGGAATCACCTCGCTTTGCACACTTGAAGGAGCTTCCGGTTGAACACCCGCTAGCCTTCGACTTCGTCTTGTTTGCATTAACGCTTAGCTCTCCAGCTCTCAGGATATTCCTCAGCCTAACCTCTAGTCGGTGAACACTATGGTGAAGAGGAAGGGTCTCAATTCTCCTTGATTTACCTGTTATTGGTTAGCAAAGTCCAAGGAGAAACAAAGAAGAAGGAGAGAGACCTTGAGAGAGAGAGACCCACGTGAGGTGTGGCTTCGGAAAGGAAAAATCAGGGTTTTTTTTCTTTTCAAAGAGTTGTTTATATTTAGCCTAAACTAGGTCTCTCAATCTCTGATAAACATCTCCCCGGGATTTCAAAATACCCGGATGTTATCCTGAGAAACAGTTTGGCCTAACCGTATCTGGAAAAAACCCTAAGGTCCAAGCTATTGGGCCAGATAAATATTTATTATTCTTCTTGGACTCAAAAAGCCCAAAATAATAAATATTAATTATTTATTTTCTGGACTTACATAAGTAACCCAATAAATAATTAATGAGCCCAAATGAACCATAATAATTAATCTTTAATTATTTATTTCTTGGGCCTACATAAATAACCTAATAAATAATTAAACATTAATTATTTCCCCTAATTTAAGCCCAGGTTAATTTCTTAATTATTCATACTAGACCTAAGCCCTGAATAATTAATTAACCAAATAAACTAGATAATTAATTTCTCTCAACTCCTATTTTATTTATTTATTTATTTATTTTATTCCAATCCAATAATAAATTAGACTTCCTGAATAAAATAAAATAAAACAAAATAAAATAAAATCCTCTTCAACTGAGACCAATTTCTCAGCCCAAAAATAGTTAGGACTTACGGGCTATCCCGAGGACCAAAAAGACACATCGTCTTGGCTGCTAAAATGACCAAAATACCCCTGCAATATAAATAGCTGTATTTTGCATTTTAAATATTTCCTAATATCATCATAAGGAAACATTGACCCCAAGGACAATGCTGCATTCGCAAAGTCTCCGACCTACAGGTGAAATGACTAAAATACCCCTCTACACATCGCCGTACATTTAGAGAGGAAGAAGTGTACTAACACCCCCCTAAATGACATCTACCATCCTTAGGCTTCTAGTCCAATGATCCACGACTTCCTGGAGTGTTTCCGCTTTCCAAGGGAGCTACCCTAAAGCAAATATCCAAGTCATGTTTCCCAGGGCCCTAGATAATTTAGACCATTCGGACAACCACAAGGGGCGATATAGTGCAGAAACTATCTTGTATAAGTCTGTCTTAACTAACTAGTCACACATACCCAACATGCAAGTATATTGGCCCTATGATAGAACCTCAACTACAACAAATCAAAGTATATGCTTCCAGCTTCGCTAGACCACCAACTCATACTCAAGTCGTAGAGTACTAGTCCACGCTGTAGCGGTAGTAGTCTAGGTTTCTACCATATAGTACTTTGAGAAAACCACTACTATCGCTCTCGTTCTACGTATTCGAAATACGCTTATGTCATGAAGTGAGTGGACTACCCACTGGCTAAAGGTAAGTCATTCCCCATTTGGAATTCATAACATAATAACCTAAACATGATGAGGTTCCCAGTCTCATCAATAGGTTAAGAACAAATGTTTATGTGTTAAATAACCCGTGATCCATACCTTACTCGTGAAAGACCACCATTCACATGGATCACTTATTTAAACACAATGGGTCCGTTCCAAACGAAAATCGTGCACAAACAAAAAGTAAATTCACAAACAATTTACGAAAATAAATTCTTTTATTAAATAATTCGATTTTACATCGAAACCTAGTCTAAGAGGGCATACAATCCAACAATCTCCCACTTGCACTCTAAGACTAGGTAAGTCCATAGGTGCCCACCCCTATGGCGTCTAAGTGTCTCTTGAAGACTCTCTCAGCCAAAGGCTTGGTGAATGGGTCTGCTAGATTGTTTTCTGAGTTAATATATTCCACCACGACTTCCCGTCTCTGGATGAAATCCCGGATCAGGTGGTACTTCCTCTCGATGTGTTTCCCCTTCTTGTGGTTCCAAGGCTCCTTAGATTGTGACACTGCTCCAGTGTTGTCGCAATACATCACAACCGGCCTATCCATATGTGGTACGACTCCAAGTTCTGAAAGAAACTTCCGGAGCGAGACTGCTTCCTTGGACGCCTCCGAAGCAGCCACATACTCAGCTTCCATTGTTGAGTCAGCAATACAAGATTGCTTGATACTCCTCCATGAAATTGCTCCTCCAGACAAGGTGAAGACATATCCACTAGTGGATTTTCTCTCATCCTTATCCGCCTGAAAGTCTGAGTCTGTGTATCCTGTAGGAACCAAATCATCAGCCCTGTAAACCAGCATATAATCTCTCGTTCCCTTGAGGTATTTGAGAATATGCTTTACAACTTGCCAATGAACCTCCCATGGGTTTGACTGATATCTGCTAACTAAGCCCACGGCAAAGCAGATATCTGGCCTTGTACACAGCATAGCGTACATGACACTTCCCACAGCCGAAGCGTAGGGAATCCTACTCATTCTGTCCTTTTCTTCTTGAGACTTAGGACAGTCCTTCGAAGAAAATGACAACCCATGTCTGCAAGGGATTAGAGCTCTCTTGCATGAGTCCATGCTGTACTTGGCCAGCATCTTGGCAATGTATGTCGCTTGGGATAATCCTAACATTCTCTACTTCCTATTTCTAAGAAGCCTAATCCCGAGAATGTAGCTGGCTTCTCCCAAGTCCTTCATACTGAATTGACTAGACAGCCAAACCTTTGTAGATGACAATGTCCCTACATCATTTCCAATGAGTAGAATGTCATCCACATACAGGACAAGAAAAACCACATTGATACCTTCAAGTTTCCTGTACACGCATGGTTCATCTTCGTTTTGAATAAAACCATAAGACTTTATAGTCTCATCAAAACGAATGTTCCATGCTCTTGATGCCTGCTTAAGTCCATAAATGGACTTCTTAAGCTTGCAAACCATGTGTTCCTGGCCTTCAGCAATGAAGTCTTCCGGTTGGGACATATAGATATATACATATATCTATATACCATATATATAAATATATATTTATTTAGTAATATACAACTCGTACAAATATATATATAAATATGTATATATAGACACACAACATACTTTATATATATACATATATATATGTCTGTATACATACGTATCTACATATATATATATATATATACATATAGATAAATACCAAATATATTCATATATATATATATATATATGTATATAGACTAAATACAAATACATACGTATACGCACACACACACATACACATAGACACACATATATATATATATACACACACACACATATACACATTCATAACAAACTAAATACATACATACATATATATATATATATATATACATATAACACAACAAATATATATATATAGATATATATATAGATCTATATACCATATATATATAAATATATATTTATTTATTAATATACAACTCTCTTTCTCTCTCTCTCTCTCTCTTCTACCCTTCTCCCCCTCTTTCCGATTCTCTCACCCATTTTCTCCTCCCTTTCTCACCCTTTCGATCTCTCTTTCTCCCTTTTTCTCATTCTTCCTTATCATCTTTTTCTTTTTCTCCTTTTATTTCTCTTCCCTTTTATTTTAGGATTCTTTATCTCCATATATCTCTCTTTTTCTTTTTCTTTTTCTTTTTTCTCTCTCCATTTCTTACACACACACACACACACACACACTCTCTCTCTCTCTCTCTCTCTCTCTCCCTTCCCATTTCTCTCTCTCTCTCTCTCTCCCATCTTTCTCTCTCCCATTCTTCTCATTCTCTTTTTATATATATCTCTCTCCCTCTCTCTCCCTCTTTCTCTTCTACCCTTCTCCCCCTCTCTCCCATTTTCTCCCCCCCTTTCTCCTCCTCTCGATCCCTCTTTATCCACAGGTTCAAGTAGAATAGAGTTAGAAGAGAAGTTGGTCACTAATGCAACTTCAGGTACTTCTAACACTACGATCGAGAAACTAAGAGAAACACTACCAGATGTTCCTATACAAACTGAGCTTTGTCGTAGTAGGAGGATCACAAGAGTTCTAGAAAGTGCACTAGAGAGATCTATGATCTAGTCTCCGATCATCGGGAATAAGTTCCCATTAGATACGAGGAAGCCATTATTGATGTTGATGTAGACAAATGGTTTCTAGCCATGAATGTTGAGATTGAGTCTATGTACCTTAATCAGGTCTGGGATCTTGTCACTGCACCTGATGGGATAAAACCAATTGGGTGTAATTAGGTATACAAGAGGAAGAGAGGTGTGGATGGAAAGGTTGAAACCTATAAAGCAATGTTGGTTGCTAAAGGTTATACTCAGAAAGAAAGGATTGATTATGAGAAGATCATTTCACCAGTAGCCATGCTTAAGTCTATCCAAATTCTCTTAACTATCGCAAGTCATTACGACTACAAGATATGGTAAATGGATGTCAAGATGGCCTTCTTAAATGGCTATCTTAGCGAAGACATCTATATGTCCCAGGTAGAAGATTTTGTTGCTAGAGGTTAAGAATAAATGGTCTGTAAGCTTAAGAAATCTTTCTATGGACTTAAACACACATCGCGAGCATGGAACATACGTTTTGATGAAATTGTAAAGGCTTATGGTTTTATTTAAAATATGGATGAACCATGTACGTATAGGAAATCAGACAGTGGCAAAGTGATTTTCTTGGTACTTTATGTAGATGATATTCTACTCATTAGAAATGATGTAGGAACTTTATCATCTATTAAGGTTTGTCTATCTAATCAATTTAGAATGAAAGACTTGGGAGAAGCTAGCTACATTCTAGGTGTTAAACTTCTTAGAGATTGGAAGCAGAGAATGTTAGGCTTATCCCAGTCTGCTTATATTGATAAGTTGTTGATCAAGTACAGCATGGATCAATGTAAATGAGCTATTATACCTTTTAGACATGGATTATCCTTATCGTCCAAGTAGTGTCCTCAGACATAGGAAAGCAAGCAGAAAATGAGCAGGATCCCTTATGCTTCGGTTGTGGGACGTTTCATGTATGCTATACTTTATACTAGGCTAGATATCTGCTTTGTAGTAAGTATGGTTAGTAGATATCAGTCAAATCTAGGGGAAGCTCACTGGCAAGCCGTTAAACATATACTTAAATATCTCAAGAAAATGAGAGATTATATGCTTATATATCATGTTGATGATTTAGTTCCAATCGGTAACATAGACTTAGACTTCTAGGCAGATAAGGATAAAAGAAAATCTACTAGTAGATATGTCTTCACTTTGTCTGGAGGAACTATTTCATGGAGAAGTATCAAGCAATCCTACATTGCTGATTCTACCATGGAAGTTGAGTACGTTGCTGCTTTAGAAGCTTTTAAAGTAGCTGTGTGGCTCCAGAAGTTCCTCGCAGAACTTGGAGTAGTACTGTAAATGGACAAGCTGTCACGATTTATTGTGACAACACTAGAGCAGTGTCACAATGCAAGAAACCTCGAAATCATAGGAAGGGCATGCACATTGAGAGGAGGTATCAACTCATCTAGGAGTTCATCCAGAAACGAGAGATTATAGTTGATTAGATTTCCTCTGTCAACAATTTGGCGGATCATTTTATCTAGCCTTCGACAGAAAAGGTATTTTGCAAACACTTAGATGTCATAGGGGTAGACACTTATGTACTTTCTCACTCTTTGTAGTGGATGTGGGAGATTATTGGAAAGTATGCCCTCAAAGACTATGTATTATGTGTAAATATATTACTAGTAGACCAGGCACAGGTGGGTTCAATGGACCCAGTGCCAGTTCCACTCTGCCCAGGCAGAGTACTTTGAAAAATAAAGTAGGCCCGATGCTAGGTGGGTCTAATGGATCCGGCGCCAGGTCCACTAAATGTTTATTCATTATTCAATTTGATTTGTTTCTTATATTATTGCATATTTAAGGTCCTAGTGTAATAAGTAATGGTTTATGTGTTGGGTGGTTCTTCATAGTAAAATATAAACCATGAGTACTTATCATATAAGTAAAATTGAGTTCTTAGTCATTTGATAGAATTAGGCATTTCATCAAGATAAGACTATTATGCCATGAGTTCCAATGAGGAATGGTTTACCTTAAATCAGTAGGTAGTTCACTCACATCATTGACATAAGTGTATTACGAATACGTAGAACTGGACCTGTAGTAGTGGTCTCTCTTAAAAAACTACAATTATAGAGACCACACTATTACTGCTACAGCATAGATAGATACCTTCATACTTGAGTATGAGTTGGCGGTCTGGCAAAGCTAGGGTCTTGTACTTTGATGTATATTAAGTGAGATTTCTTTTGTGAGATCAATAACCTTGTACATTATATTAGGGTGTTAAGGTGTCTTTGAAATAGGCTAGATTCACATTATCACAAGAGTGTTAATTTTCTAGCATTTTAGTGTTCTTATGTGTAGGTTTGGTAGGTTCCTTGTTCATGATTTTAATCCAAATATTTTGTGCTTCCCAAGATCATATCAAGTGGTATTAGAGCTTGCATTGTGTTGATTCTAATCAACTAACTTTCTTTGGGCTAAGGTACAATCTTTTTCAAGATATATTGATTTTCAAATTTTCGTTACTTTTTCTCTTGCTATTTTTGGATGTCAAAAACTTGAATTTATGTCATGAAAATGTTGTTAATTTTACCCTATATGGTATATTTATGTTTGAGAAGATATTTTGTGTAACCATTTGTTGATTTGGGGCTAAAAGTAAGATGAAATTTGCTATACAACATTGAGCTATGAGATTGCATTTAATGTGTTTGATATATTGTCCCATTGAATTGTGAATGCTCATACTAGCCTACCAAAGCTTCCATTTATGAAGGATGTTGAATAGTTTATTTAGTAAAGAGTATTTAAGTGATTATTAATTGCTAAAAGTGTGATTGAGAGATTGTGATAGCATCACTTAGTGTAACAACTCTTTGAAATCCATGTATCTTCTTTATTGCATACCAAGTGTTTGATAAATTACCTTTAAGACACCTTTCTTTCTTATTCCTTGGAATTTAGTTTACTTGATTAGTAAAACTAAATCATTTGAAGTGGGAAAGAGTTGGGAAGAACTTGAGTGAGGAATTGAGAGTTTGAAAAAAAGGCAAGAGGGTGAGCTCATTTTACAAAATTCAAGAAGAGTGCAAACACGAGTGAAGAGTGACCGCTAAAAATTGAGCGTAAACATGTGAGGGAGTGAAGTGAGGAATTCTCTTGCATTTTCTACTTAAATTTTGTGGGTACTTCTCTTGAAAGGAGATTCACAATGTCTAGTTGGAGTGAAAGTGAAGGGTATGATTATGATAAGGAGTCTTATTACATTAGAAGTAATTATAGGGGATATGATGAATATGAATATGACTATGAAGAAGATTATTGGGGAAATGAAGGTGATCACCAGAATTTGCTTGATTGTAGAGATGAAGCTTCTAGGGATAGCTATGATGAAAGGCCAAGCACAAGTGGAAAAGGATATGGTAGGTTTGACATAAAAGAAAATTGGAAATATGAAGGGGCTGAATATGTGGGTATAAATTATGGGAATAATAAGGTTTGTGTTGGAGGACCACAAAAATATTCAAAGAGTGGTATGCCAAAAAAAAAAAAAAAAGAAGAAGTATAGTATTTGTATGAAAGTGCAAAAGTATCTAGACCAAGAGAAAAGTGTGCACTGAAAAATTCTTCCAAGAGTGGTTTGAGAAGAAAAGAGGATATAGAGAATAAAGAGTTGAAGTACAATGAGAAATTGACACCTCCGTTCCTTGGGAAAAGAGATTTGAGGGAGTACTATGAATAGGAAAGAAGAATGGAAAAATTATTTAAAAGCTTTGATTATAGTGAAAGAAGTAAAGTGAACTATGCCTTAATGGATTTCTCTAAAATGATTTTGAATGGTGGGAGAAAATGAATGCACAAAGAAGGCGAAGTGGGTATTAAACAGTGGTTTCTTGGGAAGAGATGAAAAATTTGATAAGGAAACGGTTTTTACCCAATGAGTACTAAATTTGTGGAAATTTTGATCACATGTCCTATAATTATCCAAGAAGTTCTAAGCATGGTGAGGGAAGTACAATGCAATTTTTTTCAAAAGAAATGGTGAGGAGAAAACAAGATTATGTTTGTTCTACATGTTAGGACTATGGTTATAGTATATGTGATTGCCCAAGATTGAGTGATCAAGAAAGAAGTTGTGATTTTGCAAAAAGGTAGTGCAATTCCTTGTGAGCATTGCAGTGGCTATGGGCACAAATCCTTTGATTGTCATTGGAAGTCTTCTAAGGAGCAAAGTTAGACTCATAAATTTGAGGAGCAAAAAGGTAGACTTTAGACCAAAGTGGCCAAGAAAAATGTTGTATATATTGTGGAGCCAAGAAAGGCAAGAAATGAAGAAAAAGTTGAGAGGGTTGACCAAAATGAATTGCATGACTTTGAGAAGGAAGAGAAGCTAGAAAATGAGGCCAAGTGCCAAGGAATGCTCAATCAAAATGATGAAGTAGTGCACGAAGAAGTTGAGAAAAATATTGATGAGATTGTTGAGGAGCTTAGTGATGATGAAGGAGATGAAGTGGATCAATTGAGTCCAACAAATGGGGTGACTAAGGAATTTTACAACATTGTATTCTTTTTAGAAAATGAGTTAAACCCATTTGGGAGTTTTAGAGGAGCATGAGCAAGATGGAGTTGAGCAAAATAGAGTAGAATTTGTTGAAAAGTAAATGCATTCAACGAATGAGGCAGAGGGGGAGCATTTGCATACTATATATGAAAGTTCTCAAAGTGCTTCAAGTACTTATGAAATGGGACAACGCTCACATCCACAAGAAGAGAAAAAGAGGAGTTGGCTAGAGGTGGAACAAAAGCAAATGAAAATGAGTGAAACTAGTAAGAATGAAGCATCTACTTCTACTTCACAAATTGATATCAAATTTAGTGAAGGAGATAGAGTGGATGGAAGAGATGGGGATATACTTAAGATACCATGTGCATTGATTGGTGTAGCAACAGAAGTTAAAAATGCTCGTGAGGGAGTGGAAGAAGGAGAAAATTCTCAAAGAGAGAATATATTTTTTCAATGTGTCTAATCAATCAAAAATCATGTAGTGTCCTGATTGATGGAGGGAGTTGTAAAAATGTGATTAGTGCTACATTGGTAGAGGAGTTAGGAAGAGAAACCTTGAAACACCCTAGACCTTATAAGTTACAATGGTTGAACAATTGTGGAGAGGTGAAGGTGAACAAAGAAGCCCAGGTTACCATTGATATGGGGAAGTATAAGGATGAAGTGGTTTGTAATGTATTTCCAACGTATGTAGGGCATATTTTGTAGGGAAGACCTTGGATGTTTGATAGAGATCTGGTCCATAAAGAGAAGAGGAACACTTATTCTTTGAGAAAAGATGGAAAGAAAATCACTTTACTTTCCTTATCCCCTAGTGAGGCTTTGAGAGATCAAAATATCTTGAAGGAAAAGGAAAAGGAAAAAAGAGATGGAAATGAGAGGAAAAAGAAGATGAGTGAGAAAGAAAATAAGGAGAAAAAATGAGAGAAAGGGGAAGAACAAAAGAAAGGGGAACAAGAGGTTGAGGTGAGAGAAGAAAGAGAGATAAAAATTAAGGAAAGGAAGAAAGGGGGGTTGAAAGGATAGTGACCATCCTAAGTTGGAGAGAAAAAGAAAAGGGAGGCAAATAAGAAGAAAAAAAAAGTGTGTGGAGGTAATTTGAGAGGAAAAATGTGCGTAGTGAAAAGAGGAAGTATAAAGAATAATGAGGTACAAAGCCATAGCATTTTACTTTCACACAAACTTTCTTGTTTGAATTCTTGTGCAGATTTTAATTCAAGGACAAATCCTTTCCAAGAAGGGGGAAAAATAGGAATCACCCCAGGCACGAAGGCCACTCAAAAGAAGATAAAGAGAAATCCAAACCACAGCTCATGGCACCTTAGGTGAGATCCATTTTCAAGAGGTTTTAATAGGAGTTTAAGGCCAACCAAGACAACAAAGCCAGGGCAAAAAGAATGATAAAAGAGTGGATAAAGAAAGGAAGGCTAAAAGGAGTACAAAAAAGGCAACAATCCTTGTGGAGGTCAAGCAAACAAATGAATAAGGATTAAAAGGCAAACTAGCAAATAAAGGAATGCGACTTAAGAGAGCTTCAAATGGAAACAATCTTGGCTTCAAAACTAGTTGGAAAATCAAGGAAACACATAGAAAGGGAATGGAGGTCAAATGAGCAAGAATTGGATTGCCCAGAGCTGACCCGACGCCAACCTAGATCGATCGAATAGGTGCCGGCTGTGATATGCAAAATTCCTCAATTTTTTTGGGTGCGCATACTATTCCAGCAGATTAGACCTGGTGCCAACCCTGATAGGCCAATCCAGTGGCAGCTGCAGATTGGCTAAGTCCTATTTTTATTGTTTCAACTTTTATGAATGAGAACTATTCCTCCAGGTTGGACCTGGCACCACCCCCATGAGATATACCCGATGCCTGCTCTGTAACACCCCATATTTCTATAATGTAGTGGGCTATAATTTTGTGGGAAGTCGCCTCGTTTGATTGCTCAGACAAGAGGTTTTTATAACAAATTTTAATCAAAAGGTAGCAGATTTTTTTTTTTTCCAACATAGAAAAGTACAAGAATTTGGCTTCTGATATATACACTCGCGATTATAACAAGTTTAAGATATACCATAAGCCTCTGGGAGTCCACTGCGCTTTCGCTACACCTCTGATCCTAAATTTTTCACAAGAGATAACACGCATGTGAGTGAAAATCCTTCAGTGTGTCCTGTATGTGCTAGTGCTTTAGTAAAGAGAAAGAATACATAAAACTTTATAGAGAAAGCATTAAGTTTGTTCACTGGAAATAATTTCAAAACTCTTTAAAGAGAGTTCATTCAAAACTCAATCATTTTTGGAAAACTTTGTTTAAATTTTCAAATAATTGCCCCAATTCCACATAACATGCATTTCTCCAATAGAGGGTCGACCTGCATGCAAAGCTCACAAAGCTTTGCCTTCAACGTCACGTGTCATTGTGCTTAGACCGCAGCTTACAACACTCAACCGTGTATCGCCAGAAGGGTAAGTACACCACAGCGTACTATCGAGAATCAAGTTAGTGCTTACGCAAAGTATTCAAGTTAGTTCATACAACAAGTAAGTTAGTGCTTATACCAAGTATCCAAGTTAGTGCAAACGCCAAGTATTCAAGTTAGCGCATAGGCCAAGTTAGTGCTTACGCCAAGTATTTAAGTTAGTGCATATGCTAAGTATTCAAGTTAGTGCTTAGGCCAAGTATTCAAATGAGTGCATATGCCAAGTAATCAAGTTAGTGGTTATACTAAGTATTCAAGTTAATGCATACGCCAAGTAAATTAGTGCTTACGCCAAGTATTCAAGTGATGGAAAACACAGAAACAGGGAGCCATGGACGAAAAAAAAAACAGAGAGAAAAATTAAATGCGAGCCATAAAGGCTATGCGGAAGCGTGAAGATCATACCTTTGCATTCCTTAACCCTCCTAGGTTGCGTAGGAACAGATTGTACGGTTGTAATCGCCTCGCTTTGCACACTTGAAGGAGCTTCCGGTTGAACACCCGCTAGCCTTCGACTTCGTCTTGTTTGCATTAACGCTTAGCTCTCCAGCTCTCGGGATATTCCTCAGCCTAACCTCTACTCGGTGAACACTATGGTGAAGAGAAAAGGTCTCAATTCTCCTTGGTTTACCTGCTATTGGTTAGCAAAGTCCAAGGAGAAAACAACGAAGAAGGAGAGAGACCTTGAGAGTGAGAGACCCACGTGAGGTGTGGCTTGGGCAAGGAAAAATTAGGGTTTTTTCCTTTTCAAAGAGTTGTTTATCTTTAGCCTAAACTAGGTCTCCCAATCTCTGATAAACATCTCCCCGGGATTTCAAAATACCCGGATGTTATCCTGAGAAACAGTTTGGCCTAACCTTAAACTCCTCTTAACCGTATCTGGAAAAAACCCTAAGGTCCAAGCTATTGGGCCAGAAAAATATTTATTATTTTTCTTGGGCCCAAAATAATAAATATTAATTATTTATTTTCTGGGCTTACATAAGTAACCCAATAAATAATTAATGAGCCCAAATGAACCATAATAATTAATCTTTAATTATTTATTTCTTGGGCCTATACAAATAACTCAATAAATAATTAAACATTAATTATTTCCCCTAGTTTAAGCCCAGGTTAATTTCTTAATTATTCATACTGGACCTATGCCCTGAATAATTAATTAACCAAATAAACTAGATAATTAATTTCTCTCAACTCCTATTTTATTTATTTATTTATTTATTTTATTCCAGTCTAATAATAAATTAGACTTCCTGAATAAAATAAAATAAAACAAAATAAAATAAAATCCTCTTCAACTGAGACCAATTTCTCAACCCAAAAATAGTTAGGACTTACGGGCTATCCCGAGGACCAAAAAGACACATCGCCTTGGCTGCTAAAATGACCAAAATACCACTGCTATATAAATAGCTGTATTTTGCATTTTAAATATTTCTTAATATCACCATAAGGAAACATTGACCCCAAGGACAATGCTGCATTCGCAAAGTCTCCGACTTACAGGTGAAATGACTAAAATACCCCTCAACACATCGCCGTACATTTAGAGAGGAAGAAGTGTACTAACACCCCCCTAAATGACATCTACCGTCCTTAGGCTTCTAGTCCAATGATCCACGACTTCCTGGAGTGTTTCCGCTTTCCAAGGGAGCTACCCTAAAGCAAACATCCAAGTCATGTTTCCCAGGGCCCAGGATAATTTAGACCATTCGGACAACCACAAGGGGCGATATAGTGCAGAAACTATCTTGCATAAGTCTATCTTAACTAACTAGTCACACATACCCAACATGCAAGTATATTGGCCCAATGATAGAACCTCAACTACAGCAAATCAAAGTATATGCTTCCAGCTTCGCTAGACCACCAACTCATACTCAAGTCGTAGAGTACTAGTCCACGCTGTAGCGGTAGTAGTCTAGGTTTCTACCATATAGTACTTTGAGAAAACCACTACTACTGCTCCTGTTCTACGTATTCGAAATACGCTTATGTCATGAAGTGAGTGGACTACCCACTGGCTAAAGGTAAGTCATTCCCCATTTGGAATTCATAACATAATAACCTAAACATGATGAGGTTCCCAGTCTCATCAATAGGTTAAGAACAAATGTTTATGTGTTAAATAAACCGTGATCCATACCTTACTGTGAAAGACCACCATTCACATGGATCACTTATTTAAACACAATGGGTCTGTTCCAAACGAAAATCATGCACAAACAAAAAGTAAATTCACAAATAATTTCTGAAAATAAATTCTTTTATTAAATAATTCGATTTTACATCATAAACCTAGTCTAAGAGGGCATACAATCCAACAATCTCCCACTTGCACTCTAAGACTAGGTAAGTCCATAGGTGCCCACCCCTATGGCGTCTAAGTGTCTCTTGAAGACTCGCTCAGCCAAAGGCTTGGTGAATGGGTCTGCTAGATTGTTTTCTGAGGTAATATGCTCCACCACGACTTCCCGTCTCTGGATGAAATCCCGGATCAGGTGGTACTTCCTCTCGATGTGTTTCCCCTTCTTATGGTTCTGAGACTCCTTAGATTGCGACACAGCTCCAGTGTTGTCGCAATATATCACAACCGGCCTATCCATATATGGTATGACTCCAAGTTCTGAAAGAAACTTCCGGAGCCAGACTGCTTCCTTGGACGCCTCCGAAGCTGCCACATACTCAGCTTCCATGGTTGAGTCAGCAATACAAGATTGCTTGATACTCCTCCATGAAATTGCTCCTCCAAACAAGGTGAAGACATATCCACTAGTGGATTTTCTCTCATCCTTATTCGCCTGGAAGTCTGAGTCTGTGTATCCTGTAGGAACCAAATCATCGACCACAGTAAACCGAGCATATAATCTCTCGTTCCCTTGAGGTACTTGAGAATATGCTTTACTGACTTGCCAATGAACCTCCCCTAGGTTTGATCGATATCTGCTAACTAAGCCCACGGCAAAGCGGATATACGGCCTAGTACACGGCATGGCGTACATGAGACTTCCCACCGCCGAAGCGTAGGGAATCCTACTCATTCTGTCCTTTTCTTCTTGAGACTTAGGACAGTCCTTCGAAGAAAATGACAACCCATGTCTGCAAGGGATTAGAGCTCCCTTGCATGAGTCCATGTTGTACTTGGCCAACATCTTGTCAATGTATGTCGCTTGGGATAATCCTAACATTCTCTGCTTCCTATTTCTAAGAAGCCTAATCCTGAGAATGTAGTCGGCTTCTCCCAAGTCCTTCATACTTGAATTGACTAGACAGCCAAACCTTTGTAGATGATAATGTCCCTACATCATTTCCAATGAGTAGATTGTCATCCACATACGGGACAAGAAAAACCACATTGATGCCTTCAAGTTTCCTGTACACGCATGGTTCATCTTCGTTTTGAATAAAACCATAAGACTTTACGAGTCTCATCAAAACGAATGTTCCATGCTCTTGATACTGCTTAAGTCCATAAATGGACTTCTTAAGCTTGCAAACCATGTGTTCCTGGCCTTCGACAATGAAGCCTTCCGGTTGGGACATATAGATGTCTTCGCTAAGATGGCCATTCAAGAATGCCGTCTTGACATCCATTTGCCATATCTCGTAGTCATAGTGACGAGGCGATGGCAAGGAGGATGCGAATGGATTTAAGCATGGCTACGGGGAAAAGGTTTCCTCATAGTCGATACCTTCTTTACGAGTATACCATTTCGCCACAAGCCTAGCTTTGAAGGTTTCCACCTTCCCATCCGCTCCTCTCTTCCTCTTGTATACCCACTTGCACCCAATGGGTTTTATCCCTTCGAGTGAAGCTACAAGATCCCAAACCTGATTGAGGTACATAGACTCGATCTCGGCTTTCATTGCTTCATGCCACGGATTTGCATCGGCATCGGCAATAGCCTCCTCGTATCTAGCGGGGTCTTGTTCACGATGGTCGGAAACCAGCTCAAAGGCTTCTCCGGTCCATCTATCCGGAACCCTAGACACTCTCCCACTACGACGAGGCTCCATTTGTACGAGCTCTTGAGGCTGTGCCTCTTCTTGTTCCAAAATCGGGTCGGTAGAAGTTGATTCCATAGATAACTTCTCCTGCGGTTCCAACCTCGTTGAACCTTTAGTGGAAGTACTTTGATCATCTTCCAAGTATCTAGCATTGAGTGCTGACTAGTACCTTCTGCTCCTTAGGATGATAAAAGTAGCCTCCTTTTGTCCCTTTTGGATACCCAACAAAATAGCATAATTCGATCTTGGTTCCAACTTGTCTCCCTTGATCGGTACATAAGGCTGGACACCCCCAAATCTCGAGATGATTCGGACTTGGCTTACGCCCGGTCCACATCTCATAGGGAGTCCTAGGTGCTGACTTGGAAGGCACCAAGTTCGAGAATATATGCCGTTGTTTCCGGGGCATATCCCCAGAAGGACATCTGGAAGAGTAGCATGAGACATCATGCTTCGGACCATTTCCATCAACGTCCTGTTCCTTCTCTCGGCTACTCCGTTCTGCTGGGGGTTCCGGCGCGAGAGGCTGGGATACTATCCCATGATGTACCATGTAGTCCTTGAATTCACCTAGGAGGTACTCTCCACCACGATCCGATCGTAAGGTTTTGATTAATTTACCGTCCGACGCTCCACTTGACCTTAAACTCTTTGAACTTGTCAAAAGAGTCGGACTTGCGTCTCATCGGGTAAATGTAACCATACCTCGTACAATCATCCGTGAACGTGATGAAGTACTCAAAACCTCCCCTAGGCTGGTGTAGACAATGGACCGCACACATCGGTGTGAACAAGACTCAACACCTCCTTGGCTCTATCCGCCTTTGGTGTAAAAGACCTTTTGGTCATTTTTCCCATCGAGCGGGATTCACATCGAGGCCAACTTTCCAATCTCAATGAGCCCAAAGGCCCATCATGGATTAGCCTCTGAATCCTGGTTGAGTTAATATGACCCAACCTCGGGTGCCAAAGGTATGAATCATTGATATTGGTCTTTCTCTTCTTAGTTAAAGGTTCGAGATCGAGCGTTATTTGATTGTTTGTTAATAGGGTTTAAAAAGAACAAATTTCCATACATGTGCCCGGTACATAAAATTTCTCCATCTCTACTGATAGAAATACCAGAATGGAAAGATCCGAGAATATCCTTGATTAATAAGTTTTGCAAGCTGAAATCAAATTCGACGAAAACCAGGTACATATAAAATGTCTTTTAAAACCACTATCTTATTACAATAAAAAATAAGATCCAGCTCTCCCATTGCAAGGGCCCGGACTTGTGCTCCATTACCCACTCGAAGCCCATGTTCGCCCTTCTTGAGTCTTCTTATCTTCCTAAACCCACGCAAGGAGTTACGGATATGATCGGTGGCTCCTGAATCAACAATCCAAGTGGAAGTTGATCCTACCATTGATATGGACTCTAGATAGTAAACATTACCTGTGGGGTTTTTCTTGGCTCTGAAGATCTGGACACTCTTTTTCCAGTGTCCCTTCTTTCCACACTTGAAGCACTTGCCCTTTGGTTTGTCCTTGGGCTGGTTCTTGGGCTGAGGCTGCTTGCATTCCCCTTCTTCCTCTTGAACTTTACGGGCTTAGGCCCGGTTCTTGAAGAAGAGGCCTTAGCAATCATGGCCTTAGGCTGCGGCTTCATGACCTTCTCCGCCATACGGAGCTCCTTCATCGGTTCGGTCAAACTCATGTTCAACTTGTTCATGTTATAGTTTAACTTGAGGCTGAGTGAAAGAGCCGGTAGAGATTCGAGAACCATGTCCACTTGGCTCTCGGGGTCAATGACGGCCCCTAAGATTTCTGCCTCCTCGAAAGCAGCAATCATCTTGAGCATATGCTCTCGGATCGATGCTCCCTCGGCCATCTTAGTGTTTACAATTGTTCGAAGAGCCTCCTGCCTTGCGGGCCGGCTCTTGTCCGTGAACATAGTTGCCAACGATTGACTTATGTCATATGCGGAAGCCATGTGCTCGTGTTTTGGCTGGAGCACATTAGACATGGAAGCTAACATATAGCAACGTGCCATTTCGTCGGCTTTCTTCCATGCCTTTTCAGCCTCTCGCTCTTCGGCGGTGGAACCTTCCCAGATAACGGGGCGGGTTTCGTAAAGGACATACTTATACTCCTCGAGCTGTGAGTATTATGTCCGGGTTCCTTTTCCGATCCACATAGTTTGGACCCGTTAACTTATTCTCCACTGAGAATAACGGCCAATGGACTAAAAGAACCTCCCACCATTTACGAAAATCGAAAATAAAAGAAAGAAATTAGTTTGTGAAAACAAAATGAAATTTGTGCACTGAAAATAATTTGGCTCTTAGGAAAAGCTGACATAGCTTCTTGGGAAGATTAACGGTTTCCTAAGCTAAGTGTATTAACCACCACAAATTAATTTCCCTTCTAGGTAATGGTCTAGAGAATAACTCCATCGTGGGATGGCCGTTTCCTCTCATTTCCTATGGACATACCTCGCACTATAACCTCCAACGTGGGCTGGCCGATCATAGTACGTGCCCGGGTTATTAATTACATCCTTCCATTAGATCTAGATCCTTGTGGTATCCCCATCCTATACGGGTTCACTCCCGGGGTGACGCGAGGGGATCCACGATCTCTAATGAGGACCGTGATGGAAGCCGTGGGGCCGTTGGAACCCCTCTCCCACTTAGTCTTTTAAAATAAAGGTTTTACGGAAAATATCCTTTTGAAATTTCCATTAAGTTTTTCTTAACTCAAAAATAAAATATCTAAGTCCAATAAAATCTCTATGTCAAGGCTTATATCCTTTGAGAGATTTCCTCCATGGACTAATTTTATATAAGTTAAAACTTAATGATTTCAAAAATTTTCCAATTAAAACTTTCTAGAGACTTTGGTCTCAAGTTTATTTGACAAAATCATTTTTCTAGTCCAAAACAAAACAAAATGGCTCTCCATTTTAATTTACAAAAATATCTAAATCCAATATATTTTCTATGTCAAGGATTAAATCCTTTGAGAAAATATTTAAGGATTAATTTTTGTACCAATTAAAATAACCATTTAGTTTTTAAAGAAAAATATTTTTTCTTGCCAAAACAAAAGGTTCCCAAAGACTTTGGTCTTTGAGAAAAAGCACACATAGGTACATAAAAAAAATAGCATGCTAGAAAACAATAAACGTTTTCATGCTTTTCTATTTTTTAAACCTAAGTGCCCAAATAATAGAATTAAACACATTAATTAATTAATTAATTATCTTGTTTAATCCTAAAATCCCTTACTAATATTTTTCATGCAAATATATTCCAAGAATATAAATATTGCAAAAATATTAACTTCGCCTGGTATGGGACCCAAAACAAAAAAGGAAAAAAAAATTAAAAAAATTGCCAAAAATGGCTGGAGGTCCACTGCACCGGCCGCACAGGATCCGCGCTAGAATGGCCTGCGGTCCACCGCAGCCGCAATGCATCGCGCAGCACCAGATCGCACGCCAGCCACGACCCGTGGACTTCTCCCGCGCCCGCGACCCGCGCCCGGTTCTCCTCTGCTGCCGACCTACGATCCAGCCCGCGAGCTGCCCCGGTTGGATCTCCTCTGACCCGCGCGCGAACCCGAAAACCAAACGAATTCAATTGCAAAATTTGCAATTGAATTCGGCTCAAATCACCTCCCAATTGGCTCGGCTTCGCGGCTCCAGAAGCACGGCTCCACTCATAGAACAGAAGTGGCTCGGCTCCACGCGGCAGCTTATGAACAGTGTCATCTTCTTCGTTTTTCACCGCGCGAATTTGCAGAGCATTTTTTTTCCGATTTTTTCTGTCTTCTTTGGCTTCTTTGACATTTTTACTTATAAAAACTCATCCAAAACATAACCACAACCGCCTATACCGATTAAAATTGGGTTTACACGATTAAAACATCAAAGCCAAAAATAATTTACAAAGATCCTATGCTTCCACTGTGAAGCTTACATCAAGCCTATCCCATACCAAAACAGCGAAGGATCACAGGTATAATCATCTTCTCCATTTTATTAACAACCATGCTCCCTATATTGATCAAAACCAATGTCTCTGATACCACTTTGATGGAAAATGCAGAAACAGGGAGCCATGGACGAAAAAAAAAACAGAGAGAAAAATTAAACGCGAGCCATAAAGGCCATGCGGAAACGTGAAGATCATACCTTTACGTTCCTTAACCCTCCTAGGTTGCGTAGGAACAGATTGAACGGCTGGAATCGCCTCGCTTTGCACACTTGAAAGAGCTTCCGGTTGAACACCCGCTAGCCTTCGACTTCGTCTTGTTTGCATTAACGCTTAGCTCTCCAACTCTCGGGATATTCCTCAGCCTAACCTCTAGTCGGTGAACACTATGGTGAAGAGGAAGGGTCTCAATTCTCCTTGGTTTACCTGCTATTGGTTAGCAAAGTCCAAGGAGAAACAAAGAAGAAGGAGAGAGACCTTGAGAGAGAGAGACCCACGTGAGGTGTGGCTTGGGAAAGGAAAAATCAGGGTTTTTTTCTTTTCAAAGAGTTGTTTATATTTAGCCTAAACTAGGTCTCTCAATCTCTGATGAACATCTCCCCGGGATTTCAAAATACTCGGATGTTATCCTGAGAAACAGTTTGGCCTAACCTTAAACTCCTCTTAACCGTATCTGGAAAAAACCCTAAGGTCCAAGCTATTGGGCCAGATAAATATTTATTATTCTTCTTGGACTCAAAAAGCCCAAAATAATAAATATTAATTATTTATTTTCTGGGCTTACATAAGTAACCCAATAAATAATTAATGAGCCCAAATGAACCATAATAATTAATCTTTAATTATTTATTTCTTGGGCCTACATAAATAACCCAATAAATAATTAAACATTAATTATTTCCCCTAGTTTAAGCCCAGGTTAATTTCTTAATTATTCATACTGGATCTAGGCCCTGAATAATTAATTAACCAAATAAACTAGATAATTAATTTCTCTCAACTCCTATTTTATTTATTTATTTATTTATTTTATTCCAGTCAAATAATAAATTAGACATCCTGAATAAAATAAAATAAAACAAAATAAAATAAAATCCTCTTCAACTGAGACCAATTCCTCAACCCAAAAATAGTTAGGACTTACGGGCTATCCCGAGGACCAAAAAGACACATCGCCTTGGCTGCTAAAATGACCAAAATACCCCTGCTATATCAATAGCTGTATTTTGCATTTTAAATATTTCCTAATATCACCATAAGGAAACATTGACCCCAAGGACAATGCTGCATTCGCAAAGTCTCCGACCTACAGGTGAAATAACTAAAATACCCCTCTACACATCGCCGTACATTTAGAGAGGAAGAAGTGTACTAACACCCCCCTAAATGACATCTACCATCCTTAGGCTTCTAGTCCAATGATCCACGACTTCCTGGAGTGTTTCCGCTTTCCAAGGGAGCTACCCTAAAGCAAACATCCAAGTCATGTTTCCCAGGGCCCTGAATAATTTAGACCATTCGGACAACCACAAGGGGCGATATAGTGCAGAAACTATCTTGTATAAGTCTGTCTTAACTAACTAGTCACACATACCCAACATGTAAGTATATTGGCCCTATGATAGAACCTCAACTACAGCAAATCAAAGTATATGCTTCCAGCTTCGCTAGACCACCAACTCATACTTAAGTCGTAGAGTACTAGTCCACGATGTAGCGGTAGTAGTCTAGGTTTCTACCATATAGTACTTTGAGAAACCACTACTACTGCTCCTGTTCTACGTATTCGAAATACGCTTATGTCATGAAGTGAGTGGACTACCCACTGGCTAAAGGTAAGCCATTCCCCATTTGGAATTCATAACATAATAACCTAAACATGATGAGATTCCCAGTCTCATCAATAGGTTAAGAACAAATGTTTATGTGTTAAATAACCCGTGATCCATACCTTACTGTGAAAGACCACCATTTATATGGATCACTTATTTAAACATAATGGGTCTGTTCCAAACGAAAATCGTGCACAAAGAAAAAGTAAATTCACAAACAATTTCTGAAAATAAATTCTTTTATTAAATAATTTGATTTTACATCAGAAACCTAGTCTAAGAGGGCATACAATCCAACAGGAAAAAAAAAATTCTGCTACATTTTGAGTAAAGTTTATTATAAAGGCCTCTTATCTGAGCAATCAGATGGGGCAATATCCCACAAAGTTATAGCCCACTACGTTATGGAAATGTGGGGTGTTACAAATGGTATCAGAGCATAGTAGAAACCATAATAGAGCTTCTGATAGAATATAGCTGAGCCTCTAACGAGACATTAGGGAGTCCATCATTCTATGAGTAAACGTGAATTTATAGAGATAGTGTTTGGATATTGGAGTAGATATGACATGTGACTTCAAGGTGTAATTTATTATGATGAGCTAGAAGAAGAGTGATTTAAGGCGAATCTAATATCTCTGAAAAAGATCTATGACCCTGAATTCGAAAAATAGTAAAGGGATGGAGGTCAGACAGACCTTATATAGGAATTATTTACTAATTCCAAACATCCCATTTTGAGACCAGTAATAGTAAGATAAGGAATAAAGAAGATTGAACACTTAAAGGCCCTGGGTGTATAGTGCGATGTGAATTGTGTGAATAAGAATATGCACACTTGTATAGTGTTTCAATATTATATTTGAGTGCTAAAAATCCTAGTTTATTGTAATGTGTGAAAGGATATGATTATATCAATACTAATGAACCAGGAATCATTAGACATTTAAAGTTAAACGAGCATGGGTTAGAGAAATTCTAGGATTGTAATCCCTGGGAAGTGCCCATGAAAGTTGAACTGCAGTTATTTGAAACGAAAGTATGATCACTATGCAAAATGATATAAAAACAGGAAGTCTAATTATAGGATGTATGAGGACGCTGTATATGAAAGTATATTATTAGGTTGAAAGAATATAAGAATTTCTCAAGAGATCATGTTTGTATGTGCTATATAGAATTAATGCAAATATAAATTTCGAGGATGAAATTTTTTGTAAGGAGGGGAGAATATAATACCCCACCTTTTTATCTTCAATTAGCTACTATTTATAAAAGGTTGAGAATTTGTACTAATAGCTAGAACAAAAGTTGATCGGTGTAATAAGACGAATATTTTGGTATGATAATATTTGGTCGGGACCTGGATATAATTATTGGATTTGTTCTACCTGTACCCTAAATCTTTGGAAGGCTACTATTATTAATAAAATAAGAATTTAAGGGTATGATGAGAAGAAAATTTGATCAGTGAGATGAAACACACGTTTTTTTGTGAATTATGCTATCCGGGTCACAGGGACATTTTCGTCATTTTGACCGTGCCCGCGACTTTGACAGAAAATTTGACCAACTAGAGAATGAATTGAAGAATTTAAGTATTCCCAATGGATTCAGTGGAATTTTTGGAGTTGAATGGTGAGATAAAATATTTTTCTGTTTCAGGCCCAATTTTAGTCATTTCTGAGAAAAAATAGAAATGCGAGTAAAACTTGGACGTGTGGTTCTATGTGATTGGTGGATAGGTATATGTGTCACATTATGAGAGGTTGCATGAGATTTCATACAAGATAAATCTTATCAAATAAGTTTTACAAAATAAATAAAAAAATAAGTGGACGAATGAAATTGCAACACGTGGCGAATAGCCCACGAGTTGTAACCAAATGGTCACCAATTTGGACATGTATGGCAGTGAGGAGGTTGTTATAACAGCCAAAATTTTGGCCAGCATTGAAGAAGGAAGAAACAAGAGAAAATAAGAAAGAAAAGGGTTGAGCAAAATCAAGGAAAAAATTGGAAAAAGATAGAGAAAATATTGTTCTTGAAGAGTTGGAGATTCTTTTGGAAAATTCAAGTTAGAACACCTCATACACAAGGTAAAATCCTATGCTTCAAGAATTAAAGTTGTAGATTTCATTATGGTAATCATTATGATATCAATTTTAACATGAAAACATGATTTTCATCTCTTGATTTTGGATTAAAGCTAAGGTTTGTGAACTTTTGTGTATGAACTTTATATATTTGTATATGTGTCGGATGCCTAAGCATCTTTGAAGGATCTTCTATGAGAGGAAGATCTAAATAATTACGGTAGTTTGAAGGCTTATTTTCAGTTGAAGAGGTGATGATCAAAGTAGGGTAAAAATGGCATTTACTTAGTTGGGAAAATGGATCAAACTAGCTTTTGATTAGAAGAGATGAATTTGTGTTGAATCAGGGTGACTTTTGTAAGCTACTAGAAATCCTGAAAATTTAGAATTAAAGATGATTTGAAGGAGGATTGAATGAATTAATGGTTCCAAGGTGTTAAAGATTAAAGGAGGACAAAGGAAAGCATGAATAGAAAATTTGAGGTAAAACAACTGGGGCTGTTTTTGCCTAGTACTGTGCCTTGGGAACCAAAATTCTAGAAAAGGGCTTATAAAATTAAATTTAAGAGTCTTATGGTCATTTTGGTATATCATAGAGCAAATCAGAGTTGTGGATTGAAAGTTATGTCCGAAACAAAATCATGTGTCAAAGCAACAAAATTTCAAAATTATGCTTGGAACATGGACGAATTTAAGGATGATTAACTATGTGATTTTGGAAGAAATAATTTGGAAAATATGAAGTGAATTCATTGTTTATGAAGGGAGAAAGGATGTGGCGAAAGAAAAACGAAAGAATAAAAAAAATGACAAAAAAACAACATGAACGAAGATTGGACGTTTTCCTTAAGCATCGGCTAATCGTCGGTTAGACGTCGGCCACCGGTCAGGCATGTCGACTAACCGTCGGATATTTTTCGACCGAACACGAATTGACCCAAAAATGTTGTGTGATGTAGGTTTATCGGTAAACGGCCAACGATTCGTTGAAAACGGTAGAAACGGTGGTCGAACATCTGTGAATGGAAAATTTTAGTTAGGACACGAGGTGAGTTCCTTTGATTTCTAAAACCTTTTGAAAGCTAGTGTACTTCATTTTTCCATGAAATGCTATGTTTTATATCGTTTTGAAAATTCCTGAATATGCTTAAGGTTTATCTGAGCAAGATTTGTTTTATGCCATTTTTTGCTTGAATGAACTTCATAATTACCTTGGAATCCTTAATGGATGATTAAAGCATGAATTTTCTGAATTTAGTCCATTTAGATTAAATACTTGGAATTTTAGGGAAATGGTGATTTTTGGAATCGGGTATTCATAAATTGACTAGAATGCCCTTGTTGGAACATTATATAGAAATGTGTTTGGAAACTTTGATTTTAATCCTCTGTTGGGATTTGAATTCTAGATTTCTTGAAATGGGTACCTTTTGGAATTAGGTATTTAGAAAACTATCCAAATGTCCTTATTGGAATGATTTATGAAAACCTTTGGAATCAGGTATTCGACAAATGACCGAAATATCATTATTGGAACTTTTGTGAATACTGTTTAAATCAGGTAAGGGTAAAAATGATCTGAATACCCTCGAAATAGTCTTTTGGAATCGAGTATGAGTAAAATGACCAGAATATACTTGGAAATAACTTTTGTGATCGAGTATGGAAAAATGACCCAAATACTCTTGGAAACATACTTTGATGTGTGAAAAGAACTCTTTACCTTGTTTTAACATGGTTTTGAAAAATGATCTCTCGATATGAGATTGATTTTTGAAAACGACATTTTGATCCTGAAAATTGTTTTATTGGCCTAATATGCCTATGGAATGAATTGATTGGCTCTGCGGAGCTTTTGGAAATTATTAACTGAATTGTGATTTAGCGGGATCAAATTCTAGAAAAAAATATTTTGCCCCAGCAATGTTTTTCTTGATATAGAAAAATGGTTTCCTAATGTGCTTAAGTACGAGCCTTTTTGGATTTGGAAACATGGTGAATAATATGAATCTTGAATTCTTGATTTGTTGAACTTAAGAAACCTTGCATACTTGGCATAAACACTAACTTGATTACTTGGTGTATGCACTGTTAGTGTTATGCTCTAGAGGCAATCACTTGTAAATAGTATATGACACACTTGTTTTATAATAAAAGGTATTATTTATCTTTCAATTTATTTTCTCCACTTTCATGTAAAATAACTGTTAGATAAAGTCCCTAGTACAACACTGTGTTAAGGAAATCATGATGTGAGATTCCTACTACACTGTATGGTGTTAGTACTTAAATAATCCCTAGTCATAGTATTAATGAGATAGGACATCATTAATGCGTTAAGAATAGCAAGTGTTAGACTTCCTAATCTGAATAAGCGGTGGTTCTCATATCTATAAGTATTGAGATACTCAAAGTTAACACGTAGATGCTTGTCAATAGAACAAGTACATTGGATGACCTGACTATGAGATAATCACATGGATAACTATGTAGTGCCTGTGATAGAATCTCACTATAACAAACGTATAAGTATCATTTGACTTGAGATCTTCAAGGTACTTTGTTTACTAGCATTGTACGTTGATTCCAATCTCTGGAGCCAAATTGAGGGCCGCCTACGAGATGGATTTTGGGTACAATGTAAGGTAAACGAAAGTAGTTGAGAGGGTCAATAAAAGATTCACCGCTCCTAATAGTAGGGGCGAATATCTCATGTCCACTTGTTAGAATTATTACTCGTGAAATCCTTGGCTAAGGTTATTGTGTATTGGAAACAGCTCCAATTGATATACATGTAGAGTAGTGAATTCCATGTACAAGTACTAATATATTCAAGCCAGAATTAATATTTATTTTGGTGGGAGTTGACACTAATTTCGTACTCCAAACCGAATGAGATATTGTATGGAGAAAGGAGTTTATTGCACTGTTGTTTGTTATTGAAGAGTTCATGTCAAGCTACTTGACTTCTTAGACTCTTGGGTGGTTATGATGTGTTGCTAGATATCGCTCATGATCTGCTGAATATGGGTTTATTAATTGATGAATTAAAAAAATCCTATTTAGAATTAATAAGTTAATTCTAAATTATTAAGGATTATTAATTTCAAGGACGTTTGGATTAATTCATATTCCTACCATTAGACCGAAAAACCTAATAGGTCACACACAACAGAGGATTACGTACTTGAAATGTTATTTAATAATATTATAGGAATAATTGTGAGAAGAAAAAGTTATTGTTGTCAAATTATAATTAGTTATAATTTTGGACCAAATTGTGATTGTTAAGAATTATGGGTTTCAATTACAATTAGTAAATTCTAATTGGATTAGAATTTACAAATATGTTCTTTGCACAATATATCGGGATATGTATATATATATATATATATATATATATATATATATATATATATTTGATATAGATGGGTATTATGTCTCTCGTTTTTTTAATCATAGCGAACAACGGAACACACCATCCTTTTCCTCTTTTCTCTGTTTTACCCGAGCCGCAGTTCTTCTCTGCTAGTACAGAGGTTGTGTTTGGCTGCTTGAGTATTCTTGTGTGGATTATTATTAGAGACAATCTCATGTTGAGATTGAAGAGGCAACGACAAGGGGCTCTGGTTTGTGCTGGATCGCGCCTCAACAACAGAAGATGGAAATTTTGAACGACATTACTAAAGGTATATCTTCTTACTTTTGATCTATTTATTTCACTTGCATGCGGTCCTATTGCATAGAATCCTTAGTTTTCACTGCGCAATGCATATATGAGGCACGTATAGATTCTAGCAGTGGTATTAGAGACAAGTTGTATGTGATTTACGAACATTTATTAACAATGAAAGTTGATTCATATTTGTCTCTGTTTTTCGCTTCATGATACGATTATGTTTCTAGAAAAAATATTTTCTATTGATTTTGTTTGCCTATGTCTGAAATTGTTTCATGCATATGTATGGATCATAGAAAACATTTCTGTGGTTCGTTTGATTATAAATTTTGGGTCTCTGGTGTGTTCTGAAAAGAGTTTGCAGACTGTATTATTTTTCTATTCCATTAATACCTGAAGATTGTGGGTTTACTGAAGTTTTTTGGGTTCTATAAAGGTTATAGAATGTCTTCCTATGAAAAGAAACGGAAAAAAGAAAAGTTTTTGGATTCATTTCTGGTTGTGGAATCCGTTGTGAAAAAAACGAAGAATTTTGCCCAGGATTGTCTCTAGAAAACGATGAACAGGAAAAAAAATGTTTTTTAGCTACCCAAGCAGTGCCAAGCCGAGGCTTGAGGCATAATTAGCCCTAAGTTGCGGCTTGGAGTCATTGCTAGCTTAGGCCATGTTGCCCGGAGCTTGAAGCTAAAATTCATCATGACATCCTGCCCATGATAGGATTTTGTCCTTTTGTGGGATATGTATATATGTATATATATATATATATATATATATATATATATATATAATTCTTTTCTATTTCATTTCGGTCTTTTTTCAGTGGACCCACGGAAGTTTTTTTTTTTTCCTTTTCCCTCTTGCGCCAAAACTTTCCAGAATTTTGTTTTGGGACTAAGAGAATAAATTCCAAAAATTGGCTTTGGAAATTTATTATCTAAAATAGTGATTTTGGATATGTAAAAATAAAAAAAAGTTTTTTTTTATTAATTCTCGTTTTGAGAATTAAATCTAATTATGATTATTTTTTTAATCGAGACCTATGATTTGGGATAAATTATATTTTAGAAATTAATATATTTTTCTAAAATATTGATTTTAGATTACATATTATTATTTAATTAATTCCTAAAATATGGTTTTAGCAATTAATAAATTTTCTAAAATATTGATTTTAGATTTTATCCTAATTAAATTTCTAGAATTTGATTTTAGAAATTAAATCTAAAATATTAATTTTAGATTTTATCTTAATTTAATTTCTAGAATTTGATTTTAGAAATTAAATCTATTTTTTTTATTTTCAAACTAGAAATTTTGGAATAATAAAATTATATGTTTAATTTTTTTGTTTAAGCATAATCAATGGCATGGTGGATGGTTATGAACTAAAATCGAATTATATCTGTTCATGCATTTTTTTTTTTTACAATTTTGGTATTTATTAAATAGGACCTGTTAGTCTTGCATTTTCTAAAATTCTTATGTAATTCTCTTCTCATCTAACTCCCCTCAAATGTAACTTGAGGTTTCTCTATTTAAGAAATTTATGTAATTAGATTACATATGTTAGATAGGGATAGAATTATTTTAATTTTGGAGATGGCGACCAAAACAAGGTGAGGGTAAGACCTTCTACTTAAAACATGCATGAACACATAGGGTTAACCATAATAATTTCCTTTTTGGCTCAAGAAAATTAATTTAGGGAAAGTCCATGACCATATCACGTAATCGCTTTATTACCATGATTATATATGTGATTTATTGATATATTTATGCATGTCATTTGATGAAATCACTAAAAGGAATAAATCCATCAATTAATGTTGAACCTAATTTCTTTCGTTAATATAGTAAGAACAAGAGTCGTTTTTCGAGACCAGGTTGTTGGGCTAACCCAAGCCTACTCGACATCGGGCATGTTCAAGCTATGGAGTTAAATTCCTTATTTGTAGGTCGAGTTTAACTAAATTCTTTATCCCGGTTGGGCTAACTCAAACATAAAGAAATTTAGAGGAAATACTAGGGTAGCCCAAAAGACTTTAAGATTAAAAGATGTTAATCACTCAATCATCCAATAATTACATACGATGTAATTAGTATTGGATACCTACCATTGAACTCAAGGGTGGCTTATTGGGCAAACTCAAGGTTATTCTTAAAGAATTTGGATATTGGTCCACTAGGAAAGCTTCCAACGGGGTTTCCCAAATCAATAGTGGGGGCTATTGGTTTGAGTAAAATAGTGGAATAAGAATGAGCTTAATTAAAGACCAAACTATTTGCATTACATATGCATATATACTTAGCTAATCTTTTCTATCTTTACATCTAGGTCACGAGCATCATGTCAACCAACCTAAACCTCCGAAGAATCTTGGAAACCAACAAACTCAACGAATCGAACTATTTCGACTGGTATCGAAATTTGAGAATTGTTCTCAAATCGCAAAAGTTGCTCTACGTGCTAGATGCTCCTATTCTGCCACCACCACCTCAAGATACTCATGCTGATAAGCATGCTATCCACAAGAAGCACAAGGAGGATGCTGACATAGCATCTTGTATCATGCTGGTGTCAATGACTCCTGAGCTACAAAAACAACACGAGCATATGGATGCTCATTCGATGATTCTCCATCTTCGATAGTTGTTTGACGCCCAAGCCAGAACAAAGAGATATAAGATATAGAAGTAACTGTTCCTTGTAAAATGGCTAAGGGTTCTTATGTGGCTACTCATGGGCTGAAGATGCTGGGCTTGATTAAGAAGCTTAGATCTCTTGGGTTCGTGATGGACCATGAATTAAGTGTTGACTTAATTCTACAATCTTTACCTAATAGTTTTTCACAATTTGTGATTAACTATCAGATGAACAAGATTGAGTCCACCATTCCTGAGTTGATCAATCTTCTTAAGACTGTGGAGTCCTTCCTCTATGAAGAAGGATTCCAATGCGGTCTTGATGGTAGAATCTTCTTCTTCCAAGAAAAAATTCAAAGGAAGAAGAAGAAGGCTCTTACTAAGCCCATTTGTGGTGTGAAGAAGAAGGACGCAGCCACCAACGGCCCATACCATTACTGTGGCAAGATAGGCCATTGGAGGCACAACTACAAGGCCTACTTGGAGACCGTGAAGGAAAAAAAATAGAATGAGAGGCTTGAGGGCACTTCTACTTCTACTCCTGGTACGTTTATGATTGAGATAAATACTATCTTTAGAAATGATATGGGTATTAGATACTGGATATGGATCGCATTTGTGTAATAACTTACAGGGACTAAAGGGCAGTAGAAAGCTAGAGAAAGGCGACGTGGACCTGCGTACTGCAAATGAAGCCAAGGTTACTGCACTTGTTTTGGGGACATACGAGTTAAACCTGCCTTTAGGATTAGTTTTACAACTACAAAACTGTTATTATGTACCAATTTTATTAAAAAAATATTATCTCAATTGCATGTTTAGATCTATATGGATTTCATTTAATTTTTAAGAATAAATATTGTTCTTTTTCATTGAATGATATCCACTATGGTTCTACAACTTTAGTTAATGGATTATATGTTCTAGAAATGGATAATCCAGTTTTCAATATAAATAATAAGAAACCAAAAATTGATAACCCAAACACCTCTTATTTATAGCATTGTCGTTTAGGCCATGTAAACGAGAATCGTGTTTCTAAGTTACACGGGCTTGGTGACTTAGGGTCATTTGATTATGAATCATATGGCACTTGCGGGTCTTGTTTACTAGGTAAAATGACTAAAACTCCTTTTTTTTGGAAAATGAGAAAAGGCAAAAAGAGTTATTAGAACTCATACATTCCAATGTATGTGGCCCAATATCTATACAAGTAAGAGGAGGTTTTAACTATTTCATAACCTTTATCAATGATTATTCACGACATGGATATTTATATTTAATAAAATACAAATATGAAGTTTTTGAAAGGTTCAAAGACTTCAAGAATGAAGTAGAGAAACAACTTGGTAAAAGTATCAAGACTCCAAGATTAGATCGAGGAGATGAATACTTAAGCCAAGAGTTTCAGGGTTATCTTAGAGATAATGGGATATTATCTCAATGGACTCCCCCACATACACCTCAACATAATAGTGTATCTGAGAGAAGGAATCGAATCTTTCTAGACATGGTACGGACTATGATGGCTTCTGCAGACTTGCCAAAATCATTTTTGGGGTATGCACTAGAGACTTCTATTTATATTCTAAACAGATTTCCGTAAAAAATGGTTGATACTAACCCATTTAAGATGTTCTTTAGCAAGAAACCGAAGTTATCTCACTTGAGAGTATGGGGTTGTCCGGCCATTGTCAAAAGGCTACAGTCAAACAAACTTAAAAGTAAGCCTAACAAATGTTTGTTTGTAAGTTATCCAAAAGAATCTTTCGGGTATTACTTTTATTTCCCCTCCGAAAACAAAGTGCTTGTATCGAAGCATGTTGTCTTCTTAGAGAAGGAACATATGCTTAGAGGGGACAGTGAGAATAAAATTGAACTTAGTAAAGTTTAAGAAGAACAAACAAACAAAATCAATCGTCTAATCCCACATCAATTGAGAGAATAGATAAACCTTCTGCTACACAAGGTCCTCGTAAGTCCAGTAGGATATGTATGGCATCTGAGAAATATAAATTTCTCATTAGTGACCAGAATGACGTATTCCTCATAGATAAAGATGAGCCTACTACCTACAAGGAAGTTTTGAATAGTTCAGAATTTGACAAATGGCTTAAGGCCATGAAGTCAGAGATGGATTCCATATAGGACAACCAAGTATGGACTTTGGTTGATCCACCTAAGGAATAAAACCTATTGAGTGCAAATGGATTTTTAAGAAGAAAACCGACATGGACGGTAACGTAGTTACCTATAAAGTACGACTAGTCGCCAAGGTTATCGTCAGCAATATGGTATTGACTATGACGAAACCTTCTCGCCAGTAGCCATGCTAAAATCCATCAAGATAGTCCTAGCCATTACTGCTCATCATGATTATGAGATCTGGTAAATGGATAGGAAAATAACTTTCCTAAATGAAAATTTGACTAAGGAAGTGTATATGGCACAACCTAAGGGTTTCACTTCCAATGAAAGCATAAAAATGTGTAAGCTGCAAAGGTACATTTATGGACTTAAGTAAGCTTCTATGAGTTGGAACATCCATTTTGATGAAACAATCAAAGAGTTTGGTTTCATTTAAAACATAGATGAGCCTTGTGTGTACAAGAAAGGTTAGTAGGAGTGCAATCATTTTGTTATTGCTTTATGCAGATGACATATTACTAATAGAAAATGATGTACCTCTCCTACAATCAGTTAAAGTTTAGTTGTCCAAGAAATTCTCCATGAAAGATCTTGGAGAAGAAACCTACATTCTTAGAATAAGGATCTATATGGATAGGTCAAAATGGTTGCTAGGTCTTTCACAGTCTACATACATAGACAAAGTGCTAAAGAGGTTTAGCATGGATCAATCCAAAAAAAGTACTCTTACCCATATCCCATAGGATAAACTTTTCAAAATCGATGTCTTTCAAGATACAAGTTGAAAGGGATCATATGAGTAAGATTCCATATGCTTTAGCAGTTAGATCTATCATGTACATTATGATATGTACAAGGTCTGATGTATCCTGTACTCTCAGTTTGACAAGTAGATACCAATCTGACCCTGCTAAGGGTCATTGGGCGACTGTAAAGAACATACTCAAGTACTTGCGAAGGACTAAGGATGTGTTCTTGGTTTATGGAGAATGTGATTTGAAAGTAAACGGGTATACTGATGTCAGTTTTTAATCTGATAAAGATGATTTCAAATCACTATCTGGCTACGTATTTACGTTGTGTGGAGGGATAATAAGTTAGAAGAGTACTAAACAAGAAACTATTACAGACTCTACGACAAAAACTAAGTACATAGTCGCTTCTGAGGCAGCTAAGGAAGCCGTTTGGATCAAGAAGTTCGTGACAAAACTATGTGTGGTCCTTAGCATTGTTGGTCTAATATCATTGTATTATGACAACAACAGAGCCATTGCATAAGCAAATGAACCACGGTCTCACCAACGGTCCAAGTATGTGCTACGACACTATCATCTGATCCGGGAGATCATAGATAGGAATGATGTAAGGATAGAAAGAGTTCCCATAGATGAGAACATAGCTGACCTGCTTACAAAAGTACTATCCCAGAGGAAACATGATAGGCATGTTGAGTCATTCAGTATTAGATACATGAATGATTAGCTTTAGTGCAAGTGGGAGTTTGTTAGTGTTATGCTCTAGAGATAATCACTTGTAAATTGTATATGACACATTTATTTTATAATAAAAAGTATTATTTATCTTTTACTTTATTTTCTTTACTTTCATGTAAAATAACTGTTAGATAAAGTCCTTAATACAACACTGTGTTAAGGAAATCATGATAGAGATCATGATGTGAGATTCCTACTACACTATATAGTATTAGTACTTAAATAATCCCTAGTCATAGTACTAATGAGATAGGACATAATTAATGTATTAAAACTAGCACGTGTTAGACTTCCTAATCTGATCAGGCGATGGTTATCATATATGTGAGTATTGAAATACTCAAAGTTAACTTGTGGATGCTTGTTAATAGAACAAGTACACTGGATGACTTGACTATAAGATAATCACATGGATAACTATGCAGTGCCTTTGGTAGAATCTCTCTATAGCAAACATCCAAGTATTCTTTGACTTGAGATCTCCAAGAGACTTTGTTTACTGAGCATTGTACTTTGATTCCAATCTCTGGAGCCAAATTGAGAGTAGCCTATGAGATGGATTTTGAGTACAATGTGAGGTAAACGGAAGTAATTGAGAGGGTCAATAAAGGATTCACTGCTCCTAATAGTAGGGGTGAATATCTTATGGCCACTTGTTGGAATTACTACTCGTGAAATCCTTGGCTAATGTTATTGTATAATGGAAATAGTTCCAATCAATACACATGTAGAGTAGTGAATTCCTGGTATAGGTACTAATATATTCGGACCAAAATTAATATTTATTCTAGAGGGAGTTGACACTAATTTCATACTCCAAACCGAATGAGATATCATATGGAGAAAGGAGTTTATTGCACTATTGTTTGTTATTGTAGGGTTCATGTCAAGCAATTTGACTTCCTGGACTCTTGGGTGGTCATGATATGTTGCTAGATACCGCTCATAATCTGCTGAATATGGGTTTATTAATTGATGAATTAATAAACTAATCCTATTTAGAATTAATAGGTTAATTATAAATTATTAAGGATTATTAATCTCAAAGACGTTTGAATTAAATCATATTCACTACTAATAGACCGGGAAACCTAATAGGTCACACACAACAGAGGATTAAGTACTCAAAATGTTATTTGATAATATTATGGGGTTAATTGTGAGAAGAAAAAGTTATTGTTGTCAAATTATAATTAGTATTTTGGACCAAATTGTGATTGGTAAGAATTATGGGTTTCAATTACAGTTAGTAAAATTCTAATGGGGTTAGAATTTACAGAAGTGTTCTCTACACAATATATTAGGAGATATATATATATATATATTTGATATAGATAGAGATTGTGTCTCTCATTTCTTTAATCATAGCGAACCACGGAACACACCATCATTTTCCTCTCTTCTTCTTTTACCCTAGCCGTAGTTCTTCTCTACTAATTCAGAAATTGTGCTTGGCTTCTTGAGTATCCTCTTGTGGATTACTATTAGAGTCAATCTCAAGTTGAGATTCAAGAGGTGATGACAAGGAGCTCTGGTTTTTACTGTAGCGTGCCTTAACAACAGAAGATTGAAATTTTGAACGACATTACAGTAGGTATATCTTCTTGCTTTTGATCCATTTATTTCACATGCATGCGGTCCTCTTACATAGAATCCTTAGTTTTTGCTGCGTAATGCATATGTGATGCACATATGGATTCTAACATGCACTAACTTGATGTTGGATTGTATGCCCTCTTAGACTAGGTTTTTGATGTAAAATCGAATTATTTAATAAAATAATTTATTTTCAGAAATTGTTTGCGAATTTACTTTTTGTTTGTGCACGATTTTCGTTTGGAACAGACCCATTGTGTTTAAATAAGTGATCCATGTGAATGGTGGTCTTTCACAGTAAGGTATGGATCACGGGTTATTTAACACATAAACATTTGTTCTTAACCTATTGATGAGACTGGGAACCTCATCATGTTTAGGTTATTATGTTATGAATTCCAAATGGGGAATGACTTACCTTTAGCCAGTGGGTAGTCCACTCACTTCATGACATAAGCGTATTTCGAATACGTAGAACAGGACCTGTAGTAGTGGTTTCTCAAAGTACTATATGGTAGAAACCTAGACTACTACCGCTACAGCGTGGACTAGTACTCTACGACTTGAGTGTGAGTTGGTGGTCTAGCGAAGCTGGAAGCATATACTTTGATTTGCTGTAGTTGATGTTCTATCATTGGGCCAATATACTTGCATGTTGGGTATGTGTGACTAGTTAGTTAAGACAGACTTATGCAAGATAGTTTCAACACTATATCGCCCCTTGTGGTTGTCCGAATGGTCTAAATTATCCAGGGCCCTGGGAAACATGACTTGGATGTTTGCTTTAGGGTAGCTCCCTTGGAAAGCGGAAACACTCCAGGAAGTCGTGGATCATTGGACTAGAAGCCTAAAGATGGTAGATGTCATTTAGGGGGGTGTTAGTACACTTCCTCCTCTCCAAATGTACGGCGATGTGTAGAGGGGTATTTTAGTCATTTCACCTGTAGGTCGGAGACTTTGCGAATGCAGCATTGTCCTTGGTGTCAATGTTTCCTTATGGTGATATTAGGAAATATTTAAAATGCAAAATACAGCTATTTATATAGCAGGGGTATTTTGGTCATTTTAGCAGCCAAGGCGATGTGTCTTTTTGGTCCTCGGGATAGCCCATAAGTCCTAACTATTTTTGGGTTGAGGAATTGGTCTCAGTTGAAGAGGATTTTATTTTATTTTGCTTTATTTTATTTTATTCAGGAAGTCTAATTTATTATTGGATTGGAATAAAATAAATAAATAAATAAATAAATAAAATAGGAGTTGAGAGAAATTAATTATCTAGTTTATTTGGTTAATTAATTATTTAGGGCCTAGGTCCAGTATGAATAATTAAGAAATTAACCTGGGCTTAAACTAGGGGAAATAATTAATGTTTAATTATTTATTGGGTTATTTGTATAGGTCCAAGAAATAAATAATTAAAGATTAATTATTATGGTTCATTTGGGCTCATTAATTATTTATTGAGTTACTTATGTAAGCCCAGAAAATAAATAATTAATATTTATTATTTTGGGCCTTTTGGGTCCAAGAAAAATAATAAATATTTATCTGGCCCAATAGCTTGGACCTTAGGGTTTTTTCTAGATACGGTTAAGAGGAGTTTAAGGTTAGGCCAAACTGTTTCTCAGGATAACATCCGGGTATTTTGAAATCCCGGGGAGATGTTTATCAGAGATTGAGAGACCTAGTTTAGGCTAAAGATAAACAACTCTTTAAAAAGGAAAAAACCCTAATTTTTCCTTGCCCAAGCCACACCTCACGTGGGTCTCTCACTCTCAAGGTCTCTCTCCTTCTTCGTTGTTTTCTCCTTGGACTTTGCTAACCAATAGCAGGTAAACCAAGGAGAATTGAGACCCTTCCTCTTCACCATAGTGTTCACCGACTAGAGGTTAGGCTGAGGAATATCCCGATAGCTGGAGAGCTAAGCGTTAATGCAAACAAGACGAAGTCGAAGGCTAGCGGGTGTTCAACCGAAGCTCCTTCAAGTGTGCAAAGCGAGGCGATTCCAGCCGTACAATCTATTCCTACGCAACCCAGGAGGGTTAAGGAACGCAAAGGTATGATCTTCACGCTTCCACATGGCCTTTATGGCTCGCGTTTAATTTTTCTCTCTGTTTTTTTTTTTTTTTTCGTCCATGGCTCCCTGTTTCTGCGTTTTCCATCAAAGTGGTATCAGAGACATTGGTTTTGATCAATATAGGGAGCATGGTAGTTAATAAAATGGAGAAGATGATTATACCTATGATCCTTCGCTGTTTTGGTATGGGATAGGCTTGATGTAAGCTTCACCGTTTGAAGCATAGGAGCATACTGTAAATTTTTGGCTTTGATGTTTTAATCGTGTAAACCCAATTTTAATGGGTATAGGCGGTTGTAGTTATGTTTTGGATGAGTTTTTATAAGTAAAAATGTCCAAAGAAGCCAAAGAAGACAGGAAAAATCGAAAAAAAAAATGCTCTGCAAATTCGTGCGGTGAAAAACGAAGAAGATGACACTGTTCATAAGCCGCCGCGTGGAGCCGAGCCACTTCTGTTCTATGAGTGGAGCCGTGCTTCTGGAGCCGCGAAGCCGATCCAATTGGGAGGTGATTTGAGCCGAATTCAATTGCAAATTTTGCAATTGAATTCATTTGGTTTTCGGGTTCGCGCGTGGGTCAGAGGAGATCCAACTGGGGCAGCTCGCGGGCTGCATCGCAGGTCGGCAGCAGAGGAGAACCGGGAGAGGGTCGCGGGCGCGGGAGAAGTCCACGGGTCATGGCTGGCGTGCGATCTGGTGCGGCGCGGTGCATTGCGGCTGCGGTGGACCGCAGGCCATTCTGGCGCGAATCCTGTGCGGCCGGTGCAGTGGACCTCCAGCCATTTTTGGCAATTTTTTTTATTTTTTTTTCCTTTTTCGTTTTGGGTCCCATACCAGGCGAAGTTAAAATTTTTGCAATATTTATATTCTTGGAATATATTTGCATGAAAAATATTAGTAAGGGATTTTAGGATTAAACAAGATAATTAATTAATTAATTAATGTGTTAAATTCTATTATTTGGGCACTTAGGTTAAAAAATAGAAAAGCATGAAAACGTTTATTGTTTTCTAGCATGCTATTTTTTTATATACCTATGTGTGCTTTTTCTCAAAGACCAAAGTCTTTGGGAACCTTTTGTTTTGGCAAGAAAAAATATTTTTCTTTAAAAAACTAAATGGTTATTTTAATTGGTACAAAAATTAATCCTTAAATATTTTCTCAAAGGATTTAATCCTTGACATAGAAAATATATTGGATTTAGATATTTTTATAAATTAAAATGGAGAGCCATTTTGTTTTGTTTTGGACTAGAAAAATGATTTTGTCAAATAAACTTGAGACCAAAGTCTCTAGAAAGTTTTAATTGGAAAATTTTTGAAATCATTAAGTTTTAACTTATATAAAATTAGTCCATGGAGGAAATCTCTCAAAGGATATAAGCCTTGACATAGAGATTTTATTGGACTTAGACATTTTATTTTTGAGTTAAGAAAAACTTAATGGAAATTTCAAAAGGATATTTTCCAGAAAACCTTTATTTTAAAAGACTAAGTATGAGAGGGGTTCCAACGGCCCCACGGCTTCCATCACGGTCCTCATTAAAGATCGTGGATCCCCTCGCGTCACCCTGGGAGTGAACTCGTATACGATGGGGATACCATAAGGATCTAGATCTAATGGAAGGATGTAATTAATAACCCGGGGCACGTACTATGATCGGCCAGCCCACGTTGGAGGTTATAGTGCGAGGTATGTCCATAGGAAATGAGAGGAAACGGCCATCCCACGATGGAGTTATTCTCTAGACCATTACCTAGAAGGGAAATTAATTTGTGGTGGTTAATACACTTAGCTTAGGAAACTGTTAATCTTCCCAAAAAGCTATGTCAGTTTTTCTAAGAGCCAAATTTTTTTTAGTGCACAAATTTCATTTTGTTTTCACAAACTAATTTCTTTCTTTTATTTTCGATTTTCAGAAATGGTGGGAGGTTCTTTTAGTCCATTGGCTGTTATTCTCAGGGAGAATAAGTTAATGGGTCCAAACTATGTGGACTGGAAAAGGAACCTGGACATAATACTCACAGCCGAGGAGTATAAGTATGTCATTTACGAAACCTGCCCTGTTATCGGGGTAGGTTCCACCGCTGAAGAGCGAGAGGCTGAAAAGGCATGGAAGAAAGCTGACGAAATGGCACGTTGCTATATGTTAGCTTCCATGTCTAATGTGCTCCAGTCAAAACACGAGCACATGGCTTCGCATATGACATAAGTCAATCGTTGGCAACTATGTTCGCGGACAAGAGCCGGCCCGCAAGGCCAGGAGGCTCTTCGAACAATTTTAAACACTAAGAGAGCTGAGGGAGCATCAGTCCGAGAGCATATGCTCAAGATGATTGCTGCTTTCGAGGAGGCAGAAATCTTAGGGGTCGTCATTGACCCCGAGAGCCAAGTGGACATGGTTCTCGAATCTCTACCAGAGCTCTTTCACTCGGTTCAAGTTAAACTATAACATGAACAAGTTGAACATGAGTTTGATCGAACCGATGAAGGAGCTCCGGATGGCGGAGAAGGTCATGAAGCCGCAGCCTAAGGCCATGATTGCTAAGGCCTCTTCTTCAAGAACCGGGCCTAAGCCCGGAAAGTTCAAGAGGAAGAAGGGGAATGCGAGAGCCTGACCCAAGAACCAGCCCAAGGACAAACCAAAGGGCAAGTGCTTCAAGTGTGGAAAGAAGGGACACTGGAAAAAGAGTGTCCGGATCTTCAAGCCAAGAAAAACCCCACAGGTAATGTTTACTATCTAGAGTCCATATCAATGGTAGGATCAACTTCCACTTGGATTGTTGATTCAGCAGCCACTGATCATATCTGTAACTCCTTGCAGGGGTTTAGGAAGATAAGAAGACTCAAGAAGGGCGAACATGGGCCTCGAGTGGGTAATGGATCACAAGTCTGGGCCCTTGCAGTGGGAGAGCTGGATTTTATTTTTTATTGTAATAAGATAGTGGTTTTAAAAGACATTTTATATGTACCTGGTTTTCGTCAGAATTTGATTTCAGTTGCAAAACTTATTAATCAAGGATATTCTGGATCTTTCCATTCTGGTATTTCTATAAGTAGAGATGGAGAAGTTTTATGTACTGGGCACATGTATGGAAATTTGTTCTTTTTAAACCCTATTAACAAACAATTAAATAACGCTCAGTCTGAACCTTTAACTAAGAAGAGAAAGACCAATATCAATGATTCATACCTTTGGCACCTGAGGTTGGGTCATATTAACTCAACCAGGATTCAGAGGCTAATCCATTATGGGCCTTTGGGCTCATTGAGATTGGAAAGTTGGCCTCAGTGTGAATCCTGCCTAATGGGAAAAATGACCAAAAGGTCTTTTACACCAAAGGCGGATAGAGCTAAGGAGGTGTTGAGTCTTGTTCACACTGATGTGTGCGGTCCATTGTCTATACCAGCTAGGGGAGGTTTTGAGTACTTCATCACGTTCACGGATGATTGTACGAGGTATGGTTACATTTACCTGATGAGACGCAAGTCTGACTTTTTTGACAAGTTCAAAGAGTTTAAGGCTGAAGTGGAGCGTCGGACAGGTAAATTAGTCAAAACCTTACGATCGGATCGTGGTGGAGAGTACCTCCTAGGTGAATTCAAGGACTACATGGTACATCATGGGATAGTATCCCAGCTCTGCTGCAGGAACCCCCGACAGAAACGGAGTAGGCGAGAGAAGGAACAGGACGTTGATGAAAATGGTCCGAAGCATGATGTCTCATGCTACTCTTCCAGATGTCCTTTTGGGGATATGCCCGGAAACAGCGGCATATATTCCGAACTTGGTGCTCTCCAAGTCGGTATCTAGGACTCCCTATGAGATATGGATCGGGCGTAAGCCAAGTCCGAATCATCTCGGGATTTGGGGGTGTCCGACTTATGTACTCGATCAAGGGAGACAAGTTGGAACCAAGATCGAATTATGCTATTTTGTTGGGTATCCAAAAGGGACAAAATGAGGCTACTTTTATCATCCTAAGGAGCGAAGGTACTAGTCAGTACCAATGCTAGATACTTGGAAGATGATCAAAGTACTTCCACTAAAGGTTCAACGAGGTCGGAGCTGCAGGAGAAGTTATCTATGGAATCAACTTCTACCGACCCGATTTTGGAACAAGAAGAGGCACAGCCTCAAGAGCCTGTACAAATGGAGCCTCGTCGTAGTGGGAGAGTGTCTAGGGTTCAGGATAGATGGACTGGAGAAGCCTTTGAGCTGGTTTCCGACCATCAGGAACAAGACCCCGCTAGATACGAGGAGGCTATTACTGATGCCGATGCAAATCTGTGGCATGAAGCAATGAAAGCCGAGATTGAGTCTATGTACCTCAATCAAGTTTGGGATCTTGTAGCTTCACCTGAAGGGATAAAACCCATTGGGTGCAAGTGGGTATACAATAGGAAGAGAGGAGCGGATGGGAAGGTGGAAACCTTCAAAGCTAGGCTTGTGGCGAAATGGTATACTCAGAAAGAAGGTATCGACTATGAGGAAACCTTTTCCCCGGTAGCCATGCTTAAATCCATTCGCATCCTCCTTGCCATCGCCTGTCACTATGACTACGAGATATGGCAAATGGATGTCAAGACGGCATTCTTGAATGGCCATCTTAGCGAAGACATCTATATGTCCCAACCGGAAGGTTTCATTGCTGAAGGCCAGGAACACATGGTTTGCAAGCTTTAGAAGTCCATTTATGGACTTAAGCAGGCATCAAGAGCATGGAACATTCATTTTGATGAGACTGTAAAGTCTTATGGTTTTATTCAAAACGAAGATGAACCATGCGTGTACGGGAAACTTGAAGGCATCAATGTAGTTTTTCTTGTCCTGTATGTGGATGACATTCTACTCATTGGAAATGATGTAGGGACATTGTTATCTACAAAGGTTTGGCTGTCTAGTCAATTCAGTATGAAGGACTTGGGAGAAGCCGACTACATTCTCGGGATTAGGCTTCTTAGAAATAGGAAGCAGAGAATGTTAGGATTATCCCAAGTGACATACATTGACAAGATGCTGGCCAAGTACAGCATGGACTCATGCAAGGGAGCTCTAATCCCTTGCAGACATGGATTGTCATTTTCTTCGAAGGACTGTCCTAAGTCTCAAGAAGAAAATGACAGAATGAGTAGGATTCCCTACGCTTCGGCGGTGGGAAGTCTCATGTACGCCATGCTTGTGTACTAGGCCGGATATCCGCTTTGCCGTGGGCTTAGTTAGTAGATATCGGTCAAACCTAGGGGAGGTTCATTGGCAAGTCGTAAAGCATATTCTCAAGTACCTCAAGGGAACGAGAGATTATATGCTTCGGTTTACGTGGTCGATGATTTGGTTCCTACAGGATACACAGACTCAGACTTCCAAGCGGATAAGGATGAGAGAAAATCCACTAGTGGATATGTCTTCACCTTGTCTGGAGGAGCAATTTCATGGAGGAGTATCAAGCAAACTTGTATTGTTGACTCAACCATGGAAGCTGAGTATGTGGCAGCTTCGGAGGCGTCCACGGAAGCAGTCTGGCTCCGGAAGTTTCTTTCAGAACTTGGAGTCATACCACATATGGATAGGTCGGTTGTGATGTATTACGACAACACTGGAACAGTGTCGCAATCTAAGGAGCCTCGGAACCACAAGAAGGGGAAACACATCGAGAGGAAGTACCACCTGATCCGGGATTTCATCCAGAGACGGGAAGTCGTGGTGGAGCATATTACCTCAGAAAATAATCTAGCAGACCCATTCACCAAGCCTTTGGCTGAGAGAGTCTTCAAGAGACACTTAGACGCCATAGGGGTGGGCACCTATGGACTTACCTAGTCTTAGAGTGCAAGTGGGAGATTGTTGGATTGTATGCCCTCTTAGACTAGGTTTATGATGTAAAATCGAATTATTTAATAAAAGAATTTATTTTTAGAAATTGTTTGTGAATTTACTTTTTGTTTGTGCACAATTTTCGTTTGGAACAGACCCATTGTGTTTAAATAAGTGATCCATGTGAATGGTGGTCTTTCACAGTAAGGTATGGATCACGGGTTATTTAATACATAAACATTTGTTCTTAACCTATTGATGAGACTGGGAACCTCATCATGTTTAGGTTATTATGTTATGAATTCCAAATGAGGAATGACTTACCTTTAGCCAGTGGGTAGTCCACTCACTTCATGACATAAGCGTATTTCGAATACGTAGAACAGGAGCAGTAGTAGTGGTTTCTCAAAGTACTATATGGTAGAAACCTAGACTACTACCGCTACAGCGTGGACTAGTACTCTACGACTTGAGTATGAGTTGGTGGTCTAGCGAAGCTGAAAGCATATACTTTGATTTGTTGTAGTTGATGTTCTATCATTGGGCCAATATACTTGCATGTTGGGTATGTGTGACTAGTTAGTTAAGACAGACTTATGCAAGATAGTTTCTGCACTATATCGCCCCTTGTGGTTGTCCGAATGGTCTAAATTATCCAGGGCCCTGGGAAACATGACTTGGATGTTTGCTTTAGGGTAGCTCCCTTGGAAAGCAGAAACATTCCAGGAAGTCGTGGATCATTGGACTAGAAGCCTAAGGATGGTAGATGCCATTTAGGGGGGTGTTAGTACACTTCTTCCTCTCTAAATGTACGGCGACGTGTAGAGGGGTATTTTAGTCATTTCACCTGTAGGTCGGAGATTTTGCGAATGCAGCATTGTCCTTAGGGTCAATGTTTCCTTATGGTGATATTAGGAAATATTTAAAATGCAAAATACAGCTATTTATATAGCAGGGGTATTTTGGTCATTTTAGCAGCCAAGGCGATGTGTCTTTTTGGTCCTCGGGATAGCCCGTAAGTCCTAACTATTTTTGGGTTGAGGAATTGGTCTCAGTTGAATAGGATTTTATTTTATTTTGTTTTATTTTATTTTATTCAGGAAGTCTAATTTATTATTGGATCGGAATAAAATAAATAAATAAATAAATAAAATAGGAGTTGAGAGAAATTAATTATCTAGTTTATTTGGTTAATTAATTATTCAGGGCCTAGGTCCAGTATGAATAATTAAGAAATTAACCTGGGCTTAAACTAGGGGAAATAATTAATGTTTAATTATTTATTGGGTTATTTGTATAGGCCTAAGAAATAAATAATTAAAGATTAATTATTATGGTTCATTTGGGCTCATTAATTATTTATTGGGTTACTTATGTAAGCCCAGAAAATAAATAATTAATATTTATTATTTTGGGCCTTTTGGGTCCAAGAAAAATAATAAATATTTATCTGGCCCAATAGCTTGGACCTTAGGGTTTTTTCCAGATACGGTTAAGAGGAGTTTAAGGTTAGGCCAAACTGTTTCTCAGGATAACATCCGGATATTTTGAAATCCCGAGGAGATGTTTATCAGAGATTGAGAGACCTAGTTTAGGCTAAAGATAAACAACTCTTTGAAAAGGAAAAAACCCTAATTTTTCCTTGCCCAAGCCACACCTCACGTGGGTCTCTCACTCTCAAGGTCTCTCTCCTTCTTCGTTGTTTTCTCCTTGGACTTTGCTAACCAATAGCAGGTAAACCAAGGAGAATTGAGACCCTTCCTCTTCACCATAGTGTTCACCGACTAGAGGTTAGGCTGAGGAATATCCCGAGAGTTGGAGAGCTAAGCGTTAATGCAAACAAGACGAAGTCGAAGGCTAGCGGGTGTTCAACCGGAAGCTCCTTCAAGTGTGCAAAGCGAGGCGATTCCAGCCGTTCAATCTGTTCCTACGCAACCTAGGAGGGTTAAGGAACTCAATGGTATGATCTTCACGCTTCCGCATGGCCTTTATGGCTCGCGTTTAATTTTTCTCTCTGTTTTTTTTTTTTCGTCCATGGCTCCCTGTTTCTGCGTTTTCCATCACTTGAATACTTGGCGTAAGCACTAATTTACTTGGCGTATGCATTAACTTGAATACTTAGTATAACCACTAACTTGATTACTTGGCATATGCACTCATTTGAATACTTAGCCTAAGCACTAACTTGAATACTTAGCATATGCACTAACTTAAATACTTAGTGTAAGCACTAACTTGGCGTATGCGCTAACTTGAATACTTGGCGTAAGCACTAACTTGAATACTTGGCGTCTGCACTCACTTGGATACTTGGTATAAGCACTAACTTACTTGCTGTATGAACTAACTTGAATACTTTGCGTAAGCACTAACTTGATTCTCGATAGTACGCTGTGGTGTACTTACCCTTCTGGCGATACACGGTTGAGTGTTGTAAGCTGCGGTCTAAGCACAATGACACGTAACATTGAAGGCAAAGTTTTGTGAGCTTTGCATGCAGGTCGACCCTCTATTGGAGAAATGCATGTTATGTGGAATTGGGGCAATTATTTGAAAATTTAAACAAAGTTTTCCAAAAATGATTGAGTTTTGAATGAACTCTCTTTAAAGAGTTTTGAAATTATTTCTAGTGAACAAACTTAATGCTTTCTCTATAAAAGTTTTATGTACTCTTTCTCTTTACTAAAGCACTAGCACATACAGGACACACTGAATGATTTTCACTCACATGCGTGTTATCTCTTTTGAAAAATTTAGGATCACAGGTGTAGCGAAAGCGCAGTGGACTCCCAGAGGCTTATGGTATATCTTAAACTTGTTATAATCGCGAGTGTATATATCAGAAGCCAAATTCTTGTACTTTTCTATGTTGGAAAAAAAAATTCTGCTACCTTTTGATTAAAGTTTGTTATAAAAACCTCTTGTCTGAGCAATCAAACGAGGTGACTTCCCACAAAATTATAGCCCACTACATTATAGAAATATGGGGTGTTACAGAGCAGGCATCGGGTATATCTCATGGGGGTGGTGCCAAGTCCAATCTGGAGGAATAGTTCTCATTCATAAAAGTCGAAACAATAAAAATAGGACTTAGCCAATCTACAGCTGCAACTAGATTGGCCTATCAGGGTTGGCACCAGGTCTAATCTGCTGGAATAGTGTGCGCACCCAAAAAATTGAGGAATTTTGCATATCACAGCCGGCACCTATTCGATCGATCTAGGCCGGCGTCGGGTCAGCTCTGGGCAATCCAATTCTTGCTCATTTGACCTCCATTCCCTTTCTATGTGTTTCCTTGATTTTCCAAATAGTTTTGAAGCCAAGATTGTTTCCATTTGAAGCTCTCTTAAGTCACATTCCTTTATTTTCTAGTTTGCCTTTTAATCCTTATTCATTTGTTTGCTTGACCTCCACAAGGATTGTTGCCTTTTTTGTACTCCTTTTAGCCTTCCTTTCTTTATCCACTCTTTTATCATTCTTTTTGCCCTGGCTTTGTTGTCTTGGTTGGCCTTAAACTCCTATTAAAACCTCTTGAAAATGGATCTCACCTAAGGTGCCATGAGCTGTGGTTTGGATTTCTCTTTATCTTCTTTTGAGTGGCCTTCGTGCCTGGGGTGATTCCTATTTTTCCCCCTTCTTGGAAAGGATTTGTCCTCGAATTAAAATCTGCACAAGAATTCAAACAAGAAAGTTTGTGTGAAAGTAAAATGCTATGGCTTTGTACCTCATTATTCTTTATACTTCCTCTTTTCACTACCCACATTTTTCCTCTCAAATTACCTCCACACACTTTTTTTTTCTTCTTATTTGCCTCCCTTTTCTTTTTCTCTCCAACTTAGGATGGTCACTATCCTTTCAACCCCCCTTTCTTCCTTTCCTTAATTTTTATCTCTCTTTCTTCTCTCACCTCAACCTCTTGTTCCCCTTTCTTTTGTTCTTCCACTTTCTCTCATTTTTTCTCCTTATTTTCTTTCTCACTCATCTTCTTTTTCCTCTCATTTCCATCTCTTTTTTCCTTTTCCTTTTCCTTCAAGATATTTTGATCTCTCAAAGCCTCACTAGGGGATAAGGAAAGTAAAGTGATTTTCTTTCCATCTTTTCTCAAAGAATAAGTGTTCCTCTTCTCTTTATGGACCGGATCTCTATCAAACATCCAAGGTCTTCCCTACAAAATATGCCCTACATGCATTGGAAATACATTACAAACCACTTCATCCTTATACTTCCCCATATCAATGGCAACCTGGGCTTCTTTGTTCACCTTCACCTCTCCACAATTGTTCAACCATTGTAACTTATAAGGTCTAGGGTGTTTCAAGGTTTCTCTTCCTAACTCCTCTACCAATGTAGCACTAATCACATTTTTACAACTCCCTCCATCAATCAGGACACTACATGATTTTTGATTGATTAGACACATTGAAAAAATATATTCTCTCTTTGAGAATTTTCTCCTTCTTCCACTCCCTCACGAGCATTTTTAACTTCTGTTGCTACACCAATCAATGCACATGGTATCTTAAGTATATCCCCATCTCTTCCATCCACTCTATCTCATTCACTAAATTTGATATCAATTTGTGAAGTAGAAGTAGATGCTTCATTCTTACTAGTTTCACTCATTTTCATTTGCTTTTGTTCCACCTCTAGCCAACTCCTCTTTTTCTCTTCTTGTGGATGTGAGCGTTGTCCCATTTCATAAGTGCTTGAAGCACTTTGGGAACTTTCATCTATAGTATGCAAATGCTCCCCCTCTGCCTCATTCGTTGAATGCATTTACTTTTCAACAAATTCGACTCTATTTTGCTCAACTCCATCTTGCTCATGCTCCTCTAAAACTCCCAATGGGATTAACTCATTTTCTAAAAAGAATACAATGTTGTAAAATTCCTTAGTCACCCCATTTGTTGGACTCAATTGATCCACTTCATCTCCTTCATCATCACTAAGCTCCTCAACAATCTCATCAATATTTTTCTCAACTTCTTCGTGCACTACTTCATCATTTTGATTGAGCATTCCTTGGCACTTGGCCTCATTTTCTAGCTTCTCTTCCTTCTCAAAGTCATGCAATTCATTTTGGTCAACCCTCTCAACTTTTTCTTCATTTCTTGCCTTTCTTGGCTCCTCAATATATACAACATTTTTCTTGGCCACTTTGGTCTAAAGTCTACCTTTTTGCTCCTCAAATTTATGAGTCTAACTTTGCTCCTTAGAAGACTTCCAATGACAATCAAAGGATTTGTGCCCATAGCCACTGCAATGCTCACAAGGAATTGCACTACCTTTTTGCAAAATCACAACTTCTTTCTTGATCACTCAATCTTGGGCAATCACATATACTATAACCATAGTCCTAACATGTAGAACAAACATAATCTTGTTTTCTCCTCACCCTTTCTTTTGAAAAAAATTGCATTGTACTTCCCTCACCATGCTTAGAACTTCTTGGATAATTATAGGACATGTGATCAAAATTTACACAAATTTGGTACTCATTGGGTAAAAACCGTTTCCTTATCAAATTTTTCATCTCTTCCCAAGAAACCACTGTTTAATACCCACTTCGCCTTCTTTGTGCATTCATTTTCTCCCACCATTCAAAATCATTTTAGAGAAATCCATTAAGGCATAGTTCACTTTACTTCTTTCACTATACTCAAAGCTTTTAAATAATTTTTCCATTCTTCTTTCCTATTCATAGTACTCCCTCAAATCTCTTTTCCCAAGGAACGGAGGTGTCAATTTCTCATTGTACTTCAACTCCTTATTCTCTATATCCTCTTTTCTTCTCAAACCACTCTTGGAAGAATTTTTCAGTGCACACTTTTCTCTTGGTCTTGATACTTTTGCACTTTCATACAAATACTATACTTCTTCTTTTTTTTTTTTTTTTTTTGGCATACCACTCTTTGAATATTTTTGTGGTCCTCCAACACAAACCTTATTATTCCCATAATTTATACCCACATATTCAGCCCCTTCATATTTCCAATTTTCTTTTATGTCAAACCTACCATATCCTTTTCCACTTGTGCTTGGCCTTTCATCATAGCTATCCCTAGAAGCTTCATCTCTACAATCAAGCAAATTCTCGTGATCACCTTCATTTCCCCAATAATCTTCTTCATAGTCATATTCATATTCATCATATCCCCTATAATTACTTCTAAAGTAATAAGACTCCTTATCATAATCATACCCTTCACTTTCACTCCAACTAGACATTGTGAATCTCCTTTCAAGAGAAGTACCCACAAAATTTAAGTAGAAAATGCAAGAGAATTCCTCACTTCACTCCCTCACATGTTTACGCTCAATTTTTAGCGGTCACTCTTCACTCGTGTTTGCACTCTTCTTGAATTTTGTAAAATGAGCTCACCCTCTTGCCTTTTTTTCAAACTCTCAATTCCTCATTCAAGTTCTTCCCAACTCTTTCCCACTTCAAATGATTTAGTTTTACTAATCAAGTTAACTAAATTCCAAGGAATAAGAAAGAAAGGTGTCTTAAAGGCAATTTATCAAACACTTGGTATGCAATAAAGAAGATGCATGGATTTCAAAGAGTTGTTACACTAAGTGATGCTATCACAATCTCTCAATCACACTTTTAGCAATTAATAATCACTTAAATACTCTTTACTAAATAAACTATTCAACATCCTTCATAAATGGAAGCTTTGGTAGGCTAGTATGAGCATTCACAATTCAATGGGACAATATATCAAACACATTAAATGCAATCTCATAGCTCAATGTTGTATAGCAAATTTCATCTTACTTTTAGCCCCAAATTAACAAATGGTTACACAAAATATCTTCTCAAACATAAATATACCATATAGGGTAAAATTAACAACATTTTCATGACATAAATTCAAGTTTTTGACATCCAAAAATAGCAAGAGAAAAAGTAACGAAAATTTGAAAATCAATATATCTTGAAAAAGATTGTACCTTAGCCCAAAGAAAGTTAGTTGATTAGAATCAACACAATGCAAGCTCTAATACCACTTGATATGATCTTGGGAAGCACAAAATATTTGGATTAAAATCATGAACAAGGAACCTACCAAACCTACACATAAAACACTAAAATGCTAGAAAATTAACACTCTTGTGATAATGTGAATCTAGCATATTTCAAAGACACCTTAACACCCTAATATAATGTACAAGGTTATTGATCTCACAAAAGAAATCTCACTTAATATACATCAAAGTACAAGACCCTAGCTTTGCCAAACCGCCAACTCATACTCAAGTATGAAGGTATCTATCTATACTGTAGCAGTAATAGTGTGGTCTCTATAATTGTAGTTTTTAAGAGAGACCACTACTACAGGTCCAGTTCTACGTATTCGTAATACACTTATGTCAATGATGTGAGTGAACTACCTACTGATTTAAGGTAAACCATTCTTCATTGGAACTCATGGCATAATAGTCTTATCTTGATGAAATGCCTAATTCTATCAAATGACTAAGAACTCAATTTTACTTATATGAT